>JAMXDD010000004.1:11588271-12833378 GCA_024733475.1 Syzygium grande | reverse complement strand
AAACTCCTCCTCTTCCTCGGTCAAATGTTCCTGGTCCATCCCAACCCGGCCAACTTCTCGACCGTCAATATCCATATCCCTTGCCCCGAGGTCTAACTCTTCGTCCTTTAATGGGCACCTCCTCCTCATGCATAATCACGGCCCATCCACAGCCTCATTCCCTTAACCACGCCGAGGGAAGGCTGGGTCCGACACTTCACCGCCACCATCCGAGGAAGCATGACGCCGCTTATGCGCCCACCGACGCCAAAAGTTCCGATCGGGGTCCTATCATGCCATCCGCCTCCCTATGGCACCGTGCTATATACTCCCGAAAAGTGGCCGTAGTCCTCCCCACGCTCACAAACAAAAAATCGACTAAAATCTAACATAAGTCGCTCCATCTCCGCTAGTGTACACTAGAAAATCGCCGGATACATTATGAATCCAAAAAGAGGGCCATCCCCTTGGCATCCTACTTGACGGGGGTCCGAAAAATTCGGGTTTTACTACAACCGTGAGAAAACTCGTGAAGTAATAAATCTCTAATCCCAAACTAAACTAAGTGCACCTCCAGGAGGGTAAATATATTACATAATTAAATGAACGAAAGCAAATAATAAATGCTGATTCACCCGGCCCAAGGCCCAATTCACTAAAACATCTCAAGGTAAGACTTTCGTTAGCAATATAAATGAGTATGCAGTCATGCTTTTACTACCCATCCTAAGGCCAATAATCTATCAACGTAGGCCCGACCCCGAAGGCCACAATCATGTACCGATCGAAGGCCGACACGAAAGGCCACAATCTGTACCGATCCGAAGGCCCGACCGAAGGCCACAAATTATCCCGACTTGTAGGCCCGATCCGAAGACCACAAATTGTCCGACCGAAGGCCGTCCAAAGACCACAGCATTTCGATCCGAAGGCCGGTCCGAAGATCTGGCTGTTTTCGACCGAAGGTCCGGCCGAAGACCACAACCGTTCTGACTCGAAGGCCCACGAGGTTGTCCCACGACCCGTGAGCCCTATGATTGTTCCGACCCGTGAGCCCGACGGTCACAAGTTGTTCCGTCCGGACGCGTGCATTGACATATTCAATTTCAACCATATCAAAGCCTAACATGTAATTTTACCATGTCGGCGGGACTCGATCTAATTACCGCCCACGATGTGCCCAAGATTATAAATCACGACCTCACTCATCTAGCTCATTGTCGGCACGCCTAACACATTTCATTTTAGCCCATTTACGCCCAAAGACTAAATACACAACTTAGCAATACACAATCCCAATCCGTTTACGACCCGATGTGGCCAACCAAACTCAACCATTGAACCCCCGAATATTGTATCATTCCTTAGGATCCCAACGAGTCCTAATTAACCAATACATTGTCCAAAATCAACCCACCGCCTATCGAACCGATTAATTCCCAACTTGAACCAATTAGTCCAATTTTCGGTTCTATTGTGAACAGTGCCGGATCAGCCCTCAAATGGCCACCAAATCACACCTAAACATCCTCATTAAGTCCCAATTAAGTCCTATAATCAACCCATGCACATTCCCACACAAATAAGCCCCAAATTAGCTTAATTACCCCACTAATTTACCCCTAAAAATCCACAATTAGGCTAATTAGGGGTTTAGAAATTTTTACTCGCCTAAATTGACCCGAGGCGACGGGAGCGGGCGGCCGATTACCGACTCGCGGTGAGAATCGGCGGGCGGCGCCCGGGTAAGCCGGGCGAGGCTCACGCTTCCTTGGCCCAAACGGAGGGGTCAGCTGGGTCGGGTTTGGCCAAGGCGGGCGGGAGGAGGTAGCAGCGGGTTGGCGACAACGGGAGGAGCGGCGGGACGAATCCATGACCAGCGGCGACGGGCGGGCGGCGTGAGGCTGGCGCGTATTGGAGCAGAGGAATGAGTCGAGAATTGAGAAAGAGTGAGAGAGAGAGAGAGAGAGAGAGAGGCAGAAGGTTGGGAGGCAGCCGGACCAATGAGACTGGTATGTGTGTGTCAGTAGTAGGGCCGTGGCCAATGACAACAATTTCATTTGGAAGCCGTCGATAATCCTTTGAGGGTGGGGCGAGCTCGACTCGGCGAGCAGGGAAGGAAGACGGCGGTCGGGGCGGTGGCCAGACAATGTGGGCTGGCCAAAGCCTTGGCTAAGACGCCATGGGTAGTAAATGACGGTAGCCAGCTGCCACGCTACGAGGACGGTGAGAGAGTGAGAGAGCAAATGGCCTGGGGGGGGGCCGCCAATTTGAGTAGGCAGGCGAACGGCAGAATGGGGACGGGCGGCGGGCGCGACGACTAAGGGCTGAGATACCGGGCGCTGCACGGTCATGCGAGAAAGCTGAGCAACCGCACACGGGCCGCCAAGGAAAAGGGAAGAAGAAGAAGAAAAAGAGAAGAAGAGAAGGAGAGAGAAGAGAGACGGACGGGGAGTGGGCATGGGGAAAAACACGGAGGGGACGGGCGGTATGGGGAAGGGAAGAGATGTGAGAAAAAGAGGAGAGAAGAGAGAGAAAGGGTCGACGGCGAGGGGGGGGAAAAACGGAAAGAAGGGGGAGAAGAGAGAGAGAGAAGAATAAGGAAGAGAGAGAAGATGTACGCGCGGGAAGGGGCTCGGCAGAGAGAGAGAGGAGAGAGAAAGGACCGTTTTAAATTTCTAGGGCGCGATCCAACGGACACGGTCCGAATTAAAAATCGACCTATCGGTCCCGATTTAAATTCGGAAAAAGGCCTAACAGTCCCCGAAAAATCCCAACAATATTCTAGGGCATACGGCCAAAATAAAATAATCCCAGACACACTACGAGGGTGGTCTACCAGTCCAAATTGCACCCGGTCCAAAAATTCATTTTTTTACCATTCCTGATAATCTCGATGCTGGCAACACTAATATCGACACCGTCCAATTTAATTCTTTCTGAAACTCCCAAAAATCGATCGCCAAGTTCGGGGTCTAAATAACGACAAAATTGATCGAAAAGCGATTCTAGCGAAATCTCTAATTTAAAATAATAACCGAGAGTGATCGGTTCTCGGGCGAGATTTTACTATAAGCACAATCGACAAATCACGCGTTCTATAAATCCCAAAATTAGTCGAAATTGGGCTGTTACAATTCTTCCCCTTACAAAAAATTTCGTCCTCGAAATTTACAATCCAATCAACTACTCAAATAAATGGGGGTATTGGTGCCGCATCATTTCCTCGCTTTCCTGTGTTTGCCCCTGCTCCATGGTGCTCCCTGCACTACCTCGACCATCGGGATCGCCTTATTCCAAGAAGACCCGATCTCTCCCGATCTTCAATTCGATTTGGTCTCTCCACGTCGACACCACCGTCGTCCACATCTAGTTCTTCATACCTTAGAACGTGTGTCGGGTCCGTTCATACTTTCTCAACATCGACACGTGGAAAACATTGTGTACTTGGGACAAGTTAGGTGGCAAGGCAAAGCCTATATGCCATATCGCCAATCTTTTCCAAAATCTCGAATGGTCCTACAAACCTTGGACTCACTTCCCTTTCTTGCCAAATCGAATAACCCTTTCATAGGTGACACCTTTAGAAAGACATGGTCTCCAACTTGAATTTCAAAGGTCGCCGCCTTCGATCGAGATAGCTTTTCCGTCGACGACTTTGGTCGCCTTCAACCTTTCTTGGATAACCTCGGCAGCCTTCCACTATTTGCTGTACCAACTCCGGACCTATTAATGCTTGCTTCTCCTACTTCATCCTGCAAGACACCGAGTCCCACATGCTGGCCATATAAGGCTTCAAATGGGGCCATTTGGATACTACCGATAATAGCTTGTTATTATATGCAAACTTACTAAATGCAAACCGGGCTCTTCCCATTTACCTTGAAATCCAAGACATGTTCAACATATCCTCGAGGGTCTCAGATTGTCCTTTCCGATTGACCGCCGGTCTCGTGGGATGGTAGGTCGGCTAAATCGCACCTTTGTTCCCAAGGCCGTTTTGAAGGCTCTTCCAGAAATTTGTCAGAACGCCGGGTCACAATCCGATGTAATTGTCACCGTACTCCATGCGGTTTAACAATATGTCTCACGTCTGATTCGGCGTACCTTTCCATTCCTCAAACTTTCGTGCTTTTGCTAAAAATGTTACCGAACAGAAGTCGATCCACAATCACCCAAATAGAATCATGCCCTCTACGGCTTCTTGGTAATTATTTACAAAGTCCATGGTGATGTGCTCCATTTCCCTCAGAATTTCAACCTATCACAAGATCCTCCGTGTTCTGATTGTTGCGCCTTTACTTGCTGACATGTCAAACACTTAGCCACATACATACCACATCTGCCTTCATTCCGTTCCACCAAGTAATATTGCCGTAGATTCTGGTACATTTTCGTCTTTAAAGGTGTATCTTTGTAATTGTTTGCGATGAGCTTCTCTTAGTATCTCTTTTCTTAAGCTCGGATCATCGGGTACACACCATCGTCCCTAAATTTTAGAATTCCATCATCTAACACTTGGAAAAAGCTTCCTTTGTAGTGGCATCCATTTCCACAACTTTTGAATCTCCCGATCCGTGGGATTCAAAGCCTTAATCTTGGTCTGAATCTCTGCTCAATTCTCAAGGTGGCTAGCGTATTCGATACATAGCTCAATTCGATTTAAATTTCGAGTCTCAAGTCTTTCCAATAGTGTCCACTCCTTGATCATCATGTGCGCCATACTCAATTTGCGACTTAGCGCATCCGCCCTCTCGATTAAATCTTTCCAGGGTGGTACATGATGTCACACAACATAATCTTCGGAGTTCCATCCACCTCGCTGTCTCATATTCAGCTCTTTACGGCGAAAATGGTGATTGAGACTACGGTGATCCGTATAAATCGGAACTTTTCTCCACATAAATAATGTCTCCAGATTTTTAGTGCAAAAACAATGGCAGCCAACTCTAGGTCATCGTCGGATAGTTCAATTCGTGAGGCCTCAATCGGCGTGACGCAATGCGCAACTACTTGCCCATGCTTGCATTAATACACAACCAAGTCCTCTCGAGGCGAAGCATCGCTATATACCTCAAATCCACCAGTCTAGATGGAATAGTTTCCCCCGAGCCATTGTCGGCCTGGGCTTAAGCTCCCGAAAACTTCGTTCGCATTTGTCATCCCATTCAAATTTAATTTCCTTTTTTTAGCAATCAGCGTCAATGGCATGGCTATCGGCGAGAATCCTCCTACAAAACGTCGATAGTAACCAGCTAATCCCAAAGAAACTCCTGATTTCCGTTACCGATGCTCTGCCTAGGGCCACTTGAGCACCTTTGCCTCAATCTTAGTTGGATCTATGGATATTCCTTCTCCCGATACAATATGTCCAAGGAATGCCACCTTACTAAGCCGAACTCGCACTTACTTTAACTTTGCATAAAGCGCGTGTTCCCTCAATGTCCCTAGTACCTCAAATGCATTTCATGCTCTACCGACTCTTCGAGTACACCGAATATCGCCGATGAACACAATAACAAATCGTCCAGGAATTCTTGAAAACTCTGTTCATCAAGTTCATGAAAGGCTGCAGGGGCATTAACAAACCGAATGGCATGACCGTGAACTCATAATGCCCGTACCTCGTTCTAAATGCGTCTTGGGTATATCTTCCTTCCGAATTCTTAATCGATGATACACGGTCCGTAGATCAATCTTGGAGAACACTTGGCGCTCCTTGTAATTGATCAAACAAGTCGTCGATCCTTGGCGGTGGGTGCTTATTCTTCACAAATCACACGATTCAACCTACGATAGTCTATACATAATCTCAAAGTCCCGTCCTTTTTCTTCACAAATAGGACTGGCGCTCCCCACGGAGACGCACTAGGGCGAATAAACCCTTTGTCCAATAATTCCTGCATCTGGACTTTTAGTTCTTTCAATTCCGATAAAGACATCCTATCTGGGGGTCTTAGAAATTGGCTCGGTTCCTAGGGCCGGTTCTATGACGAATTCTACTTCCCGTTCAAGGTAAGCCCGGTAATTCTTAAAGGAAAACCTGGAAATTGTACACAAGGAATTTCTTCCAACTTAGGGTTCCACCAATGTCGGATCCTTAACATTAACCAAGTATCCCTCACAACCTTCCTCGAGTATCTCGGTTGCCTCTCTAGGAAATCCAAGGGATTGAGGTTCCTCCTCGATTCCCACGAAATTCAAATGGGACGTCAATCGGATTAAATTGGATCGTCCTCTCACACCGCAGTCCATAACGGCTTTCCGCTTAACCAACCAATCCATACCCGATGATCACATCGAAATCATACATGGCTAACACAGCCAAATCAATCCTTTCCTCTACATTCCCAATTAAAATTTTACAATCCATGCACCCCAATGATACTAACACCCTATCATGCAGTGGGATCGTCACACATAACATGCTTTCAAGTAATACCGGCTCTAAACCAACCAATCTAACAAACTGTTCTGAAATAAACGAGTGGGTTGCCCCGGATCAAATAACATGAGCGGCATGATCACAGGAGAGAAATGGTACCGTGACCCGGCGCCATGCGCGTCCTCGCATCCTTGCGGCGCCATTGCGTAAACACGTCCACTGTCTTGGGGTGGTACGCCCGGGGATAGGCGGTGGGGATTTCCGGCTTGATTTCCCTCTGGGTTCTTGATGTTGTCCCAAAGGGTCCGAAAATCGTTGCTGCGGGCAATCCTTTGCTCGGTGTCCCAACCTCCATAGCGGAAGCAAGCTCCAAATCTCATTGGCGTCTGGTTGGGTTTCCGATATTCCTTCTCGGTGGTGGAACAAACCGTCTATTGTCGGTCATCGGTTTCTTTCCAAAGCGACGATTGTCCCGGTTCTGATTAAACCTTGAACCCGATGCTGCTGCCCTTTCCATTTGATCTCTCTCCATGATTTGTGCTCGCTCATACAATTCCCTGTAATCCCTGATATTGAGCAAAAGCATCTGGGTGCGAAGATCCGGCCTCGGTCCATCTGGGAATCTTGAGCCTTATCCCAGTGGATTCTCAACCATCCTTGGGGCAAATCTAGACAGTCTTGCAAACTACGCCTCATCTTGAACTCATCATTGGCCCCTGACGAAGTCTCATGAACTCCGCCATTTTCTTCTCCTGGGCACTCTCTGAGAAATCCTGACCATAGAAATGCTCGATAAATATCGCCCAGGTCTGCTCCATATTTTCTGGGAATACTCTATCCTTAACCGCCTTCCACCAGTCGTGGGCATTATCTTGTAGTTGGTAAATCGCCAATGAAATCTTTTTCTGTCTCGTTACCCCTCAACAAGTCAAATGTTTTCTCCAACTCTTCCACCCAACGTGGGACGGTTTAGGTCACCTACCGTAATTTGGGCGGTTTCAGCTTAAGAAACTGCTCCACCAATAGGTGCATTGGCCCTTCTTGCTACCATTGGTTGAGCTTGAGCTTGCTGGGCTTGGGCTTGATTCCCGACGATGGCAGCGGCTGCTATAGCCTTAGCAGCCTCAGCAATGACCGTTGCTCTCTCTTGGGCTTGCCTGCCCATAATATTTCCTATTTCTCTTAGGGTTTCAATCACATGTTCCGATTAAGGGGTCTATTGCGGCTCCAAAGATTAACTCGTGGTTTTCCACCGCCTAGCACCCATCCCGAGATCTTCTCGGCTCTAACTCGAAAGGTACCTCCACCTCTGGTTCCCCTCCCTGTGCCCCCCTCCTTGGGACTCTACCCACACTTCCTCCTTCGCTGTTCATCCTTCTAAATCTGAGTGCTCAACTACCTGTTATAATTCCGCTCAGAAATTAGAGACCTAAACCAATTAACCGGTCTAAGTCCTAGGCAGGTATCAACACAAAAGCATTCAAACACTCAACAAGCAGCTAGCACAACGGCACAGAATTTCACCCAAGGACTTGCACACTTACCTTGGGTCCCGCCAAGACTGCATAATACTGGTTCAAATAATCTCTACAACATTTAAACACAAATAATTGAGGCACACTTAGCACACTAGGTCAACTTATGGCTACCCATGGTCACTCCTCCTTATCACCTGTGGTTCAAATAGATTGGACCGAGCTGTCCTTGCTCGACACCAATTCAACAAGGGGATGTCACGCCCGCACCCAACGGAGCACAATCATCCACCTAGGGTCGTCACACGGCGCAACGCTCCCAGGATTGCAACACCGACCCGTATAACCCAATTAGAGAAAATATCTCGCAAGCGGAAACGACGTATATATATATTATATGTATAGACACCCGGACATTTTAAAACGCAACCATGAATAGCAAAAGATAACAATTAAGCGATCAATTAAACCATAATATATATTCTTTACAAACTTACAAACTTTACCCCTTCCTATGACAAAAAGGTACATCAAAAAGGCCACGCACAAAAAGGGATCAGTGGCCGGGGGTATCAGTCTGCCTACCGGTGGGCTACAGTCAAAAAGTGGCGGCTCTCACTCCTAAGGCTGGGACCTAAACTAGGGCTCCCAGTCAGGGTCAGATGACTCTGAAAACTCCTCCTCTTCCTCAGTCAAATGTTCCTGGTCCATCCCAACTTCAGCAACTTCTCCAGCCTCGTCAATATCCATATCCCTTGCCCCAAGGTCTAACTCTTTGTCCTCCACCGGGTCTACATCTATGACTATGACTTGCTGCCTCCACCTCCTCCCTCATGCATAACTATTGGCCTATCCACGGTCTCATTCCCGCCAACTCACGCCGAGGGAAGGCCGTGGGTCCGACACTTCACCGCTCACCATATGAGGAAGCATGCGCCATGCCCACCGGGACGTCAAAAGTTCCTCGATCGGGGGTCCTATCACGCCATCCGCCTCCCCTATGGCACCAGGCTATATACTCCCGAGTGTGGTCTGTAGTCCTCCCACGTTCACAAACAAAACCGATTGAAATCTAACATATAAGCTGCTCCATCTCCGCAGGGTGTACACTAGAAAATCGCTGGATACATTGCGGAAATCCAAAAAGAGGGCCATCCCTTGGCATCCTACGGACGGGTCTGAAAATTCTTCGTTTTACTACAACCGTGAGAAAACTCAGCAAGTAATAAATCTCTAATCCCAAACTAGACTAAGTGCACCTCCGGAGGGTAAATAAATTACATAATTAAATGAACCGGTGCAACAATAAATGTCAATTCACCGGGCCCAAGGTCGATTCACTAAAACATCCTGCGGGTAAGACTTTTAATAACAATATAAGCAGTATCACGGTCATATCGACACCACGACCCTAAGGCCAATAATCTATCCCGACCCGTAAGGCCCGACCGAAGGCCACAATCTGTCTTACCGACCGAAGGCCCGACAAATTGTCCCGACCCAAGGCCCATCCGAATACCCTGGTGTCCCGACCCGAAGGCCCGATCCGAGACCACCATGTTGTTTTCGACCGAAGGCTCGGCCGGTCAGAAGACCCAACCGTTTCGACCGAAGGCCCGGCTCAAGCCCACAACCGTTCGACCGAAGGCCGGTTGTGTCGACCCGTAGGCCACAAGTTGTTCCGACCCGTGAGCCCGACCGGAGGTCACAAGTTGTTCCCGTGGAACCGTGCATCGACATATTCAATTTCAACCATATCAAAGCCCAACATGTAATTTCACCTGTCGCGGGACTCAATCTAATTACCACGCCACGATGTGCCCAGTACTATAAATCACGACCTCACTCATCTAGCTCATTGTCGGCACGCCTAGCACATTTCATTTTAGCCCATTTACGCCCGGCACTAAATACACAACTTAGCAATACACAATCCCAATCCGTTTAGGACCCGATGTGGCCAACCAAACTCAACCATTGAACCCCCGAATATTGTATCATTCCTTAGGATCCCAACGAGTCCTAATTAACCAATACATTGTCCAAAATCAACCCACCGCCTATCGAACCGATTAATTCCCAACTTGAACCAATTAGTCCAATTTTCGGTTCTATTGTGAACAGTACCGGATCAGCCCTCAAATGGCCACCAAATCACACCTAAACATCCTCATTAAGTCCCAATTAAGTCCTATAATCAACCCATGCACATTCCCACACAAATAAGCCCCAAATTAGCTTAATTACCCCACTAATTTACCCCTAAAATCCACAATTAGGGCTAATTAGGGGTTTAGAAATTTTACCGCCTAAATTGACCTTGGGAGGCGGGAGGCGGGCGCTGATTATCGACCAAGGTGAGAATCGAAGAAGAAAAGGAGAAGAAGAGAAGGAGAGAGAAGAGAGGAGAGAGAAGAGAGAAGGACGGGAGTGGGTGCATGGGAAACATGTGGAGGGGACGTGGGCATGCATGGGGAAGGGAAGAGAGAGAGAAGAGAGAGAGAGAAAAGAAAGGGGTCAGACGGGCAGAGGGGGGGAAAACGTGGACGGAAAGAAGGGGGAGAAGAGAGAGAGAGAGAGAAGAATAAGGAAGAGAGAGAAGATGTACGCGCGGGAAGGGGCTCGGCAGAGAGAGAGAGGAGAGAGAAAGGACCGTTTTAAATTTCTAGGGCGCGATCCAACGGACACGGTCCGAATTAAAAATCGACCTATCGGTCCCGATTTAATTAAAAAGGCCTTACAAATTCGAAAAATTCCAACAATATTCTAGGACATACGGCCAAAATAAAATAATCCCAGACACACTACGAGGGTGGTCTACCAAATCCAAATTCGCACCCGGTCCAAAAATTCATTTTTTACCATTCCCGATAATCTCGATCTTTGGTAACACTAATATTGACACCGTCCAATTTAATTCTTTCTGAAACTTCCAAAATCGACTACCAAGTTCGGGGTCTAAATAACGACAAAATTCGATCGAAAGTACGATTCTAACGAAATCTCTAATTTAAAATAATAACTGAGAGTGATCAGTTCTTGGGCGAAATTTTACTATAAGCACACCGACAAATCACGCGTTCTATAAATCCCAAAAATTAGTCTAAATTGGCTGTTACATTCTCGGTTATGGTGAATGACAATCCAAGAGGTTTCATCAAGTCTTCTAAAGAATTGAGGCAGGGTGATCCTCTGTCACGTTCGTTGTTTCAGTTGGTTATGGACGTATTGAGCAAGATGCTTTTACTGATGATGGTTTGTATAATGGCTACAAGGTTGGCAATACTTGCGAAGTAGTTTCCATATCCCATCTTTTATTTGCGGATGACACCATCATTTTCCTGTGAGCTAGAATGTAAATGTGCAAGAAATGTCCCGCATTCTTAGCTGTAAGGATTTTAGGTTACCTATTAAGTATTTGGAATTGTCGTTGGGATCCACTCATAAAGCAAAAACTGTTTGGCATTCGATGATACAAAGATTTGAGAAGAGTTTATGTGGGTGGAAGATGGCTTATTTATCTAAGTTAGACTTTCCGTTGTTGAAGTATGTGCTCTCCAATCTTCCGGTTTGCTTTCTCTCTTCGTTTCCAATCCCTATCTCATTGGCAGAAAGACTTGAGAGCATAAAAAAGATTCTCTGGGGAGATTGGGATGACAATCCAAGATTTCATTTAGTTAATTGGAGCATTGTAATACAACAGGTTCCTAATGGGGGGCTTGGGTGAAATGTCGTTGGTATTTATAAATAAAGCTTTGCTGGGGATGTGGCTGTGGAGATCTAATGTGGAGACACTATCCTCTGGAGGAGAGTACTGGTTGCGAAATTTGGTTTGGTAGGATATAGATTGGATAACTAAATCTAGTTGAGGAGCAGTTGGAGTCGGGGCTTTGAAGCACATAAGGCAAGGATGAAATGCTTTCGAAAACAACTTTCTATTAGATTGGGGAATGTTGGATTGACATATGGTGTGAAGACACTAATTCAAAGACTTCTTTCGAAAGTGTATGCACTTGCAAGAAACAAGAGAGCTAGGGTGCCAATTGTTGGAAGACCAAAACAGAGAAACGGTGTGGGAGACCAACTTCTTTGATAGGGCTCAAGATTGGGGCTTGAAGCTTTCTTGAATGTTTGTTGAGTTGTTGTATCAAGCAATGTTAGATGAAAGTAAGAATGACATGCTACGGTCCAATTGTTGTACCTTTGGAAATTTTTCTATCATATCCTATTATTCAGATCTCATCTCCACTCAAACGCAATTATAACAGAGCACAATCTTCCCTTGGAAATCTATTTGGAAAGTCAAGTCTCCCTTGAAGCTTTGATTTTTTGCTTGGGAAGGTACTTGGCGTATTCTTAACTTGAACAATCTTCGGAAGTGAGGGAAAATACTAGCTCATAGGTGTTTTTTTTTGTGCAACATTGAAGAAGAGAGTGAATCACTTACTTTTACAATGTAGCTGGACCAAAAAGATTTGGACTACAGTTTTTGCAATTTTTAGGAGTAAATTTGGGTGACATCAGGCATGGTGCATCAGGAACTTGGGGCTTGGAGAGGGACTATCAGTTTGTGTGTTGGACAGAAACATATAACTAAGAAGATTCCTCTCCCTGTTTTTGGTTCATTTGGACAGAGGAACAAGAGGGCATTCCAAGGAGTTGAATCCTCTGGGGATTCCTTTAGGGATAATGGGTTGTACACCCTTCACTTTTGGCATAGCAGGAAAGTTAAACTTCATACATTTATTGGAAGTGTTAGAAACACTCTTTTGTGCATAATTCTGTATATGGGTGATGTGCTGTTTGTATAGGGTGGGTACCCCCTTGGTACCTTCTTAATGAAATTTTATCTATCATTCAGAAATGAACTCAACTAAGTTTATAAAATATTAGATCTCCCGCTGTAAGCTTGAGCTAATTACTGTGCCATACTCTCAAGAGAAGGATTAGTATGCAGATTTGCCATACAAATTAAGAAATTGGATATTTAAAAGCAAGAGGGTCGGAAATGGTTGAAGTAGGAGTAAAAGGGGCCTAATTTGTCGTTCTGGACGCCCTTATAGACACAACAAATGCCATCAATGGTTGACTCCCAATAAAGGCTTGTAAAGGAGATGTTTTTTGTCTGACCAAAGAAAAAAAGGAGATGCTTTTCGGCAGGGCAATTGACAAACAATTCAGAGAGTTTCAAATGTGCAAATGATTATACATGCCAACAGATACCATCGATAGTCGACTCCTAATAAAGGCTTGTAAAGGAGTTGCTTTTTGTCTGACCAAAAAAATGAAGGAAATGCTTTTTGGTATGGCAGTTGACAAACAATTCAGAGAGTTCCAAATGTGCAAATGATTTTACAGGCCAACGGAGGGGAGGAAACTCATTATTTGAGCCACAAACCATACATTTTCACCCTGATCTTGTTGGTTTCTAAGGAGGTTCCAGCAAGAATCAGATCCGCAGTTCCTGTCCATTACCATACATCACAGAATTCTCCAGTTAAGGAGATCTTGGCTTTATTTTTTCAGTAAAGACTAGATCCAAACCTTATATGGATCAAACACCACCAGACAGATCTAATTTGTCATTTCAAAATATTGAAGTTGAACAAAGTTGATTATCCCTATAAGCTCAATTGCTTCTAGTGGTTCAATAACCTAAAGCTTTGAATGAACTAGTATTGAGATGTGATTCATACTCCCCATCGACAGGAAGGCTTAGGAGTCCCGCTCCCCTATGAGCAGGCAAGGGTCATAAGGGGCGCCCCCACAATGCCGGGAGAACTTTTATAATTTGGACCTGTATTTTATTGATAGTTTGAGTTTGGCCCATGAATAACTACTGAGTATATATAATCTCTTTTTCTTGTAATTGAAAGTGTAACTGAGAGGTGGGAGGTGCTAATTATAATGGAATCATCTATTGGACATAATCCTAATTTAAAGGTGAATCGGGATAAAAGCTTGTGTCTCGATTTCTCCTTTTCCCTTTTACTCTCTATTTCGTAGCGTTTGTGCACCTAATCTTAATGACTTGGAGGAAACTCTATCAAATGCATGACTTGAAAATCCTAGGAAAATACTTGATTCCATACGGAAAAATTGAAAAGCTAAATAGGCAAAAAAAAAAAAAAAGCCAGAGGTCTCTGAATTTATACACCATTCTCATAGAATGTGCAGAATTTATGTTTTGTAAATGAATTTCTCATAGAGGATATACCTCTAGGTACCACATCAATTTAATTATTCTTTTTATCAATTAAAAGATTATTTTCCACCATGTGATGTCGAAAATGCATGCCTTCAAGTAGCCACATAACAGAAAACATTTATCAGACTATTATATGGACCAAAAAAAGCCATAAATCTCATAAATTGGGTTAGCTTATACAGACTTGGGGTTTTTGAACTCCTGCAAATTGTAGACAATGTGCTGTGCACAAACAACCATAACATATCTTCTTTCCTTTTAAATTTAAGTGAAAGAACAAAGGAGATGAAACAATTATCAGCTTTCCTCTTTCAAAATAAGAAACTGCAAAGAAAAAGACTCAAATAGGGATCCTAAAGTATACCTGGCCTTGAAAAGGTTGCCAGATCTTCTCCAAACTTGTAACATTGCCAGAATATCATCTAGGTTAACGTCAGTCTTGAACCCAATATCACTTAGCAACTTTTCACTTCTCACCTATTGAAAGGACACAGCACACAAAAAAAAAAAAAAAAAATTAAAGTTTTGCCAGCATAGGCCTAACGTTACAAAGGGACAGACACGGCCTCGATTTCAGTCAATTAAGAATTCAATGCATGCCAAATCATCAGTTATGCTTGTTCAATTTTGCTTCTGAGAAACATGTCAATGAGTCAATGCCCCATCAACATCATCAAGATGATTGGCGAAGTTTATACAAGATCCAAAACTTGTGCTCATTTTTGATAAAAAGCAAGATATATGAATATTGTTCACTAAAATAACAGCAATCAACATAGAACAAGTTGAAGTAAATGGGAGCATATAGGGCTTTGACTTCAGAGCTAACCAAGTGGCATCTTTAAAAACACACAAAGAAGAAAAGGTAAAAACTAAAATAAAATATTGTTCCTAAAGACTTTATGAGTGGAATGTTGAGATAAAATTTGCAAACAGGAAAGTAATCTAAAAGGCGAGACTATGGCCCATGAAGTAAAGACTGCCTGCCTAACCTTTGGGACAGCGTAGGGAGCAGAAGCACCCAAAATTAAGCGCACCGCCTCACAATCATGGAATAAATCCTTAGGGCAGTGGAGATCATCATCCGTGCTTGATACTACCCACTGGAGATCACAGATACTGTTCATAAACGATGACTTGAAGGGTTTGGGATCCCCATTAGAATTAGGGCAGCAATAACCTTTTACTTTATCACAAAACGATGTTCCCAATAAGTATCAAGAACCTCCAACAGATATATGCAACTCTCCTTATTGCCTGTTTTAGAAAACTGGGATAACATCTGAACTAACTCTTTTGATTCCCAATCTTTCACAACCAACACGGGGTGATAAGGTCCATATCCAAAAAGCATTCTCTTAGAGGTCTCAGGAGATATATCAGTAATAGTCTTCTGAACTTGAACTACTTGCAGAAAATCAGTGATACCCATTACCTGAAAAAAATTCCCTCCACTTCATCTTTCCGCAAGAGAATGACTTGGTGACTGGATGTTTCAAATAGGATGAGTCAACCACATGCCATCTCATGTCTGTAACATTAATCAGCTGATGTATTTTTATAGGATTTCCATAATCTTCACTGAAATGAATTGGCACCTCAACAATGAGTTTGAAGCCATAATTTGTCAAAATTAAAGCTTTATTTTGCAACTCGAATACGATTGAATCCTTGTCAACTCGACAAGTTGGGCAGCCAGATTTCAGGTGGATCATCACATAGCAAACATATTCTATCATTAAGTTCTTATCGATGCTATTCCTGTCAATGGATAGAGAAGGCAAGATGTGTACTTTAACAATTTCATGTGCTGATAGCCGCTGAACACCAATTTTGTGAAGCTTTTTCGTGAGATTATCCACATAATCCAGATCCAAACATGAGAAATCATCTGTCACCGAGAAGAGGGCAGGGCTTACAATCACGGAGTTTCCTATACATACTGGGAAATGCTCTTAGCCCATGCTCACCATCAGACCCACTGCTCATGCCATCGGTATGCAACCAAATAGTTCCTCTGTCTAGTGAGCTGTAAGTACCATCAGAAAGTGGAATAAATGCAATTTTCTGAAAGTTCTTTATGAGATCTTTCTCCATCCTAGAGACATCAGCAACAGGACCAGAAGACTGAAATGACATTGTATAAAGAACGTTTAGCAAGCAACATAACCAGGACAGACCAAGTGACTGGAGACCATTTTCCTTGTTACACAAAGAAGACAATAGCTGCTGTAAAGTTTTTGGACTATATTCTTCAATACCTAATGCCCCTGCTAGTTGATCAGACAGAACTATGTCCTTGTTCAAGAACCCAAGGCCAAGGTGCTCTTGCAGCAAATCATCAGTTAGAAGAGTCCGAGCCTGTTCATCCCAACCTCTCAAAACCTTGCATGGAGGAACCCACTTGCTGCAATCTCCTTCCAGGAGTAAGCAGTTTGACATGCGGAGCCTGGAAATTATCATCCTTGGAAGACAAGCAAAAAAAGCCATGTACTTCACCAAGTAGTGGAACAAAGCTCATATACGCTGATACAGCCTTGCCTGGATTCTCCCTAAAACAAGGAAGGGTACAAAAAAGATTCCTTCGCACTTGCAAACAACTCAGGACACCCTGACAGTAACTATTGGTTCCAGGGACTATCTCCATCCACTTCCTCTCTTGATGAGGGAAGTACAAAGTCACCTTGGAGAATAAATTTTAAACCATAAGTTCTCAGAGGAAGAAATGCAAATACTGGCTGTTGTGCCAGAAAAGGGATGTAATAACTGCAATCTCCTTCCTGCAGTGTAAATAACATTGCAATCTCCGTAATTTGCACATCACGCTGAATGAAATCTGAATGCAACTTTTGAGAAACTACCAACCATGTCATTTTGTCTTTCCCACGAGAAACCTCGACAATATTATCCCCCAGAACCTCTTTTCTCATAATAATCAGTGAATCATTCAGCATGTTTCTAAACTTAATACACTGGAGACGATGAAGAAAGAGTAACAATGAGGGATGAAGATCTGAAAACATAGTTACAGCGCTTTTCATGGCACTTCCCTCTGACAGTTTTGATCTGAAAGGAAGTACGATACAAGTGTTCCAGCAGCTACCATTCATTTCATCAGAATCGCTAGAAACCAACTGTTGCAAACGGATGCGAAAAACAGAAGACAGAACACAGGGATTTACGTGGTTCGATCACAAAGTGATCTACGTCCACGGGCAAGGCAAGACAAATTCCACTATAATCAAAGAGAGTTCAAATTTCAGAAGTCGAAACAACGACAAAATCTCTCGGCTCACGAAAACTCTCTGAAAACGAAACTCTCTCTACAACAATGAGAAAACCTAGCCGCAGTATAAAAGTGCTCCCAAAAATTTTCCTCGGGGGCATAAGGCCCCAACCCCCCAGACATTGGTTTGCTTTCTCTAGCTTGGGCGGTCCGCTATGAAGATTTGTTCACTTGCTACGGGTTGGGCCTATCGACCCAACCCTTCGCGTCGCGAACCAAATCTCAATTTTCTTTCCACTTTCGGGTCGCACAAAAATATGTCGGGTCGGGTCATAAACCGGACCGAATACATAAAATTCAAGACATATTTAACACCAACCTAGAGAATAAATCGACATTGCAAGCAGGAATAAGAGTTGGCAGGATGAAACCAATTTGACCTTCAGTTATGTCAAACTTCACGTGAAATCCATTAGAATGTATCTCTGGAGCATCTGTTACCTAGAAAATATCAATTATGTTGATCTTAACTCACACCAATCAGACCATAAAACAACCAGACTTCAGATGATTTGTAATGTCTCTACAGAAAATGTTACTTACAATTGAAGGAGATGTAAAGGACAGAAAATATAAACACAGCTTATGCATACACTACAAAAAAACTGCATTTTAGCGGCGACAATTAGCTGACGAACAACCGCAAATTTTTCGTCGGTATAATTTTTAGCGACGACTTTTTATGACGAACCAAATTTCGTTGCGAAAAACCATGTCGCTAAATTAGCTTATTAAACATATGGCAATTAAATCGCTAATTAGCGACAAGCCCTGACTCGTCGCTAACACATCTGTCATAAAACTCAGATATCGCAACTTAGCGACTAGACACACTATTAATCACCATTTAGCGACGAACTACACCTGGCGTCGCTAATATTTTAGCGACTACAAGAGTATGATCGTCGCAAATGTTTGCGACGATATTTTTTCTTATAATCGCAAAATGTCGGCGATGCATGGAACTCAATCTCGCATATTTAGCGCAACAATGTCTCTATTGCCGTCACCAATTAGCGATAACTCTATCCCCCGTCGCTAATGACGTCCCGAATGCATATTATAGCTCTCGGCCACTTTTAGCGACGACACTGTCATCTACCGTCACTAACGATGTCCCGCATTTATATAGATAGATCACGGCCACTTTTGGCGTGGGTATGTTTTCTTCCGTCGCTAAAAGTGTCCCCGAATGTAAATTTAATAGGTCTCGGCCACTTTTGGCGACGACAATGTGTTCTTCCGTTACTAATTAGCGACGATTAGATTGTCCGTCGCTAACGTTGTCCCGAATGCAAAATGGGTATCACTCGGCCACTTTTAGCGACAAGGTAGTCGCCGATTAAATCGCCATTTAGCGACAAACGCAACTGTTAAATCGCTAAATCGTCCGAATAGCGACGATAGTATATCGTAAGCGTCGCTAAAAAACTGTTTGAGCGATTAATATGTATTTTTTGTTTTTGTTCAGTTCTACCTGATAAGTCATAACATTCAACATAAAAGCGAAATATAGAAGCAAAAAGTAAATATCTAAGAAAAGTACCCATATCAAAAAAATTAAAATGTATATATTGCAATTATGTTCAGCAAATGTATCTAAACAATTATCATTCGCACATATAAAAAATGTTCAGCAAATGTATCTACTCTTCATGGTCTTCATCGGGTGGGGGTGCCGGTGGAAGTCCGGTGCTTTCATTGCTTCATCCTCATCGTCTTCTTTGCGAATCTTTGACCATCTTTGTTGTCTCATTAGCATACTCAATTGTTGTTGCATGATGCGCATTGCCTCATCTCTGGCATCTATGGCATCTAGTCTCTCCTCCATCTTCTTCATTTTTTCGTCTTTCTCTGCAAGTAGATTCTCGAGGTTTTCCACTTTTTTTTCCAGCTCACTCTCTCTTGCGCTGCGCCTTGAACTCGTTCCAGCAGAAGATGTGCCTACCGACTTCATGCTGTCCCGGGCTAACGACCCCAACCCGTACACCTTCCTTTCTTCAACTTGCTGCGGATGCCTTGCCACCATAGCTTCTCTGCTCGGCTGCGACATTTCAATCGCGGGCGACGTCCCTCATACCCTGGCCCCGTGCCACTACCCCCGACACCCGCCGTAGATGCAAGCATTTCATCAAATTTTTCCTACGTACACACTTTAAAAGTTACTAGGCATGCATTACAATCAACTAATCTGCTATAAAATCATCAAGTTCGAACATACCTTAACGGCCTTCGCCGTGCCACTCACGAATGATTTGTCCTTTCTCATGAAGGTCCGCTCATATGTTTGTGAGAAGCTGGGCGGCGTTCCCAACACCTTCGCCTAACATACACAACGGACTTCCAATTAGTCATACAATCTATTAACGGAATAAATTGACAATCTGACAATATACTTACCATCTTCCTTTTGTGCTCCAATCAATCGTGATGGAGCCGCCCGGCATCGTCCCAATCCCAGTTCTCTCCTGAACTGGAAGTTCGATTAATTTTATTCCTCTCATTTGGCGCTTATGCTCCTCACTAGCCCACTTTCTATGGATTTCCCTCCATGACTGATCGTCCATTCAAGCCGGCTGCCTCTGAGTGGTTTTCGCCTTGTTCATCACATTTCGCATGTGATCGCCGGCCTTCTTGTTTAAAATTCTTCTAACCTCGCTATCCATAGATCTGTCCCAATAGTACTTGCGCTGCAAAAAAAAAAAACGCTAACTCAATTTACCAATACATTTTAGAAATGTCACTAACAAACCGATCTTACACTTACCTCAAACTCTCGCCACCATACTCTCCTATGTTCCTCCGGCGCTTGCGTAATGCATGTATATGGCCCACGCCAAAAATTGTTGATCATACGATACCAGTCCCGCAGGACTACCGTCGCTCTGTAGAAGCTGCATTTGTTAAACATAAAAAATACATAAAACATCTCAAATTCCAAAGAAAATCTAGCCTATACAGTTAATCACAAAAATTATGCACTTTCATCAAATTGTACTTACGAGTCTCCTAACGGTTCTATCCGCCTCCTCCCTTCATCATCGATGACCCAATTATCATCCGCATCTTCGGCGCTTGGCGGTGTCGACGCTTGGCCTACCGATGATCGTGCCGTGATCAAAGGCTCGCCCTCAGTTGAGTCTCCTCCATTCCTTCGTCTTCCAACCGCTGAGGCTGCGGTTCTGTGGGGGCGTTTCGACCCAAGTGGGCGTGGGCACGAAGGTCCGTCCGAGGGGACTAGCCTCGTCGACCGGCCTGATCACGAGTGCCATTGAACGCCCTCCTCCTCGCCCCGTCCACGTGTATAGACCGTCTGTTGATCAGCAGCCTTACCCTTACCCTTTGTTGTTATTTTTCTGATTTGGACGCTGGTGCACATTGGAAAAACAAACTAGTTAGAACAATTTATTTACCAACTAGAAATGATTTATAACCCAATTAAAACTTACCATTTTTCTTGCGAAAGTGTAAATATTGTTCTTCTTCCTGCATAAGGAAAACAACATTACAAAATAAACCATTTTGTTTTAATGTACTTCACAATAAGCAAATAGCTGATGAAGACCGTCTTAATTGAATCGACTCAACTCTGATTTTACGTCGGAGGGTAGCAGTTCATCAAATTCACACGGCCATATCAAGCTGGGAATTACCAAGTCCAACAACAGAGATCTAAAATAAACAGGCCTGATTCTTCAATTGCCTATCCACCTACAACAATCCTATACTTGAGCTATAATAAACAGGCCTTATTATGTGGTGTCTAAGCTTAACCTTGATAATTGAAGCACGGATGTTTAAACAGCATGCATTGACTATAGAGCTATAAATTCTAACTCGATAGCTGCGAAAAGTAATAGAACTTCTTAGGATTGCATTAAAAACAGCAGCTTCTACAACAATACAAACCCAAACACTAGCTCTATTTAAAGAACCAGATTGGGATAGGAGTAGGAAAATTGGGGACATCTAGGATCAAAATCCACGGCAATAAAGCAGCTAAGAGGCGTAGTTATGATAACAACATCTTGCACATTCTTTCCTTCCTCTGTGTTCTGGTTCCTCAAGCAGTTTAACGTTCAGACCAACAAAATCCACGGCAACACCAGATGCATATTAAAGAGAACAACTATTTCTCAGCAGACTTGCTTACTCATCGAAAAGCATAAGCCATCACAGACTACAAAAACAGAACCGCAGAATGATAGGATAGTTCTCAGCAGACTCAATGTTGTATCAAATAATAGGAAAGTCCAGACCAACGAAAACAGAACCGCAGAATGAAATTTCTCACCAATCAAAAACCGATCGTTCAGCAAATAGAGTCCGCCAGCATCGAAAGCATCAAAGGAGTAACGTGTGCCCCTCTATCGAGAACTTACAGCATCAAACGAAATCATTCGGGCCGAGAACTTACAGCGGTCGTCGGTGGCGGGCGGAGGAGCGGGCGGCGGGGAGCGGGCAGCCGAGCGGGTGGACGAGCGGCGGGGAGCGGGCGGACGGGAGCCGGGCTGGCGGGCGGGCCAGCGGGCGAAAGGCGCGCTTCTGAGTCGTTGGGGAGAGCGAGAGTAGGAGATATAGAGAGACACCCATTGGGCAAAATCGATTTCGAACTTAGTTATCGTGATTCAGCGACGGCATAGCCACGAATCGTCTTAATTGGCTACCACTAAAACCTCCGTCGCTAATTGGCCGGTATAGCGACTCAAGTAGTCGCTAAAACGCCTGAATCAAATCCATAACTTGACCAAGCATTTGGCGACTAATCATCGACAACATCGCCGCTTCTAATTTCAAATTTTATGATTACTCATGGTCACTTTTAGCGACGAAGTAAGCCCCCGTCACCAATTAGCGACGAAGATATGTGATCCGTCGCTAATGATGTCCCCGAATGCAAATTGTATAGCTCCGTCACTTTTGGCGACGAATCGAAAGCACGCTCCGCCACTAATTAGCGATTAAGAACAGGGTCCGCTAACGCCGGACCGAATACCAAATATAAAGCTCTCGCCACTTTTGGCGATATAAAGGGTATGGCGCCGCCAATTAGCGACTATTGTTTATGCTTTGTCGCTAACGATGTACCCCATTGCAAATTGTATAGCTCTCGCCACTTTTGGTGACGACCAAGCGCCTCTCCGTCACTAATTAGCGACAAGAACAGGGTCCATCGCTAACGCCGGACCGAATACCAAATATAAAGCTCTCGGCCACTTTTGGCGACGACAAGGGTATGACCGTCGCTAATTAGTGACTATTATTTATGCTTTGTCGCTAACGATGTACCCCATTGCAAATTTTAGAGCTCTCGGCCTTTTTTGGCGACGACATTGTGCGTCGCCGTCACTAATTAGTGACTTTTTAGCGACAAAATTGTCGCTAATTTTTCTGTAATACACCTAATTACCTTATTATATATTTCTATGAAAATACACCTGATTCATAAATAATATTATCATATATACCGTATATACTGAATATTAATTATAACACAATAAACCATAAAATCGTTATACATGTCATAAAGAAGAATAGTAAAAAGTTTCAAAATCCAAAGTCGTTGTCATTGTCATTTTCGCGTTGTCATGATCATCGCCGCCTTCTGCATCTTCACTATGATCATAAAACTCGTCTTTCGTCTTGGTGTCCTCGTTTTCCTCATCGGTGTCCTCGTCATCATCAGTGATAAATTCATCTTCTTCAACACTATGATGCAAGTTCGATTGATTTAACTTCACTTGCATCAACATCGATCAATGCTCCATGTGGGTCTTGTAAAGATGGAATATTATATTCATAAGGTTCAGCTGTGTGCGAATCGACCTCTTGCTGATATCTTGTATCTTTCCGGTGTTGTTCGATCTTTTTTCGCGCTTTGATTTTACATGCTGCCCACCACTCAACTTTTGTCCTGTTTCAAGCTCGGATATGATGCGTAATAGACTTGAATTGCTTGTTGTGCCAGTACAAATGGTTCAGATTTCATATATTTTCTCTTGTGATTAACTTTAACCAAATTAAACTTGGATGCACCCTCATTCCTTTGATAGGGTCGAACCACGTGCATTTAAATAACGTAACGGCCAATGGTGGATCAGGTACTCTACCTGTATGATAGCATCCAACAAGCCGTAAAAGGCCTCCATCAAACTGCTCCCAGATTGAACACAGATGCCACTATTCATCGTGGCCTTTCCCCTTTGCCATATTCTTTGCGTGTGAAAATTATAACCGTTGATAAAATATGCTGGCCAAGTTCTTGCTATTGCTTTTGGACCCAATGACAGGATGATATAACAACCCTTCATTCTCGATCATGCCATGATTATTGTGAACCTAATGACACATATGAATAAGTTATTCATATATGTACGTATACATAGAGTATGCAGTAATATCAAAATTTGATGAAAACTACAAGTTAACACTTCACGTCGAACTTACATAATTTTTAAACCATGCTGCAAAATGGTCATTGCACAAAGCGATCAAGCTCATCAGGCGATACTCCTGACATGGATGCCCGAAACATTCTGTTCGATTTGAGACAAGAAAGAATAATTTATTAGCGAATGGTTAGACACAATATATGTGTATATACATTCACATTGTGAGGTCTAATATGAAATGCTTACTGAAAGTATGGCTCCACTTCTGGACAATTCAATAAAATGTATGTGTGGGCTGCATGCATTTCTTCCCCCGTTATATAACGTAACTTACATACGCCGCTTGGTCGACCAAGATAATTGAAAATGGAGAATGAGTTACAATCCGAATCAAAAGCGGTCCCTCGTCGTTTTAAATCCTGGTCTCCACCTCTTGCATTGCACGTGCGACTCAAAGTAGTATTATGCAAATGTAGTCACTTCTTCAACAATGTATGCATTACAAATTGAAGCCTCCACACATGCCTTATTCTTAATTTTTTTTTTAAATGATACAAAAACCTATATGGAAAAATCGACATTTTAGTTCAACATCGTTGATAGGTAGTTTCATATCTATACAAAATGAAAAACATTGTTACCTCTCAAATGGGTACATCCATCGAAATTGACGGGACCTGCAAGTTTTGCTTCGTGTGGCAAATGAACTAGTAGATGCTCCATTGAATCAAAGAACGATGGGGGGAATATCCGCTCCAAGTTACACATGATGATTGGAATATCTTTCTCCAGCTTCTCCATGTGTGATGTACGTAACATTGTCGAGCAAATATCATGAAAGAAAGTCGTCAATTCAGTAAGAGCGCCCCACACCGAAGTTTGGCAGAAATTCCTTCAACGCTATTGGAAGTAGTCGCTCCATAAAGACGCGTGACAGTCATGACTTTTCATACCGACAACTTACATGCATTCAAATCAACACATCTCCCGATGTTTGAAGCATACCCATCAGAAATCGGACAGATTTCAACCATGTTAAGACTGCACGTCGCTGCTCCTTGGTCAATGTGTACACTTTGCTTTTAGCTTTGGACCAATCTTTGGCTCCACGTCTAGAGTCGGCCGATCACAAATGTCTCGCATGTCTTTTCTTGCATTTAGGTTGTCCTTTGTTTTGCCAGGGACGTCCATCACCGTGTTGATGACATTCTCAAAAACATTCTTCTCTATGTGCATGACGTCAAGGTTATGATGAACAAAGTGGGTCTTCCAATATGGTAAATGCCAAAATATACTGCGCTTTGTCCATTTATGCGTAGAACCATACGAATGAGGTATGCATTGCGGGGCTTCAACAACGGTCGGGAAGGTTTGGACTCGTTCCCAAAGTTCATAACCGGTCAACCTCATTGGTGGAGGTGTCCTTTCAATCCTTTTTTTTGTGAACTCTTTCTTATTCCTTCTAAATGGATGATTCATCGGTAAGAATTGTCTGTGGCAATCAAAGTAACACGCCTTCTTACCATGTTTTAATCGAACGACTTTGATTTCTCCATACAAATCGGACATCCTAACAGGCCGGCTGTGCTCCACCCGACAACATTCCATAAGCTGGGAAAGTCATTTATTGTCCAAAGAAGCGCAGCCCTCAATAGAAATGTTTTATCGGTGCAAACATCATAGGTTGGAACACCAACATTCCATAGTTGTTGCAACTCTTCAATCAATGGTTGCATGTAAACGTCTATCATCTTCTTGAGTTATGCGGACGGGCACGATCAATGTCGAAAACATATAAGGTGTCTTCATGCACATGCCGGGAGGGAGATTGTCTGGCGTTAATATGACTGGCCAGCATGAATAGTTTTTTCCGGTTTTACCAAAGGGGGCAAACCCATCACTACATAGACCTAGCCTGATGTTGCGTCGCTCCATAGCGAAATCTGGGTATGTTCTATCGAAATGTTTCCAGGCGTATGCATCGGAAGGATGACACATCATATCCTCTTGATTTCATGGTTTGCGTGCCAACTCATGTGTTCAAGCGATAGCTCGAGACGCAAACAACCTTTGCAATCTAGGAATTAATGGCGGATGAACAATTGCTTCATTGGTCTCGTGTATGGTTACCACCATGCCTCCTTTGAACCTTGTATCTAGGCTCACCGCAAAACTTGCAAGATTTAGCAGATTGATATTCTTTCCAATACAACATACACCCTGCGATGCGACGTCAATCCGCTCAACCGAAGACCCGGTCATGCACTAACTTCTTCATATCGTAAAAGGAACTCGGCATGTTGTTATCACGGGGTAATGCTTCACGCATTATTTCCACAAAAGAATTGAAGCAGTTCTACGACATGTTATGCTCGGCTTTAATACTTAGCATTCTTGCCGTGGATAGCGTTGAGTGGTTGTCACAACCTCCCCATAAAGGTTCATCCGCTGAACTCAACACGTCACGAAATTTATGGTACACACTTTCATCAAATGTTGTGTCACCAGAATTGTCAAACTGTGATGTATGACTGGAGCTTTCATGCTCATGGGTGCTTGTTTGGTTCGTTTCCCATCCAAAATTATGAGCAGCTGCATCAAGCACCATTCTCTGATATGGATTTAATTCATCTCTAGCACTACTACATTCTTCCCGTACACAAGGCAATTGGTGAGTATTGCGATATTCCTCGGGAGACATAAATGGTTCACCATGGCAAGTCCAATTGTAGTAATTCGGAGTGAAACCGTTTCTATAAAGATGCTCTTGAACGATATCATATTCTTGGAATTTACTGTTTTTGCATTTTTTGCACGGACACCTTAACTTACTTCCGTTCATGTATTCAACTTGTGAACTAGCAAACGCCATGAATTTTTCCAACCCAGCACGAAACTCATCGGTTAATCCTCCACGCCTAGGTAAGTTCTTATTATACATCCAAGACCTATCTCCTTCCATGATGCCTCTCGATGAAAACCCGACTCAACAAATGTCAAGATTCATTACGGTATTTTAACAAACATATGGGGGGTGTCACATGTATCCGAGTCGTTTAACCCCATATTAGGCTTGAAATCAATCTCGTGTAAACAACAACGTATAACGGCAACACAACAACGCGTAATAGACAGAAATATCACTCAAATTGAAAGAAGAAATAACTTACCTTGAAATTAAACAAGTTGGGACAATGGTGTATTTTTTGCGGTTTCTTCAATCGCGAATTTCTCACTCCCTTTAGCTTTTCCGATCGAAAGTGCTGCGAAATGAATGAATCGTCTGTTTTGTTGCTGATATAAGCTATATTTAGCGACGAAATATATTTATTTCGTCGCTAAATAGCGACTAATAATTAAATCGTCGCTAAAGATAGTCGCTATTCAGCGACTAAACACAAGTCGTAGGTAAATATAGTAGCTATTTAGTGACGGTACTAATATCGTCGCTAATTTGAGACGAGATTGCGACAACTTAGTCGCTAAACTGTCCAGAGATCAAGAAACGTAAAATGTAACATTAGATCACATTAGCGACGAAGTAATTACGATGCGTCGCTAAACTGTGTTTTTGCGACTACCTAGTATTTTCGTAGCTACTTAGCTATGATAAAAATGCCGTCGCTGAATGTAGTCGCTATTTAGCGACAGAAAAGCGTGATCGTCACAAATTGACGACGACATCTTTATCTCGTGGCTATTTAGCGACGAATTAGCGACTAATTGTCTGTTGCCGTCACTATTTTTTCGTAATTGGCGACGAAATTAACTTGGTCGCTAATTTAATTAAGCCACTTAGCGACTATTTGCCTTTTGTTTGTCGCTAATTAGCGGCGATACTGTTGTCGTCGCAAAATATGTTGTAGCTAAATTACAGTTTTTTTAGTGATAGAGCGGTTACATTTTATTTTCATGAACCTAATATGAGATGATGATGTTGGTGTAAACTTCTCTATATGAATCTTTGTAACAATAGCACTATGAGAATATGCTTTCTCCCCGATGGAGACAA
Source organism: Syzygium grande (assembly GCA_024733475.1). Lineage (NCBI taxonomy): Eukaryota > Viridiplantae > Streptophyta > Magnoliopsida > Myrtales > Myrtaceae > Syzygium > Syzygium grande. The sequence goes on along the minus strand of JAMXDD010000004.1, from coordinate 12,805,641 downwards.
GACCCTTATACTCTCATGTAATTGAACAATGATGTCTCCTTCAACTCCGATTAACAGATAAAGACTGATATCTTCAAATGCTAAAAATAAATTTCTTTCCAATTAACCATATAAGCAATGAGATCAGGTCTCAACCACCTTCACCTGTATCTGCAAACAAGGTTCCTACTTGCCAAGAAACACCAGTTGTGAATATTCACTATAAAAAAGGACGAGTCAACTTCATGATTAAGCTCTCCAAGGATTTAAACCTTCAGATGTAATAACATATAACGGAGGGTTTTTTTTAAAAAAAAGATGCATTGCATCAAATAGAGGACATTCATGCACCTAATCCATAATTTGCATAGAGCAATTCTAAGCGTCGCAAGACAGTTACATACTCAAAAGTCTCGCTTGCTTTTCATACTTAAAAATAAGGCGTCTGCAATGATTCCTAACAAGGAAAAAAAAGAGTTAATCAAATGCTCTATCCTTCACCTTGTTGGATCCAACACTTTGGATTTGGTAGCATATTGGAAGGAGAATCAAGTTAGATTGCACTTCAAAAGTTCAATGAAGACACATACAAAAGACCACGAGTTCTTAATTGCAAAATCTACAGTGAGCACTTAAAATCAGCGGTCAGCTCTCGATTGGATCTAGATCAGGAGCATGCCTGCTGCTCAAAGTGAGGAAAGTGCACTAGATTATGGGTCTAATTCTATGTAATAATTTAATCACTGAAAACTCTGACAGAAGCAATCGGATACAATGATAATGTTGCAGAATAACTGCTTGTTGCTTCCGCTTCGCACATGCATGTGCCCAGGCTTCTTGCATGTTTGAGCACAATGAGCGCCTCGTGCAAATGCATAATGTGTGTGCTTGTGAGAGAGAGAGAGAGTTATTGTTCTCAAAGGGGAATGAAGAGACTATCAAAGGGTTATTTATAAAACCCAAGCCAAGCCTTATAATTAGAGTTTAATACACCCAAGCCAAGCATTGTAATTGAAGATCAATGCACTTACAATGCATGGCAATTAGAATTCAATTTGTTTTATAAAAAAATTAAATAATAAACCGGTTCCAATTCCGAACCATGAGCCCGGTCAACGGGCCGGGCCTGGGTTTGATCTGGGCCAATTCGGGGCCGAAACCGCCCGTGTGGCCATGACTAGCCATGGGGACGCAACCCCTTTTGAAAGCTCGACCGTGGAGGTCGCTTTTGAGGTGATTTGCACATGCAGAAGTCCAATTTGATATTGACATGGTAACTTCACTCCTACTTTTCAACGTATTGATGGCATTTTTTTTTTTGGTCGAAACGAATTGATGACATTGGATTGGTGCATATATTTACATGTCAAAGTCAGGCTCTCCAAAAAAAGAAGTTTCTATCCAAACTTTTTTTCAAATCAAACACCCATTTTCCCCCTTTTCCATATGCATATCCTCTCTTTTTCTCCGAATTGAAAGACATACTAATGCAAGATTGAATGGAAACCATCGACTTAGAGGTGTCTAACCGCTTTTTATAAAAAAGTGATAATTAATCTCCATACGTTGCTTCCGATTTAGGCAAGGTCACTTATAGGATACGATAAAATCACTGAATGCAAACAAGAAGTAATACGCGTGTGATTTACTTTGGTTTTCTCTTGAATTTCTTGAAAATGTTGAAGATGAGAAAAATCGATTGATAAAGAGATAACAACGTGGAAGATGATTGTGTGTAGTTGTAACATGTAAAGCACCTGCCCTATTATCTTGTTACATCTCTTAAATGAAATGGCGTATCTTCTTATTTAAACAAGCATGGTCTATAACCATATGAGACTTCTTGCATTTAATAATAAATTAGGGCATTGACATATTCATCGTTATTTAATGGCAAGGATTATTATATCCTGATCTAAATGAATGTATTACTTGGATAATCCACGATAACTTTTTTTTTTTGTTCATCGTTCAAACTTAACTGATTGAAAATCACATCAACAAATTTGGAAAACTAGAATCAACAAAAGGACAACATTGAACATTTTCATATAATTTATATATTAAATTGAGTATTTACTAATAGTTCAATTACCATATTGATCAAATTAAAAATTCAGAGACAGCATTGCTCATTATGCCAAAGTTTAGATATCATTTATGTCATTTTTCCCAAACCGATAACATCACACAGAATACAACATCCCCTTAGTACTCTTAAGGCCTTATATTTCCTCCAAAATTTCATGAACATTTTACAAAAATAAACCACACAACCTCACTCCCCATGTTCATATAGATCAAGTTCCTTTTACTTGCTTCAATATGTACTCTTATTCTTTATTTCTAAATTTTAACAAGATAAATTGGATAAGAGCACACATACTCATCCTCGTTTCTGATTTACAACTGATTTTAGTCATCTTAAGTGAATTTTCAATGTGTTTCCCAATTTCTTATCACTAGCTCATTTCAATCTATATTTTAAATTTTAGATAACCTGTGATTACCAAGCTCATTAGATATGAGTGGGTCAATGACCCATTTTGCCACCTTTAGTCCTTTAATTTAGACTTTATGGTTTGCAACACGGTGATTCACGTAAGGGTCAATTGGAATAATATGTAATTCAGGGATCAAATCTGCCAAAAAAGTATAGGATTGAATTAAGCATATTAAAAAATTATAGAGACTGGCAATATCATTATCCTAGAGATAATCGTGTTTTATGTTACGCTAAGATACTGCAAAAATTGAGTTTTTTACTGGGTATTATATGTACTTACCTTATTTGTTGAAATTAATTTTAGGGAAAATTTCAAATAAAGGTTTGAAATGCCCTCATTTTCCCAAATAAAGTATTGAAGTGGACTTTGTGTCAAATAAATACATGAAGTGTCAAATAAAAACCTGAAGTGGCAATGATAGTTTTGAATAAGGGCTTAACCTCACCTGTCACTGGTCGGCAAAATATTCCGAGCAATCAAGGACATTTTCGTCCAAAGAAAAATTTAATAATAAATTATTTTTTCTTTTTCCTTTTTCTTTCTTTTTTCCGTTTTCTGATTTTCTCTTTGTTCTTTGCCGGTGACCTGCCACCGGTGAAGCTCGTAAGGGCTAGGCGAGGGCTGCCTTCGCTTGATCTAGCGAGAGGCACCCTCACCAACAACAGGCAAGGGACGGCCTCACCAGATCCTGGTGAGGGTCGCCTCACTAGCTAAGACAAAAATGTCAGAAGGCCACCCTCGAAAGCCACAGGCGAGGGTCGCCCTTGCCTGTGGCTTTCGAGGGGGCGGCCTTGCTTAGGGCGAGGGTTGCCTCGTCTAGGTGAGGGATGGGGCGAGGCCGTCCCTTGCCTGTTGCTGGCGAGAGTGGCCCTTGCTAGGTTGGGCGAGGGCAACCCTTGCCTAGCCCTATTTTTGGCCTTCACCAGTGGTCTACCGGCCACCAAAATTGGCTATCAGCGAAGAACAAAGAAAAAACCAGAGAAAGGAAAAAAAAGAAAGAAAAATAGGAAAAAAAATTCAAAAAAAAGATAAAAAACGAAAATGCCATTACTATCCTGAAAGTCAAGCTCTTCTTTGAAACAAACACAATAGCTAATTTATGCCCTTATTTGAAACAATAACCACTTCATACTCTTATTTGAGAAAATGAGGGCACTTTATGTCTTTATTTGAAATTTTCCCTTAATTTTATCTTAACTTGCAATTCATCTTAAACATCATATAAAAATAAAAACATTTTGATAAAAAAATTAGTAAAACGTCTATTTCTTTCCCTATAATTTCAAATAAGTTGTTTTCTTTCATGTTACGTACTACTAGCGTCCATCATGTACATTGAAGTCTTTGTCTAATTTCTTTCTTAGAAGGAAGATGATTAGCCCTACTTTTATTCAGGAATAGAAATCCTCAATCAAGTCAACAGTCTTTTCCTCTTTCCAAAGTCTAATTTGAATGTTAGGTTATGCATAATTGTCAGATCATCTATTATCCCACTAGTCACTCAAACTTAAAGCATAATTCAAGTACTTCCCATAATGTGAATTTGATGTTCGATTTAGTCCAGCCTGGATATGAACTTAATATTCTGATTCGGTCTAGAACGGGAAAATTGTCTAAAAAATCATAAACTTATTGCACTTTTGTCAATTCAGTTCTAAATATTTCAATTGTGTCAATTTTTTTATTGGATAATGGTGCCAATTGAGTCCATTCAGCCAATTGTAATAAAAATTTACTGACGTGGACATCAACCATCCTTGCCAGCCATCCTACGTGGCATAGCTGGCTAGGACAATCGGCGTTAATATGAACAATTTTTAATTTTAATAATATTTTCGATATTTTATCATTCCTTTTTTTTTCTTTTCTCTCTTTTTTTTTTTTCTTCCTTCTTCCTCTAGCTGGTCACCAAGCCTTAGCAACCGCCAAAGGCGAGGGCTGGCGAGGTCAAGCCTTACCAAGGGCTAGGTGAGGCTCGCCATCGTTGGGCTAGCGAGAGCGGTTGATGAGGGCAAGCCTCGCCTAGTGACGGCAAAAGTCAAGCCTTGCTAAGGGCAGGCAAGGCTCGCTCGACTTTGCCGGGCCCTTGCCTATGGCCAATTATTCACCATCATTGTGGTTTAGTGACCGCTAGAGGAAAAAGGAAGAAAAATAGAAGGAAAAGAAAAAAAAAAATTCCAAAAAAAATATAAAAATATTAGAAAAACTATCTATTCCAAAGGCCGAAAGCCATATAAGATGGCTAGCACCCACCAGCAATTTCTAGCCAAAAGGATGAACTCAATTGGCAAAATATGAAAAATGTTTAAGACTTAATTGCCACAATTTAGATTGAATAAGTAAAAGTGCAATTATTTAGCACTTTTTGGACAGTTTTCTCACCTAGAACACATACTATTAAACATCTATACTTGCTAAGATAATGAATTGTAAATTGCTTTCCACTATTTTTCTGTGATGAGAAAAAAATGGAAAATAAATCGCAGAATCCAATCGATTGCTCTAGAAATTATTTGTGTCATTAACAAAGGGTAAAAAAATCGCATCTAATTACAAGAAACTGTATCTAAGAAGGAATTCAAAGGGAAAAGAAAGATTGCCAAACAGGAATTTGGCTAAGTATCTTGGGTCCTTCCAACATATCAACCCACACACATCAAACATGCAAATTTTACTTATGCTGAACCTACGTCTCTCTATCGTGGTTACGCTTGTGCTCAAAGTTCATCCCTACGTGAAGATGGTTGTTGGCCCATGCAAGTACTTGAGGCGCTCAGGCTCTCTAGCCAAACCTCATCGGGCGACGACGGAGTTGGTATCGTTGTTGCGGTGCCACGACCAGTGGGCATGCGTATGGTTGAGTACCCTCAGTCTCCCGTGTCCGAAGCTCGCCTCCCTGAACATCGACAGAGGCGAAGCTGGGTGCTTGTACCTACAAATTCATCACCTAAATGCTCAGGCGCTATGAAAGCGTACATTAACAAAGACATCTTCATCCAACGTTTCAACACAAGGCCAATGCGTCTAGCGATAAAATGAGGCCCACTCTTTTAGAATTAACGATAACTTAAATCTGTCTATATTTCAAAATTTGAGAATGAGACATTAAAATATCCGTGTTTTGTCCTATAAAAGATTAATGATAGATCAAAAGAGTAACACAACAGCTTAACATCAGTCAATTCCTCACGGGTTTATTTCTGTTTTTCATCCTACAATTCGACCAGTTGTTGATTGAGAACGAGGATTGAACATAAACAGCAGAAATTAAGCCAGAGAAAGCACACTTACGACATAGCAAGACCTTCTCTATTCCCTCCATCTCCAATGGTCACGTACACAGGTCCACACGAGTCAGCCTTATTGTCGTAGATTCTAGTCTGCGTATAACAAAGAACGACCTTCGTTTTCTCGAAAACGAACAAAAAGGAAACATTTTGCATGAAGCATCAGGCTATATGTGGACTTACAAATCGTTCATAGGCATGAACATGCCCGGCAAAACCATGTCAACCCGGCGCCATACAACAACTCCTCCATCACCTTCCTCATGCTCTCACCTTCCCTTGATGGGCCGTATTCGTATTGTACCATGGCGCGTGCATTAGCACAATCACCCATGGCGTCGTCTTGCGGTCGATCTTGGCCAGGTCCTGCTGAAGCCACTTGTACTGAGCCGAGTTGGAGTTGAACCCAGTGTACGACCCCAGCATGAAGATGTGGATGCTGCCGCTGGCAACATCGAAGGAGTAATAGAGGTTGGATTCGGACCCGCTTTCATCGAAGGGCATTTGCCACCGGGCGTTGTAAGCCTTGAAACCATGGGGGTAGATGATGGGGTATATCTCGATCTCATGGTTGCCCTCAGTCACCATCCACGGTCGGCGGTTTATGATCGGCTCAACCAGGCGGCCAAAGGAGTCCCACAGTGGCTGCTGGCTGTCGGCGTAGGAGAGGTCACCTGGGAGAAGGAAGACATCGTAGTCCTTGCTCTCGACTTGTTTTAGGGTCGAGTTGGTCCATTCCGTTTGCCCTAGGTCACCTACATTGATTGGAAAAGCGTGATGATTAACGTTATTAGATAAACTCGGTTAGGTAAAATAGGAAGAAATTTGCTATTATCGACTCAAATAAGACAGATTTCATGTGTACTAGATGCTTATCCTTTGTTATAACAATTTGATCCTAGCGTTAGATCCCATTTGAATTTTGTTAAGATATAAAAGATAACTTGTTACATGGATCAGTTAAGAGCTATAGTAGTCGACCATAATCGAGCTAGAGTAGTTCATGAGAAGTGTCGAATTCGTGGCTCAAAGTTCTTGCCAACTATGGAATTTGGATCGAGTCCGGAGATCGGGATAGGTCTGAGACAAGTTTAGAGGTATTCGGGGTGCAAGAAAAGAGTGGACCGGGCGCCCAGGCCAAATGCCCAACAAAAAACACCCTAACTCCGTTGAAGTAATTAAGGGACTTGGAACTATGGATTCACTTGTGTGAGTGAAAACATGAGTGCTTCTCTGTTAATTGGGAGATTGACTTACATTAGAAAAAAATTAGGCTCGACGAATAGATTTTGAGCCAGTGATGGCCCAATTGAATAATGGTACAAGGACCATGTGAAATCCCAACTCAAGATGCCCAATTGAATCCGGGCCGGACTTATCTCAGTCATATTCCTAAATCCTAACTAGACACAGTGGACATGTCTATTTCCGAAAATGAATGTTTCAAAAATCGTTTTCTCAAAAGTAATTATTTATATTGCTTACAAAATCAAATTAACAAAAATATTTTTATCACCTACAAAAATATTTAAACATAAATTATTATTGATAACGAAAACAATTTCATTACTAATTATTTTAAACAATACAAACGATCATGTTTAGAAAAACATTTTTAAATCATTTATTTTCATAAAAAATAACGATGCTTAAATTCAAATTAGTACGCGAGACCCAAATCTGACAAGTTATAACTTCTCTAACACTATGAATGACAAATCATCTCAACACATGCAACGATCACTTGACAAATGCTTTTTTCTGTAAAATTTAGAAAGGACATCATCTAATATCACCTTGTATCTTCTAAATGATTAAGTGCACTTTACTTAAAGGCATAAAGGCACCACAGTCCCTAATCTTTTACCACATATCCAGTTAGATCATTAACTTTTTTTATAGATATATATATATATATGATATTAACTTCATTTTAATTTTATATACATACAAAGGACTCTTCATTTGGGCTCAATTCAAATGAGGGGAAATAAACTTAAACTTTTGGTGACACGAAATCTAGACGTAAAGTATTGCGAAGGAGGCTGTGATGTACACTCTTCCTGCTCTCGTGCTGGTGTTGCTTCGCCTTAAAGCACGAGCTAGACTAAGAAAGGAACAACAGAAGACACCCTGATCTACTGTTCATGGGGGCTAGTGGACTCGCAAATTTAACAAAAGCATACTAATTCTAAGCGCACAACAACTTGTATAATCCTTTTATGCACAACCACATCCATCGCCATGGATTTGGGCGGTCGATCGATTTTTCAAGCTATGACCATCCATATCAATAGTCGTGAAATAATGATGCGCGATAAATGAATTAGACTTTCACACCAAAAATAAATAAAATTAAATGAATTATACAGATTGCATATCATATGTTATCTTGTGAGAGCGAGACACTTCGAATAATAAGTTTGGCACCAAAAATTGAAAATTTAAGATAGTATCTGAATAAAAGAAACTATCACGACACTAGTCAGATAAGATGGTAATATGCTTCGGGATATAATCAAATAATGTCGGGGGAATCTGATGTGTTGATGCTTGTGTTCACGTGCATTGTTAGTTCTTCAAGAAGGATTCTAAGGAATAGAACCACGCAACCTTTGGCAGGCCACGCCAATGAAAGTTCCTTTCATGTGCACGAAAACATACAAGATTCCAATAATGAAGTGACCACCTGGAATGACATATTAACCCATGGAAGGACATATTTTCTTCATCTTAATTTTCTGATTGTTTTATGATTGATAGTAAAAAAATTATTTCAGAACTAGAGCACCACTTTTACCTCTAAGCAAAATGACAGAAACCCTAATATGTTCCTTGAGCTGAAATTCACTCCTCAATTAGTAAAGCACCCCTCTTAAAGCAAAAAACCCAGAATTTCCTCATCCTCACAAATTGATATCGATTGCTTCTTAAGGTGAACAAAAGAGTACTGCTTCAAGGAGACTTACCAACCACCGCGAATTCGATGGGGAAGGTGGAAGGTGGCGTCCTGAAGGAGAACTCTGGGCCGCAACCACCACAACGGTAGTAATAGATTGTGTCCGGCTCCAGCGGCCCGATCTTGACGTGGTGGATTTTGCCGGAGGAGTAGAAAAAGTACGTGTAGGAAGTGTGCTCTCCTCTTGCCACAGCGCTGTATTGTCCCGGAGCCGTGCCATACTCCACGGTCGAATGCGCGTTGTGGTCATTTGTAACCCACGTTACTCGCATGTGGTCGCTTCCGGCGAGTGAAATATGCACCTAAAATCACCCATAAAATGCAAACGATAGCTTTTAACATACTTTGAGAAATAGGCGTGTTTTTCGACGGCAATGGATTCAATAAAGCATTTTCGCAATCAGTTATACGATCAATCGGCAATGAGATATCTACCTGCTGAGGCTCCAATTCGGACCGGTCATGCTTGGTGAAGATGATGCGCCCGGGAGGCTGTCGAGCGTATTCCTTCTCGGAAGCACAAGCGAACTGAGAACCGGGGAAGAAGATGAAGAAGACGGCGGTTAGAGGTAGAAGAAACGCCCGGGGACACCGAATCTCCATGGTTGAAGCAATGAAGCTAACAGTGTGTATTGACGAATGCTTTTGGGAGGGAGGGAGAGAGAGGGAGAGAGAGGAATATAAAGAGAAGGTGGGTCAGGGGAATTTGAAATCGGAACACTATATTTGTAATCTATTAAATAAGAGAGAAGGCAATACCGTCAAGCAAGTCCATTGATATATGCAGGATATGCTTCAAAGGCCGATACGTTCTTCGTCCTCCACCATTTTCCTCCAATGCCAGCAAGCTTGTGATGAGATAGCTCTTGGACTTGGCTTGGCTGGGGGAAGGGACCTCTTTTCTCTGCAAGTAATCATATACGATCGTTTATGTGATTGGATAGTTTTTGCTATTTATCTGAAACTCAAGAAATAATTGCATAGCGAGTTATAGGTTTGTACTATTTGAAGAATGGCTGTTGAAAAAATATCGGATTGTAAGCAACCCGTCCGCACGTTCGAGTGCTTACGGGTGAAGGTTTGCAATCGATACATAGCCAAATTCATAAATATAAAATGGTGTTGGGTAATTTATATAAAACTGAAGAATGCGAAGTGAAAAAAAAAGCCAAGTGAGACTTGTTGAGATATATGGTAGATGTGCATTGATTGTGGGCAAGCATGCATCACTCGGTAGTTCGAGCTTCTAACAAGAATAGTTATTAGGATTTTTTGTGTTGCGAGATCAAGTCCGACGGTCTGTTCTCTTGCTCGGCTCTTTATCTGATGTTGCTCCGGCCACCCCTCTCACAATCTACACGCAATATTCCGATGTAGATGACAAGTATCAAGATGCGTACTTATGATCGTTATGTACATATACCGTCGCTGAGCAAAGATTTAATGCCTTTGCCATATTCATTGGAGTTCACCTTTCGGGCCAGTAGAGTTCACTTAGCACGTGCACCCAGGGAAAAATGAATTCGTCGTGGTACACGAGAATCTCTCCTTTATATACAAGACAAAGATCAACCGTCGGCATTGTCCAAAAAAATTCCCAACTTCAAGTTTAATTTTAATTCTATTCAAAACTTCTTTTGTCCCATAAAAAACCTTCAACTTTAGGTCTAATCCCAATTTTACTATAAACTTTTTTTTGTCCCATAAAATATCCAAAACTTTAGGTTCAGTCCTAACCTACCCTAAACTTTTTTGTATTATAAAAAATCACAAACTTTAACTTGAGTCCCAAATCTGCACTCGTTAATACTCAGTCTAAAATTTCTCTTAACAACTAAAAGATGGAAAACTCTCAAGTGTAAGCTGTTCAAGCGTCTTGAGAGCAAGCTCCCTGACCGCGGGAAATGGAAGACTCCTGAGCATGAGAGATTGAATACTGAGCGTAAAATGAAAGATCCTTGAGCAAGATGGAAGATCCTTGCTCTTAAAAGTAAGAACAATTGAAGAAGGCCAATCATAATTACTCTGGTTTTTGCCCAAATTTTAGATCCAAAAATACGCCGTTAGGGCTGACGTAGACATTCATCTCCAAAAGATGTCCTCTTGGATTTGAAATTTGGGGAAAACTAGAGCAATAACATGGAAATGCCACATCACTAAGGGTGATTTGGAAGGAGTGTTAATGGGGGCAAATATGAGACTCAAGTAAAAGTTCGTGATTTTTCATGAGCCAAAAAAATTAAGGTAGAATTTGTATTGGACCTAAAGTTGATAAAAAAAAGTTTAAGGTAGAATTGGGTCTGAACTAAAAGTTGAGGGTTTTTTATGAGACAAAAAAAAATTTAAGGTAAAATTGAGACTTGAGTTAAAGTCGAGGGATTTTTAGGATATTAAGCCTCGTTTGAATACCCAAAGTCAAAGTTGAGTTTATTCGAGCCTATTGGAGACTTAGACCTATCTGTTTATATTGCCGTTGTTCTGCTTCTTGTCATTTTGTCTTCATTTGATTTTGGGTTATAGTTCAAATTGGCTCTATAACTTTTTAGGAATATTGTCCCAAAAGTCCTAAATCTATTATACTACGATCAATAATCTTAAACTTTTTAATTATGTCAATTTAGTCATAATCTTTTTGACGATTTGTCAATTTAATCCTAAACTTTTCAATTATGGCAATTAGTCATAAACATTTTGACAATTTACTAATTTAGTCTTAAACTTTTTAACGAATTGCCAATGTAGTCCTTCTGACAAATAATAACTTTAAGACTGAATTGGTTAATTTTCAAAAGATTTAGAACTAAATTGACTGATTGAAAGATTTAGGACTAAATTGACTGATTAAAAGATTTACGATTATATTGAAAAATTATCAAAAAGTTTAAGATTGAATTGATACAATTAATACAATTAAAAAGTTGAAAACAAAATTAGTTGCCATATAATAGATTTAGGGCTTTTTAGACAATTATCCCATAACTTCCTTGGTTTTGTTTGCCCAGCGAGAAAAATGTAGGGTTTGCCGGTAACGAAATTTCATCATTAGGCCACCTTATAGTAAGATCAAATCTCTCACCATCAAATAGAATCTCATAAAATCGAGGCTGTACATTTTCTTACTTGGTCATTAGGTTTCCAATTTCACAAAGGCCAATTAATCGAATTAAGCTATCAATCGACCGATCTCCTAGTAGACATTACTTTTTTTTTTTTTTGCTAGAAATAGTAGACATTACTTTTTTTTTTTTTTGTTAAAGACGATATTTATGTGGTAAATAATCTTAATTTATTGTAAAATATTGCACATAAATGGTAAAATTTATAATTTTCTAGTAATAACCCTTTTTTCCCTAGTAAAGTATATTTAAAAAATGGTTCACATGGTCAACCAAAACACATTAATGCCAACCATAATAAAAAACTGATAAAACCTAGATTCTATGAATCGAATTCAATGATGTACTTGACGTCATGCTCCGAATATCCGACGAATCTACTCCTAGAACTCCATGACGTGGCGAAAGCGAATCTTGATTTGGAAAAAGAAATAGTTTGCATATGTCTCATTCCAAGAAGCAATTTCAAATTCAACCAATTATTTCAATTATTATATTAGCTTTTGTTGTGCCTCGAGAGTCGTATCGAACCTCTGCCCAACTTATGGACTGACGCACGTTTACGATGTGAAACAAGGAATCAAACGATTGGAGAGATTGATCATTTCGTCAACATTATCTAGAAGTCGCTAAAATTTTCATTGCTAGATCACGAGGACGAGAAGATGATAAAGAAACAAACCAATGTCAGATTAGTACTAGTAATTCTTTTTAATCTATCTATGCATTTTCAGTCTTCCCAAATATAATATAATCGTTACGCCATGTTTTCTTAAGTTGAACTTCTGACAAAATGGTGATCATCGGGTATGGATCTGGTGATGTTTCTATTTTTGTATGCTGCTCGTGCCTTTTGGTATGTTCTCTTATTCACACCTTACATTTCACGCGTAAAGCTCGATCTATACACAAATTCCGCCTTCTCCCAACTAATTAAACTCTTAGGGGAAACCGTTCGAGATGTTGATCAATTGGCTGCATTTCCGTCTCCGTGCAAGAGTTCTATTGATATCATTTTTTGTGATGTTAGGAAGAGTGCAAGCTAGAAAAAAGGCTTTAAAACATACGTGTGCATACATCTCCCGAAAACGATACTTAACATATCTTGAGATAGCCTTTGGCCAAATGCATGTGATTTAGGGCTTATTTAGAGATGTGACCAGACAATTGCAAACTTTCTTGGCCCCTAGATTCCCAAAGTGGAAACACCATTGCTTCCAAAAGGTTATTGTCAGTGGTATTCGACCACTTCCTCTCGTCCAAACCCTAGAATGCGTGACGATAAGCGGGCTCTCCCACACGAAAGGCTGAGAGAGATTTTCCGTGGGGAAAGATTCAAATGATGAAAGAGATCAGTTGAAAATGATGCGACTGATGTGAGCTTCAGAGGCTAGAAGTGTTTCTTTTCTTTTTATTCTTTTGCTTCTAACCATTTTCTGTTTTTTTACTAAGTCAAATACGTAAGTGACTTAATTGTTCTAGGTTATCGTGTAATTTCTGGTCAATTATTAGAAAAAAAAGGCCTTTAAGCTCATGATTACCAAGACTCAAAGAGAAAGCAGCCAATGAACCCGGTCTATACAGAAATTTATTAGTGATGATTCAGCTCATTGGCAAAGATAATACTAATTTACAAAAGTAGAGTCCGTTTGCACATTTGACACAACCGACGATTCAAATTTTCATCCGATTGCGTATGTTACTTCAGATTTAAGGTAGAGAGTTGACAAGCTCTAGACTCCCTATAGGTTTACAAAACTTTAAGTATATCTTGCTTGATTTTTAATATTGGGTAAATGTCATTGCTGATTCATGTACCTTTGATTGAAAATCAAAACCATCTCTTTACTCTCTTTTTTTTTGGGTTCAAAATCGTCTCTCTTCTTCAAAAGTGCTACATTAATCCTTATGTTTCACTTGTTCTTACTTGTTGATTTTCGCTAATGTAGACTGTCTTGTTGAGTTGGACACTGTAGTAAACATGTTATGTTATGATTGGAACACACACTGGCTAACAAAAAAAAACGCAAACAAAATGAGAGAGAGAGAGAGAAAATGGACTCTCAAGCTTGTGGCCGCGAGATCTGGACCTGTAGATCTTGAGCTCATGATAGCTATGGCCATTGGAATTGAGCTCATGGGTCGCGAGATCTAAACCTTGTAGATCTTGAGCTTGCGGCCACCATTACTAGCGCTGATCATGATTTCAGTATCTATGAATTAGAGGTTTTGCATTGTTGGTGTGCTAAATTTTGTGGTTTGGTTTGGATCTGGTGGGGGTTTAAGTTGAAGAAGAAACGGAAGAAGAAGAATAAGGTAGTTGAGAGAGAGAGAGAGCAAATGAAAAAAGTGAAACAATACAATCAACAAAATTTTAAAGGTGTTAAGTTCATGTCAGGAAATTACATCACAAAGGCGAACCATGAACGAACAGTGGCACTTTTTAATAAGTAAAAGGATCCTTTTGAACCAAAAAATTATACGAACGATTTTAATTTTCGAGCAAAAGTACAAAGACCTTAATTGGTGACATTAAACCCTCATATTCTGTTCTTCTGACAACATCCTTAACGTACGAGTAAAACTGAAAATCTTCTTTGGGAACAAGAGTGGTAGAGAGATGTATTCATGTTCCATCATCCCTCCTATTAATTCCTCTGGTTATCGGTCACCGACTCTCCGACTTTAGGGCAAATTCAATTTGTCTTTGTTTGTCATTTGCTTTTCTGGCTTTTGCTTTATTCTGTGGTTATTTGAGATTTACTATATAAGATAACATAGGATAAGATGCTAATTTAAGCTTGAAACGGTCACTCACGTCCCTATTATTTTTCTCGAGCGGTTGATACACAAATCAAAACAAATTAAAGAAAAAAAAAATTGAGTCGATTAAAATATGTTGTACAGTCTAAATGGAAATACCATCACCTATAATTATGGTAGAAGTTAAAGATAAAATATAACAATTTGATTTGCATGGGAATTAAATAAAAGACATTAGAAAATATCTCCAAATGATCAACTCATGGATACTCTGCTTGATGTGTTATCTTCATGCTGATTTGTTGAAAATTCTGCACTACAACCATTTTGATTTTTTGCCTTTTGATTTGTTACTTCATTACTTCGTTTCAAACCCGTAAATGGGAGGACCAGAGATCGAGTTTGATTAAACCTATCTTGAGTCAATGTTTTGGTGAAAATATCAACAATTTGTTAAGAAGATAGAACATAGCGAGTTACAATGGAACCAAGAGCAACCTTTTCCCGAACAAAATGATAATCGATTTCAATGTGTTTTGTCCAAGCATGAAAAAAAGGATTAGTTGTGAGATGTAATGTTAACATATTGTCCGAGAAAAGTAAAGAATGTTGATGTTGGTAGATCCCAATATCATGCGGTATGTATGAAATCCAAGTGAGTTCAGCAACTGCCAAAGCAAGAGCCTGATATTTGGCTTCAGCTGTGGAACATGCCATAGTAAGTTGATTCTTGGCACTCCATGAAAAACAATTTGAGTGGAGAAAAGTAAAATAACTAGTGTTGGAATGTCGGGTAAGTTTGCACCCAACCCAATCTGTATCTCAAATAAATGGAGAGAATTATGAGATAAATCAGCACGAAGATAAACACATCAAGCGGAGTATCCATGAGTTGATAATTTGGAGATCTTTTCTAATTTGTCTTTTATTTAATTCTCATGTAAATCAAGTTATTATCTTTTATCTTTAACTTCTACCATAATTATAGGTGATGATAGCTCTATTTATTGTATTACATATCAATAAAAAGTAACGCTTCATCAACTCAATTCTTTGTTTTCTTTATGGTATCAGAAAAGATCTCCAAATCATCAACATGTGGATACTCTGCTGGATAACATATGTGTTATCTTCTTGCTGATTTGTAAAAGATTCTACATTGCAACCATTCTGATATTTTGCTTTTGGATTGTTACTTCAATAAGGAATGATCTCAAGAAGAAGATTGATCTTGCCAAATCTAAGAAGATCTAGTTATTTATCTGTTTCTATTGTATACCCGACGTGCTTAGCTTTATTATCTTTGATTTAGGATTATTATCTTATACATATGAGTAGAATATCTAAGAAAATAGGACTTCAAAGCAAAAGTCGAAGGCATGAACGGAGCTAGGCAGGGCAAACAAGAGGAGCAAGGGAAGACGTTAACTTTTCGAAGTTGGAGGTGGTCATTCTTTGGAGGAAGTTACTAGGAGGCGTCTGTTGGATATTTCATCAGTTTTGAAATATTTGTTATAATTTATGATTACCATAAAGTCATCATTTTGTAATGGTTTTGCAACGGTCATATAACGGCTTTGTAATGTTTAATTTAATTCTTCATAAAGTCTCAATTATTTTATAATGGCCATATAACAGTCACTTTTTTAATAATTACTAATTGTTTTATAACGGTTCTTAAAAGCTCTTTTTCTTGTACCTATAAATTATTACTTTGAGCATAATTATAAAGTGATATATAGATATCAAAACAAGAATATTCTTTATTCTTTCTTTTTATCTATCTTTCTTTGCTGAGATATACACATAGCATTGTTTATGTTCCTTCTAATATTAAGTGCGGACTATAGAAGAAGCTCTGTTGTATCTTGGGAAGATAGCCGCTAGAGTCTTACGCACCGAATTTGTACTTCGAGAGGCGGAATTATCCTTAAGGACAGTGGCTAGCATATTTCAGACATCGATATTATTTTCTCATCCTTTTTGATAGATTCCAACAATTATTTTTATTTTTCCTTGTTATCTAACAATTTTTCAAACAATCTTAACGATAATTGCCTTATGGATTCCCTAGTTGTCGTCGTCTCGCGCCAGTTTCTCAACAGTTTGATGTTGGCACGCGGTTCCACTGTCACGACACCTTGATTATTGTCGTTGTGTCTCTTCTTAATCAACCGCGACTCAGTTCACCCCGATTCTAGTGGAGCAACGATGACTCCGGCGGCTTTATCTGCGATCTTCCGCTGCGTCTTCAGCTCTGCCGTCGTATATCCTGCTCCATGACGCTCAGGCGATGACGAATCCATCAACTAAGAGCCACACCTGCCAGGTCGCTTCGTCTCCGATTAACTTCGGAATTGATTTCGATTCATTTCGGATTTGTCTTTTGATTTCTATTCTGTTTTTGTAAATAAGAAAACTGAGGGAGCAATGAACCTGAGGGCGTTTGGTGGAAATGAAGTCAAGCCGTAGGAACATGATCCATAGCACGGCCGCCTCATGATTGCCGTGCGTTATCACCTCACCATCGCCAGGTTGTGTCTTTTCGAATTAAGTTGCAAGAGTTTCCTGTACGCATGGATTTCCTACTCTGATGTTTTCGTTCTGTTTACTTTTGAGGATCATCTCGAACAGAGCCACAACCAAACCTGAATCATCTCACTTTGCTGATTGAAGCCAAGTATCGTTATCGGACCATCTGGTCGTTTCGTATCAAATAAAAATCAGATTGGCCAATTTATCTCTACTATATTGTGTTTTGAATTGTTAGCTATTCTGTTTATTGGGTAATTCACACCACATGCTCACAACTTGTTCGACAGAATGCCTGACTCAATCGTAGATAGTTAGTTCCTATTACATTCTGTCTATAAACATTTTGATGTCCAATTATTGTTGGGTTGGTTGTGTCTTGCTGGACTTCCTATATATGGTTGATTGAAAAGCGAACGGATTGGATATATAGGTGATGTATGTCGGATGTTGTTCGCAAGTGTTTGTGTATCGAATCTTGTTCATATGTGATTGTGCATGTGAAATGACGCTGGTGCATGTTACTTTGAGATCGTGAGGTGCCGAAGGAAAGAGAATGTTGGGCGTTATCAATTAGATGTGAATTTGAATGAAATGGGCTTAGTTTGATTATTCTGTTAAATGTTCATGATTATGGGTAGTGTCTAATCTCTTTTCTAGGGTTCAAAGCATGTTTAAAAATCACTGTCAATGTAATTTGCTCTACATCTGCCGGAATTGCTAGGCTTTATTCGATGTCCTTCATTGAACATAAATTCTGATGAATTTAGCTTAATTTGAATGCTATTTGAGGCTCACATGTGTCGCAACCTACTTCTCGAGGGCTGAACTCGATGAAACGGGTTTAGAGATAAGTGTTCATGAAGCGGTCTGTGTGGCACATCATAAAAGACGACTTACCGAAACGTCAATCTTTTAGTCATCCATACGGTCCATTGATCATGAATGTGGATTTTCTCTAAATCCGTACCTCGCGTGACAGCGGATTGATTTTATCTTTTTTAGGAGTCGCTACTAGCCTAAATCAGGGGTCGGCTAGAATACCCAACCGAAACGTAAGAGGTTTGTTTCGGTTTCTACGAAAATTAGAAATCATGGATTCAGGAACTTGCTTACGTTAATATTTTTATTAATGCCCATTCGGTACCATTAAATTTATCATGGTTGTCATGTAAGTTGTCATGCATTTATTTTTTTACCATTTTTCATGCCAAAGTCTTAGTCCACTAGGTGATCACGCATTTTGTTTTTTTATTTTCATTTAAGATTCTAAAATAATCCTATCTTAGTTTAGAAAAGAAACAAACAAACAATTGTATTAAAAAACATTGCGTAAAGTAAACAACCTAGGTATTAAAATGACAATCTATTCTAAGTGCGATAAAAAGTAAACCTGCAACTCGTTGGGTGTTTATTTACAACACAATTACAAAATCCCAAGACATGGTCAGGTAAATTGAATTAGGTACAAATTAAGATCAAATTGGATATCTGTCTATCACCAACGTCTTCAATGGTTTTGGGGCCGCCTCCTCTATGAATTGCCTTTCGAGTGTCGTTTTACATTCACAACATGCATTCACGACAAACAATGCACAATGGAACAACCAAAGCAAGGCAATGATACAAGCAAATCCACTAATCAAACACAGGCCTCGGGATCGGCCTTTGCTTTACATGCATTTGGTCATCCCACCCACTTAATGATCTAATGTTAATTGATTAATGGTTAGCGATAAAGAGTAACCATTTGCATTCGCAAAATGATGACTCATATCGTTAATCCCTAAAGTCGGGTTTTAAGTTACCACCGTGGCCTATCCGCCGAACATGCATCGGGCCTAATATATATCTAACAAACATATGCAAGACAATGGATAAAGCATGCACTTAGGGCCATGGACCTTGTTTCTCAACCAAACAAGCAATGGATAGTGGGCCTTAAAAGAGGTCAACTTGTTCAATCATTAATTGCTAAATTCGGGCTCGATTATATTTGAGTGTGGTTAATTGACTAAATGATGTTAAAATGAAGTGATTCATGTGTCATTAAAAATATAATTTCATGAGGATCAAAATTCATAAAGACCACTTTTTTCTAATTTCCCATCGATTTTCACAAAATGATAAATTTACCCTTAGAGACAGTCTGAACTTGGTTTGAATTTGAATTCAGAAAAAATTGCGAGAAACATATTGACCGTTATTAAAACCCCACCAAATGTTTTGGACAGTTAGGATTCTTCGTGTGTGATAGCTTTCATGTTTTGAGTTTTTGCTAAAAAGCACCCCAATTTTTTATAAAATTCGGTTTTCACCAAGGACTCGTTTGCAAAAGTATTTTTAAGGCCAAGAGGACCTTATTCGAGATTTTTAGCAAATTGACCCCCCAAAACATTGCTATTAGGCCCCAAACCTTTTAGGATATATAATAAGACCCTAATGAGAAACTTCTTAGTTTTGAGTTTTTACAAAAAAGGATTCCAAGTTTATCAAATTCAAGAAACATGTTTTGGAATTCGGAGGAAGAAATTTCAGATTCGAACACATAATCTAATTAAATCATGAAAAATTCCTTTGAACATCCAAATGAACTCCCATTTTGATAAAATTGGTATTATTAGGAATTTCTAGATCTCAGTGTAAAATTCTGTGAAGAACAGTTTTCCAAATTTTGAACAAACGATTTTATAAAAATCGAAGAATACATAAAAGTCGGTCAGAAACTCATCTATCACAGGAACTGATCTCAGATGACAAAGCTAATCATCCTAACCTAACATTCTTGTAATTTTATGAAAATTTTACTGTAGATATATCTGAGTGTGATTTACAACTTTCATGAAGAAAGTTTTATCAAATAACAAACACAGAAAATCAAAAAAATAGTCCAACTGAGCAAAGTCATTCGGTATCACAAAAGAATAGAACACAACATGATTATTCCAAATTCTGATCTCGACTTTCTAAGGGATTTGACCTAGCAAATGATGTCCGTTCAAGGCGTGCAATCTATCAAATTGAAGCTTAAGATGTATTCTATGATTTTTTAGTTCATCACTTTGCAAGATTTAAGCATTTCAGAGGTCAAATCATCATTACAACCAATCAAATCATCAGGATCCGAGAATCACATATTTGAACTTACCTTGTATTTTAGCTCTTCGACGTACAATCGAGCGATCCGGCCTCCATATACAACCTTAGGACACCACGAAAAAGCCTCAGAAAGCTCAACGATCCTCTGAAAGTAGAGTACATAAATCACGATGAGGATTGGTTCGGTTTGATCAAATGAACTATCAATGAAAAATCAAGTAAAACGAAGTAATTCGGTGGCCATTCGGAGGGAGGCCGGCCACCACAGCCATAGGAGGACACCAAGGAAGATCGTTTGAGGCTCGAGATCATCGAAGGGAGCCGTCGGATCGCCAGAATCGCCACAGAAGCCGGTTGGATCAATCACTAGCTTGGTTGCCAATGATGTGACCGAGAGAGAGATGGAGCCGATCAGAGGTGCTCCGGCCACTAGCGGTGATGGCCGGTCTTGCGACTAGCTCTGAGACATCGAGGGTATCGCCAGAGTGGCGGCGGTATGCTGGGAACCAGTCGGCGAGCGGTCGAACTGGTGGGGGTAAAAATGAGAATTCCCCCCAATTTTTGGAGAGAAAAAGCTTAAATACCTCCCCCAATTTGACTTCCGACTCTTAGATCAATCTAATGGTCTATAATGCTCCTTAATGATTAAGTATATTCCTTAAGGGCTAAAGATAAGTGATATGGCATTATAGATGGGCATAATCTATTCTAAATGAATGGCCATGATTAATTTGCTTAACCCCTAAGTAATTTGTTTAATCCTTAAGTAAGGGCATTTTAGTAATTTCTTTTACAAAGGCATGAGAAAAGGAGGGGCTGCCACCATGCCTTGGGCTGACCCGAGGATAGCCGAGAACCGCCGTCTTGTCGGCTAACCGATTGAACCGATTGGAACCGCCGTCTTGTCGGCTAATCGATCGAACCGATCGGGCTGGTTCAAGCTGGCTCGTGCTGGCATGGGTTGGATCGACCTAGTTCAGTTTATACTTTCAAAATTTATTTTATGCAATTAAACCCAATTTACGCTTCGGAGGACTAAATCACAAAGAATTTTCCCCTATTAGCAAATTTGTGAGCAAAATCAAAATAATCTACTTAAACCCAGTCGATTAAACTTGGCCCAATTCATGTCCGATGTCCAATTAGTTAAGTTTGTTTGATTTTCAACATGGGTAATACCAATTCCATCTCAATTGACTTAATTTGTTCAAAATTGGGGATTTTCATCAATTGGTACAATTTGTGGAATTTTTATCCCTAATTGGCAAAATTAATTCTAATTAAACCTAATTGATTCAAAGAATGGTCAATTGGTTCAATTAGATAGGTTTGAAACCTTCAATATGCTCAAATTGGCTTTTTTCGCAATGATTTGATTTAGACCCAAAAAAGAATTGAAGTCTAATCATCAAATTGAACACTAGATTAGAATGGTTCAAGTCAAATTGTACCAATTGAACCAATTTAGCTTGATTTTGAAAGCTATCGATTGGTTAAATTGATCAAATTGACTTAAATTCATGTGAATTTCTCAAAATTGATGTTGAATTTGAGTTTCTTATAAGAAAATGGACTCATTGATGGCTTGAACACACTATTCATGAAGAATCGATCGGAATCATTGATTAGGATCAAAATTGGGGTTTTTACCCTCATTTCGAAATTGTGAAATTGGTTTGAAGATTGAATGTAATACAACCTCTAGATCAAATGTTGTGAATGAAATTATCCTAAAAATTACTAGAAATGAAGTAATTTCATTTTTGATCGATTTGAACCAAATTACGCAAATTGGGGAAATGTTCATTCTAAATGATTTTTTCTAAAATTGATGATTCCAAAGTGAAATTAAACTAAAAATGAATTGATTTAGAGGTTTTGAAATTTTTTGAATTTTTTTGTACAAATTGTTAACCAAACTTTGAATTTTTTGAAAATTGATAGTGCAAAAGTGAAAATGACACTATTTTGGGATTTTTCATGTAAAAACCAAAATTTGACTTTGGATTGACTTTTGGTTAAAGTTTGGACCAAAAAGTCAACTCATTGACTTTTTTGAAATTGAAATGCAAAAAGCTAGAAAATGAATGGCTAATACTAATTCAAATTCTAAATAACTCTTTTTGGTTGAGGATTGGGTTCTGTCGCGATCAACAACACTAATCTCAAGATTTTACCTTTATGACGTGTTGGCTAAAAATCAAGTGTTAGCAGCATGTCAATAATTTTTAGATACTTTTGAAGTGAGTTTAGGCCTCATTTTTCGGTGCGATTAAGGACTGTGCTAATCGAGTGTTGTTGGACCGTATATACAAGCAATATGGTCTAACATATGTTGTCAAAATTATGAGCAATAAATACTCCGCTACACCCATTATTGACATGTTGTGTGTTTAGTGCTTTAAAATTTAAAGTAAGCGTTTGTGTGCATCCACTCATGTGCTTGCAAGTTGTAATGGTGTCTCTATGCAAGTGAATTCATAAGTTATGCAGTCCCTAGTGTTATGAAGTGCTTGAGGCATAGCTTTCACCTTTCACCTCATATTCAGATGAGACAAAATCTACAAATGGATATGTGTTCACCTTCGTGGAGGTGCTATAACTTAGAATTCAGTCAAACAAAAATTGTGAGGGAAATGACAATCCTACTAATTTGGCAGATGATCTGATGACGCAATTGATGCGGTCATTCCCAAGCCAATATTGTGGCTAAGTGAAAGAATTTATGGTAGACTTAGGTGCTACCAAGCATATATGTAAAAACAAAATGGTCTCTCCTCCTACACTCTTGTAGAGGAAGGGGAAGAAAATATATATCTTGGTGATACGATAACTAATCATGTTCTTGGGAAAGGGAATGGAACCAACGCCTTACATGTGCCAAGTGGCAATAGTCATTGCAAAGAAGGGTTCTTTCAATGATAAAGAGACATATTTGATTGAGACGTGATATGGTAAAGCAATTGCTTAAAGATGGAATTATGTCCATCAATTATGTAAAGTCATTAGTGATTTTGGCCAATCCTCTGACTATACATCGAGGGGAATGGGACAATCCAGTTGAAGAAAATCAATAGTGATTGTAACCCAACCTATGTGTTTGGCAATTCCGTGAATTAGGTTTATATGGATAATAACAAGTCATTTGTTGATCTAGTGATGCACTATTAAAATTGTTGTCCATCCTAAGGTGAGAATAGTGCCTACTGCAAAGAAAAAGAGGCTGAGCTAAACTCTTAATGAATTCCATAGCCATTATTGGTGGTGCATTAAACTGTAGAATACATTTGATGGAATCACCTATATAAGTATAGACTGAGGCCATTCCTATGAGAATTATTGGCGATAATCTCTAGACCACTTACAAATAAACAAGCACGCGGCATGGCCTATTAGTGCAAAACCATGTTGAACAACAAACTTTGTGGGAAGTGTAATGTGATTGGTGAAAATCATAATTCACAAAAGAAATTATTGGTTCACAGAAGTTTCAAACTTCACCAATGATTTCATGAATTATATTTCATTCTTTCTAAGGCTAGTTCATTGCCTAACAAGCACCGGTTCCAATGCATTAAGCTCCGATAACCTAGCATTATTTTATGTTTACATTTCAAAACCTTTTGAAATATGTGGGGGATTGTTGGATAAATCAGCAGTTTTGAAATATTTGTTATAATTTATGACTGCCATAAAGTCATCATTTTGTAATGGTTTTGCAATGGCCATATAATGGTCACTTTTTTAATAATTACCAATTATTTTATAGCGGTTCTTAAAGGCTATCTTTCTTGTACCTATAAATTATTACTTTGAGCATAATTAGATAATGATATATATATATATATATATATCTATATCAAAACAAGAATATTCTTTGTTCTATCTTTTATCTATCTTTCTTTTTTTTGCTGGGATATACACATAACATTGTTCATATTCCTTCTAATATTAAGTACGGAGTCTAGAAGAAGGTCTGTTGTATTTTGGGAGGATATCTGCTAGAGCCTTATGTACCAAGTTTCGTACTTCGAGGGGCAGAATTATCCTTAAAGACAGTGACTAGCACGCCTCATATATTGATATTATTTTCTCATCCTTTTCAATAGATTTCCAACAATTATTTTTATTTTTCCATGTTATCTAACAATTTTTCCAATAGCGTCTATGTGGTTGTGACATGAGTAGAACGGGTCAAGTCCGGCGCATGAGTACTCAAAATCAGGCTCAACTGCCAATGTGGGACCGACGGTGGAACGGTGGGGCGGCGACAGGCGGCGATGGCGACACAAGTGGCACCTTGAAAGCGGGCAAATCAGGTTAAGCTCATATTGGTTCAGATCTCGGGAGTCCGTGTGTTAGTCGAACAGCTTGCTCAAGTGCTTGTCGAGGTATCAAGCTGTGGCGGCGACGCCATGGTGTTTCGCGCCGACATTGAGATGAGCAATGTCGTCCTCTTTACATTGTTGAGGACAGGGCCCTGGAAATTGCTGCAGCTTGTGCTGTGATGCTCCGACAGCAATGGTGGAAGCACGAATCCCTCGGTGGACGACGAATTTTTCCTCGCAGCTGGGGCCGTCGTGGCAACAGATGCGACTCTGGCACCCGTGATCTGTAGTCGAAGAAGAATGGAACTGTTAATGCAGAAGATTAAATATAAGTGGAATGTGTTTGCAGAACTAAAAGCAGAGAAGGGTGTGCTGGACGATGACTAATGAAGAAGGGGATGCAGGAATTTACTTGGTAGGTTAAAATGAATTGAAGATGAAACTCGCTTTTTTTCATGGTTATGTTTTACGCTTCAGGAGTGACATGAATTTCTAGATAATGTCTGTTCATATATATATATATATATATATATATATCTCTTTTCTCAATATAACGAATATTTCGAATATTTAGGACACCAATTAAAAATCACATATTTCTTTATTGCTCTTATCTTTTTATTACAATTTCCTAGAATCTCTTATAATAAACACACACGTATAGATTAATTGATCTCTTTCTATATAATTTCATTCTTTATTTATAATCCCCAGATCCTAGGACACTTATGGTATCAGAGCCATGGGGTAGATAAAGATATTCTTTATAAATTCATCGTAGTAAGGACGATTTCCTTTGTGGTAGTCTTTTCAGGTGATTTCTGGATGTGTTCCAGGCAGTAAAACCCAGTGGGGTAGTAAGTCCGTTGGTAAGCATCGCCGAAATCAATTGAAAAGAACAAAGTAGTCTTTTGCAATGGATTTATTAAGAAGATCTGAGTCTTCTTCTAGTTCTTTATCACAAATTTCCTTTGATCAAGGACCAATAAATAGAGAAGAAATTAATATAGAAGATTTCAATAAATCTATTGAAAATTGGTTCATTCCAAAAGTGAAACTTGATAAAATTTATGAGCATTCTAAGTTCAGATTCTTTGGGTACAATGACTATGTTATTGTTACTGAAGAACGTGATGTACCACTTTCTAATTCTTTTGCTTCAATTCAACTTTTGAATAAAGATTCCATGAAGAAACATTCCCAAAAATGGAATTACATGCATATTGGTCTGGTACAGGTAGGTGCAAAACCTCTTACCAAAGAAGGATTAGATACTTCCTTACTTCTTGTCTTAAGAGATGCAAGACTTTTAAAATACGAAGAATCCATTCTTGGAGCTGTAGAAACAAGTCTATGCAGTGGACCTATACATTTTGATAGTCATCCTAATTTCACTGTTTCTCTCAAAGATAAAAATATTATAAAATTTCTCACTCTTCAAATAAAAACCCATAATTATTCTATAGCTGAAGGATCTATTCCTATAGCCCTCATCTACAGAGTTTATTACAAAGTAATGAATTCTGCTTTTGGTAGCAAAGCCTTCAAATTAAATTCCAATAGAGAAACCCTTCTTTTACAAACAGACATTTCTAAAGCAAATGTTACCATTCCCAGGACCATTCCTTGGAATCAGATAACCCTCCCAAATCAATGGGAATTAGAAAATCAAATTCCTCAGCCAATAATTCAAAATTCTGATCCTACCAATATTATCCAACACCCTGAAGGAAGAGTAACTATACAATTTGCTAGAAGATCAATAGATATTCCTAGAAACTCTTGTGATATCAGATCTATTCCTTCATGGCATTCTACTTCTTCTCGAAGGTCAGTAGATATTACTCCAAATACCCCTCTGAATATCCCTTCTAATGATCTTGAGAAAGTATCTGCAAGTGCTCCTCCTTTTCCTAATATCAGTGGAGTAGATAATAGGTCAGGAATTTCCAGGCTAGTCTATCATCATATTCCTAATTTCCCTGATCCCACTCCTTCCGAAATGGAAGACCTTGAAATCAATATTTAAGAATTAGCATTTGAACCAAATAAAATCATTTTGAATAATGAGTTCAATTCTTTTAAAAATAAACATATCAGAGAATGGTTCTTCAATAATTTCCGAAACCAAGCAATTGAAATCAAAAAGGAATATTATGATTACATGTATCATCATGAAATCGAAGTATTCTTCTTTGATTGGTTTGAAAATATATTTCTGAAAGAAAAACAAATCTTTGTTTTAGATCAATTTTATAAGTGGAAATTAGACGATGGACATATCATTGAGTCTAATCATCCCCCTCTTAGGAAAATCAAAATTGAACATCGAGAAACTGAAATAATAGCTTCTCCTTTCAAAACAGCCTCAAGAAATAGATGGCATAGGCATCAAAAAGATTGTTGAACAAAATAATTTTTCTAATCAACATCTTTACACTATAGGAAAACAACTCGATAGGATTGAAAATCTTACTCAAATTAGTTCTCCATCCTCTTCTATAACAATCTCAAAAAAGGATTTAAAGCCACCATTTTTTAAGAATTTTGAAATTCCAAAAAAATCCTAGTCTTGAATTTGCTAAAGCTTTAGAGGAAAGAAAAAGACTTCTCAAGGGAAAAGCAGTTTTAATTCCTAAAAATCCCATATTTTTAGATACACCTTTAATTCAAAATCTGAGTGTAAAAGACACCCCGGATCGTGTCGAACCTTCCAACCAAATCAATCTATTAGATAAATCTGATACTGAATCTCTCCCAGAGATAAATCGTATCACCTGGAAGGATCCTCAAAAGTTATATTATTCTCATGTCACTCCTCCTGATATTCTCTCGGAAGAAACCTTTTCTAAAGTTCAAAAGAAATATTCTTCTGATGCTATTTATGAATGGAACATAGATGGCATTTCTGAACAAAATCTTATAAATGTCTTAACCCAGATGGTCATGCTTGCAAACACTTATAAAACAATTCCAGATACTTCTGATCATTCTGTTGCATATCTTTTAATAGCTGGATTTACAGGCCAGTTCAAAAGATGGTGGGATAACTACCTCTGAATGAAGAGCAAAGGTCTCAAATCCTAAATGCTCATAAACTCGATCCCTTTGGTCAAAATATTCTTGATGAAAATGATCAACCTATCCAGGATGCGGTGAACACTCTAATATTTTCCATATCCCAACATTTCCTAGGAGATTCTTCCCATATTCTCGATAAAAACCAAGATCTATTGTCAAATATGAAATGCAGATCTTTAGGAGAATTTCGAAAAATATAAAGAAATATTTTTGCAAAGAGTTTTTCAAAGATCAGATTGCAATCAGTCCTTTTGGAAAGAAAAATTTCTTGGTGGTCTACCAAAACTCATAGGAGAACAAGTTCGCAGTAAGATAAGAGAAGAATATGGAAATCAAATTCCATATGATCATCTTTCTTATGGTGAATTAACCTCTTATGTGTATAAAATAGGAACACAATTGTGCACCAATATTCGTCTCCAAAAACAAATTAAGAAAGAACAAAAACTTTCAAGAAAAGGATTAGGAGATTTTTGTGCCCAATATAATCCATCTTTTGAATCTTTTGAAAAACCAAAGTGTTCAGGAAAGTGCTCCTCTAAAAGGAAAGAACACAAAAAATTCTATAAAAAACCTTATAAAAAGAAATTTGACAAAAGGATTTCTAAAAGAAAAGAAAATGATAATTTCGATAAAACCAAAAGACCCAAAAAAGATTTCAAAAATATCACTTGTTATAATTGTGGAAAAAAGGGTCACACTTCTCGATTTTGCAAAATCAGTAAAAAGGTCAATGAACTAGATTTAGACGAAGAAACTATTAACCAGCTCAATCAATTAATGGTTGAAGCCGATAGTAGTTCTTCTGATAAATCTGATTTTGAAGAAGGATTACAAGTTTGTGATTTAGAAACCTCTTCCTCATCAACTTCAGAAAGTGAAGAAGAACAATCAAATGATTTTGAAATAAATGTTTTAACAAAAGAAGAAGAAATTCTTTTACAAACTTTTGACCAGATTATTGATCCTGAAACAAAAATAAAATATTTGAATAATTTTCAAAAACCAAAAACAACTATCCAATCTGATAATCCTTATAATATTTCTACTATCCTTAGTAAAACTAGAAAATCAATTTCTAAATCCATTTCCATAAGTGACCTTACTCACGAAATTTATAAACAAAAGCAAGAAATACAAGAGCTTAAAGCAGCCCAAACTTGTATTTTCTGGTGGTTATTTCAGAAAGCATTAAAATGAAGTTTGTATCGGAAGAGGAAGGAAGTTGATGAATTTCATTTTCTTCGATATCTTTTTCTTCTTGTTTTCCTTTTAAAATTTTTGATTTAATATCCAAAATGTTCTTTTGCATAGAAATTTGGGCTGCTTTAAGCTCTTGTATTTCTTGCTTTTGTTTATAAATTTCGTGAGTAAGGTCACTTATGGAAATGGATTTAGAAACTGATTTTCTAGTTTTACTAAGGATAGTAGAAATATTATAAGGATTATCAGATTGGATAGTTGTTTTTGGTTTTTGAAAATTATTCAAATATTTTATTTTTGTTTCGTGTTCAATAATCGGTCAAAAGTTTGTAAAAGAATTTCTTCTTTTTTGTTAAAACATTTATTTCAAAATCATTTGATTGTTCTTCTTCACTTTCTGAAGTTGATGAGGAAGAGGTTTCTAAATCACAAACTTGTAATCCTTCTTCAAAATCAGATTTATCAGAAGAACTACTATCGGCTTCAACCATTAATTGATTGAGTCGGTTAATAGTTTCTTCGCCTAAATCTAGTTCATTGACCTTTTACTGATTTTGCAAAATCGAGAAGTGTGATCCTTTTTCCACAATTATAACAAGTGATATTTTTTTGAAATCTTTTTGGGTCTTTTGGTTTTATCGAAATTATCATTTTCTTTTCTTTTAGAAATCCTTTTGTCAAATTTCTTTTATAAGGTTTTTATAGAATTTTTGTGTTCTTTCCTTTTAGAGGAGCACTTTCCTGAACACTTTGGTTTTTCAAAAGATTCAAAAGATGGATCATATTGGGCACAAAAATCTCCTAATCCTTTTCTTGAAAGTTTTTGTTCTTTCTTAATTTGTTTTTGGAGACGAATATTGGTGCACAATTGTGTTCCTATTTTATACACATAAGAGGTTAATTCACCATAAGAAAGATGATCATATGGAATTTGATTTCCATATTCTTCTCCTTATCTTACTGCGAACTTGTTCTCCTATGAGTTTTGGTAGACCACCAAGAAATTTTTCTTTCCAAAAGGACTGATTGCAATCTGATCTTTGAAAAACTCTTTGCAAAAATATTTCTTTATATTTTTCGAAATTCTCCTAAAGATCTGCATTTCATATTTGACAATAGATCTTGGTTTTTATCGAGAATATGGGAAGAATCTCCTAGGAAATGTTGGGATATGGAAAATATTAGAGTGTTCACCGCATCCTGGATAGGTTGATCATTTTCATCAAGAATATTTTGACCAAAGGGATCGAGTTTATGAGCATTTAGGATTTGAGACCTTTGCTCTTCATTCAGGTAGTTATCCCACCATCTTTTGAACTGGCCTGTAAATCCAGCTATTAAAAGATATGCAACAGAATGATCAGAAGTATCTGGAATTGTTTTATAAGTGTTTGCAAGCATGACCATCTGGGTTAAGACATTTATAAGATTTTGTTCAGAAATGCCATCTATGTTCCATTCATAAATAGCATCAGAAGAATATTTCTTTTGAACTTTAGAAAAGGTTTCTTCCGAGAGAATATCAGGAGGAATGGCACGAGAATAATATAACTTTTGAGGATCCTTCCAGGTGATACGATTTATCTCTGGGAGAGATTCAATATCAGATTTATCTAATAGATTGATTTGGTTGGAAGGTTCGACACGATCTGGGGTGTCTTTTACACTCATATTTTGAATTAAAGGTGTATCTAAAAATATGGGATTTTTAGGAATTAAAACTGCTTTTCCCTTGAGAAGTCTTTTTCTTTCCTCTAAAGCTTTAGCAAATTCAAGACTAGGATTTTTTGGAATTTCAAAATTCTTAAAAAGTGGTGGCTTTAAATCCTTTTTTGAGATTGTTATAGAAGAGGATGGAGAACTAATTTGAGTAAGATTTTCAATCCTATCGAGTTGTTTTCCTATAGTGTAAAGATGTTGATTAGAAAAATTATTTTGTTCAACAATCTTTTGATGCCTATGCCATCTATTTCTGAGGCTGTTTTGAAAGGAGAAGCTATTATTTCAGTTTCTCGATGTTCAATTTTGATTTTCCTAAGAGTGGGATGATTAGACTCAATGATATGTCCATTGTCTAATTTCCACTTATAAAATTGATCTAAAACAAAGATTTGTTTTTCTTTCAGAAATATATTTTCAAACCAATCAAAGAAGAATACTTCGATTTCATGATGATACATGTAATCATAATATTCCTTTTTGATTTCAATTGCTTGGTTTCGGAAATTATTAAAGAACCATTCTCTGATATGTTTATTTTTAAAAGAATTGAACTCATTATTCAAAATGATTTTATTTGGTTCAAATGCTAATTCTAAAATATTGATTTCAGGGTCTTCCATTTCGGAAGGAGTGGGATCAGGGAAATCAGGAATATGATGATAGACTGGCCTGGAAATTCCTGACCTATTATCTACTCCACTGATATTAGGAAAAAGAGGAGCACTTGCGGATGCTTCCTCAGGATTATTAGAAGGGATATTCAGAGTGGTATTTGGAGTAATATCTACTGACCTTCGAGAAGAAGTAGAATGCCATGAAGGAATAGATCTGATATCACAAGAGTTTCTAGGAATATCTATTGATCTTCTAGCGAATTGTATAGTTACTCTCCCTTCAAGGTGTTGGATAATATTGGTAGGATCAGAATTTTGAATTACTGGCTGAGGAATTCGATTTTCTAATTCCCATTGATCTGGGAGGGTTATCTGATTCCAAGGAATGGTCCTGGGAATGGTAACATTTGCTTTAGAAATGTCTGTTTGTAAAAGAAGGGTTTCTCTATTGGAATTTAATTTGAAGGCTTTGTTATCAAAAAAGCAGAATTCATTACTTTGTAATAAACTCTGTAGATGAGGGCTATAGGAATAAATCCTTCAGCTATAGAATAATTATGGGTTTTTATTTGAAGAGTGAGAGATTTTATAATATTTTTATCTTTGAGAGAAATGGTGAGATTAGGATGACTATCAAAATGTATAGGTCCACTGCATAGACTTGTTTCTACGGCTCCAAGAATGGATTCTTCGTATTTTAAAAGTCTTGCATCTCTTAAGACAAGAAGTAAGGAAGTATCTAATCCTTCTTTGGTAAGAGATTTTGCACCTACCTGTACCAGACCAATATGCATGTAATTCCATTTTTGGGAATGTTTCTTTATGGAATCTTTATTCCAAAGTTAAATTGAAGCAAAAGAATTAGAAAGTGGTACATCACGTTCTTCAGTAAAAATAACCACCAGAAATTCTTTATGGTATCTGAGCATTTTAAAAGGAAAACAAGAAGAAGAAGATCCTGAAGAAAATGAAATTCATCAACTTCCTTCCTCTTCCGATACAAACTTCCTTTTAATGCTTTCTGAAATAACCACCAGAAAATGGATTATCAATGTCTCTATTAAAATCCAAAATGAAGTTATTTTAGAAACAACAGCCCTCTTTGATACTGGTGCAGACCTAGATTGCATAAAAGAAGGTCTTATACCAACAAAATATTTTGAGAAGACTTCTCAATCTCTCAAATCGGCATCTAGTGATAAACTGATTATTAATTATAAAATCCTTGAAGTTGAAATTGTGAAAAATTTCCAAATTTCTTTCTTGTTAAAAATCCTTTTTTTAGGATCTTCTTGTTAAAAATATCAAACAAAATGTTATTTTAGGATAGACGAGTAACCAAGGACGAGGTAGAGGTCGAGGCCGAGAAGAGGGGTAGAGGTCGAGGTCGAGGTCCCGAGCCGGACCGCTGTGAGAACCGCAAGTAAGGATTATGGAGGATCCGAGGGTCGATGGAATCCTCTAAGAGCCCCCGAGGAAGCCGGAATCGAGGTAGATTGGCTCAGAGAGAGACGCCACCATCGCTGTCGGCCGTTGAGGCCGCCATGGCAACCGCCAATGGGGGCAAACGGAATAACGGAACAATGGAAACAATGGAAATGGTGGAAACTGTGGAAATGTGGAGAATCCCGCCCCGCCCGGCAGAAATGTGGGCTGTGCCAATGTCTAAATTGGTAGAACAATTTTGAAACAAACCACGCGAGGTTCAATGGCAAGGTGATCCTCGACCGCACCTTGGGTTGAGGAACTGAGAAGGCCTTTGAAGTGCTAGGATGCACCGAGGTTGAAAAGGTAACATTGGCCGGTACCAACCGCAGACAATGCCAATGATTGGTGGAAGGCCACTAAGGGAAGGTGTTTCCCGAGGGAACCGCCAGACGAGGCCATATTTTCCCGAGAGCTTTTGGGGAAGTTCTTCTCGAGAGTGCTAGAGAGAGGAAATTACGGAATTTATGAGACTCCGCCAAGGATCGGCGACAAAGGGATCAAGACGGTGCGCAATTCACAAGACCGCCAAGGTTCGCGCTAAGAATGGCTGGAGCACCCGAGGACAAGGCGCGGAGATTCCGGATGGATCAAACCCGACCTCGGGAGTCAAAATGATATCACGGAACATCAAGGACTACAAAGAGATGTATGAACGGGCACACAAATAGAGCGGATCGACCGATAGGCAAACACTCGATCGCGGTTCGCCTCGTTAGTGGACAACCGCCCGCCTCTGGAAGAAACCGATGGCGGAAACAAAGATTTGTCCCACCGATTAGGAGGAACATCGAGAAGTTTAACTTTTCAAAGAAACAGATTTGGGGCTTGCTTCAAATGCGGGGTTTGGACCACCAAATTAGGAATCGGCCCCTCAAGAAATTTCACCTGAGCCCCTGACTCGAAATGGGAAATGGAACCACTGGGAGTGCCCTACCGGGTATTATGAATGCAGACCCACGGCAAGGATTCGGTGTATGCAATGGCCAAGGGAAGTGGAAAATGCGCCTGGGGGTGGTCACAGTATGGTTTCTCCCGTGCCACCATATAGCATATGCATTATTTGATCCGAGCATCGCATTCGCTTATATCCGCCGCTTTGTTGAATTGACCGGATTAAAGCCCTGTTATGTTAGAAGTGCAATTGTGTGTGACTACACCATTGAAGGATAAGATATGCATATCTCTAGGATGCCCGAATTGTGAGATAGTGATTGGTGGTGTAGAAAGCGCATGATAGACCTAGTCATGTTGCCGGCGTATGATTTTGATTTGATTATGGGCATGGATCGCTAGTTAAGCTGCACGCCGTGATGGACTGTAGTACCGTGGCGATCCGCTTTAGCCGGGGTGGGCCCAAATTTGAGTTTTCTGTGAGTCGAGGAGGAACCTCGGTCCCTTGGTTTCGTCGGTGGAAGCAACTAAGTTGTTGGATGAAATTTGTCAAGGCTATTTAGCGATTAATGGTCGTCCATTCGGTGAAATCTTGCTTGAGAATATACGATGGTATTACCTTTCCGATGTCTTTCCTCGGGGTCTTGGGTTGCCGCGAGAAAGGGAAGTGGGTTAGGTTATGAGTTGGCCACAGGTGAGGCCAATCTCGGGCGCCTCTGAATGTCATTGTCAATTTGAAGGAATTAAAGGTCCAGATCTGGGGAACCCCTCTTGGACAAAGGTTTATCAAGTCGTCTCCATGGGGGAGCTTGTGGGGTATTGTCGTCGAGGAAAAGAGGATGGAGTCGCTAAGGTTGTGTTATCGACTACCGTCAAATTTGAATCAAGTATTAATGATCAAGAATAAGTATCCCCCTTCCAAGGATTGTGACTGTTTGATCGGTTGCAAGGAGCCTCTTGTATTTTCTAAAATTGACACGAGGACGGTATCACCGATTAAGGATCCAAAGGGAGGACATTCCAAAGACAGCATTCGTGACTAGATATGGACACTATGAGTTTACGGTGATGCCATTTGACCGACTAATGCCCCCGCCGCTTTCATGGATTTAATGAACCGGTATTCAAGGAGTTCTTAGATCGGTTTGATCGTGTTTATTGATGATATTTTAGTGTATTCAAGAGTTCCGAGGAACACGAAGTACACTTGGAAAAGGTTCTCTACAGACGTTAAGGAAGCACGACTGTATGCTAAGTTTAGCAAGTCGCGAGTTTTGGCTGAACCGAGTAGCATTTCTTGGACATATAATATCCGGAGAAGGAATCTCCGTGGACCCGCAAAGATTGAAGCGGTGATGGATGGCCGAGACCGACGATATCCATCGAGGTTCAAGCTTTCTAGGACCAAAGTTATTATAGGAGATTTGTGGAACGATTCTCGTGATAGCCACTCCATTGTGAAGTTGCTTAAGAAGGAAACCAAGTTTGAATGGACCGAAAAGTGCGAAGAGAGTTTTCGTGGCCGAAGCAAAGATTGACAAGCTGGGCCAAAGATCTTGGCATTCCTTGGGACCCGGGTGGTATGAGTTTATAGCGATGCTTGGCAGAGGATTGGGATGCGTGCTAATGCAACATGGAAGAGTAGTTGCTTATGCATCAGCGGCGTTAAGACCTCATGAGATGAACTACCCGACCCACGACTTGGAACTAGGGATTATTTTTCGCACTTAAAATTTGGAGGCATTACTTATGTGGAGAAAGGTTCCGGATCTACATCAGACCATGAGCCTCAAGTACCTATTTTTAGCGAAGAATTGAATATGAGGCAGGCGTTGGATGGAATTCTTTGAAAGACTATGACTGCGACATCTTTGTATCACCGGAAAGGCCAATAGGGTAGCGGATGCCTTGAGTTAGGAAATCGAGCATCGGCGCATTTGCCAAGTTAAAGAGTGGACCTACTAGAAGGGAGCGAGGGACCTCGTAATTTAAGTTTGAGGTAGGACACCTCCTCCACCCGGATGGCGACATTAAGGATTGAGTCTGAAGTGCAAGCCAAGATTAAGGCGCTGCATTACTTGGGATTCTCTCGATTCGTAAAATTTCGAGTATGGACAACCTCTAAGAGGAAACCAGACTTCAGTGTCAAGATGGAATCTTAGGGTTTCGAGGACGGGCAAGGCGGCCCGACGATTTGGAACTCAAAGAAGAGATTTTGCTTGAAGCTCAGGTGGAGCCACTACAAGATTCACCCAAAGCACTAAGATGTACCCGTAATCTTCACAAGACTATTGGTGGAACCGGAATGAAAGTGGACGCACACATGCCAAGTGCTTGACGTGCTACTGTGTGAAGGCACAAAAGACCGTAAGCCCTGTGGATGTTACTATGTACCGCTGGAAATTCCGTGAACGGAAGTGGAACACATCACAATGGATTTCAGAACGGATCGCCAAGAAGAGAGGGTACGACTCTATTTGGGGTGATAGTGGGATGCCCGGATTTCAAGTCGGCGCACTTCTGGCAAAGCGAAAAGGACTTCGAGCCAGAAAGGTTGGCGTAATTATACGCACCGGATAGTTCGGGTTTCATGGAGTGCCTCCTATCAATCACTTCTCGACCGATCCCGTTTTTACCGCAACACCGAAAAAGTCTCGCAATCCGCTATGGGAACTAAGTTACACCATTCTGCCCTATCATCCATGTAGACGGATGGCCAATCCGAGGACTATTCAGACTTTGGAAGATATCTTTGAGAATGTGTAATTTAGTTTTCGTGGCAAATGGAAGAAACAGTTGCATTTGGGTGGAATTTGCTATAATAGCACAGTTATTGAAAGCATCGAATGGCACCGTTTGAAGCATTATATGGTAGGGGCTTCAGGACACCATTGTGTTAGGATTTATAGGAGAAAGAAGTATAACGGGTCCGAGTTGGTTCAATACCGGTAGAAAACAATGAAAATTATCCGGGAAAGGTTGAGAACAGCCCAGTCGTCGCTAGGGAAAGTTCACGCGGACCGGCGTAGACTATTGGAGTTTCAAGTTGGCGACCATGTGTTTCTCAAGATCTCGCCAATGAGAGGACTGTCTCGGTTTGGCAAGAAAGGAAAGCCGAGTCCAAGGTACATAGGCCCGCTTGAGATTTTGGAAAGGATTGGAACGTTGGCCTATCGTCTGGCCTTGCCGCCAAATCATCACAAGTTCATAACGCCTTCCACGTGTCGATGTTGAGGAAGTGCGAACCGGACCCGACCCACGCTGAATTATGAAGTAATAGGCGTGGGCGGCAGAGTGTCGTATGTGGAAAAAGCCGCGGATCGGGGCGAAAAGGAACAAGTGTTGAGAAGGAAGACGATTCCGTTGGTTAAAGTTATCTCGGGAACATCACGGGACGGAAGGTGCCACATGGGAAAGCGAGGAAGTGATGCGACACCAATACCCCATTTGTTTGAGTAGTCGGGTTGGGATTGTAAATTTCGGGGACGAAAATTTTTGTAAGGGGGAAGAATTGTAACATTCAATTTTCGACCCAATTTGGGGTTTATAAAATGCATGATTTGTCGGTCGCTTATAGTAAAGTCTCGCTTGAGGCTGATCACTCCCGGTATTTATTTTAAACCCGGAGATTTCGCTAGAATCGCACTTCGATCGAATTTTCGTCGTTATTTGGACCCTGAACTTTGCGATCGATTTTGGGTGTTTGGGGACATAATAAATTGAATGGTGTCGATTCAAGGTTGCGGTATCGAGATTATCGGGAATAATGAAAAGTTTGGGTTTTCGGACCGGTGCAAATTTGGACTAGTAGACCCCCTCGTTAAATTTTGGTCAAATTAATTTGGCCTTTGTCCCTTTTTAGTTGCGAGGTTCACTCGGGATTAGTGGGCAATTTTCGATTTTTAAATCGGACTCCCGGTTTGCGTAAAATATTTGATTTTGTATAAAAAATTTCAAAAAAATCTCTCTCTCTCTCTCTCTCTCTCTCTCTCTCTCCCTCCCTCATCCCCCAGTCAAGTCACTTTTGTCCTCTCCCCCCCCTACTCCCCACTGCTCCCTCTCCCTCTCCTCTTCTTTTCTCTTTTCTTTTTTTCTTTTCTTCTCTTCTTCTTCTCGCCAGACATTGCTCACGGCACCGCACACTTCTTCCTCGCTTTCGCTTGCCCTCCGCTCCGTCTTTCGCGGACTGCCCGCCCCTTTCCGCCCTGAACCGCCGCGTCGCGCCGACCTTGGGCCGGCGGCCCTCTCTCGGCCTCCCTCACCTCTTGAGGCCGCGGCCTTTCAGCCCCTTTGCTACTTTCCGACTCGCCCGCCCGCCCGGCCCGCCTTGTCCCCATGGCGCCCGGCCCGTCCCTGTCGCAGCGCCCCGCCACCCTCTGCCCGGCCTCACCACCTCCCCCTTGGCCCTCTCCCCCAAGTTTCCCATTGCAGACTTACGCGTCGCCCAGCGCCTCTCGCTAGTGTCGGACACCGTGAGTTGACCCTAAACCCTAATTAGGGATTATTTGCATTGTTTTTTGACAAGTTTAAGGGTTAATTAGGTATTTTAGGGGTTAACTTAGGGGTTAATTTGTGGGTTTAATTAGGGCTTGGATTATGGCCAAATTAGTGGATTAGTTTGATAAATTGATGGAGGATTAGTGGCCCGAGAGGCGCGATGAATGGGCTTATCAATTGGAATAAATTGACCCGAGTTCGGAAATGTCCGGGTTTAATTTTGTGGATTATATTGCGCGCCATACTTGATTTTTGTGGTGGCCAATTTAAATGATATTTGAGGATTATATTAGAATTTGTTGGCGATAATTATTGGCCTAGAAATTATGGTTTGATGGTCGCCCACGATGGGACTAAATTGGGCGCGGCGCAATTAATTGGAGGTTTATGAGCGCGATTATCGGGATCGATCAGTTCGTGGAATTGATTGGCTAATTGAGCCTATTTGTGGTGAATTTGATGATGCTATGCTACGGGTCTAGCGGGACTAGAAATGGATTAACTTGGTGAGCCTCGAATGCACGAATGCTTGTTGACCCGGTTAAGTAAAATTGTGCATGGATAGTGTGCTGATTTGATGCTATGGCTGATTTAAACTTGATTGTTTGAGTGGGCATGTTAATTTATGAAATTGAATATTGTGAATTGCCCAAGTGTGAATTTCATGGCCATGGATGTGCATCACGAACATTGGCACGGCATGTGCATTCACAAGTATGCTTGAATGACATGTGCATTGTGATCACCTAAAATGCCCGATGCGTGTTACGCTGGGTTCGGGATAAAATTGAGGTTTGTGAATGTGTGATCACAATAAACCCCGATGCGTGTTACGCGGGGTGGTGAACCCGTCCCGAGGCGTGTTACGCGGGGCGATGCCCGGATTACGGAAGATGTCCGCCCGATGCGTTTTACGCGGGCTGGTGGCATGAGCCTGCGGGCTAGAGATCGATCTCGGCGTGTGGACCGATCGCTTTACGCGGGTCGGGACCTGATCGCTTAACGCGGGTCGGAGGAGTAATTGAGAATTGGCTGAGTGCTAGTGTGCAAGTGTGCGATAATGCATTGATGAGGCATGAGCATGAGTGCGAGCACTAGCATATGCATAACATGCGTTGTGACATAGAAATGCACGTGTATGTGCTTGTGATTATATTCTGCCGGCGTGGCTGCTTTTGTTGATTTGACGCCAACCCGCGAGGTCTAGTGAAATTAGATTTAGGCCCGAGGGCTGAGTCGATTATGTGTGTACTTTGTGTTGTTCAAGACTTGTCGGGAGGTGCATGTTAGCCTAGTTTAGGTTTAGGGAATTACTCACGAGATTTATTCTCACGGTTGTTGTAAAACCGATATTTTCGGATCCCTACCCTTGAGGACTGACGGCGTCTGATGATGCATTTTTGGGAAGAGCCCTAGCTAGTCGTAGTGGCCTTGAATCATTTTTTTATATTTGGTATTTGGGCTGTATCCGGATCACGTAAATGAATTCGGTATTAGTACAAGTGTTGATTTTGGTGGTTACCCTTGGTTTTACGTTTATATATGTACGGGTAGTTTTAATTGCTTCCGCATGTGCTGTATATCTCTCTGTGTTGGGTGTTGGGTCGGCGACGCGTCTGGGACGTCGCCTACGAATCGACCTCTACAAGGGATGTGGCGCGCACCGAGGAGTGCGGGCGTGACACCTTCAAAGTTTCTGAAAAAGGAATTGAAACTGAAACCTTAGGCAAGAAAATCTGCTTTAATTTCATTTCAAAACCTCAAACCAGAAATTTGAATACTCTTCAAGAACATTCTATTTCTGAAATCAATTGTATGATTCAGGATAAGGAAATTCATCTCCAATTTCTTAAGGAAGATCTTGAATACAAAAGGATTGATAAAAACCTTTCTGAAGCAAGTCTTCAAAAAAGAATTTCTAATCTTGAAAACCAAATAAAAAATTCCATATGTTCCAATATTCCTAATGCCTTGGAGAATTCATATAGTTGATCTTCCTTATGACCAGAATTTTCTGAGAAAAATATTTCCTACTAAAGCTAGACCCTCTCAAATGAATCATGAAGTTCTAAATTTCTGCCAAAAAGAAATACAAAAACTTCTTGAGAAAAAGCTTATTAGGAAAAGCCAATCTCCTTGAGTCGCTCTGCTTTCTATGTCAACAAAATGTTGAATTAGAAAGAGGAGTTCCAAGATTAGTAATAAATTATAAACCTTTAAATACTGCTCTAAAATGGATAAGATATCCAATTCCTAACAAAAAGGATTTATTGAATAGACTTTATGATGCAAAAATCTTTTCAAAATTTGATATGAAATCGGGTTTTACGCAAATTCAAATTAGTGAAAAGGATAGGTATAAGACAGCCTTTACTTGTTCCTTTTAGTCAATATGAATGGAATGTCATGCATTTTGGATTAAAAAATGCTCCTTCTGAATTTCAAAGAATAATGAATGATATTTTTAATCATTGTTCTGATTACATTATTGTTTACATTGATGACGTCTTAATATTTTCTACTTCCATAGAAAAGCATTTTAAGCATATCAATCATTTTGTTCATATATTGTAAAAACGGTTTAGTAGTCTCACCTACTAAAATATCCCTTTTAAAACAAAAATACGATTTCTAGGACATTACATCCATCAAGGTACTATCATACCTATTGAAAGATCAATTATATTTTTTACTGAAAAGTTTCTTGATGAAATCGGAGACAAAAATCAGTTACAAATATTTCTTGGAAGCCTAAATTATATTATTGAATTTTTCTCTCGTATTAATATAATTTGTAAACCACTTCACCAAAGGCTCAAAAAAGATCCTCCACTATGGACTCAGGTCCACACTGACATTGTGAAAAAAATCAAGCAAACTATTAAGGAAATTCCTTGTTTACATCTTGCTGATCCTCATGCTTTCAAAATTGTTGAGACTGATGCTTCTGATATTGGTTATGGAGAGATTCTTAAACAATCCAAAGACAACAAAGAACAAATTGTTCAGTTTGTCTCCAAACAATGGAATGATTGTCAGAAGAATTACTCCACCATTAAGAAAGAAATACTTTCTATTTCTAAATTTCAAGGAGATCTTTTAAATCAAAAATTTCTATTAAGAATTGATTGCAAATCCGCAAAAGACGTTTTGCAAAAGGATGTTCAAAATATTGCATCTAAGCAAATTTTTGCTAGATGGCAAGCCATTTTATCTGTTTTTGATTTCGATATAGAATTTATAAACGGATCATCAAATTCTCTTCCAGATTTTCTCACTTGAGAATTTTTATAGGAAAATACCTCCAAAACCTCTCAATAAACCAACCAGAGAGACAAAGGCAAAGAGGTTGCTGAACCATCCTCGGAAAAGAAGGTCCCCCTCGGCCTCACCAACATAAGAACGTGGCTGCGCAGCAACTACTCGGTCACCATCAAACCCATCTTTGAATATTACTACCATTTCTCGAACAGGCCAAACCAAATCTTGAATTATCCCTAAAACCCTCTTTTGATATTTCTAACATTTCCCATGAAGAAGCCTTGCAACTTCTTCAAAAGGCTTTCAACAGCCAACCACAACCATCTACAGCTTTAATAAGTCCTGACCCTTCTCCCATTGCTACCCAAAAGCGATTGGGAAAAACAGTTTCTAGTGAGGTGGTTATTCAATCATCAGAAACAGCCCCTCCAAAATCAAAATTTTATATTAAAACGAATTTCCAAAATATTCGCAATGTTGAAGAGGGATTTTTTGACACCCCATTGAATTTGCAAAAAACATGTTTTCAGAATATTTTCTATATCCCCCTCATGATGTTTACAAAAATGTCGATTTTTATGAAAGAATTTTGACAGAAACAGAATCTGTCACCATTAAACATTTTTCTAGCCAAGGACACATAAATTATTCAAAAGCCATCATCCACAGGGTCATCCAACCGCGTGAATGGAAACCAAATCCTTGAGCCATGAAAAAATTCAATGTCAAGATGAATGAGTCATCACCATGCAGAACATCTTATTCTTACTTTGACTATAAACAAGCTTGGTGAAATACTTTCTGGAGACAAAACCCAAATCATACCCACACATGGCTTTTCTATTTCGAGAATCTCAAGATAACGGAAGTTCCCTACTGGTTCTTCCAATGGTGGGAACAACTTGGACCTATTCAGGAAATTCTTCATCCCAAAATCTGGTCTAGCTATCCTCATTTTCTTGAAAAATAAAATAATCTTGCTCCTCATGAGCAAAGATTCCCCAGACTCTTACTCTTTTTCTATTTCTTTGGAGTATCTTGGGTACTCGGATGGTATTTTGATTATAGAAAAGAGGCCAATGGCCTCCCTATTTTAATTAGACGATTCAAGGTCAAATGGTGGGATGGTTTCAAATTTTTTGATAGAATCTCCATAGAGGCCATTGATCAATTTTTAGTCAGGAAATCAATCCCTGCTGCCTGTCCTCCTCCACTCGGAGAGACCACTCCGTTCCTTCATGATCGAGAGTTCGTTCTTTCTAAGTTGGCCTCAGCACAATCGCACCAACAATTGGCAGGATTACTGAGACAAGCCCTTTCTGAATTAGAAGAATCGGAAAGTTCCCGCTCTCATCATAGTGGAAATTCTAATGAAGATGATTGCTACGGGATCCTCCCAAGAATTCCATGGGGAGATGTAGCAGACCAAGAGGAAGAAAATGAAGCGGCTGAAGATTTGTCTAAACCATGACAAAAGGACAAAAAACTCTAGCCATTTTCAACATCATCATGAATCGGCTGAAGACTTGTCCAAACAATGATGAAAAGACTAAAGACTTTAGCCATCGTCAATATTCTCATCATTTCTAAGAAGAAAGAAGTCTGTCGGTGGAAGACTTATAAGTCATTACATCGAAAGAATCCATGTACTATTTTCCATCTTTTCTAAGAAAACCTGTCAGAATACTGTTCACTGTAACACTTTGTGCACTCACTACAGTACCACCCGTGAATCATTTCTACAGGATATCATCTCACCTATAAAAGGAGACCTCATTCACCCGAAAGAGGCATCCTTTTCAATACCTTTCAGAACCATTCGAAATCTTTCTCAAACCTCCTCAATTTTCTCAAAACCCTTCAGTCTTCTTTAAAGAATAAAGGAGATCATTTGTCTCGGACAAATCTCCTAACCTTTTCTATAACCTTTCCATATCCAGTAAGTTTCTTATCCCTGTAAAGATCTTGTCTCATATTTTCAAGATCTTTTCAAAACCTTTTCTAGTTATATAGTGTGGAAAATCTTGTCGTTCTAGACTACAAAATAGTCTGAGTAACGGGAGAATTTCTACCAAAGAAATTTTCTTTATTCTGCACTTGTACTTCAATATCCACATTGTGTAATCTTTCAATACCATTGTTGTGATATTCTATTATCATTTATATATCAGTCATTTATAATTTCTCATCTGCATTTACATTTACATACCCCACAAACGGCAGGTTCAACCGCCTGTGGATGGTCTGTGCTATAATAATCTGCAGTTAACTTTATCTTCTTACTTTTTTAGATACACCACATTTATGGTTGGTCTAGAATTTCTGATTATTCTTCTCGTCATTCTTTATATTGCTTACGGTCTTTTTATTATTTTTAATGCTCCCGCTTTTATTTAATAGTCTTCTTACGTGTAGAAATCTACACTTTTATATTAGAATATATTTACTCTTTGCGGAACAAGAGATATATCTCATATCCTATATCTCTTTTCTCAATATAACGAATATTTCGAATATTTAGGATACCAATTGAAAATCACATATTTCTTTATTGCTCTTATCTTTTTATTACAATTTCCTGGAATCTCTTATAATAAACACACACGTATAGATTAATTGATCTCTTTCTATATAATTTCATTCTTTATTTATAATCCCCAGATCCTAGGACACTTATGGTGTATATATATATATATATATATCTCATGCCACTTAAGATTTTTAAGCCTGAAAATTACCACGGCTATATGTATGCATAATAACATTATCAGTGGGGAGCTGAGCCAGAGAGTCTTATATGTCATTGCCAAGGCTAGCTTGTGATTTAAATCTATTGCTTTTAGTTGCAAAACAAAAAAAAAAAATTGCGTTCAGGTAGGCCTAAGCAAGGCTATTTAAGTGGGCTTGAATTCGAAATGAAAATTGTATGCCTAGGTCTGCCTAATTTGTTCTTCGGGCTTTTGTCGGCTCGAGCAGGAAGGCTGTCAAGCTTATGATCAGATCCAATGCATATTACACACATATGGCGATAGAAATGAAATTAGAATTTTATGAATGAGCCATAGTACAGTGTATATTCGCACAGTTTCTCTATTAAATACATCTATACTATATATGAAAGAAGGGTTTTGCGAGGGCAAATGTCCCCTCACTCGCTGGCTACTTTCCTCTTCTTTTCTGTTTTTCTATTTCATTTTTACTAAAGGTCACTTCCGTGTCATTCCATCCCCCTTTTCTCTTTATTTATTTTTCTACGATATTATATAATTATCTTTTTAATTTTTATTATTAGTTTAAAGGTGCCAATTATGTTCCTTCCATTCTTTTTGCAC
Organism: Syzygium grande; assembly: GCA_024733475.1. NCBI lineage: Eukaryota > Viridiplantae > Streptophyta > Magnoliopsida > Myrtales > Myrtaceae > Syzygium > Syzygium grande. The sequence goes on along the minus strand of JAMXDD010000004.1, from coordinate 12,760,982 downwards.
TTTGTGGGTTGATGTCAAATTTTAGCGAAACTAAAAATTGTGGTGGCTAACTATATCACCTAGAGGGGTTGAACAAGTGATTTCAAGAAACTTGGCAAAATATTGACAAATTATAAGCATCAAATTTGATATAAGTGTAATAACAAATATGAGCAGTAAATTGATATATGTGGGAACATGTTATATCGGTTAGTACAGTGCGTTTCTATCAAACAATAATGGATATAAATAGTGAGATAGAGAACGATGCAGTCAGAATTTTATAACGATTCAACTTGGTATAAGCTTATGTCCACTTTTCCTGACTAATAGCCTATTGGTTGTATTCCACTAGAAGTTATAGTAGTATATGTTGCTTATGCTCAAAGCTCTTCTTTCCAAAGTCGGTGCTGCTTATACCCAAGGAGATAGATCTCATTATCTCACACTGAAGCACAAACTATAATACTGTGACACTTCTCAAGAAATTACACTTTTAGTACACTCAAAAGACTATATAAGAATGTAAATCTTTCTGTTAATGGATTGTTTATGACTCTGATCTCTTTCTTCTTCAAGCGTCCTGTTGATATCCTTTTCTACTCTTTGATATCTAATTTTGCCAATGGACAATATTTATGAGGATCAATCTCCAAACTATCTATTCGACATTTGAGCAGATCAATTTTGCCGTTAAAGTCAATCAATTTGAGATTCAGGATATTTGGCTGCCTATGCAATCAAATCTTCTAGTTTCCAAAAATAGTGTAACTCGAGCTATTAAAATAAATCTGTCTTCTATACGATTGTCAATCAATCTGGATGTCACGTGTAATTAAGATCTTCCATGTAGATATTCCTCTAGATTGATAATAAATCAATTTCTTCTAAAAAGATAATCCACGCTAGATCACTAGTTGTCAAATAATTTGATGAAATAACTCATCATGGGGTATTTTCTTCTGAGCACGTGATAAAGCTGTTGTTATAGTCAATATAGTCGCTCCACTTACATTAGCAGTTCCTGTATATATTTGGTTTCTCGGTGATGTCAGCTTCCGTTTATATCGAGTTTCTTGGTAATATCAGCTATGCTTTGATAGACATGCTAGATCCTGTGGTCCTGTTCATCATGGTAACTCCAAATCTTTTCACATTTTTCTAGACTTGTTCACACTTAGGTTCATCTAGTCTTCACGAATCTTTTTCTTTTGTACATATAAGCTTCCTTAAATGGGTATTACCTAAAACATAAACAACGTTTGCATTTATCAAGCTCAGAAGACATACATGGACAGTTTTATCAACTTCAAAATATTATAGAAGGTTTCTCAACAAAAATGAATCGTTAGAGTTAGACTCCTTTTATTTTATTCAGCACAATCTAAAGTATTCTCTTTAATGTAACAAGGGGAAAAATACCAAAAAAGTCCTAAACCTATTGCATGGGTATCAATTTAGTCCTAAAATTTTCAATTGGACCAATTTAATCCTAAACATTTTCACATTGTACTAATTCAATCCATTCGACTAATTTAAGCTGGAAAATCGCTAACATGGACGCCGACTGTCCCTTGTGACACAGCCGATGTTGACGTGGATATCTTTTTTATTACAATTTTTAATAAATATTTTGGAGATTTTTTTTTATAAATTTTTTTCCTTTTATTTCCTTTCTTCTTTTTTTCTTTTTGTCGGTTGTCGATTGCCGACCATCGACCATAAGACATGGCTGGTGAGGGGCTAGTCTACGCTGGGCGGGGGTGAGTGCCAGCGAGGCCGACCCTCACCTATGGCTAGAGGGGCGACCCTCGTCCACCCAGCAAAAAAAAAGGGAAAGAATAAAAAGGAAAAAAATTATTAAAAAATGTCAATGTTAGTACTGACTATGTCATGTAGGATGGCCAACGTTCACGTCAATGATTTTCAGTTTAAATTGGCCATATGGACTGAATTGGTACCGATATTAAAGATTTAGGACTAAATTGACACAATTGAAATGTTTATGTTTGAATTGGTATCAATACAATAAGTTTTGGACTTTTTTGGTACTTTTCCTATGTAACAAGATACATATCTTGTATTAGGAATTTCATGTCATTTCTTTATCATTTCCTCATTGAAAGTATTTTTTTTTTTTGACTCCCTTTCTCCTGTCTTAATACTTACAATCAAATCTTACTTTAAAAAAAACTTACTCTAGTTTATCTATAAGTTTATCGAACTATGACGGGTTCATGTCATATTTCTACTCTGAATTCCATGTAATATTCCGAAGGTAGACGCTAGAGAGAGGTTGAGTGTGTCTCGACTCGATCAATGAAATAAAATGAGTTCGTCATTTTATAACTGTTTGCTTTTGTGTTGAGCTATATGAATTAAGAGCGCAATTCACTCATGATGAAAGTTTAGTCTACCGCGAAGCGGATGTAAATGTAACGCACCAGAGCAAAGATGAATAGGAGGTCGGCTGACATGGCCTTCTTAATGTTGTGTTTGGATTCTACCACTAAGCAGTGCAAACAATCTCTGATGTGATCCTAGGCCTGCAACATGAGTTGAGCTCCTCATTCCTTGGTTCTTTTCTTCCTTATTTTGAACTTTTCTCTCGCAAGAACATATTGAAAAATTGTTCAAAAAGTTTTAAACCTATTGCATTTTTGTTAATTCAGTACTAAACTTTTTACATTTATGCCAATTCAATCTATCCGGCTAATGCTGACATGACAATTTTTTAAAAAAATATTTTAATATTTTTAAAAAAAAATTTTCTCTCTTCCCTCTAGCCGGTCCAGAGGAAAGAAGGGCATCTGGCCAGAGGCGAGGTTGACCTCACCAGCCTCCAGCGAAGCTTGCCCCTACTAGCTACTGGCGAGGGTGAGCCTCGCCCGGCCTTGGTTGGTTGAACCTCGCCAAGCCAAGGCGAGGATGACCTCACCGTTGCTAGGCTTTCCCTCGCCTAGCAACACCCAGCGACGACGAGGTCGGCCTCAACTAAATCTACGAGATCGAGCCTCGCCCAGTCCATGGCAAGGTCGACCTTGCAATCACTGGGCGAAGGAAAACCTAGCAACGGCGAGTTCAGTCTCACCTTGGTTGGGTGAGGCTCAAACAGCCAGGGGTAGGCAAGGCTCACCTTCGCCAGTGGCCGGCGGGGCGAGCTTCGCCAGAGGCCGGCGACATCGGCCTCGTTGGCCAAAGGGAAGAAGGGTAGAAAAAGAAGAAGAAAGAACAGAAAAAGGAAAAAAAATTAATAATTTTTAAAATATATATAATTGCAACAGCGTTGGCGGACAGCCAACGTTCACGTCAACGTCGGCTGGCCAAAATTAGCTGGATGAACTGAATTGGCACAAATACAAAATATTTATGACTAAATTGGTAAAATTGAAAGATTTAGAACTAAATTAACAAAAAAAAAAAGAATAGGTTTAGGATTTTTTGGACAATTTTTCCTACTTTGAAAGGCGAAGGCCTCTGAGCCCTAATTTTTGCCCTTGTATAGTATCATGTTGCTCCTCACGCTTCAGAATAAAGCAGCAACTCATGCCATATTCATCCCACAAAAGTTTGATATCTCACCTAATCTAGGTTCAACTAATCACGATGGGAGAATGATCGCGGACTTTAATGTGGACTCATCATACTCTAATTGCGCTAAGGGCTGAGAAATTAAGCGACAATGAAAGAAAGGTTATTTCATTGCTTTTCTATGCGGATCGACCATGCAGTACGTTTTCGAGAGCTTCCAGTGCATTTAATGGCAATAATTTTTTAATAGAAATATGAATCGGTTTTGATTGCAGTACGTTTTCCGCTCGAAAGAACGTGAATCGAAGTGATATTCATGGCCATAATTTTTTTAATGTAATGGCAATTTCTTAATAGAAATATGAATCGGTTTTGATTCTCAAGATAGTAACTTTCAAAGGGCGCATTATAAAATGACATCAAGCCATTCGAACATGTCTCAAATTTTGCCTGCTGGTCCAGTTAAGACCGGGGAGGAGAGAGATTAAGAGGCTGTGTTAGAGAGTCAATGACGGAAGATTAGCGGGAATATTGGCTGATCAAGTTTGCACCATGGGAGATTAGCTGTCCCCGCAACACGAGGCACAAATCAGAATAATCCAAATTATGGGGTGAACCTACTTCGACCGCTTTTGATAGATTGAAGAAATTGCATGCGCGAGAACGTGACGAAGTATGGAATGACACAAATAATCACGATCACAATAATTATGGGGATTCTTCTATATCTTGGGCGAGCTAGTGGGATATACTCCCACCGGATTCTATATTGTTGTATGCAAAGAGAAACTTAAGAGTTAGGTCATGGAAACTATTTGAATATTAGGGTGATTTTATGTCGGATTTCCAGAGTGTAAGGGAGTGGAATCATAATTATTGTTACTTCCGTAAGTGCGCTAACCAGCATGTATTAAGAACATTGGCCCGATAAGTGACTTGATAATCAGTACGGGTTAAACTTATGTGATCCGATGAAAGATCAAAATAGCCATTGATCATCATAAAGTGAAACTTAATATTTTGCATGCCTTGTAGAAAGAACAATACCAGGAGAGGCTAAGGTCGTTAAAAAAAAACCTAGTTTTACATGCAAATACCATTTCGAATGCCGAATGATAATCAATTGTGCCGAACTTATCATGGGGATAAAGTTAGTGTGCCTATATTTGGATTGCATACCTGTTTGGTCATGTAATATTTGGTAAAATTAGCACCTTACGGCGGGTGTCGTGTCCGATCCCTCATTGTCCATCTTCAAAGAGCGAAAATTGGGTTATTTATCCTCGATACTATCAAGGGTGATTATGGTGTTTTTTATTTATTTATCAAGAAAATAAATATTCTGTTCATCTACACTTCGATCCCCCTAATTTACTTTGTCGAACGACTATTGATGGTCATCAAATCGACATTGATCATACTTAACATAATGACTACACATAGGACTATAACTATATTTTGAATGACGATATAGACCTTAACCAAACGATCTTCTCTCAATCGATCGGAACTTCTATAGTCTTCTTTATCCATAAATTTCTGCTCAACATCTAGTTAAAAAGACAAGATAGCGAAATCGTGACCGCAATGCAACGTTGAGGAAACCAATGAATAGCCCCAAACCGTGACGACAGCTCCCAACCGCGAAACGCCAAATGAGCAACCCACCCAAGAAATATATAAATAAAATAAAATAAAATAAAAACAGAACCCAAAATTGGAAAATGGAAAATCCAATATTTTAATGCTTCGAAAATCCAGTAAAACTCTCCTCTTATGCTTCGGAATATGCCCCCAAGGATCACCCACGTGTCCCTCCGTTTATTTTTTATTTATTTATTTTTTGCGGTGGGAAATTGAACTACTTGCTTACCCATCATTAGCTAGCTCTCTTAGTAATCGGAGGCAAATATCATATTATAATATTAATACTACGAAAAACCTCAAATTAGTATATCTGTGATAAACTTACTCTTAATTAATTTCTGTTAAATTTTTGAGTTTGATGACAGGTAATAGTTGACATGTGTATCGGTTTGGGGTTTTACTCTCTCCGTTTGTCATAAGTGTACTAGTTTGAGATTTTTCGTGGTATTAATTCAATTTAACGTAAACTAACGAAAGATAAATTTATCACAAATGTATTAGTTTAAGATTTTTTATGGTCAAATACATACTAGTTTGAGGTTATTAGTTTTTGGTAAATTTATTACAGGTATATCAGTTTTGAGTTTTTTGTAATATTAATATTATATTATAATATCGTATAATTTTTTGGGGTTTTTTTTTATAAAGCCACTGATTTGTCCGGAACGTTATTTCCCACGCCACGACCCGACCCGCTAGAGGCCGACATGAACATGTAATAACTATAAAAGGAATCCGCATGAAGGACGAGAATAACTCACGAGAAGCCATACCCACCCAGACAGTTTCTCTCCATTTCAAACCTGTCCCCACCTTCCCCTTCCCTACCTCACATGCCATCCCTCTCCAACCTCTCTTGATTCCCTCCTCCTCCCCTCCGCCGTCGCGCGCCACCGTCCGAGAAGGAGGAGGTGAGAGACAGCCCCGGAGAAATGCACGCTCCGATGAGGCCGCGCTTGGCCCTTCTTCTCGCGCTGATGGCCGTGGCCTTCGCCTTCGGAGCCTGCTTCGACCGTGCCACGGCGGCCTACCATCGACCGGGACTGCGCCCCGTGGTGTTCGTTCGCCACTCTGACGACAAGGATTCGGCTTCTCCCCAACAGGTATGTCGAAACGACGCTCGACTGTCGACGTTCAGGGCGGTTTTGTTCATTTCCATGGTCTTTTCGCCCTTTCTGCTAGTTCTCTCTCTCTCTCTCTCTCTCTCTCTCTCTCTCTCTCTCTCTCTCTCTCTCTCTCTCCCTCCTTTTTCGTTGTTGTGTTTGTGTGGTGATTTAGAGCAAGTTTGGGATGCTGATTGTGCTTGATTTCCGGGGATTATTGTCGTGCAAAGGTTGCAGATAATGGCCACGCTCGATTTCCGTTTGCATGTACGCCGAATAAGGAAAGATCGAATCGCTCAATGCCCAGCGTTCGGAAATGCTTGAAAAATTTTGCCGAAAACGACGGATGTTCTGATGTAGCTTTTCTCATGATCGTTCACCAGCGAATGAGGATGTTTTTGAATGAATAAATAGAGTGAGGATGTTATAACTTTCAATCCACGGCAACCAAATTATGGGTAGATGACCAACAGCTAGGAATTTTGGCTTTTTGAGTTGTTTCTTTGGCGTTTTGGTAGAAAAGAAATCAGTGTAAAAATGGCAGGTGTCTGGGAGTCTAGCGTTGAAACGACAAATGTCAATTTTGAGGAAAAAAACATAAAGTTTAAAGTACATCCACCGTCGGATGGGATGGTACGTGTGGGCTGTGCTTCCCTGCATCGGCTGCTTTCAATAAATGCTCGCTTTTGGTAAAACTAGAGAGTCTCTTAGTTTTGGTTACTTTTTATTTTCCTTTTCAACAACAAGATAGGCCGCCCGGATCTGATCCCGATGAAATACACATTGACGACGCGGGAGGAAATTCGAATGGATGATCGAGCACGGCAAATACTTGTGCGACTCGATCCTACCATATTGGTTGGGGCCAATCGTGAATTTTGAACGTGAAAATCGTGTAAACCTCACGTAATCCGACGATCATGATTATCTTATCGGAGGTAAGTATTCCTTGAAGTTTGAGATGACACTTTGTGGTGTGAACATCTTGCGCTTAATCTATATGATCATGTCTGTTCTTTACTAATGAATTCCTTCAAACATGTACTACATAAGCTAAATCGTATATCAAGAGCCAGTGCGGTGCGCTTGTGTTTGCTGCTGCCAGCAAAAGTCAACCACCTCACACGCGTCTCACACAAGAAAATGAACAGAAAGTCACAATCAAAGTTAGGTCTATCATCATAGGCAGACATTTTTGCGGACTTACTGGGCAAAAAGAGGTGATGTGTGAAACATGACCTGATACATTTCCATCAACTTTTTGCAATAGAATTGATTACTCCCGATTCAAAAGATGTGTCCCCATGATGTGCTATTGTTTGTTGAGGATAATACCTAACTTCTTGTCCTGGGAATTTGGGTAACCCTCGTTTAATGCTGATGACTGTTTTGTTGATGTCTTTCTACCTAAACTTGTAGCTATCTCTATATATCTCGTGTCGTAACACTCGTTAATGATTTCTCGAAGGAACAACAGAATCGAGACATCTTCAGTTGTTTATAGGTGGGTTGCAATGGGCATAATCAAGCTGACTCTACTCAATAGATACCTGATAGTAAGGGAAACATACGAAAAGCTACATAGTTGGATCACAAGTTTGCCGAGCCTAATGATTGTTGAGTTTGAAGGCAACTTGATTGAATGAAGCTCGGTCAAACTTGAGTTTCTCACGACTTGAGCTCGGGTAGCTTGAGAGAGCCGCAGTTTATCGGCTCTCCCCGAAACAATGTGCCTTTTTCCAATCTTCTCCTGTGGTAGGCACAGATTACTTGAGAGAAGGGATATGTTATTCCTCTTTTAACCAGAAGAGACATGCATAAAGCAGTCCTTTGATGTGTAAATTGATAAGTAAAAGTAGCAAAAAGCTTCATATTTTATCTAGCAATCAAACATAATGATGCCCATTCACATTTTTCTCGGTATAGCGGGGGTGAATTCTTCTCATTACACCTTATGTGGTTCCTCCACCATATAGTGGCGAGCTCTTTTATTCTTTTTGGCCAGAGTCTAAGTAGGCGTTTGGAATTACAGATTTTGATCAATTAAAAAATAGTACTAGAGATTGCCATGGTATGTTTGGATGGGAAAATTTCATTTATTGGCATTGTAAAAGCTATTTCTTACAATAATTGACAGACTTGTTTTTCACTTTTTCCTTCACATATCACAGACATTGAAGCTAAATACCAACTTAGATTAGCGGGGAACAGACATATTAGCAAGGCATCCTAAAATCCCACAACTTTGTTTCTCAGGTGCATACATCTCTGGTGGGTCAAGATAAAATGAGGATCTCGTGGATCACCCAAGGCTCGGCTCCTCCGACTGTGGAATATGGCAAGTCGTCGGGCGTATACCAGAATTCAGCAACAGGAAATACAACTTCATACAAGTATGCAATGTACGAGTCCGGGGATATCCATGAGGCAGTCATTGGTCCGCTGGAACCAAACACGGTATATTACTACCGATGTAGTTCAGACTCGGCCCACGAGTTCAGTTTCAAGGCCCCTCCGGCACAGTTACCAATCAAATTTGCAATAGTAGGTATGTGAAAGCATATAATCATCAGCAAGGATTTTCATCCAGGTGGAAAATTTGATTGTGTAGTATACAAGAAGTCATGAAGATGAATCACAATCTAAAGTTCTATTGGGACAATTTTTGGTTAGTTTTAGTGTTTGATCTGGTCCGTTCACATTGTTTTTGGAGTGTGTAGTAGTAAACATTTTAATGCGGCAACTCTGTTCATTTTATGAGCAGAAGCCAATTCTTTTCCCCGAAATAGGAGGATTGGACAGAGCATGCATCTGAAACATTTTAATGCTTCTCAGGTTTATCCCAGGGTTTAATTAGTACTATGTTAAGTTTCGAAATATGCTTCTTAATAAAGGTGAGTTTGACATGGCATGATGCAGGTGACCTTGGACAGACAGGATGGACCAATTCGACCCTTCAACACATAGCGCAATCGAACTATGACATCCTGCTGCTGCCTGGCGACCTGTCGTATGCCGACTTCTACCAACCTTGGTGGGACTCGTTCGGCCGCCTCGTCGAGCCCCTGGCCAGCCAGAGGCCCTGGATGGTGACCCAAGGCAACCATGAGATTGAGAAGATGCCGGTCATCCATCCTCATTCCTTCACGTCCTACAATGCGAGGTGGCGGATGCCATTTGAGGAGAGCGGCTCGGACAACAACCTCTACTACTCATTCGATGTCGCCGGGGTCCACATCATCATGCTGGGCTCATACACGGACTTTGACCCAAGCTCAGCCCAGTACAAGTGGTTGCAAGCCGACTTGGGGAAGGTGGACCGGAAGAGGACCCCTTGGATAGTGGTGCTGATCCATGCTCCGTGGTATAATTCTAACACTGCTCATCAAGGGGAGAAGGAATCGGTCGGGATGAAAGCCTCCATGGAAGGTTTGCTCTATCAAGCACGAGTCGACGTGGTTTTTGCCGGGCATGTGCATGCATATGAGCGCTTTGTAAGCTTCCAATCCTTGTCCGTTGTATCTATTGGTGAGGCTATGCATTCCTCCTAATTTCTCATCTTTGCTTTATTGCTCTCCTTAGACCCGTGTCTACAACGGAATAGCCGATGCTTGCGGTCCGGTGCACATCACCATCGGCGATGGCGGCAACCGCGAAGGCCTTGCCAAAAGGTGCGATCCTCTAGAATTCATATGCATAATGAATATAAGTGGCTGGCTTGCACAATGAAACCAAAATTGACTGAGAGTGGGAAAAAGTCGAACTTCAATTTGCATTTTGCTGCAGCTGACTAACCATAAATGGATTTAACTCTAAAGCTGCTGCTTCCCTTGCCAGGTACATTAATCCAACACCGTCGATATCGGTTTTCCGGGAGGCAAGCTTTGGGCACGGGCAACTGGAGGTGGTGAATGCAACTCATGCACTTTGGACATGGCATAGGAATGACAATGATGAGGCTGTGGAAGCAGATTCAACTTGGTTGACTAGCCTCTCGTCCAACCCTGCCTGTAAATTGTGAGAACCTTCATACAGAGGTATAGAAACACCCGAATGTACAATGTAATTGTTGGATATAGGCAAAGTTGGTTCGGGAATGGAATACATAAATTGTTCTTCAAGACAACTAAATTGTGTTCCATGTAAATATATTTGGGTCTCAAAAGGATATAATGCTTGACCCTATGCTGTTGTTAAATGTGAGGCAATCGGCTAAGTGAAGTGTTGGTGATATGGATTTTTGCGATCAAGCTGATCTAGAGGTGAGATGCGCGGGTATCCACTAAACCGTTCATCTTCGTTCATCTTCGTTTCTACGACATAGACATTGGTGAACATCAAGGCTGTTTTTTTTAAGAAACTTGGACCTTGGTCACGTTGAGGATCTTGAGTGATCTGATGTGAGTCTTCTCCCTTTCTTCAGCATCGTCCACCATGAGAGCAGATAGCTTGCCTCGCCATGGATAATTTCTAGCCAAGTGAGGGCCATCACAAAAGATGCACTTGATCGTCTTCTTCTCCTAATCCTTGTGCGACTCGCCTAGGGGCTTCTTCCAGTTCCCACAAGGGGGATTGGATGGACCTTTCCCCGGCTTCTCTCGCTGTTTGGTTTGAAAGAGTTGAGCTTAGAGAAGTCCACACAAGCTTCGGCCATGGTGAGGGCCTTGCCGATATCTTGGACGCCTTGTCATTGGAGCTTGCTTCTTCTTCAAACATCCATGAAAGCAATGAGAGCTTCCCATCCTCACGGTTAGGGATCTCGAGCCTAAGCTCGGTGAACCCCTTGATGTACTCCAAAATAGTTCCCATTTGTGTGAGCTGACAAAGCTTGCCTTGAGCTGCGTCCTTAGCGGACTCGGAGAATAATTTCTCCCAAAATTCCTTTACAAATTCATCCCAATTGTTGATGGGATCGACACGTAGCTTCGCCTTGCCACCCCTACGACGCCATCATAGCATTGCAACACCGGTAAAAAAACATAGAAGCGATTCTTACCTGGGTGTTCTTGTCTAGTATGCTTATGGTGCCAAAGTATTGCTCCATACTCCATATAAGTTTGTCCACGTCCTTGGCACATCGGCTGCCCTTGAACTCGTTGATTTTCGGCAGGGTGCCGCTTGAACGGATCCCATACCTTTTCAATGCTAGCCCTGCACAAGACTAACTTGGTCTTGAGCTCTTGAACTTCTAACTTCAATGCCTCGATTGTGGCTTCAAGGCCTATTTGTCTCATTCGAGTGGGCCGTGACTAAATTGTTAACACTTGACAACTCATCTCAGAGCGTCTCCTCCACCCTATGCATCCACTCCTTCTGTCACACCCCAAATCCTATAAGAATAGGGGAAATGACACAATCGTCCTCTTACCCGAAAGACGCAGCCTCCAACATAACCAACAATAACATGTTATCACATATGTGTGTGCATATAATTTATTTATTTATTTATGATAAACTAGCATGTTGGTTAAAAGATTAGAATTTCTACAATCCACCAAAAGTTTATATACACTTCCAACTCAACTAAACTAGACAAATGTCATTTCGGACATGTATCAGACTATCATAACTTATACTCAAAATTCAACTACCAAAGTTCCCCGTCAATATCACTCCCATCCTACTAGCCGCTAGCTGATGGACCATAAAAAGATTATAATGAAAGTGATAAGCAATCACAGTTCAGTGAGTAGTGCATATCTCTTCTAAGCAGATCGATCATCTACTATGCATGTTTATAAGGTGATACCAAAACTCAATAATCTCCAATCTCAGTATTTATACACACACACGTACACAATATCATGAACGAGTTATAACCTTTGAACAAAATTTTTTACGTATCAGAAATACTCATTTAAATCAATAGTATCAAAATAAACATTAATGGTCCAGTCTATTGATCAATATTATCAATTTATATATCAATGGTCTATTCTATTAATCAATATCATACCACATATCAATGGTCTATTCCATTTATCCATATCAAATCACATATCAATGATCCATTCATCGACCAATTTATTTCTAAATATCAAATCATGACCACAACACAATGCATGGTGATAAGGCAATCAAGATTCCCATTGGCACGGTCTCCATTTAGAATCAATCGGTGGCTTGGCCCTTAAGGATATCCTCAAACCAAAGGATAAGAACATCATGAGTGCCATTACTTTCATACGGCATTTACTTGAATGCCATAATTTTATTTTTTCGCTCACTTAAGTGCCACAAATTTAAAAAATCGATCACTTAAGTGTTATCGATGATTTGTCTTACCGTCAGATTGTCCTATGGGGAGCCGATGGCATTGATGTGGATAATTTTTGTAATTTTTTAACATTTTTTTATTTTCTTTTCCTTTTTTTTTTGTACCGGCAAGGGTCTCACCTGCGTCCATCATGGCCTCATCGGTCACAGGCGAGGGCGCAAAGGCCCACACCAAATCTGGGCTAGGGCCTTCGTTGCAGCCTCGCCAAATTTGGCGAGGGCCTTCACTCCCTTGACCACAACCAGTGAGGCTGCAATGGCCCTGAGTGAGGCCTTCGCAGCCCCACCAGCCGTTCGCGACGACCTTCGCAACCCTATTGGCTTAGGCGAGGGCGCAAAGGCCCTCATTTGCAGCCGACTAGGATTTTCGTTCATTTTAAAAAGTTTCTCCTTGAAATGGAAAATTAAGTAAAAAAATCCACGTAGGTTGATTTGCTGAAAATTGTACTTAAATGATCGATTTTACTCTGATGTGGCACTTGAGTGAACAAAAAAAAAAGTTATGGCACTCAAGTGAGCATAGTATGAAAATTATGTTACTACTAATGCTCTTATCCTTCAAATTAGTATGCATACCCATAAACCCCTAACTGAGTTCATAGTGATATTGAGTATCAAGCCATCAATCTCCAATAAACCACAGTACCAAATCCAGATCCATCTCATAATTACAGTACATGTTACAATCCAAAACATATATTCTTTCACAATCTATTAATCAAACGAAAATATATTTCACAAGACATTTCTCAAACTATTTCGGAATTTATTTCATAAATCACATTCACAAATAAATATGTATAACCTTTTGAAATTTCTTTCATAAGACATTTCTCAAACGATTCACAAATAATCGAAAAGTCGTAAATGACTGATCTAGATTTTTATGTAACAAAAATGATCTTTTATAACTCGTATATATCGAATCTCTACCACTTTCAAGACATGAGTTTAAAATTTCATAGAATAGATAGCACTACTTACATGGGAACGCCTATGACCAAACGACAAAGATTATTCGAACCGTCGAACTCCCAATCTTATCAAATAAATGAGAAATAACATCAAAGTCTAAAATGCTACCTCAGCTACGAATCTATTAAACCAGGCTTACTCGCTAATAAAATGACTCCTACACGCCAGCGAAACTTTTGTCCGAAGCGGATATTCAAAGCTATCCGCAATGTGGAACTCGAGCATAAAACTTTAGAATTTTACTCCGACCAAACCATTACTTCAAATTGACTCCCGTCAAGCCCCATAGCCCCACAATGCCCTTATATACTATTTCCTTGAAATCCCTCATCTTAAAAACGTAAAAATTGGGCATCAGAGTTCAAATTTCACAAAACTTCAAAATTATGCTATAATTTCGAAAACTATTCCAATTAAACAAACAAAGGGTTTGAATTCTTGCCGAGTGTTGCGAATCAAAATAAATCCAACTTCACAAGGTGTTCGTAACATGTACGTACGAACCCATCTTTCCCTTTTCTTTCTTCTTTCCCCCTTCTTTCTTTTCTTTCCTTTCCTCGCTTTCCTGCGTGCTCTACGTGCTCATTCTTTGCCCTTTTATAATGAAAGTCCAGTTCCTCTTTTCTTTTTGACTAGTCAAAGCTTTCTTTTCTTTTCTTTTTAATTTCAACCCTATTTTGACCAAGTCAAACAAAAAGAAGGCAATATATTCTACCCTCTTTAAAAATACGTTGTTTTGACTGAAATATCAATTAATAAAACTTTGATAGAAAGTAAATATGTCATAAAAATATAAATTTAATTTTTATATCACAGGAAAAAATATAGGATAAATGTATCACAGTTGATATAAATTAGGATTTTTAATGTTAAAAAAAGTTGAGGGTAAATGTGTCATAGTGTGCATAATTTGATATTTTGATATTTTTGATGACTTTTTTCCTTAATTTTATCTTAAACTTGCAAGTCATATTAACTATCATATAAAAATGGAATAAATTTGAGCTTTTTTGTTAGTGATTGAAATAATTAAATGAAAATTACATTTGCTGAATATGGCACCGGATAAGAGGGGATAATTTTTAAAAAAAATATTAAACGGATTATACAGTGGCCAATTCAATCATAAACTTTTTTATTTTACCAATTTAGTCCTAAACTTTCCGATCAATTTTGGTAAGAAATCACCGACATAGAAGCTGGTACTCCTATGTGGCATGACCAGCTCTGACACAGACAATTAGTACCATTTAAAAAAAATCAGAGTTATTTATTTATTTATTTATTTTTAATTTATTTTCTTTGTTTACTATATTTATCTTCCCATTAGGGCCGACACTAGTCGCCGGGGGACTCGGCAAGGGCCTAGGCCCTCGCCCATTTATAGATATCCACTTCCCATAATTTCTCTGGATTCATGTTCCCGAGCTTCTTCACGACTCAAATGAAATCTACGAATCTGAGCGGAGAATATTGTCGTCATCTCATAAAAAAAAGAGCCCATTGATTCTTGGATCCCAAGCACATGTAAGGTTAGCTCTCAAGGGAGACATAATATAGATATGAATCGCTCACAGACGGTGAAGGCCTCACGGCCCTCGTCTAGATTTGAGTGCAGGCCATAACCATCATTGTCCATCGCTGAGGCCCGAGCACCATAGTCCTTCCAGGAAGATGAATAGTGGGAAAAAAGAAAGAAAATAAAATCAAAAATAAATACTTTATAAAATATTCAAAAAAAATTATGAAATTTGTCCACATTGCCAGCCGTGCCACGTAAAATGGTTGGTATTTATGTCAGCGAATTCTAGTCAAAATTGGTTAAAGGATTATATTGACAAATCGTCAAAAGATTTAGAACTAAATTGACCATAAAAAAGTTTGGGAACAAATTTGCCGCCGTACAATAAGTTTAGAACTTGTTAAATAATTATCCTAGATAACGACGACCATATACTCTTAATAATATGAAATAAAATATTAAATACAACCATGTTAATTTTTTCGAACTCTTCTTTTCTGCATATTCTATCACACTTCTATTTCTTTAACATGGTATAAGAATACCATAAATGTGATAACTTTCGTATGGCGCTTATTTTAGGGCTATAACTTTTTCCTTGCTCATTTGAGTATCATGTTGTGGTAAAATCGTTTACGCAAGTGTAGACTTCGGCAATTTGTGCTAGATGGCTTTTTAAATAATGTTTTGAATCCGACTTGGCTTTTAAGAAGGGAAGACTAACTCTCTCCCTCTCTCACTTCTTCCTATTTGAAAATCTTAGAATCCATAAAAAAAAAATATTTGTGAAGTTTTCTCCCTCCGTCCCTCTCTCACTCACTCTCGCTCACCCTTGCTCTGTCTTCTCTTGCTTTGGCTTGGAAGCATAGTCTAGCGACTTCGACGCCGCTCCTCCTCTGTCGTCCATTATCATTCTCTCTTTTTTGTCTTTGCGCTTGCTTTGAGAGACTGTTAACACCTAATTTTGCCCACTTTGTTAAATCAATGCTTAAAATGTAGATAGGCCAAATCAATGCAAAGGAAGAGATGAAATTATTTTTAAAAAATTTAGAGAAAGGGTCCGCCTCGCCCGACTAGGGATCAACTCCGACCCCAATTTATATCCCTTTTATTTTTTTTATTTTTATATCAATCCGAACCCTCCTTTTGCTCAGTTTTTCTTCATTTTCCCCCTTGAGCTCGCGCGTGTTTTTTGGTTCCGGCCGGCTTCTGCCCGGCCGGTTTTTTTTTTTCCGGCGCCCGCTTTTTTTCCCGCCTGTGCCTGGCTCATGGCCTGTTTGGGCCTGGTCATCAGGGCCAGCCTCCCGAGCCAATTCCCCCCTCGTCCCATTCTTCCATTATACAAACGATAAAGACAGAAGAAAAAGAAGATAAAAATTTCAAAAACAAAAAAAATCTGGGAAGATATGACGCGGCGGCGGCGAGCGGAGCATGGCATTCCTTCAAGTCCTTCACTGATCATCAAAACTTAGAGAATCTTCTACACCAACCCAAGCCCGCAGAGAAAAACCCCCTAAAACTCCTTGAACGGGGAAACCTCAAACTCGAACGGGGAACACTTCCCCAACATTAGAACAGATTCAAGCTCGAGCTCGAAACCATTTGACCTTGCAATAAAAACGAAGAAGAGAGATTGAGGGAATGGAGGACTCCCTGACGAAGAAAAGCCGGGATGGGTGAAGTGAACGAGGAGCCTCCTTGGTTGCGTGAATTAAGGCTTTTGCGGCGATCGGCCAAGAGAGAATCGAGACAAAGAGAGAACCAAGACAGAGGAGCGGCGAAGAGAGAACCGAGACAGGATCGTGATCTAGATCTAGGGGTTTTTTTCATATTATCTTAAAACCGGGTTCTAAACCGGTCCCGGTTGGTTTTACTCGAATCGGAAACCGGACCCGGCTTCTAACCGGTTCCAAAAAAATGGAACCGGTACCGGACCGGTTTTAACGAGAACCGCCTCCGAACCTTTTTGGTGGGGGTTCGGTTTTCAAACCCAATCCGGTTGCACACCCCTAGGCCCGGCAACTCCGACCCCCATTTTATTTCCCTTTTATTTTTTATTTTTATATCAATCCGACCCCTCCTTTGGAGGCGGCAGGTCCTGTTTTGGTGGTGGGGGGGGAAGCGTGGGGACCGAGGAAGAGAGAACAGAGAGTGAGAGGAGAGACACCGAGAGAGATCTTGAGGGAAATTGGAGAAGACGAAGCTGCTTCGCTTGTTCGTCGGAGGACCGCCCCAATCGCCGTCGAGCCCCCTTCGCCGCGCACTAATAATAGCCCGCGAACACCCGAGTGAGTTAGCCGTTCTCTCGTTCTTGGCCGCCGGAGCTCCTCTCGACCGAGCTGAGAGAGACCCGCGGAGAACCCTCCGTTGCAAGAAGATTAGCGATTATCAGGAGCATTCTTACGTGGCGGCGACACTAGCCCGACTGATCCGGAACTTCGCGACTGAACCAGGTGCTTACTTGCCCTGTTCTTTCCCCCTTGCATCTCGGTCGTCTCGCGTACCGAGTTCACTAGGTGGTGTCGCGACCCAATTGTGTGATACCGGAGCTGGATCGTAGTGTATAATGACGACTTGGGTCTGTGAGTGTCATGTTTGGGGCCAAGAACCATGACGAAATCAGATTCGCACTTCGCATTCTTAGTCGCATGCTTGAATGAGATATTGGAAGCTGTGAGCACCCAGTTTGGGTCTGAAAGTTTCGAACTTTTTTGTGTAAACTGAGATGAATTTTGTCGTCATACACGGCCTTTTAGAGTTGTATACATCGTGGTTAAAGCTAGAAATCGCATCGAATTTCACCCAAGAGCGTGTATCTCAGCTTGCGTACCACATGTTCGACGAAATGCCTATATAGAAGTCCGAATGGTTTTTTGTGGAATCGGTGCTTGGAACTCGATTTATATGCCTTTTAGTTCTTATACTTGTTGAATCGACACTGACTTTGTGATTTCTTTCGATCTCGTGGCATGAAAATCGTTTTCCCGAGCATTCATGGATGAACACCCCTTTCATCGGAGATCCATTACCCTCGCCGGAGTTTCCCGCGGTTAAAGGCCGCTCCGCTCCGTCGCCAGCGCTGGCGGCCGGCGATAGCGTCCCGGCGCGGCTTCGGTTAGAGGCGTGAAGCCTCGGGCCTGAAGGGGCCTTCGGTGAAGAACAACATGAAGAAGAAGACGTTCTGGGGAGAAGACGTCCAGAAAGAGCAAAAGAAGCCAAAAAAAAAAAAAGGAAAAAAGGAAGAATAAAAAATTAGAAAAGAAATGTTCAAATGAGGTTCCCGGCGGCGGGTCTGAGAGTCGGGTCGTAAATACGGGTCGGATCGGGTCAGGGGACCCGGTCCGGAATCTTTATTTTATTAATATAAATATTCAAAAATTCAAAAAAAATTTAAAACATTAAAAATTCAAAAAAATTATAAAATGTTTGAAAATCCAAAAAATATTAAAAAGTCTGAAAAACATTAAAAAACATTAAAAAATTAAAAGTTAAAATAAAACATTAAAACATTAAAAAATTAAATAAAATTAAAAAATTCAGAAAAATCCCAAAAAATCCAGAAAAATTAGGAAATGTTCATAAATCACTTTTTGTCTGTGTAAAGCGCGAGCCCCGTGACTAGCGTAAAACTTCTATATCTTTTTTTTATAATTTCGAATAAATTGCTTCTTCTTTTTCATGTTACTACTAGCTTCCATCATCTTTCTTTTAGAGCTTACGTCCGAAAGTTTATTTCACACGCACATTGCGTGTATGCTAGTGCGCAAACAATTTTGTATTAGCACCTATTTTTCAATAGATTGATGGCATACATTAGTATTTATCTTACGAATATCAAAGTCTTTGTCTAATTTCTTTCTTAGAAGGAAGCTGATTAGCCTTTATTTTAATCGGGAATATAAATCCTCAATGAAGTCAACATCCTTTCCCAACGCCGGTCTTCCAAAGTCTAATTTGAATGTTAGGTTAGGCATAATTGTCAGAACATCTACTATCCCACCAGTCACTCAAGCTTAAGCATAGTTCAAGTGCTTCCCATCGTGTGAATCTGATGTTCGATTTGGTCCGTCCCGAATATGAACTTAAATACCCATTAGGCCTGGAACACATAGTATTAAACATTGATACTCCCTAAGACAATGAATTGTTGTGTAAATTAAGGAAGAATTTCGTTTTCACTACTTTTCTGTGACGAGAAAATATGAAAAATAAACTGTGTAAACCCAATCAATTGCTCTGGAGGAATTATTTGTGTCGTTAACAAAGGGTAAAAATCCCATCTAATTGCAAGAAACTGTATCTAAGAAGGAATTCAAAGGGAAAAGAAAGATTGCCAAACATGTAATTTTATCTAAATTTTTGGGACCTTTCAACATATAAACCTACACCCACCAAACATGCAATTTGACTGATGCTGAACCTAAGTATCTCTATCGTGGCTTCGATTCTGCTCAAAGTTCATCCTTAAAAGAAGATGGCTGTTGACCCATGCAAGTACTTGAAGGACTCAAGCTCTCTAGCCAAACCTCGTCGGCGACGACGGAGTTGGTCTCGTTGTTGCGGTGCCACGACCAGTGGGCATGCGTGTGGTTGAGTACCCTCAGTCTCCCGTGTCCGAAGCTCGCCTCCCCTGAACATCGAGAGAGGTGAAGCTGGTTCCTTGTACCTACAAATTCATCACCTAAATGATCAGGCGCTATAAAAGCGTACATTAACATATACAACATCATCCAATATTTCAACACAAGGCCAATGCGTCTCGCGATAAAAAGAGGCATACTCTTTTAGGATTAATGATGACTGAAATCTGTCTATATTTCAAAATTTGAGAATGATGTCTTATATCATCCTCTAAAATAACATTGCCATATCTGTGTTTTGTCCTATCAAAAATTTACGACAGATCAAACAGTAACACAACAGCTTAACATCAGTCAATTCCTCTAGGATTTCTTTCTGTTTTTCATCCGACAATTCGACCGGTTGTTGATTCAGAACGAAAATGAACATAAACAGGAAAAATTAAGTCAGAGAAAGAACACTTACGACATTGCAAGCCCTTCTCTATTCCCTCCATCGCCAATGGTCACATAGACAGGTCCACAAGTGTCAGCCTCATTGTCGTAAATCCTAGTCTGCGTATAACAAAGAACGAGCGTCATATTCTCAGAAAAACCAAAAATGAAACATTTTGCTTCATGCTATATGTGAACTTACAAATCGTTCATAGGCATGAACATGCCCGGCAAAGACGATGTCAACCCGTGCACCATACAATAATTCCTCCATCGCCTTCCTCATGCTCTCACCTTCCCCTTGATGAGCCTTATTCGTGTTGTACCACGGCGCATGCAATAGCACAAACACCCACGGTGTCGTCCTCCGATCAATCTTGGCCAGGTCCCGTTGAAGCCACTTGTACTGAGCCGAATCGGAGTTGAACTCGGTGTATGACCCCAGCATGATGATGTGGATGCTACGACCTGCAACATCGAAGGAGTAATAGAGGTTGGATTCAGACCCACTTTCCTCATAGGGCATGAGCCACCGGGCGTTGTAAGCCTTGAACCCGTGTGGGTAGATGATGGGAACTATCTCGATCTCATGGTTGCCCTCGGTGACCATCCAAGGTCGGCGGCTTGCAGTTGGCTCAACCAGGCGGCCAAAGGAGTCCCAAAGTGGCTGCTGGCCGTCGGCATAGGAGAGGTCGCCCGGGAGTAGGAAGACGTCGTAGTCCTTGCTCTCAACGTGCTCTAGGGTCGAGTTGGTCCAGTCTGTTTGCCCTAGATCACCTACATAGGTCGGAAAATCGTAACGATTAAGATTACTAGATAAACTCAGTTTGGACAAATAGGAAGAAATTTGCTATTTATCGACTCAAATGGGACAAAAAAAGAGTGTTGCATCAGGGATACATACCAACCACTGCAAATTCGATGGGGAAGGTGGAAGGCGGCGTCTTGAACGAGAACTCTGGGCCGGATGCACCGCACCGATAGTAATAAGTCGTGTCTGGCTCCAAGGGCCCGATCTTGACGTGGTGGATTTTGCCGGAGGAGTAGAAAAAGTAAGTATAGGATGTATGCTCTCCTCTTATCCTGGTGGTGTATTGTCCCGGAGCTGTGCCGTACTCCACGGTGGAATGCGCCCTGTGGTCCTCCGTAACCCACGTTACTCTCATGTGGTTGCTTCCGGCAAGCGAAATATGCACCTAAAATCACCCAAAAATGGGAATAATAGCATTTAACATCGACATGAAATCTAACCGGCAAAACTTCGAGAAATATTCATGTTCTTCGACCGCAATGGAGTTCATAAAATATCTTTGAAATTAGTTATAAGATCAATGGGCAATGAGAAATCGACCTGTTGAGGCTCTGACTCGGACCGCTCTTGCTTGGAGAATATGATGTTCCTGGGAGGGGGTCGATTGTATTCCTCTACAGAAGCATAAGTGAACTGTACAATGAGAATCTGAGGCACGAAGACGAAGAAGAAGACGACAATGGTTGAAGGAAGAAGAAACGCCCGTGGACACCAAATCTCCATGGTTGAAGCAATGAAGCTAAAGTGTGTATATTGATGAATACTTTTGGGAGGAAGAGAGAGGGAATATAAAGAAAAGGTGGCCTAGGGGAATTTGAATCGGAACACTATAATCTATTAAATAAACGAGAAGGCAATACCGTCAAGTAAGTCGATTGGAATATCTTGAATATGATGCTATCGAGGTAGATGCGCTCTCGTCCTCCATTTTTCTTCACTACCAGCAAGAAGCGTGTGATGAGGTAACTCTTGGACTTGGCTTGGCTGGGAAAGGGACCACTTTCCTCAGCCAGTAATTTTATAGGATCATTGATGCGTTTGGATAGTTTAGGTAATTATCCTAAACTAAAGAAATAAAAGCGTCTCAAGTTACGGGCTACTATTATTTAAGAGCACCTTTAGAAAAGTCCCGAGTCACAAGCAACCCATTCGCAAGTTCCAATATACACCTGTGAAGTTTCGCAATCGATACATCGCTCAAAGTTCAGATCAAGGAGTTTTTACATTAACATTGTGCGTAGAAAAACTAACTGGCTGAAACTTGTTAAGATATATGGTCGATGATTGTTGACGTATATGCATTTCTCGATAGTTTGAGCTTCTAACAAAGCTAGTTACAGTGATCAAATTTTGACGATCCGTGTGTTCTCTTACTCGGCTTGTTAGTTGATATTGTTCCGGCCACCTCTCTCATTGTACGCATGCAATATCTCGGTCGTTGGGCAAGACTCAAAACTTTTGCCAGTAGAGGTCAGCACACCTTAATCTGAATCTTTCCCGTGGACTGAGCGAAAATGAATTTGTCGTATAGGAGAATTTCTCCTCCAAAGGGGACAAGACATGTCCGGTTGGAGCCGAAAAAGCTAACCACCACCACCGTCTGAACGCCCAAAGTCAGACTTGGGCGGTTCCCAACCTGTTGGAGACTCAGACCCATCCGTTTTACATTGCCTTTTTTTTTTTTCTTCTTCTTCTTCCTTGGTTTGCCAGTGAGGGAAACTAGGGTTTGTGGGTCACGGGAATCCACGCCGTTCACTCTCCCACCTGCCCATTGGTTTTGCCAATTTCACAGAAGCCGGTTCAGTCGACCAATCTCCTAGTAAACATAATTTATGTTTGGTAAAGTCATATTATCTGGTAAAAAATATTGGACTCCCTTCGTTTCTCAAAAAAATAAATAATTTAAAATATATTTTTCTAAAAATAATCATTTGTATTTTTTGAAATGATTAGTTAGTGAAAAATATTTTTATTATTAATACTTTTCCTGTATTCATTTTTTCAAGTAATTTAAAAGATCAATTTTTGAAAAATATTTTTTAAATAATTTATTTATCACGAAATAAACTTGCCTTCAATTCGTTGTAAAATTATCTTTTGTTTTGTGATATATCTACAAATAAATGGTAAAACTTCTAATTTTCTAGCAATATCCCTTTTTCCCCGTTAAAGCGTGAAAAAAATAATTGGCTCGCGTGGTCAACCAAAACACATTGAAAAGTCAACCATAAAAGATAAAAACTGACAAATCTCAGAACCTATGAATCGGACTCACTGATGTCCTCTTGAGTCATGCTCCGAATATCCGAGGAATCTACTCCTAGAACCCCACGACGTGGCGGTTCATAACCCTACACTCTCTTACATTTGATTGGCTCTCTCATTAATCAAAACCTTAAATGGGAAAAATGAGTTGGCAAATGTCTCATTTCAAGAAGCAATTTCAACCGCAGATTTCCATTACTATATCAACTTTGGACGTGCCTTGAAAACCGGATCATAACCTTTCGACTGAGACACGTTTATGATGTGAACAAGGAATCAAACCATTCAAGAGATTGATAATCTCGTCAACATTGTCTAGATCACGACGACACAAAGATGATAAAGAAACAAAAAAAAAAATGTCAGATTAGTACTAATCTTTCTAATATATCAATATTCCAAAGTTGAACTGTTAACAAAATAATCTGTTCAAGACGGTATCAGAGCAGATATTATAGAGTATGAATTTTGGTTCTCTTTCTATCTGCATTTTTATATGGTACACGTCCCTTTTTTTTTTTGGATAATCGAGGTGTCCGGGCCAGTTTGCGCACATCTCGACTACTCCTCAGAGGAGACTAGCACAGCAACCCACTGCCATGGCCCCCCACTTAAATCACAAGTGCTCAACTGGAGAATTGAACCTGAGACCAGTGCACCTTAATATGTTCTCTTTTTCACATTTTATATTTCACGTGCAAAGGTGGGTCTACACGCAAATTTCGCTTTCTCTCAACTAATTAAACTTTTAGGGGGAAACTCTTCAAGATGTTGATCAATTGGCTGCCTTTCCGTCTCCATGGAAGAGTTCCATTAATATCAATTTTGTGATTATAGGAAGAGTGTAAGCTATAAAAAGGCTTTAACCATACGCATGCATACTGTTGAGAATATACCTCCAATTTGAGTAGGTTTCCTAATTTGAGTAGATTTTCTAAAAAAGTTTTCCTATTTCAAATGTGTGTGCATGTTCTACCCCTAATATCAGATACAGAAGAACAAATAAGAGGAGTATCAGAATTTCTTTTTGTGAGATTTTTTAGTGAGTTCTTTGTGAGAGATCACGAGAGAATATTTGTGGGTTTACTCTAGGCTTTATCTAGGTGTGGGAAACACTTAAGCGCGACTCTCCTGTATCTGATGTTCTTCATTGTTTTTCGTTTATTTATATGGTGATTTCGCATTGATTTGATTACAATATCTGGTTAGCTACCACGTTATACTACAATACATACATCTCCCCAAAAGGGTATTTAGTATCTTGAAATAGCTTTTCGCCAAATGTGATTAAGGGCTCATTTACAAAGGTATCCAGGCAATTGCAAACTTTCTTGGCCCCTAGATTCCCAAAGTGGAAACACGATTGCTTCCAAAAGGTTATTGTCAAGTGCTATTGGAACAAGTCCCCTCGCCCAAACCCTAGAATGTGTGACGACAAGTGGGTCTCTACACGAAAGGCTGAGAAAGAAATTCCGTGGGGAAAAATCCAAAAAGATGAAAGAGATTATAGTTGAAAACGAGTGACAGGAGCTTCAGAGGCTGGAAGTGTTTCTTTTCTTTTTATTCTTTTGCTTCTCACCAATTTCTGTTTTATCAGATACGGTACGTAAGTGAATTAATAGTTCTAGGTTCTTGTATAATCCATGGTTAACTATAAAAAAGGTCATTAAGATCATGATTACCAAGAGTTAAAAGAAAAGGCCGAAACAGAAATTTACTGGTGATTCAGTTCATTGGCAAAAGATAATACTAATTTACAGAAGTATGGAGTCCATGTTGTTTGCACATTTGACACAACACACGATTAAAGTTTTGATCCAATTGCATATGTTACTTTCGACCAAAAAAAAATTGCATATGTTACTTCAGATGTAAGGTAGGGATTTAACAAGCTCTAGACTCCCTATAGGCTTTACTAAACTTTAAATATATTTTCCTTCATTTTCAATAATGGGTAAATGTCACCGCTGATCCATAGATTTTTTTATCGAAAATCAAAACGATCTCTTTACTTTTTTTTCTTTGTTCAAAAGAATCTCTCTTCTTCGAAAGTGCTACATTGATCCCTCTGTTTCACTTTTTTTCTTACTCATTGACTTTTGCTAATGTAGACTGTCGGATTTTTGAGTAAGACTCTGCAGTGGACTTCTTGTGTTATGATTCGTGCCACACATTAGACAACATGAAAGCACAAACAAAATGAGAGAGAGAGAGTGAGAGAATGGGCTCTCCAGCTTGCAGCCACGAGATTTGGACCTTGGAGATCTAAAGCGCATAACCCAAAACTTGAGCTTGCGGCCATGCGTGCTCGAATTTTGAGCTTGCGGTCGCAATGGTCGCAATCTAAACCATGTAGATCTTGAGCTTGTGGCTGCCATAACAGCTCGAGCTCGCAGCAATGGTTGCTTATTTATGAATTAGGGGTTTTCTGTTGTTGAGGTGCTAGATTTTGTGGGGGTTTAAGTTGAAGAAGAATAAGATAGCTGAGAGAGAGAGAGAGAGAGAGAGAGAGAGAGAGAGAGAGAGAGAGCATTTGAAAAAAAAAATTATCAAATTTCTAACGTTGTTAACGCCATGTCAGGAAATTCCATCACAAAAGCAAATTGGAGACGAACAGTGGCACTTTCTAAAAGGTGGAAGGATGTGTTGAACAAAAAAATTATATGGACGATTTTGATTTTTTAGCTAAAGTACAAGGACCTTGGTGAAAGCAGAGAAGGTTGTGTTGGAAGGATGACTAAAGAAAAAGATGATGGAAAACGGGTCCTCCTTCTCGAAACTATTGTTTTTATAAGTTTACCATGCACCTTTGATCCCTAGGCATTCCACATAGCATGATACATTTACACAATTTGGAGATAAATCCATATCCCCTAAATTTTGGAATGAAATATACTTGGTAGGTTAGAAGGAATTGAATATAAAACACGTCGTTTAATTGTTCTATTTACGCATCAAGAGCGATATGAATTTTTATAAAATGTCCGTTGGTATATTATTTCATGTCAATTAAGATTTTTAAGCCTGAAAATCTTCTCACCTCTATGTATGCATAATAGATATGATCAATGGATGATCCTAGCAGAATACAAGCCTAAATGTCATTGCCAAGACTAGCCCATGATTTAAAATATTTGAACTTCAATCAAAAAAGTAACCGAGCTTGAGTAGGCCCACGCAAGGCTATTTGAGCGAGCTTCAACCCAAGAAAAAAATTGTATGCCTAGGTCTGCCTAGTTTGTTCTTCGAGCTTTGTCCACTCGAGCGGGCTTAGAAGGTCGCCGAGCTTATGATCAGGTCCAATGTATAGTACTTATGGCCATAGAAATGAGGAGAATTTCATGAATGAGCTACTATCTCTATTTGAAGAAAAGAGGTTTTGAGTTTTAGCTAAAAATTAAAAAAACAAGAAAGGAGGGTTTTGTGAGGGCACATGTCCCGTCGCTCCCTCCCTTCCCTCTTCTTTTCTTCAATTTTACTATAGATCTCTCTCGTGTCCCTCCATCCCCTTTTCTCTTTCTTATGCACCTTGCTTGCTGCGCTCACTGCGGGTAATAGCAAGAGAGTGAAGAACGAATGATACTCTAAAAAGAGTGATTTATTTCTACTATACTATATAATTATTTTTTAAATTTTATTTTTTAGTTTGAAGGTGGCAATTATGTTCCTTCCATTCTTTTTGCACTTTGTGGGTTGATGTCAATTTTTAATAAACTAAAATGAATCGTTAGAGTTAGACTACTTTGTTTTATGCAACACAATCTAATGCATTTCTCTTTAACGTAATAAGATACATGTCATGTATTCACAATTTTTTATGTTAACTCTTCATTATTTCTTTCTTGTATCGAAGGTTTCTAATCCATGTTGCCTCAAGGATTTCATTCCAATTTCAAGTTGTAATGTTTTATATAAAATCATATCAAAGCCACTTGCAAAAATAATAACTTGTATTCTCGCTTTAGTCGTTAGCCTCAACCAAATTGCTTTCATCAAGGAACGGTAGATTTCAGAAACTATTCTACTATGCCAAGAACTCTTGCACAACTACCATAAGGGTGACAAAGATAAACGAGTGGTAATAAAAATTGATTGCATGAAAGCTTATGACATGGTAAAATTGGGATGCCGTTCTCAGGGTTCTTGAAGCTATAAATACATACTACACCCAAGTTCTCAGTTAACTTCAATGGCAAACAAATTAGTTATTTTGCTTGAACTAGCAGGCTACGCACTTGGTGATTAAATTTCTCCATATTTCTTTGTTCTCGTTATGAAAATTCTTAATAAAATTATTAGTGGGAAAGTTGCTACCTCTTCCTTTAATTTCCATTGGCGCTATAAATCGCAAAGAATTACCCCCTCATACTTCACAGATGATTAGTTTCTATTTGCTTATGGGGATGTGAACTCCGTCCTTTGCCTTGTTAATGCATTTGATGACTTTGCAGCTTGTGCGGGACTACAGTTTCATCCAAACAAATACCAAATATTTTTCTTTGAATTGACTAAGGAACAAAAGCTCCTTACACAGGACCACACACCTTTCTCCATAGGTATCTTTCCTCTTATATACCTTGGTCCTTTTTACTGGAAGGCTCACGCATGAAGATTGGAAGGGTCTAAGGGAAAATATCTTTATGAAAATAAAAGGACGGGGCATGAAACATACTATTGTTAGTGGTCTGCCCTAGGAATCAATCAATGTTGATACTCTAATATTAGTTGTGGATTAGGTTGTGTTGGAAAAATCGACCTTCACTATACTTAGGTAGTCATAATGTCTTGCTAGAGACCGCTTATGACTTGTGGGTCAAAAGGGTTTTGAGCACATTGCTAATGTTTAGTGAACCTACAGGGTCACACACAATCGCGAACGGACTTAATATTTTCTGTACGCCTTGATCTACTTAAGAAGTAGATTTTAATTTATTCTCTTATTTAAATTATCTATGCGATCGTGCGCGTTATGAGATAACGATTAAACGTGGGCCCAAATCGCCTGGCCCACTTCTTTTAATTTCGCTAGATAATGAGACTATATAAATAGATAGAGAATCGTTCTCTGTCTAAGGGTTTTTCGATACAGTATCGAAAAAAACAACGGCGTTCAAGAAAGAAACTTCAAGATCTTTCGCTAGTACGTGGATCGTTGGAGAATTCCGCTCGTGTGTGTGGATACGGTAGAGAGGCGCAATACTTGGGGCGCTAATCCAAACACAATCGCCATCGATTTATCCTCGATCCGCAAGAGGTATGTTTCAAATTCCCTCTCGATTTCAATATACACATGGATCCTGTCTAGGGTTCTATATTCCATTATGCGTTATTTTTTCGTTGATGAACCCAAACAAAGTGGTATCAAAGCAACTTGTGTTATATTGAAGTTGAATCGAAAACACAATTGTTGATACATATGATGTATGCCCGAAAAGTCTAAATTAGGGTTAGATGAATTTGAAATATGAATTGATATGATCAATTAAGAAGGAATTTCACAGGGACGGGTCGATCCTATTTCTACAATAATGTGGGCCGGGCGTAATGATTGATCCAAAGGCATTTTGGCGGAGAAACCGGGCAAGACGGGCGGGCGTCGGCGGAGACAGGGCACGCCGGGTCGAGACGACGGCGTTGTCCGGGTTCAACCTTAAAGGTCGAGACGGTTGCGCCAAGTCACCGACAGCGCCAAGGCGCCGGCCGGGATGCGCACGACGCGTTTAAGGTGGCAAATATGGATATCTTGAGAACACATAATTGAGAATCTATCTATGTTTGGGGTTTCCTAGAAAACAGAATTGAGAATTTGTTTGAAGTAGGGGGCGCCCGCCCCTTTGAACCCTCGTTGGACCGATTAACAAGACCCACGCAAGGGGCTCTACCCCTTGACCCCTCGGGGCCCCCTCGACCCCTGAGAAGGGGCGCACCCCTTGACCCCTGCATGGAATTTGTCGTTCCCGTATGATTGATGTACATTTATTATTATAAGTGATGTTTTGGTTATGTTTATCACATGCATAGATTTATTGCTAAATAAACATTAAGAGTCCCTAATAAAATTAAGTAATAATATGATGCCTTTCCAATCATATACCTGTTAAGACTTGAATCGTCAAAAGATGGGCCTGCCAAAGCAGGGTGTCTTTAACTATTTGAGTAAAATAGGATGGATGATAGTTATCCATAAGTCAAGATTGGTTTACTTAACAAGGCTATCAAAACGGTTTTGAGCCTTGAGGCATAGTGTTTGGGGATAAGATATGTAATGTCAACCCCAATAACCAAGAGTTGTATTCGATACAATTGACAAAGAGTTGTCTACCTAAATAACTTAGTCTTGAGCGGTAAGCCAAAGTTTACTCGAGTCTTGGTAAAATATGGATCTTGGTTCACTATACTTATTGGGACACATGTTATAAAAGTATAGTGGGAGTTTATTATAAATAATATTGATGAACAATTTATTTTGCATATTTGTTGTAGATAATGGCAAATAGCTTTGCATCACATTTTTCACTGCGATCTGTCCTTGAGAAGGACAAATTGAATGGTTCAAACTTTTTGGACTGGTATAGAAGTTTGAGAATTGTTCTCAAGCAGGAGAAAAAGGATTATGTCCTGGAGAAACCACTCCCTCAGAAGGCACCTCTTTTCAATGCTCCTCATGCTAAAAGGAATGCTTATCAGAAGCATAAAGATGATGCATTGGATGCATCATGTCTAATGTTAGCTACCATGAACTCAGATCTTGAGGAAGCAATTTGAGAACGTGGATGCCTATGATATGATCATGAACCTAAAAAATTTGTTTCAGGAGCAGGCACGCACTGAAAGATACCAAACGGTAAAAACCTTAATTGAGTGCAAGCTAGCAAGTGGGAGCTTAGTTAGTTCACATGTCATAAAGATGATAGGTTATATTGAAAACCTGGAACGACTGGGCTCTCCTATTAGCCAAGAGTTGGCTACTGACATTATTCTTCAGTCATTGCCTCAAGATTATAACATGTTTGTTATGAACTATAACATGCATAATAATAAGTCTTTGACCGAATCGCATGGGATGCTCAAAACTGCTTGAGCAGAATATCAAGAAGGACCCTACCCCTAATGTTCTCATGGTTCAAAAGGGGAAAGGCTTTAAGAAGCCAGGTAAGGTCAAGGGCAAGGGCAAGGGCATTAAGCTCAAACCCAAATCCAAGACCAAACCGGTCCGACTGCTGATGTTGTATGCTTCCATTGTGGTGAGAATGGACATTGGAAGAGGAATTGCAAGAAATATTTGGAGGATCTGAAGAAAAAGGGAAGTGAGACTTCCGATTCAGGTATTTATGTTATAGAAGTAAATGTTACTACTAGTTCTACTTCATGGGTATTGGATACCGGTTGTGGTACTCACATTTGTATGGATGTGCAGGGACTAAAACGAAGTAGAACACTTGCAAAAGGTGAAGTGGAACTACGAGTTGGAAATGGAGCAAGAGTTGCTGCATTAGCTTTAGGAACATATGATGTAGTTTTACCTTCCGGCATGATTTTAGAACTGAATAATTGCTACTATGTAACTGCTATACGCAGGAATATTATTTCTGTTTCTTGTTTGGACAAGGAAGGTTTCTATTTTGATATAAAGAACAATAGTTGTTCGTTTTATCTTAATGGATTATTTTATGGTAGCGCCCATATTGTGGATGGGATATATGTTCTAAATCTTGATGTGCCAATCTATAATATAAATACAAAAAAGGTTTAAATCTAATGATTTGAATCCAACCTATCTATGGCATTGTCGATTAGGCCACATAAACGAGAAACGAATTCACAAGCTTCATAGCGATGGACTATTAAATTCATTTGATTTTGAATCATTTGATACATGTGAATCTTGTTTAGTTGGAAAAATGACAAAAGCTCCTTTTACTAATCAAAGTGAGAGGACGAAAGAATTATTGGCCCTTATACATACTGATGTGTGTGGACCACTAAGTTCTACTGCCAGAGGAGGTTATCAGTACTTCATTACATTTACTGATGATTTCAGTAGATATGGATATGTTTATTTGATGAAACATAAGTCTGACTCCTTTGAAAAGTTCAAGGAATTTCAGAATGAAGTACAAAATCAACTTGGCAAAAATATCAAGACTCTTCGATCTGATCGAGGAGGAGAATATTTAAGCCAAGAATTCAATGACCATCTCAAAGAGTGTGGAATTGTTTCACAGCTCTCTCCTCCTGGAACACCACAATGGAATGGTGTCTCTGAGAGGAGAAATCGAACTTTGTTAGACATGGTTCGATCAATGATGAGTCATTCAGATCTTCCATTATCTTTCTGGGGATATGCACTCGAGACAGCTACGTTTATACTAAATAGAAGTCCATCAAAAGCTGTAGAGAAGACACCATATGAGATGTGGACAGGAAAAGTTCCTAGTATGTCTTTTCTAAAGATTTGGGGTTGTGAAGTTTATGTAAAACGTTTACTTTCTGATAAGCTTGGACCCAAATCTGATAAATGCTTCTTTGTGGGATATCCTAAAGAAACGAAAGGATATTACTTTTACAATCCATCGAGAAACAAAGTGTTTGTTGTTCGAAATGGTGTCTTTTAGAGAAAGAGTTTCTTACTAAAAGAACCAAAGGGGAGTAAGGTAAACCTCGAAGAAGTTATAGTGCCACAAGAAGGTGTTCCAATTTATGAGGAACCTCAATTAGATCTACAAAGAGTTGTAGAGTCTACTCGAAAGGGCACCTATAGTTCGTAGGTCAGAAAGAACACATCGTGAGCCTATGAGATATGGTTTTCACGTGACAGAACATCGTCATCTATTGTTAATAGAAAATGACGAACCTACAACCTATCACGGAGAGCTATGATGGGCCCAGACTCCGATAAATGGCTTCGTGGCCATGAAATCCGAAATGGACTCAATGTATCAAAACAAAGTTTGGACTTTAATTGATCCACCCGAAGGTGTCAAACCTATAGGGTGTAAGTGGGTTTTCAAGAAGAAAACCGATATGGATGGAAATGTTCACATCTATAAAGCATGGCCAGTAGCTAAAGGTTTTAAACAAACTCATGGTATTGACTATAACGAGACCTTTTCGCCAGTGGCCATGCTTAAGTCCATTCGGATTATTCTAGCATTTGCTGCATATTATGACTATGAGATATGGCAAATGGATGTAAAGACAGCTTTCCTTAACGGAAATCTAGAGGAGGATGTGTACATGACACAACCTCAAGGCTTTACATCACCGTATAACATTTGGAAGATATGCAAGCTTCAACATTCTATTTATGGGTTGAAGCAAGCATCACGGAGCTGGAATATTCGTTTTGATGAAACTGTCAAAGAGTTTGGCTTCATCAGAAACAAAGAAGAAGCTTGTGTATACAAGAAGTCTAGTGGGAGTGCAATTGTGTTTCTAGTGTTATATGTGGATGACATACTACTCATTGGAAACGGCATTCCTATGCTTCAGTCAGTTAAGACATCGCTAGGAAATTTTTTCTCCATGAAGGACATGGGAGAGGCAAACTATATTTTGGGAATCAAGATCTATAGAGATAGATCTAAGAGACTTATTGGACTGAGTCAAAGTACATATGTTGACAAAGTCATCAATAGGTTTAATATGCAAGACTCCAAGAAAGGTTTTCTCCCGATGACACATGGCATAAGTCTTAGCAAGACTCAGTGTCCTTCAACACAAGATGAGCGAGACCGCAAGAGTAGGATTCCTTATGCATCAGCTGTGGGATCCATCATGTATGCTATGTTGTGCACTCGTCCTGATGTTGCTTATGCATTAAGCATGACAAGTAGATACCAATCGGATCCGGGGGAACCTCACCGGATTTACATCAAAAATATCCTTAAGTACTTGAGAAGAACTAAGGATTTATTCTTAGTCTATGGAGGTGAGGAACAGATCACTGTAAGTGGTTACACTGATGCTAGTTTCCAAACCGACAAAGACGACCTTCGATCGCAGTCAGGTTTTGTCTTTTGTGTGAATGGTGGAGCGGTGTGCTGGAAGAGTTCCAAGCAGGACACTATTGCAGATTCTACGACAGAAGCTGAGTATATTGCTGCTTCAGAAGCATCAAAGGAAGCTGTTTGGATTTGAAAGTTCATAGAAGAACTGGGAATCAGTCCCACAAGTTCAAATCCAACGGACCTCTATTGCGACAGCAATGGGGCCATAGCTTTGGCTAAAGAGCCTAGGTCTCACCGGAAGACCAAACACATACTCGGAAGTATCATCTCATTCGAGAATTCATTGAAAGAGGTGATGTCAAGATGTGCAAAGTTGCAACGGAGTTGAATATAGCTGATCCGTTGATGAAGGCTCTTCCACAATCTAAGCATGAGCGTCATTGTAATGCTTTTAGGCCTTAAACACATTAGTGATTGGTCTTGATGTGAGTGGGAGCATATGTGATATACATTTTCATTGTTCATTAATAAAATATATATTATATTTGATTTCGATTTAATTTTAGTATATAATTGAATGCGAAATCTTTATCCCCCTGATATTGAATATCCTTAATAGATAATTAAATACGTGATTTGATTGTGAAACTCTATTAATAGAGTGGATATTAATATTCTAAATGTCCCTAGTCAATTACCATTGTGCATTGGAAAGCAAATGGTGTTTGAGACTAGCATGTGAGTCAACTGATGACCAAGTTTCACGGGTTATGAATATAGAGATATAAAGTTGATCACATGGAATACATGTTAGAGAACATTGTATTGGACAGACCCACTATGAGAATACTATAGGATTGTTATATAATGTCATCGATTTTCTCATCACAACTATAGAGTATAGTCCTTTGACCCGAGTCTTCCATGGTTTCCTAGGCGTGGATTGGCATGCTTTAACATTGCCAAACGTTAGCCGTAACAGGTGATTATAAAGGTAATGGCTAGGCATGTCATGAATCGTGCTGAGTGATGTGAGTAGATAAGATGGGATTTGTCCCTCTCATATAACGAGGGTATGATTTCCTGGCCTCCCGTAGAGTTGAGACTGTGAAATGCATGGCCATGCTCAAGTGAGTTGAAGAGTCAACTACTTGTTTTGACAGTCTAATCATGTATCGGGAAAATGAGTTTAAGCTATATAAGGATGACACTTGTCCTGCCTTATGCTTAACTCAAAAATCAAGTGACAAAGGGACTTAGTTTATATGATTGGTTCTAGTGCAAGTGGGAGATTGTTAGTGGTCTGCCCTAGGAATCAATCAATGTTGATACTCTAATATTAGTTGTGGATTAGGTTGTGTCGGAAAAATCGACCTTCACTATACTTAGGTAGTCATAATGTCTTGCTAGAGACCGCTTATGACTTGTGGATCAAAAGGATTTTGAGCACATTGCTAATGTTTAGTGAACCTACAGGGTCACACACAATCGTGAACGGACTTAATATTTTCTGTACGCCTTGATCTACTTAAGAAGTAGATTTTAATTTATTCTCTTATTTAAATTATCTATGCGATCGTGCGCGTTATGAGATAACGATTAAACGTGGGCCCAAATCGCCTGGCCCACTTCTTTTAATTTCGCTAGATAATGAGACTATATAAATAGATAGAGAATCGTTCTCTGTCTAAGGGTTTTTCGATATAGTATCGAAAAAAAACAACGGCGTTCAAGAAAGAAACTTCAAGATCTTTCGCTAGTACGTGGATCGTTGGAGAATTCCGCTCGTGTGTGTGGATACCGGTAGAGGCGCAATACTTGGGGCGCTAATCCAGACACAATCAGTTATCGATTTATCCTCGATCTGCAAGAGGTACGTTTTGAAATTCCCTCTCGATTTCAATATACACATGGATCCTGTCTAGGGTTCTATATTCCGCTGCGTTATTTTTCGTTGATGAACCCAACAACTAGCTATGTAGGACGACTTCAATTGGCCAAACCGGACCTTATTTTCATCTACACCCTTTGGATGCAAATGTTTTTACTACCAAATCAAACTATCTATGAGATTGAGAAAAAGATTAAACAATTTTTATGGGCAGGAAAAGCAGAAGTTTATATGTCGCGCAAAGTTGCGTGACAAGTATTTTGCTCACCTAAAAGTGAGGGGGGGACTAGGGTTGCCCGATCTGAAATTTTGGAACAAAGTATTGCTAGGTCGCATGCTTTGGAACCTTATCAACTATCCATCCTCTTCCCTATGGAGTAATTGGGTTCACGGCACCAAATGCAAAGGCACTCCAATGATACAACTTGACATCAAGGGAAGTATGGCTTAGAGTTGGCAAGTTCTTCTTAAGTGGAGACCCTCTAACTTCAGTCATCTCTAGCTCAAGTTACTATTGGAAAGAGATACATAAGGAACTCATATAGGTGGGAACAGCTATAGAGTGGTATGACCTGATTTGGACCAGCGGTATTTGCAAGCACAAGCGAACAGGAAAGAAGGGGCTATTTAGGACAAAGCTCTAATCCCATAGGTGGGCCCAATCTCCTATTGTCGTTGATCCAACCATTTCACTTTATCAGCTAGCTTGTCTGTAGAGATAGACAACCGACAGTAAAGAACATATTATGAACAGTATAGAAGACAAAACCCATTTGTTCTTCAAGTGTAATCGGACTAGGAGTATATAGCGCAATATCCTCACATGGCATGATGTTCGACATTCTTTAGGAAGATGGAATGATGAACTTCAGTAGATGATCAAGGCCACTAAGGGCAATGACTTGGCAGCAAGACTCCTCAAGGTCTCTTTCTTAGCAATTATATATTGCATTTGGATGGAGCATAGCTACAAACATTTTCAAAACAAGTCAACTGAGATCCTCATTCTTTTGGTTAAGGTATGTAAAATCGTAAGTGGCATGGCTTCACTTTACCAAAATTTTAGACCTTTCCAAGCAAATGTTTTGTTGGCTACTATGCAGAGACTTCATATATCCATCTTCTCACGTGATTAGTTCCATCTACAATGCTAGGGGATGCCTTCATGCTTATGTACTCATCTGATCAATATTGCTCACATCTTTCCAACAGCAACAAAAATTTTCTTAGTTTAATCTATGAGCATATCGAATTATGATGGGGTAATGTCATATTTGTATTATGAATTTCATGTTATATCCCAAAAGTGAGACGCTAGTTTGAGATTGAGCGCGTCTGAACTCGATCAATGAAATAAATGATCATATCATTTTATAACGGTTTGCTTTTGTGTCAAACTATATAAATTAAGAATGCGATTTTCTTATGAGAAAAGTTCATCCTACTGTGAAGCGGGTGTAAAGCACGAGAGTAAAGATGAATAGGAGGGTGGGCTGACATGGCCTTCTTAACATTGTGATTTGGTTTGTCCAATAAGCAGTGCAAACAATCTCTGATGTTTTCAGTTCATGGAACGGAAAATATTTTCCGTACATTGATTAGTTTTTTGTCATCCAAGTACCGAAAGGTTAAAAAACAATTTCCTGCGAATAGTTTTCCTTCAAACAAACAAACCCTGAAGTTTTCTTTTGCTGGAACATACTTTGAAGGGTTATATAGGACCTTTGAACCATAGTTTTGCCCTTTGAATAGCTTCAATTCACTATGATAAGTCCGACTTATCACATTCTAATCACGTTAAACATTTCTCCATTAACAGTCAAAGTTCTTTTGTTGCTAAGGGCGGAGAAGTTAAGCACAATATAAGAAAGGTTATTTCATTGCCTTTCTACGTGGATAGACCATGCAATACGTTTCGTGAACTTCCCGTGCATTTAGGGTTTTTATTTTCCGTCTAAAGCTCCGTTTGAAAGAACGCGAGTCGAAATCTGATATCCG
Source organism: Syzygium grande (assembly GCA_024733475.1). NCBI lineage: Eukaryota > Viridiplantae > Streptophyta > Magnoliopsida > Myrtales > Myrtaceae > Syzygium > Syzygium grande. The sequence continues at coordinate 12,724,019 of JAMXDD010000004.1, read as the reverse complement.
TGGCGCAATTCTCTGAATGCAACAGCAATTTCTCGATGGAAATGTTAATCAGTGTTCGTTATCAAGACATAGTAACTTTCTCAGGGTGCTTTAAACCATAAATTACATCAAGCCCTACGAACACGACTCCAAATTTGCCTGGTGGGTCCAGTTAAGACCTGGAAGGGGAGAGATTAAGAGGCTATGTTAGAGAGACAATGACCGAACATTAGGGGGAATATTGGCTAATCAATTTTTGCACCGTGGGAGACTAGATGTCCCCGTAATACAAGGCAGCAAATCAGGATAATCCAAACTATGGGGTTGAAGCTATATCGATCGCTTTTTGATCGATCGAAGAAATTGCAAGCACGAAAACGTGACGAAGCATGGAGTTTCACGACTGATTATGGGGATTCTTGCATCTTGGGCGAGCTTTAGTGGGATACTATACGCCCATAGGATTCTAGATTACTATATGCAAAGAGAAAATTAAGAATGGTTAATGCCACAAAAAACTTTAAAATGATACATCTATGACAAATTTACCATAAATTAATTTTTTTTATCACCAAAAACCTCAAATTGATATATCTATGATAAATTTACCCTCCGTTAGTTTCCGTTAAATTTTAATGTCAAATTTTTGAGTTGGATAACATGTGAGAATTGACGGGAGTACCAGTTTTGGGTTTTACCCCTCCGTTAGTTTCCGTTAAATTTTAATGTCAAATTTTTGAGTTGGATAATATGTGAGAATTGACTGTGGGAGTACCAATTTTGGGTTTTACTCGACTTCAATTGGCCAAACCGGACCTTATTTTCATCTACACCCTTTGGATGCAAATGTTTTTACTACCAAATCAAACTATCTATGAGATTGAGAAAAAGATTAAACAATTTTTATGGGCAGGAAAAGCAGAGTTTATATGTCGCGCAAAAGTTGCGTGACAAGTATTTTGCTCACCTAAAAGTGAGGGGGGGGACTAGGGTTGCCCGATCTGAAATTTTGGAACAAAGTATTGCTAGGTCACATGCTTTGGAACCTTATCAACTATCCATCCTCTTCCCTATGGAGTAATTGGGTTCACGGCACCAAATGCAAAGGCACTCCAATGATACAACTTGACATCAAGGGAAGTATGGCTTAGAGTTGGCAAGTTCTTCTTAAGTGGAGACCCTCTAACTTCCCATCTCTAGCTCAAGTTACTATTGGAAAGAGATACATAAGGAACTCATATAGGTGGGAACAGCTATAGAGTGGTATGACCCCCGCCCGGACCAGGTGTATTTGCAAGCACAAGCCCAGGAAAGAAGGGGCTATTTAGGACAAAGCTCTAATCCCATAGGTGGGCCCAATCTCCTATTGTCGTTGATCCAACCATTTCACTTTATCAGCTAGCTTGTCGTAGAGATAGACAACCGACAGTAAAAAACATATTATGAACAATTTAGAAGACAAAACCCATTTGTTCTTCAAGTGTAATCGGACTAGGAGTATATAGCGCAATATCCTCACATGGCATGATGTTCGACATTCTTTAGGAAGATGGGAATGATGAACTTTCAAATGATCAAGGCCACTAAAAATTTTTCGTGGCAAAAGACTCCTCAAGGTCTCTTTCTTAGCAATTATATATTGCATTTTTTTCGGAGCATAGAAAACATTTTCAAAACAAGTCAACGAGATCCCTCATTTTTTTGGTTAATTTTGTAAAATCGTAAGTGGCATGGCTTCACTTTTACCAAAATTTTAGACCTTTCCAAACAAATGTTTTGTTGGCTACTATGCAGAGACTTCATATATCCATCTTCTCACGTGATTAGTTCCATCTACAATGCTAGGGGATGCCTTCATGCTTATGTACTCATCTGATCAATATTGCTCACATCTTTCCAACAGCAACAAAAATTTCTTAGTTTAATCTATGAGCATATCGAATTATGATGGGGTAATGTCATATTTGTATTATGAATTTCATGTTATATCCCAAAAGTGAGACGCTAGTTTGAGATTGAGCGCGTCTGAACTCGATCAATGAAATAAATGATTATATCATTTTATAACGGTTTGCTTTTGTGTGAAACTATATAAATTAAGAATGCGATTTTCTTATGAGAAAAGTTCATCCTACTGTGAAGCGGGTGTAAAGCACGAGAGTAAAGATGAATAGGAGGGTGGGCTGACATGGCCTTCTTAACATTGTGATTTGGTTTGTCCAATAAGCAGTGCAAACAATCTCTGATGTTTTCAGTTCATGGAACGGAAAATATTTTCCGTAAATTGATTAGTTTTCTGTCATCCAAGTACCGAAAGGTTAAAAAACAATTTCCTGCGAATAGTTTTCCTTCAAACAAACAAACCCTGAAGTTTTCTTTTGCTGGAACATACTTTGAAGGGTTATATAGGACCTTTGAACCATAGTTTTGCCCTTTGAATAGCTTCAATTCACTATGATAAGTCCGACTTATCACATTCTAATCACGTTAAACATTTCTCCATTAACAGTCAAAGTTCTTTGTTGCTAAGGGCGGAGAAGTTAAGCACAATATAAGAAAGGTTATTTCATTGCCTTTCTACGTGGATAGACCATGCAATACGTTTCGTGAACTTCCCGTGCATTTAGGGTTTTACACGAGGGGTCCGTCTAAAGCTCCGTTTGAAAGAACGCGAGTCGAAATCTGATATCCGTGGCGCAATTCTCTGAATGCAACAGCAATTTCTCGATGGAAATGTTAATCAGTGTTCGTTATCAAGACATAGTAACTTTCTCAGGGTGCTTTAAACCATAAATTACATCAAGCCCTACGAACACGACTCCAAATTTGCCTGGTGGGTCCAGTTAAGACCTGGAAGGGGAGAGATTAAGAGGCTATGTTAGAGAGACAATGACCGAACATTAGGGGGAATATTGGCTAATCAATTTTTGCACCGTGGGAGACTAGATGTCCCCGTAATACAAGGCAGCAAATCAGGATAATCCAAACTATGGGGTTGAAGCTATATCGATCGCTTTTTGATCGATCGAAGAAATTGCAAGCACGAAAACGTGACGAAGCATGGAGTTTCACGACTGATTATGGGGATTCTTGCATCTTGGGCGAGCTTTAGTGGGATACTATACGCCCATAGGATTCTAGATTACTATATGCAAAGAGAAAATTAAGAATGGTTAATGCCACGAAAAACTTTAAAATGATACATCTATGACAAATTTACCATAAATTAATTTTTTTTATCACCAAAAACCTCAAATTGATATATCTATGATAAATTTACCCTCCGTTAGTTTCCGTTAAATTTTAATGTCAAATTTTTGAGTTGGATAACATGTGAGAATTGACGGGAGTACCAGTTTTGGGTTTTACCCCTCCGTTAGTTTCCGTTAAATTTTAATGTCAAATTTTTGAGTTGGATAATATGTGAGAATTGACGGGAGTACCAGTTTTGGGTTTTACTTTTCCGTTATTCACAGGTTTACCAATTTGTGATTCTTTTTGTATTAATCCAATTTAACGGAGGGTAAATTTGTTACAAGAGTATCGATTTGGGGTTTTTGGTACTAAAAACCTCAGACTGATACAACTATGATAAATTTACCCTACGTTAGTTTCCATTAAATTTTAATGTCAAATTTTTGAGTTGGATAACATATGAGAATTTACGGGAGTACCAGTTTTTGGGTTTTACCCCTCCATTAGTTTCAGTTAAATTTTAATGTCAAATTTTTGAGTTGGATAACATGTGAGAGTTGACGAGAGTACCAGTTTTGAGTTTTACCCCTCCATTATTCACAGGTTTACCAATTTATGATTCTTTTTGTATTAATCCAATTTAAAGGAGGGTAAATTTATTACAAGTATATCGATTTAGGGTTTTTGGTGGTCAAAAAATTAGTTTGAGGTAAATTTGTCATCGATATACCAATTTTAGGTTTTTTATGATAAAAAATTAGTTCGTCGTAAGTTTGTTATAGGTTTTTCGTGATATTAACCCAACAAAGAATTATGTCATGATAAAAATTTCTTTCTTTTTCTTCTCTTTTTTTTTTTCTTTCATTTCTTCTTCTTTTTCTTTTAAAATTGGCAGGGTGTTAGAATTACCCACACAAACACAACGAATTAGAGAGTAAAGGCGAGAAAGAAAAATCAATATATAAAGATTTATTCTGGTCTACCCTTAAACTAGGGTTACATTCTACAAAAGATTTGGCTATTATGAGCACCTCCCACCATTACAAGAGAGAGGGACCTCATGCCTTTTAGTTGATGGGGAGAATGAACCATGCGCCAACACGGGGGTTGTGCCAAAAAAATTATTAAAATGTAGTAGATTATCCACATCAACGATTTCCAGTCAAAATTAGCTGGAAGGACTACATTGGCAAATTCTCAAAATGTTTAGGACTCAATTGACAAAATTTAAAGGTTTAAGATTATATTGGCATCCGTGTAAAACATTGGGGACTTTTTGGTAATGTAATTTTCTCGTTAAACTTGTGTGATCCCGATCAAAGATCATATTGGCGCAAGAAATAGAAAAATGCAAATCATAATAATCATTGATCATTTTTTTCACCCTCATTAGCCGGCATGAACTGAAATTAATTATTTTGCTTGCCTTGCGGAAAGAATTATACAAGGAAAGGCTAAGGTCATAGAAAAAACCTAGTTTTACATGCAACTACGATCTCAAATGACAAATGATAATCAATTATGCGAAACTCACCATGGGAATAAGGTTTAAGTGTGTCCATATTTGATTGCGTATCTATTTGATCATGTAGTATTTGTTAAAATAAACACCTTACGGCCGATGTCATGTCCGGCCCTTATTATCTGTCTTAAGAGAAAGAAAATTAGTTTATTTCTCTTTGATACTCTCAAGGGTAATTAGAATTGTTATTTCACCTCACTGACCAAAGTGGCATTGGAGTTCTCCCATGCTCGCGTACCCTTGTAAGTGGAGCTTGGAGTTATCAGATGAAGAGTGAGTGATGCAAAATTGATGAATACAACTGGTTCGTGGGAGTAGTGTCAAGGTAGTTTATGCTAGAAGTTCTAGGTTAGAATGAAGATACCCTTAGGAGCTTCGAAGGAAGGGTTAGCCTCCCGTACATAAACTAGTCAAGAGCTAATGGTACTCTCATGATGCGGCCTTGGCAGGCCAAAACAAATTGTTGTACCTAGTGTTATGCATGTCTCACTCAATGAACTAGACGCCCGAGCTTAGCTAGGCGTGATATGATCCGATACGAGGAAGCTATTCGCCATCTGGTTCTTTGGAACAACTATAAAACAAAGGCTGGCTTGGTGTTATTGACTACACCAAGCGCCACACTGGCTATTTCACAACCAAGAAACTGTCGGCCCGTAATAGATGGTATTATAGCAGGATCCCTCCAGTAGCGAGCTAGAGTCGGAGAAAACTAGTGGTCTACCTGGTCATACAAGAGTAGAGAGTGAATTGCCAGGGCAAAATTTGTTTGGACAAAGTACGGCTCTTGACTAGCGTCTAGGATAATAATTGGGGCACGAGAAAGAACCAATTCCCTACTGAACAAGGAAAATGTTCTTGGATCAATTTGGCGAATCTCAATATGGATCTGCCACCACGTTATCAAGAGAAACCTCCATTATTTTGCTAGATCAGGAGAAACTTAGTAGGCAAAAGGGGGTGCTTCCAAAAGGTGCAGTTGGTGAAACGTGCCACACTTGTCAAGGAAAGCACAAGTGACCGATGATACTTAAACAACGTTGATTGAAAAAAGCTACCGATGGAGTAGAGTGGCATGTTCTGTTGGGCAAGCATTGCCATTCGATCTATGATCCAAAAGTGGCACATCAATGGTTGAAGACTATTCAATGTATGACCTAGAGTGGCACATTAAGGGCCTGTTTGGCAACCAACCAAATAAAGTCTTATTCTATTCTTTTGTTCTCGAGAACAAAAAAAAGAACAGAAGTTCGTTTGGTAAATTTTTTGTTCCCAAGCATAAATTGGTTCTCGAATCAGTTTTGGAACATAATCAAGAATAAAAAAAAAAGTTGATTCTTAATTATGGGAACAAAAAATCAGAAATAGAAGAGAATTTTTTTTCCCTTCTTTCCTTCCTGGCCTATGGCCGATTCTTCTTCTTTCCTAGCCTGTGGCTGGTGGCTAGCAAGGGCGCCGCAGCCCTTGTCAGCCACAGACAAGGGCGGCAGCAAAGGTGGCCCTTGCCCAGGCTGCAAGGGTCCAGCCCTCGCCCTTGCCAGCCATGGGCAAGGAAGGAGAAAAAGAAAAAAAGAAAAAACAAAGAAAGAAATAGTAAAAAAAATTCAAAATATTAATTTTGTGCAGTTATTAAACACACTTATGTTCTTATTCTATTTCAGGTATAGAAATTTTGGGCCATTACCAAACATATTCAAATGCTCAAAAATTGTTTCCGGGAATAAAATAAAAAAATCATTTTTAAGCAAAAATTATTTTCGAGAATAAAATGGTTACCAAACGCACCCTAATAGTTGAAGAACGCAGGGAAGCGACAAAACAGACTGCAACAAGGATGTTTTGGAATTGAGTAGGGAGAATGTCACGGACCGAAGTGACACTGGAGTTTTCCCATACTCGTGTACCCTTGTGAGTGAAACTTGGGGCTTTCGATGAAGAGTGAGTGATGCAGAAGAGATTAATAGAATTGGTTCGTGGGAGTGGCATCGGGGTGATTTGTGCTAGGAGTTTTAGGTTAGAATTAAGATACCCTTAGGAGCTTTGAAAGGTGGGTTAGCCTCTTGTGCACAAACTAGTATGGAGTTTATGCCGCTCTTCTAATGAGACCATGGCAAACCGAAACTAGTGATTGTACCTAAAGTGTTCCATTTATCTCGCTTGATGGATTAGACACCCGAGCTTAGCTAAACATGTGTTTGATGAATTAGATGCTCGAGCTTAGTTGAACATGATACGATTCGATACAAGGAAACTATTCGCCATATGGTTCTTTGAAACAATTATAGAACGAAAGCTGGCTCGGTGTTATCGACTTACTAGGTGCCACACGGGCTTTTTTGCAGTCAAGGAACTGCTGGTCTGTGACACCAAAGTCATAAAAAAAAAAAACCTAATTTTACAAGCAAATACTATCTCAAATGACAAATGATAATCAATTATGCTGAACTTACCATGGGAATAAAGTTTTAAATGTGTAAATATATGGATCGCATATCTATTTGATCATGTAGTGTTTGTCAAAATAAACACCTTACGACGGATGTCATGTTGAGCCCTTACTGTCCATCGTGAGAGAACGAAAATGGGGTCACTTCTCTTCGATGCTCTCAAGGGTGATTAGGGTTGTCTGCTAAGGAACAAATTCCTAGTGCCGTCTACACTTAGATTAAGCTTAATTAACTTTGTTGGACGGTGATTGATGGTAATCAAATCGAGATCGATTATACATACAGTAAAGAGTATGTAAATATGGACCGAAACTATATTTGAATGACGTGAATATACAACTCATGCAAATATTTTGTCTTAATGGACCGGAACTACTAAAGTTTCTTATCCTCCATATTCGTTGGAGAGATTTAGATTATAGACAACTTAGCGAAACCCTGGCCGCAGTGCAACGTTTTAGGAAAAACCAATGAAAATCCCCAAAACCGTGACGATATCTTCCAACTGCGAAACGCCAAAAGAGCAAGCCACCCAAAAAAAAGAAAAAAAAAGATAAAACAAATAAATAAATAGAAGGCAAAATTGGGAAATGGAAAATCCAATGTTTGAAGCTTAGAAATTCCCAATGGACGGTCATCTTTATGCTTCGGAATATGCTTCACGTGTCCCATGTAAACCACGGGCCTTTTGTCTAAACCATTTTCGTATGGACACTGCTCTCTCTCTACTTACGCCTAAAAGGAGTTAAACCCTCCACATAATCTCATCAAACGTATATTTCGAAAAAATATAATTAAATCGGGCCTTAATTATTTTTTTAATGACGAGAAAACCCATCTTAAAGACGCTCGAATATTTCAAAAACAAAAATACTACTTATACAATATTCGAGAAATCCCCGATAAATGGAAGATTGCGGTGAGAAATTACTTGCTTGATGCATAATTATTAGCTCCTGTCATTATCGCAGGCATATGTTAATGTTATCATTATTTTCGGGCTTTTCATTTACGGGGGCTTAAGCGACTAAAATTGTCCCGGACGTTATTGATTTCCCATGCTGGACACGATCCGCCAGAGGCCGACATGAATCTATATAAATGGAAGATGAATAAACACGTGTACGAGGATATAACTCACAAGAAGCCACCCAGACAGTCTTTCCATCTCAAACTCTCTTGATCTCCTCCTCCTCCTCCTCCTCCTCCTCCCGCCGCCCGCGCCACCGTCGAGGAGAGAGAGGGACCCCGGAGAAATGCACGCTCCGATGAGGCCGCGCGTGGTCCTTCTTCTGGCGCTGATGGCCACGACCGGAGCCTGCTTTGACTGTGTGTCGGCAGGGACGACATCGCCCTACAATCGCCCGGAACCGCGCCCCAACGTGTTCGTTGCCAACTCCAAGAACGGGGATTCGGCTTCTCCCCAGCAGGTACGTCGGAACGACTCTCCACTATCGACGGTTAAGGGCGGCTTGTTCATCTTCATGGTCTTTTCGCCGTTTTTGCTAGCTCTCTCCCTCTCCCTCTCCCTTGCAGTGTTTGTGTGGTGATTTGGTGCAAGTTTAGGATGCTGATTTTGCCTGATTTCCGGGGATTAGCGCCGTGCGAAGGTCGCAGAATATGGCCACGCTCGCTTTCCATTTGCATACACGCAAAATAGAGAGAAGATCAAATCGCTCATTGTTTGTCTTCCTGTGTGTTTTTTTTTTTTTTCATTCTCGGTTCTTCCGGCTTCGTTTGGAAATGCTCGTGAACTTTGCCGAAAACGACAGAGGTTCCGATGAAGATTTTTCCATGTTGGGTTCAAAAGTGCAATGATGATGTGCCTCAGTCGATCCAAAAGATAAAGAAACAAAATGGGGATGTTTCAACTTTCTATCCACGGGCGACCATATTATCGGAAAGATAATCCACGCATTTTCGTTTTTTTCTGAGCTATTTTTGGTGTTTTGTTTAATTATGGCTATACCCTTTTCCTCTTTTTTTTCCCTCTTTGACTACAAGAAAGTTCACCTGAATCCGATCTCATTAGGATGCACATTAACTTCATTGGCGTTTATGACACAAGCAGAATCTCGGATGGATGGCTCAAACACGGCAAGTGGTTGCCCGACTCGATCCTAACATATATTGATCGAGTCAATCATAATTTTTGATTGTGTGAATTATGTAAATCTCATGTGAAATTTTAACGGTCACAATTACCATATCTAGGAATATATATATAGTGCACTTGATACATACACACATGTCTATTTTTTTAATAATAAATCCCTTCAAGTATCTATTAAAAAAGTCAATTGTATAGCCAGAAAACGCAGATCTAAAATTCCCTTTTTTTTCCTTCCCGCCTTGTCATGGCATGTACAGTGCACTCCGCGGGAATAAGTAGGTCACGGGGTATTAGGTGGTGCGTGACTTTTAACAGTGTCATTAGTAGTCCCCACCGATTAATTAGATTAATTACGTTAATAGATCAACTAGACTTGTCCTTTTCGATCCAGTTTGGTGTGCTTATGTTTTCTGCTGCTAGCAAATGAACGAAAAGCTAGGGCTATCTTCATGAGCAGACATTTTCGTGGACTTATTGGATTAAAAGATTTGAAGTTTGAAGACTACCTTTCTCTCTCCCCTTTTTTTTTTTTTTTTTTTTTTTTGGGGGTAATCCAGAGAGTTTTTATTTTTCTATATTAAATCTCACTCTTTTATTTTTCCAGGTAAGTGTCTCTAAAGTTTATTTTAAGTATGTAATTGGTGGGCTAGATCAGTGGACAAAGTTATGTGACCTATGTGAACATTGTGCAAACATAACATGTATCATTGCATTTGAATATTTAGAATGTACTTCATCTAGAATCATGTATATGATGTGTGAATCGTGATCTAAAACAGTTCCATCAACTTCGTGCGATAGGCTTGATTAATCCTGATTCAACAGCTGCTCCTTACAATGATTGACAAACTTGTTTTTTTAACTTTTACCTTCTCATATCATTGACATTGAAGCTAAATTCCATCTTAGATTAGTGGGGGAACAGACATGTTAGAAAGGTCTGCTGAAATCCCCCGGCTTTGTTTCTCAGGTGCATACATCTCTGGTGGGTCAAGATAAAATGAGGATCTCGTGGATCACCCAAGGCTCGGCTCCTCCGACTGTGGAATATGGCAAGTCGCCAGGCGTGTACCAGAACTCGGCGACAGGAAATACAACTTCATACAAGTACGCACTGTACAAGTCCGGGGAAATCCACGAGGCGGTCATTGGTCCGCTGGAACCTAATATGGTATATTACTACCAATGTAGCTCAGACTCAGCCCGTGAGTTCAGATTCAAGACCCCTCCCACGCAGTTACCGATCAAATTCGCAGTAATAGGTATGTAGAAGCATATAATCATCGAGAAGGGTTTTCATCTAGGTGGAAAGTGACCGTGTAATATACAAGAAGTCAAGAAGATGAATTACAATCTATAGTCCTATTGGGACAATTTTTGGTTTGTTTTAGTCTTTGATCTGGTCCATTCACATTGTTTTTGGAGTGATGGCGGGAAACATTTTAATGCTGCAACTCTGTTCATTAAATGAGCAGAAGCCTATTTTCCCCATATAGCGGGATTGGACAAAGCATGCATATGAAACATGTTAATGCTTCTCACGTCTATCTCGGCGGTTTAATTGGCACTATGTTAAATATTCCGCAAAATGCTTTTTATGAAGGTGGTTTAAAGTTTGACATGGCATGATGCAGGCGACCTCGGACAGACAGGATGGACCACATCGACCCTTCAACACATAGCACAATCGAACTATGACGTCTTGCTGCTGCCCGGCGATCTGTCGTACGCCGACTTCTTCCAGCCTTGGTGGGACTCGTTTGGCCGCCTCGTCGAGCCCCTGGCTAGCCAGAGGCCCTGGATGGTGACCCAAGGCAACCATGAGATTGAGAAGATGCCGGTCATCCATCCTCATTCCTTCACGTCCTACAACGCGAGGTGGCGGATGCCATTTGAGGAGAGCGGCTCGGACAACAACCTCTACTACTCATTCGATGTCGCCGGGGTCCACATCATCATGCTGGGCTCATACACGGACTTTGACCCAAGCTCAGCCCAGTACAAGTGGTTGCAAGCCGACTTGGGGAAGGTGGACCGGAAGAGGACCCCTTGGATAGTGGTGCTAATCCATGCTCCGTGGTATAATTCTAACACCGCTCATCAAGGCGAGAAGGAATCGGTCGAGATGAAAGCCTCCATGGAAGGTTTGCTCTATCAAGCACGAGTCGACGTGGTTTTCGCTGGGCATGTGCATGCCTATGAGCGCTTTGTAAGCTCCCTAATCCTTCTCTGTTCTATCTTTTGTTGAGGCTATGCTTTCCTCCAAGTTTCTCATCTCTGCTTTCATTTCACACCTTACTCTTTAGACCCGCGTCTACAACGGAAAAGCCAATGATTGCGGTCCGGTGCACATCACCATTGGCGACGGCGGAAACCGCGAAGGCCTTGCCAAAAGGTTTTTCTCGTGTTCCTTGTCCAAATGATTCTTTCTGCTTATCAGTTGCTGGCTGCACAATGAAACCGAAATTGACTGAGAGCGGGAAAAAGTTGAACTTCAATTTGCATTTTGCTGCGGCTGACTAACCATAGATGGGTTTAACTTTAAAGCCGCTGCTTCCCTTGCCAGGTACATCAATCCAGCACCATTGATATCGGTTTTCCGGGAGGCGAGCTTTGGGCACGGGCAACTGGAGGTGGTGAATGCAACTCATGCACTTTGGACATGGCATAGGAATGACGATGATGTGGGTGTGGAAGCAGATTCAACTTGGTTGACCAGCCTCTCGTCCAACCCTGCCTGTAAATCGTGATAACCTTGATACACAGGTATAGAAATACCCGAATGCACAATGTAATTGTTTTATACTAGCAAAGTTGGTTCGGGGACAGAATAAGTAAATGGTGTTCTGGGTAAATATCTGGATCTGAAAAGCAATGGAACATCTTATTATAAACTGGCTCTTCGCTTCATTCGTTGATATAATGATATAATGCTTGGCCCTGTTCTTTTGTTAATTGTGAGACAATCGGCTAAGTGAACTGTTGGTGATATCAGTTCTGATGATCGGGCGGATCTAGAGATGAGATGTGCCGGTATCCACTGAACCGTTCATCTTCGTTCCTACGACATAGACATTGGTGAACATCAAGACTTTCTTTTTCTGTAGCGCGTTGAGGATCTTGATCGATCCGATGTGAGTCTTCTCCCTTCCTTTGGCATCGTCTGCCATGAGAGCAGATAGCTTGCCTCGCTGTAGATAATTTTTAACCAAGTGAGGGGCATCACAAAAGAAGCACTTGATAGTCTTTTTCTTCTAATCCTTGTGCCACTGGCCTTGGGGCTTCTTCCACTCTTTCCCTTCGTTCTTTGGTATGGAAGAGTTGGGATTAGAGAAGTCCACACGAGTTTCGGCCATGGTGAGGGCCTTGGAAATATCTTGGACACCTTGTCATTGGAGCTCTCTTCTTGTGCAAGGCTTCAAACCATCCGTGAAGGCAACGAGAGCTTCCCATCCCCAAGGGCGGGGATCTCAACCCTAAGCTCGGTGAACTCCTTGACATACTCCAGAACCGTCCATTTTGTGTAAGCCGACAAAGCTTACCATGGGCCTCGTCCTAAGCGAACTAGGGAGAAAAACTTCTCCCAAATTTTCCTTATGAATTCATCCCTAGTGTTGACAAGATCAACACTTCGATCTCACCGCACCTACGACGCCCGCATAGCAACATCGTCAAAAACATAGAAGTGATTCTTACCTTTATGTTCTTGTCTTGCATGCCGATGGGCCAAAGGATTGCTCCATACTTCAAAAAAATTTGTCCATGTCCTTAGCAGAGCGGTTGCCCTTGAACTCTTTGGTTCTCGGCACGTCCACCTTGGGTGTTGCTTGAACGGATCCCACACTTTTGCAATGCTAGCCTTGCACCGGACTAACTCGATGTTGAGCTCTTGAAGTTCAAACTCCAATGCCTCGTTGGTGGCTTCAAGGTCTTTATTCTTTCCATTCAAGTGGCCCGTGATTCGTAGCACTCAAGAACTCATCTCGGATTGTCTCCTCCACCTTGGCCATCCACTCCTTCATTTCCTCGACATTCTTCATGTAACCTATGGCCACCATTACCTTGTTTAGCCTTTCCTCAAAGGCAGACATGAGTCTCTCGAGCTAGCCCTCTTATACTTCCCACGGTCGTCCTTCTCTTGAGCAACATCCATGGAGTTGACAACGTCGGAGTTGGAAGCCACAGCAACAAGAAATATTGTTGCGATACTAGTTGTCACGGTCTATATTTGATCACATCAATTTGACAAGTTTCAAAATTTGATTGCACTACATGAAAGTTTTACAATTTGATCTCACTCTCGCGACAACTCTTAGAATTTACAGTGCATTCATCCCATTTTATCTTTGGCGGCAACATTCTCAAGATTGTAGAATTGTATTACTAAGTTTTATCAATTCGAGGGGGTAAAGTGAAATGAAAATGTTAGGCAATGACGTTGTTCAACAATTTAGATTTGCTTTGTACACCAACGTTGCGTCTAAGAGGAACCATTGACCACCTCGCTCGGGGCCCCATTAGTCTCATCCCTTACTTCAAGCTCAAGAAAAACCTCCTCAGAAGCTTAGATATGTGCACTCGCACAGTTAACTTGAAGGCCATCAATAGGAAGGTCACTCTCGATGGTCTGGACTTTTATCTTATGTTATAAGTTGTCAAAAAACTACATTACGATTCAATTAGGGATAATAACCATTAGGACGCACGTATAAGTTGTGTTAAAGAAATCCTACATCAAATAATTGATATGGTGTAAAGCAGTTAATATATCATAATTGGCCTATAACTCATTGGCTTAAGCTTTTGAGTTAAGGTAGATCCATTTGGATATTTTACTAGACTCAAACTTAGGCTCTCTCTTAGTGATCTCCCGGGCGAAAAGGTATCGCTCCCTATTGCACACTCCTAACAAATTGGTATCAACTTCATATCTTGATGCATATAAATATTATTTGAATTAAGGTGTAGAATGTTATGATGCACGTGTAAGTTGTGTTAGGGAAATCTTAAATTGAATAATTGGTGCGATGTAGAACAATTAATATATCCTAGTTAGGCCATGACTCATTGGCTTAAATTTTTTAGTGTAGGCTTCCTCTTAGTGATCTTCCCGGCTGTTGCACACTCCTAACAATAACTTTATTAAAAAATCTGTTCAAACTAGTCCTCATGATGTTAACATGAGCAAACAATATTGATGCAACATACCACATTATATTCTCCTTCTCCATAAAGACACTCCACGCCATCGAGTCGACATTAGTTTTGCATTTCGAACTTCCTCTCTACGAGTTGAGGGACAAAATTCAGGTTTCTCTCTCGACATCATCTCAAAAGGCCAAAATGGGTCGTTCCAAAAAGTGTTTCCAGGCCCAATTGAATCAAGATGAACTTCAAGAAAAAACATCAATCCACCCACAATTTTCCCTTTACGTCTTCCATTACCTGAATAGGCCTCGACCTAGATGTCTTTTGGGGCTGCCAAAGTGCAACACTAGGCACGTACGTGCAAGAGTCATGATTGATGAACACAATCCAATCCCAATAGCTCGCATTCATATTTAAAGTCAAAGTTATCTCCCTCGTGTGTAGTAATAATAAACCACGCAAATGCCAGATCAAAAAGGGCAAAATGAAGGTACACGAGGCTCAATACAAGTGAGGCTCAGTGACTCAGTGAGTGTGTAAAGCGGCGGCCATCACGCCCCTCTCGCATTGAAACGCTACGGCGGAGCATGATGATTGCCAACGCTTCCCGACGCCCGAAAACAACATGATGACGCGAAAGTAAGAATGTGGGTAACCGGATATGGTAATTGGTTGCCCGTAATCTATCCTCACATGGAGACAAGAATAGGGCCATTGATGGGCAGGGAGGGGGGGAGAGGTCATGATGGTTCGAACTTCGAACCGATCCATGGCCATCATTGCGTATCTTGGGGGACGGCCTATCCCATTATCTTTTGCTAGAGAGAGAGATAGATAGCCGATCCTAACGAAGCCCTTAAAAGATTTTATTTTGATTTTTGTTTGGATGTCCAGATCATTGAATTCGTTCCAACGTCGAGATCATCAAAATGTAAAGTTTTTAAAGAATATTCATTTCTACATCTTGAAAAAAATAAAAATTCTGAATGAATTAAAAGTATAAGACGTGTAAGTATATGACACGTTAAAATGAGAAATGCATCGGTAGAACTTATCATCCCTATATACTAACTAAACAAGCCATGAACGTCCTCATAAAAGAGAAAACTCTATTTATTTGATGAGGTTATCACTTGATAAATACCATGAATTATTTAGTTTAATCCCACAACAACGATATCCATTCTATGCCCAAAAGGAAAAATCTAAAAGACCCAAATCAAATCTAATAATCGCGTGTGAGTAAGGTTGGATCACACTTGCGGGACTTCGTCAATGGAAGTACATGTTGCGAGATGTGATATCGCAATGATTTTCTAATTTTCGATGTTTGGAAAAAAATATAAGCTAACTTCTAGTTAGAGAAAGGAAACCATTTTGTCCAATAGTCACAAGATATCAATAATAATTTTTAGATTGTTGAATCCGTAAACACACTTGTACAATTGAATTATTGCGTATTTTCAATACTTGCTAATTGAATACGAGCAATGTGTAATATGCTTTTTTCTTTAGGACACTTGTCGACAAAACTTGCGTCCAAAGCTCGACACGTGGAATCAATTGGTTGGTCTTACACTAAATCACATGAAGATACACTCTCACCTTAGTCGACATCTCCCGTGTGTTCTTTGGTGGTCCTTTAAGGTGTCAAGTGATGATCTCAAATTCCTTAAAATTGAGAGGATCTTAATCTGTAAAGATGAATGGCAAATATTTTGTTCGTTGAATCAAGCCACCAGCACATACAAACTCTCATTCCATTAAGCTATTGAACCCGCCGGCCTCTACAAAACACGCGTCCGAAGCTCGCCAATTTGTGATATTTCGTAATCACGTGGTATACACTTTCCCTGTTTTATGTCATATTTTTTTTATCGAATATCATTTTCTGACGCCTTAGTTTCTTTTAATCACACCTTAAATTGACGGTCGCAACATTACACATTCGGCACATCTTATTTTGTTGAGTCTGTATGTAGCGATGATGTTCATAATATGTAACCCACCCACATTAAAAACATGATCGTTAAAAGATATAAGCTAATTCTTGCACAACATTATTCATTCTCTAACCTCCCACATATTTTTGTGATCCTATCACAACATGAAAAGGGGGGTAGTGAGCAGTGAAAAGGAAGCAATAATCTTCCTCCCAACATAATGAGGATCATCAATTCCGAAACCACTCATCAACGCGAGCCGCCTTCCATGCTCACCTCTCATGATTGCAGTTCCGGACAGAGAGACAAAATTTCCCCCATCTTTCTTCCACTTTGTCCACTATATAATTCACACTCCCCCTCTGGTTTTTTTTTTTATCCTTTGTCTCTCTCCTGATGTTCCCCACAGCTCACGTCTTGTAACATTCGCTTCCTCTCTGCTTATTTACTCTGGTAACTTCTGCATGAGCTTTATGGGGCTTTAGTTTTGAGATAGACTGCATGTTTATGAATCCCTTTTTCTCCCTTTAGTATATGACACTTTCGGTCAGTCAATTCTCTTTAGGAGGACATGGGTTTTCTTGCATGTTCAATCTAAACTGCCAAGGACATTTTGTGCCACAGATGTGGCTGGCCTCGTACACGATGGCCCGAGTCTTAGGAATCAGCAAAATAGCAATGAGTAGTTGTGCAGAACGAGAGAGAGAGAGAGAGAGAGAGAGAGAGAGAGAGAGAGAGAGAGAGAGCTTTATCCCTTTCTTTCATATTGGGGAAGCCGAAAGGGGAACAAGTCCTGAACAGTGCTGATTTGGGCAAATGTGTTTGTTTTATGATATTCCGTGTCTTCATCTGCTTTCACATTTACGC
The DNA here is from genome assembly GCA_024733475.1 of Syzygium grande. Classification (NCBI taxonomy): domain Eukaryota; kingdom Viridiplantae; phylum Streptophyta; class Magnoliopsida; order Myrtales; family Myrtaceae; genus Syzygium; species Syzygium grande. The sequence continues at coordinate 12,706,805 of JAMXDD010000004.1, read as the reverse complement.
CACAAAAGCTCCCTCTGTTTGTTTTCTGGCTATTTATATCTGCCATGGATTCTGGGAAACGGTATGCATGCTCTTAACTCAAACCCAACAAGGCCACAAGAACAAGAGAACACGAAACACAGTGAAGGAGAGAGAGAGAGAGAGAGAGAGATCGGTATGGTTTCTGATAGCTATCTTTGTTTCTTTAGCTGGTCTTGATTCTGCTCAGACAGAAAATACTAACACTCCTCGTATGTCTGGCATTGACTAATGTATTGTGCTCAACCTCATGCTTAGAAAAGTACTCAGCAATACTTCGTTGATTCTGTGTCTTGGAATAATAACAGGGCAATCTGCAGAAGCAACACCGGTCGTCCGAGGAGCGGTTCAGTTGCCACTTTGAAAGCCGCGGAGATGGAGAGGCTGAACTCGGAGCTGTATCTGCAGAACTGCTACATAATGCAAGAGAACGAGAGGCTGAGGAAGAGAGCCCAGCTCCTGAACCAAGAGAACCAGGCACTCCTTTCCCAGCTGAAGGACAGGCTCTCCAATGCCAAGGAGGAAGGTCCTCGTCCTACCTCGAACGCCACAATTCTCGATCAGCGCCGTGGCTCCGCTAGCTCTAGCTCGCGACCTGATTATTCCAATACCGGCACCAACGCCTAATATTCAGATGCACCACGAATGCCCCGCCTGACCCATCGACGATCCGCTCTCTTCTTCCAGTCCAGTTAGAAAAAGAAGTTTGTCCTTAGATTCATCGGTTCGGTTTTTCTTTATTAACGATCTTTGTGGGTTGACATGTGAATTTCTTATCTCTCAAGCAAGTCTCGGTCCATCACCAAATGCCAAATGCATCTCTCTCTCTCTCTCTCTCTCTCTCTCTCTCTCTCTCTCTGAGATTATGCTTTGTTCATCTTCACATTCAAGCAATATAGCTCGTACCAAGTCCGCTAAAACTGAATCCTAGAACAATGTTTGCGCTGCTTAATTGGAGTTCTTTAACTGCGTTCCTTGCGCATCATGCATGTCTTTTTGTGCGCTAGAGAAACACAACCCCAGACAACAGGAAAAGACAAGATGTACAGCACACGAATAGACACGGGTATTCTCAATCCAGATTCTATGTTAAGATCCTGTCCGAGAAGAAACGTCAGGGTGCATTCGGTGGACAAAGTCAACAAGAATCTTGCCCATCCTTCCGAATACCACATACATGGTATGGTGGGGCGTTGACCCATTCGACCATCAAGCGGGTCCTCCTGAGTCTCACTCTCACACCCGTTTGATTGCAAGAAAGAACGATACCCTCTTAAGGATGATAATTTCCTCTGGGATGGCCAAAGAAACAGAAATTTTTTATCTTCAAACATACATCTATAAGCACAAAAAAAAAAGAACATACATCTATTAGTGAATTCGCATCAAGCAAATCCCCTCGTACTATACCACAAGCGGTACTCAAACTGGATTTAGGTTACATGTCATGCCACTCAAATCATTAGGTAAGGCTTTATCTTAGCCAAAGCTTTTTCAAAGAATTCCAAATACAAATACAGTGACACGAGAGCAATTAACAACCCTCTTTGCGAGATGCCTTCGAGGGAACCTAGATTTTTATGACAAGAAAAATATCCCTTATAAATCCCCATAGAAATTCTGCCAGCATCCTCTTCCGACTTCCAGGGAAGAAAAGAACGCGCGCAGTGATGCGCACAAAATTATACAGGCGGCAGCAGTCCATAAGGACACGGATGATGGACAATCAGCTCAAGTTCTGGGCTGCATCGGATTAAAGGACTTTAGACTAATGTCTGCTGGGCTACCGTGTTTGAGCAGATGGACTTTCGTATGGACGAAAACAGAGAAGTTTCTTTTGGTCCTCTGATAAATCAGCCGATAGAGGAGTTGGTAAGGACATGACCCAACACCCCGATTTCATCCCTTTTTCTCAATTCTCTGATATATCCTTCCCGGACACAACCTCACACTGAAAACGTATCTTGCAACTTTAAAAAGTTCAGATCCAGGAACAGAATGCATGCCAACATCTACAATTTTTAGTTCTGTCATTATAATAATCTGGCCTTGTCATAGGAAAAAGGAGCCATAGAAACCCCATCATTCCAGCTACAAATGCCACAGTTGCAATTCCTGTCACAGAAAATACAAGAAGGTGACCATCTGCAGCACAAAGATAAAAATGTTGAAACACATCTTTCATAATACTAGCACTGGCGATTTTACAACGTATGGACAAATTTAAATAACATCAACCAAAAAAAAAACAGAAGAAAAACAAAAGGAAAAGATGGTTAATCTGGGCAGCTTTATAACACGAGCAGAACCTCCAAGCGTACAATGTCAGATGGTTTACTACAAATGCAACTTAGCTAAGTAAAGAGGGATGTTAATTGTGATTCTCCAAATGTTGCAAGGTCTATAATGCTTCCTGCTTCATGGTGATTTCAGATGGCACTTGGAAAAATAACTTTCACGACTTCACACACCAGCACAAGCAAGATCAGGAGGTAAAACCGTTGAAGAATGGTTGGTGATAAGACCTCTAGATGGTTTCAAGGCGAGGAGCGTCTGCTGATAGAAATGATGATTCTACTCGAGTTATTGAGGTATATGTTCAGAACAATGATATAGACCAAAGTTGAACATTGCTAAAACAACAGTATATGACGTCAAGATTTTTTCAGGGGAATCTTAGGTATATAGGACTCATTAATATCAAGATTAGTACTCCGTTCTTTTGCCAGCAAAAAAAAAAAGAATATAAAGGTTGCCTTATTTAAAGGGATCATTGAGCAAACAATGTGACAGGAAGACAGGACAGCACCAATAAAAACGAGGGCTGAGAAGTGACAATAAAAGGAGAGCAGGGGAAAAAACCAAACTCACAGATAAAGTTATATTCAACACGTCATCTATGGAGTATTAGACAATAGTCCATTTGGTCAATCATACAGATCTCAAGCCAACTATTAGTTACATACCTTTCCTGCGTGAAAATAGCACAGGCAATCCCATGAAATTGCAAAAGATATGAGCGACTAACGGGGCAAGAAGATGTCCTGCAACACAATACAAAACAAACAACTCAGAAGCAGTAACCTCTTGACCCGATAAAGCACAATGGAAAGAACAAATGCACGTACTGCTATAAATCAAGTATTGTAAAATGGATACATTTAGGTTTCAAAGTGATATTGTTCAAGGCATGGAATTTGTTCCTTCAAAAAGTTTCAGACATCAAATGAACACCATTGCAAACCAGCTTCGACGTACCAGTCCGGATAAATAGAAATGATGCATATGAACCAAAGACAACAGTGTATCCAAGCTGGAGGCCTGACAAAACAACAGATCATTGTTAAGAGAGAGAACGGCCTCATTCAGCAATTGAAATCTCACAAAAAAGAGAAAAGAGAATCACCAGAAAGATGACCGTGGGAGGAAAAAAATTGGTTGAAACTAAGCCTTCGGACCTTAAAAATTGCATCTAATTATAATAAAATTCAGGATAGAGTTTACCTATGATCATTGACGCTTTTATAATTTGACGCTTTTGCTGCATATAGATCTCCATGAAATGGTTCAAGTGTGCTGCAAATAAGATCACACGTCGATCATGTCATCACAAATTCACCTCAACTTAAAATAGCAAAAAAGGCAGAAATACATTTTGAAGCATGTGCCAGAAGTTAAAACCAGCAAACATCTACAGAACTGGTAATGACAGAGCTGATGCTTCGCAAAAATAGAAACAATTTTGATCACTTCAAATAGCTTTGCAGTCAGATGACGTAAAAAATAAGGAACATTAGGAGTATTCAAAGGGGAATGCAAGTTAACTTTTACCAGTTGAAAGAACTCTAAATTCTTCCTACTGATATGACAATCATTTCAATGAACTGAAGGATCCAACTCAAACACCAGTAAAAAGAGAACAGTAAGTGAAATCTACCCTTATTACATTGATCAAACATGTATCATCAAAAAGACCAAGAGGAAGAGAAAAGTCTTAAAGATGTTCACAGATGAACACCATGCCCGGTCACATGTTAACAAAATACTATGACTGGAAGGATGGACTCCAGAGACTTCCACTGGGCTAAAAGCAAGAGACTCTGAAGCAATTACCGTGCGATAAAACAGTCACTTTTAACTATGCATCACAGCATGCAGAATTGTTCTCATGGACCTAATCCAATTCTGATAAAGTGTATCAGACAATTCTGAATACATAGCCTATTAGCTCAGGAAATTGTAGTGAGTGAAAAGCAATGAGACAATACAGAAGTAAAAGAACATCCTTAAGATTCTAAAGTGCCAACTCAGATCACAACTTATAGGATGCTTTATTTACAATTGAAGGATGCAGGAGCTAATAAATGCTTCATTACCAAATACAGACAAGAATGACGGACTTCAACATGCAGCACCATGCATGTGTTGCACTTGACCAATATCTCAACAAGGTAAGCATTATCAACCAAGATACTCTGTAACTGCAATTTTTGTTGCGTGGATCGAATTGCTAAGGACAGGACAGGATTATAAGTTCATCAATCATATTACCCAAGCTGAACAAAATCGAGCCCAGAATAAGGATGCTGTACTTTTCGAATCCTCCACAGAGAAGTATGGATATCATACATGCTCTAAATACCAACTCTTCTGTCAGTGGCGCCTGTTTAAATAAAGGATGCAAATAGTAAAAATGAAAAAGAATCAAACATCTAGCAACTTATTCAAAAGTATCCAGCATGAAATTGAGAAATAACGAGACAGTCTTATTCTTAATCTACAAAATTATCAATACTTTATTATCCGTAACATAATGCGTACACGTCGATATATTCAGAGACAGGCTAATTGCAGTTACAAATGATGTGAATAGATAGTAACTTTACCATATCCATCAAAAATCAACTTAAAATGGGAAACTACGACAATTATATCATTAACATGCATAGTTATATGATTGGGTAAAGCAAAAGTTAAAATGGGTACTTAAACAGTCAAAACTCACCAAAACCTAATTAAGAGACCAAATGTCCTCTCCAAGCCACACTTTCACATTGCTTTAAGTAGTTAACTTTTGATGCATCGTATTTGTTTAGAAACATCTATGTTTACTTGAAGTTGCAGCTTATCAACTTTGCCAAGTGTTTTGACATCACATGTGTTTAGATGCATGATTAGTCCGATTGAGATTTCGAATCACGACAAAGTCTTAATGCGCAACGAGCGCAACGGGAAAAAAAACACTAACCACAACAAAGTTACGCCAAGCCAGAATATTCGAGGCCCTGGAGAGAATCCACCTGAATGGAAACTGCACAGAAGCGTAGCTATACTCGAAGGAAAAGCATCCGGAGCAATTCCGATGTTCCTTCCATGAATCCACCCAAAACAACAACTTGAGGGCCAAACTCCCGGCGTACATAAGCGAGGTCAACGACAGAGGAAGAACCACAGCTTGCCACTGTTTCATGCACATACACAAACCATCTCATTTCAGAATCTGCAGAACGAGGATTAGACGCACAACCACCACGAGCGAAAATCCCTCAGTTCCGTGATCACGCAGACACACACAAAACTAAAATTAGAAACACTGCACTTGACTGATTTGACTCACCAAATGGTCTCCTCTGATGCCGTAAACAGCCAGCAAATCCCTAACCTCCCATCTCCTTATCTAGCATACAGCAGGAAACCACATTGCCAACTCAAGATTACAGCAAATTGGCGTCACGAATCGTTAAAAAGGAGGAATCTTCAAGTTCCGAACTGAAAAACTGGGACTCACCGGGAGAACGAGGGCGGTCGCGACGACGGAGACCAGAGACGAGACGGCGACGCAGGCGAAGCGCCGGAGCATGAAGCTCTTGAAGGAGGGGGGAGGAGGGAGGCGGAGGAGCGCGGCGGGCGCGTAGAGAGTCGCGACGTAGAAAAGGGCCATGCAGAAGCAGGCGGCGAGCGCGGCCGGCTTCGGCAGGCCCGGGCCGCCGCCGCCGCCTTCTTCCATCGCCGGATCGGCGAGCCCTAGCCCTAGCGGCGGTGGCGACAGGGCAAGGCGGCGCCGCCGCGGGGAGGAGGAGGAGGCGGAGCAGCTCCGGATGGGGGCGGTGCTCGGGGCTCGGGGGAGTAGCGGGAGGGAGAGTGAAGTCGACGAGCTCGTGGCGACCGCGGCTGCTGAATTGCGGCGGTGAAGTACTTGGAATCTCCATTTTCCCCTCCGTTTCTACGCAGTTCTTCTCTAATAATAATAATACAAAAAAAAATTATTATTATTATTATTGTACTGTTTTGGGGATAATTAGACCTACTTCTTGGTGGATAGGAATTAACTGAAAATAAATAAAGAAAATTAATCAAAAACTTGAAATTTTACCAAAAAAAAAAAAAAAAAAAGAAGAAGCATATACCTAGCACATCCTATTTTGGCCAAAACCAAAAAGAACATCCTGTTTTGGTTTTATTGCGTGATCTGTCTCTCGGTCTCTGGGTGTTATTTTTCTTCGAATTTAGATCACTTAAACTTTGTTTGTTTTTCAAATAATGGATGATTTTAAAAAGTGTTTTTCTAAAAAATAATCGCAGGCAAACACAAATAAACAAAATAAATTTTCCCCATCCACAAAAAAATTTACACAGGAATTGTCACCGTGATGAAAATATTCTTTTCATTAACTAATTACCTTATGGGATATAAGCGATTAGTATTAGAAAATATTTTTTTGAAATTATTTATCTTCCGCGAGACAAATGGGACCAATTTTTGTTCGGTTGGTTAATTATGCGATGAATTTTTCGACCTTTCAATTTATATCACCTATTTTTTTGGTCAAAAATTTAAATAACTTATAATTCAGACAAATAACCAAACTCTTTAACAGAGTAACATCGATATTTGCAACGACTTAGTGACTTATTTCGCGAAAAATGAATAATTTTAAAATTATTTTTTCTAAGATCAATTGCTAATAAAAAAATAAATAAATAAAAATTATTTTTATTATATTCAAACAATGATTTTCATAAAAATAATTTTTAAATCATCCCATTTTTCACGTAACAAGAGGCAAAAAAACCATCAGAACCTTCACGCCCAAGGCAAAAAAAAAAAAAAAAAACCCCCCGAGTTCCCATCAGCGCAGAAATGGAATCCACGCCCTACGAAGGTAATTTCACCCCCCGGGAGGGCATCACCGGGCCAATGGTCTCGCGACACGTCGGCGGGACAAGCCGACTCCAATCCCAGATATGCCCTCCCGCTCCTCCCTCAACCCAAAGTTCCGCTTCCGGATCGACCGATCCCCCCCCCCCCCCCTCCTTCGTCTTCTCCCCAGAATCTCTCTCTCTCTCGCCGATTTCGCCGCTCCGATCTCGCATCGCTTCTTCTCCGCAATCGATCCTCGAAACCCTAATCCTCCTCTCCTGAACCGGCGAGCTCCTCCCTCACCTGCCTCTCTGCCTCTTCGCCATGACGAAGGAATTCGCCGTCCCGCCGGTGGTCTTCCCCGCCGGCGGAAACCCCGCCGCCGGGAACCTCCAGCAGCGCCGCGTCCCCACGGCGCCGTTCCAGCCCCCGCGCCCCTCGGGCTCCAGCCTCCCCTTCATGTCCTTCGACATCGGCCCCGCCGCCTCCTCCTCCACCATCTACGGCGGCCCCATCGGCGGCGGCGGCGGGGGCGGGGGACCCTCCGGCTCCGCGAACTTCGACGACGAGGAGCCCCTCCTCGACGAGCTCGGCATCCACCCCGAACAGATCTGGAAGAAGACCCGGTCGATCCTCAACCCTCTCCGCGTGAACCCGGCCGTCCACAAGGACTCCGATCTGTCTGGACCGATCATCCTGTACCTCTCGCTCTGCCTGTTCCAGTTGCTCGCCGGCAAGATCCAATTCGGCGTCATCCTGGGGTGGATCGTGGTCTCCTCGATGTTCCTCTACGTGGTGTTCAACATGCTCGCCGGGCGTAACGGCAAGCTGAATCTGCACACGTGTACGAGCGTCGTCGGGTACTGTTTGCTGCCCGTGGTGATCTTGTCGGCGGCGTCGCTGTTCTTGCCGCAAGCGAGTGTGGTCCGGTTCGTGATCGCTGGGGTCTTCGTGTTGTGGGCGACGAGGGCGTCCACGGCCCTGATGGTGGCGCTTGCCGAAGGCGAGGAGGAGCATCGTGGCCTTGTTGCGTACGCGTGCTTTTTGATTTACACTCTATTTTCTTTGCTCGTCATCTTTTAGTAGAAATGGCTAGAGATGTGTGCGGTTTTCCAGTGATTTGTGCCGAGTTTTGGGTGGGGAATATGAAAGATAGTGAAGCCATAGTTCAGTTTACGAGTAATGGATGTAGTTATGATGTAATGAAATTGGATGATTCGTTGTAATTTGGTTGACAAGTGGTATGTAGAGATCACAAAACTTTTAGATTCTGTCTCTGCTGCTTGTCAGATTTTAGTGGCAATGGCTGACAACATTTTTTGGGAGATTTGTGTGTAAGTTCTTCTCAACATCAAACGCAATGAAGATGTCTTTCTTTTTCTATAAATACTGAAATGCGCGAACTAATGTCTGTCTTGATCGAATTGACTTTAACTTCATGGGCAGGATATACATCGACATTGTGCAACCTATGAATGGTTGACGTCATTGATGTGGATGAGTTTTATCCTACTTGCGTAAACTTCCGCTTTGTTGATTGACTGAATATTTTGGTCAATGAATGATTGCCTCTTGTTTCCAAGAATAGTTAGGTTAGCCTAGAAACCTTTCTCTTCTTGTTCCAATGTTTCACAGAGTTATTACGGGCTTCAATTGGCAGCAGGCAGCTGTATAACCTATAAGGCTACTCCTTTCTGATGGAAATGCAGTGCCTTTCAGTCAGAATGTTTTCACAATTTAGATGATTTATTCGAGGTTCATGACTCGACTTACATGTAATTAGGACCGTCTTTTTTTTATTTGCAAAAAACAGGCCAGTTATCACAATTGCCCCAGGCTTTTGTTGAACTATGATAGTTCTTGTTGTCTCTTGGACATGCTGACCTTACCTTATGGCTGATCTGTTTTCTGCCTTTCTCTGTTCAGAGAAGATATTGTTTGCTATTGATAAGAAGAGCGGATGAAAAAGCGTTTAGTATATGGACATACAGACATATTCTTTTGCTTCTTGATGAATATATTTGAGTCAGCATCAATGGAATTTTCTTTTTGTAAAAAAATAGGCTGGTTGTTACAATTTGTCCGGGCTTTTTGTGTAAACTAAAACGATTCTTGTCTTCTCTGGGACATGTTCACCTTGCATGTTGATAGACCAGACAAATACGGTTTAAACTTTGTTCTGCTGTTTGAAATGCCAAGGTACAAGGCACCTGCTGGAATTCCATTTGGGATCCCTTGGTGGGACTGAAACTTTGTGATTTGTGCACAGTCAGAACTTAAAAAAAGATCATTTCATGTGGCATTCTTCTTAATGTGTTTTTATGAATTTGCATTGAAGCAAACTCCCTGTTGGGACTTGGTGATACTAGGAGTGTAGAATGTAAGGACGACAATCCAACATCTATTGGGAGGACCTAGCCAGCTTTAAATCTAACAAGTCTGAGGTGCACCAGTTTGATGATGAGACTGTATAGCTTGTGCATTCTTTCAGTAGACAGTATGTGTACTTATTGGTTGGATGGTAGCTGAAAGGGAGACACCATTATATAATAAAACCGGTATTTTAATCAGTTGTGCTGCAAGCCGCTCTTAGAGTAGAAGAGTTCGGAAATTATTCTAACGGTTGAAGGGTAAAACATGTTTTTTTGGCAGAGACAGTAATTTTAGTATATTAAGGATATTAAAATTGCTTTTGTATTTGAGATCAAATAGTAAAAGTGGATCATGAAATCGCGAAATTTTATTGACATTGGAATTTGATATTTTAAACATAGTATACTTTTTGGATGCTGTGGTTAAATGCAATTTCATATATCTACTGTTGTATAAGATCTATTGCATGTAGGCTAATTTTTTAATGTTGTTCCGACATTTTCTGGATGTTTATAAAATGGTGAAGATGTGGACAAATGTTTGATTTGGTAATATGTGGGGCAAAACTCGTGGGCTTGAGAAATTGAAGTTAAGAAAAGAGCCAGGAAATCAAAGTTAGGGAGAAAGCAAGTGGGGTGGAAGGTACAGGGTCAACGTGCTTTTGAGCCTTGAATATTTGATAGGGGTGAGCATGGTCCCAGCATAGAGCCTGGAACTTGAGAATCGGACTGGTCGGTTCTAAGTTACTGGGCATGCAGGGTAGATTCTAGGTTCTAAAAATTGAGAAACCTTTTTTGACGGATGGGTTTTAAGTTCTAGGTAGGTGGAACCTAGAACCTGAAACAAGTTTTTGTATTTTTCTTGGTTTATGTCTTCGCGCGATCCTGCGGTTTTCCATGGCATCCAATGACGAGTGTATAATCTGGAACCACTAGTATGAGTTTTCATTTTATGACTGATACTTTTACTATGTTAATGATCCATATTCTTCGTGTGTCTAAATATAAGCTGTGGTCAGTGAATTGTAGTAGCAAATAGTGATCATTAAAAGTGATAATTCACTGCATTCGTTCAATTAATAATAATACAAGTGGAATCTGGGAACTGACCCTAAAACCTGTAACAGGGTAGGTTCCAACTTCCAAGGTATGTAGGATAGATTTCAGGTTTCAAAAAATGAGGAACCTGTTCTCATGGGTAGGTTACAAATTTCAAGTGAAACCTATACGGAATCTGGAATCGCTCACCTCTAATATTTGATACTTATCACTTTACTAATAGTGGGTTTTTTTTTTCATTTTCATGACTTGGACTATGTTTCTCAAGCCAAATGCTAATTGTAGTTTAAAGTAGGGTTCCTTTGTGTAATTGTTAGAATGATTGAAATCATGTAGAAGATTCTGATTCCAACAATTTCAACGAGCTGAAAAGTTGGTTCACTATGATTTTGCTAACTTGCTTGTTTAAGTGCAATTCAAGTCGCTCATCAACTTTTGACTCGGAAGATCAGGGATCTTACAAGACTCAATTTTAATATATGCTAACTCATTGGAATTCTTTATCGTATTTGCTTGAATCTGTGGTACTGATTTGTGGTGTCTCTAGGATGCTTCTCATTTAATGCTTGTAGTTCGAACTTAGTTTAAGCCTGAAACTGCTAAGGTATGTGCCGGGAAACCATATGTAGCTTTTCTATACTGGAATTTGAGTCTCTTGTGAAAAAAAGGTATGTGTAAGTACTCTGAGGGTCCTGGTTGCTATTTCAATTGCCATGAACTAGAGGACAAATTGTAGTAGTGTGCTTAGGCTGTACATGGGGAAACTAACGATGACTAATGTTTATGTAACTTTTTGTTGGAACGTGGAGTTTGTTCCAAATTTCCAGAAATTGTAGAATCACTTGAGAAAGACTAAATGGATGCTTCATGTTTCCCTGCTATCATGTCAAACTTAGTTCAAGCGTGCTTACTGAGGATGTGCTGGGAAAGCGAGGTTTTGTCCTTGGTATATGTATTGAAGAAACAAGGAACTAGTCTGATGAGGTTTTATACTATGCTATTTATCTCCATGAATTGGTGGCTACGCATACCAGCGTATTCAAGTAATATGCAGCAGAACCTGGAAGTGCAAAATGTACCTCTACGAGGTGATTCTCGTCCTATCCACTTTTATTGCTGGTACATGTTTTGTTCTCAGCTGCTCTGCTTGGTTGGTGGATCTACTACTCTACTGGTCAGTGAGATCCGAAGGTAAGAAAGTAGGCTTTGTTAGGTTGATCGATACAGGCCATGGGGGAGGTATTCTTGTTCCTTATGATCCCATCTGCAGCAGTCCCTAATCAAGGTAAGAATTTCGTGTCTGGTTGCAATCTAAGACTGGTTTAGAAAGAAGGAAATATTAAAGTTTTACAAAAGGGGCTGTTACATGGAAATACTAGGAGTCTGGTCATGTTGAATTTTGCTGTCTACGAGTCAATCCCATGAATCCATCTGCTAGGACGGCCCATATGCTTAAAGCCATTAAGAACGTGTCTAGTTAAAAGGATGGAGAGATACTCACAGGAAATTGTGTCAATTTTTACACCCAGAAAGTGCTGGGACACCGGGAGAAGCTAAAGCTAAAATCACGTCCACTTGGGTGGTTATGATCAAATACAACACTTTTTTGAGGATTTTTGCTTTCGCCTACGATCTTGACATACGCAATTGAAACTGGCCTTGTAGATGGGGCTCATCAGAGATATCCACGATGGACTAATGCTTGTTATACTGAAACTGATTTGAGATCTGTATGAAATGAAATTCTCAGTGAGTTGTTTAAAGGTTAATGTGCAGTTTGTCATAATTTAGGATGCTTTTGGAAAATTTCTGAAAGCTACTTTTGGCTTCCGAGTATCTTGAGTGATAGTTTTGGTGCTAATTTTTGTCCAAGCATTTTGAGACCAAAATTGCCATTTCCGTAGGGGTTTTGCTGTAAGCCTTTCAACAGTTTGGGAAGCTGGTGGAAGGGATTAACGAAAGCTCGACTTGATCAGCACTCGAGAGTGACTCACCTAGTTTGGAGTTGAACTTGAGCTCGAGTATTTTTTCCGAGTTGAGCTCGAGCTTGCCAATACTGGGCTTGCAGGTTCACGAGCTTAATCGAGTTTCTATTTCTTTAAAAAGTATCCAATGACTACGAGGAGACAGAGAAGTCCTAAATTTACATGTACCCACGCACACGCACGTCCACACACATATTTATAAGTGGATCAAGTTCCTTCAAGGCTAAGCCACGCGAATCACTTTAGCAAATCTCTAATCCTACCAAATCTTTATTCCTAAAATTTGCATCTCTAATTCTTATGCATATTTTGGTAATAAATCTCTAATCGATGCAAATCTCAAATTTTAGGTCTTCAATTTTTATGCATATGTTGGAAATAATTCTTTAATCGATGTACTTGCCCAAAAATTTGTTGGGCCTACTACCCTGAAAAAAAAAACCCCAACTTTAGCTCTAGACTTAATTTTATCCTAAATTTTTTTTGTCTTATAAAAAAATCTTCAATCTTAGGTCTAGTCCAAATTTTACCCTAAATTTTTTTGTCTAGTAAAAAACCCCAAATTCTATCATAAACTTTATTTATCTCATAAAAAACCTCTACTTTAGGTTAGTCCCAATTTTACCTTAAATTTTTTTTTTGCCTCATAAATATTACCAATTTTTACTTAAGTCTCCTCGCTGTGCCTATTAACTATTCATCCCAAATTGCTCTTAGGGTGCGTTTGGTTCAGCATTCCCAAGAGGCTTTAGGGAAATGTAAATATCTTTAACTTAAAGCCCCTTAGAGAAATGCAAATTGCGTTTGATAAAAACTCTATTGTGAAGCTACTTTAGCACAAGTAGTATTTGGTAAATCTTATTTTGCAAAGGGCTTTGGGATTTTTTTATTAAAAAAAAACCTTACCCTTCACCGGAGCCGGCGATGGGCTACGGCTACTAGTGAGCCAGACTGGTGCTGGTGCTTCGCCGTCCATCCTCAATCTAAAAAGATGAACAATCATAAGGGGCAAAATTGGAACATTGGAGAATTAGTGAGGATAGTTTGGGAAAAAAAAGAATTGGTTCAGCATTAGGCAAATGCTGAAAGTTCAAAGCTGGTCCGGACTAAGCCTTGGGCTTTCAACATTCCCAATGCTAGCTTTCGGTTGAGTGCTCATTGGAAATGCTCGCCAAACACCTCAAGGGGGAAATGCTAGACCAAATGCACCCCTAGTGATCTTACATGACATTTCCATGTTATTACTCTAGTTTTTCCCCAAATTTGAGATCTAAGAAGATGTCTTTTGGAGATGAATATCCATATCAACTCAAACAATGACTTGTTAAATATGAAATTTAGGTAAAAATTAGATTAACTAGGGTTAGCTTTCTACAATTCCTCTTACTCATAAGAAAGTCTTCCTTCCATCTCGCTTAAAGATCTTTGATTTTGCGCTCAATCTTTAATTTCTCGTGCTCAAGAGTGTTTCATCTCTTGTGGTCGTAGAAGGCTGCGTTTGGGAACGCTTTTGGGGAAAGTCTTTAGGGAAATGTAAAGGACTTTAGGTTAAAGAGGTTTTTCAAAATGCAAATTGTATTTGGTAAGTTATAACTTAGAAATCCTTTGCAAAGTAATTTTGGGTAAAATAGCGTTTGGAAAAATTACACTTGCAAAGCTTTTTTTTAATTTTTTTATTAAAAATGTTGAAACTCTTTGCCAACTCCGTTGAAGGGCAGCCGACCAACGGCGGCCCAGATCCGGCGCCGGCGACCCAGATCCGGCATCGGTAGCCCAAATCCGACGCCGGGCGTGCGTGCGTGAGGCGAAAAACCTCCTCAGCCCCTCGGCGACCATCAACGAGGGTGCACGGGGTCGAGCGACCCCGATGAGGGTTGCTAAACCGGTAAGCCACCGTGACCAGACAAACACCTCGCGGCCCTGCCCGAGGCCGACCGACCTCGCTCGTAGAATGCAGATGAAAAGGACCGCCAACCGATCCGCCGAAAGACCCGCGACCCACATCGCGACCGAGGCGAGATCCGGCGCGGCGCCTCGCCGCAGATCTCGCCTCGGATGCAAATCTCGATCAACTTTGAGCTCACAGGTAGTTCTTTGGCTACTGGAGGTCCTTTCGCATCGAACGGCGATCGGCCGGCTCTGGTTATTTGGGTCACGGCAGCCTTGAGGGTCATCAAGGTCACGCGACTTCAGCCGGCCCTTGCCTAGGTCGCGTGACCCCTCGCGGCGGTCGCCGTCGCCCAAGCGACGGTCGGTGGGTTGCGCGACCACGCTGGCCCCCCTCCAATCGGTCGCCGTCGCCTCACAAACATAGCTCGACGGTTACCGACAAAGAAGACGATGAACAGTACATACGAGGCCAAAATCGGAAAATAAAAAAAATTAGGGTAATTTCGGAAGAAAATTTTTTCACTTACTCTTGAGAGTTGTATGCCGAGAAAGTTGAAAAGCCCAAGGCAGCCTAGGACCTACCTTGGGCTTTCAGCCTTCCGAAGGCTTTCTTTTCCTCAAGGTGAGTTGCAAAAAATTTACCAAACACCTAATATTTGGCTGAAGGAGCTTTGGACCCCTAAGGGAAAGCTAATCCCAAACGCAGCCGAACTCACACTTGGAACTCTCAGCTTTGAACGCTTGAATGGTTTGTGCTCGGGAATTTTCAATCTCTCAGTGGTCAATAAGAAATTTTGGATGGGAGGTTAACAGGAATAGATTTGTGACTCAAATAAAAGATTGTGATTTTTTTATGAGACTCTAAAAATTTTAGGGTAAAATTAGGACTGGATGGTAAAATTAAAATATGATGTAAAGTTGAGAGTTTTTCATGGGACAAAAATGTTTAGGGTAGAATTAGGACTAAACCTAAAATTGGAAGTTTTTTACGTGACCAAAAAAGGTTAAGGGTAGAACTGGGATTTGACTTAAAGTTGGAGTTTTTTTAGATTATTAGGCCAATTTGCTAATATCCACTTTAACAAATCTCCTTTCCTAACAAATCTCCAATCTAAACAAACTTTCACATCTCTAGTTCTTATGCATATTTTGGTAAATCAATCTCTAATCAATGCAAACCTATAATTTTGCATATTTAATCCTTATGCATATTTTCGTGATATCTCTCGTCGATGCAAATGAAAAAAATATAACTATGCAATGATTAGATTTCCAATATATTATACAATTTCTCATATTTCATTAATGGATAATTAGTTAGGACTCTCATGATTAGATGCATAACTATAGTGAACTCAAATGTGTTAGTTCTTAATATTTATATTTGAGAATTACAAGTCAACAAGCATGCAAGACTCAATTAAGGGTCTGTAAGTTTAATTTTTAACATTTATTGAAAAATGATTAAAATATTTATCAAAGATGATTCTTATCACTTTGTCATTGATGACGAAAATCCCCATTGCCTTATAATTGGTGAGAATAAACTTTAAATTACGGATCACAATAAGTTTTTGAATGAGCTTTAGAACAAGTTTTAGTATTATTTGAATTTTCGATAGTCGTTCAAAATAGTATACTTTATTTTGAACGTATTTGACAAATGAATGAATATTACAAAATGATAAAGATAAATGAAAAATCAACAACAAAGAGTTACTTATGATTTCGAAAAAGTTATATAAAAGCATGTATGCGACTTAGTGTTGCTTCACCAAGAAAGATGAGTTAAATTGACACTGTATTGAAGCTACATTTGGTAATGATATCTAAGATTTCACTGTTGTTTCTCTTAAAAATATCTGATAAATAGGTATGCGTTTGGACCCCTTGAAGGAAAGTAAAGCGATTTCGATAAATTTTATGAAGAGGTCAAGACAATATGAGTCAATATTTACTGTATCCAAGTACAGCTCGCCGGCACATTACAAATAAATCGAATCATCTATTGGCATCCTTGCAACTTAGTTTACATTTTCAATTTTCTAGGGAAAATTCCATATGGAAGTTGAGGCGGAGGCTTTTCTTGAAAGAGATCCTCAAAGTGCACCGTGTCTAAAATAAAAGCTTGAAGTGGCAAAGTTAATCGCAAATAAAATATCCGAACTCAACAGCTGGCTTGTTCCGGTAGGCAGGGCAGGTGCGATTCATTTCCAAATTTGCAACTGAGAAAATATCCTAAAAACCAAAAAAACCCTAAATTGAGTCCCAAGATTAGGGTTCATCGTGGATTCAAGCGCAAAAAACAAGAAGTTTCTCGCTCAAGCGCGCACAGCACATGTATACAGGTGGCCCTTCACAGCAACTTCCAAGAGGGACTCTCTGATTCTGAACGTCCTGACCCTTCTGTGCGTCATCATTGGCTTGGTTGAAAAATCAACACTGGTGTAAAATCCCGTTCTGTTCCTCGCTGCGCTGCGCTCGCATCGCTTCTTCTTGATGCTCGGTTTTGGCTCCGTTCTGAACCATTTTCTCTTGACATCTGGCGATGGTTCCGTCGCATGCTGGAGCCTGATTCTTAGGAACCGCTGCCGAGCTCCAGAGTCCTGTGTTTATGCGTGTTGTTGATGGCACGACCTTGCATCCCCCTCTCTGCTAAAAGCATTGCACCTTTCGAACAGTGGTAGGCATCTCTTCTGAAGATATATTCTCCCACATTTTTTTGAAGACATATCATCAAATTAAGGTTTGTGGTTTTCGGGATTTTACCCCTTTTTTTTATCTGATTGTGAATTTGGATGAAATCGCCCCTACCCTAGTCGCCGGAACCGAGGGACCCTTATTTGATATCAACTTGACCACTTTTATAATTTTATTTGAGATAATGTGCATTTCGAAACCCTCTTTTGAGAAGATGGCTACACCTTAAATCCTTTTTTGAACTAGTATTATTATTCTAGAGTATATTTTTACAGCAGCAACAAGTTTAATTTACAGTCTGCATCACACTTTAAAACAGAGCATCACACTTTAAAACAGATTCAAGTAGTATCCCATGCTCCATTTAATGTAATTTCAATTATCTTATTGAGACGTTAAAGTATGGGGCTGCTTATGCATATTTTGCTGATAATCTCTAATAGATTCTTATGCATATCTTTGTAATAAGCATATTCTGGTAATAAATGTTTATCATTTGAATAGAAAACATGTTGCAAAATTTCAAAATCAATATGCAAACTGACAATCAGTCTAGAGAAAGGACTTGCATATGTTAACTTTTCAAGTAGATATCCACTGGGCACACGGCCCAATGATAAAGGAATTGGGTGGGTGGCAGCGTTTAGTTGAGAAAGAGACAAAGACGAGTTAGAGCGGAACAAAGTAAAAAAGAGCATTAATTAAATGGAAATACTTTAAAATTGATTCGGAAACCCTTCCATGGCAAGCTTGGAACTTGATTAAGGCTTTTTCGCGTTAGGTACTTAAAATAGACTCGATTTTTTTTTTTTTTGTTTTGGTCGTAGTTAGAGACTCGATTGACTAACAGCCAAAACATTGAACCTCGGTTATCTTTTCACAGCATGATCTCAAAAATAAAGGGCCAAGCGAAAGGTGAAAACAAAGTAAGAGAAATGGAGGTTTGGACTCTAAAGAGATTTGCCATCGCTCATAATTTTTTTTAGGTCAGAATTTGCTCATATTTAATAAGAGATGCTTGCTCACAAATCGAGCCGCACCTGAGGTCATCAAGGAGCACCACCAATTTCCCTTTTCAATCTTCTCAAACGTTTAAAGTCAATAGCTTCTTGAAACACGGCCGCCAATTGGGCATGGAGGACATTCGCATTCATTTCTTGGCGGGCGATCAGAATTGTCCAGTTTGGAACGCAGTTTCTCTGCTGTCCCTTATGCAACAAGCTATGATGACGCAGAATGCACAGAGAAAACGAGAGAGCATAACGCGATGTTCGAACAGCTCCTGCATCGTACACTACCGAAACATCACTTGTAGGGGAGATTAGGTCCTAAAATAGGAACAGTTGGTTGTGAATTTGGCTGCTGTTGGGTCAAGGGACATTAGGTTTTGTTGAGGTCGTTAGTCTACTTCTGCTGACTCTCGTCTTGACGGTTTAGGTCAATGGTAGTTGGCCATTAGCGTATCCTATTTGAAACTGTGGTTGTTGTTGGGCTTGTGTAGTTATGTCTCTCCCTTTTGATTCTTTTGCCAAATTAATAAAGGCGAAGCCCTGTAGCATCGCGTTTACTACTTAAACTAGGATGTTTCCGACAATCCTCGGGGAATGGATCCCAATCTCTTGATGACTGTCGGAGTGAAAAAAAAAAACAAAAGAAAGAAGAAGAGTAAATCTAGTTCATTGATTGATTCCTCTCGATTTTAATGTGTTACGACATTTTATATTGGAATTACATAAAAGATACGAGTTATGACTAATTATCACCCGATGTCCGTCCCTTGGGGAACCATCAATTTCAAGTGGTTTCAGCTCGTTCACAATAAAGTCTGGAGACCATGAGCAAGAGTGCACATGTTTACTGACCAAGCATGACAATTTACACTTGTTATGACCTTGAGACCACTACAGTGAATAAATCTTTCTACTAAAAATACATGCTCTTAAAATCACGATGCTAATGCCGGTATAAAAAATTAAGTTGATATAGCGATGTGGCAATTTAAGTACATATTCAACTAAGTGGATCATATTCAAACACCCAATAATTAAGAACCGAGGAAATTACTTTCCAAACCAATTTTCTACTTCTGTCTTAATATCTTTAGCTGTATTCAATATGATTTATGACTGTTCCAAAAGTTCCCATCATTTGGAACCAAAGATAATGAGTTTTTTTCCCTTTCTTAATTATAGTTAGATGGAACTACGGAATAGTTTTACCAAATGGACTCAATCAACCCTTCCAATCCGGCGAAAGGATTTGCTAGGAATTACTCGCTCGCGATGTAGCCCGAAAAGACCGCTCCTAATAGAAATCGAACTGGAAGAACTCAAGGCTTATCGAGGCGAAATCGCAAAATCTCGAGTCGTTTTAGCCCTCAGACCCGGCCTTCGTCTTCGATGTTAGGTGATTTTTCCACCCATCAAAGAAACCTCACAACTCCAAAGAAAACACGAGCGTGTTCATAAGTCAGCAAGCACGTTGGATTGCATCAACAATAGCAACCAACCAGAAACCTATCGGCGGGAGATTTGTTGCAGGCGTTCTACTTACCCACACTCCCTCCCTTCCACCACTCAAAACTCATCCTATAAATACTCAAAAGTCTTTCATCATTAATTCTCCATCACAGAATACCCCTAAAACCTTCCTCTCCCATGGCTTTGGTCGTTGGCAAGAACCAACCCAACCGCCTCGCCTCGGTCGAGGAACTAGAAGACGAGGAGGACGACCTCTTTGAGATCAACCTAGAGGCCGTCGACAAAACCCCACCGCCGAACTACTTCTGGGACGACACCTCTTGCTTTGCTGCCACCACCGCCGCTGCGACCAGCGGCGGAACTACGCGTTTCGCCAACTGCCTTTTGCCCGCCGAGGAAGTCTCCAGCGCCATCCCGGCGAAGTCGTTCGATGAGTTACCCGGATGTAGTAGTTGGAGGTTGTCATTTGCGGAGACGTCGAGGTTTCTGATTACGGGTGCTGGTCAGTCACTGACCCTAGGGAAGCTTCTCGAGCTCCCATTGTCAAGGGCTCTCATGTACGATAATATAGCTAGAGGAATTTGATGCGACTTATGCGATCTTTGTAGCTGAAAAAAAAAACCAAGAAAGATAGTTGCGTATATAGTTGAAAGTTAGATATATGTCGGATTGACTATGTGTTTCCGCTTTTTGCACTATACTGCAGGTTTGGAAGATGGAAACTTGTGCGGTTCAGATTTGGTGTTCTCGTTCGTGGAGTTTCAGTTGAAATCATCGATTCTTGCGTGGAAATTTAGGAGCTCAAGCAGTACAATATTCTTCGAAAGAATGATTGAGCAATGGACTGTGCATAAATGCACTGAGTTCAAACCCTTGCGATGCCCTTAACCTCGAAACTAGAGTAGATACGGACTTTTTTTACCTTGTCGCGCCCTTTCCATGATCATCATGTAGGTATCCCGCTTCCAGCTCTGGAATCTACAAGGAAACTCGTCCTGTTCGTGACTTATGAGTCGCAGCAGGAGTTCGATCAGAACCGTTCTTTAAAAACCCGGTTACCCGTCGGTAGTCTCTAGTAAGGTTAAAATCTTGGGAACAAAACCGGCTCCAAAAGGGGTTAAGCAATGGGCAGCTGTAGTCTTTGGGAGCAAACCGGCTCGAAACGCCTCTTCTCATCCTAGACATGATCAGACTATCTTAAAGATCCCTATACAAGAACAACTCACTAGAGTACCATATTCCTGATTCCACGAAATCAGTCAAAACGCATGACAGGTTTGATAAACATCTCGGGTTTTTTTTGTTTCAAAAAGATTTCACTTTTATGAAAGGAAGATTCATTCTCAAACAGATGCCAAGTCCCTCCACCTATTCAGAAATTGCGAGGTCACCAACGTCATACCCCTATCTATACTGCGATGTGATGCAAAAAATACAAGCTAGGGCTTTGTAGTGAAATTATCGCAGACGCTAATCATCACAGAAATTACAGTACTCCATGTTTTTTTTTGTTCAAAACAACACTCCATGTTCATCACGAACATTACTCGCGAAGAACACAATCATCCCAGAAATGTAATATGAACAGTAAGAAACATCGCAAGTAAGGACAACACCGATGGAAGGTGAAATCAATGCAAGCATGTTCATATAAGAAGAGACGATGCAAGAAATACCAAGCAATCATCGTAGATAGTTATTACAGCTACTACCGTGTCTGTAAACTCAATCGACATGAATTACAAACATAAAGTACAACCTTAATTTAAGTCGTTGGGTAAGGAAAAAAAAATTAAAATTCATAAAAGAAAAGCTGATAATTTGATTACTATAGAAAAGAGTGAGTAATTTCCTAATAGTGTCGGTAGGTTACAAAAAAGTTTGTCGAAATTAGGTGACCGGTAATTTTTTTTTTATCAATACTGCTTTTTTACACTCATCAATCCTTTCAGAAATCTACAGGCATGAAATAGGAATATATATATATTTTAACAAAACGATATATTTTAACAAAACAGTGGAATGTGTTCCACTTCATAAATGTAAGGTAATTCACATGTCATGTCAGCTTGCAAAGAAAAATAAACTTGTATGTGATATCATTTTTTTTCTTGTTTCTCTCACAGAAGTGCCAACATCCATATCAAGCAGTCAGGTTCGAAAGATGGGCTTCGCTAAGAGAGAAAATTCAAATAGACAGTGTTAATAATTCATTTCCATTTAAGAAGTAGGGAAACCTATTGTGCACCTTCAAAAGTTATTGAAAATGCAATGTGCGCGAGTGCTAACCTCTCTCCATATATACGGTCAAACCCCTGAACTTAGGCATCGAGGTTTCCGCACAAAACAAGCCAATACGATCATACATACCTAAGATAATAAACATCACTTTGATGTATGACTCAGATTTAAAACAGAGAAGATTTTAAAACCCTTATTATCATGTACCGGGTATTTGAGCTTGCAAAATGTTGAGTTACTTCTGTGTACATGATCCTGCGTACATATAAATCTTTCCGAACAGAAGTACCCGATAAGTACCATGCGTGTACACATCATCTATTCATTTGGCGCACTTCTAGGTTTGGAAAAGTAATTGCTATACATATTTGGCAAAAGGAAACTTGCTGGTTTGGAAATAGATGCCGACATCCTGTCAAAACTAGCAAAAGAAACGTGTCTCTGAGAGAACTCCGCAAATCTGACAGTTAATAAGACTGAGAGATGGGAAATTGATGTTCCCTTGGCGTGACGCCAATGCTCCACCTTTATTCTTCATGTTTGAGCTGGAACACAACACACTCAGGCCCCAGAAGAAACCCCCAACTTGGCATTTAGCATAAAATAAAAAGCAAACATGCTGGTTCACATCTCACGTGCCATCTCATGATTTTCCTTTTGAATATAACAAGAAGAGATGATGAGAGACTATCGGAGAGAGAGAGAGAGAGAGAGAGCAGTTTTGACATGCTCAAATCTGGAAATAATCAGTCACAAATCCATTGTCTTTGGATGGAAAGAAAACCATGACAGACTTTAACAGGTAACAACATAAAAATAGAGGGAGAGAAAGTTCAGTTCTCTTGGTTATTTGTGTTACAACAAGATCCCTGGACTGGTTTTGAAGTGCGAATGAGAGAGAGAGAGAGAGGAGGGGGGGGGGGGGGGGTGTGGGGGGGGGAGCGCGGGGAGAGGGAGGGTGTTCAGATCAGCGTACGTCTTCTTGCGGCGGTTTCCCTCTGGGCGTTGAAGTAAACAGCTGCAACCGGAAGGTCGAGGTCGTTCTCAGCCGCAAAGTTGCGGGTGCTAAAGCAATCTCTCGAAGAAGGCTGGCTTATTTGCTGTCGCTGTTTTTGTCTGAAGAGGATGAAGACAAACCGGTGTATCCCTATGTTAGGCCTCGGGATCTCGTAGCTCACCACTTCCCTTCCTGTCATAATTTGCAAAGAAAGCCTCAAACCAAGTAATCCTATGTCGTATGTCCACGCTCATGTACACATTTTATATTGAATGATTCTTGTATGGGCATAAAGTTTGTTCATAAATTCCATCTGAATCATCAGACTTGTGAGTCACTGCTTCCAAAGTTATGCTAGTCCACATAATGCAATGTTCCAACGCGATTACCTTAGCTAGGCTAGGCTTAACACAATTTCCTGGCGATATTATTATCATAAGGTTAGGATTTTAGATAGAATAATTCTTTGGATGTTGTAAAATCAATCAAGACATAAGTTGTCGCCACGGAGAGAGATTAGATGATAAATGAAGTAATATGAAGGATAGACATACCGAATGTTGCATCCGTAGTACCAGGAATATTAGTGACAATCCTGCCGAATGATCATGCACAAAATCAATAATTTGATGGAATACTCGATCAAAAAAACATCTCATTTGAATGGGACTGAGTTAATGAAACAATCTACCGTAATTATGACGCAAACTCATGCACACATTATATGGTTTCTAGTAGGAATCACTTACCAGTGAAGGTGCTCTCTCAAGTAAGGATCACTCGGACCCGGAACATCTGGATCTGTCATGACCTGCCCGAAATGAGGAAAATAACAATATGACTCTTATTATTGATCATCTTTGATGCAGAAATGAAAGTTCTAAAAGAAGATAAATTTGTGCGATACCAGAGTGAAGAAGGACCTCATGTCACCCTCATGAATCTCAACCCTAGGTCTGGCGGCAACTGAGGAAGGGTAGAGCTCATGCCCATTATTCACTTGCTTCCCATCATATTTCACACTCATTCTTATGTTTGGAGTGAATGGGTCGATAACTTCCCCAATCACTCTCCCAACTGTCAGAGGCTCGAAAGCCCTTGCCATCTCTCTCCCTCTCATCCTCTCTCTCTCTCTCTCTCTCTCTCTCTCTATCTCTCTCTCTCTCTGAAGCAGAGAAAACTTTTAGGGTAGTGCAAAGAAATGATCTAAATAGGCACTGAAGGCGAGTTTCTTGAACTTAGAAACCCTTATATTTATAGTGCTGCAAACAAACAGCAGGTGTGGGCGCATGTGATTTGAGAGAGAAAATAATAATGCGTATCAAGTGTCGACCAATTTGTACATCGAAACAGAAAGGTAACTAGATTCTACCAGTTATGGTTTAGCTTGGACTCTTGACCCTTTTGCGTGGTGGGAGCGGAAATCCTTTACAGAAGCTCTGGTTTTTATTCCTCATTGATTAAAGGGAATGATATTATTTGTCAGCATTATGGAATTTTTATTTGATTGCAATTGATGATTTATGTGATTCTCTGTGCCATGCCTCTTCGTGTTGGGTCCCCAAGAATCAGTTCTTGATTAGCTCCCAACCCTTCTCGCCAAGTGTGTTCACTCAATTGGAGAACGGTGAATGTTCTTATACTTCAGGTCGGAAAGCAAATCATAAACAGTATTTTCAATTGTAGGGTCCTCATTAGGATGCAAGTTGTCCATTTCTGGTCATATCTAGACATGAACAAAAGAAAAAGGAAAGAAGCGAATTATATACCTAAACCTTTGTTAAATACCTAAATGAAAAAATAACTTACGTCGTCGATCTTTTTTGTGGGAATGAAATTATCCTCTCCAATTCTCCTGTACTTAGATCGTGTCCTAATCCATGTTCATGAATCCATCCGAAGTTCTAAAATCCTCTGTCTTTGTTCACGCGCACATGTTTGTGTCTGTGAAAATAGATTAGATCGGTACAAGGATTCGACCATTACGAATCATTTGTGTAAAGGAAGTTGTCACCTTAAGTCCCCCTAATTTGGTTTCACGACTTTGGCCTAAAGTTAGGCAACTTTTGTGGTTGAGAGAGAGAGAGAATTTGTCGATGCATCCAATTTAGCCCTGAGATCTTATTATTCTCATGTGTCAATCACACACAGCGAACAAATTGATAATGTAATCTCGCCGCCTAAATAAAAAGCATCATCTTTATCCCTTCTTGTTATATAGCATAAAATCAACCGCTTTACAAGTCATATATTTCCTCATTAAGCAGACATGAATCCTCACAAATGCTTTGGACCACTCATTAACGACAAAATAAAAGGTGAAAGAGGAAGAGACATCAGCGGGATTATTCCTGCTGCAAAACATCAACCGACTTTGGTTAAAGAAGCATCTTTAGCATTTAAGGTAATAAAAAGCAGAGACCAGGAATTGTGTTACACAGAACCTTCCCTTGAAAACGTCTATAGATGGAGAGGAATCTACCGTTTCAGAGTGATTCTTCTGCTTGGCGCATAAAGGAGCCGCAAATTGCTCATCCATTAGGTGTTAGTGCCATGAGTCACTTCAAGATAAAGAGGGTCTCGCTAGGGTTCCATTCTTAGAAAGAGCAAGAAGGTGGACTTTCCATAACTGGAAACAGGAACTGTGTTTTTTCCTGTATGTCTTGAGCTCGGGTGTTGTGAAGCGACTGCTCGGGTTCATGTTTGATGTTCCACTGTAAGATTCATTACGTATTCTTTTTGTGTCGCCCTTTTTACATTATAGACTCTAGTAACTTTTATGTTCACTTTATGTATGGCTTTATGGGAACACCTGTGTCCATATGCATTACCCTAGAGATTCTCTCGGAAGTTATGGGATCTATGTACATATTGCTTTGTTATGAAGCTACTCGTAATGGTTCTATTCAGTTCGATTATGGAGAGAACATTTGAATTGAACTGATCCGGTTCATTCAATTTGGTACAATCTTGCTTATCTTATGTCCCATCTGAAACAACTTAGTATATTAAATGTCAACATTGTTCTGGTCGAGAGCGAGTAATTTCATGTGTCTAAATAGTTTAATGCAACGTAAGCTCGAATATTTGCTAACTTAAATTTCTTACATGTAGAAGATAAAAAGTAGAGATGATCAACAGGAATTGTAGTCAATGGCCAAGGTTTGAGTGTGTAATTTCAGAAAAATTACCAAACAAGTCCTAAACTTATTGCATGTATGCCGATTAATCCCAAATTATGCCAATTCAGTTCTAAACCTTTCAATAGTATCTGCATCCTAAATCTTTTGACGATTTGTCAATCTAGCCCATTCGGCCAATTTTTGACTAGAAATCGTTGACATCAATGCCGACTGTCCTACGTGGCATGCCAACGCTGACGTGGATAATTTTTTTTACAATTTTTTTTATTTTTTAATTATTTTTCTTTTCTTCTTTTCATTTCTTTCCTTTATTTTTTTCTCTATGTTGGGCTAGCGAGGTGGCTGGTTGACCCTCAATGGTCACAAGTGAGGGCATCAAGCCCTTGCCCAGATCTAGTAGAGGGCTGCAAAGTGCTCGCCTGGATCTTGGCAAGGGCATGGAGGCCCATGCCCGTGGCCGGCGAGGGCGTCAACCCTTACCCAAACCTTGCCAACCCAAAGTTGTAAAAAAATAAACATAGAAAGAAAAGAAAAGAAATAAAATACAATAAAATAAATAAAAATTATAAAAATTGTTTACGTCAACGCCGGCTATGCCACATAAGACAGCCAACGTTCATGCTAGTAATTTTCGACCAAAGTCAACTGAATAGACTATATGGGTTAAAAAGATTTATGACTCAATTGGTACAATTAAAAGGTTTAGAATTATGTCATTATTGGCATTACGAAAAATCAGCATATTTCTAGACATCTTAAATTTCAATTTCCACCATAAACATAATATTGTAGAATGTGTTACTTCAAATTCTACGTACCACTCGTCAAAAGATCACTTGTTTTTAGAGTTTTTTTCTTAAGAAAAAAAATTTAAATAGAGGTTTGAAATGGAGTTGTTTTCTTAAAATAGATTCCATAGTGGATATTATTTCTAATAAGAATGTAAATTGACCAACTTAGCTCATCATCAATGCCCTATGTTGACACCTATTTTTAATTTGCCCAAAATTAAGTGCACAAAATTTAGGAATTAATTTTATTTAATTCCTAAAACAAAAAATATTTCTATTTGAATGTATTACATATAGAAATTAGGCATATTTTGCATTAATGGGGGCCTATTAGAGTTTTAAAAAAAATTTCAAAATTTCAAAAAAAAATAATTAATTAATTAAAAAAATCGAGTCGGGCGGTCGGGGCCAGGCCGACCCGACCTATTCCTTTTTCCCCCGCGTAGGCCTCCTCCCCCGACCCGCTTTCTTTCTCCCCCCATGCGGGCCCCCGGCCCGCTCTCTTTTTCTTTTCCTTTTTCCCCTTCTTGCAGGCCCGATACGTTTCTTCTTTTCTTTTCCTGCCGCGCCGGGTGGCCCGGCCACCCATTCCTCTCTTCTTCCCCCTTGCTGGTCGCTCTCTCCCTGCCCCCATTCTCCCTGACGTTCGCCCGGCCTGCAGCGGCGCCGCTCCTCGCCGTTGCTATCCGGCGGACCGGGGCGGATAAAGCCGCCCTCCAGCCGGGATTGGCATTAATTGTCAGTCCCATCTCCCCCCATTTCCCGGCCTCCCTTATCTCCTCCTCCCTCTCTTCTCACTGTTTCTCTCTGTCTTCCCAAAACCTCCCCTTGCATCGGCCTAATGGCCACAAAGTCTTCGCAAAGATAGGCCCGGTGCGGTAGTTGTCATCGTTGGGGAGCAGGAGCGGTGGCCTCTCGGCCACTACAAAAACCAGAGAGGAAGAGAGAGGCCTGGTCGACAATTTTGAGAGAGGGGAGAGAGAGAGAGGAGAGATTATATTATATTTTATTATATTTTTTTTAAAAAAAATAAAATAATCAATTTTAAAAAAAAAATTAAAAATTTTAAAAAAGGTTCTTCTTTTCCTTTTCATTTTTTTTAAAAAAAATTATAAATTTTAAATTTTAAAAAATTTTATTAAAAAAATTCAAGAAATTTTTTTTTTGAAAAAAAATTTAATTAATTTTTTTATGTGACTTATTTGAATGCTTTAATTTGTTGTTATATTATTATGCATGTTGTTTTAATTTCATGTTTAAATAGATAAGCCAATTTGGTCGTGTGATATTATTTTGCATGTTATTATTATTGTGGTTTATTATGCATTTTTTTAATACAATTGCGTGAGCTGTTGTATTTTTTAATGTCATCTGACTTAGCTAAGGTTAGAACCTTAGGCTACATGAATTGTGTTTTTGACTGCTAATCGCTTTTGATTATGCACTCGCCTGATCACCTCACATGTTAGGAAAAAGGTCCTAAAATCAATCCAAATCACCCGATAAATGTTTTCAAAATATGAACAGGGTAAAATAGTACCGAAAGGGCATTAGTTATTCAACTAGTGTAACAAAGTCCCCGAATTCAATTAATCTCTGATTCGTAGGAATAGGGTGATTCTCTATCACCTTATTTGGAATTTTAATCAACCCACCCCAAATCGATTAGTGGTGACTCTTTAGTATAAACCATTTGCATGTTAAGTATTTAAACCCTAAGTCGCGATATGGTACGGGCTTGGGAGAGCCCGAGTTAAGTCCTGAACCTAGACTTAGCGTGTACCAGGCAAGCCCCTCTGCTTTTTGCATGTTGTCCAAAAAGGGGCTTGGGAGTTTGGTCGCGACACCCTATTTAACTTTATTATTCCTTGTAAGTGATAAAAAAAACTTAAATTAAGTTTTTGCATAACTTATTTCAAATATTTTAAAATTATGTAATTTATTAAATAAAAATGAAAAAAGAGAAAAAAACAATATATGGTTTTCTTACTTTACCCAAAAAAAAAATATATGGTTTTCTTACTTTGTATAAGTGAATTAAGGACTATTGGTAGGTCCACAGCCAGCACTGTTGAATAAGTGACAAATGTGTTTGGAGTTAATTTTTTTTATTAAATGCTTAATCATATCTAAGTATTTCTTACTAACTTATTACTTATCTAATTAAAATCTTGCCTCCCATGTTATACTTTACTTCACTTACCATTTTCATCTTCATAATTGTTGCCCTCATCAATTCCATCCCTTGTAATTACTAATAAAAGATTTAACCTAAAACAAATGTTAGCATAATCCAATTAGAAATAATATGGTAGTCAGGACAAAATTACTTAAATTTTAACTTTCCCACTGTTTGCCCTTTTCATGTTCATCATCGCACTATTTGATTCCATCCGTCGCTATAATAACTAATGAAACATTGCCCTAACTGAAATATAAACGAAATTTATTAACATATACAGTTCAATAAATTTATTAACACTCACCCTAACGTCCTTGTATAGGTTTCACTATCACTTAGATTGATTTGTTATTGAACTGTGTAGTGAACCACAAAGCCTCAGTTGATGGATTGACGATCTTCGTTTTGGGTTGATGTTAACTGGACTTTTACCATTGAAATTTTTCCCCTTAGAGATTGGGATTTTCGGCCATTTGGGAAGAACTTGAGATGTTCAGTTTACCATGCTTGGAAGCATACATCGGCTCACTCAAAAATCAATTGCTTTGTTTTTCTGTATCTTTTATCCCGGTCTTCCTTTCTCCCACCTTGAGCTCTTCCGAAACCCAACATCCAAGGTTCCTGTCATCCACACGACGTTGCTGCCGTCAGTCGTAGTGACCGCACCTCTAGCTAAGAGTAATACCTCCATCTCGATGGGTGCTCTCTCTCTCTCTCGTGCATGCACGCAAAAGTGCATGCTTGCCTGGATACAGATCGATAGAGACTGTCGATTGTAGTAACCTCCACTTTGACCAGTTGCAACGGAGGATGGGCATGGAATTAGTGGTGGCCATGTTAAAGTATTCATAAAATTGATTATTATGTTGATAATTCCTCCATGAAAATAGAAAGAAATTAACAAGCGTGAATTATGATGGGATGCGTGAACTTTTTTTTTTTTTTGTAAGAATGAAGATCTTTTTGCGAAGATTTCATTAAATGCTAGCAGATGCATGGTAAAGAATGAAGACAAAAATTACAAGCATTTAATAAAGATAAATGTCATTGAAGAGTTCTCCACAAATTCTACATTTGTTTTCTAGTGCATTTATTGCTTGTGTGTCTTTTCTTTTAGCTTTATGGAGTTTTTGTTGCTTCATTTAATATTGTCAGAAGGAGTGCTAGAAGACTTCTTGGCTCATTTAATGTGTGTTTTAAGTGTGTGGATGTTTGTCTTTATCATTAAATGTATTGTAAATGTTTTTCTATTCTATAAGGACGTTAGGGTGAGTGTTGTAATCAATTGACGCCATAAGGAACAATTTCTCACTCCAATTTTGTGCACTCGTTTCAAATTTCCAAAGTTGTTCTTCTTTTTGGTTCCAACAGGCCGGAGGAGCTGACTTGTCATCGTCGTTAGTTGATAGGACAAAGACAGTGGCTTCAGTAATGGCTCGACCGCAACTAAATGGGATAGTTGAGGATTAACTTGGGATCCGGATCAGGGATTTTGGTAGAAGAAAGAGGTTAGAGATGCGAAATTAGGGTAAACGCAGCTTTGCAAGATGAAGGTTACACACAATACTGGCTCCCATTGAAAATCGTAAGAACACTTACATAGATGGAAGATGACATTTGCCTCATGAATGGATTTCTTTCCTAGCCCTTCTAAGAACTTTGTGTCTGGCTTCATAATTACCCATATTCCCAAAGACAGACTATGGCTCATATTGATGATTAAGAGCAATACCTTCTTTCTCCTCCATCAAACTTGAGTTAAGTCTTTACATTATGCATTCGCCTATTCCACTTATATATATAGCCCAAAGAAATCCCTTTTTTCCTTACGTTGTCTAACAATAAAGAGTACCAACTAACCAAGTGGTTGATCGAGTTGTTCAAGCCTTAATTTGCAAGCCGAAGATTACAAATTCGATTCAATCTATGTTCGGTCTCAATATACCTTGGTTAGCACGCACAAGATGGGCCTGTACTTAGATGTTTAGCCGGTCTTGGGCTTCCCCACTCAAACTTTATTGGGCTACGCTGACAAGGCTTGTCCATCGGATATTGATATTTCGTTGTTGTCTTAAACCAAACGTTCGAGTAGGGGATGAGAACAAATCCAACCCTGTCAAAATTCTTTTTTGATTTGCAAAAATAAGGAGTACCATAACCATGTTCAAACGTAAAAGGAAGTTAAGTGGAGATCGCCCTGAAGTCTAAAAAGCCTTTTGCTAGATTTCGCTTACATAGCAAAAGGAGGGGTTGAAAATTAGGATAGTAACCTCCCATTAATTCTCTCTCTCTCTCTCTCTCTCTCTCTCTCTCTCTCTCTCTCTCTCTCTCTCAATACTAATCAAGATTATCAAGTATTATGTCACCGAGGAATTTTAATCATTCCTCCAACGCATCACTAAGTTGAATCATGATGGAATCCTTTTTTGATTTTTGTCTTTTGGATTGTCATATGTTGAAGTAATTAGGTTTGCAATGGAGATTTGACACTAAGTTTCTTTAAACATTAGGGTTAATATCACAAAAAACCCTAAATTGATACACCTTTGACAAATTCACCATAAACTATTTTTTTTACTATAAAAAACCCCAAACCGGTACACCTATGACAATTTTAGCCCGAACTATTTTTTTGACTACTAAAAACTCCCACACTGATACACCCATGACAATTTTACCTATGAACTAATTTTTTAACCATAAAAACCCCAAACTGATACACCAATAATAAATTTACCCTTCGTTAGTTTCCGTTAAATTTTATCGTCAAATTACTAAATTTAATGACACGTGATAATTGACAGTGTACCGATTTTGGATTTTACCCCTCTATTTTTCATAAGTTTACCAATTTATGATTTTTCATGATATTAATCCAATTTAACAAACACTAATGGAGAGTAAATTTATCACAAATATACCAATTTGAGATTTTTAGTGATTATAAATTAGTTCGAGATAAATTTGTCACAAATGTATCAGTTTGGGGTTTTTTATAATTAAAAAATTAGTTTAGGGTAAAATTGTCACAAATATACAAGTTTGAAGATTTTTATGATAAAAAAATTAATTCAAGATAAAATTATCATAAATATATTAATTTGAGGTTTTCGTGGTAATCATCCGTGATCATTACAATGCTAGCCATCCCTGCATTACATGACTTAGAGGGATATTGTGTGAGAGATTGACAAGACATCTTAGGTGACATTAATGCATTTGGAAGTAAACAATTCACAAGAAAGTGGATAGATCAATTAGCAAACCTTTGGGAATTGGTAATTGGGGTGGCCATCGGGCCATGTCATCACATTATTTTATCGGATCAGGCCCATGGTTGGCCCAGTATGTTCTGAACAAATCAAATTTGTTTGTCGAAGAAAAACTTGCAAGATTTAAATTAATTTTTTTTGTTTTCAAAAAATAATGCTGATGAAAAAAATAATTTGAATAAAATTAATAAAAAAAAATCAATCAAATTTTAATAGAAAAAATTACACATACAGGTGCTCTAATAACGATTAAATACAAATTATATTGTGAAAAATGTCCGATAAGTTTGGTATCATTGGCGCCGTGTCCCTCACAATGATTCGGATGACAAAGTGTCATTGTCATCCTCTTGTTCATGTGAGGCACGTCTAGCTGAAGTTGATTAATGCAACAACTAATCGTGCCTGGTAACAACAATTTCTACATTTTTCGTAGTCTATAAATGCATCTATTGTCTTCCATGATCAGTTGGTTAGTACTAACTTTGACTCAAACGATACAAATAAGTTAAATGATTCAAAATTGTTACAAAACATGCAAGTGAAGATAAATAATTTGAGATTGTTAAAGAACATCACTAAGTTGTTGAGCTAACCGACTCGCTATCGATGACCGGATAGATTCTAAAAACTTTGATCTCTCGATAGGATTAATAGTTATAATCACTCATGATTAAATGCATAAATCAGTATAACATAATAATCTCTAAAAACAAAAAAAAAAAGATGCATTAACGACATCATCACATTTGCCTTTTTTTTTTTTTCCTTTCCTTTTTTTCTCTTTTTCTTGGGAAACAAACTCGAATGAACCAAATCCCATTTGTTGAAATTTTGCTAAATGCTCCTAAAATGCAAGCATGCAATGTTCAACAACTAAAATATTTCTTCCTGAGGAAAACAGATCCCAATTTTTTTGATAATACGTGACTATGACCTTTGGACAACAATTTAAGTGTCAACAGATACAGGCCAACTTCTTCAACAATAGAGACGATACGAACATGAAAGATTTGATCGTTTGGGGACAAGTTCGTGACGTTATCAATCCAAAGAATGAATTGAGAGACTCGCAATAGAACATAATGCACGAAAAACGCATGAAAAGGTACAGTATTTGGTGAGACGTCGCCATTTGTACGCTGAGATTGAGCAGACCACATAGTATTTGGTGAGCCGTCGCCATTCATATGGTGACAATGAGCAAATCATACTTCTCATGGCCTTTTTCTCATATGATCAAGATTCTTATCAGACTTCTCTTTCTTGGGTCTTCATGATGACGAAGCTTAACATTCTCTGGAAAACGATAAAGAAAAGAGATAGAGAGAGAAGATCCAGACGGTGTAAACTGTAAAGCACAGAAGGAAAGCAACTGAGTAGTGCATGAAATCAGATTCCAAACGCCACCTCATCGGGTGTCCCTTTATTAAACCCATTCCTATATAAAACTGGCAAATTTCTGCAGGATTGCGCAAACAGCAAGCTCGTTAGGCTCGCACTGTAAGCTTACGTTTAGCATCTGACTTTCGTTTTACTTTGTTTAAGATTGACATGGACATCTTCAGTACTCGTGCTCGGGTACATTTCTGAATCTTGATTTGAAGGCAAGATAATTAAACTCTAAATCACGTAAGCTGGCAATATAAGTATGTAGAAATCCTAGAGTCGACAGTGGGATTGTGCGATTTAATTCGAGGCTGCCTAATATTTACTTTTACTAAAGTTTTAGACTGCCTCCATAGGGCACTGCATTGGAGAGACTATTAAGAGCTTCTTGTTTTTTTGCTGTTGAGCATATGTGCTGTCTTTGTCTAGGAAAGTTGCAAACCATAGTCATAGGTTCGTTTGTAACAGCCGGTCCATATGCGTTTATTAGCTCGTTGTTGTCTAGCTTGTTCTCTAGCTTTCATCACAATGTGGAACTCCATGCATAACTTCCACGCAATTGGTTGAGTGGGAGATTGAGACACAGCCCCAGGGCTAAGGGAAAAGATGTAGATCTTTCTGTATCCACTAGTAACTATATTCAAATCACAGCGTCGCCCACTCATATTGATATTGGGGGCCACAGTCGCCACCCCCTTACTCAATATACGTGGACGGCAATATTTGAGCATATTCGTGGAGATTAGTCGAGTTATAAGTTTTGGAAACTCCCAGAAAAAAAGAAAAAAAAGAAAGAGAAGAACTCCATACTCATCCTTGACCTACGGAATATTAAACAATGAGAGCAGCAAGGGGTGAGCCGAAATTCACATGTGCACGATAAGTATTAGATTGCTCAATTTTTGGTGACATAGAGAAGTAGAATAATTGCGTGCATCTAATCAACTCAAAATTGGCAATTAACCATTAAACTAATCTAACAGACTTGTTCACTACTTATCTGTTTTGTGTTCGGCTACTACATCTTGCAATTCAATATATGCAATCGGGTTCATAACTGCTGAGCTATACATGTAACTTGTTTTAAAGAATTCTAATATTGGAAATTTGTTGTGAGGGGAGCAATTAATATATCTTACTTAGCCTTATAACTCATGGGTTTAGATTTTTAAGTGAACACGAGTCGAACTTAATATGTTAATAGGTTCAGACTTAAACTCTCTCTTGGTGAATTTCCCAGGTGAAGTATTAGGCTTTTTTTGCACCTACCCATAATAGGTATCAAGTCGATATTTGATCGGTGAGCCTTCAATTTGGATTGGTATTTGATTGAAATATCTCAAGGAAGAAATATCATGATCAGCACAGTTTTTTAGTAGACGTTGCATTCATGGTTGGTTTGGTGAAAGGAGGCCATGAGTGAAGGCACACGTTGCAACATAGTAATGCGGTCTGCCAATTTTGATGCATAGTATTGAAGTGGAGATTAAGGGGGAGTATGCATAATACTAAAACTCACATGTGATGGGAGATTATTAAAATGCATGAGTTAATTGTGTTATAAAAGTTTCAAGTTGGAAGTTTGATTATAGATTGGGTTTGATGAGGATTATTTAATACCCTCCTAGTTGGCCAATAAATCACCGTCTTAAACTTCTACAGCACTTTCCAACAATAGCAAAGCCACCTACACTTCAATTATTGAACAAATTGCTTGTTTATGCATATGCCAAAAGATAGATAAGTCTGCTAGGAGACTTAAAATTTAGCCTCAAAATATAAGTGTATCCATAGCAATTCTGAAGTGTGCGATATTTCCTTAAACTTTTTTAGCAAACTAAGTTGTTTCATTGAAAACTTGATGTCTTCTTGATGCTAACTTAGATGTGCGTTTCATTGGTGAAGATATAAAAATGGACTTTTATGATGTGTTTGGTAACTTGTCAAATAGTGACCGTTTCTATTCTTTTATTCCTTGGAACAAAAAAAGAACATAAATCCGTTTGGTAATTTTTTTGTTTCCGAGCACAAATTTATTCTCAGAATCAGTTTTGGAACAGAATCAAGAATAAAAAAAAGTTTAATCTTGATTCTAGAAACAAGAATAAAAAATAGAAGAGAATTTTTATTTCTTTTTCTTTTTCTTCTTTCCTTCCTAGCTGCGGCCAGTTTTTCTTCTTTCCTGGCATATGACCGATGGCTAGCAACCGGCCACAGGCCAGGATCGACAAGGGTCCAACCCTCGCCCTCGCCGGCCTTGGCCTGTGGCCAATTGTCGAGCATGGCCAAGAAGAAGAAGAAGAAAAAAAGACAAGAAAAAAAAAAAAAGAAATATTAAAAATTTAAAATATTATTAATAAAAAGAAATTTTGTGCGGTTACCAAACATTTTTTTTTTTTTTCTATTCCAAGAATGGAAATTTTTTGCCATTACGAAATGCCTTCAAATACTTAAAAATTATTTCCGGGAACAGAATAAAAAATAATAATTTCTAAGCAGAAATTATTTTTGAGAATAAAATGATTATCAAATGCATCCTTAATGAACATTTGTTGAATGTCTTATGATTTTATTGGCCAAATGTAAAGTTTTCATTACTCAATCTTCCTGAATTTTTGGACTTTTAGTGCACACACCTACGCAGGCTGACAATAGTCATTCCCTTTTCTTTTTTTTTTCGGTTGGGGGGTGGGCTGGGGGTCAGAGACTATAGTCATTCTTAATTGGAGCAATCAATAAAAATGTGATAGCGACGTAGGATTGGCTCCTTCCTCCTCGGAGCTAATGTTCAAGTGACGTGACAAGTTTGATTGTGGGAAATTTAATACAGGGAAAGGCATGACCATGTGTTTGCATTCGAAAGGGAATCTGCTATGTTATTGGTCGACAGACGAATATATTAACCGTCCAACGCAATGTGCATCGGCTGCTTCCGAGCATTATGCGCCAAATGCAAAAAGGATAGGACGAAGGAGAAGAAAAGATATATCCATGTGAATAAAGTTCTAGAAAAAAAGTTTGTATGGGATCATGGTAGTAAGCCCTAAAATTTCATCGAACGTTCTTTGATCTCACAAATTTTTTTGGGTCAAATTGGTAAATTCTACTTCACTATGAACAGTGAACTATTGAAAGTTAAGATTCCGTTTCTTTTATCACTTGATTATAAAGTAATATGTGATAAAGTCGGCTGTTCAATAATTTAACATTGATGAAGCAAAATGAGAGCTAGAAGTGGTCATACTCATTTAGGAGGAAGATTACCAAAAAAATCATAAATCTATTGCAATTGTGCCAATTCAATCTTAAGCTTTCAATTTGGCCAATTTAGTCCTAAACTTTTTGAAGATTTACCAATTTAGTCATACATCTTTCAATTATGCCAATTTAGTCATAAACCTTTTGATAATTTGCCAATTTAATTATAAATCTTTCAATCGTATCAATTAAATCATAAATATTTTGATGATTTGTCAATTTAGTCCTTTCGATCAAAATTGGTCGGAAATCATTGACATAGTGGTCCAATTAGCACTGGGCGTTCTACACGGCATGACCGGCACTGATCGATGCTGACATGAACAAATTTTTTAACTTTTCTAAATTTTCTATTTTTTTTTCCAACTCTGGCCTGGCAAGGTTGCCACTTTTTTTTTTTTGTGGTCGAAATGTAGATTTCCATTCATTCATTCAACTGCAGATTACAAGAGAGAAGTTGACTAGTGTCAATACAAAATAAATCCCAAAGAAATTGGGGCGGTCTAGACACCCAGTTGGATGGAAGCATCCCTTTTCGATGATTTTTGTCAATCCAATCTGCTACTTGATTGGACTCGCACGGACAATGGACTAGAGAAACCGTCTTTAATTGGGAGAGTGACTTGTTACATTCCTCAAACAGACTCCTCAAATCCCATGGGCTCAAAGCTGGTTAATGAGTGTATTTTACTGAAGCTGCGTTGTCTGACCGTACGTAGACTTCCAACACTGAATTATTCTTCGTTGGTACCCCTTCTCCCAAACAGCGCAGAGCTTCCTTCACTGCTGTAGCTTCAATTTCCAGCGGGGAGGAAGCAGACGTAGCTCTAGCAAACCCCACAGTACACAAACCTCTATGATCCCTGCATACCCCAGCCACCAATCCCTTGATTTCCTCTTCGATCCACGACCCATCTACGTTAAATTTCCACCTTCCATGTTCTGGGCGCGTCCATTGCACTGTCTTGGATTTCACCCGCCAGCTCCATGACACAGGTAAGTTTTGCTCCTAGTAGTTACCGTTTAGATTAATTGCTTCATCAACGATTGCTCCCGATCTTGGGCTGATTTGATGGAAAACCCAAGCGTTCCTTGCCTTCCAGATTTGCTAGAGAATTCCTGCAAGCACCTCTTGGCCGGACTGTTCTATGATGTTGGTAAGGGATTCGTCAAACCATTTATCTATTCTTGATCAATTTGGTGGTGATACGTCCACTCGAAGCCTCGGATTTGACCAGATGTTGTTTGTCCAGCTGCAATGGGCGAATATGTGTTATGTTGTTTCTAGGTTTTCCCGACAAATTGGGCATAAAGGGTTGGGTATTCAGGGCTGGAAAAAAAAAAAAAAAGACAGTGTGTTCCCTTAACCCGTGAATGGCAGTGCATTACAAACTCAATTTACAGAGAAAAGAAAAGGAGTCAATTCAAACTGTTTATAGTAAACTTGCCCTCGCAAATCTTCAACGCTAGATCTATCCTTGACCGTGGTCACCTTAATTTTATGCACTTTAACATGTGAACTAAGACCACATCCTAGAATATAATTATTAAAGAGGGCTAAGATTGAAACAAGCAAGAGTTAGATGCAATATTCCTCATTTTATATAATGTCAGCACTACTCTTTAGGTGAGTTAATATAAGGTTGCATGTCGTATGCACGTGTTGACACCTAAATTTTGGCGCATCATTTAGTGGTTAATTGCATAGAAAATTAGATATTAAATTTTAACCCTTGAATAAAAATATTACAAATCGCATAGCATAAAGTTCAGGTTCATATAAATTAACTGCATTTCGCATCGGATCGACGGTGGTAAGCGAGCTTAAAATTCATCATGTAAATCGAGCTCGGGCATCGAATGAGACTCGGCTCACTTGGAAAGCATGGGCTGAAAATCACACGCAAAAGGGCTTGGTTGTCTTAATTTGACCTTAAATTAACCCATTATGCTTAATTAAAGAAAATCCAAATTAATTCAGCCCACTTAGAATTAAATTAAAGCCTAAACTTAAGCCCATTAGGATTAGAAAGCATGGCTAATTGACCTAAGTTTATACTATAAATATATGTTTATGTCTAATAATCGGAGAAGGCTCTCATAATCTGAAAATCAGAATTTTTAGAGAGAGCAAAAGGGAGAGAAAAAGTGAGAGAAAGAGAGAGAGACCGGCAAAGCCACCGCCGTTTGCGCTCCTCCCACTATGCCTATGCCCGTGCTTAGCCGCTGCCCCTGGCTTTGTCCCTCCGCTGCACCACATATGCCGCCGCCCCGCTCCGTGACGTCCAACTACACATTGCGACGACGAAGTTGCCCTTGATTCTGCACCGAGAAATTTGCAGCTACTCCGTCCCGTGATCGACAACGTTGCTGCGCTGGCGTCACACTGACCACCCCTTTGTGCTCTTTGCGATAAAGTTATTCTTGTGCCTTTGCAGATCAAAGAAAATTTCCAAGCAAAGGTCAAGAGGGCTTTAATGAAGTTGAATTAAAAAAAATAGTAATCAGAGGCAATCCAACGTGGAGGACGCTCAGCAAAGAAGAAAAGAGTCACTTGGAGATTTCTGGTCGTGTTTGAAAATATCAACGCAGCCCCCACCGAGCTGGGTGTCCACGCAATAAGGGCATCACCACGATCAACTTTGCCGTGTTCAGTCAAGTCCAACCATGAAGCCTCGTAAGTCACCACCGCGACCATTGTTGAGTGAAGCGTCCCTATAGTGCCGAACACCACCGCATGCGTCATCGTCGCCGCCGCTTCCGACACCACACTGCCGCTCCCAACGCAACGCTGATCCACAATCCCGATTAGCTACAAATTCAAATTAGAAAAGAAATCTGCAAATCAGGTAATTATCCTATCCCGATTTGATTTGAATATTTTGTTGCCTAATTTGTACTTATTGATATCTAATTTTGCATATTTAAATAATAAGCATATTTCAATTAAGATTTATTTCCTTTTTGGATATCTATTACCTATTAAGTTCGGATAGAATTTAGAATTTTCAAAATCTTTTAGATATCAAAATTTTTCAAGATGTGATTGATTAGGAAAATTTCCTAATCCCCAACTGTACACATGGAAATAAATCTATCTATCAGGCTTTAGATAGAGTTATTTCCATAGTAGGTATTTCGAATTTTAGAATCGATTTGTCAGGCTTCAAATCGAAACTTAATTCGAAAGATTTAGCGGTTATTTTTTTTACTTAAAAATTTGCAATTTGAATTATTTTTTTTAGAAGATAATATTGCATGTTTAGATAATTGGCATTTTTAATTCCGAATTTCATTAAAAAAATACAAAAAAATAATATGCTCGTAATTAGAAATAGGTCACGTTGTTACATGACATATAGTTTGCATGTTAGGTTGCATTAATCGCATGTCAATTTTTTGCATGTCATCACATATAGGTTAGCTTTCATTTAAATAAGTGAAAAAAAAAAAAAAATTTCTGCACCTTTGAACTCTAAGTCAGGATTTATCAAAATTGTCAAATTAAGTATTTTTCTTGAAATTGATACCGAAAGGGCATTAGAGAATCTAGCGTAACCAAATCCCCAAATCTATAATTTCTAGTTCGCAGAAAATAGTACTCCCACTATTTTATTTAGGTTTCTAATCAACCTACCTTACATGATTAGTGGCGACTCCCATTGAAAATATTTGCATGCTCACAATTGGACCTAAGTTGTGATTTGGTAGAGTTTAGGAAAACTCGAGCTAGGTTAGTCAATTTAATTGATCTAGTAATCCATTAGCCTAAGATTGAAAAATCCGATTTTTTTTAGGTCGCGACAGCACGTGCACCAAGACTTTATAGAATTTCCAGCAAAAAAAATAACAAACGTGACCGATGACGACCTTAAGGTCCATAGGTGCACGAATGTTTCTAAACATTAATTATGTACAGCGGTGGACCTCACCACAATTAGTGAAGGCTGGCACCGGCAATAATTTCTAGTACTATGATAAGCAGACAAATTTGACATTTGAGTTATTGCCCACATATACATTCTTTATTTTAAAATGTCGGTACTTACACACCTCTTATCTTCAATCTTCTCTGTATCAATTTTTCTAGAGTGAATACTTTCTATATGATCTCGAGATTTGGACGAAAATCGAGATTGAGCCTTTTAATGACCTATTTAGGTCCAATATCTATACTAAACTAAGCAAACAAATTTGACTTCTTGATTATTGCCCTCTGCCCATTCTTGACAAATGGCAAATGATTATTGCTCTTTGATAGTCTATTTGG
Organism: Syzygium grande; assembly: GCA_024733475.1. Classification (NCBI taxonomy): domain Eukaryota; kingdom Viridiplantae; phylum Streptophyta; class Magnoliopsida; order Myrtales; family Myrtaceae; genus Syzygium; species Syzygium grande. The sequence continues at coordinate 12,665,617 of JAMXDD010000004.1, read as the reverse complement.
CGAGAAATTGTAGATTCAAAAAAACTCTCTTGTAACTGATTTTGTAATATTACTTATGAAAAGGAATTAAGAAAAAATATTTTCATTATCAACATACCAGGTACTCACTATCCAAAACAATTATTATGTTGGAAACTTATCAAATCGATCTTGTTAATTGTCTCAGGGTATTGGTTTAACTTTGTTTAATAAGGAAATGTTCCAACTTTGAATGGCGTGATTGTATGTAACGTAGAAAAGATAATGTATTAATGGTGCATTCTTTTTTCTCGGGAAATGAATGATTTAAAAAATATTTTCCTTAAAATGATTGCTAATAAAAATGAATGAATGAAAAATATTTTCATCATCCACGAAAATATAATAAAATTTTTAAGATAATACAAATATTTTTCATCTACTAATTATTTCAAACAATACAAGCAAATTATTCATTTTTAGCAAAACAAACAGAATTTAAAAATTATGGACTTTTTTTACTCAAAGATTTAACAAGTGTCTTTGTCGCACCGCGCCTTTTTCAGGCACGCTAAGGAGGTACTTCTATTTGTCATGAATGGGGAAACTGTTCCCAAATGAGCTACTAGAATTCAATACGGATATTTCGCTCAAATGTCCCATAGACATCCCATCACTAGACAAACGGGGTCTCTCTCAGACCATACCTCACATGACAGCGGGTTGTAAATTTTTTATCATTCTATTCAATTTAGGTTTTCGATTTAAAGTCGCCACTAGTCATTATTAATAGGTTGACTAGAAATCTAATCGGGGTATGGGAGAAATAACACAATTCTACGAACCAGAGATTCTGAATACAGAGATTTGGTTATGCTAATGATCCCGGATCGAGATCCCTAATGCCCTTTCAGTACCTAAAATGACACAATGTGTTTAACGTGTCACACGAGTTTAAAATGTCTATCCACTAATTCTAACCATTATAATTGTGGGAACTCAATCAATCAATATAAGCAACGCAATCAATTGCAATAAAACAAAACAATCCTAATTTGGGTCTCTAAAATGAAAATCAATTCAAAACACCAAATCCCTAGTAAAGCCCTAAAGTCTTTTTCATTCGATGATGTGTATTCTTTTAGGGTTTAGGGTTTTTTTAGGGGTAAAAACCCCTAAACTAAGGTTGTACTAAAAATGCCATTTAAACACCTCTAAAACTTCTAATTTCACTTGCGAAAGTTGGGCACAATGTTTTTGAGTCATTCTGTGAATTTTTGAAATTTTTTGATTTTTTTTTAATCTATTTTCCCGGGAGCTATTTTTTAATTTTTTTGAATTTCCAAAATTTTGAGATTTTTTATGGATATTTCAAAATTTTCAAATTTTCATCAATTTTATGATAATTTTATGATTTTTTCGATTTTTTTAGAAATTTTATGAATATTCAATTTTTTATGAATTTTACCAATTTTTCTAATTCTTTAATATTTTTTTAGGATTTTCTAGAATATTTTCTAAATTTTTATGAATCTTACAAATTTTTTTTAAAATTTTTAAAATTTTTCAAAATGCTTTATTTTTTTTAGAATTTTTTGTATTTTTATTTTTATTTTTTCAATTTTTCCCGCCGAGGGTTGAACTGGGATGAATTAGTTAAGACCGGTCCAATCGAGTTGGACTGGCCGACATTGACAACAACCAGCGCCCCGGTGGGCACAACGCCAAAATGGTGTCGTTTCCGGTGTTGTTCTCTTTGGCATGTTGCCGAACACCTGGTAAGCATAATTCTGGGTTTGTTGTTATTAAGGCCGCCGGTTCAAGCTCATTGCCAGCGACCTTCCAGTGAGTTTTTTGCCATTCTTTTGGATTTTATATCAACTTCACATCATCACCTATCAACCAAACCTAATTAACTCGCCGTCATACCACCGCCGACCAGCGAAAACCTAGCCTGAACATCATAACCCGAAACTGTCCTATACAAGCATTTCTAATACTTAGATCACTAAAACGTCATAGCCATTGACTAACAATCAAATCAATATCAAAACATCAAATAAAATTAGAAATGGCTAACTTGAGTGGTTGTTGTCTACAAATGGGACTCCTGTAAGGGCCTGCGAGCTCCGTCGAAAGTATTTCAATGGCGGCCAACTTGGTTTATGCATATTAATCTAAGTTTTGCAATCAAATAAGAAGAAATATGTTCCGAAACAAGTTTTAAACATCAAAAACCCAGAAAATTGCAAGATTTAGCGCGGTATAGTTCAACTATTCAATCTGGAATTTTGAAAAAATGGTGATGAAGTTTGAACTTTACCTGTTTGAACGGAGAGTAAAACAAGATTTCTGAGGCAATCAAAAACCGTGGCGCCGCTCTTTAACAGCTGAGCGTCAAACTAATAGATTCAGTTTCATCGGAGAAGCTCTAGATGTGCCAGCCGAGCTCGAGTTTTCAAGCCTCACGACTAGCTTCGACACAAGTTTTCCAGGTGAGGAGGTTCATTGTCGGAGCCGATTTGCTAACGTTTTTCTCGCCAGAAAAATGCCAATCACTCAGTCTTGGGAGCCTCAACACACCTCTCAAGCCTAAACTCTTTCTTTCTTGCTCTATTGTTCTCTTTCCCTCTCTCAGTGATTTCATCAAACACCCTCTATGCGCGAGATAATAGTTTTCTCTATTTTTCTAGCTTGATTTTCTTGCCCAAAGTTGGTTATTACCAACTCCGAATCGATTAGATCGAATTTCTGACACTAGCTGAAGATACTCCATCTGGAATCGAAGTGTAACACATGCTCATTTGATCGAATTGAATCGGTAAAGTCACGAGCTGGAGTAGATATTTTTTGGGTTTATCACGTTCTAGGCGAGTTGGGTGAAGAAGCAAGCCGACCCGAGTTGGGTCAGGTCCATCCGATCAACCCGGCAGACTCGGATTGGTCTAAATTCGCAAATTTGACCTGAGTTTGACCCTTTTTTTCGATCTTAACACCAAAATTGGATTCCTCATCACATTTTACACCCGAATATGATATTTGCCCTAATTTTGTGACAATTAAACCCAAAATTCTCAAATTGTAAATTCGGATCATTAGAGTTTTTGCTCAATTTAACATCCAAATGACCTGATTAGGAAAAATTGATGCCAAAATTGGGTTATCCATGACTGATTAACCCTAGACATGACGTTCTCAAGGTTCGACAATTTCAAATTGATCATGATCCCCAATTTGGGCTTAAAATCCCTAATTTTCAATTGGATTTAGGGGTTTTTCGATTTCTTTGGTAAATTGTGCAATTGAACTAACCATTATGTAATTTAAGGTTCCAGGATTATTTGTTGTGAAGACATTATAGCCTAAAAATGACTAGAAATGACTCAATTGAATTTTTTATTCAATTTGGGCTTGATTTTACCCAATTTTGGGAAAAGCACATTCTCAATTGAAATTTTCTAAAATTGATGTTGTATTGATGTTGTATTGATGAAATTGGATTCAAAAGAAGACTAATGGCTATTTTTATGGAATGTTTGGATTCCATTTGCTATTTTTATTGATTTTCTCTATTGTTTTGACTAAAAAAATTAAGGAAAAATTCAGGAAAATTATAAAAAATTTATTTTTGGTTTAGAAATAGGTCCCTAAACTTGGAATCCTAATTTTGTGATATTTGAAAAAATTTAAAAAGTGAACTAAATATCAAGTGTCAATAACTGGCCTCTCTTTGAAATTGAGCTCGTTAGAGATTAATTTCAAAGACAAGGTGACACCTGAGTTTTTAGTCGACTCTACTGACAAAATAAATGGAAATTTCATAATAATTGATTATGGATCTTGCTTTGAAATTCATGATCTAATCCAAATTTTTGAATGTATATGAGAAGTTCTTAATAATTGAACGAAAGAAAAACTTATCTTTTTGTGAGCGTTTCTTTATTGATTATCTCCAGAGTGTGAATTGATGATAGTGATGGTGATGTTTATAATGACTTGAATTCTGATTTCATGGTTTAAGGATATACCCCCGAACTATGAGTACCTAGGGCTCCTCGCCCAAGGATTTGGTGGTTTGCCTAGTGGCTCATCACTAATAGGACTTGGTAATTTGCTAAGTAGTTCTTCGCCAGTAGGACTTAGAGATTTGCCTAGTGGCTTCTCGCTAGTAGGAATTATTGATTTGCCTAGTAGTTCCTCGCTACTAGGACTTAGTGATTTGCCTAGTGACTCATCGTTAGTAGGACTTAGAAATTTGCCTAGTGGCTCATCGCTAGTAGGACTTAAGATTTGCCTAGTGGCTTATTGCCAGTAAGACTTAAGATTTGCCTAGTGGCTCCTCTCCAGTAGGACTTAGAAATTTTCCTAATAGCTCCTCACCAGTATGATTTAGTGATTTGCCTAGTGGCTCCTCGCTAGTAGGACTTAAGATTTGCCTAGTGGCTCCTCGCTAGTAAGACCTGAAAATTTACTTAGTGGCTCCTCGCCTGTAGGACTTAGGATTTGCCTAGTGACTCATCGCCAGTAGGACTTAGAATTTACCTAGTGGCTCCTCGCCAGTAGGACTTTATATGATGTTTAGTTGATCAAAAACTATTTGAAACATGGTTTTAAGTTTACCACAAACTGCTTGAAAATTTGGTTTTAAGTTGACCAAAAACTATATGATACGTTGATTTAGAAACATGCATTCTTTGTGCCAATGCATTCAAACAATCAAATTCCCTTTCTAAGGAAGTATTTGAGCAAATTTGCTTGCAATCTTTCAAGAAATGCTTGAGACAATCATTTGAAAGACCTTTATTAGAAATGATTTGTCTTAATTAATGACCCTAGTCTTTTCTTCAATAATTCATCCCTCTTGACTGATCCTCAAGTATTTGGAGATGCTCGCAATGTATATAATCCGATTGATCTGATAAGGTCTTTCAAAGGATTGTAACGTAGGCTTAGTCAATAGCTATTTAAAAGATAGGCATTTTGAGGCCAAGAAAAGAATTTCATCATATTTTTTTTTGGTAAGAGAATTTCATCATATTTTTCGACTCACTTTAGGTCTACAAATTAAAAACCTCGAGGACGAGACAAAACATTATTACATACACTCCTTTGAGCAGTGACTTCTTATCATAAAGTTATGTTTTCACTTTCAACATCTCAATTTAAAGAGTTTTTGGGGAGAGGTTGTAATGTTGGTATTGGGTAAGCTCAAAATGCTCATTTAATTTTTGAATTCAGGGTTATTTGTGAAATTGGTAATTTTTTTGGCATCATCACCCATTTTCCTTTTATCCGCTAGGGATCTTTTCTCTTTTATGACCACAAGAGTCCTTTAAATACTCATCATGATCTTCTTTTCTCTCTTTTTATCGTACTTGCTTGTTGTGATCTTTGATTTCTCAAAATTTATGCTTTGTTTTGTCATGACTTTTTGTCATTTTGAGCTTTCTTTCAAACTCTCCTTTTCTTTTCTTTATTTTCTTGGGCATTTGGCCTTGCTTTTTATTAGGCACATTGCTTTTTCATATACCTGATTTATCTTGCATCTTTGGGCTTCTAACCTTTTTGAATTCTAAGGACTCTGCATCATGCCTTTTGTTTCTTATTTATCCAAAGTGGATCATATGCTCATATTCCAGTGTGAAGAAATGATCACCAATTTAGGGTTTTGAAATGAATATTCAGGCTCAATTGGGCTTTGCAAAAAGGTAATATGTTTGGGGATAAAAAATGGAATGCTTTTCTTCCTCTTAGGATGTTGCAAGCTTCCATATGACCTCACCCCGAAGTTATCACAGAAAGATTGATGCAAGTGTATGTAATCAAATCTTTTTTTATCCTTTTCTCCATAAACATCGACCACAAAGCTCCTAGTTTGTACCAATGTAGGGTGGTTCTTAACAGGATTGTTTTGAAAAACTTCTCTACTGTTTAAGCTCAAATTTGGTTTGTAAGCGATAATCATATGTTTAGGATAGTGAAACGATTGCCTTTCATCATTTCAATCCACGTAATCATTGCGAACATTCCCTATCTCCTTAGGATGAGGTTTTTTTCTTCACTCTTAGTACTCATTCTTTCATTGCACTCGAGTGTATAGGGAACATGTTTGGACATAGCTTACCTTTCATTATTTGAAGGTCATTCAATTTGATTTTATACAAACGATTTCTTTGAAACTTTCAAAGCCTTTTGTCAAATTATCCTTTTTAAGGAATTTTGACGTGTAATGCATGCTCAAAGAATGCATGTTTCAAAACTTTTTTGGTTGAAACTCTTTGAGATGATCTTTGAAACAATCTGTTTTACTTTGTGTAACTTTCACGTCAACCCACTTGGGAAAAAGAAGTTCAATCTTTCCAGAAAAGTAAATTCTTTAAAACCCAAATTGTTTTGTTTTTTTTTTTTTCAAATTCATAATCGGTTTGATGAGATTCCTTTTGACTTGATGAAGGTCTTGCAAAATTAGAAATCAAGTGTTGAAATTCATTTGAGCAATTCTTAACAACAATTGGAACGATTACCGCTAATTCGCTTATATGTTTCCACTTTGATTCCACTAGGGATTTACTTTTCGTTGCTTCCTGTCTTTGAGCTCCCTGAGGATGACAAAAAGGAAGAACATATTAAAAGATGACATCAAGGAAAGTAGATTGGGAACGATACTTTCCTTTGTCCTTTATCAACTCCGTTGGGGGTTTTGGAGATCTTTGATCATCTTAGACTCATTTTGCTTCATTCTACAAGACGAATAAATATGTTTATGAAATGCATGATATGCACATGTTCTAGAGTGACCCAAATCATTTTATTTCATGGATAGAATATCTTGACAGCATCTGCATTTACAGGATAAGCCAATTTTATTCAAATCATATCTACAAGAATCAATGTTCCTCTAGAAAGAACTTTCTTGACAACATATAGACCTTCATAATTTGGAGTGAATTTTCCACAAGGATCTGAATTATTAGGAATGACTTTCTTCATCACCAAATCTTCTACCTGTAAAATGCCTTGGTTTCACTTTTCGATTAAAAGATTTGGCAACTCTCTTTTGATATGGTTGTTCATGACATATAGCCATTAACCTTTTTTCATCAATCATGTTGAGTTGTTCATATCTCTGTTGAATCCATTCAACTTCTGAAAGCTTCAATAGAGATAATATCCGTAATTAAGGAATTTTCACTTCAACGGATAATACCGCTTCCATTCCATAAACCAAAGAAAATGGAGTTGCCCCAGTTGATGTTCAAATTGAAGTTCGATATGCCATTGAGCATATGGCAACCTTTCGTGCCAGTCATGATAATTCTCAGTTATCTTGAACAATATCTTCTTAATGTTCTTGTTTGCTGCTTTCACTACTCCATTCATTTGTAGGCGATATGGGGACGAGCTCAAACGTTGAACATGAAAATGTTCAAGCAAATCATCCACAATCTTGTTATTTAGATTTGAGCTGTTGTCAGTAATGATTTCTTCTGGAACTCCATATCTGGCAATAATGTCTCGTCTAATGAATCTTACAACGTTCTTGGTGGTGACATTTGTGTAAGAATTTACTTCAATCCACTTGGTGAAATAATCAATTGCAACCAAGATGAAGCAATGCCCATTTGAGGCCTTGGGGTTGATTCGACCGATCATATCAATGCCCCACATTGAAGATAGCCATGGCTCTGACATTTGATGCAGCTCATTCGGCGGGCATTGATTCTATCTCCATAAACTTGACATTGATGAAAACATCTCACATGTTGGATGCAATCCGTTTCCATTATCATCAATAGTATCCCAACCTCATAATCTTTTGAGCTGGGAGATGGCCATTCGTATGTGGCCTACATTCGCCTTCATGGATTTCTTTCATGATCCGTTCAGCTTCTTTAGCATCAACATATCTTAATAGGACTGAATCAAATGATTTCTTATAAAAAGTTTGATCGCTAAGGATTAATTTAGTAGCTATCTTCTTTATAAACTTTCTGTCGTCTAGTTGGCTTCTTTCAGGAAATTCTCCAATTTGGAGATACTTTTTAATGTCATGAAACCACGATTCTTTATCAAACTTTGCTTGAATCACCATGCAATGAGTTGGTTGTTCGACAATATAGATTCTCAATGACTTTACATTCATACCATCTTCAGCTTGCAGTAGGGACAACAAAGTTACAAGAGCATCTGCAAAATAATTCTGAACTCTTGAAAGATAATTAAATGTTATTTCTTCAAATTCCTCCACCATTCCTTCTAAGTATTTGTGATAGGGTATCAATTTGGTATCTCGAGTTTGCTACTCACCACTTGTTTGCAATGTGATGAGTATAAAATATCCATATACTTGCAATCTCCTTACCTTCGTTGAGACAGCTAATTGTAAGCCAAGAATACATACTTCATATTCAATAATGTTATTTGTGCATGGAAATGTTAATTTTGTATATACTAGATAATATTGACTTTCTGGGGAAACTAGCATTGCCATAGTTCCTGATCTAGATAAATTGATTGCATCATCAAAATATATGGTCCATTTATCGTCAACCAATGCTAATATATGATCGTCAAATCGTTCCTCCTCAGGATTAGTAGTATTCTGAGAATTCTCTGACAGCATGTTCGTTATTGCTCGTCCTTTGACTGATTTTTGTGGCGAACTTCTGATATCAAATTTTGATAACAAGACTCTTTCCGACCAAATAGGATTTCTCAAGTAAATACTTAATCATGTCATTTTCAGTCACCAGCAAAATTTGATAATGAAGAGTGTATTGCCTTAGTTTGTGCAACACTCAGATCAATGCAACACACGTCTTTTCAACTACTTAATAATTCGTCTATGATATTGTGAGCTTATTGCTCAGGTAATAAATAGTTTGCTCCTTACCCTTGTCTGGTTTTCTTTGGACAAACACTGCTCTTAATGACTTATGATGAATTGTCAGGTATAAGATCAGTGGAATCTCATGGATTTGTGGTACAAGGACTGGTGGACAAACCAGCTATTCTTTGATTTTGTCAAAAGCTTGTTGACATTTTTTTTCCTATTTCACTTTAGCATTTTTCTTCGGCAGCTTGAAGAATGGTTTTGCAGTTTCAGAAAGCTGATAGATAAATCGGTCAATGTAATTTAATCGCCCAAACAAACTTCTCACATCTTTTACTGTGGAAGGAGTTTTGAGATCATATATTACCTTGATCTTTGAGGGATCTATTTCGATACCCCTGTTGTTGACCACAAATCCTAGCAACTTGCCATATTTTGCCTCAAATACACACTTATTGGCTTCAACTTGTATTTTTTAAGTCTTTCGAACAATTTTCGAAATACTTCAACATGATATTCTCCTTATTTGGATTTTACAATCAATGTCATCCACATATACTTCAATCTCTTTATGCATCATATCGTGGAATAAAGTTACCATTGCCCTCTGATACGTGGCACTAGCATTTTTCAAATCGAAAGACATCACTTTGTTACAAAATGTACCACATGGTGTAATGAAAGATGTTTTCGCCTTGTCCTCTTTCTTTATAAGGATTTGATTGCATCCAGAAAAGCCATCCATGAATGAAAACATTTCAAATCCAGCAATACTATCCACTAGTACATCGATGTGTGGAAGTGGAAAGTCATCATTGGGGCTTGCTTTATTTAGGTCACGATAATTAACGCAAACCTATACCCTCTTATCTTTTTTCATTACGGGGACTATGTTAGCAACCCATTCTGGATATGGTACTATTTCAATGAATCCAACTTTAAGTAGTTTCATCACTTGTTCTTCTATTTTCTTTACCAATTCCAACTTGGTTCGCCGTAGTTTCTATTTTTTCGGAGGGATACTCGGATCGATTGGTAAAGCATGTTCAACTATGTTTGGATCAAGGCCTAGCATGTCGGCGTAGGACTATGCGAATATATCTTGATATTCTCTGAGTAAATTAATAATTATCTTTGCTTCTGTAGAAGAAAGACTTTCTCCGATCTTAATTTCTTTGGGATTCTCCTTATTACCCAGATTGATAGTAACTATTTTCTTTGATGTAAGTGACTTTGATTCTTCATGACGAATCCATTCCTTCCTGACCCATTTTTCATCCTCATCGTTTTCTTCGATATCACAAGTGATTTTCTCTGTATAAGAACCTATTATGAATATGCTCATGCTCATGCTCATGCCCATGCTCGTGCTCGTGCTCGTGCTCATGCCCTGACATGCAACAAACATGATTAGTAATCGTATATGAAATATGACAATGCATGACGTTCTATGAAAAGCCTTTTTGGAAATCCATTTTTAAAAGAATAGAAAGATAGAGCTAGTCCTTATATCTTTAGACTATCTTGTTCTTAAAATCAATTTTGCAATCAAAAGCAATATAGAAACCCAAAACCTCAAGCCTCACGAGTGAAAGTAATATTCATCATAGGTTTGGTTTTGTTTTCATATGTCCTTAACAAAATATTGAACACTTTTATTGAATTGAAAAGTGTGATTATAGCTACATCAACATGAACGGAAATTGCAACTAAATTTGAAATTTCAAACAGAATTAGCATGAAACTAGAAACTACAAAGGCAACAATGTAATGGAAAAGACAACAATACAAGTAAAAGTTTGAGAGAATTTTCCTACTCTAGTGTGTAGGTATTTTCTACTTCGGTTATGATGACGTTGACAACGTTCTCCTCGAATAAACCAAGCATATTCTTCCTCTGTGTGTAGATCCTCCTCTTGTAGCAACTTAGAGGGTCCAGAAAAAGCTTTCTTGATGTGGATATGATAATAAGGAAGCTCTTTAACTTTACCCTTCTATATTGACAGATTAATAACATAATCACCTCGGCTTTCATAGCCTCCATGGTTCTTTTGATCTCGACTTTGACTTCCTTTGTGATTATTAGAGCTCTCTCTGATATAACCTATTCCATATCTCTTCTTCGTGGCAAGTGGGATAATAAGTTCCTTGATCCCTTGGGCTTTTGACCCAAGTTCGTCACCAAGAGTGAATCCATATTGGCATAACACCTTCCCCGACATAATGGATGATGTTGAGAGTTCTTGAGACTTTATGATACTTTTGGTGGGGATTTGCACCATCAAAATCATTTCAAAGGAATGATAGCTCGGTTCCTCTTTTACCTCCAATTCAATATATGGTATTGCACTTTCCTTATAAGTGGTGAAATCTGTCTTTCCATGTACAGTGATCATTTTGCTATTAATAACAAATCTAACTTTCTGATGAAGACTTGAAAGGATAGCACCGGCCATATGACTCCAAAGCCTTCCTAGCAGCAAGTTGAAAGCCTTCGGAATATCCACTACTTGAAAATCAATTAAGAAGGGCACAGGCCTATATTTACCTCAAGCTTGATATTGCCAATTACATCTTTCCTCATTCCATCAAACGAATGTACAATTACCTTAGAAGGTTTAATGAGCTCTTCACTGATCCCTAAGCAATGTAATGTGCTCAGAGGACACAAATTAAGTACAGAGCCATTATTAATCAACACACATGATACTTCTTTGCCCCGGCATCTGACAACAATTTATAGGGCCTTATTGTGTGAACGTCCGTCCATCAGGAAATCTTCATCAGAGAAAGCGATTTGATCTTTCAAAAAAATAGTGCCAACGAAATCCTCCAACTACACTCCGTTGATCGTCTTCAAAACATGTACTTCATTAAGAAGTTTCATAAGCACCATTTTATGACTCTTTGAGGTTTTAAAGAGATCCAGCAAGGAAATTTGGGCCGGCATCTTCCTTAGCTATTTAATTACTTCTATTCACTTGTCTTCATGATTGAAAATAACTGCTTCATATCTTATTCAGTTACTTCTTTCTTTTCTTGATCACCCTCTTTCGAGACATAACACCTTTCCGATCTAGTTATAGCATTAACTTCTTTAGGTGCATAATCCTAAAACACGCACTTAGTGTCAAACTTTTCTTTTGGAGGCAAAGTAATGATTACAGGCTGTGTCTCCTTTTCTTTGGTTACTCCTTTCTTTTCTTCATCACCATCCTTTGGGACATAACACCTTCCCAATCAAGTTATAGCATTAACTTCTTTAGGTGCATAATCCCAGGATACACACTTAGTGTCAAACTTTTCTTTTGGAGGCAAAGTAATGATCACAGACTATGTCTCCTTTTCCTCAATCATTAGTTGATCAATTGGAAGTTGAATGGTAATTGGGTCAACATGACATTTTTCTTCCTCATGCTTATCCACTTCATCAAGTTTGATTAGAAATAGTGTGACCATGGACACCATGCTTCTATTGGCTTCATTGGCATCCATTCCACTCCAACCATCAGGCGTGATCATTTCGTTTCTTAAAAGTCCATGGAGGGGATATGAATTTGACACGGTAATTGTATCAGCCACTATCTTGACCCAAGAAATCCACAACTTCACCTTATTTCTGTGCTTTGCGAACAAACCGCCTATCGCCTCGACAAGTTTTTTCTTCTTTTTCTTCTCTTGATCTTCCTTTCCTCAAGATTTAGTTTGTTAATTGAAACATTGTCCATACCACCCCATCTGTCAAGTACGATAATTTCATTTTTAAATGCCCATGGAAGCGGGGTGTATTTGACGCAGTAATTATATTTATCACTATCCTAATCAAGTGGGTCCACGGTTTCACCCTACTTAAATGATTCTTGGGTAAAACGCTTTTCACCCTAATGAATCCTTTCCTTCTCTTTTTCATATTGATTTGTTTCGTCTTTGAATGGAATTTTATTCTCGGGATTTAGCTCATCATCCATACCACCCTAATCATCGGGCACAATTACTTCATTATTGAATACCCATGGTGGTGGGGTATATTTCACTTAGAAGTTATACTTACCGGAGTCATCTCTCAAGTTATCTACAACTTCACCTTTTAGAAGTGTTTTATGACGAAAATGGGCATTCCCTAGTCAAGAAGCTTTCAGCTTGGCTTCATATTCATCTTCATCATCAAAACCAATTATTTCTTCTTCACCCCGAATCATGTTTACCGCATTATGCTCAAGAAGAGGATTCTGATGTACATTTGGTTCGAGCTCTTGGAAGTTAAGTATCTTCTTGTCAATGAGCTGTTGAATCTTGTATTTTAGAGTGGGACAATTGTCTGCATCATGTCCCCTTTCTCCCATGTGGTACGCACAGGTTTTTGATTCATCATACCAAGTAAAACTTGCAATATTGTCTTTCGGCACCTCTTTTGCCATCAAATGCCTTTCTAGAAGCATTGATAATAGCTTTGACAGAGGTCCCGGCAAAGGTGTGAATTGCCTTATGGGCCTTTTCTTTCACTCAAATTGCCTTGGGTTCTTCCAGGTGGTGTTGGATTGCTTTGGAAATGGCATTTGATGAGTGTTCGGGCTAGACACCATAGCTACCTCACGAACGAGCTCTTTGTCTTTCCTCCTAAGATAAGGCCTCTATGTCGTTGTTTCTTAAACTTTCTTCTCTTTCAATCCCTACTCGATCCTTTTACCCACTTTTACCAATATGGTGAATATTTGACAGCCTAACACATGTGACTTGTCGTAATTTTCAATTGGCAATAATTTCAAGAAGAGCTCAACAAGTTCATCATCGCTTATGGTAGGTTTTACTTAAGAAGAGCTCAATAAGTTCATCATCGCTTATGGTAGGTTTTACTTGCGAAGCGACAGCTTTCCATCTCTAGACATAAGCTCAAAACCTTTCATTCTTTCGTTTCTCCATTCCAACAAGATCCTCTCTAGTTGGAAGTAATTCAACATTAAATTTGTATTGGCAGAGGAATTCTCCAGCCAAATGATCCCATTCCATGAAATCTTCTATGTCAAGTGCGGTGTACCATGCTAGGGCTGCTCCTCTCAAGCTGTTTTGAAATGTGCTAATGAAAAGTGGCTTGTTATCTAAATACCTTGCCATCTTGTGAAAATAATACTTCAAATGACTTTTGGGACAGTCAGTTCCATTATACTTACTCACGAATTCTAGTTCCTTGTAATTTTCTTGAGCAACTACTTTTGCATATAGTGAGAATTTGTTAAACCTTTGCAATTCATATCCCTGACTTGCCAAACATTCTTCAATTTTGGCTAATTTTTTGGACTCTTCCTCATTTTCATTTTGGATGTCTTCTTAGCTAGATCATTTTCTTCAAATTTGCTACTTCAGGTGTAGCCTTTGGAAGATTCTCTTGAACTAGTTCTTTATTTCTAACTGGTTCTTTAATAGGAGTTTTCGTAGCATTTGAAGTTCTAACATTAGGAATTGTGGGATAAGATCCTTTGGAAGCAATGATGAAGGCTTTCATTTACGCCATCATGGCGGCCATTTGGGTTATTTGGTTCTCAACTTCAGCTAGTCGAGCACGGGTTTGCTCTTCCACTATTTTAGTCTATAAATGAGTTCGGATTCGAGTTCTTCTCTCTTCTGTTGCTATATTATCTGCTTTATGGAAAGATAAGGTGTTAGCATGATGAAACAAACATGAAAACCTACATTTTTTCAATTGTATGATTTTTCTTATAATTAACAAAGATAAGAACTTTTATATAAGGCTTAGCCTTGTATAAAACTTATCATCAATGTTTTTCTCAAGCAATCATATAATTCAAAGAGTCTTGTATAAAACTTCCCATCAATGTCTTTCTCAAGCAATCATACAATTCAAAGAATTGTAATCCATGGTTATTTTTTTATGTTTTGAAATCATGTTCTGAACTTAACCATACACGTTTAAAAAATGATCAATTCATCATTACATATAAAACTTGAAATTGTTTAACATCATTATCTTAAACTCAAATGGGAATCTAAATCATCCAATTCCAGTCTTCTTACTCGCTAAGATAGCTTTCGCTTTTTGGTATTCCTCCCATTCCTTGATTTGAGATTCCCATTCATCGACATCAATCACAACCTCTTCGGGGACATAGGGTTCCACTCTAGATATGTTTGGAACAATATATTCTGGAATATACTCTTCTTCAGGATCTGGTATAACACTCAACAAGACATACGACTCCACATCAATTGGATGCTTGCTTTCTATCCATTGATGTATTCTTTGGATGCCATCTAAATCTTCATGTTACCCTCTAAGCTTTTAGGCCACTCAATTACTTGTTCTAATGAGTTATCCAAATATAGAATAATTTTGTGAATCTTGGTTTAAAGGCTATTCTTCTCTTCTTTGGGTATAGTTCCACTTGGGATGTCGAAGGCAAATTCCTCGGGATTCTATGTCGATGGGACTTGTTGAAGCAACCCGAATTGCTGACAACCCTTAAGGGGCAATATGCAGCTCCTCCATTCAATCCAAGTCGTGGTATCATATTCCCGTCTTGGCTTGTAATCCTTACTTTGTCAATCTTTGGCCAATTGATCCGTCATTGGATTTGATTGGGAGTTAGAGCACGAATGAAATTAGCTCAATCTAAGAAAAATTGATTGGGTGATTTTTCTTGAAGATGAATGTATCGCTTTATTGGATTTGTTGCTGAACAAATTTCATAAATGTTCATGAAATGACACAATAGTCGAATATGTGAGATAAAACATAATGAAAGAAGTCTAGTAGAAGCTTAAAAGATACCATTCCCATGATTTTGGTACATGTTTAGGGAAATAATAGTTTGGGCAAGAAACATATTTGAAAAGTCTCTCTTGAGACATGCTTGTCTTGCAATCACGGCAACTAAAGGATTTAATCCCATTCTAGACACGAGGAATAAAATGAAGCCGAAGAAGGTTAGAATGAATACCCGAGCTAAAGTGTTTTCCGTTTCCCTAGGAAGTTTTGAAAAGTTGGACATTAGGAAAAATAATGGAAATCTACCCGTATTTGATTTGATTAGTTTTTAGATTTTCAAAGTTTTGAGATTAAGGAATTCAGCTAAAATGCTTATAGGATTAAGTCCAACGGATGACTCTACAATCCTAGGCTTAGAATTGATCCCGATTGCGGCTTGATACTCTTCTAAGGTTGGTACCAATTCATGTTCTCCAAATTGGAAAGTGGCGGTACAAACTTCCCAAAAGTGAGCTAAAGCTTGGACTAAGCTAACTTGATGCTCCACATGCATTAGTTCAAGAAGATATCCAAGCCTTTCTTAGACATAAACCTAATTGTCCTTAGACATGTCTTTCCACTAAGCAATGAGCTCCTTCAGACGAATGGGATTTACTTGGATGTCTAACTTTCCCATTTGAGTCTAATCATGTAAAGAAAAATTCATCATTATTCACCATGGATTACAAATCAATTTTAATATCTCCATTTCAATCATATGTCCCTTTTAAGGTAAAATGAAGATAAAGTATATTTGCATACTTAAAAAGTAATAAAAATATCAAATTAGGTCCATTCATGCCTTAAAAGAACATATAGTTGATTATGGGAAATGAAACCAGTGTTTGATGTAAATGCCTCTTTGTCATGCTCCATTTAGACTTAGCCTATGATTTACAACTTTAAATACATCAAAATAAACACTCGACTCATTGAATTCTACATGTCATATTTTGAGCACATCGTCACTTGAATTACATTGAAAATTTGCCATGGACCTATACATTCCATCTAAAAGTGAAAGGATGGCTAAATGGAGCATGTCATCCTAATCATTTATTCTAATACAAAAAGGGCATCTAGATCAACCATTGGTTGTCATTTAGACATTTTTTTCAAATCGTGCCAACTAACTTGCGTACTTGAAAGTGAAAAGAATGAAACGATAATTACTTACCAAAACATTTTTGTTTGGTTTTAGGTATACCAACCACAAAGACAAGCAAATGCAACAAGTAAGGTTTTGACGCCTAAAAGGATAGGATATGCTAAAGGCTCAAGGTCACCACCTTAATGGACAAGGGATTCCGTTCTAATAAGTAATTAGCCTAAAGTAATGAAATATTATTTCATTTCAGTGATCGGTCTTGCATTTAAACAATCCCATGAGCAATCAGCTTATAGTTTCGTCTAAATATATACCTCCTATGAGTAATCTTAAATGTAACCAGGGTTGGGCCACGGGTGGTGTGTGTGAATGATGTAGTGCTAAAGCAATTTAAAAGCATGTATAGCAATTTAATAACCAAACAGCACTTCTAAAATCCAATCAAATCACATTCAATCCCAACACCATCCTACAAAATAAGGGTCAGCAAAAACAACACCCCTTATACCTCCCACCTACAAAACAGTTTAACATGATCATTAGTGGGACGTACCTGGGATCTTTGCGCGAGCGCAAAACACATACATATCGTTCTATCTAGGCCTAAATCCACTTAGAAACCTAAAGTCCCCATCGGAGTCGTCAAGCCTGTCACGCTGTGCCTTTTTCGAGCACGCTAAGGAGATACTTGTATTTGTCACAAATGGAAAAACTGTTCTCGAATGAGCTACTAGGGTCCGATACGGATATTTCGCTCAAACATCCTACAGACATCCCATCACTAGACAAATAGGACTTCTTCCGGACCATACCTCACGTGACTGAGGGTTATAAATTTTTTATCATTGTATTCAATCTAGGTTTTTAATTTGGAGTCGCAACTAATCATTATTAGTAGGTTGACTAGAAACCTAATAGGGGTATGGAAGAAATACCACGATTCTGCAAATCAGAGTTCTGAATATGGGGACTTAGTTACGTTAATGAGCTTGGATCAAGATCCCTAATGCCCTTTTAGTACCTAAAATGATACGATATGTCTAACGTGTCACACGAGTTTATGAGGTTTATCCACTAATTCTAACCATTCTAATCGTGGGAACTCAATCAATCAATATAAGCAGCACAATTAATTGCAATCAAACAAAACAATCCTAATTTAGGTCTTAAAATGATAACCAATTCAAAACACCTAATCCCTAGTAAAGCCCTAAATACTTGTTCATTTGATAATGTGTATTGTTTTAGGATTTAGGATTTTTTTTAGGGGTAAAAACGCCTAAACTAAGGATATTCTAAAAATGCTATTTAAGCACCACTAAAAATTCTAATTTCACTTGTGAAGGTTAGCCACAATGTTTTTGAGTCATTCCGTAAATTTTTGAAATTTTTGATTTTTTTTTTGAAAATCTATTTTCTCGAGAGCTATTTTTTACTTTTTGTTTTTCTAGAATTTCCAAATTTTGGAGATTTTTTTATGGATATTTCAGAATTTTCAAATATTCATCAATTTTCTCAAAATTTTATGATTTTTTCAATTTTTTTAGAAATTTTCTAAATTTTCTATTTTTTATGAATTTTCAGGATTTTTCTAATTTTTAATATTTTTAGGATTTTTCTGAATTTTCTTTTTTTTGAGATTTTCTAGAATTTTTCTGAATTTTTTTTTAAAATTTTTATATTTTTCAAATTATTTTATTTTTTTGGAATTTTTTTGTATTTGTATTTTTATTTTTAAATTTTTTTCCCGGGGGTTGAACTGGGCTGACCCAATTTAGATCGGTCCGATTGAGTCGAACCGGCTAGCATCAGCACCAGCTGGTGCCCTGGTGGGCACAATGCCAAAATGGCGCCATTTTCGACATTTTGCCAAACACCTAGTAGGCATGATTCTGGGTTTGTTGTTATTAAGGCCGCCGGTTCAAGCTCGCCGCCGATTCAAGCTCACCACCGGCGACCTTCCAATGAGTTTTTTGCCATTTTTTTAGATTCTATATCAACTTCACATCACCACCTATCAACCGAACCTAATCAGGCTCGCTATTGGACCACCACCAACTGGCGAAAACCGAGCCTGAACATTATAACCCAAAAACTATCATATACAAGCATTTCTAATACTTAGATCACAGAGTAAACACCATTGCCATTGTCTAACGATCAAATCAACATCAGAACATCAAACAAAGTTAGAAAATGGCTAACTTGAGTGGTTGTTGGCTACAAATGGCACTACGGTGAGGGTCTTCAAGCTCCAGAGAAGGTATTTCAATGGCAGCCGACTCGGTTTATGCAGATTTAATCCAAGTTTTGCAATCAAATAAGGAGAAATATGTTCATAAACAAGTTTTAAACATCAACAACCAAAAAATTAGCAAGATTTAGCACAGTATAGTTCTACTATTCAATCTAGAATTTTGAAAAAATGGTTGAACTTTACCTGTTTCAACGAAGAGTAAAACAAGATTTCCAAAGCAATTAAAAACTATGGCGCCGTTCTTTGACACCTGAGCTTCAAACTAATGGACTCAATTTCGTCGGAGAAGCTGTGGATGCGCCGGCTGAGCTCGAGTTTCAGAGCCTCACAATTAGCTTCGGCACAAGTTTTTCAGGTGAGGAGGTTCACCGTCGAAACCGATTTGCCAGCATTTTTCTCTCGAGAAAAATGCCGATCACTCGGTCCTGGGAGCCTCAACACACCTCTCAAGCTCAAACTCTTTCTTTCTCGCTCTCTAGTTCTCTTTCCCTCTCTCAGTGATTTCATCAAACACCCTCTATGCGCGAGATAGTAGTTTTTTTTTCACTTTTTCTAGCTTGATTTTCCCGCCCAAAATTGGTTATTATCGACTATGAATCGGTTAGATCGAATTTCCTACGTCAGCCGGAGATTCTCCAGCTGGAATTGAAGTTTAACACGTGCTCATTTGATCAGATTCAATTAGTAAAGGCACAGGTTGGAGAAGATATTTTCTGGGTTTATCACGTTCTAGGCGAGTCGAGTGAAGAAGGAGGCCGACCTGGGTTGGGTTGGGTCCATTCGATCGACCTGGTAGACTTAGGCGGGTCTAAATTCGCAAATTCGACTCGATTTTGACCCTATTTTTCGATCTTAACCCCATAATTGGATTCCTCATCACATTTGACACCCAAATATGAGATTTGCCCTAATTTTGTGACAAGTACACCCAAAATTCTCACCGGATTTCTCAGCGACTGCAACCTTTTTCTCTCTCACTTGAAGAGCTCCCCTCTACCCCAAGGGGTAGTTATACCTTTCCCTTTACCTATCACCAAACCCTAATTTCTATTACCGCACCATCTTCACTGATCATTCCTCTCCTTTTAGTTGCAATGGATTGGAATTTTTTTGTCTTTCTCCAAAGATTTCGCTTTCATCAGGAAGCTCAGAAGCTCCCCAACCTCGAAAATGGATGAGTTATGATTCGTCTGGACAATCATCTGGGAAGATCGCCTGGTGGGTCATGGCTTCATTCACCATAGGATCCGTTAATCCGGCTCTATTACTCTGTCCGGTCTCTTTTTTTCTCGCTTGAAGAGGTTCCCATCCACCCCCAAGTGCTACTCACTCCTGTCCTCTTGGCTGCAATGGATTGGTCTATGCTTTGGACTTTGCCTCTTCACTCTGGGTGTGCTTTCCTTGGCTCTCACGATGGAAAGGGTGTCGTTTAGCATGTTGGATTCTGAGTCGGGATAGTACTTTGGGAGTCTCAATGCTTTTTTTTCTTACTAAAATAAGGAGTTGGTAGTTGTCTAAGGTGCTAGAGATAACCCAGGAGGAAGTATGCCTAGTAACTGTTCGATAAAATTACTGAATGAGAGAAAAAGCTTATGGATGACTTTCACCTATTCTGCGATGGTTTTTAACTACTACACAGGGAGATGTCTGCTACAAATACGCCTAGTAGTCTTGATTGGGTATGCGAGTTTTTTTTTCTTGGTAACATATTTCTAAAGCTCCCTCTTCACTCGGCATCAGGGTGTGCTTCGGTGTAGGAGCTCTATTTTGCCTTTGGCCCGCGCAGCTCAAAGCTATGCTATCCTTTATTTGGAACTACAATGGAGGAGGATGAAGTCTCAGAGGCTTGTTTAGCTGTGCTATGTAATAAACTGGGTACTTTATGGTCAGAAAGCGACTTAGCAGTAATCGATGGAGCGGTTTCAAATGAGAGACTACAAGAATGCCGGTTGACTCTACTCGGGCAACTGTTCTCAAATCCGACCATTAACTTCCAAGCTTTCCAAAGCACTATGAAGAAAGCGTGGAGAGTTGTCTCGGTGAATATTACTCAGGAAGACCAAAGAACTTCTGCTTTCACTTTCAAAATGGAGCTTGAGTTGAAAAGGGTCTTAGAGGCTGGACCCTAGTCTTTCTCTAACAATCTAGTGGTGCTCAAAAAGTATATACCGAATGTCCCACTCCCAAACTATGAATTCTCACACTGTGATTTTTGGATCCAAATGCACGGTTTGCCTTTGAATTAGATCTCGGAGGAATCCATCAGGAGAATCACAGCAGCTGCTGAATGTGTTTCTGATGTCAAGACCGACCCAAAGGATTCACCAAACTTCTCAAATGGTAAGGCCAAAGTAAAAATCGACTTAGTAGCCCCTTTGAAGCCCGGAACGATAGCTAGCCAAGGAGGGAGGAAATTGTGGGTGGACTTCCGATATGAGAGGTTAACACATTTCTGCTATGCTTGTAGTCGATAGGGCATTATGCTAAGTTCTGCGAAGTCAAGCATTACGACGAGAACAGGCTTAAAACTGACGAACCCGGATGCTTTGGACTTGGGCTTCGTGCTGAATCGAGAGAGTAGAGCCCCCTTTAGAAATCTTTTCAAGCTAGACCTAGGAATGTAGATATGGATGATGACATCGTCGCTGAAACTCCATCCCCTTCACTTCATATGGTGGCTTTTGAATCGAGAGGCAAGAGACCACTAATTCCAAGTGGTGAGAAGCTGACAGAAAAGCCTGGGATGTCCTCTGTTTTTAATCCAAAAGCAAGAGGAGCAAGTGCTAACGGCTCCGGAGAAGGTCTCCAGCAACAGTTATTACTAATCAAAGCTCCAGTTTCTACCCTAGAGATAGAAGGGAGCTCTCTTGGTTATCAAAAGACAAGTAGTAAGGGAAAGAGATCAATAAGCAGCAAGATCCAAAGAAGGTATAGCCCTTACTCTCCCCAGAAGGTAATCGCTCCCGTCTTAGATTAAACCCAACTTTTAGATACCCCTATCCAAGTTCTGGTTGACCCTCAAGTACGGGCTTTGGTGGCTAGCCCTAATAAGCCACCGGATGTCCCATGAATATCTTAAGTTGGAATTGTCAGGGGTTGGGCAATCCCCTGACAATCCGGGAACTACATGTCTTAGTGGCACGTGAGAGGCCTAACATCATTTTTTGATGGAAATAAAAAACAAAGAAGAAATAATCTTGAGGCTGAAGAGACAGCTTTGTTTCCATTTTAGTGTAGTGGTAAACCCAATGGGTATCGCAGGGGGGTTAGAGGTATTATGGACTGATGTGGTATCGTTAAAGGTGGTAAGTGCCTTGTCGGAGCTGATTAACCTAATTTGCTTGAAAATAAGAAGCCAACACCATATGAGAGTCACTTTTGTTCACGCTACAACAGTATACCAAGAAAAGCTCCAACTTTGGAGAAAATTACAGCCAGTCGGCCAAGCCAACCATCTCCCGTGGATTTGTATGGGAGATTTCAATGAGATCTTACACCCGTGGGAAAAGGTTGGAGGATGTAGGGTGGATTATTACAGGTTAGCTGCATTTCGAGACTTTCTTAGTAGATGTTCCTTTATGGATGTAGAGAGCAAGGGTTGCGCATTTACATGGGCAAACAATAGGGGTGGGGAGACACACATCAAAGAGCGACTTGATAGAGTTTTATGCAATGTGGAGTGGAGAGTAATGTACCCAAATGCACAAGTTCTTGCCCTTCCAGCGATCGGCTTGAATCATAGTCCCCTATTGCTTTCATTATCAGCAACAACCATAAAAAGGAAGAGGGAATTCAAGTTTGAAGCATACTGGCTAGAAGATGAAGAATGTAGAAGAGTTGTTAAGTCAATGTGGAGCATACCAGGATTGGAAAATGAGAAACTCCTAAGGAAATTACAAAGAATATCATAAGCTTTAACGAAATGGAGCAAAGATAAGTTCTCAAATGCGAAACGCCAAATTGAATCTCTGAAAAGGGAGCTACAGGAGATCACGAATGCTCCAATTGTGCACTACAACAGAGAGAGGGTGAAGTTCTTGAACCAGCAAATAGATGAACTCGGGAAACAAGAGGAAATATATTAGGGAATGAGATCAAGGATCAGTTGTTTGCAATGGGGAGGCAAAAACACCAAGTTTTTCCACGCAACCATAGTACAAAGAAGACAAAGAAACAAGATCTCTATGCTAAAATTAACGGATGAGGAATGGTCTCGAGATCCAAAGCAACTACAGGATATGACGGAGCAGTTCTTTAAGTCTGTATACACCACCGAAGGCCCAAGAAACTTTCACCCAGTACTAGAACAGTGTCCTAGCGTAGTGGAGGATCAAATGAATTGCAGTCTATTGAGAAGTGTATCAATGGAGGAGGTAAAGGAAGCAACTTTCCAGTTGGGAGCAAAGAAAGCACCGGGACCAAATGGTTTAAATGGGCTATTCTATCAACAACATTAGGACATCATCCAACACGATGTATTCACTATGGTGAGAACTTTCTTTGAATCTGTGGCCATCTTGACCCAAACCTGAACAAAACCCATATTGTTCTGATTCCTAAGAAGCCTAACCCAGAAACTCTAGACCAATTCAAGCCCATTAGCTTATGCAATTTCGGCTGCAAAATTATCTCCAAGGTCTTGGCAAATCGCCTAAAACCTTGGCTTCCTAATATGATAGCAGAGGAGCAAAGCGCTTTTGTTAGCGGCAGACAAATACAAAATAAGATCCTAGTTGTTCAAGAAGTCCTACATCAACTAAGAATCAGGAAGAGGAAAAGGAAATTTCAAGCCATCCTCAAGTTGGACATGAAAAAAGCCTATGATCGGGTTGAGTGGGACTTCCTTGAGGCATGCATGATTAAGATGGGTTTTAGTGCGAGATGGGTTTCATTGATTATGCAATGTGTCACTACAACCTCCCTTAGCATCAAGTTTAACAGAGACCACTTCCTTTCTTTGCGCCATCGAGAGGTCTTCAGCAAGGAGACCCTCTATTCCCTTACTTATTCATAATTGTTGCAAATGTACTCTCCTCACTCATGAAGAAAGCTGTGGATGATGAGAGTGTTAGAGAAATTAGGCTCAACAGGTTTTGTCCGATACTTTCCCATTTACTTTTTGCAGACGATTCTATTTTCTTTGCGGATGGAAAGGTTAGTGAATGCCAGAACTTATCCTCTATTCTACATCAATATTGCTTCTCAATAGGTCAGGCAATCAACCTCAACAAATAAGGGGTTTTTTTCAGTTCGAGATGTCCGCATCAATTGAGAAGGAATATGGCCCAAGAATTGCAAGTTCCGGAGATTGACAAAACGGGGAAGTACCTAGGAATCCCCTCCAATTGAGGTCAAACAAAAATACAAATGTTCGCATGGATTTTGGCGAGAGTAAACATGAAGTTGGAACGGTGGAAAGAAATTTTTATCTCCAAAGTGGGTAAAGAAATCTTGATAAAAGCGATCGTACAGGCTTTACCACAATATGCGATGTCCATTTTCAAAATACCAGTGTCCATTTGCAAGGCCATAGAGAGGAAGATAGCTATATTCTAGTGGAAAACACATGCATCAAAAGCCGGCCTTCATTGGAGAAGATGGGAGATACTGAAGCAAAGAAAAGATAAAGAAGGTTTGGGCTTCAAAGACCTCATCACGTTTAACAAAGCAATGCTAGGAAAACAAGCTTGGAGAGTCTCTCAAACTTCAGATACATTATGGTGCAAAGTTCTAAAAGGATGTTACTTTCCAAACAACAATTTCTGGCATGCAGTTAAGGATTCTCATCCATCATGGGGCTTGTAGAGCCTTCTTATGGGAAGAGATGCCATTTCGAAGGAGGTGAGATGGAAAGTGGCTAACGAGCAACAAATTAGAATCAGGGAAGATAGATGGCTAGAAAGGGGCGAATTAGGAGGACCAAAAAACCAACATGAACCCAACATGGTAGCAGATTTGATCGCCACAACGGAACATATCTGGAATGAGCAACTTTTACACAACTTATTCGATGAAGAAGTTGTGAATGAAATCCTAGCTATTCCACTACCATCTACACCGAAAGAAGACTTGCTAGTGTGGTCATCAAATAGGTCCGGCTGTTATTCTGTCAAAAGCGAATATAATGAGCTACGAAAGAATGGGAACACACATGGCTCGGGGCAGCCCTCTTCTTCCTACCAAATACCCAACGATCTATAGAGCAAAATTTGGAGGCTAAAAATACTCCCAAAAGTCAAACTTTTCATGTGGAGCGTCTGCCAAGATTAGTGGTGGCCACGGGCCGGTTTTGGCTCGGAACCGGCCCGGTCAAACCCGGGCTCGGCCCGTTGCCGGGCCACGGTTGGAACGAAATCGGCCCGTGACATACGGGCTCGGTTTCGGTTCCAGAAAAATTTGAACCGGCCCGGAACCGACGGTTCCGGGCGGTTCTTGGAAAAAAAAAAAAAAAGGGTGCGGTACTTGTTGCGGCCTGAGCAACATATAACTGCAAGCCCCTGTGATGGGGCCCCCTCCCCCTCCCCTCTCTCTCTCTCTCTCTCTCTCTCTCTCTCTCTCTCTCTCTCTCTCTCTCTCTCTGCATCAGTGCATCTTCTCCTTCTCCTTCTCCTTTTCCTCCTTCTTCTTCTCCTCCACCCACCCCCTAGCCCCTGTCTTCCCAGATCTAACCCCGCCCCTTCACCTTCACCGTCACCCCGCCCATGGCCCGCGACCGCCCGGCCAGCGACGCCCATCCTCCTTCCCCCTCGCTACCCTGCTCCTCCTCCCCTTTTCTCCTCCGCCCGTCCCTCGTCTCCCCGGATCGACCCTCGCCACCGCCCCTTGCGCACCCCCATGGCCCTTTTGCCCACGCCCCCTTCTCCTCCCTCCTCCCTCGTCCCGTCCCCGTCCCCCATCCCCTCTCGGCCCCCTCCTTCTCCCCCTCGCCGCCCCGTCTCCCTTCATCTCCTCGCCACCTTGAACCCCGCCTCCGCCACCGTGCCAAGGCCGTGAAGCCCGGCGACAAACAACGGAGGACCCGGGCACCACAAATTTTATTTTATAATTATTTTATTATTTTTTAAATAAGGAACCGGCCGGAACCGGAATCGGCCCGGAACCGCCGGTTCATTCGTGGCCACGAACCGGAACCGCCGGTTCCGAACCGTGGCCATGACTAGCCAAGATGCATTACCTACAAGGGTAAACTTGTTCAAGAGAAAAGTATTAGCCGAACCTTTTTGCCCTTATGTCGAAAAAAGCCCGAGACAGTTGAGCATCTATTCCTTCTCTATGACAAGACAAAGCAGGTTTGGTCAAATCCCTATTTCAACATCCACTTTCTCACCAACAAGTCACTAGATTTGAGGAGTGGTTACAAAACTACAATGATATGACCCAGAAAAACATACCTTTCGAGATCATTGCAGTCACCCTCTGGAAAATCTGGTTAGCGCGTAATTCCTTAGTATTCCATCATGAACACACAGACCCAATTAACATAATTGAATCGGCTCTAGACATGCATTTTAATTACGCGAAGTGGAATAGAAGCAACTTAAAGCATGAAGCAGTACCGCTGAACTTAAAACCGAGATGGAGACCACCATACCCTAGTTTGCTGAAGATAAACATCGATGGATCTCACCTCTCAAGGACCATGGAAGGGGCAATTGCATGCGTATGTCGTGATTTAGAAGGAAGATTGATGGAAGGCTTGCGCGACCAGTCCAAGCATCTTCCGCACTTCAAACCAAAGCCCTTGCCTATCTCTATGCCCTCAAGCACTTTGCTGATCGGCCTCATTTAAAACTAATGCTGGAGTTTGACTGTTCAACGTTGATAAGCTGTTTGAGAGATTCTTCCCTCTGGCCTTGGGATGTTGAGTCAATTATCACTGATTGTATTGACCTCTTGGCTTTTTTTGAGAGTTTAGAATTGGTCCTTCACACCCGTGACTCAAATAGATTAGCAAACTGGGTTGTAAAGGCATCAAGGTGTAAGACCCTCCGCCGAAACTGGGTTTGTAACCCCCCTTCCCCTCTATGGGAAATCCTGTGTTTTGATGCCCCTTACTCTTGTAGGTAGGCACGGGTTTAATGAAATGATATCTCTATTTCGACCAAAAAAAAAACCCAAAATTCTCAAATTGTAAATTTGGATCATTAGGGTTTTTGCTCAATTTAACATCTAGATGACCTGATTGGGAAAAATTGATGTCAAAATTGAATTACTCATGACTGATTAACCCTAGTAATGACATTCTCAAGGTTCGACAATTTCAAATTGATCATGATCCCCAATTTGGACTTAAAATCCCTAATTTTCAATTGGATTTAGGGGTTTTTTCGATTTCTTTAGTAAATTGTGCAATTGGACTGACCATTATGTAATTCAAGGTTCTAGGATCATTTGTTGTGAAGACATTATAACCTAAAAATGACTAGAAATGTCTCAATTGAATTTTTTATTCAATTTGGGCTTGATTTTACCCAATTTTTGGGAAAAACACATTCCCAATTGAAATTTTCTAAAATTGATGCTATATTGATGAAATTGGATTCAAAAGAAGACTAATGGATATTTTTATGGAATTTTTGGATTCCATTTGCTATTTTTCTTGATTTTCTCTATTATTTTGACTAAAATAAATTAAGAAAAAATTCAGTAAAATTATAAAAAATTTATTTTTGGTTTAGAAATAGATCCCTAAGCTTGTCCAAGGTTCCTAATCCTAATTTTGTGATTTTTGAAATAATTTAAAAAATGAGTTAAAAATCAGATGTCAACAGTCTTGAAGTGTTTATTAATAAATTTCATAGAATTTGTTTGCTTGAACTTCTCAAAAGCAGGAAAAATAAATTTTTTACTATCTAGGTATGGTTTGAAATATTATTCACATTTTGAAAATTGTAAAAGAATTATGTGTAAATTATTGCATTAAAGTTTCGAGTGTTAAAAATTAGTAAAAAAGTTACATCAATGTTGAGGGAATACGAAGAGAACTTATAGGGAGATCCCTTCACCATATTAGAGAGTTCCTTCTTCTGTCTCTTCTTGAGCCTTTCAAGGTCCTACTCAGAACCAACATGAGATTTATAAAACATAAAAAATAAAATGCAATCATTGGTATCCGGTACTTGTCAATAACTTAAAATGAAAATCTAGGTATTATGAAAAAGTCTCTTCCTTGTTAATCAATAGAGATAAGGAAATGATTTTTTTTGCAGGTATTGTTAATGAGTTTTTGCAATTTATCTGTTAAAGTATGCTTTATTTAAATGATTTAATTTTTAAGATATAAATTGTGCATTACACAAAATGATTTATGTATTAGAAACCTTAAATTCCCCCTGTTACGATATCCAAGTGAAAGCCTAAAAAGATAAGAAACCTCTGTCCACTCATAATTGAATGCCAAGCTTCACAGTATTGCCTTTTGTTAGGATGCACGTGTGGCCCATATCAAAGAATAGACGTGGTGTAGAGTACTTAATATATCATAATTAGTTCATAATTCACTAGCTACTAAAAGGAGTCAGCTACTAGGAGTTAGACTGCCTCTTAGTGATCTCTCTAAGTAAAGGTAACGTGCTTTTGCTGTGCTCTCAACAAATGGTATTAGAGCATCCAATCTGTTCCAATGTTCGGAGAATATTTCAAGAAAAGAATCTGATGACCAACGCAATGAGCATTGTGGTGTAGCAATAGGCCCGATTTAGTTTGGAGAAAGAGACCAAGGATGAACAACGCGGGCTTAACTGTAGATTTCACGATTTAATCTGGAAAAAGAGACTGAAGATGGAATTGGGTGTGGCCGTTGATGGAGATTGAGTTGATAAATCTTGATCCAAAATGATACCAAACCTAAGAAACCTGATGAACAACACCTTGAGCACTGTGGTGTAACAACGGGCCATGGGCCAGGTCTGGTCTGGAGAAAGAGACCAGAGGCTAGCAATGCCGGCTTGATGGTAGATTTCATGGTTCGATATGGAGAAAGAGAACATGCAAAAGTTGAGCGTTGATGGAGATAACACTGAACTCGCACATGAGAGGTTCTTGAGTGAAAATTAATTCAACTGGACATATTAATGGACTCCCTCTTGGTGATTCCCCCATCCTCGTGCCATTGATGTTGATTTCGCTCTGTTCGACGTACTGTCTCACGTGCATATGCCTTGGCCTCTCTTTGACTGTAATCTGTAAGATATTTGGGTCTGCTGTTTTTCACCGTCCCGGAGCTAGAAAATGGCAGGAGGTGAGAACAGAAGGATTTCAGCCGCGTCAGCGAGGTATCACACCAGAAGAACTAAACAGAGCTCTCCACTTATACTGCCTTCAGGTTGATTGTCCTTTTAGTTTTCCCTTTCTTTCGTGAATTATTTGGGCTTTAATTGCTATTGTTCTTCACTGCGAATTTGTAATCAACGCCTAGTATGGACTCACAATTTGTGCTTTCTTGGGTTTAATTTTTCTCTTTCGTTTCTTTATTCTGTTAAGATCTGTTCATTTTTCTTTTACCAGTTCTGACGTTCGAAAGAGAAGAGGAATGTGTACATCTTGGATGGAATTTTTCAGTTGTGGTGCTTGGTTGTAGCTGGATACGAGAGTTGTGTCGCTTGTGACGAAATGACTTGAAAGAACACCCGCCATAAAAATCACGTGAAATCTCTGTACAGAAGCTTCTTTTTGTAGCCAGAGCGTCTCTGCTTTTGTTCGCGGCTTGTTTGGCATATGATGTCGGGCTGAAACTTCAAAGTTTCATGATTTTGGAAGAAATCAACAGCATGTTCAACAGTTCTTTTTACTTGGTTCAGCTCGTCTTATGATTCTCATACAATTATGAGCTCTAGGAGTGTACTTTGTTATATGTTCTTCGTATTTGCACTGCTAAGAAGGTAAACTGACGAGAATTTCAGGTTGTGCGAAGAATAGTGGTTTCCTTAATAATTTGATCGCGTGACCCTCGAAATGGTATTGAATTTCTCTTACCAAAAGATCCCAATTGTTCTGGGATCGGTTTTTCTTACCCTTAACTTTGGCTATTTTCCATCTGAAAGCAAAGAACATCGACAGCTTTAATGTTCCGATTTCGTGCCTGTGTTGTTGAATTGCATTCTAATGGGAGTTAGTTTCAGGGATTTTCACCAAATTGTTGGCGATTTCATTGGTTGGAATTCTTGCATTGGCATATCAAGTGATCCAACCTGCCACACCAAAGATTCCAGGAACTCCAGATGGTCCCCCTGTTACAGTACCAAGGATAAAGCTTAGAGATGGAAGACATTTAGCATACAGGGAACATGGCATGCCAAAGGACGTAGCGAAGTATAAAATTGTATTCGTCCATGGATTCGATTCTTGTCGGCATTTTGCTGCTGTGGCCAACACTTTATCTCAGGTGCTCCACTATTATTTTTTTACCATTCTGAGTACATGCTGAGACTCTGAGAACGCTATTTTTGCATCCCTATCATTTCTTATTCACTGGTTTCTTCCAGGAAATTATCGATGACTCGGGTATATACATTGTGTCCTTTGATCGACCTGGTTATGGTGAGAGTGACCCTGACCCAAAACGAGCACCCAAGAGCATCGCAGTAGACATAGAAGAGCTTGCTGATAAATTGGGTCTAGGGTCAAGTTTTTATGTGATCGGATATTCCATGGGAGGGCAGGCGGTGTGGGGCTGCCTCAAGTACATCCCTCACAGGTATCGATCACTTTGTGGAACAATTTGTCTTACCGTGTGTGAAACTACATTGCTCATGTTGTCTTAAGTTTAAAGGAAAGTGGACATGGTTACACGAGGGTGCAATCTCTATATTCTCTAATTGTTTCAAATGATCTGCACACTAGCAGGAGTAGTCCTTGTGGCTCCGGTCATCAACTACTGGTGGCCCAAACCTGTCGACTGAAGCACACTACCAACAGTTTCAGCAAGATCAATGGACTCTCCGGGTCGCTCATTACACTCCCTGGCTTACCTATTGGTGGAATACTCAAATATGGTTTCCTGCTTCGACTGTTATCGATTATCATCCTGATATTTATACTCCTCCCAACAAGGCACTCATTTCCATGCTTCCCCAGAGAGGACCATACTTGGTATGTTAACTCCCTTTAACATGCAATGCGTATGCTTTCTGTTGTCTAGCTAAAGCTATTAGTTTGAAATTGAGAAGAATGAAGTTATATGTACAGCTTGTTTCTTTGTGCATATATGCCATCTCATGAAAGGCTATCTAAGTATCACGTGGCCCTGACTTGAGGTCCTGAAGCATTTCAATGTTCTTCCTGCGTTTCAGGGATCTGTTCATGGTCTAAGTTCTTTGGCTGCTATAGGAAGCTCTTCTAGAAATCTTAGTATCATCCCAATAATATATACAACTTTTGCTGGCGCGGCATTGAGAATATTAAATTTGTTCTGTGAGTATTTCTTTCAAGTTTCAAGGGAACATCTTGTATTTCGTGTTGAAAGGTTTCACATATTACAATTCTACTCTGTGATTCTATTATTCATTATATTTTCACTTTAAACATGCCAAAAAATTTGACAAACTGGAAAGATTGGTGTATTTTGGTGGAGCAAACTTTTTTAGTTCCTCTATTCATGCTTTTAGTCACATTATGTTTTCTAAAGTTAACTTCCTTACCCTGCATCCATTGCACTGAAAGATCAATCTTATGTCAACAGAAATGCCTCTCCTATACCAGAAGGAAATGGATTTTTTTTGTTTCAAAACCCTATTTGTGTTGATCAGTTAAATTGCTGATAGATATGCCGAGAAAACACGAACAAAATCATGGACTGCGCATTCCTTTCTCAATCTTGCTATTATCTACAGCTCCTGTTTCTCAGAACAGCATGATGCGCCTTTTGTTCTCCTCAATGCAAATTGTAGTAATCCTTGCTTTATCTCAGATTGAGTCGTATTCTGTAATGATCAGGCACAGGTAAGACAGCAAGGAGAATACGAGACTCTCCACCGAGACTTGATGGTGGGGTTTGGGTCCTGGGAGTTTGACCCAATGGATTTGGAAAACCCATTTCCCAACGGCGAAGGTTCCGTACATTTATGGCAGGGTGATGATGATTTGCCCGTGCCTGTCACACTGCAGCATTTCATCGCCTACCGGCTTCCCTGGATTAAGTATCACGAGCTACCCCAGACCGGCCACATGTTTCCTTATGCCGAGGGCATGTGCAATGCTATGGTCAAGACACTTCTAGATGGGGAAACAACGGCTTCTGCATAACTATAGGTAGAGAGTTTGGATTCCTAATGTCATATTGATGCATCTGTTCGTATCAGGCGGTGTTTAGGCCCTTTGTTCTGAGTAGCGGACATGCTGTTCATCTTCTTCTTATTTGTTGTGGCACCATCATTTATATGCGTTGTATGTGATGACAGAGGTCTGATTAGTGGATCTACTTCTTGGTCAGCCAGTTGAACAACTCCTTTGAAGACTTGAAACGATCATTTCAACTGAACCTTTTTGTTGGCTGTTGGAAGAAGTTTCTCAACTAGATCATTACAATCAAAGTATTGAGTAAGACAAAATCAGAATCATATTTATATCGTACACCATTCCAAAAAATTATGATAAAAACCTGCATAACAAAAAGATTAACAAATACTCCACCTCTTATAACTCCCTTCTGCAAGGCCCTTTAAAACAGATGTTAGTGGCATGCCTGGATTCCACGCTCGTTCACACAAAAACATTTTTGAAAGAGAAATTCAAGACTTAAGTCCACTACGAGTTTTAACTCAAGTATCCAACAAAGTCGCCAAGCCGTCGCTACTTTCCTCAAGGTGAATTGTCAAGGGAAAGTTAACAAATTTATCAAGTGAAAACGTTAGACCCTCTCACTAGGTGACACTTACACTTAGCGCGGACTCTCCTAAGTTTATTCAACCGCAACTTGGGTTCTTGATGCAATTGAACAATTAATTAATATGGGAGCCGCCGTTAGTCTATTTAGGGTCAATTAGAAACCCAAGTAAAAAAGGAGAGCTTGTCTTACTTCGGCGAACTAGAAATTCTGAATACGGGGACTTGATTACGCTAGATTACTCCAACGCTTTTTCAGTATCTTTTCTCTTTAAATGAAAACATTTTGCGCACAATTTTTATCAATTTATTTCCTTAAACCGCTAACATGTGAAAAATGATCATATGAGTATGCAAACATGAATGCAACGCTTAATAATCAAGATAGTAAACACACTACGAAAAAACAGAAGAACCTGGAAGCACGAGCAAGCAAATCCCCCTGATTGATCGTCAAAACTGGAGCTTATACAAACCATGAACCGGAAGGCAAATATGCAATGACATGATAGATACAAAGACTATATGAAATGCCTAATTATGATGCATTATTATGCATGAATTAATTAAAAGACCATAAATGCAGACTTAATTAGCATCCAACCTATTCTAATCATTTTGACATTTTCATGTTTAATTAATATGACAAGATGCAAAAATACCCCCGAAGACATTATCTATATTCGTGTGCTTGAAAATGATAGACCTATTCATGAAGACCTCGCCCTTCGATATACCTATCCATGTACAATTCTCTTTATACTGCAGGGATAATGACAAATGGTCTTGAACTTTAACTCAATGTTCAATGTGCAATGTAGTACCTGAACTTTAACTCAATGTGCAATGCGGTTCATGAACTTTTAATTTGTTCAATGTAGTCTATGGGCTTTTGGTAAATGTTCAACTCAATCCTTGAAATATTTGAAAATATTTAATATTGTCATTTCATTAATTTAAATTCAAAGACAACATTAAATATTTTTATATAGTTTAGGAACTAAATTGAATATATACGAAAAGTTTAGAGATCACATTGCATATTAAACTAAAGTTCATACATAATTGGTGTCATTTCTTTCTATTACGTAATCTGTACGGTATCTTGATCTTCTGCTTTTCGTCGTCCCGGAGGTAGAAGATGGTGGGTAGGGCTGAGCAGAAAGGTTTCAGCTGCATCGGCGAGGTCTCACACCAGAAGAGCTAAGCAGAGCTCTCCTCTTATACTTCCTTCAGGTAGATCATCGCCCTTTTACTTTTCCCATTTTTTCGTGAATTATTAGGGCTTTAATTGCTCTTGTTCTTCACTGCGCATTGGAATTAACGCCTAGAATGGACTCGCAGTTTGTGGCTTTCTGGGTTTAATCTTTCCTTTTCGTGCTTTATTTAGTTAAGATCTGCTCTCTTGTTTTGTTTTTTACTCCAGTTCTGACACTTGAAAGAGATTACGATAATGTATAATATTGGACGGATTTGTTACATCCTTGAATGAACTCATTCAATGTAAATTTTGCTTTATTAACTCATTTGAGGTATTATTTGCTTTAGCTCGTCTTATTTCGAGCTTCAGGTTTTGCCCTTTAACATATTCCCAGGAAATCAAAACGAACAAGAGTTAGGTTGTTTGTAATATGAAGATGGAATATTCCGCTGTGTATATAATATCGACATCATTCTTCCAGCTGAGTTGATATAAGGTCACACGTCGCACCCACGCGCATGAAAACTTACAAAATTTCCACTGAAATTAATAATGAACTTGACCAAGCAGACCTTGCGGTCCACATATTCTTCTAATTAGTGGCATCAATTGTTTTCCCAACATTAAATTATTTATGGCGATGGACCCCACCACAGTTAGTGAAATTGATAGTTGGCACTGATTTTTTTTTTGGCCCGATGTGGTTCCGGACTTTAAAACTTCTCTATGGAGAGCTTGGTTGGCCTCTAGTAGGGGTGTGCAAAAGAATCGGGACCCATCAGGACCGCCTAGAACCACCCAAAACCGGTGGTTCCCAGAACCTATCCCCGGTTCCCGCTCAATTTTGGAACCAAGATCTTTGTTTGGGCTGGTTCCCGTTTCCCAGTGTGGAATCGCCCACCCGCCCACCCAGACCGAACCGATAATATAATAATAATATATTTTTTTATTTTTTATTTTTTAATAAAAAAATCTGACAAAAAAAATTTTAAAAAGAAGAAATTTTGTTATCGTGTCTGAAGCTCTTATGTAGTTGGGAAACCTTGGTCATTTTTCTCAATAATTAATGAGTACCCACTTGATTTATGGATGATGTGATTAATATAATCGATCATAGTATTAGAATTGTATGAAAAGTTTTGTTCTTTTCCTTTTGTTCTATTAATCCAATGTTGGTCTACAGATTTTTTTTTTTTATTTATCTAGGAAAACTTGTTGAGACCGACTCCATGGACCTGCCCAAGAATCGAACCGGACCGACGGTCCGATTCTTAGGTGGGTCTATGGAACCGATGGGCGGTTCTTGATTTTAATTTTTTGAACCGGTCCTATAGCGGGTGGTCTACGGTTCCGGGGTGAGAATCGCTCACCCGGACCATGCACACACCCCTAGCCTCTAGCGGGCCAACTTGGGGAAACACCGTAAGCCCCTCTATCAGAAGAATAAGGGAAGTTTTGAACTCCTCACCTCATCAATCCTATGTTTTTATTTTATCGGGTGTCTTCGAAGAGACCCACCGTTCCTACGCGGAAATACTACTATTTGCCCTTTCTTGACAAATAGCAAGTGGCTATTACTCTTCAATAGTTTATCTCACAGGAAATCGACAATTTAAAATTACTTTCTTAAAATTGATTTTTAATATCGCTGATAAAAACATGGTAACGAAGAACATTCTCATCGTCAAAGCACTGGATACCCACATTTCCGAAAACAATTATTATATTGAAAACTTATCTCAAAGATCTTGCTAAGAACTGTGTTAGGGTACAAGTTAACTTTGCATAATAAAGAAATGTTTCAACTTTGAATAGCCTGATTGTACGTAACACCTAAGTCACAGTACATTGATAATTACATACTTTTAAAATTAATAAATTTCATAGGATCTATTTGTTTGCACTTTCCAAAGAAAAAAAACAACTTTTCTACTTTCTCCGTAAGTTCGAAATAATGTTCAAATTTTCAAAACTACAAAACGCAAAAAACAAAGTGCAATGATTCGCATCTGGTATTTGTGGATGAATTAAAACGAAATCTATATATTACGAAAAAGTCTCTCCCCTTTTAATTGATCGAGATAATCCAAAAAATGATTCTTTCTATGAGGATAATGATTAAGGGTTAATACTGTGAAAAATTCAAAATCGGTACACCTGTGATAAATTTATCCCAAACTAATTTTTTGATCATAAAAAACTCCAAACGGATACATCCATAACAAATTGTATACCGGTTTAGAGTTTTATCTTCCGTTTTGTCACATTTGTACGAATTTGTGATATTTCATGGTATTATTCCAATTTAACATAAACTAATGAAGGATAAATTTATCATAAATATATTAGTTTGAAGTTTTTTATGGTCAAAAAATTAATTTGAGGTAAATTTGACATAAGTGTAGCAATTTATGATTTTTATGGTCAAAAAAATTAATTTGGAGTAAATTTATAACAAATGTACCTGTTTAATCTAATTATTAATGGGTTTTTGCGATATAGTTATAAGTTTATACCACGAAAAATTCCAAACTGGTATAACTGTGACAAATTTACAAAAAAATAATTTTTTGACAACCAAAAATGATAAACTGGTAAATTTGTAACAAATTTACCATCTATTAGTTTCCGTTAAATTTTATTTCAGAGTTTGCTGACACGTGACAATTGAGGGTGTATCGGTTTGGTATTTTATCCTCTGTTTGTCACAGATGTACTAGTTTATGATTTATCTTGATATTAATCCAATTTAATTCAAACTCATTGAAGGTAAGTTTGTCATAAATATATCAGTTTAAAGTTTTTTGTGATCAAAAATTAGTTTAGGGTAAATCTGTTATAAGTATACCAGTTTAGGATTTTTTGTGATCAAATATTAATATTGAATAAATTTATTATAGATTTATAAGTTTAAAGTTTTTCATGGTATTAATAATATATTTATTGAATAATATTTCTACTTTATATTAATTTAATTTTTAAGGTGTGGATCGTGGATTACGCGAAATAATTTAAGCATTAGAATAGACACTTTAATATCATTCTTTCACGAAACCCAAGTGACAAAAAAAAAAGAAAAAAAAAACGAAGAAACCTCCGTCCACTCATAATTAAACCCCACGCTTCACAGTCTCCCACACAGTGGGTCGTGTCGCGGATTCTTTGCTCCGTTCGACATTCTCTCTCTGTCTCTCTCTATCTTTCGTGCATCAGCCTTGGCTTCCCTGCAAGATACTCGTGGGTCTTCTTGTTTTCGGTGGTCCCCGAAGCTAGGAAATGGCGGGCGGTGCGAGCAGGAAGATTTCGGCCGCATCAGCGAGGTCTCACACCAGGAGAGCTAAGCAGAGCTCTCCTGTTGCCCTTCCTTCAGGTCGATTGCTTGCCTGCCCTTTTCTTACTTTTTCCCTTCTTTTTTGCCGAGAATTTTTTGGGGGCCTCAATTTGCTCTCGTTCTTCGCTTCGCGTTGGAACCAACGCCCCAGAATGGGACTCGCTGTTCGTGGGTTCTTGGGGTTTCATTTTTCCTTTTCGTGTGCTCTGTTTCGTTTACATTTGTTCCCCCTTTTTCTTTTTTCTCCCCAATTCTGACATTTGAAAGAGAGAGTAGGATTGGGTACATCGGGGATGGGATTTTTCAGTTGTGTTGCTTGGGTGTAGCTGGAGATAAGAGAGCTGTGTGGCTTGTGACGAACTGACTTGAAAGAACATGCACCATGAAATTCATGGCGAGCATTTGTTCTGGACTAATTTTGGGCGAACTTTTGCGGGATTTTTAGTACAGTGAACAATTAGTCATAGCTTGAATCTGATTAAGGCTCCGTTTATTTCACGAAAAATCAATCAATGAATTAGAAAATATTTTCCTCAAAATAATAGTTTTTATCGCTCGAAATAATTAGTTAATGAAAAATATTTTTGTCCAAAATAATTTATATCCAAATTTTTTCACGAAAGATGAATATATTTATCGTTCATCCTTTTTTTTTTATTGATAATCGAGGTATCCGCGAGGCCGGCGAGCTAGAGCTCAAACCACCGCCACGACCCCCACTTAAATCACCGATGGACGACTTTGAATCTAGGACCTCTCGTGAAAGGAACTGAGCGCAAACTAACGCAGCCACCGATGGGTGGATTATCGTTCATCCATTTTTATAAGCGCTATAAGCAATAATTCATTTTCCGCGAAATAAAAGCATCCTAAATTTCTGTACAATTGCTTCTTTTTGTAGCCGGACTGTCTCTGCTTTTGTTCACGACTTATTTGGCATATAATGTCGGGTTAAAACTCTAGAGTTGTGGAAGAAATCACACGTTAACGGTTCTTTTTACTTAGTACAGCTTGTCTTATGTTGTCTAGTATTACCATTTTTGTTCTCATGAAATAATTAGCTCTATGAGTATATTTTGTCATATGTTCTTTGTACTTGCACTGCTGAGAAAAAAGAGATAAAGCTTGAGCTCAGCTGACGAGAATTTCGGGTTGTGCGAAGAATAGCTCTGTTCTTGGTACTTTGGAAATGTGACCCTTGAAATGGTATTGAAATTCTCTGACCAAAAGATCCCAATTGTTCTTTTCTTTTTTTTTCATCTTTCTTAACTCTGGCATTTTTCCTTATCTGAAAGCAAAGAACATCCACAGCTCTAATGTTCCAATTCCATGCCTGTGTTGTTAAATTGCATTCTCATGTTTCAGGGATTTTCACCAAATTGTTGGCCATTTTTTTTGTTGGAATTCTTGCATTTGCCTATCAAGCAATCCAACCTGCTGCACCGAGGATACCGGGAACTCCAGATGGTCCCCCTGTTACAGCACCGAGGATAAAGCTTAGAGATGGAAGACATTTAGCATACAAAGAACACGGCAAGCCGAAGGACATAGCAAAATATAAAATTGTATTCGTCCATGCATTTGATTCTTGTCGGCATGATGCTGTTGTGGCCAGCACTTTATCTCAGGTGCTCAGATATTTTTCTTCCCATTCTGCTTCCAGTGTAGCGTTGTTCCAGCTAAGACTCTGAGAATGCTATTTTTGCGTCCTTATCATTTCTTATTCACTGGGTTCTACCAGGAAATTATCGATGACTTGGGTATATACATTGTGTCCTTTGATCGACCTGGTTACGGCGAGAGTGATCCTGACCCAAAACGAACACCAAAGAGCATTGCATTAGACATAGAAGAGCTTGCTGATAAATTGGGTCTAGGGTCAAGATTTTATGTGATCGGACTTTCCATGGGAGGGCAGGTGGTGTGGGGCTGCCTCAAGTACATCCCTCACAGGTATAGATTGCTTTATGTAATGAGTCTTACATGTATGAAACTACATCGCTCATGCTGACTTAAGTTTGAATAAAATGGGACATAGTTACAAGTGGCTGCATTCTCTATTTACTCTAATTGTTTTTAAATGATCCGCAGACTAGCAGGAGCAGTCCTTCTGGCTCCGGTCGTCAACTACTGGTGGCCTGGTTTTCCAACAAACCTGTCGACTGAAGCATACTACCAACAGTTTCAGCAAGATCAATGGACTCTCCGGGTCGCTCATTACACTCCCTGGCTTACCTATTGGTGGAACACTCAAAAATGGTTTCCTGCTTCTAGTGTTGTGGCTCACCATCCTGACATTTTTTCTCCTCATGACAAGGCAGTCATTTCAAAGCTTCCCCCAAGACCATATGCAGTTTGTTAGCTTAACTCACTTTAATATGCTTTCTGTTGTTTTACTAAAGCTGTTAGTTTGAAATTGAGAAAAATGAAGTTATGTACAGCTAGTTTCTTTGTGCATATATGCCATTTCATGAAAGGCAATCTTAGTATCACGGGGCTTTGACTTGAGGGCCTGAAGCATATCCATGTTTTCCCTACGTTTCAGGGATCTGTTCATGGTCCAAGTTCTTTGGCTGCTGTAGGAATCTTGTCTAGAAATTTTCAAGTATCATCACAATAATATATGCAACTTTTGCTGCATGGCATTGGGAATATTAAATTTGTTCTGAGTATTCTCTTCAAGGGAACATCTTGTATTTAGTGTTGAAAGGTTTGGCACATTACACTTCTACTCTGTGAATCTTTTGTTCATTATATTTTCACTTTAACATGCTGAAGATTTTGAGAAAGTGGAAAGCTTTATTTATTTTGGTGGGGACAACTTTTTAGTTCCTCTATTCATGCTTGGAGTCACATTTTGTTTTCTTAAGATAACTTCCTTATCCTCCATCCATTGCACTGAGAGATCCATGGCAATAGAAATGCTTATTCTATACCAGAGGGAAATGGATTTTCTCAGTGAAATGGTGATAGATGAACCAAGTAAACATGAATAGTTCTTTTCACAGTATCTTTTCTCCCTGTCTGTTTAACTAACCATTCGTGTAATTATACTAAAATGATAGACCGTA
Organism: Syzygium grande; assembly: GCA_024733475.1. Classification (NCBI taxonomy): domain Eukaryota; kingdom Viridiplantae; phylum Streptophyta; class Magnoliopsida; order Myrtales; family Myrtaceae; genus Syzygium; species Syzygium grande. The sequence goes on along the minus strand of JAMXDD010000004.1, from coordinate 12,625,277 downwards.
TATTCCTTTCTCAATCTTGCTATTATCTACAATTCCTGTTGCCCAGAACAGCATGATGGGCCTTTTGTTCTCCTCGATTTGTGGTAATCCTTGATTTTATCTCAGACTGAGTTGTATTCTGCAATGATTAGGCACAGGTAAGACAGCAAGGAGAATACGAGACTCTCCACCGAGACATGATGGTCGGGTTCGGTACCTGGGAGTTCGACCCAATGGATTTGGAAAACCCATTTCCCAACGGCGAAGGTTCCGTACATTTATGGCAGGGTGACGATGATTTGCTCGTGCCTGTGACACTGCAGCGTTTCATTGCCCACCGGCTTCCCTGGATTAAGTATCACGAGCTACCGCAGTCTGGCCATGTGTTTTCCTTTGCCGGTGGAATGTGCGATGCTATAGTCAGGACACTTATAGTCGGGGAAACCGCCGCATCTGCATAACTCTAGGTAGAGAATTTGGATTCCTAATGTCATATTGATGCATCTGTCATATCAAACGGTGTGTAGACCCTTTGTCTGGATAGTGGACATGCTGTTCTTCTGGTTTTATGTTTTTTTTCCCCCAATCTGCATAGTATGTGGAGACGGGGGTCTTGTTAGCGGTTCTACTTCTTGGTCAGCTAGTTAAACAACTTCTTTGAAGACTTGAAACGACCATTTCAACTAAACCTTTTTCTTGGCTGTTGGAAGAAGTTTCTTTCATCTTTCAAAGCATAGCTCACGGTTGACCGGCGTATGACCATGAGAATTCCATGTCGTCAGAGTGGAATGCTATGTATTTTACACCTACCCTTGTGGAGAGACGATGGTTTTTATGTCCTTGTGTTGTCAGATTTTCTGTGCTCTGTTGAAGTAATACTTTAAGGAGTAGAAAATAGAAATAGTTCTTTTCGATGCTGTTGTCAAATGAAGAAATTTCACTAGCACTGTCCTTCTGGTATCTTCATACATCCAGCTAGACAATTCTTTTGCAATCCCATGTCACAACCTCATCAAAAGCCGTATCGACAAGATCAACACGATTGTTTGACAAATCAAGATCTGCAGTCGTAAAAGACTGTGAAGTGAATAGATCTTTCGATCAAAGCCTGATCATCAACTGAACTATTGGATTTTGTGGACTTCTTGGGAATTAGAGGGGAATCGGGAAGCATATATATTATGAATGCTTTGTCTTGCCGGGATTTCATCTTAGTCGTTTGCAACTTGGGTAACCTGGTCTAATTCTGGAACTGACCTCAACTTATACTATTAAGTTCCGAGCTGGTTCCAGGAACCTAGAATTGGCTTAGAACTGGTCTAGTTCAGCGTTTCGGGAACCAATCCAGCAAGGCCGTTTCATCGGCTCTTGGGATGAATTTATTTCTAATGCTTTTCTAAAAGGAAGAGATAAGACTTTCGCGCTCACCATAAGTTAAGCCATGATCTTCAAGGTATATACAAGTGCCTAAATTAACACTTGATGAAGAGAAATTTTCGTGATAGAAAGGTGCAACTTTCATATTTTATCATAAACAATGCTGGTTCTTGGGTAGAAGCAGGAATTAGCATAGAACGGATTGCATCAAGATACAACCGGTTTATGTATGGACTGATATCCCAATTTTGGGGATCAATTCTCATATCTATGTCAGGATCCAATCTACGCTGAAACGTCCTGTGTTCTGTTTGCCAAGTAAATACATATCATTTGTAGCTTTTAAATACGAAATTGTACATAAAAAGAAAAGATTGAATCTAGGAGCAGGTGAACAAGTGAGTCGCATTGGGGGCCTCCTCCCTTCTTGGAGATTCAGCTCATAACAATTATGTATGATATTTTAAGATATTTTGCTAAAAATTATGAACTGTATAGCACGAGAGATTCATGATATGGCCCAATCAAAACTTGCCTTAATTAGAAGATGTGATTGACTGCCCATTTGAAGGAAATTTTCTGCACGCGTTATACAAGGTGTTATACCGGCATTTTTATGGATTAGATGGATATAATGTTTACAAGATTCAATTGCAACATTCGAAGTTAAAGGCTTATAAAAGGAGAAAATATTCAGTAGATTGTGCACTCATATCACGTGCCTACGTGCACAAATTTACGTGGACTCATTAGTGAAGCGACATGTGGCTCTAACCTAAAATAAAATATGCCATAATTTTAGACTCTCTCTCCTCTGACGCCCTTAGGAGAAATGACTTTCTCTCTCCTGGTGCCTCTAGGAAGACTGAGCTCGCAAGCAACGCATTTAATGCAAGCGTTCTCTCTCTCTCCCTCTCTCTCCTTTTTCACGTACGTTTGAATGGCTCTATTCTTTTTCACTTTGGAGTCTCTTCACCTTTCCCAGAAAGCTTCTCTCGCCTCATCTCATCCTTCGTTCTCAGCCTCCACCCTCCGGCGTCCCCTCGTCGCCTCCGCTTTTCAGGTATCTTTTGGGTTTTTAAGGATTGAAGCCTTTCTGCAATTCATGCCTAAATTTCTTTATGTGTGGTTCAAAAGCAATTGTTGGTTTCTTTTCTATTCCTCTGGTTATTGCTTTTCCACTTCTAAAGCTTGGAACATGCAGCTTTAGCTAGTTTTGTGATATTATAAACGAAAGATGAGTCATTGTACATAATGCAAATAATGCTTGTTCACCATACACATTGTAATAGGTCGTCTGATTTTCTATTTTTGTTCGGACAAAAATGAGATGAAACAATGCTGTGGCACAATTTTCTTAGGTGCATAAACTATGTTTTTGTGTTTCTTTATCATAGAATCGACAAAGAGGAGAATTCATCTTGTAAACCCGGTTTTGCTTGGGCAAATTTGAGTTAGAATACGATTGGATAAAAATGCTCAAAGTTTCAACTTTTGTGATGCAAACGATGATCTACTTCATTTGCATTTTCATGGGAATATTAATGAAAATACAGGGCATTGTTATCTATGTAAAGAGCTTTGTTAATAAAATAATATTAAGGATTGGCCTGCAGTGAAATGGATCTGGCATTTTCTATTATGATTGAAATATGCACAGTTCACAATCTTTTACAGTCACTAACTTACATTTGTACAAATTTTTGACAAATTATTCCAAGTACTTTGGTACTAGCTCGATTTGTTCTCGAGGCAAATGAGTATGACTCATCTTTTTGAATTAAAGTTTTCACTTTATCTACTTTCTTTAACTGATTAGAATTTTTCTTTTAAAAATTTGTACATGCGCAAAGGATGATATCATCGTGCACAATGTTGATAAAGAATTTGGATTTAGAATTGACACGATATTTGCTAATAAGGATGAAGCATAAAAGACATACAATGCATATGCAATTTCCAAGGGATTTGGAGTGAGAAGAGGACAAAAGGCACACAATAGTAAAGGAATATTGCGAACATGCACATTTCTTTGTAATTGTAAAGGACTCTCTTCGCTAATTCTACCTCGTGAATAAAGCCTCGGATTTTCACTAATATTCCCATGAAAATGCAAATGAAATAGATCACAGTTTGCATCACAGAAGTTGAAAATTTGAGCATGTCTATCTGATCGTATTCTAGACTCAAATCTGTCCAAGCAAAATCGAATTTACAAAATGAATTCTCCTCTCTATCTATTCTAAAATAAAGAAACACAAAAACATAATTCGTGCACCCTAAGGCAAACCGTGCCATAGCATCGTTTCATCTCTTTTTTTCCGAAAAGAAATGGAAAATCGCACGACCTATTGTAATATGTGTAGTGAACTAGCATGATCTACATTATGTACAATGACTCATCTTTCGTTTATAGTATCTCGAAACTAGCTAAATCTGCATGTTTCAAGCTTTAAAAGTGAAAAAGGAGTAACGAGAGGAACATAAAAGAAATTGGCAATTGCTTTTGATTCGCACGGAGAGAAATTCAGTCATGAATTGTAGAAAGACTTCAATCATCGAGAACCTAGAAAATACCTACAAAGTAGAGGCGGTGAGGGGAGACAGGATGGCGAAGACGGACGCTGGAGGCGGGGGCCACGAGGGGGAGGCCGGAGGGCGGAGGTGGACGTCAAGAACAACGGATGAGATGAGGTGAGAGAAGCTTTTCTAGGGAAGGTGAAGAGACTCTAAAGTGAAAACGAAAAGACTCGTACGTGAAAGAGGAGAGTGAGGGTGAGAGAGAGAGAGAATGCTCGCATTAAATGCGTTGCTTGCGTGCTCAGTATACCCATAGGCGCCAGAGGAGAGAGAATATGACAATATGGCATTTTTTTTCTATTTCAGGTCAAAGTTACACGTCACTCTGCTGATGAGTCTACGTGAATTTGTATACGTCACGTAGACACGTAATATGATGTACACAAATCACTGAATATTTTTTTAAAAGCCTATAAAAAGGATGTCGCGACCTAAAATTTCTCTCAGGCTAATGGATTGTTAAGACTAAGCCTAACTCGGGCCCTCCCAAGCCCTACCAATTCGCAACTTAGGATTTCGATTTTTAACGTGCAAAAGTTTTCATACTTGGAGTCGCCACTAATCTATTTGTGGTAGGTCGATTAGAAACCTAAATAAAACATAGGGAGATATGTTTTATTCCTACGAACCAGAGATTCTAAGCTCGGGGACTTGATTACGCTAGATCTAGTCTAACGCCCTTTCGGTACCTTTTCTTTTCAAAAAATATTTATGCAAACAGTCTGGATCCATTTTATTATCTAATTACTAACATGTGAGGTGTTCATGCGGGTGCGCAGACCACCAAAGTAACATCCAATAATCAAAACATTAAATAAATTGGGAGAATGGGAGAATTACTTACCTCGAAGCAACGTAACCATCTGCATTGTTAGCTAGAAAATCACATCAACAATCCTAATATAATTTCTAATTAACAAGCAATTCACTCAATACTTTTTGGGTTTTCACTTATTTAAATGAGAGCTAACCTACATGTAATGACGTGCAAAAATTAATATGCGATTAATGCAGCCTAACATGCAAATTATATGTCATGCGACAACGTGACCTAATTCTAATGGCGGATAAATGATTTATTTTTGGTATTTTTAAATGAAATTCGGAATTAAAAAATACCTAAATTAACATGCAATCTATTCTAAAAAACGATAATTTAATCTATCCTAAAGTGACTTCTTTTTGGTATTTTTATGAAAATTCGAAATTAAGAATTACCCTAAAATGAACCGTCAAGATCAGGATAATATCTAAATTAAACTAGGAAATAAATTACTCTAATTCCTAATTTAAATTAAAAATTATCCTATTGACTTATTCAAAGCAAGTTATTCTAAACCTATCCTAAACATGCATCATTATCTTCTAATAAGATCAATTCAAATCCTAAGTAATCTTTTTGGAATTTTCTTTTTAAAGGAAATAAATTAAACAGACAGATAACAATCACGATCAAAACCAGTTCACGCAATCCGCAAGATTCTTTAAATTCAGACAAGGCAAAGAAATCAAACTAGCGGCCATATCTATAGGGTTATAGATATCGACAGAAAGTTGATTGTTTAAATTTGGAAAGCGTATAAAATCTATTATCGTATCCAAGTGATTATAGATAAGATAACGATTTTCCGTTTCGTCGCGTATCGTACCGTCGTCCAGATACATTGCTAAATTAGGCAAAATTCCTAATTTTAAGTGTTTCAAATATTTGCGGATATTACGTGCATTATCCCCAATATCAAGCAATCCATCAAATATTCTCAGAATATTTAAAACACCTAAACTAGGAATTTAAAATAATCTAAAAATTATTGGATATTGATCGTACCTAATTTGGTAGATATTTCCAAATTTGAATCACCGGGATTGCGGATCGCGGGATGGTGACCGGCGGCACGTCGGGAGCGGCGATGGGTGGACCAACAGCGAGGACGACGACGACAACGACAACAGCTCGGGGAGCGGCTCAGCTCGTGGTGGTGGTTGCACTCAAGGGAAAAAGTGACTTATGACTGGAAGTCTTGTTTTGGCCAAGCACTCTTTGCAAACTCTCAATATGCAAATCCTTTCGTGAGTCTATATGTCTAAGTCTCCAATGAAGACGTTGACCGAACAGCCTTCTTTGACCATTGTTATATCCCAAAAGCAATAAGAAAGTGACGTCTTCTGCTTGTGTTGAAACCGTGGGGTAATTGCAAGAACATGCCAAAAGGTCTGCAAAAAATAAAAATAAAAACCAGAGCTTTGCAGGACCAGTCTCAGTTATGTGGATCTAGACACGTTGCTGCAGCTTGATGCGGCACAACCGAAGCTACTCGTCGTGAGAAACTCGTTGAAAAGACCTGCAAAATACACCCAACGCACAAAGATGTAATCTGAAATTTTTTTTTTTTGACGGCTTGTTGGTGTTGTCGGCAACGTGATGAGCAGCGGCTAGTATCAGGAATGCTATGCGGGGCTGAGATCTCGGTTCAGCAAACGACGCTCAGCGGCTTGGTCGTCAGAGGGCTGGTTCAGCGTTGTTGTGCAGGGACTTACGAGGTTGAGGAACGATGGAGCTCACTGGAACACTGAGGTTGCAAGATCTTCGGTGGCCGTGAAATTGTTGGACTGGTGAGGCGCGGGTTCACGGCTGCGCCGCAAGAGAGGAGGAGTGGTGGTAGTCGGCTTCGTGGAGGAGTTTGCTGGTTGCGGTGAGCGACGCCACCAGACGAGGGAGTGATTGATCTGGTGCGACGATGAAGGTGCAGTCGTGAGGGACTCCCAAGACCTCTCTCTTTTTCTGTCTCGCACTTTTCTCTCTGAAAATTCTCTCGTGTTTTCTCTCTCGCTCTTGTCTTCTTCGTTTGGCCTCTTGCTCTTTGAAAATTCTGATCTTTCTCTCAATGGTCTCACCTCTGTGTCTTTTTTCGTCTCTTTCCCGGGCCTCCTCTCTATGACCGTGTATCAAATTGTGAGCTTTGAAAATTGTGTGAGCTCCCCCTCCCCCCAAAGACATAAACATATATTTATAGTATAAACCTAGGTCAATTAGCGGGTTTTCTAGTCCTAATAGGCTTAGATTTGGGCTTTAATTAATTCTAAGTGGGCTGAATTAATTTAGGCTTTTCTTTAATTAAGCATAATGGGCTAATTAAGCTCAAATTAAAACAACCAAGCCCCTTTTGCACGCGATTTTTGGCCCCCATCCCTTGAGTGAGCCGAATTTCGTGCTCGGTTTTCACGATGAATTTTCAATTTTCTCGTCACCGCCGGTCCGATATGAAATGCAACTAACCTACATGAACTTAAATTATATGTTATGCAATTTTAATATTTTTGTTCAGGGGTTAAAATTTAATCCCTAATTTTTCTATGCAATATTTACTAAATGGTTAATCAAAATTTAGGCGTCAACAAGGGACAAAGCTCAGACAGAAATGGCACAATCGACACGAACGAGAAACAAGAAAAATCGCGATCTATTGAAAGGGACTGGAGTCTATTGCCTCTATAAGTTTATTATATCAATTTGAGTGTTATTCTTAAGAGTTAGCAAGTGTGACAAACAAACGCTATAGTAAGAGTGACAAACGCTATTTGTAAATGCACAAGAAAATTGTTTTTCTTATCAAAAATACATTTTTGTAGGTGAGAGAGACAAATTGAGAGAATGACCCTTTGCAAACACTAGAGACGTGTGGTTACAATTTGGGAAGTGAGTCTATTATGTCATGCTTATTAAATGAGAGCAGATACTGAAGGGTTCCAATAATGACCGGATCTATAAGATAGATGTAACTGGAGCCTAGTTTTGTGCGACAATTCTACGACTGTAACAAATAGGGGTATTTGTACTCTTTGCATAAGTAGCGGAATCTAGCCCATTTGAGCTACTAGAATTAGAAGTAGAAGTGTGCAACCAGATCAGGTTTATCCGGAAACCGGACCGGCCCATAAAAAAAACAGGTCCGAAAACCGGTTCACGTTTGAACCAGTTCGAGAATCGGTTCCATTTTTTGGGAACCTGTTAAAACCGGTCCAACTTCCGATTCCAAGTTTGTAATTTTATATGGTTAGAATTCAAAGCATTATATCAAGAAGAATAAGAGAGGTAATCATTATTTGCAGATAGTCTAACTTAAGGACTTGTAAGTATTATAGAGAGCAATTTCCTTTTTCTTAAAATTTTCGTTCTGTAACGAAAAAACTACATATCAAACTGGAACCTATGCTATTTTATCACGTCCATTAAATTATTATGATAAGATAATCTGCTTTTGTGGTAATACTTAAGATTGTTTGCACAATCAAACTTAGAATCTTTGATTTGAGTTATAAGTTTTCCTATTTACTACATGGAAAAAATGAAACCAAAAAAAAGAACAAAAAAAAAACAAGTTCTTGGATAGACCTTGAAATCAGACCGAAAAAATAGGATAGATTCCAAAACAAGATCTAGGGCAAACAGGATAGGTTTCAGATTCAAAAAACTAGGAACCGATTATAACATGATTGGTTTCAGGTTTCAAGTCTAGAATCGACTCACCCTGAAACCGATCACCCCTAATTAGAAGAAAGGACACCTCTATAATTCAGATTTGCAATTTCTCTTTTCCTAAACTCTTTAATTTCTGTTATTTATATTGCAAGTTTGCACAACTTTGAAGCATAAATTTGTCAGATTTGGTTGTACGAACCGGTTTGTATTTTCTTGAACAGCAAATTAACTCCTTCTTAGTTTCTTATTCCGGCCTAACACATCACCCCAATTGCAAAAGGAGTCACTTATTTAAACACGCTATAACATAAAAAGAAAAAAAAACTTATCTTTCTTTTATGGATACTCTAAATACATTCTATAGAGAATACATACAATAAAGAAGCCATTGCCAACCCTACCTCACCTCATTTTGTCACCATGCCAAAATCCTAGACCTGGTGAGGCTTCCCCCAACAAAATTTGATGTTTGATATAGCTTTTAGGGAACATACATTCTATATATTCCAAGAAACATGATGAAAGTTTGGTACATAATCTCCCTCAAATTAGGGGATATTCTATATATTCCAGGAAGTATGACGAAAAAAGTTAGGTGTATAAATCTCCCTCAAATTAGGGTATTGCAAGAATATGTTCATTTCCTCCCGGTAATAACAAAACCAATAATTTATTTGTGAAGTGGCACACGTGGAGGCATGGGGATCGGCTTAGAGCTAGCAAAACGGGCTATTGCAGCGACACCTGGCACGAACGTGTCAAGAACTCGAGCCCCCTCCGTTTCCTTACCATAGACGGAAAGTGAAGGAGGAACTGTGTAATGACTGATATGGCATTTGACTCCTTGTGAGGGGACCTAGTTTACCCGCAAATGGTCGATGTACATAGATTGTCCGAACATTGCAAGATCTTCTTTTGGCAACAAAAACATATAAAAGAGGAAAGAAAATGGAAATCCCATGAACCAGAAATGAGAGTCCGACCCTCTGCTTCTGCTTCTGCTTCAAGGACGATTACAAGAACTCGGATGTTTCTTTGTTCCCTTTTCTTTAATAAGTGGAAATGACTTGATTGAGTTCACGTCCTTGGGTGCAAGGGAGTGAAGATTGGCTGGTTTGATCGATTCTTTGAGCCCAAAGGATCACGTGTGGAACAGCTCAAACCTCGTTCGAGAGCTTCTCATCGTCAGCTGCATCTTGATTTGTCCAAAAATAATATTTTGACCATCAAAAATTTTAAACTAATAAACATGTGATAAATTTACCCTATGTTAGTTTCCGTTAAATTTTATCGTCAAATTTCAAAATTTAATGACATGTGACAGTTGAGGGTGCACCGGTTTGGCACAAATGTACGAGTTAGTAATTTTTTCTGGTATTAATCCAATTTAATGGAAACTCACTGAAGGTAAATTTATTATAAATGTACCAGTTTGGAATTTTTGATAGTAAAAAAAAATAATTTTGGGTAAATTTGTCATAAAAGTAATAATTTGAAATTTTTAGTAGTCAAAAATTAATTTTTTGATAAATCTGTCATAAGTGTAAAAATTTAAAATTTTTCATGATATTAATAATATTTTTATCGAATAATATTTCTACTTTATATTGATTTAATTTTTAAGGTGTGGATCGTGGATTACACGAAATAATTTAAGCATTAGAAACTTTAATATCATTCTTTCACGAAACCCAAGTGTCAAAAAAAAAAAAAAAGCGAAGAAACATCCGTCCTCTCATAATTAAACCCCACGCTTCACAGTCTCCCACACAGTGGGTCGTGTCGTGGATTCTTTGCTCTGTTCGATATTCTCTCTCTCTCTCTCTATCTTTCGTGCATCAGCCTTGGCTTCTCTGCACGATACTCGTGGGTCTTCTTGTTTTCGGTCGTCCCCGAAGCTAGGAAATGGCGGGCGGTGTGAGCAGGAAGATTTCGGCCGCATCAGCGAGGTCTCACACCAGGAGAGCTAAGCAGAGCTCTCCTGTTGTCCTGCCTTCAGGTCGATTGCTTGCCTGCCCTTTTCTTACTTGTCCCTTATTTTTTTGCCGAGAATTTTTTTGGGGGCTTCAATTTGCTCTCGTTCTTCGCTTCGCGTTGGAACCAACGCCCCAGAATGGGACTCGCGGTTCGTGGGTTCTTGGGGTTTCATTTTTCCTTTTCGTGTGCTCTGTTTCGTTTACATTTGTTCCCCCTTTTTTCTTTTTCCCCCCAATTCTGACATTTGAAAGAGAGAGTAGGATTGGGTACATCGGGGATGGGATTTTTCAGTTGTGTTGCTTGGGTGTAGCTGGAGATAAGAGAGCTGTGTGGCTTGTGACGAACTGACTTGAAAAAACATGCACCATGAAATTCATGGCTTGCATTTGTTCTGGACTAATTTTGGGCGAACTTTTGCGGGATTTTTAGTACAGTGAACAAGTAGTCATAGCTTGAATCTGATTAAGGCTCCGTTTGTTTCGTGGAGATTCAATGAATTGAAAAACATTTTTCTAAAAATAATAGTTTTTATCGCTTGAAATAATTAGTTAATGAAAAATATTTTCGTCTTTAACAATTTATATCTAAATATTTTTCACGAATGATGAAAAGATTTATCGATCATCCATTTTTATATGCGGTATAAGCGATAATTTATTTTCCGCGAAATAAACGCATCCTAAATTTTTGTACGATTGCTTCTTTTTGTAGCCAGACTTTCTCTGCTTTTGTTCACGTCTTATTTGGCATATAATGTCGGGTTAGAACTCCAGAGTTATGGAAGAAATCACACGTTTAACGGTTCTTAGTACAGCTTGTCTTATGTTGTCTAGTATTACCATTTTTGTTCTCATGAAATAATTAGCTCTATGAGTATATTTTGTCATATGCTCTTTGTACTTGCACCGCTGAGAAAAAAGAGATAAAGCTTGAGCTCAGCTGACGAGAATTTCGGGTTGTGCGAAGAATAGCTCTGTTCTTGGTACTTTGGAAATGTGACCCCTGAAATGGTATTGAAATTCTCTGATCAAAAGATCCCAATTGTTCTTTTATTTTTTTTTTTACCTTTCTTAACTCTGGCATTTTTCCTTATCTGAAAGCAAAGAACATCCACAGCTCTAATGTTCCGATTCCGTGCCTGTGTTGTTAAATTGCATTCTCATGTTTTAGGGATTTTCACCAAATTGTTGGCGGTTTTTCTTGTTGGAATTCTTGCATTGGCGTATCAAGCAATCCAACCTGCTGCACCGAGGATACCGGGAACTCCAGATGGTCCCCCTGTTACAGCACCGAGGATAAAGCTTAGAGATGGAAGACATTTAGCATACAAAGAACACGGCAAGCCAAAGGACATAGCAAACTATAAAATTGTATTCGTCCATGGATTTGATTCTTGTCGGCATGATGCTGTTGTGGCCAGCACTTTATCTCAGGTGCTCAGATATTTTTCTTCCCATTCTGCTTCCGGTGTAGTATTGTTCCTGCTAAGACTCTGAGAATGCTATTTTTTCGTCCTTATCATTTCTTATTCACTGGGTTCTACCAGGAAATTATCGATGACTTGGGTATATACATTGTGTCCTTTGATCGACCTGGTTACGGCGAGAGTGATCCTGACCCAAAACGAACACCAAAGAGCATTGCATTAGACATAGAAGAGCTTGCTGATAAATTGGGTCTAGGGTCAAGATTTTATGTGATCGGACTTTCCCTGGGAGGGCAGGTGGTGTGGGGCTGCCTCAAGTACATCCCTCACAGGTATAGATCGCTTTATATAACAATGAGTCTTACATGTATGAAGCTACATTGCTCATGCTGACTTAAGTTTAAATAAAATGGGACATAGTTAAAAGCCGCTGCATTCTCTATTTACTCTAATTGTTTTTAAATGATCCACAGACTAGCAGGAGCAGTACTTCTGGCTCCAAGCGTCAACTACTGGTGGCCTGGTTTTCCAGCAAGCCTGTCGACTGAGGCATACTACCAAAAGTTTCGGCACTACCAATGGACTCTCCGGGTCGCTCATTACACTCCCTGGCTTACCTATTGGTGGAACACTCAAAAATGGTTTCCTGCTAGTGTTGTGGCTCGCCATCCTGATAATTTTTCTCCTCCAGACAAGGAACTCATTTCAAAGCGTCCCCCAAGACCATATGCGGTTTGTTCGCTTAACTCACTTTAATAAGTCTTATGCATATGCTTTCTGTTGTTTAACTAAAGCTGTTAGTTTGAAATTGAGAAGAATGAAGTTATGTACAGCTAGTTTCTTTGTGCATATATGCCATCTAATGAAAGGCAATCTTAGTAGCACGTGGCTTTGACTTGAGGGCCTGAAGCATATCCATGTTTTCCCTACGTTTCAGGGATCTGTTCATGGTCCAAGTTCTTTGGCTGCTGTAGGAAGCTTTTCTAGAAATTTTCGAGTATCATCACAATAATATATGGGGAAAATTCCATTTTGGTACTCAAAGTGGGGTCAAATTCTCAATTTGGTACCCAAGTGCTTAGTCAGTTTTAAATAAGGGCCCAAAGTGCCCGAAAAGTCTCAAATAATGGTCTGGGTCGCCGGCCAGCCAAAATGTCCGCCGGTGGCCAAAAAAAGATACTGTTATGGTGCCGGAACAGTACTTTTATTATTTTTTTACATTTTTTTCTTTCTTTTTTTCTGTTTTTTTCTTTTCCTTTTCCTTTTCTTTTTTTTTTCTCTTCCCTCCACTGGAGGTCGCCGGCCTCAAGCGGAGGCTGCCCTCGCTTGGGCGGGCGAGGGTCGCCCTCGCCCGCCCAGCCCAGGAGGGGGTGCCCATCGCCCGACGCCGGCGAGGGCGACCTAGGACAAGATTCCGCCATTTCGACTCTTTGTTTTAAATTTTTTTTTTGTTTACCTCCAGTCGTCTTCCAAATCCGCGCGGTTGCTGTTTCGTTGTGGGAGGTCTGTGATTTTGGGGGGGGGTCACTGTCCTGGTCGTCTCGCTTTTCTTGAAGCTCCTCCGTCTGCTCGCCCAATTGGATCGCGCGGGCGGGATCAAGGTCGCCGCTGCGGCTTTCTTTCTTTCTTTTCGTTTCGTTTTTTTTCTTTGTCGTGGGAATTTGGGTCAAGAATTTCTCGTTGTCAAGGGGCATGAGAAATACGGTCGTTTTCTCAAATAAAAATCTAATGTGAATCTTATTTTTAAAAGTGTTATTATTACGAGAATCCAAAATCGATATCTGCATTAACAAATTTACCCTTCATTAGTTTCCATCAAATTTCACCTTTAAATTGCTCAATTTAGATATGTGACAACAATGGTGAGAACCAGGTTTAGGATTTTACATACTTTTTATCAATTCTGATACGATGCCAGCGAGGGCCGCCTCCGCCGGAGGGAAGAGAAAAAAAAAAAGAAAAGGAAAAGGAAAAGGAAAAAATAATAAAAGTACTGTTCCGGTACCGGAACAGTACCGTTTTTGGCCGCCAGCGGACATTTTGGCTGGCCATAGACCCAAACCCTTATTTAAGACTTTTTGGGCACTTCGAGCCCTTATTTGAGATTGACTAAGCACTTTAAACTCTTATTTGACACTTTGTCCACTTTAAGTACCAAATTGAGAATTTGACCCCACTTTGGGTACCAAAATGGAATTTTCCCTAATATATGCAACTTTTGCTGCATGGCATTGAGAATATTAAATTTGTTCCAAGCATTCTCTTCAAGGGAACATCTTGTATTTAGCGTTGAAAGGCTTGGCACATTACACTTCTGCTCTGTGAATCTTTTTGTTCGTTATATTTTCACTTTAACATGCTGAAGATTTTGAGAAAGTGGAAAGCTTTATTTAATTTTGGTGGAGAGAACTTTTTAGTTCCTCTATTCATGCTTGGAGTCACATTTTGTTTTCTTAAGTAACTTCCTTATCGTGCATCAATTGCACTGAGAGATCCATGGCAATAGAAATGCTCCTTCTATGCCAGAGGGAAATGGATTTTCTCAGTGAAATGGTAATAGATGTACCAAGTAAACATGAATAGTTCTTTTCACAATATCTTTTCTCCCTGTCTGTTTAACTAACCATTCGTGTAATTATACTAAAATGATGGACCGCGTATTCCTTCCTCAATCTCGCTATTATCTACCATTCCTGTTGCTCAGAACAGCATGATGGGCCTTTTGTTCTCCTCGATTTGTGGTAACCCTTGATTTATCTCAGACTGAGTTGTATTCTGCAATGATCAGGCACAGGTAAGACAGCAAGGAGAATACGAGTCTCTACACCGAGACATGATGGTCGGGTTCGGTACCTGGGAGTTCGACCCAATGGATTTGGAAAACCCATTTCCCAACGGCGAAGGTTCCGTACATTTATGGCAGGGCGACGATGATTTGGGTGTGCCTGTGACACTGCAGCGTTTCATTGCCCACCGGCTTCCCTGGATTAAGTATCATGAGCTTCCGCAGTCTGGCCACTTGTTTTCCTTTGCCGATGGAATGTGCGATGCTATAGTCAAGACACTTATAGTTGGGGAAACCGCCATATCCCAATAACTCTAGGTAGAGAATTTGGATTCCTGATGTCATATTGATGCATCTATCATGTCAAGCGGTGTGTAGACCCTTTGTCTGGATAGTGGACATGCTGTTCTTCTGGTTTTATGTATTTTTTCCCCCAATCTGCATAGTATGTGGAGGCAGAGGTCTTGTTAGTGGTTCTACTTCTTGGTCAGCTAGTTAAACAACTCCTTTGAAGACTTGAAACGACCATTTCAGCTAAACCTTTATCTTGGCTGTTGGAAGAAGTTTCTTTCATCTTTCAAAGCATAGCTCACGGTTGACCCACGTATGACCATGAGAATTCCATGTCGTCAGAGTGGAATGCTATGTATTTTACACCGACCCTTGTCGAGAGATGTTGGTTTTTATGTCCTTGTGTTCACAAATTTTCTGGGTTCCGTTGAAGTAAAATACTTTAAGGAGTAGAAAATAGAAATAGTTCTTTTCGATGCTGTTGTCAAATGAAGAAATTTCACTGGCACTGTCCTTTTGGTATCATCATACATCCAGCTAGACAATTCTTTTGTGCGATCCCAAGTCGCAACCTCATCAAAAGCTGCATTGAGAAGATCAACACGGTTGTTCGACAAAGTGAGATCCGCAGTCGTAAAAGACTGAAGTGAATAGATCTTTCAATCAAAGCCTGATCATCAAATGAACTATTGGATTTTGTGGACTTCTGGGGAATTAGAGGGGACTCAGGAAGCATATATATTATGGATGCTTTGTCTTGCCGGGATTTCGTCTTAGTTGTTTGCCAGTTGGGTAACCTGGTCTAGTTCTGGAACTGACCGCAACTGATGCTTTTAAGTTCCGAGCTGATTCCGGGAACCTAGAATTAGCTTAGAACTGGTCTAGTTCAGCGGTCTTGGGAACCAATCCAGCAAGGCCGTTTCATCCGCTCTTGGGATGAATTTATTTCTAATGCTTTTCTAAAAAGAAGAGATGAGACTTTCGCGCTTACCATAACTTGAGCCATGATCTTCAAGGTATATACAAGTAACTAAATTAACACTTGATGAAGAGTAATTTTCATGATAGAAAGGTGCAACTTTCATACTTTATCATAAATAATGTTGGTTCTTGGGTAGAAGCAGGAATTAGCATGGAACGGATTGCATCAAGATACAACCGGTTTATGTATGGACTGATATCCCAATTTTGGGGATCAATTCTCATATCTAGGTCAGGATCCGATTTACGCTGAAACATCCCGTGTTCTGTTTGCCAAGTAAATACATATCATTTGTAGCTTTTAGATACGAAATTGTACATAAAAAGAAAAGATTGAATATAGGAGCAGGCGAACAAGTGAGTAGCATTGGGGGCCTCCTCTCTTCTTGAAGATTCAGCTCATAGCAATCATGTATGATATTTTGCCAAAAATTATGAACTGCATAGAACGAGAGATTGATGATATGGCCCAATCAAAACTTACCTTAATTAGAAGATGTGATTGACTGCCCAGAAAGAATATTTTCTACACGCGTTATGCAAGGTGTTCTACCGACATTTTTATGGATTAGATAGATGTAATGTCTTCATGATTCAATTGCAACATTTAAAGTTAAAAGGCCTATAAAAGGAGAAAATATTTAGTGATTTATATACGCCACGTCACATGCTTACGTGACGTGCACAAATTCACGTGTGCCCACCAATGGAGTGACATGTGGCTCTAACCTGAAATAAAAAAATGTCGTATTTTCAGATTGTCTCTCCTCTGGCGCCCCTTGAAGGACTGCCTTTCTCTCCTCTGGCACCGCTAGGAAGACTGAGCACGCAAGCAACGGATTTAATGCGAGCGTTCTCTCTCTCCTTTTTCACGTACATTTGGTTGAATCTTTTCTTTTTCGCTTTGGAGTCTCTTCACCTTTCCCAGAAAGCTTCTCTCACCTCATCTCATCCTTCGTTCTCCGCCTGCACCTCGTCGCCTCCTCCTCCCGCTCGTCAACTTCGTCTCCGCCTCGTGACCTCAACCTCCTGCTTGTCGCCTCCGCCTCCACCCTCGCACCTCCGCTTTTCAGGTATTTTTTGGGTTTTCGATGATTGAAGTCTTTCTGCAATTCGTGCCTAAATTTCTTTATGTGTGGATCAAAAGGAATTGTCGATTTCTTTTTTGTTCCTCTGGTTACTGCTTTTCCACTTCTAAAGCTTGAAACATGCAGCTTTAGCTAGTTTTGTGATATTATAAACGAAAGATGAGTCATTGTACATAATGCAAATCATGCTTGTTCACCGTACACATTGTAATAGGTCGAACAATTTTCTGTTTCTGTTCGGACAAAATGAGATGAAACGATGCTATGGCGCAGTTTCCTTAGGTGCATAAACTATGTTTTTGTGTTTCTTTAGCTTAGAATCGACAAAGAGGAGAAATCATCTCGCAGACCCGGTTTTGCTTGGGTAGATTTGAGTTAGAATATGATCAGATAGAAATGCTAAAATTTTATACTTCTGTGATGCAAACTGTCATCTACTTCGTATGCATTTTCATGGGAATGTTAGTGAAAATCCAAGGCTTTGTTATCTATGTAAAGAGCTTTGTTCATAAAATAATAGTAAGGATTGGCCTGTAGTGAAGTGGATATGGCATTTTCTATTATGATTGAAATATGCACAGTTCACAATCTTTTACAGTCACTAACTTACATTTCAATCATGGGAATATTAGTGAAAATCCAGGGCTTTGTTATCAATGTAAAGAGTTTTGTTAATAAAATAATATTAAGGATTGGCCTGCAGTGAAGTGGGTATGGCGTTTTCTATTTTGATTGAAATATGCACAGTTCACAATCTTTTACAGTCACTAACTTACGTTTGTACAAATTTTCAACAGATTATTCCAAGTACTTTGGTGCTAGGTCGATTTGTTCTCGAGGCAAATAGGTATGACTCATCCTTTTAGAATTAAATTTTTCACTTTATCCACCTTCTTTAAATGATTAGAATTTTTCTTTTAAAAATTTGTAGAGGCTGCAGAGGATAATATCATCGTGCACAATATTGATAAAGAAATTGAATTTAGAATTGGCATGGTATTTGCTAACAAGGATGAAGCATATAAGACATACAATATATATGCAATTTCCGAGGGAGTTGGAGTGAGAAGAGGACAAAAGGCACACAATAGCAAAGGAATATTGCGAACATGCACATTTCTTTGTAATTGTAAAGGACACTCTCCACCAATTCTACCTCATGAACAAAGCCCTGGATTTTCACTAATATTCCCATGAAAATGCAAATGAAGTAGATCACAGTTTGCATCACAGAAGTTGAAAATTTGAGCATGTCTATCTGATCGTATTCTAACTCAAATCTACTCAAGCAAAACCGGGTTTACAAGATGAATTCTCCTTTCTGTCAATTCTAAACTAAAGAAACACAAAAACATAGTTTATGCACCCTAAGGAAATTCGTTTCACAGCATCGTTTCATTTCATTTTGTTTGAAAAGAAACAGAAAATCGTACAATCTATTGCAATGTGTGTAGTGAACAAGTATGATCTACATTATATACAATGAATCATCTTTCGTTTATAATATCTCGAAACTAGCTAAATATGCATGTTTCAAGCTTTAGAAGTGGAAAAAGAGTAATGAATGGAACAAAAAAGAAATCGACAATTGCTTTTGATCCACATATAGAGAAATACAGTCATAAATTGCAGAAAGACTTAAATCATCGAGAACCCAGAAAATACCTGAAAAGCAGAGGTGACGAGGGGAGATGGGAGGGCGGAGGCGGACGCTTGAGGCAGGGGCCATGAGGGCAAGGCGAGAGGGCAGAGGTGGACGCTGGAGGTGGAGGCCACGAGGGGGAGGAGGGAGGGCAGAGGCGAACGCCGAGAACGAAGGATGAGATGAGGTGAAGGAAGCTTTATGGGGAAGGTGAAGAGATTTCAAAGTGAAAAAGAAAAGAGCCGTTCAAACGTATGTGAAAGAGGAGACTGAGGGAGGAGGGAGAGGGAGAGAGAGAATGCTTGCATTAAATGCGTTGCTAGCGTGCTCAATCTTCCTAGAGGCGCCAGAGGAGAGAGAGTATGAAAATATGGCATTTTTTTTTTCAGGTCAAAGTTACATATCGCTCCACTAGTGGTTCACGTGAGTTTATGTACGCCATGTAGGCACGTGACATGGCGTGCACAAATCACTTAATATTTTTTTAAAAGCCTATAAAAGGGGCAAAGCTCGGACAGAAATGGCACAGTTGACAAGAACGAGAAACAAGAAAAATCGTGATCTATTGAAAGGGACCGGAGGCTATTGCCTCTATAAGTTTATTATATCAATTTGAGTGTTATTCTTAAGAGTTAGCAAGAGTGACAAACAAACACTCTAGTAAGAGAGACATACGCTATTTGTAAATGCACAAGAAAATCGTTTTTCTTATCAAAAATATATTTTTGTAGGTGAGAGAGACAAATTGAGAGAATGACCCCTTGCAAACGCTAGAGACATGTGGTTATAATTTGGGAAGTGAATCTAATATGTCATGCTTATCAAATGAGACTAGATATTGAAGGGTTCCAATAGTGACTGGATCTATAAGATAGATGTAACTGGAATCTAGTTTTGTGCGACAGAAACTTCTACGATTGTAGCAAATAGGGGTATTTGTACTCTTGGCGTAAGTAGCGGAATCTAGCCCATTTGAGCTGCTAGAATTGGAAGAAAGGACACCTCTATAATTCAGATTTGCAATTTCTCTTTTCCTAAACTCTTTAATTTCCACTATTTATATTGCTAGTTTGCACGATGCGAAGCATAAATTTGTCGGATTTGGTTATACAAAACCGGTTTGTATTTTCTTGAACAGCAAATTTACTCCTCCTTAGTTTCGTATTCCGGCCTAACACATCACCCCATTTGCAAAAGTAGTCACTTTTTTAAACACGCTACAACATAAAAAGAAAAAAAAAAACTTATCTTTCTTTCATGGATACGCTAAATACATTCTATAGAGACATGGTGCAAGTGAGAGGATACATACAACAAAGAAGCCATTGCCAACCCTACCTCACCTCATTTTGTCACCATGTCAAATGCCTAGACCTGGTGAGGCTTCCCCCAACAAAATTTGATGTTTGATATAACTTTTAGGGAACATACGTTCTATACATTCCAAGAAACATGATGAAAGTTTGGTTACATAATCTCCCTCAAATTAGGGGATATTCTATATATTCCAAGAAGTATGACGAAAAAAGTTAGGTGTATAATCCCTCAAATTAGGGTATTGCAAGAATATGTTCATTTCCTCCCGGTAATAACAAAACCAATAATTTATTTGTGAAGTGGCACACGTGGAGGCATGGGGATCGGCTTAGAGCCAGCAAAACGGGCTATTGCAGCGACACCTGGCACGAACGTGTCAAGAACTCGAACCCCCTCCATTTCCTTACCATAGACGGAAAGTGAAGGAGGAACTGTGTAATGACTGATATGGCATTTGACTCCTTGTGAGGGGACCTAGTTTACCCGCAAATGGTCGATGTACCTAGATTGTCCGAACATTGCAAGATCTTCTTTGGGCAACAAAAACATATAAAATAGGAAAGAAAATGGAAATCCCATGAACCAGAAATGAGAGTCCGACCCTCTGCTTCTGCTTCAAGGACGATTACAAGAACTCAGATGTTTCTTTGTTCCCTTTTCTTTAACCAGTGGAAATGACTTGATCGAGTTCACGTCCTTGAGTGCAGGGGAGTGAAGATTGGCTGGTTTGATCGATTCTTTGAGCCCAAAGGATCACGTGTGGAACAGCTCAAACCTCGTTTGAGAGCTTCTCATCGTCAGCTGCGTCTTGATTTGCACAGCAATAATACCCTCTGATCTGAATCAGGTAAACCTTGTACAATCTCTTTCCCTCCCTTTCTTCTCTCTTTTCTAGAGCTTCTGTTTTTCTGTATCCATTTTGCTTGTTGCTTGATCTTCATCTGTTGTGTACTTCAGATCAATCATTTGTTAACTAATATAGCTTCCCGTGAAGGTAGAACCTAGGAATAGGAGTTGATAGCAGCTGCTTGTAGAACTCTCTCTCTCTCTCTCTCTCTCTCTCTCTCTCTCTCTCTCTCTCTCTCTCTCTCTCTACATCACTTGGTTTTGTTGATTTGATTTGCAAATAATTAGGGGACTATGGGATTTTTCTAAAGGAGGAAAGTATCTTCTTCTTTTTCTGGCAAGTGCCTAAAATGTCTCGTTTTGGAAGTGATGAACTCGTTCTTTAATAATTTAGATAAGACTAGATTTTCGATGTCAATTCTCGAATAGTTAAGATTATATGTGGACCACCTTTTGTTTCTATATCCATCGCTTTCGTGGAGGAAACCGTTCTTTATATGTTCTACGTAATTCCTTTCTTCACCTCCACCCCCACTTTTTTAATTTCATATGTGGTGTAATTGAGTTAGCAAGTCATATGCAATTCTGTAATAGCCAAAGGAAAAACAGAAAGTCATTTTCAGTTGTGTATACATACAAGGTTAAACTTGTACGACCAAGTTTCAGTAGCCAAGTTTATCTGTCATGGCTTGAAAGCCGATGCTGCTGATTATGTCTGATCTGAATGTATACAAGAGCGGAATTTCTCAAGCACAGCACTAAAATGTTTGGCCCAATGCAGCAGCATCAAGACTCGATGAGTGAAAGTTTTGCTTATAGAAGTTCTTGTGCCAGAGATGTAAGCCATTTTCTGGGTCAGGTTCTGTCTGAAAATGTTGAGATCAAAAGACTCCTTTTCATTTGTTCTGAATATGTTTGACTTTTACAGATCACCTTACTGACTTCGATTTAGCTGGCAAATTTTTATTGTTCTGACTTCTGAGTACTTAAAATACAACGAGGGAATACCATAAATGTTAAGAAAGAGTATTTGCTGGTGGCTGGTGCTATATTAAATTTGAATAAGATTTTGGCAGTTGAATCCAGTCGACCCAAACATCGGTAATTTGTGCAGCTAGTAATTTTCTGTGATACTACCAAGTAAAGACTCGCTCCGTGAGTTGCGTCTTTAAGAGAGAGTGTGAAAGTGTCATAACAGGCAATTTTTTTTAATACAACATGGATCCTGACTGTTTCGACTGTTTCTTGAAATGTGAATAGTTTGGTCTAATACAATGAATCCAGTTACTAATGCGTTTATGCTTCTGTCTGAGTTAGAAAGCGAGCTCATATTTCTCTGATAATAATGATCTGTCTCTTCGCTGGGTTAATTGGTAGAATTAAATTACCCGACAAACCTCGAAAGATCTCGGAGATTCCGGAATCATGTCTCTTTTCTCAGCAACACTTGCCTCTTAAGAAAAACTCTTGTCTGTCATCATTTATCATTCATAATCAATCAATAAATTTAAGTATCCTCCTTTTTTTCCGTATGCCTTTTCTTTCTTATGAAGGTATAAAAGGAAATCCAATTCAGATCGCAAGATGGTGGTGTCAGAGACCGAGATCATTCCCCGGAAGAGATAGAGTCCGAGTTACAAACTGATCAACAGCCCAAGAGCCATCCTTTCTCATCCCTCGGGAGGCAATCCTCAATTTACTCATTGACCCTGGATGAATTCCAGCGCGCACTCTGCAAGAGCGGCAAGAATTTCTGCTCCATGAACATGGATGAATTCCTCACCGGCATCTGGAATGCTGAAGAAAACCAAGCCATAAACACCTCCAGCAACAATAACACCACCAACAACAACACTGAGAACGCGGATCAACATGTGTCCCTGGGTGGCACGTCCACCAGTAAAGGCATAGCCAAGCAGCCGAGCCTACCCCGCCATGGCTCGCTCACTTTGCCCGCTCCGCTGTACCGGAAGACGGTGGACGAGGTGTGGTCCGAGATCCACAAGGGTCAGCAGAGCCATCAGCAAAGCAACAATGTGCAGAATCCCGAGGACGCCCCTCGCCAGCCGACTTTCGGGGAGATGACGTTGGAGGATTTCCTGATAAAAGCAGGGGTGGTTAGGGAACAGCACATGCCGCATCCACCGCCGACTCAGCAGCAGCAGCAGCAGTTCGGGATGTACCAGAACAACCTGTCAATTGGGCCCAGTTTCGTCCCCAGGCCCATAATGGGAATGGGTGGAGCCGCTGCTAATGCAGCGCCATACCAACCAATGGCTGCTGCAATCGGAGAGGCATCGGTGTATCCGGCAAATGGGAAGAGGAACGACGGATATGCGACAGCACCAATGCCGGTAAGTTATGGTCAGAGGGTGAGGAACGGAAGTGGTGGCGGTGCGTAACGGGGCAGGTCAGGCAATGGGTATGGGAGCGCTAGTGAATCCAGTGTCTTCGGATGGGATGTGTGATGCACTGGTCGAGAATTCTGGAGGGCAATTTGGAATGCAGATGGGGGGAGCGAGAGGAGGAAGGAAGAGGATAATCAATGGTCCAGTGGATAAAGTGGTGGAGAGGAGACAGAGGAGGATGATAAAGAATAGAGAATCAGCTGCAAGATCTAGAGCCAGAAAGCAGGTACAAGTGCTCTATCAATTTGTAGTGTTCAGTTCATTGTGCTGTTTCCTGTCCTTCAATCATAACATCTCCTGGATACTTTTGGTACTGCCTCGAAATAAAGAAGTGAATGCATCAGCTACAATGATATAGTTTCTAAACTTCTTATAGTGCGCTACAAACTTACACAGAGGAAAAACACAAACATAGCGATGATTATCATTGACAAGTTTTAAAGTATATGTATTTGATGCTCTTGATGCTTGTATCAGGATTTAAAGTTGGCAAGTAGACAAGCACTTGCTTCATTAGTATTTCTGAAAATTTTGTGTTGTGAAGTGTATGGTTAGACACCTGAATAAAGGACTCATGAAAGGTTGATGGGACCAGAATGGTCATCTCATGTTCTTCCATTGATGTGCACGTTATTGGACTTTGGCTGGATTCAGTTCATAAATCAAGGGTGTGAATTGATCTAAAATTGTCTCCAATTTGGTAAAGGAATGGCAGGCCAAGAGGTTGTTTCGGAATGGAAATGCCTGTGCTGAATGCAGAGTTGTGGGTTGAGCGTGCTGACTCTGGTTGTAGATTGTTTGGCTACTGCATCACCTGGCATATATTCACATACTGTATTGCCTGGTGATTGTCAAGATCTGACTTTGTCCACCCTGGCACTTGCTTATTGCTTGTGCAGGCTTATACAGTCGAACTAGAGGCAGAGTTAAACCAGTTGAAAGAAGAAAACGCACACCTTAAACAAGCACTGGTAATGCCGGCATCTATGGTAATTACTTCTATTGGGCCTTGATTTATGTTGAGCTAATTCTGGTTCATTCTTCCCCGAACTTTAAACAGGCGGAGCTTGAGAGGAAAAGAAAGCAGCAGGTACTCGACTTTGTAATTATAATTTGCTGCAGAACACAATTTTCTGCATGACAACGTTTTTGGTCTTGTTTACATATGAAAAATGACCTCAAGGAACCAAACAATACAGGGACTGCTCGTAAATGAGTCAGTTCGTGCATGTTCATCTTATTCCGTGTCTTTTGATTGTTTGTTTGCTCATGTTGGTAGGACTGTTTCGCAGTATCAAGAAGAGCTGAGGTTGAAAGCTCAAAGTCAAACCAGGGCATACAGAGCGAAGGAGAAACTGAGGATGATCAGGAAGAACCTGAGTTCCCCCTTGTGAAGTGAATCGGTATTTCTTTCGAATCCAATCTCTGCTTATTTCGTTAGCCTCTTCAGTTACTGAAAAGGCTTTACCTTTAACTAGTTCCTGATGAGTGAAACTTCCGCAGCAAATTGAGGAACTGAACAGGAAAGCCCTGGAAGAGATGGGATAAGTCGGAAATTCATAGTTCACCCGTGGTCTGTGGAAATGGTTGGCCGTACAGTCATCCTAAGGATGTATCAGTCGAAGATGTCAACAAAATGTTTTTCTTTTTTATGCTCTTCCCCTTTTTTCTTCTTTTGGCCATTGTTGTGAACTGAGAGTATGCATGCTTTTCTAATTGACGTTGGTATAGTAGTTGTCAGTAAAAGATAATGCAGATAAAAAGTTGTAGAAATGAAAGTTCAATTTTAAAATGCTGATCAAGGAGAATTGCATCTTCGGTTGTTAATCGCCATCTCAAGTCGATTCTTTGTTCATTCGATTCCGAAAGAAACCCGGTCTGATGTCGGTGCCAATTGCCGTCTTAGGTGGTTATATCATTCCGTTTCTATTATTAAGGGTGTGCATGTGCTTTGCATTGCATTTTCAGATTTCAACATGGTTGATATTAAAGCCTCGTGCAAGAATATAAGAACAGCTCGAGAGACATTCAATGACTTTTAGCTTTGTTTCAACCCACGAAAAGCTCTAGCTTTAAGCAGATGAGCAACACAGATCTTCTAAAACTCTTGAAGAGAGCAAGCTGCATGTAGTGGTTGGATAGATTTGTTATTTACCTTCTTCGCAAGCACTTGGGCTTCTGTCTCGTTGCAAGCTTATACGGTGACGGGCATCGACTGATTTGAACTTGAAGAGCACCCAACATTGCCTTAGCTTCGCTCTTTCTCGTACATTGAAACATCGTAGCCTCGTTAATCGTTCAGAGTCAAGACTTATCTCATTCATTTCAGTAGCAAATCGCAGGCTCGTGCCCATCTATTACGAACCGCAGTCCTGGGAATCAACGATGTCAATACCAAAGGAGAGCTGACGTCCTAAGGTCTGGGAGAGTTGGTCGAGGTCTTCATCCTACGGAACCCAGTTACCCTCAGGTTTAATGTCAAGTTTGCAGAATCAGCAAAGTGCTGCTCAAAGGCAGTTTGTAATTGTAATCCCAACCATCATATCCACTGGTAGTTCCATCATGTTGCTCCATATTGTGATGACGAATTTGCATAACCACTCGGCGATTGTCCATGCTTCAATCAGCTGAACCGGACATTCCATAATCACAGCCATCGCAGGCCCTAGTAAATTAGAAACACCAGTGTCAAAAGCCTCCAATCATTAGATGAGATCTTACCAATGCAAACACTCGATCGTCTCTCCAGTCTTCCTTACGGTGAAGGATGGTCTGGCATGTTTTGAACCAGACGCTCAATTCCAGAAACTGCCCAGGACCATTGCCGTTGCTGCAATTGGTATGCTGCTGACAACTAGCACAGAATAATCGTTTTGAAAAACACATCTTCAGATCATGGGGTTTAAAGCAAAGAAAGGCGGGACTGCCCAGCTAGTTGTTGAGTTGCTAGAGGTGGTGCACAATTGTCGAGTTGCTAGAGGTGGTCCGCAATTGAACTCTCAGGAACTCTCTTCTAAGATAGCACGGTCTAAACAAAGTTGTCAGCACAGCTTTGTTCTGACCACAGTACAAATGCAGAAAAGAGTGTCCTTGAAACTTCAGATCTCACAAGATTAGCACATAGTCAATGAAAAGAGCGCTTCTCTGAGGGGCCAGGCAAGAGGATGATGGCGAACATAATTAATTACCATGATTCTATATTGCTCAGCACATAACTCGTCAAAAGAAATAGCAACTTTGTTCACTATTTTTAAGAACTGAAGAAACAAAAAGATTGCAAGATTTCTGAGGTCCTGTACCAACCAGTGATTAACTAAGACCTGAAAATTCAAAATTGATCTTAACATAACATCTATTCAAACTCAAATCGAACCTCTACCTCCATATATTTTCTCATAAGAGGAATCATTGACGTGGTGAAATTGCCCAACATACCATACTCTTCCTCTGTTTTGGCCTCTGATACACCCACGAAAATTATCAATTTCTTCAATCCAGGGCATCTCTCCAGAAGTCCTGCCACCCACGCTGAGAAGCGGTTGCTAATTATGGTCCATCCAAGTTCAAGTACAACCACATTCTCCAAGTTAGATGAACCCTGCAAACAGTGGTTTAAAACACCATCCCCCAGATCATAACTCAAAGCTAAGTGGCTCAACTGAGGAAAGCAAACAGAGATCGTCTCCAAGTCCATAGCTTCAACTTCTTCATCCAGTGCAACACCCCATAGACGAAGCGTCCTCAACTTCGAAGATTTGGAGATCATATGGTAAAATTTCGGCCACATGACCGTGAAGTTTGCGACGTCCACAACCTCGAGATTTTCCATGCTTTCACTAATATCGAGATGTATAATACTAACATCGTCCATCTTAAATACTCTCAATGCCCCTTTTCCAATCAGCTCAAAAACCTCAAGATTACAATCTCGTAGGTTCAAGTTCTGAAGGCTATCAGCCTCCAACAGAAACTTATCCAAACTTATCGCTTCCACATGTATTTCTTGCAATGAGTGACTTGTCAACTCCATAGTTGCCTGCGAATCCGACATGGCAATATCTGGATTAATAAGAGCCAATGACTCGATCTCTGGACAGATAGAAAGGAGAAGGCTCAAATCCAAGGCTGAGATGCTGACGAAGCTCAAAGAGAGCGATGTCAAGTGAGGAAACTTCTGATAACTCGGCTCAACACCCGTGATAGAAGTATGAGCCAACTTCAATACTTCGAGCTTCTGCCTGCCGCATCGCTCCACAATATTGATGTTCGGATGCGTCCTCATGTTATAACACAGCTCACGCAAGGTGTCCTTGGTGTACATGAGCCAAGCGATCACAGGGGCGGCTGAGAACTCATCCGCATCCTCCATCGAGATGGACAAACACTGAAGGCCTCGAGTCTGGAATATGGTCTGCGTAATGAGGATCTCCAGGCTGGTCGTGCTTATATCGCGGTACACGGGCCAATCATTGGAATCGAAGGAGAGTGCTCGAAGGTGCTTCTTCCAAGCCTCTCTCCATTTCCGGCAAGTTGTGGAAGCAACCACGACATCTCTCGCAGCTTTGAGCTGTGACAGTATGTTCCCGATCACTTCAACAGGGAGATCATCCATATATGCAGTTTGCCGGCCGTGAAATAGAAAAACCACCAGAAACAATTCAAGACTGCCCCGTGTGAAAGGGTTGTTCTTGTTGCAGTTTTTTCACCACATATAAGATCGTTTCTGCCAAATTCCGGTCACAAGTTACGACATTTCGAGCTCAGTGATATGTTTAACGGGACAATATCGGAATTTTTCGACAAAGCGACTAGAAGCCAACACCAATTCAGACGCCGCGAATGCTATAACCTGTATATCCGCAAGACCATGGATCATCTGAATCAAAAGAACCGCCAACAGGAACGGAATCAAGAAACCGAGCAAGATTCCCCAAAAGCAATCAGGCAAAAGTCAAAGAAGCAAAACCCAGAAACGGATTTCGCAGTAACTCCAAGATGCAAACCAAATTCGACTCAAAACGAGACCCGGAAACGAGAGAAAATCCCGAAGCGTCGGCAGTCAGCTTACCGGGTGGAGATGAACGGCGCCCGTCGATCGTCGCCGACCCAGAACAGGATCGAAAGAGCAAGCGCGAATCCGAACCCGCCGCGAGCGAAGCGCGAGTACCCTTCGATCCCGAATCGCCGATCGAGCGATGGGTCGGAACCGGCGGGCACCTCAATCGGCCGAAGCAAGCGATCGGGACTCCCCCATGACGCTATTTCTTGGATCGACGAAGTTTCAATCGAACTCGACGGGAATTGGTCGGAGCTTCACACACGTGCGGCGGACTCCGTGCGGGAGCGCAGTTGGTGTTGTTTCCCCCAAGGACCGTGCCAACGGTGTACCAAAAGCTCGTATTTTTTTTTATATAGGAATACGTGGGTAGGTGTATGAATGTCGCAGAGCAGACACAAGAAATGACGTGAGTTTTTCACGGCGATAAACAGTGTGAAAAGGTTGTGATGTTCTCTCTGTTCGAACGTGCTCTGCTTTTCACACCAGAAGATCCTTTCTTACCAGCTTCGAGTGTGTATGTTCGAGATGGAGAGGAGAGAAGGGAAGCCAAGAATGGAGGGATGCGAATGGTTCCGCTTGTTCTTTTGTGCTGAAGAATTGGTACATTAAGCGGTACCATTGCCCTCTCACAATCAAAATTGGCAACTATGGGTACTCATAGTTCTTTCTCTTTAAAGTACCATCTTATTGTTGAAATTATGTCTCGATTTTAAACCCAAAAAGGAGAGTTTCCTAATTCAAGTTTAATAGGTTACCTAATTGGAGAAGATTTCCTAAGAAGATATTTCCTATTTTGGATTCAATTCTTGCCTATATATAAGAAGGGTTTATTTGTTGTTAAAATTATGTCTCGATTTTGAGCCCGAAAATAAAAATTTCTTAATTGAAGTAGGTTTTCTATTTTGGATAGGGTTCCTAATTGAATGGTTTACTAGGTAAGAATTTGTACAATTTTTTTGTGAAATTAAGAAATTATTTTGTGAGGAATTATGAAATTAAGCACTATTTGATTTCTTGGGTGTAATTGGGGCTTTGGAAATATTGAGAGTATTTGAGTGACTCAAGTGTAGTTGTAATCTCCGTTGTATCGCTTGATCTATAATGGAATTAATTGCTACTTTTCTCACGAACATAGGTCACTACGATCGAACCACGCAATCCAATTTGTTTTCTTGCTCTGTCAATTTTATTATTCGATCGCTTGCTTCCACAATATGTTTCATGAAAAATTCTTTTCATGAAAAATATTTTCCTCATTTTTCGATGTTTGGATTGTTTAGAAAAATGAGTCAACGGAAATGGTTTTCCTAGTTAGTAGAAAACCAATGCTTAAATTTTAAGAAATTAATTTCCTCCTTAAAACATCGAAAATCAAATTTTAAAATATGACAAGATACCGACACTTGGACCAGAAACTCTCCGCTTGAGTTTGGGAACCCTAATGCTCGTTCCCAGGTCCTCGATGCCTGCGACCCGATTCCTACGCCCAGGCCTAGGTACATCAAGGCCAGTTTGGGTCTCCGGCAACCAGGCCGAAGTCCATTGAGGCCAAGCCAGTGGCCCCGGTGCCCATACTTGATACCACGGCACCCAGGCTAAGTCTCCAAAGGTTGAGCACGGGATCTTGGTACTTGTGCTCGGATCCTTGGCACCTGAGCCCATGTCCCCAAAGGCCTTGATCTCATCCCCAGCGCTTGGCCGTCCCCAGTGCTCCTATCGGGATCCTCCACACCCATGCCCTAATCCATCTAGGCCAGCCTTAGGACCTTAACACCAAGGCACAAGTTCAACATGGTTGGGCTCGAGACCTCGATGGTTGATCCTCGATCCTCAGTGCCCTAGCCCTGGTCCACAAAGGCCGAGCTCTTAAGTCTAATGCCCAAGTCCGGATCCCCGGTGCCCGAGCTCTAGTCCACATAGGCCCTAGCCTAGGTACATCGAGGTCGGGCTCGGAACCCAATGCACTTTCCTAGATCCCTCATACTTGAGCAAAGGCATTGGGGACTTGGAAACGAGCACCAAGGTCTCATGCCTGACCTTGATGGATTTGGACACGAACACCAAGATCCCAAGACTTGACCTCGATGGAGGAGGCTCAAGGGCAGGAGACCTGGACACAAGCGTCGAGGACCCGAGCATAGCCATATCAGGCCCAACCATGTTGAACTAGAGCACGAGCACCAAGGACCCTAGTCATCGAGATCTTACGCTTGAACTTTGTGGACACCCGAGTGCTAGGGATTCAAGGCCTTAGGCTCGGTCTTTATAGACCTGGGATCAGTGCCTATGCTCTTGCTCGATACCCAAGTGCCCGAGCCCAAGTCTAGTGTCGAGGTCCATAGAGGCTAGACTCGAGATCTTATTTCCGTGCTTGATTTTCTGGTTGTCCATACACACTTCACTAGTGCCCAAATAATGCATGTGTATTTAGCAAAATCAAATTAGATTTTCCTTTCCAAAAGATGAAAAATAGTTTTCCAGTTCTTTTTTAGATTTCAGCCAAACACCGAAAAGTATTGTTATTTTTCTGGAAAATGACTTCTTGAAAAATATTTTTCAAAAATGTAACATTTTTCCATAAAACAAACGGAGCATACACATAAGAATTTGCACAAATTAAAGAACTATAAATTTTCCTACT
The DNA here is from genome assembly GCA_024733475.1 of Syzygium grande. Classification (NCBI taxonomy): domain Eukaryota; kingdom Viridiplantae; phylum Streptophyta; class Magnoliopsida; order Myrtales; family Myrtaceae; genus Syzygium; species Syzygium grande. Next base: position 12,594,400 of record JAMXDD010000004.1, on the reverse strand, counting down.
TTAAATATGTTGAAATTATGTCTCGAATTTGAATTTATTAGGTGAAACCCAATCCAAATGGGGATGTGCAAAAGCCAACTGTTGTAAGATTAACGAATCACGAAAGCTAATGGGGTCTTGCAAATTAAGTCAACATGAAAGCACTAAAGAAATTAGTGAAAAAAGATAAAGGACACCAAAAATTTACGTAGTTCGATTCAAATATTGATACCTACATTCACGAAGAGAGTCAATAGAAAAAAAATATACTATAATAAGAGAATTCAAGTTATAATTGCTCGCTCATGAGTTTAAATGTTTTTTACACCTAAATTAAATCAAAATCTTAAGTATTTATAAATAAACAACTCATTTGAATATAAAAAAACTTACAACAAAAATCTCCATATGTTTAAGCCCAAGAACATTTTCTACTTTTTGGATTCGTAAGGCCGCCCCTCTCAAGAAGCACCTTCGCCTTCACTATCCAGCTCCAAAGGCAGGGCTACTGTGTGGCCAGTGTCCTCTCATTGAAAGGAACCCACTCCACACTTATCAAGAAAGGGAGAAAGACGCCTGACAGCTACTTTACTCCCTACGTGACAACCTAGGGCTCATTATCAAGAAGAGATAGGCTAAGACTAAAATTGTTTGCTTCTTTCTTTTTCTTTTCACTCTAAACTCCCTTGGGTCCACTTGGCCTTCTCTTGCACAGCCACAAGGCGAGGATAAAAGAGCGCTTGCTTTTGTCTCTTTCTTTTCCTTTTTGCCCTCACAAGTGCAATATATATATAATAAATTAAGTATGTCTATTCTTTTATTTTTTAGTACATGAATTTGAATTTCATAAACAGCTCAAACTCAAAATATAATTTAACATTATTCCATCGTTACTCAATTTTTGAGGCTCAATCATGATGCTCATCATTTATACGTCCCGATGGATACTCACTCTCTATATAAGCCAATTAAGCTTAAGCAAATCTTGAGTTTTGTCAAAGGAACATGCTTCGTTGTTATGTCTATCGGGTTTTTCACAACAACCTTATTTTTCACCAAGACATCTCGAATAAAATTATACTTGATGTTGATATGCTTCATTTGCTTGTGATAGACCAGATTATATACCAAATATACCATATGTTGGTTGTCACAATGTATATCAACACTTTTTTTGTTTAACCTAAAGTCTGAAAGCAAACTTTATAGCTATATTGCCTCTTTCGCTATAAAGGTCAGTGCCATATATTTTGCGTTAGTCAAAGACAAGGTAATATGGTCATGTAAGGACGCTTTCCAACTAATTGCACCATATGCAAGTGTAAACACGTACCTTGCCTTAAATTTTCAATACATAACTTCGAGCCATTATCGGTTCTCAGATACTTGATTTGTTTATCTGATTACTTTTCAATCAATGCCTTAAATTTCTTCAACAGATCGAACACATCAAATTTGTAGTTCGAAAACATATCAAAACCTTACTCTAATAGTTATTAATATATGTCAACATATATTGGGCAACTCCTTATGAAGGAACCGAAGATAGGCCCTAGATGTAGGAATGAATGTACTCAACTGACTGCTTGGTCGAATGCATAGCTGTAGTAAACTTAGTCCAGCGCTTCTTCCCAAAAATGCAATGCTCACATAAGTTCAGTTTCCCTGTCTTTTGACCCCTTAACAATCCGATCTCACTTAACATTGTCATACTTTCCTCACTCATGTGCCCTAATCACATATGCCATGATAGAGTCAAGTCAGAGTCTGACTCACTTGATGAAATTGTAGAAGCTCCTGTCATGATCTCTCCTAATAGATGATAGAGAGTATTCACTTTCTTCCATTTCATTATTGTCATGACACCTCGAGAGATTTTCAGTGCTTCACCTTTGGCGGCCTGATGTCGTCGAGTATCCTCAAAGAAATAAGATTCTTCTTAAGCTCTAGTATGTGTCTCACGTTTGTAAATTTGCCCACCGCCCCATCATGCATCCGAATATGAACTATCCTAATACCCATAACCTTGCAGATTACATTATTTCCTATTAGAACTCTACCACCATCTACAATCTGGTAAGTAACAAACCGGTTCTTATGAGGCATCATATGATAAGAACATCCTGAATCCAGTACCCATTCGTCTCTTGACGAACTAGTAGTCACACACAAAATAACATTTGCATCACCAATACTCTTCTCGACTATGTTTGCTACAATGCTTATGGCACTCTGCTTGTCGCCTTGATTTTTCCGCTTCGGATAATCTCTCCTAATATGCCCTTCCTCCTGAAACTCAAAGCATTTCGCACGTTTCTTGGACTTTCTATGGCGTGACTTCAACCTACTTTTATCTCTGCTGATACTAGACCCCCGATATTGATCTCTACCTCGAATCACTTATCCCTACGCTACATCTTGCACTAGACTGGCATTTCGTAACTTTCTCAACCACTCTTAAAAGAACAAGGCAAACTTTACCCCTTCCAAGATAATTGTAATGCGCCCTTGCAGTTGTGAATAAGTAAAGTGCTCCCATGATTTTAGTAAAGAAGCTAACAATATGCCATTCTCTTCATCATCTAGAATTTTACTAGCATTCTTTAAATCCATCATGAGTTTATTAAACTTATTTATATGGGATCTAATAGATGTACCTTCAGTATATCTAAACTAAAACATTCTCTTGAACATGTACAAGCAATTGTTCAAATCATTCATTACATAGAGTGCTTGAAGTTATGCCCACAACACTATAGGGCATCCTTCTTTTCGGCCACCTCTATCAACACCTCATCCGATAAATTTAACAAGATTGTACTGCTAGCCTTCCTTATTAACATGTTCTTTTAGATATCTTTATTGTTCCGAACAACTTATCCTTACCCTCCAATGCTTCGGCCAAATCTTGAGTTGTTAATAGGCCTCCATCTTAACGCTTTACAACCCAAAGTTGTTCCTTCCGTTAAATTTCTTAATTTCTGCTCTCACCTCAAACATAATTGCAACGACATAATTTTTATATAATAATCAGACAAGCAAAAGTCCCAAACCACAATCCAAAAAACCCTATCCATAACTTTAATACCAACTGTTGTAAAATTAACAAACATAAAAGCTAACTAGGATCCTTCAAATAAAGTCAATGCAAAGCACCAAAGAAATTAATGAGGAAAGATAAATGACATCAAAAATTTATTTGATTCAATAAGAGTATTGGTACCTATATTCATGAGAAGAGCCATCAGAAAATAATCTACTATAATCGAAAAATCCAAGTTACAATTGCTTACTCACAAGTTCAAATGTTTTCAACATTTAGATTAAATCAAAATCTTAAGTATTTATAAATAAACAACTCATTTAGATGTTAAAAACTCACGGCACAAATCTCTGGAGGTTCAATCCCAAGCCAGAGCTAGCACGTTCTCTCCTTTTGGCTGCATGCAGCCGCTCCACTCTCAAGAAACTCTTTCCGCCTTCCTTGTTGGGCTTCAAAGGAAGAGCTACTGTGCGGCCATTGTGCTCTCATTAAAAGGAACCCATTCCACCCTTCTCAAGAAAGGAAGGAAGAAGCCTAGCAACTACTCCATTCCCTACGTGACAACCTAGGACTCATTATTGGGAAGAGACAATCTAGGCTGGGGCAAAAATTATTTCTTTTTTTTTTCTTTTCTTTTCTCTCCAAACTCCCTTGAGCCCGCTTGGCCTTCTCTTGCATGGTAACAAAAGGAAAAGAACGGTCACAAAAGGAAAAGAGTGTGCTTGATTTTGGCTCCGTTTTGTTCAACTTTGGGGAAATGTTTTTGGAGAATGCAAATACCTTTGAGGGATAAAGAATTTTCTAAAATGCAAGTGGTGTTTGGTAAGTATTTTTTAAAATCAACTTGAGCAAAAGTACTTTTACTAATTTTTTTTTTCAAAAAAAGGACTTCGGTGGAGTTATCCGCCAGCCACCGCAGCCGGTCAAATCTAGTCGCCGATCAACCGCCGACGCTAGGTCTCGGTCACACCGAATATCTTACAGGGTTAGCGACTCGTGACCGCCGCTTGGCAACCCAGTCCAAGCGTTACGGGTCATGCGACCGGGCGGCGCGCCCGGTCCCGACTACCCTAGGCGGTCATCAGGGGTCGCGCGACCCCCAAGTGGTGATGGTCACGGGGTCGTGCCAACCCTCGGTGGCGGTCGCCGCTGCCGAGTTTCGTTCTTGTTCATAAACAAAGTGTCCATGAATTGAGCGATTACTGCAAGTTGCATTTCGAAAATGCAACTTCTCAAAGCATATCTAGAGAAGCATTGGCCAAAGGTCTCTTGGGGAAGATTGAAAATGCAATTGCATCTCCCCAATGTGAGTAAAAAAAATTATCAAATGCCATTTATATTTGGCCAAGGGACTTTAAAGCCCAAATATTCATTTGAAATGCTGAACCAAACGGAGCCTTTGTATCTTTCTTCTCCTTTTTAGCCGAGAAAATACTGGCTAGGGTTGTCTTGCCACGTTATCGTTGAGATAATTCACCCAAAATTCGACACGTGACCTTGGGAACCCACCATCAGAAATTTTCAAAAATTCAGCTCCCCTCTATCTCTGTTTGTTTCTCCTTTTGGGTCTTCGTTCGAGAAAATATTGGCTAGGCCTCTCTCCTCTCCTCTCCTCTCTCTCTCCTCTCTCTCGTCTTCTTCGTTCTTTCCGTCTCATCAGAAGAAGACATTTCCTCTCTCCAGCAAAGCGAAGGCTTTCAAATTATTTTGAAATCTTGATATCGCTCTCAAATTTCGCTCTCGTCGACGTTCCTGGTTGCTTGCTCCGTCGCATCGCGTTGTTTCTGCTTCGGGCGCTCCTTGCTGCCCGCCGTCGCCGACGAAGCAAAGGTTTGTGTCCCTCCTCGTCATCAATACTCAGCTACCAAAAAAAACCCCTGGCCCCTCGCTCAACCTTAGCTTGAACGTGACTCGTTCCCTTAGCTTTCGTAGGTTCTACGAACATTGGAGTGGGCCTTGCTCAGCAGGACATGCCTTTCACCGTTCCTCATTGCATTGCCCGGTACACTAGCCAGGTGCCCATGCAAAATGTGCAAAATCAGGTCCAACAATGTTCATGACGTTCTTTTTTCTGTTTGGGTTTTTCGTGTGTGTTTGGTTTTGGCGTTGTGGGGTTGATGGTTTTTGTTGAGCTGCGTCTTCTGAATTCGTTGGGTTTCTTTCCGCTTTTGTTGTTGTCTTGGAGTTTTAGATGCTCAATTCTCAATCGACCCTAGCGCGCACGAGCCATTGTTTCTTGATGTATTTGTTTTCAATACATTCCAATGACTGTTACTATGTCCTTTGTGTTGCATAGCTTGGTAATCCTTGTGGTTTACGCCTATTCATTTGGAGATACATACACAATTGTTAGTTGCTAGTGTCAAGCATGGAACAATGAGAACTTGAACATAGAGAGTGCGAGCGAATCAGGTAATTGAGATAAAAAGACATCTGACAGATGTATATCAGTAAGACCTTGAAGTCATAGAACCTGGTTGAAGTCCTTTGGCTGAAATTTGTTGCAAATTCTAATGTTTATTTTTTATGGTTTATCATTTATGGATGTTGGATTAGCCATAGATCCCATGGAAGCATTTTGTTACGGTCTAAGATTAATGAGGTTGTTTTTTCTTTTTGTTTCTGGTTTTCCTTTTTTGGGGGCTTAAACGATAAATTCATGTATGTTCACACGTGTTTGATGGATTCAATTGGCTTGGGTGGCATGTGAAGCTGGGTGCTTTGGTTATGTGCTACAGGTTGTGCTGAGGACATTCATAGGTGATGAATTCATTTCTACTAGAAAATCGTGTCCTGACTTTTGTTGAATTCATGTCTTCATTTGGAGTCACCTTCTCAAAACTTGCCCTGTTTTATCCTGGTTTGATGCATCTGATGGACCATGAAGCTTTGATGAATTCATGTCTACTAGAAAAATGTATCCTTATTTTTTAACTTTTTTTTTCTTTTTGGGTTAATACCACCAAAAATCCCAAACTGGTACCTGCATGATAATTTTATTCCGAATTTTTTTTTACCACCAAAAACTCCAAACTGGTACACCTGTGATAATTTTACCCCGAACATATTACAAAAAATCCCAAACTGATACATTTGTGACAATTTTACCCTAAACATACTACAAAAACCCTAAACTGGTAACATGTGACAATTTTATCTTGAACTAAAATTTTAATATTATTTTTATTTTTTTCGAATTTTTATTAATTATTTTTTCTTTTTTCTTTTTTTTCATCTTCAACCTTTGGTTGGTCGCTGGACTGGCGACCGGCCAGAGGTGGAAGCCGGCGAGGTCGGCCCCGTGACTGACTTGGTGAGGCTCAACCTCGACGGCATCGAGCAACACTCGTCGGCGACGAGCGAGGCCAGCCCTCGCCCAACTCGGGCAAGAACAGCTCTCACCCGACGCCGGCAAGGGCCGCCCTCGCCGGATCGGGCAGGGGCGGCCCTCGTCGATGTTGGGCGAGAGCTGTCCTCACCCGCCTAGCCGAGAGTTGTCCTTGCCCGCCTAGGCAAGGGCGCCCAACGCTGATGAGGGCAGCCCTTGCCTAAGTCGGGCAAGGGCCGCCCTCGCGCATGGCCGGCGAGGCCAGCCTCACCGGTTTCTGTCTCTGGCTAGTCACCGGTCCGGCGATCAACTAGAGGTTGAAAATGAAGAAAAAAAAGAAAAGAAAAGAAGAAATAAAAAATTTAATAAAAAATTCGAAAAAATAATATTAAAAAATTATTAATTCGTGGTAAAATTGTCATAGTTGTATTAATTTGGGGTTTTTTGTGGTCAAAAAAATAGTTTAGGGTAAATTTATCACGGATTTACCAGTTTGGAGTAAAATTGTCACAGATGTACTTCGTTTGGAGTTTTTTGTGGTAAAAAAAAAATTTGGGGTAAAATTGTCACATATGTACCGGTTTGGGGTTTTTGGTGGTATTAACCCTTTCTTTTTTGCTGTTTTTGCTGGAGTTCTAGTTTCTTTTATTGGTGGGTAATTGCACAAGCTTGGCTATTGAATCGGCAGTTTTGCCCGTGAGTGTTTGGTGTTGTGATTTTTGGGAGGTTTGGTTTTTTCCAAGGATGCATGATAGATTACATATGAGCTTGCATTTCATCTCCTCTTGCCATTTCAGTGATGAAGTGCTTGCATGTCTGTATGTCTATTTAAGTTTGTGTATTTGAATGGCCCTTGCTGCCTTTTACATGTATTGTTTTGAAGTCTTGATTTTCTAATACATCATGATATTTAAGGACGCTTGCTTGATGTTTAGGTTTAGTATAGCCCTTGGGAAATCCACTTATTGCTCATCATTTGTCACTCTTGCCTCATCAGGTTTGCATTTTCTGTTCACTTGAGTTTGGTCCAATCTACTAGCCCATACTTTCCAAATTTTGTCTGATCTAAAAGTGCATTGAATTCCAGAGCTCTAGATGCATAAGTTTTTTTTTCCCAGTTCTTTGGGTTTATTTGGTTTACAGGATGTGATCAGAAGCATGAACAAGAAATGGACGTTAAAGCAATTTACAAGAATTTCGTCCTTGGGGTCAGTTACTATGCCTTTTTCCATCTTAAAGTTTTTATCATGAGTAGGAGGCCTCTAAGTCGACGAAGTCGCCATGATGCTGCTGATTTATTGCAGGTAATGGCAGCTAGAAGTCCCAATGTAAGACTCTGCAAAGCTTTAACTAGAAAGCCAATTAAATATGTACCAATCGCCTATCTTGAACTTGAATCTCCATCTCAATATGGTTCAGCTTATGATGTGCCTCATTTTCTCTTTGTTGTTATTTTATTGCTTTTGATCCTCAGTACTACAACGAAATGTCTACCGTCAGCTCCTGCGAAACCATCCAGATCTGGATCCAGATTATCAAGGATGGCTATGTTATCTTCGATTTCCGAAATGATAGTTAGTTGCAATAAAGAGAGGGTCAAATCTATTCGTCCAGTGGCTCCGACCCCTAACAACACTAACGTGGCTGAAATTCTTTTACCGACATGCAGTAGAAGATCAGAGCTCCTGAATCCAGCACTTTTCACAGAGAAGTCGAACAGAAAATGGCTGCATCTACTCCTCATAGATACACTATTTCGAAAGAGCAAAATAACCTTGCCCCTACAGTGTTGCGGTGCAGGGAATGCGTAAAAATGACCATAGAATTTTAACATGTCGGGCAATTATCAAAGCCCATTCTACCCCATATTCTAATTGTATGTGGATCGGAGAGTTTACTATTCATTGTCAAATTTGGTATTTCAAGGCATTTAGCTTCTTATAGATGATTGGTAAAGGAATGGTTTTTCATGACCATTGTTGCAAAGTAGCATCAACCTTTTACTACTTCAAACTAAGCAACATGCCTTATTGCTCAATCTCAGCGTGAAATGTTTGCTGTTAGTCGACTGGGCTAGCTTATAATGAATATGTTCCCTTTTGTTTCTCAGACAACGTTAGCCCAGTGAAGATGGGTAAGGTAGCCTTTCGTTTGAACATTCATTAGTAACCTGTATGCGAAAAACGAAAAATGATCACAACCATTGTGGTGAAGAAGCATCAACCTTTTCATACTCTCCTATTTCTTTTTCTCTTTGCCATGAACCCTTTCGTACTTTAATATAAGCAAATGTGCATCTTATTGCTCGATCTTAGTGTGAAATATCTATTGGTAGTCGGCGAAGGCTAGGGTGTTATGAATACAAATTTCCTGCTTATGTCTCGTGATAGTCTGCGTGAACCATTCGTCCATAAATTCACTGAAAACCTAAACAAGGGTCTTGTGGTGGTAGTGGAACTCTACTGATACACCACGAACTCTATAATCTCTTAATGCACAACTTGACACATATATACACGAATTCTTGTCCAACAAAAACACCGTATAACAACTTTCAGGCAATCTGGACTTGTCTCTTTTAGGAACTATGTATCAATTGTGTACACTTATTGTCAATTGTGACAGGATAAACACGCTGAAAATTCCCAATAACATCAATAGAAGCTTGCTTATTTTGCAATGAGTACAAAATGCTATTTCCTAGCATAGGGGATAAGGACACTAGAAGTGTCATAACTTTCGTGTTGCGATTATTTGAGTGCCATAACTTTTTTTTTTGCTCGCTTGAATGCCAAAAATTTGAAAAAATGATCACTTGAGTGCCAAATTCCATTTGGGAGGCGGAAAATCTAACGTGGCTTCGGTTGAGCTGACGTAGACAATATTTTAATATTTTTTGAAAATTTGAATTTTTTTATTATTAATTTTTTATTTTTACAAAAAGAAATTTCAATGCCGACAAGGGTCACCAGTGACCCTCGCCGGCTGTGAAGGCCTTGCCCAGATTGGGCAAGGGCCACCCTGCCCTTGGCCATGAAGACCCTAGGCGAGACCGTTGCGGCCTTATTGGCAGCGGGCGAGGCTGTGAAGGTTGTCTTCCCAACCGCAAGGGAGGCAGCCTCGCCAGATCTGGCGAAAGCCTTCACCGTAGTGGGCGAGGCAGCCTCCTTCGCTACCTCATCGTGTTGGCGAGGCTGCAATGGCCTTGCCAAGGGCTTTCAAGGCCGCGGGCAAGGCCGCCTCGCCACATCTAGCGAGAGCCATTGCCACTGCGAACAAGACAGCCTCGTTGGATCTGATGAGAATTTTTGCCGTCATGCCCGCGGCTGGTGAGGCCACGATGGCCTTGCCAAGGGTGTTTATTGAAAGCGGGCGACACTGGCTGGATCTAGCAAGAGTCTTCCACAAATACCTAAGCAAGGGTCACCAGCGACCATCGCCAACCTTGAAAAAAATAAATAAATATAAGAAATTAAAAAAAATAATAATATTTTTTAAAAATTTAATAAAATCAATAAAATAACATTAAAAAAATCCATGTAGGATGAAAAATTAATTAAAAGATCCACATCAACTCATTTGCCGGAAATTGCACTCAAGTGATCTATTTTCGCGGAAGTGACATTCAAATGATTTATTTTACTCCTGTGGCACTCAAGTGAGCGAAAAAAAAAATTATGGCACTCAAATGAACGCCATACAAAAATTATGGCACTCCTAGTGTCTTTATCCCAATAGTTTTGAAGCGCAAATGGCTGAAGTGACTTCCAGGTGACTATGAAAAATGAGCTTAACAAACTATTTGTGCAGCAAACACTCCACGGACCTCTTTGCAAAGAACTTTGTGACCATCGGGTTCAAGTTACGCTACTCTACTGCTCATTTGCTAGCAAATTGTGCATATCCTTGACATTCCAAGTCAACTAGCGACTTTAAATTTTATGTGCAAAATAAATCAGGCTTTGGTGGGGCATTTGGCACATATAAAAGCATAAAATGTCAAACACAAGGAAGCATGTTAAAAGTCTACTAGCCATTGCACCAAACCATCTTCAATTTATTTGCAACCACCTTCCATTTCTGGGTGCGTCAACATCAAGATTGTTCCAGGGAGGTAGGTGAGAAAATTGCTTCTACCCTGTCGTGCGCATCTTACACAAAATTCACTATCCTCGGTTCTTCACAATATTCTTGAGCTTCTCATTTGCAGCCACAAGCCCTGCAGCTATGCCAGGTTCATTAACAGAATGTCCCGCAATTGGAATCACCTGTTAATAGTGCAGCAATTTAATAAACAAGATAATGGATGAAGATTTTACTTCATAAATCTTCGTGGCATGCAGAATCAAAATCATGAAATCATAAGCAAGAATTCTTATCTGAATTGGCCATCCACAGAACCTTACAAATACAGAGAATTGACCTATCTCTAAAGCCGTTTGGAAAAGCAATATTTCGGCAAATCCGTGACAACCATTAACATTAACCATAAAGAAATAAAGAAACACTAGAAGAATGGCCCAATTCCCTAAAAACCCCCAACTTTAGCCTTTGTCCCAATTATATCCCAAATTTTTTGTTGTCTCATAAAAAGCTCCAAACTTTTACTTTTGTCCCAAATCTACCTAATTAACTTTTCATCCAATTTTTTAATTTTATTTTTTATTTTTTCGAATTTTTTTTTATTTTTTCTTTTCTTTTCTTTTTCCTTTCATTTCCTTTTTTTTTTGTTTCACCTTCAACCTCTGGCCGATTGCCGGTTCGGCGATCGGGCCGAAATGGGGGTCGGCGAGGTCGGCCCCCCGTCACCGGGTGAGGCTCGACCTCGCCATTCTTTGGCCGGCCGACCTCTCCGATTCTTAAGCGGTAGCCGAGCCTAGGGCGAGGCCGACCTTGCCAGTAGCCGTCGGGGCCGAGCCTCACCAGATCGGCCCCGCCTGCAGGCTGGTTGCCGGGACCAAATGACCGTGGGAGGTTGAAAGTGAAAAAGAAAAAGAAAAGGAAAGGAAAAAGAAAATAAAAGAAAATAAAAAAATTCGAAAAAATAATATTAAAAATTAGACAAAAAGTTAATTGGGTAGATTTGGGACAAAAGTAAAAGTTTGGGGTTTTTTATGAGACAAATAATAGTTTAGGATATAATTGGGACAAAGGCTAAAGTTGAGAGTTTTTTAGGGAATTGGGCCCTAGAAGAATACTCTAGGCACGGAGGTCATATGCAACCTATAAAACAGATTTTAAGCATAATCAATGGCAGGACATGCCTAAACAGAAGAAATCCTTGAGATCACCTGACAAGCACACGTGGCTCATCAAGGGATGTCATAACAAGTTCAAATTCAACCAACTCAGAATTAAATTTTTCCATCTTAAAAGTATTGGAAAAAGCATAAAAGAAATCAAGACTTCCAACATAACTCAGTGTTTGATTGGGCATGACAGACATGAATTTATCGTTTAAGCCCCAAAAAAAGGAAAACCAGAAATTAAAAAAAAAAAAGAAGAAACGACCTCATTAGTCTTAGACCGTAACAAAATGCTTCCATGGGATCTATGGCTAATCCAACATTTATAAACGATAAACCATAAACAACAAACATTAGAATTTGCAACAAATTTCAGCCAAACGACCTCAACCAGGTTCTATGACTTTAAGGTCTCACTTATATACATCTGTTAGATGTCTTTTTATTTCAATTACCTGATTCGCTCGCACTCTCTATGTTCAAGTTCTCATTGTTCCATGCTTGACACTAGCAACTAACAATTGTGTATGTAACTCTAAATGAATAGGCGCAAATCACAAGGATTACTAAGCTATGCAACACCAAGGACATAGTAACAGTCATTGGAATGTATTGAAAACAAATACATCAAGAAACAGTGACTCGTGGGCGCTAGGGTCGAGCGAGAGACTAAAGAATTGAGCATCTAAGAACTCCAAGACAACAACAAAAGCGGAAGGAAACCCAACGAATTCAGAAGACGCACCTCAACACAAACCATCAACCCCACAACGCCAAAACCAAACACACACAAAAGACCCAAACAAAAAAAAGAATGTCACGAACATCGTCGGACCTGATCTTGCACGTTTTGCTTGGGCACCTGGCTGGTGTATCGGGCGATGCAATGGGGGATGGTGAAAGGCGCGTCCTATTGAGCGACGCCCACTCTGATGTTCGCAGAACCTACGAAAGACAAGGGAACGAGTCACGTTCAAGCTAGGGTCGACGGAGGGGCCAGGGGCTTTTTTTTCTCTTTTTTTGGTCGCTGGGTATTGATGACAATGAGGTACACAAACCTTTGCTTCGTCGGCGACGGTGGGGAGCAAGGAGCGCCCGAAGCAGCAACAACGCGATGCGACGGAGCGAGCGCCAAGAACGCCGATGAGATCGAAATCACGATTTCAAAATAATTTGAAAGCCTTCACTTTGCCGGAGAGAGGAAACGTCTTCTTTCTGATGAGACGGAAAGAACGAAGAAGAAGAGACAGATGAGAGAGGAGTGTAAGAGAGGCCTAGCTAATACTTTCTCAAACGGAGACCCAAATGGAGAAACAGACAGAGAGAGGGAAGGGAGCCGAATTTTTTAAAATTTCTGATGGTGAGTCTCGAAAGCCACGTGTTGAATTTTGGGTGAATTATCTGAGCGATGACGTGCCACGACAGTCTTTAGCCAATATTTTCTCGGCAAAAAGGAGAAGAAAGAAACAAAATCAAGCACGCTCTTTTCCTCTAGTGACCGTGCAAGAGCAGGGCAAGTGGGCCCAAGGGTGTTTGGAGAGCAAAGAAAAAAAAAAGAAACAATTTTAGCCTCAGCTTAGCTTGTCTCTTCCTCGTGAGAAAATATTCGGCTATTTAGGCTCCGTTCGTTTGGCGAAAAATATTATATTTTTAAAAATCATTTTTCTAAAATATATTTTTTCGAAACACAATTTTCCGGTGTTCAGCTGAAATATGAAAAAGTTTCGGAAAATATTTTCCCAAGATTTGACAACGATCGCCGCCAACAGAAATTCTTTTCCCTTCTTCTTCTCCAAGAAGTCGCGGTCCACGGCCATGGTCATCCGGCATTAGCCGCCGAGGCGAGCTCGAAAGGCCATATAGGCCGAGGCCCCCAAATTTCCCGTACGGCCCCACGCTCGAGCTCGAGAAGATCTACCGCAAGGTCGCTAGATCCGCCCAAAGCCGTCGACGGGGGCCGTGAGGCCCAAGCCCTCGGCTAGATCCGGACCTCAAGAGGGCGAGCTCGTGGGGCCCTCTCACGGACGTCGACGAACCTAGCCCGAAGTCATCGGCGAGGCTCCGGTGATGCCGAGCTCGCCAATCGCCGGCTGCCGACTGGCTAAGGTAGAAGAAGTAGAAGCAACAAAAAAAAAAAAAGAAAATAGGAAGAAGTCTGAAGCAAAGCAGAGCTTCAAACTTCCGGAAAATGATTTCCGCTTCTCAGAAGCAGAAATCATTTTCCTCAAAACAATGAAAGATTTGAGGGTAAGGAAGAAAAATTTTTCCCATGGAAAACATTTTCTACCCCTGAACACAGAAAAACATGAAAAATATTTTCCGAAAAAATATTTTTTCGAAACGAGCACAGCCTTATTATCACCACATCACATGCCCACGTGGTGTATATTTGCTCTCGTGGATCCATTAAAAAATCGGCACCTGGCACCTGACGTGGAGAGATACGGAGAAAGAGAAAGTCCTAATGGGAGACTTTCTCCTCTGCACCCCTACTCCCGCTCAAAAAAGACCTAGGGAAGGCATGAGCATTAATTGCCATCCTTTCTCCTCCTCCTTTTTTAAGTTTGAATGAAATGTCTCTCCCTCACTTTTTAAAACTCTTCTCCTTCCCAGGCTGTTTCTCTACCTTCTCCTTTGTCTTCGCTTGTGTTCTTTGCTTCCTCCTTCCGGCGAAAAGCGGACGGCCTGTCCCCTCGTGGCCGTCGGCTCCGCTACAGTTGCCGTCGCCTCCGCCTCGTGGCCGTCGCTTCCGTCTCGTGGTTGTTGGCTCCGCCTGGTGGCTGTGGGCTCCGCTCATTGCCGTCGGCTCCGCCTCGTCACCTCCGCCACGTGGCCGTTGGCTCCGCCATCGTGGACATGTTCAACAAATCTCAGTTGTTTCAGCATTGAAGAGGCTGTCGAGTAGTCGGGGACTTTGACATCATGGATGTCACGCCATGGCCATTGGTGCGGCCAGCGAACAAGGGTGAGGACAGCGAAGACAAAGGTGGTGACGAAGGAGAGGACGAAGTTGGTGTTGTCGTTGAGCATGCGAAATGGAGCCTTGCAGCAGGCGTTTGCTTTTGTTTTTTTTGTTTTTGGTCAAACATTCCTTTTGTTGAGTTGTTGAGTTTTGTTGAAGAGGTTTTACTTCTGTTCACGGTTTGTACTAGATATGATTAGAACTGATGAGTTGCTGAGTTTTCTCTTCACCAAATGATGTCTGTTTTCACTCCATTCCAAGCTCTATAGGATTGGCTAAACGAACCTATTAATCTCTACCTGACAAAAAATTTACTTCTCCAAAACCCTTCAGAGGTATAACCCACGATAAAGCTCCCCTAAAATCTCCCCGTAAGCAGTCAATGTTGGCTGAAGAAGACCAATCAATGAACTCGAATTTAATCAGCAAAATGGCAGGGAAAAATCCCACATATACACTTCACCATCTTCTATCACATGACTGCGGTCTTCCACCATTGTCATTTCAAGTTTCCAAGGGAGAAGCCAAACAACCCACCCACCATATCTTTAAAGCATCTCCTTCATTTCCCCCATGAAACATCCCCATTGCAGTTATGGTTTTCAAAAAGCTCCCATTGGCTTCCACCAAAAGGTAAGAGCCTTTCGTTTAGGAATACTAACACCGACCGAGCATGCACACCATCATGTGTTAGGAACACGCAAAACGCGGAACTTTTCACTCGAGATGGCAAAAGAGGAAGGAAAACGAAGTGCCCAACTTCTTGAGAACCACTTCTGGTCCGAAAGTTTGAAAATTTGAGCTCGATGCGCTTGGCTTGGGCGAGCTAGAGACAGAGAAGAGGGCATTGTGATCGGCCCTCTTCAACAAAATATGAAAGGAAGAACAATTTAGTGTCAGAAATATAGTTGCAAAACTGAAATCTTATTCAAATTGTACAAGGTACAGATTAAGGAAAAAAATAAGGAAAACTAGAGATAAATTCTAGTGCTCCAAACCAGAAATAGAAGCAAAACCTCTTCAACAAAACTCAACAACTCAACAACTCAACAAAATGAATGCCTGACCCAAAAAAAAAAAAAACAAAAGCAAACGCCTGCTACAAGGCTCCATTTCGCATGCTCAACGGCAATACCAACTTCGTCCTCTCCTTCGCCACCACCTTTGTCTTCACTGTCCTCACCCTCGTTCACTGGTAGCAACAACGACCATGGCGTGACATTCATGATGTCAAAGTCCTCGACTACTCAACAACCTCTTCAACGCTGAAACAACTGAGATTCGTTGAACAACGTGTCCGTCGTTGCGGTGAGCATTGGAGTAGCAACGGACGCCGAAGCAGAGGGCCAAACTTGATCGAACACCTTGCGTGCATATTCAAGGCAACCCAAACCATGATAAACCCGGACAAGTTCCGCAGCCAAACTTGCTCATTGTAAGAGTCATTGACAAGATTTGAGCATGGACGAACTTGACTCCGATAATGTCCTTAGAGAACTCTCGCAGAAGACACGAAAAACGACTGGCGGGAGCATCTCCGAGTGAAAGAGAACAGGATGAGAATGCAGAAGAAAAGGAAATCCTAGAGGGTATCTTCCGAATGAGACGAAGGATTTGGAACGCCGGAGCAGCAATGGATGCCGGAGCAGAGGGTCGGAGGAGCAAATTTTTAGATCGAAGGGGGAGATCCAAAATTTGAATTAAGGAGAGGGAGAGAGAGAAGGGCGTCCATTCTCAGAAAAGGAAAGAACGAGGGGAGGGAGAAAATAGCAATCAATGAAGAGAGTCTTGCATTTAATGCGAGGTGACTTGCTCAGTTTTCTTTGAGGCAATAGGTGCGCAGAGGAGAGAGTCTTCATGATAAGGCTTTTTCTTTCTCCGCGTGAGACGCCACCTGGCGATTTTTTAATGGATCCACGCGAGAATATTTACGCCATGTAAGCATATGACATGTTGATTGTAAATCATGGAATATTTTCTCCTTCCTCATAATGAGTCCTAGGTTGTCACGTAGGAAATGCAATAGTTGCTAGGCCTCTTCGCTCCTTTCTTGACAAGGGGGAATGGGTTCCTTTTAATGAGAGCGCAGTGGCGGCATAGTAGCTCTTCCTTTGGAGCCGAACAAGGAAGGCGAAGGAGTTTCTTGAGAGAGGAGCGGCTCCATGTAGCCAGAAGGAGAGAACGTGCTAGCTCTTGCTTGGGATTGAACCTCTAGAGATTTGTTCCGTGAGTTTTTTACATTTAAACGAGTTGTTTATTTGTAAATACTTGAGGTTTTGATTTAATCTAGGTGTTGAAAACACTTAAACTTGTGAGTAAGCAATTGTAATTTGGATTCTCCGATTGACGGTGGATTATTTCCTGATGGCTCTTCTAATGGATATAGGTACCAATATTTGGACCGAGCAACATAAATATTTGGCATCATTTATCTTTCCTCGTTAATTTCTTTGGTGCTTTCGCATTCATTTAATTTGCAAGATTCCAATTAGCTTCCATGTTTGTTAATTTTACAACAGTTGGTATCAGAGTTATGGATAGGGTTTTTTAGATTGTGGTTTGGAGCTTTTGCTTATCTAATTATTATATAGAAATTATGTTGTTGCAATTATGTTTGGGGCGAAAGTAGAAATTAAGAAGTTTAACAGAAGGAACAACTTTGGGTTGTGACATGTTAAGATGGAGGCCTATTAACAACTCAAGGTTTGGCCGAAGCATTGGAGGGTAAGGATAAGTTGCCTAAAACAATAAAAGATGTCGAAAAGAACATGTTAATGAGGAAGGCGAGCAGTACAATCTTGTTAAATTTATTGGATGAGGTGTTGATAGAAGTGGTCAAGAAGAAGGATGTTGTAGTGTTGTGGGCGTAACTTCAAGCACTCTATGTAAATAAAGGATTTGAACAATCGCTTGTACATGTTCAAGAGAATGTTTTTGTTTAGATATACTGAAGATACATCTATCAGATCCCACATAAATGAGTTTAATAAACTCATGATGGATTTAAATAACGCTGGTAAAATTTTAGACGATGAAGAGCACGGCATGTTGTTAACTTCTTTACTAGATTCATAGGAGCACTTTACTTTTTCACAACTACAGGGGCACATTACAATTATCTTGGAAGCGGTAAAGTCTGCCTTATTCTCTAAAGAGTGACTGAGAAAGTTACGAGATGCTAGTCTAGTGCAGGATTTAGCGCAGGGATAAGTGATTTGAGGTAGAGATCAATATCGGGGGTCTAGTATCACCAGATATAAAAGCAAGTTGAAGTCATGCCATAGAAAGTCCAAGGAACACGTGAAATGCTTTGAGTTTAAGGAGGAGGGGCATATTAGGAGAGATTATCCAAAGTAGAGAAACCGAGGCTGTCACATCCCGATTTTTGGGCCTGGGAAGCTGCAGGTAAATTGTAATATCTTCAATTTCAATCCCTGGGAATTGGCTATGGGTTAAGTTTGGTGGTTTTCCAATCAAAACTAAATTGTTTTGTCTTGTTTTGGAAAACCCAGTTTTGAATCATTTGTACCCCTTCGTTTTGCCATTTTTGGGGAGACTTTTGTGGTCCGAATTTCCAAATGCTTTCTTCTTGAAAGTTGTTCCAAACATCTTGAAGTTTTACATGATTTAATTTCAGAATTTTTGGAGTTGATTTGAGTGATACAATGACCTGATTTTTGGACCATGCAAAACTGCCCAGAATGGGTTTTTCGGTGATAATCACACCGTCTTGATTTTCTATAAGCTTTTCTGGGCCGATTTTGAAAAAGTTTCCTCCACGAAAATTGTTGAGAACATCCTTTTCTATAACGTGTACAAATTTGGGAATTTTCTAAGATAATTTGGATGCTGGACAGAGCTTAATTTGAGAAATAAGAATTCTGTTCCAACGAACTATTTTCAGTCTAAATTTGAGCTACTAAAAATGGAATTTGCAGAGAGATTCAGATTTTATGTTCTTCACAAAAAAATGTTTGTTAAAGCATTGTTTATGACATATTCAAATTTGAGAATTTTTGAAATCCATTTACTATATTTTCAAATCCGATTTCGTAAACAGTGCAAAACTGTTCGGTTTTATAAGATTTCAAAGATTTATCAATTTCTATTTGAGAACATTGAAATCTCAATTTATTGTCTTTTGGTGATATTTGAGGACATTCCTGCGCCGAAACTCGGGTTGGATGGAATTATTATGCGTGTTTATCGCGGAAAACCCTTAGAAAATCTTGTGATTAAGTACAGCGCGGGTTGTGATTTTTGTGCCAATTAATTTATTTCCTGTGACTCGATTGGCCCGAGTCATTTGTGTGAGAATTCAGTAAATCCAGAAGACTCTAGGGAGTCCACGGTCTGGAAATTGATAGAAAATCCTAGAAAGTTGACAAAGTCAACCTTATCCCCTTCATTATTGCTTGTAATTAATGCTTGGTCTTCTTTTTCCACAAGCCTTTATGAAGCCATTATGAAGTCTTGGCCATCAAGTTTTGACCCAAGAGAGAGAGGAGTCACGGCCAATGGGTGAGGAGAGAGAAATGAAGAATAATTGGCCATTTCATCATTATTCTTGACTTTTGGACTTAGGCCATTAATGAGTGGATGATGCGTGCGCATACCTCATACCCTCGATGACACATGCGCTTACCTCACGCACCCGATGACACGCGCGCTTATCTCATCCAAACTTTGGCCCCAAGTTTTGCCTCTCTATAAATAAGAAGAAAGAAAGAGAGAGAAAGAGGAAGAGCCTCACGTGAAGCCCCCTTTCTTCCTCTTGCTCACGCCACCTTCCTCTTTCTCAAGCCGCACGCCACTTTCTTTCTTGTTTCCTTGTCGAGAGAGAGAAGAAAAGAGAGAAAGCTTACCAATTAACCCGTGTCTCTCTTGTGGTTTGATCGAGTAAGGAAGCCACATCCAAGGCCCGAGTGTTCGTGTTCAAGCCCGAAATTTTCCGAGCTCACCCGTCTCGAAACTTGCTCTCTAGTTCTTGTTTCAGTTTAGTGTAAGTGAATTCCCTAATATTGGGAAAGGATGTTGAGATGCGTTGTGATGTGGTTTGCTTGGATCGTTTCTCAGTCATTTGGTGGGTCATAGTTGGTTCATTTCCTTGGTTTAATTATGTTTTGTGTTTGATGTTGTTTTGAGATAGAATCAAGACTTGAATGGCAAGGTGCACATATTATAGCCGTGCGTGATGTTCTCTTGTTTGAACTTTGCTATTGATCTGCCAACAATGCGGGTGCGGTAAGGGCCGACTTATATTAACGGCAGAATGCTATAAGCAATGTGGCGAACGTTGTCGAGAAGAATACTACTGATGCAAATGTTGTTGTGTGTGACTACTAGTTTGTCTGGAGATGAATGGATGTTAGATTCGAGGTGTTATTATCATATGATGCCTCATAAAAACTGATTTGCTACTTACCAGAACGTAAACGGTGGCAGAGTTTTGATGGGAAATAATGTAGCTTGCAAGGTTATGGGTATTGGGACAGTTCAGATTTGGATGCACAATGGGGTGGTGTGCACATTTACAAACTGTTGACACCTAAATTTTTTGCCCATAAATCGTTTCCGAAAAATTGGAACTTGGTTTTCCACAAAAATATTTTGGAATTATTCTACTAAAAAAAAAAGAAAAGAAGGAGAGCAAGGGCCAAGGATTCGAGTGTAGCTAGCCGAGACCTGAGGGATCAAATTGCAAATGAACCAACAAGTTGGGGCCAAAATGCAATTTCCAAAAGTTGGGGGATCAAATCGCAAAATTTGTAAAATTTGCCCCCAAGCCCTTAAATCATCATTTTTACCCCTAATCAAGCTTGAAATTGAAAATGGGCAAGGTAAAATTGATCAGATCAAGCCAAAAGGACTAAATTGGCTCAAATCGGGCATTCTCGGGCAAGAAAATGGCTAATTTTGAGGGACTTTCCTGCAAAATTGGGCATGGAAAATTGCAAATTCTGATTATCATCTTGAACTAATACGCTTCAAATTTCAAACTGAGCAAAAATCCCGACCAGATTAATGGATTAAAGCACTTAAATCAGCTTCCAAAAACCGGTCCATGATTTGGTGTCAATTCGGGGCTGCTGAGTAGCCAACTTTGTGGCCCCACCATATCCTGCTCAGCCAACCGATCAGCGTGAACTCTGGCCGAGGTGTGAGACCATCATTAGGAGTGCAAATGGACAAAAATTTGATAGGGATAAGCTGCTGAAAGCACGTGATAATCTCAGTCAAACCTGCAAAGTGTGATGATTTGAGTCAGAGAGTTGGTGAAGAGACTCAGTTTGCAGGCTTGGTAAATGGGTAATCACGGGCTCAAAATCTGGTTGGATTTGGTGGATAGGATCTCTGAAGCACGTTCTTTTGGGGGATAAAAAGAAAGGGATGAGAGGAGAAGAGGAGAGTTCACGGTCGTTCCAAAAACACGCCCTCAGACGCAGCTCAAACAGAAAATGAACCTAGAAAAGTTTCAGACTGGCTTGTGGAGAGGAAAGTGAGATTTTCGTGAACTTCGAGCCAAAACTAGCCAAAACCTTCAACTAGAGAGTGGAACTACATTCAAAGAGCTTTCCAACCATAGGTCACACGTCTCAAATGGATGTCGGGAAGCCACCCAAAATCCCCCGAAAAGCAGCCCATTCTCGGGTCAAGAGGGAAACCCAGAAATTTTCTAAGTGTTGAAGTCAGATGGTTACTGGTGAGGGAAAGTGGGAGTTTTTGAGAGACATGAGGAATATATGAGGATACCCGTGACTTGTAAATTAAACTAGAATACATCTAGTTTTGGTTGGTGTCAAATTAGTCAGAAAAAGAGGTCGTTGATTCTGGTTTTGAGACCAACAAAACCTTCGTTGTTAGTTTTTTTTTTGCAGATCTCATTTTCCAGTTTGAAGAAGCCTAGTCCCCCGCGCTCTTCGAAGACAAATTTTTGGTTCCCTCGGCCAAGGGATACTTCAAAGAGAAACTAGGAAGCAAGGTGAGCATCCTACATGTATTTTTGTTCAATTTTGAACATGTTTTTATCATGAAAAATCAAGAGAAAACCAGCCCAGAGAACTGATTTCTGAGGCTGGAATTTTTCCAAGTGTGGGAGCCCCTTCATGAGCCCTACATGTTTGACTTGCTACTCCCCTTTGCATGCGTTTTCTACCTTCATGAGCTTGATGAACGTCATATGGGTGTACAAATTATGCTGAGATCCACTTGGTTTGGTCTTTGAAGCCCTGTGTGAACCATGAGATGGCTTGCAACTTGAGTAAAAAGCCAAGCTAACCCACAATGATTCGTGGCTAGTCACTACGAACCATGCGTGTATGCTTCTTGGAGGGGTTGTTTCGACGTGTTCACTTGATCATTCTCCATGATGTTTGTTCCATTTAAAAGTAGATGTTACGTATATTCTTTTGGATGAAGTGATGTTTCGCATAGATCTTGCACGTGATGAGTGCCGGGGCGTAAATCTGGGCATGCAACAAGTTTGCTTGACCTGGGTTTAAACCCAGATTTGCAAAAGCAGCCCGAACCCACATATTGGAGGCCGATTCCAACTCGGTTCTTGTGCGTTTTAGGTTGTGATTTCCAGCTAATCCTGTTCTTTGCATGTGATAATATAGCCTTGATACTTTGGTTCCACTTGATATTACACACGGAGTGAGATTGAAGGCCATGAATATGGCTCGAGGAAGCCATTTGGGGCAATTTAATGCACACCAAATGCTCGACAAAATGCCCCAAACCAAGCTTCGATCTTGAAACGGTTGATTTGAGCCCGGTTCTCGTGGTATTCATATTCTGAGTTGTTTCATGTTCACGTAAACCGAGCATAGGCTGATTTAGGGAATTATTATTATTTTTAAATAAAAAAACCAAAAAAAATCAAAAAAATCAAAAAATCAAAAAATCAAAAAATTTCAAAAAAAAAATGAAAAATGTTGGATAGCATCAAATTATGCAAAAAATGACATTTATGAGATTTTCCTAATTTTATAAAGTCATTTTCCTAATTTAATGCTATTTTGGTATTTTATTACCATTTTTACGACAAAAAAAATCCATTTTGCATAGACTAAAATTACTTAGAATAGTTTTGTGTAGCTAGAGTAACTTCATGCATATTTGAATTCTCATTTTGCTCATGGGGGTCCTGTCCCGGGGCATGATAACGAGGCCATGTAATATTATTTGCCCGACTTGTATCGGGTTTTCTCCTTCCGCGCGTTTATTTTCAAGTCATTTCAATTTCTTGGATGTTTACTTACTGTTCTGCTTTTTTTTTTTTTCAATAATTTGAGTGTTAATTTCTTTCCTAAATTAGGTTAGTATTAATCTAGACATTGAAGAAAATAATCCCACAAAAACATTTGCAAGGACATTTAGCGGCTTTGATATCATAGGGTTATAATTGGTGATCAAGATCGCATGACCACTTAGATAATGCACTCTCAAGTTAGATACCGAAAGGGTGCTAATAGAAATGTTAGTGTAAACAAGTCCTCGGCCCTAGAACCTCTGGTTGCGTAGGAATCAAGGCGACACTTCCGCGTCTTGATTGGTTTCTAGCCGACCCCAATAGGCTAGTGGCGACTCCTAGAAGTACTTAAGTTATTGAGAATTCAAAACGAAATCCAACGTTGCGCGGGGTATGAACTTGGGGAGAGTTCGCGTCTAGATCGATGGGCCATCGGTCCACCTTTTTGGGCAATACCACCTAAACCCATTCCTTTTTCCCATGACGGAAAAAGAAGGGTCGCGACACAAACGTGAGGCACGTACTAGAGCTAAAGAAGAATCTTATTTCTCTGATGACACTCGATGACATCGGGCCGCCGAAGGTGGAGTACTGAAGATCTCTCAAAGTACTATGACAATGATGAAAGGGAAGAAAGTGAATACTTTCTATCATCTACTAGAAGAGATCGTGACAAGAGCTTCTACAGTTTCATCAGGTGAGCCAAACTCTGACTTGACTGAATTATAGCATATGCAATTAGGGTACATGAGTGAGGAAAGTATGACGATGTCCAGTGAGAGGGGATTGTTGAGGGGTCAAAAGACAGGGAAAATGAACTTATGTGAGCATTGCATTTTTGGAAAGTAGCATTGGACTAAGTTTACTACAGCTATGCACTCGACCAAGCAGCCAGCTGAGTACATTCATTCATAAGCCTATGGCCTATCATTGGTTCCTTCATAAGGAGGTGCCCCATATATGTTGACATGTATCAACGACTATTAGAGGAAGGTTTGGGTATATTTTCCAAAGTACAAATTTGATGCGTTCACTCGGTTGAAGAAATTTAAGGCATTGATTAAGAAGTAATCAAATAAACAAATGAAGTATCTGAGAACCGATAATGGCAAAGAGTTATGTATTGAAGATGTTGCCGAGTTCTATGAGAGAGAAGTGATTGTGAGACACCACACAGTACCTGTGACCACAGTAGAATGGCGTAGCAGAATGGAAGAGCAGAACTTTACTTGAGTGAGTTGGGTACATGCTTTCACGTACAAAACTAGGCAAGAAATTTTGGGCCAAAGCAGTGAACATGGAATGTTGCTTGGTTAATCAATCTCCATCGTCTGCTATCGAGTGAAAAACTCTTGAGGAAGTATGGTCGAGGAAACCTATTGATTACTCTGGATTACGAATATTCAAATGTCCAGTGAGTGTTCATGTAAGTAACAATAAAGGGCGAAAAAGTGCATAGTTGTAAGTCATGCACATGGAGTGAAAGGCTATCGGCTATAGTGTACTGATCCTAGATCACCCAGTATTATAATCAGTGGAGATGTATTTTTTTAGGAGAATGTAATGCTTCAACAAAGAAGTTATGAAACACTACCAGCAGAGTAGTGTCAATAGTGAGGTGGAGCTTTAAGTAGAGACTCTAGAGACCTTGGAAATAACACATGCTGATACTATAAATGAGGCCACAGTTCACGAAGTCGGTGATAGTAAACAACCAACATAGCCACGACACACTATAGTTGCAAGCAGACGAAAAGGCAAATTAAACCATTGGTATGTTTTGGTGATACTGATATTATTTATGTATTGACCGTAGGTGATAAGGTGGAGACAGATATACCTTCATCTCACTTTAAGGTGATGGCTAGTAGTAAGTTGTCACAGTGGTTAGGGGTTATAAGTGAAAAGATGGAATCATTCCATCAAAATCAGACATGGGAGCTAGTCAAAGCACTTAAAAGCCAAAATATTGTTGGAAGCAAGTGGGTCTTTAAACAGGATTAGGGCATTCCCAATGTCAAGGCAGCGAGATATAAGTCGAGACTTGTTGTGAAGGGGTACACATAGCGGGAGGGCATTGACTACAACGAGGTCTTTTCTCCTGTAGTAAGACATACTTCTATTCTTATTTTACTTGCTACATAAGATCTTGAACTGGAGTAGCTAGATGTGAAAATGATGTTTCTTCATGGTGAGTTGTAGGAGTAAATTTACAAGAGGCAGCTAGAGGGATTTGCCATTCGGTGTAAGGAAGATTATGTTTGCCTTTTATATGGGCTGAAATAGTCTCCTTGGTAGTGCTATAGCATTTTGATGCTTTCATGGCTAGTCATGACTATTTGGAAAGTTAGATTTATAGCTATATTTATTTTAAGAGATTGGAGGATGGGTATTTGATTTACCTTTTATTATATGTTGATGACATATTAATAACAGCTAAAAATATGTTTGATATTGATGTGCTGAAAAGGCAATTGAGTGCTGAGTTTGAAATGAAAGATTTATGTACTGTAAAGAAGATATTAGGTATGGAGATTTTGCGTGATAAGGTTGCAAGACTTTTACGTCTATCTCAAAAGAAATATGTTGGGAAGATTATGGCACACTTTAATATGTAGTTCGCGAAATTAGTGAGCACACCATTAGCAAAGCACTTTAAACTTTCAAATAAGTTATTATCGCAGACTGAGGATGAGGAGCAACATATGTCTTGTGTTCCTTTTTTTAGTACAGTGGGTAATATTATGTGTACTATAGTATGCATTAAGCTTGACATTTCACAAGTTGTGAGCAATTAATCGTTATATGAAGTAGCCTGGTAAAACTTATAGGGAAGTTGTGAAGTGGATTCTCAGATATTTGAAAGAGACAGCAAATATTGATATAGTGTGCCAGAGGGACAGCAATGGCAGTGAGACCTTTGGTCATGTGGATTCAAATCACGCTAATGACTTGGATGAGTGCAAATTTTTAGCAGAGTACGTGTTTCCACTTGCATGTGGTGCAATTAGTTGGAAAGCGTCCTTACATATTGCCTTGTCTTTGATTGAAGCAGAGTATATGGCACTAACCTTTATACCAAAGGAGACAATATAGCTGTAAAGCTTACTTTCGAACTTTAGGTTAAATCAGAAAAGTGTTGATATACATTGTGATATTCAATGTGCAGTATCTTTGGTATATAATCTAGTCTATCACAAGCAAATGAAGTATATCAACATCAAGTATAATTTCATCCGAGATGTCTTAGTGAAGAGTAAGATTATTGTGAAAAAGATTGCTACAGTGAAGAACTCGACAAACATAACAACGAAGCATGTTTCTTTGGCAATGCTCAAGCTTTACTTGAGCTTAATTGGCGTATGTAAAGAGTAGCGCCCATCAGGATGTATAGATGATGAGCATCATGACTTGACTTCAAAAGTTGAGTAACTATAAAGAAATCTCAAATTATATTTCGAGTTTAAGCTATTTATGAAATCTAAATTCCTACGCTAAAAGATAAGAGAATGGACGTACTTAATTTATTATACATATTAAGGGTGTGCAAAAAACTGTACCAACCCGCCTTGGGACCCCCGAAAAGACCCGGGACCCGATGGGCTCTAAGGGTTTCGGTCCGATTTCCGATTCCAATTTTTTGGAACCGGTGAGTACCGATCCAGTTCCCGGTTCCGGGTGGAACGGCCCACTCACCCACCCGGAACCAAACCGGTATAATATATATAATATAATATTTTTAATTTTAATTTAAAAAATTCAAAGCCCTAAATCAAGATACTCTCTCACAAGTTGTGAGAGTGCTCGTTTGATTCCTAGTTCCGGGTTGCAGTCTTGTTATTGAAAGTGCTCGTCCCACTCACTACTAGCCTTTTGCCGCTCGCCACTCGCCGCACTCGGTCCGATCTGAACCCATTGGGTCGGTCGGTCCAGGGTTAAACCTGGTACAAAAAATGAAATAAAAAATTTATTGATTGATCCTGGGTTGACCCTGAATCGGACCGAACCCATTGGGTCAGTTCGGTCCTCGGTTTTAGGCTCAATAGGGTCGGTCTTTGGTCCTAAAAATTGAGGATTAATACTGTGCGGGTTAGTCCTAGAATTAGGGGGTGGATCAGCCCAATTAGGATCATGTTCACTCTTAATACATATTGTACTTGTGAGAGCAAAAAGGAGAAGAAAAAAACAAAAGCAAGTACACTTTTATTGTGGCGGGAGGGAGGCCAAGTGAACCCGGAGGGAGGTAGACATGGCAGCGAGGTTAGCCCTGGATCCCTAAGCACTCAATTTTTCTTATAAATACTCACACAATTCTCTCAATACTCACACAATTCTCTCAAATTCTCTTCTCTCAAGTCTTAAATTTTCTCAATACTAAAATTCTCTCAATTGTTCTCTTAAATTCTTCCAATTCTCAATCCACGCAATTCTTTCTTAATTCTCCCAATTAATCCGCTCAATTCTCTCAATCCCACTCGAAAAATGGCAAGTGGATGAGGAAGAATATCGCGACGGAATCCCATCATTCTTTTGATCCTCGTGAATATGCAGATTTTCAAGATGATGAAATCAACATTTTTCCCGATATGGAGCGTCCCCGACTCAAGAAAGTTTTAATCCTCCTGGAGAAATATCTACAACAAAAAGGAAGTGGAACGAGAATTTACATCGACATTTGGAATCACTTCACGAAAACGGAAAGGTTTGATATTGGTGAAAAAAGGTATGATATAATTTGTAAATATTGTGGGAAAATATATAAATATACAGGTGGACAAGGATATGGAACATTTAAACGACATCTTAGAAGCAAACATCCAACCGAAACGGGAATCGATATCAGTCAACAACAAATTTCCGGGTACGTTAATCCTAACACCTCCCCTTTATTTCGTTTTAATGACAAAACTTATAGGGAAGAATTAGGCAAATTTATTTCCGTTGAGCATTTAGCATTTAATTTTGCAGAAAGATTTGGTTTTAATGAATTTGTACAAAATGCATGTGCTCCACAAGCAAAACGTGTTTCTAGAAATTCAGTTAAACGATCAATTAAAGATCTTTACAAAAAAGGAAAAAAAGATTTACAAAACTTTTTTATGCAATTTAATGGATGCGTGCATATAGGTAGTGACATTTGGAGTGATCCTTGGCAAAGTCATTCTTACATGGGCATAACATGTCATTGGATAGATGACGAGTGGAGTATTCAAAAAAGAATCATTGCATTTAGAGTTTTCGATGATAATCATACGGCAAATAATATTTATAGATTAATTAGGCAAATTTTAGAAGAATATTATTTGCTTAACAAAATTTTTTCAATTGGTTTTGATAATGCTGCAGCAAATACCGCTTCAATTGTCGAGTTAGAAAATATTTGTAAACCGTCTTTTGGCGGAAAATTTTTTCACGTTAGATGTCTTGTCATGTTTTAAATTTATGTGTACAAGATGGTTTGAAAACTCTCGATATTTTTCTTCAACCAATAAAATGGCGATTCAATTTTTATGGAAACATCCCCAAAAAATGAGAGAATGGGGTAAATTTTGTAGAAAAAATGGCGGAAGGCCAAAAAGATTTCAAAAGATGTTCCAACTCGTTGGAATTCTACTTTCCACTTGCTTACTTGAATCTTTAGCATATAAAGATTTATTATGTGCATTCATTTCTGATAATATACCTCAGATTAATTTATACCCACAAGAGTGGGATATTTGCCAAAAATTTTAGATGTTTTAAAGGTTTTTAATGATGCAACTTATACTTTGTCCGGTGTTTATTATCCTACTACACATTTATTTTTAGTAGAGTGTACTAATATTGTAGGAATTTTTGATGAGTGCGAAAATGATGTTCAATTACAACATACTATATTTGCAATGAAAACTTTACATTATTATAGGGAAATTCCCATTATTTATTTAGTTGCTTGTGTTTTTGATCCAGCGTTGCAAATTTGATGGCTTAAATGATTTTTTTGTGTATTATCAATGTCTACATTGTGATGAGATAAATGTTACAACTTTAGTATGTAATGTTAAAAACGTAGTAATAGAATTATATAATGAATTTTATACTAAATATAATTTAGGTGATCTTGGATCTTCTCAATCTATGGAGATACAAAATGACCAGTGCAGGTAAAATTAGTAGAGGGTACCAACTTTTATTACATAGACAAAAAAAAACAAAAAAGGGAGTAATAGGAAATATTTCTGAATTAGAGAGTTATTTAAGCGTTTCATTTGAGATTACTGAATGTGGTACAGATTTTTTAATTTTGGATTGGTGGAAGGGGCACATGGCCGATACCCAATCCTTTCTCTTATTGCAAAACAGATTTTTTTCAACCCCTTGTTCCACAATTGCGGTCGAACAAGCATTTAGTGCCGGGAGGTAATATTTTGGATGAACATCGTTCAAGATTAGATCCAGAATCGGTGCAGATGCAAGCTTGTGTTCTTGATTGGACGAAGGCTCAATCACCGGCAACAAGAGATAGATCGCAATCTTGAATCCGATTCTTTAACGATGGAGATACTACCGCCACTTCTAAGTCTTTGGAGCAGGTAGTGACGATTGAGGGTAAAAGAACTATTGGAGTTGGCAAATATTTGGGGAACCCTTGTTTCTCATATCGGCACGCCCACATGAGCTTAGGGAAACCCAAATATAATCCGACGACATGTGACCTCTGATCCCCTGTGCAGTGTGCATGGAATGTTTAGGTTTTGAGATCATTTTAGGGCATATATATTGTGCTCCTTTTTTTTATAGATCGTTGTAACGAATTGTAATGTGTTTAATGATAATTTATTAAGTTCAAGTCATGTCTTTTTATCCCCAAATTTAATTACAATTTATATTTAATTGTTTTTTCTTTTCTGTTTTTCCTTTTCTGTTTTTTTTTCCTTTTCTGTTTTTTTTTCTTTTTCCTTTTTTTTTTGTTGTCTTCCTCCTCCGCCAAGGGCAAGGGTCGGGGCCGGAGGTCGGAGCCTCGCCCGCCTCAGGCGGCCGGGCGTCGGCCTCTCGCCACCCCACGTAGGCATTAGATTTGAGCTTGGTTCGGTGCGAAGGACCCAAAAGCTAGGGGCTTGGATTGGGATCCCTGGGCTTGAGCACAGCCATGTTGGACTTGTGCCTTGGTGTTGGGAGGAAAAGAAAAGAAAAGAATGAAAGAGAGAGAAAATTTTGGCCTTAGCTTAGGTTGTCTTTTCTTGATGATGAGCCCTAGGTTGTCACGTAGGGAGTATAGTAGCTGCCAGGCTTCTTTCTTCCTTTCTTGAGAAGTGGGGAGTGGGTTCCTTTCAGTGAGAGTACAATGACCACATAGTAGCCCTTCCTTTCGAGCTGGACAGTGAAGGCGAAGGAGGTTCTTGAAAGAGGAGCGGGCCCACGAAGCCAAAAGTAAAAAAACGTTCTTGGACTTAAACATGTAGAGATTTGTGGTGTGTGTTTTTTTATATCTAAATGAGTTGTTTATTTATAAATATTTAGAATTTTGATTAATTTAAGTGTGAAAAATATTTGAATTTATAAGTGAGCAATTATAATTTTGATTTTTTATTATAATAGGTTTTTTTCTACTGGCTCTCCTCATGAATATAAATACTAGTACTTAAACTGAACTAAGTAAATTTTTGGTATCCTTTATCCTTTCTCATTAATTTCTTTGGTGCTTTTATATGGACTTAATTTGCAACATCTCATTAGCTTCCGTGTTCATTAATCTTACAACAGTTGGCTTTGCACATCCCCATTCGGATTGGGTTTCACCTAATGGATTTAAATTTGAGACATAATTCCAACATATTTAAAGTAGGAAAATTTATAGTTCTTTAATTTGTGCAAATTCTTACGTGTATGCTTCGTTTGTTTTATGGAAAAATGTTACATTTTTAGAAAATATTTTTTAAGAAGTCATTTTCCAGAAAAATAGCAATACTTTTCGATATTTGGCTGAATACTAAAAAAGAACTTGAAAACTATTTTCCGTCTTTTGGAAAGGAAAATCTAATTTGATTTTCCTAAATACACATATATTTTTTGGCACTAGTGAAGTGTGTATGGGCAACCAGAAATCAAGCATGGACACAAAGATCTCGAGTCTAGCCTCACTGCACCTCGACACTAGACTTGGGCTTGGGCACTTGGGTCTCAAGCAAGAGCACAAGCACCGATCCTAGGTCTATAGAGGCCAAGCCTAAGGCCCCGGATCCTTAGCACTCAAGGGTCTACAAAGTTCAAGTGTAAGATCTCGATGATTGGGGTCCTTGGTGCTCGTGCTTGGGTTCAACATGGTTGGGCCTGATATGCTTGTGCTCGGCTCCTCGACCCTTGTGTCCAGGTCTCCTGCTCCTGAGCCCGTTCCATTGAGGTCGAGGCTTGGGACCCCTGTTTTTGTGCCCTAGTCCATTAAGGTCGAGCCTAGGACCTCGATGCTCGTTTTGAGGTCCCCAATGCCCATGCTCAAGCGTGAGGGATCTAGGAAAGTGCATTGGGTTCCGAGCCCGACGTCGATAGACTCGGGCTAGGGCCTTTGTGGACTAGAGCCCGAGCACCAGGGATCTGGACACAGGCATTAGAGTTTCGAGCTCAACCTTTGCGGACCAGGGCTAGGGCGCCAAGGATCGAGGATCAACCATTGAGGTCTTGAGCCTGGCCATGTTGGACTTGTGCCTTGGTGTTGAGGTCCTAAGGTTGGTATCGATGGATTAGGGCACGAGTGTGGGGGATCCCGACAGGAGCACTGGGGACGTCCAAGCGCTGGGAACCAGAGCAAGACCTTTGGGAACCTCGGCTCAAGTGCTAGGGATCCGAGCACAAGTACCAAGATCCCGTGCTCAACCTTGGGGACCTAGCCTGGGTGCTGAGGTATCGGGTATGGGCACCGGGGCCACTGGCTTGCCCTCGATAAACTTTGGTTCGGGTACCGAAGACCCAAACTGGCCTTGATGGTCCTAGGCTTGGGCGTAGGAATCAGGTCCCAAGCATCAAGGAACTGGAAACGAGCATAGGGTTCCCAAACTCCAGCAAAGAGTTTCCGGTCCAAGTGTTGGTATCTAGTCATATTTTGAAAATTGATTTCCGATGTTTTAAGGAGGAAATTAATTTCCTAAAATTTAAGCATTGATTTTCCATCGACTTATTTTCCTAAACAATCCAAACATCGGAAAATGAGGAAAATATTTTTCATGAAAAAGATTTTTCGCAAAACATATTGCCGAAGCAAGCGATCGAATAATAAAATAAACAGAGAAAGAAAATAAATCGGGTTACATGGTTCAGTAGTAGTAACTTACGTTCGCGAGGAGAGTAACAATTTATTCCACTATATATCAAGTGATACAATGGAGATTACAATTACACTCGAGTTACTCAAATACTTTCAGTGTTTTCCAAGCTCCAATTATACCCAATAAATCAAATAGTGCTTAATCTCACAATTACTTATGAAATAATCTCTCAATCTCACAAAATAATTGCATAAATTCTTACCATAAGAGTTTAATCGACTTCAATACACTCGGATATTTTCAAAATGTAATTCAAAAGTAGAAGCTTCTCTTTGATGATCCTCACAAATAACACACTCTTCTTATTTATAGGCAAGAATTGGATCCAAAATAGGGAATATTTTTTTTGGAAACCTTCTCCAATTAGGAAACTTTTTCCAACTATGAAACAATTCAATTAGAAAACCTATCCAAAATAGGAAACCTATTTGAATTAAGAAACTTTAATTTTCGAGCTCAAAATCGAAACATAATTTTAATAACAAATAACATTCTTTTCTTATACATAGACAAGAATTGAATCCAAAATGGAAAATCTCTTCTTAGGAAATTTTCTCCAACTAGGTAACTTATTAAATTTGAATTAGGAAACTCTCCTTTTTGTGCTCAAAATTGAGACATAATTTTAACAATTTGATGGAGCTTTCAAGAGAAAGAATTCTGAATACCCATAGGTGTCAATTTTGATTGTGAGAGAGGGCAATGATACCGCTCAATGTTCCAATTCTTCAGCACAAAATAACCAGCGGAAGCATTCGCATCCCTCCATTCTTGGCTCCCCTTCTTTCCTCTCCATCTCGAACATACACACACTTGAAGCTGGTAAGAAAGGATCTTCTGGTGTGAACAGCAGACCACGTTCGAACAGAGAGAACATCACGACCTCTTCGCACTGATCATCGCCGTGAAAAACTCACGTCATTTCTTGTGTCTGCTCTGCGACATTCATACACCTACCCACGTATTCCTATATAAAAAAGTGGTTAATACCACGAAAAACTTCAAATTAGTATATTCATGATAAATTTATCCCAAATTATTTTTTTGATCACAAAAAACTCTAAACTGGTACACCCGTAATAATTTTACTCCGAACTATTTTTTTGATCATAAAAAACTCCACACTGGTATACCTGTGACAATTTTACCCTCAAACTAATTTTTTGATCATCAAAAATCTCAAATTGGTACACCTGTGACAAATTTACCTTATATTAGTTTCTGTTAAATTTTATTATCAAATTGTTAAGTTTAATGACAAGTGGTAATTGACATGTGTATCAATTTTGGGTTTTACCCCTCTGTTTGTCACAAGTTTATCAATTTGTGATTTTTTGTGATATTAATATAATTTAACGGACACTAACAGAGGGTAAATTTGTCACAAATATACCAGTTTGTAGTTTTAGTGATCAAAAAATTAGTTCGGGAGTAAAATTGTAACAAGTGTACCGATGTGGGGTTTTTGGCGATTAAAGAAATAGTTCGGGGTAAAATTATCACAAGTATATCAGTTTGGGGTTTTTGGTGATCAAAAAAATAGTTCGGAATAAATTTATCATAAGTGTACCAGTTTAAAATTTTTTGTGATAAAAAAAATAATCCAGAGTAAAATTGTCACAGATACACCAGTTTAAAGTTTTTCATGGTATTGACACGTAGGAGCTTTTGGTCCACCGTCGGCACGGTCCTTGGGGAAACAACAACAACTGCGCTTCCGCACGGAGTCCGCCGCACGTGTGTGAAGCTCCGACCAATTCCCGTCGAGTTCGATTGAAACTTCGTCGATCCAAGAAATAGCTTCATGGGGGAGTCCCGATCGTTTGCTTCGGTCGATTGAGGTGCCTGCCGGTTCCGACCCATCGCTCGATCGGCGATTCGCGATCGAAGGGTACTCGCGCTTCGCTCGCGGCGGGTTCGGATTCGCGCTTGCTCCCCCGATCTTGTTCTGGGTCGGCGACGATCGGTGGGCGCCGTTCATCTCCACCCGGTAAGCTGACTGCCGACGCTTCGGGATTTTCTCTCGTTTCCGGGTCTCGTTTTGAGTCGAATTTGGTTTGCATCTTCAAGTTACTGCGAAATCCGTTTCTGGGTTTTGCTTCTTTGACTTTTGCCTGTTTGCTTTTGGGGGATCTTGTTCGGTTTCTTGATTTCATTCCTGTTCGCGGTTCTTTTGATTCATATGATCCATGGTCTTGCGGATATACAGGTTCTGGCATTCCTGGCGTCTGAATTGGTGTGAACTTCTAGTCGCTCTGCTGAAAAATTTCGATATTGTCCCGTTATCACTGAGCTCGAAATGTCGTAACTTGCGACCGGAATTTGGCAGAAACGATCTTATATGAGGTGAACAAGCTGCAACAAGAACAACCCTTGAACACAATGCAGTCTTGAATTGTTCTGGTGGTTTTTCTATTTCACGGCCGGCAAACTGCATATATGGATGATCTCCTGTTGAAGTGATCGGGAACATTCTGTCACAGCTCAAAGCTGCGAGAGATGTCGTGGTCGCTTCCACGACTTGCCGGAAATGGAGAGAGGCTTGGAAGAAGCACCTTCGAGCACTCTCCTTCGATTCCAATGATTGGCCTGTGTACCACGATATAAGCACGACCAGCCTGGAGATCCTCATTACGCAGACCATATTCCAGACTCGAGGCCTTCAGTGTTTGTCCATCTCGATGGTGGATGCCGATGAGTTCTCGGCCGCCCCCGTGATTGCTTGGCTCATGTACACCAAGGACACCTTGCGTGAGCTGCGTTACAACGTGATGACGCATCCGAACATCAATGTTGTGGAGCGATGCGGAAGGCAGAAGCTCGAAGTATTGAAGTTGGCTCATACTTCTATCACGGGCGTTGAGCCGAGTTATCAGAAGTTTCCTCACTTGACATCGCTCTCTTTGAGCTTCGTCAGCATCTCAGCCTTGGATTTGAGCCTCCTCCTTTCTAGCTGTCCAGAGATTGCGTCACTGGCTCTTATTAATCAAGATATCGCCATGTCGGATTCGCAGGCAACTATGGAGTTGACAAGTCACTCATTGCAAGAAATACATGTGGAAGCGATAAGTTTGGATAAGTTTCTGTTGGAGGCTGATAGCCTTCAGAACTTGAACCTACGAGATTGTAATCTCGAGGTTTTTGAGCTGATCGGGAAAGGGGCATTAGGAGCCTTTAAGATGGACGATGTTAGTATTATACATCTCGATATTAGTGAAAGCATGGAAAATCTCGAGATTGTGGATGTCGCAAACGTCAAGGTCATGTGGCCGAAAATTTTACCATATGATCTCCAAATCTTCGAAGCTGAGGACGCTTCGTCTTTGGGGTGATGCACTGGAGGAAGAAGTCGAAGCTATGGACTTGGAGATGATCTCTGTTTGCTTTCCTCAGTTAAGCCACTTAGCTGTGAGTTAGGATCTGGGGGATGGTGTTTTAAACCACTGTTTGCAGGGTTCATCTAACTTGGAGAATGTGGTTGTGCTTGAACTTGGATGGACCCAACCGAAGAACTAGACGGAGAGAGAGGGGAACTGGATTTTTGAAAATTTTTCATGGTGGGTCCCGAAGACCACGTGTTGAATTTTGGGTGGACTGTCTCAGTGATGACGTGGCGAGACAATCCTAGCCAATTTTTTCTCTTTTTTGCCCTCACAAGTGCAATAAATATAATAAATTAAATGTGTCCATTTTTTTGTCTTTTAGTGCATGAGTTCCGTAAATGACTCAAATTCGAGACATAACACCTATCATGTGAAACTGAATAATCCTTATGCATGTGACTTGGTCTCTAGGGGTCCATTTATTTCACTGAAAATTTCTTGATGTAGAAAAATGTATTCCGTGAAAATCATTTTCAAGAAAAGTAATTAATTTTCATTTATCTTAAGGTTTTGAGAGGGTGATTTCCTTTTTGTCAATAGGAAAATTCGTTTTTCCCCAGTTTAAACTTGTTGTTTTTAGTCTATAAAAAATATCTTTTGTAGATCAATTAATTTTTCGTCATCCGAACACCAAAAAGTTGGAAAATAATTTCTAGAAAATGATTTTTTCAAGCACATCAATGTCTCGTCAAAGTCAAAGATGTAAATCCACAAGGGAATTACGACAAAAAAAAATCAGCAAGGGAAAATCCTAGTTGGACTTTGATGATGGATTTCGTGTTGGACTAAATTTGGACTTTGTGTGGACATCGGAATATTAAATTGTGCAAGGAGATATGAACAAATTAGTTTGGTCACTTTTACGTTATCATAACACTTGTATATACAAATCTTCCATTGGCTATTTTGTCCTTGAAGGACCTTCTGTTGCAGAGATGTGTGCCGTGGCTTCTGGCCTATGGCCGCGACAATCGTGCAATTACATCCGAGAGTAATTTCAAAAGCGGTTCGGTACCCACATATAAAAATTTCACGAGCCGTTTGAACATTTGAAACTTTTTCTTCGTGGATTTCACTCGATGACTTGTGCAATGCATCCAATTGAGATAGCTAGTCATGCCGAAAGTGTGAGTGCTTGGGCGAGGCATGTAATTTCCCAGTGAAGTAAGAACCGGCATTTAGGCTGAATCGCATAAATCTTTCGTTCTTTTTTTGTTTGGTTCCTCATTGATATTTTTGATAATTCCATCACCTCGTGTTAGATTTTGATGGCAAGATCCGTCAACCATTGCGTTAATTCGCAGCAAAATGGATTTTGTGAATTGATTCTCCACTAAAAGTTCTGTTTGCAGGATATCATGGAATTGATACTCCCTCATGGAAGATTCAGGGGAACTGGATTCTCTTTGTCAGGAATAAAGGGAAACGTAGTAAGGTGTCTTGACTTCATGTAAACTCGGACAATAATGGGATGTTTCATCTGCAGGCTGCAAAACAGTTCCTTAACTCTCTCTCTCTCTGTCTCTGTCTCTGTCTCTCTGTCTCTCTCTCTCTCTGGGATGAGCAATCGTTCAAAGTTCTGCAGCATGAGCCGCATGGGAATTTCATTAATCAGCAGATGATACGATTACAAGAGGGACCAAGATCAGCATTTAGGATCTGCAACATGGTCATTAACCACTAACTGCAACTGTTTGGACCTGTCGTGATCGCCATTGTTTTCCAAATCCCACTTGCTTGGTTCTTCCACGACTCCTCTTTTCCTATACTTGCAGTAGAGTATCAGTTGCAACACGCCCAAAGGACTCCCCACCAGATTAGGTGACTGAATACAGTATAGAACATGTCAATATCACATTACAAAATTCGGCGGGACCTCCCTCAAGTCCCAGGAAAATGTACATGTTTTTAGTATGGATGATTCTTTCCATCGTACCATTCTTAGAATGAGCCTATATGAGTGTGTTTTATATAACATGAAAAGACATGATTAATAGTTGTACCAACCGCGAGGAAGAGATCGCAGCCCAGTAGTCCGTAGGCCATCCAAAGGGAACTAGCGAGGAATGAGAACAATGACAAGTAGAACGGCATGAATTCCACACTCTTTGTCAGTATCACTTTTTCTGCAACACCAAAGCGGACAAGAACCGTTACAAGATGTTAGTCACGTACTCAATGTAAGTATAAATGTGCTACATGGACGATGTGAAATAGTGTGTTGACCCCTGATGCCTAATTAAATTATTAGATAATGAGAGGCAAAAATGAAGAACTCGCGACGACAAATGAGTTGATGAGTCAATTTATAGCCACCTCCAACTGATCATCAGTAAATGTCTCTTTCACACAAATTCATAGATAGATTATTAACAAGTATATCAGAGCCAGGACCTTCAATTAGCATATGGAAGTCCACGAGTCTTCCTTATAGCTGTGCATATTGCACCCAATCGAATGAGTCGATGCTAGATGAGATAAATACCAGGGCTTATCTCGGTTGTTAGCGGTGATATAACTATGAAATGATCTGTGTGATTGTTAACACGAGAACTCGTATTGTTTATCAACTTAAGCAAATTTGAAGATCAGTTGTTGACAAATATTGATAGAAGAAAAACATGTTGGTCACTTTAATTACTCAGCTTTCCCATCTTCGTATTGGTCTGTTGCTATGGATAATGTATGCATGAAGACATCGAAGAAGTGGACTTACAACAGCTACCAATGGAGATCCATACATCGCGACTGAGGCCACAAGTCCTATACTTCCTACAAATACTTTACGGTGATGGTGATCATGAATTATAAAAGTTGATATGATGGCAATGATAGTGAAACTTGTGAGCAATCCCAGCGCCATCGCAGCCACCTTTATCTGTAAGTACACATTTCAAAGATCAGAAAGATTTATTCCCCTGTTGCATTGGCACACCAGCACAATAAGCTAAAATACTGAGCTTTTATGCATATAAAAAAAATTTTCTGTCACCGATATAATTTGAATGAACGGACAGCAGCAAACTAAATGGACTCATCTTGCCTTCTTTTTCGTGGAAGCGAACCAAAAGTATATGGCAATGAAAGAGCACTCGAGAAGAATCCCAACACCATTGATTGTGACAACCGGAAAGTTTTCCCATCTGTAGCTCACGATGGGAAGACCGTACCAAGTATAAAGGAGGCAGTTCGACAACGCCAGGATGTATGGAATGCAAGAAAACTCCTCAGTGCTCTTCCTTCTTATGACCCTTGCAAAAGTCAATCTGCAACACGATACAATTATTAGGGTAATTGCAATCTGATTATCACATGGGAGCCGCGTATAATGACAATGAAACAGCAATGGAGCATGGAGTTCATTGAAACATTACATGGGAGCTGCATATAATAACAATGAAGCGGCATTTCCTGCAAGAATAGAAACAACCATGCACACACTCGATAAATATGTATAAACCATTGATAATTACAAAAAACTTATATGATGATCTTGAACTTAGAAGAATGAACATAAAAGGGAAAAACGTATGGTAATGTACCCATCACTCCAATGGCAAGACGCAATTTATCTCCCATAGTTTTGCACTGTCAAAAACAGATGACGAACCCTCGGATGAACGATGTGGTGTCTACAGACACTAGAGAGACTCTGAAACTATGCACTTGTTAGGAGCTTTTACAAAGTGCTTTGCGTGGACTCTTACTTCCCACCTCAGGCTATTTATACCTCGGAAGACACAGGAAAGGGAATAGTAATATTATTTTATGAATTATAAAGGTGTAAGTGCTGTCTACGTCTACAATGCAGATCGTGGATGGGTTCTTGAACTTGTGGATGGAAATCGATCAGCTCACAAAAGATAAAAGGGGAATTTTTATTTGCTCAAATGCTAAGTGCAGAATGCTGTCGTGTTTGGACAACGCGAAAAGGGAACTATATTTGCTGGTTTTGGTTCTGGTTCTACACCATGAGCGCCAGCTACCGCAAAGAACTTCAATTCGTTTGTATGCCATACGTTCAGAAGACAAAAGGCACGGTCTATTCCGACAGAATCATTCCAAGCACTCTCGGGCGTGTCCATCTTGCGGTCACGTGATATGCCGAGCTAGTTTTTGCTCGTCAAGCTACGTCTAATCTTCCCAGTTCGATTGCTGGGCGAGACCATTTGAGTATAAGATTAGGAAATTTGCGAGAGATCACTTCTGTTTGGCGCCACAAGGAAGAATAAGAAAAACATGAGACCCATCATTTTTCGGAGCCGCCAATTCTCCGCCGACTAAATTGACAGATTGCCATGGATTATACATGCATCTACACTAGACGCCATGTTTTTGTATTACATGTCCATTCAAGGATCAATGTCTCTATTCGTCTAGTTCCCCTTTGCTTGCGTCTTTGGCCCCAACGTGCCTTATGATATCAGTGGAAACTGTAGACATCCACATCAAAATGGAGAATATGGTTTCATTTGCCCATTTTCCTTCGATTAGTTTGAAAGTTTGAATATAACCTCGAATCAGAACTTTTCTTTGTATCTCAAAAATTTATGATTAGGTTTGCTTGTTGGGATTTTCCCACCTTAAGGGCTACTCACTAGGAGAAATTTTTTAATTTCACGTATTTTAATTGTAGTAGAAATGTGAACATGAATCAGGGACAAAGACATGCCCCACAGTTTTATTGCCATTGGAATTTAGCATGCTGTCTTAAAAAGGTCAATGCTAATGGAAATTCATTAGCACCTTAAGAGGACAATCAATCGATTATAATGTACAAAAAATACGTGGAAACTCAAGAAAGGGGAAAAGTACCAAAAAAAGTCATAAACTTATTGCATTGATACCAATTCAGTTATAAATATTTCAATTGAACCAATTCAGTCATAAACCTTTTCACATTTGTACCAATTCAATTTATCCAGTCAATTTAGGTCGGAAATCGCTAACGTTGATATTGGCCATTCTATGTGGCACGGCTAGTGCTGACGTAAAATTTTTTAATAATTTTTTTGAATTTTTAATGTTTTTTTTTCATTTTTCCTTTTTTTCCTTCCTTCTCCTTGCTTGGGCTTGTGGCCGGTTGCCAGCCAGCGAGGGTGTCATGGCCCTCGCCGGCCACAAGGGAGGGTCACCCTCACTAGGGAAGGCGAGGGCTGGACCCTCGTAGCCTGGGCATGGGCAGCCATCGTCGAATCTAGTGAGGGTTGGACACTTACGGCCTAGGCGAGTGTTGCCCTCACCAGATCCAGCAACGGCCGCCCTTGCCCAGGCCACGAGGGTCCAGCCCTCGCCCTCGCCGGCGAGGGCAACCCTCTCCTGTGGCCAATTGCCGGCCATGGCTACTGGTCATAGGCAAGGAGAAGGAAGGAAAAAAAAGCAATTTTTTTTAAATTTAAAAAATTATTAAAATTTGTTTACGTCGATGCCAATCATGCCACGTAGGACGACCAGTATCCACGTCAGTTATTTCTAGCCTAAATTGGCGGATGGACTTGATTGGTACCAATGTGAAAATGTTTAGAATTGAATTGGTCCAATTGAAAGATCTAAGATTGAATTGATACCAATGCAATAGGTTTAATACTTGTCCCCTTAATAAAGTTTCCGTCAATAAGAGGAAACCTATTGGTATCGAGCCTCTTAAGATTTCTCCATTGCTCAAAACGAACAAAATCGGAAGTGTTCTCACACTTTCTAGACGAGTTTTAGGATTCCATTGTAGGATCAAAGTCTTGAGATTTGATGCCACTCTCATCATAAATTTCTAGACTCTGGTACACTTATTCCTTGTGTCCATCTTCCTTCGGTTAATCCGATAGGAAGGTGAACTTGACTCGATAAGCTTTTGCTGGGATGAAAACAACAAAACTGTCATAACTTTTCTTTCACTCACTTAAGTGCCACAAATTTTAAAAT
This sequence comes from Syzygium grande, assembly GCA_024733475.1. Taxonomy (NCBI): domain Eukaryota; kingdom Viridiplantae; phylum Streptophyta; class Magnoliopsida; order Myrtales; family Myrtaceae; genus Syzygium; species Syzygium grande. The sequence continues at coordinate 12,552,987 of JAMXDD010000004.1, read as the reverse complement.
CGATCACTTAAGTGCTATCGAGGATTTCTCTTGCCGAAAAATCTAACATGGACACTAGTCATCTGGTGTTGATATTGACAATTTTTGTATTTTTTTTTCGAATTTTCCTTTTTCTTTGTTTTTTTTGTGTGTTGGCGAGGGTCACCAGCAACTCTTGCATGAAGCAAAGGCCTTGCCCATGGTTGGCGAGGCCGCAAAGGCCCTCGACAAGTGTATCGCAGCCTCCTTGGCCCACGAGCAACGGTTTGAAGGCCCTCGCCAGATCCGGGCTAGGGCCTTTGTGGCCCCACTAGCCGTGAGCGAGGCGGCCTCGCCAAGATCTGGCAAGGGCCTTCACGGCCCTGTTGGCCTCTAGTGAAGGTCTTTGTGGCCTCGTCAGCCAAGCGCCAGGGCGCGAAGGCCCTTGCCAGACGGGGCAAGGGCTGCCTCACCCACGACTAGCGGGGCCTCGAAGGCCCTCACTTGTGGCTGGCGATGGCCTCACCCAAGATCTTTGCGGCCAATAAGGGTGCACTGGTGACCCTCACTAGCACAAAAAATAGCAAAGGAAAAAAAGGAAAAGAAATTTTTTTAAAAAAATTCAGGTCGGAATGGAAAATTAAGCAAAAAATCCACGTAGGACGATTTGCCGGAAATGGCACTCAAATGATCGATTCTACTCCGATGTGGTATTTAAGTGAGTGAAAAAAAATTATGGCACTCAAGTGACTATCGTACGAAAGTTATGGCACTTATGCTATTTTTTATCTCGGCTTTTGTTGAGTCAAAAAGAAAAATTTCATGGGGTCTTAAAATGGAGGCCCTTTCTTATCTTCGAATCGACCAACCACATATATTATTGGTCCTAAAGTGGAGAGCCAGCTATGCTTAATCACTAATTAATCAACTATATCGCGCCGGTCGTGGTGGCTCTATCAATTCAAATTGGATCCTTCCTTGCGACGTTGATCTCAGCATATGCTTTTTGGCTTTGGCTGTCTTCCATTCAGTCCTTCTTGCATCATCATCATCGACGGATTACATTATTCTTCATCGTCAAATCGCAATTTGTGGGGTTCGGATGCTTCGTTTTGGGACATCGTTCCTCCACATGGATGTTCTCCGGTTTTGGGAATCACTTGTTTAATATTCGTCGCCTCTTGTTTTGGGGTTGCCCCTCCCAATCACTTCCCTATTCCACCTTGCAAGTGCCACTTTCGTCTCTTGCGTTTCTTTTATTCTCCGTATGAACTTTTCTTTTTTCTCGTTTGGGTTTCCATCGAGCAAGCTTGCGCCAAGTTTATCTTCAGCCGCATATTATCTCAACGCATGCCGCCTGTGTGTTCACACTCAAAAAAGATTTCGATATTTTTCACGAAATGTACGATCGAATGCGATGGCCCACCCCCCCGAATCATCGTCCGTCTTCCATCGAATACAAATTGGAGTCGTGTTGGGAATGAAACTCTGTTCAGCTTGTGCCTTGAGCGTCGACCATCAGATGAGGAAAGTCCCCCTTGACTCTTTGACATTGGCGGCGGTTCTACAACAAAGGGACTCGTCGATTCGAACCTTCCGATAATGAGTGAAATGAGGAACTAATCTCAAATGAAAAAAAAAATTATAATGAGTATGACATGTATCTTTGTGATAACGCTCATATTGAGTGGCTACACCTGTTAACCATTTTCATAAGTCGAGGTTCATAAATGTGGTCAAACCGGAGACATATACTTTTATGATAACATTCAGATTGAGTGGCTACACCTATTGCTCATTTTTATAAGTCGAATTTCATAAATGTGGTCAAATCGGAGATGTATACCTTTATGATAACGCTCCAATTGAGTAGCTACACCTATTACTTATTTTCTTAAGTTGAGTTCCATAAATGTGATCAAATCGGAGACATGTACCTTTATAATAACGTTTATATCGAGTGGCTACATTTGTTACCCATTTTCTTAAGTCAAGTTTCATAAATTGGTCACATCGGAGGCATGAACTCAATTAGGCTGGAAATTAAGTTGGCACGAGCATTGTTTGACCGGGACCTCAGTACCAATAATAAGCTTGCCATTTATTCAAGTGTACTGCTAATTCGACTTTCACTGTTGAAACACAAAAGTGGATGGATGGTTAAGTTCAACCATCAGAGACATTGACGTTGACACTGTTTACATCTCTTCGCACTCGAGTGTTCATTTCCAAAAGCGAGTAAGCAGAACATATTCTAAAGTACACAAGTAAATTCCTTTGTTGGTGATGATGTCGAATGCATTTGATGTATCTTGATGTGGACACATGACATCTGCAATTAATTGGGATTGCTGATGAAGCTAGCACAAGCCTTGAAAAGGAAGTAAATCAAATAGCGTAATAATTGGAAGTTACCTGAATAAAGTTCCGCATTAAACTTACATGGATGAGTTAAGTCGCTTATAACGTATGATACCACGGTTTCTAATTAATGTCTAGCTTGATTAGGCTTCCTTCAATTGGAAGCTTGTTTACACTTTTATGATTCTCTCTTCTTCACTTTGATCATGAACTTTATGCCAAATTTACCGAATATATGTTATCTACGTGCTTCTCACTTGGTAAGTTGATTTCCTCATAAATGCTCATGCAAGATGATGGGTATAATAACTCGATTCTTTTCCTCTTTCCTAGTAACAGGAGTTTGATATTTTGAGTCAAGTACTAGAGGTGAGAATAATGCAGGCAACATAATCGAGTAATTTCTATATGTTTATGTATATCATAGTGAAGAGTACATATGCTTTATTAAATGACTATATGAAGTAACAAGATAAAGATGATATCGACCATAATCAATTAGCCGTGAGTAGGTCGTGAGTGTTATCATTAACAAGAGGACTTTTTACGGTCAAGTCTCACGAGTTTTGAGTAATAAGTAAAGAAAATCAGGTATCATGATGGCCCGAATCATAAACCCGAACCAACCCGAAACAAATTAAACACCAAACATAAAAACCTAAACACTGAATTGGTGGAAACATTGTGGAGATTTTTGTAGGTTTATTTAGGGAGCGTTTATTTTACAAAAAAATGTAACATTTTTCGAAAATATTTTTCAGAAAATCATCGTTCAGGAAAACGGTTAGTTTTTCTTTGTTTGGTAATATATGATTGAAAATGTTTTCTCGTATTTGGATATTATTTGAAAAATGATTTTAATGTCATGACTTTATTTCGAACAAAAAAAATCGAATTTTATATTATTTTATATTATTCTTTTATTTTTTTAAAAAAATTGAATTTTTAATTATTTTATTTTTCTTTTCTTTTTTAAAAATTTAGCATTTTTAATTATTTTTCTTTTTTCTCTTTCTTTTTCTTTTCTTTCTTTCCTTTTTTTTTCCTCTTCCTCCGCCGCAACCGGTTGACGACGGCCACAGGCGAGCTCGAGGCTCGCCCGATGACGGCCACAGGCAAGCTCGAGGCTCGCCTAGTGACTGCTACAAGTGAGCTCGAGCTCGCCAGCCTTGCCCGAGCTCGTACTCGTTTGAGATCGTACTCGCCTGCGCTTGTACTCGCCTGGATCTAGCAAGCCACGAGTTCGTCAGCCTCCGTCGAGCCCAAGTTTGACTCGCCTAGATTTGGCGAGCCACAAGCTCACCGGCCTCAACGGAGCTCGAGCTAACGAGCTCGTAGCTCATGGGCCTCAACCGAGCTCGGGTTCACTTGTATCTAGCGAGCCGCAAGCTCGCTATCCTCCGCCGAACCCAAGCTCAACTCGCCTAAATCTAGCGAGCCCGAGCTCGCCAGCCTTGATGGGGCTCGGATTGATGAGCTCGCAGCTCGCCGGCCTTGACCGAGATCGGGCTCGCCTGGATTGACCGAGCCTGAGAGGTCAACCCGCTCCTGTGGCCGGTTGCTGACTTGTTGTTGAGGCCGGCGACTAGCGGGGGGAGAAAGAAAAAAAAAAAAAAAAAAAAAAAAAAAAAAAAAAAAAAGAAAGGAAAATATTAACAAATTTAAGATAATCAATCCGGAAAGTGTTTTCACCTTCTTAAATTAGGAAATTCACTTTCCTAAATTTATACATAAATGTTTTTCTTGATCGAAAAGTGTTTTTGATTGACAAAATCATTTTTGGACAACCAAATGGACGAAAGTACGAAAAACACTGAAAAACCCTTTCACCAAAACATACGCACCCAACAGTGAAAGAGATGTCCGAGCAGGTGCTATTGTTTGTTGGATTCATGGAAGCTTCAACCCAACAGCGATGGCTGCCGCGTCTGTGGATGCGGAAATTGAACCTTGACTTCCAATATTCAGCAACGCCTCCTCCAAATCTATGCGAGCAGCTCACCATCGAACTCTACTGGAGCCGTTGTCCATGGTCGTCAAACTCTTCATGGCAATCCAGATCTCGATACGGCCATGGACGTCCAAATCTCTAGAGTCACGTCGATGGTTGTCCGCACTCGAGCTCTGTTTATCTCCTCCATGGCCATCTAGATATCGACAAGATCAGAGCGATCATGGAGCCTCATGCCTCTCCAAATCTAGAGGATACTGAGGCCTTGTGGCCGATGAAGATTGCTTACGTGATGATCTCGAGATGGACCATGGTGATGTGTTCGGAGCAAGTTGCTGCGACAAAGGCATTTGAAGAAGAAGCCTTCATTTTGGCTCTGTCTTTACGGTTAGATCTTTCTTTGTTTTTTCATCAAGATACAAAACCGTTAACCCCAACCGAATCAAATTGACCCTAACCGTCATTTCAGTTCGGTTTCTTTACTGTTTGGGTCAGTAAAGATATCATACATGTTCTAGTTAGTTCGGGTATTTAAACCCGAACCGAACCGCCTGTCGACAACCCTACTAACAGCCATATTAAATTTCCATGTATTCTTATATTTGATTGTTATAGATATAACCAACAATCGATCAAGCAGCCAAGCTTAGCGAAAGTGGTTACCCCTTTTGCCGTTTTGTAAGTGGCGCGATTTAATTTTAATGCAATGAATGCTATAATCTATGAGATTTCAAATAAAATTTCTATATTTTGTCTCCCTGCCCGTGATAGGTATTTTTTATTCCTTTTATCTTGTCTCCTAAGATAGATATCGCAAATTTCATTTATCTAACCCCTGATGTTGGCTTGTATGCATTCACTGTGGGATATATCTCCTTGACAAACTGTGTTTGGTTAGCCGGATTTAAATTGAGATAGAACAGGATAAGATGAGACTAGAAATAGTCCAACTACCCTCTAGATTATAGAAAGTCTCATCACATGTTTGGTGTAATCCAAAAAAGAATTAAAAATCTTTAAAAATCTCACTTACCCAGCATAATTCCCGCGATATACAAATCTCACCACTAGAGCGCCCTCACAAGCATCTCAAACCCTCTCTCTTCAGCTTCCTCTATTTTGTCTCCTTCATTGCCAGCTTCACTAGATCCACAGCCATCTCTACCTTCAAATTGTAGTCCTCGCTCAGTTTCATTGTATCGGAAGCGATTCGAACACCGGCGAAGATGAGCCATGGGTCGCCGAAGGCGTTGCGAAGCAACCAAGGGAGGTAGCGGCTGTGCAAATATGGTAGACAAGGCAACAAGGATTGATGTAGAGGTGAAGGGCGGCAACAGGGTGATGGACACCACGCATGAAGTTGGAGTGCCATTTGACGTTGAAGCGACGATTTAGGGGTAGCCACGGGTGGAGAGGAGGTGGATGGAGATCCACCAATAGACGGCATTGGGAGAGCAAGTAACGAGGGCATATGTGCCTCTATTGTGGATGACAACCTTGAAAGATCCAGTGAACTCATGAAAGGATTCGAATTCTTCAATGGTAATGGCCATGTGAGCGTAAGAGCACGATCGGCTAGACGGCAATGACAATTGCACGGTGGTCGGAAGTGATGATGATCGACTGTCATGGAGGTGGTCCTTGCATGTTGGCTGGCTAAGCTGGATGTGTTGCTCTATCACTCCATTGTCGAAAGAAAATTGTTCAGTTATTTTTTTAAAAAAATTATCCAATCCGGGTTTATCCCACCTCCTAACTTGGATTTCTTATCCGGCATTTTATTGAGGTATATCCAATCCAGAAGGCGTCACTAAACACTGGATATGATATTTTGTTATCCTTCCGAGTTACTAAACATACCCTAACTCTTTGGCAAGAAAGTTGAAGAATTGGACATATAACTTTTCGACATTCTCTAATAATTGAAGGAACTGTACCATTGTACCAAGCACTTTTTTTTTTTTGAAAAAAAAAAAGAGGCGCAGTAATACTACATATATAAAAATTATATTTATTAAATTGGTATCTTAAATAATGTGACAGACTTCAAGTAAACTTTTGTGCAAATGAGTCATATCAAGCATCTAATGTAAGATCAACCTCTCACGTTACTTGTTATCGTATTATTTCTATAAATCAGTCTGGATTGGTTGACACCAATCCGCATGAACAACAATCAGTGAGCGTGGCAAAGCATCTAATGTGAGCAGTCATGGCACACACCAAAAAGTTAAGAGTTCCTTTTTCTACGAAACTTTAAGATAAGCATGCACTACAAAAAAAAACCGCCGTTTTGCAATGAATTTTCCAACGAAAAATTTTGCAAAATTCATTGGAAAACGAATTTTCAACGAAATTAGCGACGAACAAAAATTCGTAGGTAATTCGTCGTCGTCAAATTTTTCCGACGAAAAATTTAAATTTTCGTTGGTAATTTCCGACGAAATTTTTTCGTCCCAAAAATTAGTTGGAAACTTCGTCGGAAAATTCGTTGGAAATGTCGTCGCTAATTATTCATTGCAAAAATCGTGGCAAAATTCGTCGGTAATTTTTTGTGGTAAAATTTCCTACAAAATTAGCAACGAAAAAAATTTGTCGCTAATTCGGCGTCGGAAATTTTTTGGACAAAAAATTTGAATTTTTCGTTGGTAATTTTCGATAAAAACAGAGTCGTTGCAAAATTCGTGGGAAATTTCCCACGAATTTTGTGACGAAATTGAAAAACCCAGTATTTTGCCATGAAAAAAAAATTCGTCGGAAATTTTTTCCGTAAATTTTTGCGACGAAAATCTGAATATCCGTTGGTAATTTGCGATGAAAATTAATTCGTCACTACTTATTTGTTGCAAGTTTCGTGGCTATGGAAAATTCGTGGGAAATTTTCCGTGAATTTTTCAACAAAATTCAAATTTTCAGCTTTTTTACTATTCATTGAAAAATTCGTCGGAAATTTCCCACGAATTTTCCAACGAAATTCACATTTTCGGCTTTTTTCAAATTCGTTGGAAAATTCGTGGGAAATTTCTCACGAATTTTCCAATGAAATTCAAATTTTCGGCTTTTTTTACTATTCGTTGGAAAATTCGTGGGAAATTTCCCACGAAATTGAAAAACCCAGTATTTTGCCACTAACAAAAAAATTCGTTGGATATTTTTTTCACAAAATTTTGCGACAAAAATTAATTGGTGGCTAATTATTCGTTGCAAAATTCATGACTAAATTAGTTGCAAAATTCGTTAAAAATTTGTCGCAAAATATTTGTTGCAAATATCGTGGAAAATCTCGAATTTTGCCGTAAAAAAATTTCAATTTTCGTTGGTAAATTGTGACGAAAAAAATTGGTGGCTAAATTCATGAGAAAATTCGTTGCAAAATTTGTCGCTAAAAATTCGTGAATTTTGCAACGAATTTAAACATAATCTAATATTTTATTTTTCGAATTTTAAACCCAATTAAAACAAAAATTAATTTCTAGAATTTATATTTAACATTGAGCACTTAATAACGTCAAAATATTATAATAATATGAAAATGAAATACATTCATCAACGTTTTCCACAAGAATGACATAAATATTTTATAATGAGAATAAATAATCTTGCACAATAAATAATGACAACAAAAATGAATAAAAAAACTATCCTGCTTTTAGCGACAATCCCCATCATATAAATACTAAACAAAACTACTAAAGATATGGTCTATGTGTGATGCTCACTTCCTGCTCCAGTTTTAACAGATGCCAATTGAAATGTTGTTGCAACCTCTCATTTGCATAACTTACGTAGAAATTGCCACGACAGCCTCTCTGTATATGCTGTACTTCCGAGGTTCTACCTGCACCAAAGTGTTATCTTAGCCATAATTTTTTGGAATTATAACCAAAAAATAAGAGTAGGCTTTATTAAATTTGTAGATTCACACTGCATCTTCAAATTCCAATACCAAGTTAATCACCATAAAATTTCGTCATACTCACCGAGGCATATCTCACAGATGCAACTCAAAAATGGGCAAGAAGAGAAGTTACAAATATCAAATTCAAAATCCAATAAAATCCCAAAAGCTACAAAATGAATAGTCAAGAAAGTATACTATTAGATCAAAGTGCAGCATAAGTATGGCAACCAAAGGTTTTTCATCATCTGGAGCACTTCGTAGATACAAAAGCAGAACATGCATTGCATTGACCATCTCTTCATTGGCCAACTTACCCAAGAAAGATACAACATCCTTCCCTTCATTGGCCAACTTACCCAAGAAAGATACAACATCCTTCCTCCTGTTATTTCAAACAAGAATACTAAGTATCATGCCAAAACAATGTAGAATAGCTTAGGTTCAATCTGCTACTACAGGTTCTCGATATGTTTAAGTTACTTCCTCAAAACCCAAACCACACTCTCCAACATAATCAGGGGAGACCAAGGTACTAAAGATACATAGATATATTATAAAAGCACATCCAGGTATTTCATACCTTGTAATCCCAATCCCTGTACTATGAACCCTTCAAAGTACATAAGTGAAAATCCATTGCTACTGAAATGAGATCAACAACGTGAAATGGTTATGACAATCGCCATCTGTACTAAATGATTACTTCACATAACATTTTAGACAAAATATGTCCATCCTGATATGTCTAAGTTCACAGTATATTCTCTATAATTATTAACTACAAATTACATCTGAAAGTACTTTAACACATGAGACAGAATAAATTCTATAGAGAGCGGAGTCTGCAAGATAGACTGGATCTAAATTAAATTGCAAACACTGCATCTTTAACTAAACATAGATTTACTTGCAACTCATACTCTATAGATGGACTTAACAGAGTAAGCAAATCTTCACAATTTAACCGGTGGTCTGATGGGTTTTACTGTAGGTCCCATAAATTTGTAGTAGATCCTCAATAATCGGACAAAGTATATAAAAACAAATGCCAAGCGCAATGTCTATACTTTGAGCTTAATGCCATTTCCAAACTACACATCACCAGTGACTTTCAGGCTATCCAACTCAACTACACTGGGAATAGACTCGAAGCGGCTCACAAAACTTCCCAACTGAAAAACGCAGATATAATGAAACACGACATTAATATTCGTAATAGACGGACTAAGGATACACAAATTCAGGTCCCAAATCAATAGAAGGATCTTTGGGATTAGTTCTGGCAGCATTTCTAATTAGAACTCCATTGGATGCGGTATACAGATCCAAGTGCATATGAACATTAGAGTAACATAGCATTCATATCAAGTACAAAATGCAGATTGGAGAGTGTTCTGTAGTTTGTAATACCTGGAGAAGAAGTACATCTGAAGATGCATTCAGTGGAAAATAACGCGATGAAGGGACGGAAATCCGACGACGTGATCGTCACCGACGCGGTCCCTGGCCTCGGTGACGACCACGTCGGGGGCCTTGTCGCGGTGCTTCGTGGTGAGCGCCTGGGCGATGCAGAGCCCGCTGTTCTCGCCCCCGACCACCACGCAATCAACCAGTCCCCCACCGGCGGCCCTGGGCGATGAAGCATCGGATCCCGGCCTCGCCCGTGGCCGCCGCTCGCCCTCGCCCGTGGCCGCCGCTCGCCCTCGCCGTTGCCCAGATCTGGGCGGGGCCGCTTGACCTCACCCAGATCTGCACGAGGTCGAGCAGCGGCCGACCTCGTCTAGATCTGGGGCGAGGGAGGGCTTGTGGGCGCGGAACGGGCGTGTGGCGATGGAGGAGGAGGGATGACGGTGAGGTCGAGCAGCCATGGGCGGGGCCGCTCGACCTCGCCCAGATCTGCACGAGGTCGAGCGGCGGCCGACCTCGTCCAAATCTGGGGTGAGGGAGGGCTTGTGGGCGCGGAACGAGCGTATGGCGATGGAGGAGGAGGCCACGGCGGCGGTGGCGGTGACGAAGGCCATCATGGCTGGCGGAGGGGAGGAGGGAGCGACGGAGAGGTGTTTGGCGGAAGAGGGGGGATATGAGGAATAGCAGAGAGAGAGAGAAAATTTGGGGTTAGGGCGGGGAGATTTGCCACGAAAGGGCGGGGAGCAAAATTGGCGACGAAGTCTTCTGTTCGTCGCTAAAATTAGCGACGAAAATAAGAGTTCGTCGCTAAGTCGCCAAAATTAGCGATGAACATGAGAGTTCGTAGCTAATTAGCCACGAAAAAAAATTCGTCGTGAAATTCTTATATTTTTTAAATTGGCAATGCCAAGTTCATGGCTAAATTTGTCGCTAATTAACCATGAATTTTTTTCGTGGCTAAATCCGTCGCTAATGATAATAACGAGTTGTTTGATTGGAGTTATTTTGAGTACTTGAATATACTCTTCCTACCAATTTTGAAAAAAACGAAAACATGTTAAATTAATGAAATCATTTTTTGGGTATGAGATTAACTTTTTTTTTCTCTTAATAGGAAATTGCAAAAGAACGTTGTGTTAGTCTGTCCGCACTCCACCCGATACCATTTGATATGTTTATTTTTTAAAGGAGAAATTATACTTTTCTTCCATATACTATCATGCATTTTTAATGAAGTCTTTGTCCTTTTAATTTTAATTCGGTAATAAAATCTTTCTAATTTTTTTTCAAATTCCTTCAATATCAAATCCATTCGAATTTAGCTGATTTGACCGTCGGACATTGCTAATGAATGACGCGAATAAAATATGTGAATTTCTACATGGACATGTACCAAATCATTTTGATAAATGGTGTTGGACTTAAATGAAAATTTGTGCAAATAAAAGAACTTGGTTAGATAAATAAAATATACACAGACAAAAAAGTACGAAATAAAAGAATAAAAGGTATATTATATTCTTTTTGAAAAATACCAAATGCATAGATTACTTTTACTTTTGGAGAGTACTATGCATCTTCGCTTTAGTTATCACTACACCCCTCCGCCAAAATATAAAAAATATCATTTTCAACCTAAGAAAAATGCATTGTTTAAAAAAAATGAGTTGACAGAAAATATTTTCCCAAGTCAATGGAAGACTTATGCTTAAATTTGAGAAAATGATTTTTTCTTTTGAGAAGTTGGAAAAAATTTTCAAATATATGATTAAGTGTTAGCACTTGAATCTGAAACTCTACTGTTGGGCACGAAAATCCTAATGTTGGTTCTCAGGTCTTGGCATTCGAGACCAAGTATCCATTGGCCTGGAGCTCGAGTCCCCAGCACCCACGCCCCAGTCTATCGAGGGGGGGGTTGAACCCCTGGTGCTTGTAGGCTCACAAAAGCTGTGCTCGAGTCGCTAATGCTCGGGCTTTAGTCCACAAAGGCCGTACGCGGGTCCTCGACGCTTAGGCTTGGGTTCGTGATCAATGAAATGTTCGCTTTTATAAAAATATGACTAAAAAATTTGTAGTTGTAATTATTGTTTAAATTTGAAATTTGAAATTTCTTTCTCTTCTTTTTTTTTTTTTTTCTTTTTCCTTCTCTCTCACCTAGTGGCCAACCACGAGCACAGTTAGCAATAGATCGTGGGCCTTGCCCGAGGCAGGTGAGGTCATCCCTTGCTTGCGGCCGGCTACTTGCCATCAGTCGAGAAAGAAGGGAAAAAAAAAAAAAAAAAAAAAAAAAAAAAAAATTCAAATTCTTTGGTAATTTTTAGATTTTCCCTACCAAATGGTGGAAAAAAATTTATTTCATTTGCAAGCTTCAACCAAATATCAAAAAATATTATCATTTTCATGAAAAATGACTTCTCATAAACATTTTCAAGAAAATATTATATTTTCCACGAAATAAACATAATCTAAAATCATGATCGAACGTGTTGGGGTTTGTTGAGGCGGTTGTTGTGGCTAATTTGCGATGAAATTAGCGACCAGATCTGGGCATAGTCAACTGCGAGGAGGAAGGTGAGGAGGAGATTTGGTTCGGGCTCCTTCTTTGGCGAGGAGGATAGCGAAGAGGATGACTTTGCATTTGTTTGCCGGCATTTTTTTGAAATTCGTGGCAAATTTTTCATGAATTTTGCAACGAATTTTTATAAAAAAAAAGCATTTATTCTACTATGTTCTGTTTTCATGGCAAGTGGCAAATTTGCCATGAATTTTGCCACGAAAATTAAAAAAACGCATTTATTCTATTATGCACTATTTTCATGGAAAATTTACCACGAATTTTTAAAAAAAGGCATTTATTCTACTATGTTCTATTTTCGTGGCATTTATTCTAATATGTTCAATTTTCTTGGCAAAATTCATGGCAAATTTGCCACGAATTTTTAAAAAAGGCATTCATTCTACTATGTTCAATTTTCGTGGCAAATTTTGCCACGAATTTTAAAAAAGGCATTCATTCTAATATGTTCAATTTTCGTGGCAAAATTCGTGGCAAATTTGCCACGAATTTCCAAAAAAGGCATTTATTCCAATATGTTCAATTTTCGTGGCAAAATTGCCACGAATTTTAAAAAGGCATTTATTCTACTATGTTCTATTTTCGTGGCATTTATTCTAATATGTTCAATTTTCTTGGCAAAATTCATGGCAAATTTTCCATGAATTTTTAAAAAAGGCATTTCATTCTACTATGTTCAATTTTCGTGGCAAAATTTGCCACAAATTTTAAAAAAGGCATTCATTCTAATATGTTCTATTTTTGTGGCAAAATTCGTGGCAAATTTGCCACGAATTTCCAAAAAAGGCATTTATTCTAATATGTTCAATTTTCGTGGCAAAATTCGTGGCAAATTTGCCACAAATTTTGCCACGAATTTTAAAAAAAAGGCATTTATTCTACTATGTTCAATTTTCGCGGCATTTATTCTAATATGTTCAATTTTCTTGGCAGAATTCATGGCAAATTTGCCACGAATTTTTAAAAAAGGCATTCATTCTACTATATTCAATTTTCGTGGCAAAATTTGCCACGAATTTTAAAAAAGGCATTCATTCTAATATGTTCTATTTTTGTGATTTCCAAAAAAGGCATTTATTCTAATATGTCAATTTTCATGGCAAAATTCGCGGCAAATTTGCCACGAATTTTGCCATGAATTTTAAAAAAAGGCATTTATTCTAATATGTTCAATTTTCGTGGGAAAATTCGTGGCAAATTTGCCACGAATTTTAACAAAAAAGGCATTTATTCTAATATGTTCTATTTTCGTTGAAAAATTCGTGGCAAATTTGCCACGAATTTTAACAAAAGGCATTTATTCCAATATGTTATATTTTCGTAGGGAAATTCGTGGCAAATTTGCCACGAATTTTCCAACGAATTTAAAAAAATGCATTTATTCTAATATGTTCTATTTTTGTTGGAAAATTCATGGCAAACTTCCCATGAATTTTAACTAAAGACATTTATTGCAATATGTTCTATTTTCGTTGGAAAATTCATGGCAAATTTGCCACGAATTTTCCCACGAATTTTAACTAAAGGCATTTATTGCAATATGTTCTATTTTCGTAGGAAAATTCGTGGCAAATTTGCCATGAATTTTCCAATGAATTTCAAAAAAACACATTTATTCCAATGTCTATTTTCGTTGGAAAATTCGTGGCAAATTTGCCATTAATTTTCCAATGAATTTCAAAAAATCGCATTTATTCCAATATATTCTATTTTCGTTGGAAAATTCGTGGCAAATTTGCGACAAAAAATTTTTTCGTCGGAAAATACCGATGAAAAATTTTTCGTCGCAAATTTCCAAAAAATTTAGTTTTCGTCATAAAAGTCATTGCTAATTTCCGATGAAAAATTTTTCATCGCAAAATCCTAGTTGTTTTGTAGTGAGAGAGAAATTGGGTGTGGGGACGAATATAAAAAAAATCATTTTTCGTGTCGGAAATTTGCCACGAATAAATTTTTTGTGGGAAAAATCATCGGAAATTTGCGACGAAAAATCTTTTGCCGCAAAATTCATTGGAAATTTGTGACGAATAAATTTTGATCGTAAAATTTGTCGGAAACTTCCGACGAAAAATTTTTCGTCGCCAAAATTCGTCGGAAATTTGCGACGAAAAATCTTTAGTCACCAAAATTCGTCGGAAATTTGCGACGAAAAGTTTTTCGTTGGAAATTTGCGACGAAAAGTGTTTCATCGCAAAATTCGTCGGAAATGTGCAACGAAAAGTTTTTCGTCGGAAATTTGCGACGAAAACTGTTTCGTCGCAAAATTTGTCAAAAATTTGCAACGAAAAATTTTTCATCGCAAATTTCCGACGATTTTATTTTTCGTTGGAAAAGTCGTCTCAAATTTCCAACAAAAATTTTTTTGTTGCAAATTTTTGTCGGAAAATCCCGGTTTTTTTTGGAGTGAATGCCGGGTTTTTTTGAATTTGTCACAAAATTCATTGGAAATTTCCAACGAAAAATTTTTCGTCATAAAATTCGTTGGAAATTAGTGACGAAAAATTTTTCGTAGCAAAATTCGTTGGAAATTTCCAACGAAAAATTTTTCTTCGCTAATTTCCAACGAATTTTATGACGAATTCAAAAAGACCCGATATTGTTCGGCATTTTTTAAATTCGTGGGAAAATTCGTTGAAAATTTCTAACGAATTTTGCGACAAAATTAGTACATGCGGCATCTTTCAAATTCGTTGCAAAATTCGCGGGAAATTTCCAAAGAATTTTCCCACGAATTTCAATTTTTCGGGCAATTATTTCAGTGTGTACAATTTTCGTTGCAAAATTCGTTGAAAATTTCCAATGAATTTTTCCACGAATTAAAAAAATGCCAAATAATACCAGGTTTTTTTGAATTCGTCGTAAAATTCGTTGGAAATTAGCGACGAAAAATTTTTCGTCGCTAATTTCCAATGAATTTTGCGACGAAAATTTTTTCGTTGCTAATTTCCGACGAATTTTAATTTTCGTTGGAAAATTTGTCGCAAATTTGCGATGAAAATTTTTTCGTCGCAAATTTTCGTGGCAAAAATCTAGTTTTTTTGTAGTGATGCATAATAATTAATGTGTTTATTTAGGCTCTATTTGTTTCGCAAAATATGAATTGTTTGGAAAACAATTTCCTAAAAATGAGTTTTTGCATCACTTAAAATAATTTTCCAATGGAAAAGGTATTTATTATCGACAATAACTTATGTCTATATATTTTTGTGGACAATTGAAAATATTATGGATTCATTATCGATAATACAATTAAGATATAAACATTTTCGTGAACAAGGAAAACATTTTTCGTTTGTAAGCAATGTAGGCGATCGTTTTTAAAAAAATATGTTTCAAATCGTTCATTTTTGCAAAATAAACGGCGTTTTAGTTAAATGTGGTTGTGAAACATGTACATATAGGTTGATTTTGGCAAATTGCCCCTACTAACTTCTTAAATTTATTTCGTGTGATTATTTTACTCTAAACCAACATTCGATGTCATGATTTTATGAGGTTTAATGCACTAGGTAACTATTCTCTATGACCACATCTTGTTGGATCTAACAGTGCAACCTAGAGGGGGCACATAGGTTGTTTAGAGATTATGACAATCTTTTGCGGAAATTGACAAACAATATTTAAAATTAGCTGAAAGAGATAATATCAAGTGAGCTTGGTGCTATCAGTGAAACATAGATGATAACGAACAAGTAAAGATAGCACAGATCAAATTATAATGGTTTAGTTTTATCTTTAAGTTTACGTCCACTCTCCAGACCAACAGCCATAACATGAGCTATCCACTAGTATTCTTCAAGACAAGTTATAGTTAGCAAGTATTGATCATATCAATGATAGATCACACTATTATGACTCAAGTACCACTATCACTCTTGTCTACGTGGTCTTATCACAATTACAAAGTAGCAAAAATACTATGCTGGAAATTTCAGATGAGTAGACCACATTTTGATCAGTAGAAAGAATGACAATGAATGATAACAACTTTCTCTATTTTTTGTCCAACTTCTTGAGCTTCATTGATCCTCTTATATAAATATGTTCAATCTTCCCATTGGAGATGGTCAAGAGGCGCAAGTAGCCATTGAGAGTCATTAGGAGCTATTTGTCTGAGAATAGGATTGCCCATACAACCTTTGTCCTCGAAGGTCAGCATAGTTTCCCAAAATGGAGTATGCTGGATCTATCACATCGTCAGGTACTCTAACAGTTCGACAAAAAGGCTGTCAACTGCTCTCCGACAATTTCCGTTTTTCTGTTGTGGTACTAATGGCTAATCTTTGTCTATAACGGTCATCTTCGGATGAACATATTGTCAACAGCATCATCAATGACTTGGTATCAGCATGATCCCATGCACATAATCGGCACGTGCACATTTTCACCTATACGTTGATGCTGCCAACTAATAAACCGTAGAGAATCACTTGCAATGTTACTTGTAATGATACTTCTAAGCATAACAACTTCTAAAGACTTCGCAGATCAACGATGGTCCCTCCAAGTCCTTATGAACACCTCGTCATGTTTGACTTGTTCACATCTTGGAGAAATGTACATGACCGTAGTTAGTCATCACTTAGCTCTTTTGGCTATCATGGATATCATCATAGTCTTTCAAACTTCACCATGAGCATTTGCATTTATCCTACGAAATATTATCCCAATGATAATTTTAGAATCATCAAAATTTCGTAAGGATGTTTTCCATCACATCTCTCTTGTAAGTGTTGAACTTCATAAAAGCTAAATTGCATCAAGTGTTAATTAATATGCTTATCTCTTTGAATCGTGAAATCTTGATTAGTGGAGAACAATGACTTCATTCAAGGTCTGTTTATTTCTCAAAAGATAAATGATTTTGAAAAATATTTTCCTAATAATGATTAGTTATATAGATTGGAATTATTACCCAATAAAGATATTTTCATTATTGACAACAACTTATGCCTAAATATTTTCATGAATGATGAAAATATTTTTTATTTATTCATTTTTAGAAGCGATACAAGCAATCATTTTTTTTAAATATATTTTTCAAAACGTGAATTTTCCACAAAACAAATGGACCCTTAATTTGAAAATCAAACCAAAAGAGAAGTTTCTCCTTCCAAACAAAGCTCAATAAGAGGTTTCTCAAACTAGCCAAATTGAAATTTTAAGACCTTTCACTACAAAAAAACACGTTTTTTCCAACGAAAATTTCAAAATTCGAAAATTCTGAAAAATTAAATCTATTGGAAAGGGAATTTCCAACGAAAAAAAAATTCGTTGGTAATAGGTTGTTGAAAATTTTCCAACGAAAAAATTTTAATTTTAGTTGGAAATTTTTTGACAATTTTCCAACGAAAAAAAAAATTGTTGGAAAACTGAAAAATAGCTAAATTTTTTGAAACGAATATTTTTTTTTTTTTAGTTTTATTTTTTTTTTTGAAAATAGTGAAAATTTTTTTTTTTTGGTTGAAAAATTTGGTGAAAATTTTTTTCCATCGAAAAAAACTTTTTGGTGGAATTTTTTGGTGAAATTTTTTCGTTTGGAAATTTTCAATCGATTTATTTTCGTTAAAATTTCAACGAAATTTCCAACGAAAAATGTACACAATAAAATAATTTCCTAAAATTTAAATTCGTTGGAAAATTTGTTAGAAATTTCCAACGAAAATAAATTCATTGAAATTTCAACGAATTTTCCAACGAATATAAAAAATGCCAAATTACACGGGTTTTTTTGAATTGTTGGAAAATTCGTTGAAATTTCCAACAAATTTTCCAACGAAAAATGTGCACAATAAAATAATTTCCGAAAAATTTAAATTCGTTGGAAAATTCGTTGGAAATTTTCAACGAATTTATTTTCGTTGAAAATTGCCAACGAATTTTCCAACGAAAAATGTACACAATAAAATAATTTCCAGGAAAATTTAAATTCGTTGCAAAATTCGTTGGAAATTTCCAACGAAAAAAAATTCGTTGGAAAATTTCCAACGAAAAAAAATTTGTTGGAAAATTTCCAACGAATTTTCCAACGAAAATTGTACACACTAAAATAATTCTCCGGAAAATCAAATTTGTTGGAAAATTAGTTGGAAAATTTCCAACGAATTTTTTTTCGTTGAAATTGCCAACGAATTTTCCAACGAAAAATGTACACAATAAAATAATTTCCCGAAAACTTAAATTCGTTGGAAAATTTCCAACGAAAAAAAATTTGTTGGAAAATTTCCAACGAATTTTCCAACGAAAATTGTACACAATAAAATAATTCCCCGGAAAATCAAATTCGTTGGAAAATTAGTTGGAAAATTTCCAACAAATTTTTTTTTCGTTGGAAATTTTCAACGAATTTTCCAAATCGAAAATTGTACAAACTAAAATAATTGCGGAAATTCAAATTGTTGAAAAATTAGTTGAAAATTTCCAACGAAAAAAAAAAATTTGGAAATTTTCCAACGAATTTTTTTTTGGGAAAATTTCCAACAATTTTCCAACGATTTTTGTGACTAAATTTTTTTTGTTGGAAATTTCCAACGATTTTTTTTTGACGAAAAAATTTTTCGTTGGAAATTTCCAACGAATTTTATTTTTCATTGGAAAATTTGTCGCAAATTTTCCAACGAAAATTTTTCGTTGCAAATTTTCGTGGCAAAAAACCGATTTTTTTGTAGTGTTTGGACACCAATTAATGGGGATTATGCATAATATGGCGTATAAATGAATATCACAAAATTTTTTTTAGTCAGATAATATCACTACATTAGAAGGACAAGAATTCGATGATAGGTCAAATTCTAACCAAAAACGCATAGGGAAGCGACAGGAAAAAGTATAAAAAAAGTTCTAAATCTTTTGTATTTGTGTCAATTTAGTTATAAACCTTTTTTTGATGCCAATTTAGTGTTAAATCTTTTGCATTAGTGCCAATTGAGTCATAAACCTTTTTTTGGTGCCAATTCAGTCATAAAACTTTTGTATTTGTGCCAATTTAGTCTTAAACCTTTTACATTAATGCCATTCAGTGCTAAATCTTTTTTTAGTGACAATTCAGTCATAAACCTTTTATATTTATGCCAATTCAGTCCTAAACCTTTTGCATTGGTGCCCATTCACTCATTCAACACGTGAATAGCTATTAGCCAGAAGGACTGAATTGACACAATGCAAAAGGTTTTGGACTGAATTGGCACTAATGTAAAAAGTTTTGAACTGAATTGACACCAAAAAAAGGTTTAGGACTAAATTGATATCAATGCAAAAGGTTTATGACTGAATTGGCAACAATACAAAAGGTTTAGGACTGAATTGGCACTAATGCAAAAGATTTAAGACTGAATTGGGACTAAAAAATGTTTTAGGATTAAATTGGTACTAATGCAAAAGGTTTAAAATTGAATTAGTATAAATATAAAAATTTTATGACGACGATAGTCACATGCCAAGAAGGCCTCGGAAGCAGCCACGTGTCGCCATCCCGCTTGAGAGATTTGAGCCCC
Organism: Syzygium grande; assembly: GCA_024733475.1. Classification (NCBI taxonomy): domain Eukaryota; kingdom Viridiplantae; phylum Streptophyta; class Magnoliopsida; order Myrtales; family Myrtaceae; genus Syzygium; species Syzygium grande. Next base: position 12,533,341 of record JAMXDD010000004.1, on the reverse strand, counting down.
ATGCACGACGCCGCCCTCATGTAATGTAATCCATGCACGACGCCACGTAACCCCCTCCCAAAAACCCCACCTTCCCTTCCGTCTCTCCCTCGACTCAACTTCTTCCTCATCTTTCTCGCTCTCTCTCGCTTCTTGATTTCGATTTCTCCTGCAAGAACCGAAACCAAAACCCTCGACAGACAACCCAATTTCGACCTCGGATCCGGAATCCGATTTGAGTTCGGCACGGAGATGGTGAAGCTAGCGTCGGCCCGGGAGATCCGGATGTACGGGCCGCGGCTGGCCCGGAACCAGTCCGAGTACGTGAACGTGGGGCTCTACCTGTTCGCCACCATGGTGCTGTTGGGCGGGTTCCTGGCGGAGCTGTCCAAGGAGCGGAAATCGGGCCTCGTGGTCCTGCTCATCGCGCTTGGGATCATCGCCCTCGTGAACGTCCACGACCTCTTGGCGCACCTCGCGGGGATCGATTACCGGGTCTCGCTCGTGGAGTACGACGGGCAGCTCGGGCTCGTGGAGTTCGCAGTCCCCACGGTCCAGGCTTTGGGATCGTTGCTTGTGTTCTTGGGGATTCTGTTTCTGTTCCTCCAGGTGCATTGCTTAATTAGCTTCTTGTTTCGTTAATTGGATTGCGGATGTTCGTGATGGTTGATTAGCTCGCTATGATTTGTAAGCTCGTATTGATTTTTGCTCGTGTGTAGACTACTCTAATAGTATCGATTGGCGAGAGTGTGCATCCGATCCTTGAGCGTGCAATGCCAATGCTGGCCTGTCGATGAGGTGAATTTAATTCGAGTATGAATTGTGGGAGATCCACGTTTGTTACGGTTCGATGTTCAGAAAGTTCGGCGCTTCTCTCGCACCTAGACTTGGTTCGAGTGAAGGAAATGGAGATCGCAAACAAAGAATTCCCTTGTTTTTAACCTAGAGGACCTCCCTTATACTTTAGTCAATATTTACAATGTGACAATATCTATGTATGTATCTATGCTTATAGAGATTGCAGGTTCACCATTGGGCCTTATGCTCTAGGCAATTAGCCGGCCGGTAGCAGTCCTGTCGCTAAGCGATGCTGGCCTTTCCCAACATTTGAGGCCCAATTGCTTCTTAGTGGCTTTACTTGGTTTCGACAGTTCAATAATTGCTATACTCAGGCCTGCTTGGTTCAACTTTAGAAGAATGTCTTTGACAAAATGTAAAGATTTTTGGGCTGAAGGGATTTTCTAGAATGCAAGTGGTGTTTGATAATGTGTATTTTAAAATCACGTTTAAAAGCAACTTTGGTTTGAATACCGTTTGGTAAAAACTAATTTTGTAAAGGATTTTTGCTAATATTTAAAAAAAAAAAATTGAGGTGGAGCTCAGCCACCAGCAGGCCAAAATGGCTGCCGGCCAACATTTGCCGGCCAGCCTCACCTGAGGTCACATGACCTCAGGTGTGACCTAGGTCGCGCGACCCAGGCCAATGCTTGCCTAGGTCGCGCGATCCCTCAGGCAACGGTCACCGGCTTCCAGACCAAACCCTCGGGGAAGATGAATAGTCCATGAACAGTGCTACTAGTATTATGAAAATGCAACTTACCAAAGTGCCTCTAGACCTGCCTTGGGCTTAGGGACTTTAGAGGCCTTTGAAAATGCAATTGCATTTTCTCGAAGTGCTCCAAAAAATTCTTCAAACGCCATTTGCATTTGGTCAAGGGACTTCAGAGTTCCAATGCTCCTTTCAAATGTTAAACCAAATAGGGTCTCACTCCCCACTTCTAGTTTGTTGTCAGCAAAAATCACTTTAATCCTCTCTGATTTATTTCGTAAATTGGGCGATGCCGAAGAAGGAAGTGTTTGGAGTGTCTAAATCGGGGTAGTTTCGAGTGGTTGGATATCACACCATAGAATAGTAGCTCTTGGCTTGTGTTTTGGAGAAAAAACAAGGTCTATAAGGACCGAAATTGATTTAAGCCTTCGAATGTGGTGCCCCATTGAGACCTGCTTGCGAAAAATAAAATTCTCTGTTTCCCTTGGGGTAGAGAAGGGATCCTTAAGTGTTGATGAACTGTCAATGAGAAGATTGAGTATATATGTCTGAGATGTGGCAATGACTTATACATGATATTGCAGGCCGAAAAAGGATACGGTTATTACGAGCTGGAAAAGCATGCCCTGAACTTGCTTATTGCTGGCCCAGTTTTCTGGTTGCTCGGATCGATTCATAACTCTTGCCAAATTTACGAGAGAGCCGATGGACATGTCCAGATATTGCAACAGAGCGTCCACATCCCGTTTCTAGTCGGAAGTTTGCTCTTCCTGGTTGGGGCAATCATGAACAGCCGAGAGCAGGCCGGGTCTCTCCACCACGGCACGGTGCTGCTGGTCAGTTCCTCTGCTCCTATTTCTCATCCGGTTGCAAATAATTCATTGGATCGATTTCTAGATTCGGCTCAGATAAGATCATTTCTAGGAGTGAGATCCTAGGGCTGATGGTAGAGTCAATTAATTGTATGAATCCAGCTAATAGAACTAGTACATGTCTGAACAACTTGAATCATAGAGAAAAGCATAGGATGTAATTAGTATTAGAGCAAAAACAGTCATATTCTTTCGGAATGCGGCTTGTATATTACAATTGATTTCAAGTAAATCTGTGAAACATGGGTCATTTTCCACCTTTGGCAAGCTTCAAAACTGTTCTAGAGTTTTTGAGGCATGTGAATCCTAGCACAAGACAGTCACCACACATGTTCCAGCAAGTGGGTATGCACCTTATTTTAATCAAATGCCAAAACTTTGATCACATTGAAATTTTGTGAATGCAGGGAGGGAGTTGGATATGGTTGGGCATCTTCGGGAGCCTCTTGTTTGTAATCGGGGGATTGGCGAACGTGGTGAAGGTCTTCAAGATGCAGCAAATGGACGGGCTTCGGCTCGAGAAGCTGCGAGGAGGAGCGCACGAGCAGTTGACCCGAGCGAGAGAAGGCCAAATGCCGCTCCTCTCGGATGATACCGAGCGGCGTAGGAGGAGGAAGCTGGCCGAAGAAGCGCAACCACCAGCCCCCACGCCGCCTACACCTTACAAGGATGTCCTTGTTGGGCAGGCTTGATAAAGAATGCTAACGAAGGATGCCATTGAATTTCTTGTCCCATTTTACTCGATTGGATTTGAGCGAGGTTGTAGCCATGCAGCCAACTTGCCTGCCTCTTTTAATTTAATTGGATTCGAAGATACCATTTCTTGTTTTGGCCGACGAAATTGTGTGAATCTGAAACCCTTCTCGAGATGCTCTTTGCAATAGCAGGAAGGGCAAAAGTTTTCGGTTTATGTTGATGGAGTAAGCAGCTGAGGATGGTTTCTCATTACAGAAGAGAAATACTTTTATTTTAACGTTTGGCCAAAAGATTTACTTGACTAACCATGTTCCTAGGCTGGAAGTACATTTCATGTCAAACAAATAATGAAAGAATCGGTCAGAAATATTGTGTAGGTACGGTCGCATATTTGAGATGTGGTGTAGTGTGGAGCCGCTTAATTGGTTCATAATTTATTTACTTAAATTTTTTAAATTTTTTGAAATGAAAGTAGGTTCAATTGAATATTACGATGAACTTGAAGTTGTGCTCTCTCTTAATAATATTCCCGAATAGAAAGTATTGATTGCACAATTCAATAATTGCTTGCTCACCTTATGTATTGGTTATGGTGATTATTTCTTAAGAAAGGAACATTGAATGTGACTCTCTAATCAAGGTGATAGATGGTGTTCCCGACTTCTCGTTGAACTTATATGGGGCGGCAATTGAGGCATAGTCCGAATGGCATTTACTTGTTTAACCCAGAATCTATCAAAGTCGGCTGAGCTAAGGTGGAGATTCGAATTGAAATGATACTGGTATGGAAGAATAGCTGGAGTAAGAGGGAGCGGACCTAATGTAGGAGCCTCACATGTTGAGGTGCACGTGTTGTTATTAGGCAAAGAAGTCACACATTCGAGGTGTAGTGTATGTTGAATTGTTAATAAATCTTAGTTGATTTATAACTTATCGGCCTAAACGTTTAAATGAAGATGGGTCTACCGGACTCAGTGATAGCTCAGAGTTAAACTCCCTCGTAGCGACTCTCTGGACGAAGGTTTCTATCACACACCACAACATATTTTAAGACAGATTCAGGAGGGAGTGACAACTTCTTGCCATGTTAAAGGTTTGATCAGTTCCATACAAGTCATGCTCAAGAAAAGAACAATTTATTTGGATGCAAGCGTTGCAATTTCGGCTAGGGTTCTTCTTAAATCGAATAGCTATATACACACCATCGAAACACTTCTTTTCACAACTTGTTTGCCTTGCAAAGCGCAATGGGGAAATACGGTGGGATTCATTACAAAGATACATTGGAAAATGAAATAAATAGTTCATTAACTTTAACCCAATATACAACGTGATTTCTGAACTTTTGATTTGTTGAATATTGTCTCTCAACTTTTGGTATATATTCAATTTAGTCCCCGAACTATATGCAATGTTTAATGTAGTCCTTCTATCAATTCTAGTTCGGAGTCTATATTGAACATTTTCACATAATTCATGAACTACATTAAACATGTTCAAAAAGTCCAAGGACCATATTGAACAAATTAAAAGTTGAGGGATCACGTTGAACATTAAGCTAATGTTTAAGAACTATATTAAATAAATTAAAAGTTCAGGAATCACATTATATATTGAGGCAAAGTTCATGAACTATTTGTGTCATCATTTCAAGATAAATTGGTAAAGGCACTAAAAAAGCTGTGGATCCAGCCATAATGGGTTGGAAATAGCCTCGCCTTAACGTTTTTCTCCCAAAATTGAACATAAAAGGTATTATTTGAATATTAAAAAATTCAAAATTGAAGATAGTGTTCGCTAAAAATACGTTAATATCGCCTCGCTTGCGATATTTCCATGTATTTTGACGTCTTTTTCACCGTTGCAATCTCTCTTGTCCGTATTCTTGCGTTCCATCGTAAAATTACATCTTCGTAATTTCACTTTCGAGGGGTCCGCTCGTTTAGCAAACAATTTGTTGTCGAAAAATATTGCCTCGTTTTTTATAATTTGGAACGTTTAGAAAAATTAGTAGAAGGAAAATTTTTGCATAATCGATTGAAAACTTATGCTTAAATTCAGAAAAATAAAATTTTCTTTTACAAATAAGAAACTTTTTTTCAAAATATGACTGAATTTCGATGCTTGGACATGTGGCCCCGACAGTGAGCCCTGGTCCCTCAAGGCTGGACCCTAGACCTCAATGGTCATGCTCAAGTCCTCGACACTCGTGCTCAGGACCCTCAAGGCTGGGGTTGGGGACCTCGGTGATCGGGCACAAGTGCTATGAGCTAGCAATTCCTTGGCCGTGGAATAGCCCGTGCAATTCTTGGCAGGGTCGTTCACACCGGGTAAGCCTTAGTTCTGTAATTGTTCCAAAGAACAATATGGTGGATATCTTCCTCATATTGCACCTAGCATAGCTTGGATGTCCGGTCCATCAAGCGATACACATAGATCTATTTAGATATGGTGATTGGTTTTAGCCTGTCATGACCTCATCAAGAGAGCCGCATCAACTCCCGATCAGTTTATGCACTAAAGGCCAATCCCGTCTTCAAAGCTCCTATGGGTATATTCTTTCAATCATAGAATTCCTAGCACTAACCGTGTTGACATCACTCATACGATCCAGTTGTATTCATCCCTTGTAAATCCTTACTCTTCACCCAAATAACCGTGAGCACCACTCTTAAGGGTACACGAGTACGAGATAATCATGGTCCATGAAATTCTCCCCAACTCAATTCTGCAATGCTCACCTTGCGAGCTGTTCAGTCGCTTCCCTATGTCAATTCTCACTATCAATGCCGCCTTTTTGGGAACTATATGAATAGTGGACGCTCGCCCAACATAACTACTCCTCTCCACTGGTGGCTTTTCTTGATCAGAGCGGCTCGGTACCTTCGGTCACTTGTGCTTTCCTTGACAAATGTGGCATTTTTTACCAACCGCGCCATTTTTGTAGCACCATTCTCCTCCTACTTTGTTTTCTCATGATCTCAGCAAACCAATGAAGATTTCTATCCTTGTCGATAACATGGTAGTGGACAGACCCATCGTGAGATTTGCCAAATCAATCTATGAACGTTTTCCCTATTTAGTGAGGAATTGGTTCTTTCTATGCTTCCATTGTCATCCTAGAAGTTGGTCAAGAGTAGCACTCTGTCCGAACATCTTTTGACTTCGGCGATTCACTCTCTGCCCACATAGGACCGAGTATACTGCAGGTTTTTCTCTGACTCATTCACTTACTAGAAGGATCATACCATCTGTCATAGGCCAACAGTTTCTTGATTGCAGAATAGCCCGTGCAATGCCTGGCGGGCTCGTTCACATTAGGCCAGCCCTCATTCTGTAGTTGTTCCAAAGAACAATACATCAAATATCTTCCTCATATCATATCGTACCACACCCATCATAACTAAGGCTTCTAGTCCATCAAGTGAGACATATATATATATATTTAGGTACTATTTAGGTACTACGGTTGGTTTTGGCCTACCCAGTCTCATCAGGAGAGCGACATTGGCTTTTGACCAGTTTGTGCACGGAAGGCCAACCCCCACATTCAGAGCTCCTAATGGTGAACTCGCAATACCAATTGTCCTGATGCTATTCCCACGACCTAGTTGTATTTATCTCTTTTACATCCTCACTTTTCACCTGATAATTCCAAGCACCACTCATAAGGGTATGCGAGTACAAAAAATCATTGCTCGTGACACAAGTGCCAATAGCCAAGCTCGGATCTCTAGCAATCGAACCAAGGATCGCGGCTCCAAGGTCAGGATTCCTCGAGACCAGGCGCGGGACCCTAATGTCCGAGCTCAAGACCTGGGATTGTACTCGAAACTTTTTCCTAAAATATAAGCCACCATCGAAAATACGTTTTCAATAATTTCGATGGTAAAATTCATTTTTCGCGAAACAAGAGGAGTCGGGATTGTACTGATTGCTATTTCCAATTTTCCATGCAAACAGGGGAAAATCATTAAATATATATATATAAACGAAAATAAAGGAAGCCACAAAGCCGGCGCCAATTTCAATCGAGATAAGGTCCTTCAACACTTCTTCGCTCCTTAACCCCCTGCAAAATCTTGTGGCTCTCTGTCTCTCCCCTCTCCCTCCTCCGTCGGCGGGACGAAGACGACGGCGAGCGCGCGCTCCGGCGAGCCCACCGCTAGCGCCGCCGAGCGAGCGAGCGAGCGAGCGAGCAAGCAAGCATGACTCTGCTTCAAGCTTCCCTCCTCTGCAAGGCCTCCCTCCCTCCCTCTCCTCCTCCTTGCTCTTCCACCTCCTCTTCCTCCTCCTCCGGACAGCGTCTCCACTGCCACTCCCGTCTCAGCTGCCCCCGTTGCGTGACCTTCGACCCTCTCCCCACCTCGCTCCGATCGAAACCCGCGCCTCGGAACCCCCGATTCCGCGCCGTCCGCTCGCTGATTCGGTGCGCATTGCGGCCCGACGGCGTGGAGGCGGGCCCCGAGCCGGCTCCCTCCGGCGATGGCGAGGCGGGGTTCGGCGAATTCGGCGCGGGGAGCTCGGGCGTTGCGGCGGGCGGTTTGGAAGTGGAGGAATTCGGCGGCGGGAGGTCGGCGGCTGAGGCGGAGAGGGTGCTCGGGGGATGAGCTTGGTGGATGGTGAGGTGGTCGGCGAGCGCAGTTCGGAGGGGATTGAGGGGGAGAAAGATGGATACTTGGTGGAGAAGGACGGAGCGAAGAGTAAAATCCCGGCGATGGTGTTTCTGATGGGGGTGTGGGCGATGCTGAAGAGTGGGTACGAGAGGGTTTTGGCGGGGGATTGGCTGAGCTGGTTGCCGTTCTGGAGGCAAGAGAAGAGATTGGAGCGTCTGATTGCGGATGCCGATGCCAACCCCTTGGACGCGGCCAAACAGAACGCTCTTTTAGCTGAGCTCAACAAGCACAGGTATTGGAACTAGTAAAAGCTTTGTTCTACTTCGTACCCAATTTGTCCGAAGCAGTGAAATGGAGTTCCTGGACAGAAAATATGGCTTTTTAGTGTCGTTTGCAATGTGTGTTTCTGTTGTGGCTTTTCAATTTGCATTTTAAGCATCGCCTTATTGTTAATTGGTGTGTGAATCTTGGTTTACCATGCTGGCTTAGGACAAACTTACCGTATTGGAGTTTGAGTGGCGTCTTGGCTCTGCCTTCTCAGTATAGCGTGAACATGCACTTGAACTAATGGTTCTATCACTTTGGATGGCGCTTGTTGTGTTGCCACCAATCGACTCATCTGTTGTTCATTTCATTGATGAAAGAAACTCTTATAATCTTACTTATTTATTAAGCCCGATGGATCAAATTTTTGGCATCAATCTTTGGATGCTTTACCTTGCGTTAGGTCATTTGTCCTTTTCTAACTCTTCTGTTCCGAAGTACAATGATGTTTGCCATAATTTTTGTTCTTCTCAAGGGACAAAATGTTCCACTATGCTGGCAAATTCCGTGCGGGTTTATAGTAAAGTTACTGGCGACAGAGGAATGCATCTGTGGGTGTTGCTGTATCTTTTTCGCTTGATAATGTCATTGTTCTTTTCCTAAAATTAGCTATGTATGACTTGGCTCCTTTTCTATTTGTTGCCACAGTCCTGAAACTGTCATCAAGCGTTTTGAACAAAGAGACCATGCTGTTGACAGTAGAGGAGTTGCAGAATATCTTCGAGCTCTTGTTGTCACCAATGCAATTGCTGAGTATCTTCCAGATGAGCAAACTGGAAAGCCTTCTAGCCTTCCGGCACTGGTAACTTGGTCGCGCACTGTTTTTGCCATTGTCATGTAGTTACATGCATTTCTTCTCTGGAGAATTTAGCAGACGAAGTGAAATTTTTTAAGTCAATCATATGAGAAATTTTTTCCTTCACTAGTCCATTTAAAAGATTTTCCTTCACTCGTCCACTCTTTTATTTGAAAAATGTGCTTATTCTATTGGTGAATCTTATATGTAGTTGCAAGAATTGAAGCAGCGTGCATCAGGAAACATGGATGAACCTTTTCTAAGTCCTGGGGTATCTGAGAAGCAGCCATTGCATGTTGTTATGGTGAGGATTAACCATTTTTTGATACCTTTGAATGTGGGCGGTTCTTTTTCTTTGTTGCTTCTTGTTTAAATGCCATATGATGTTATCTCTCATTAGGTTGACCCCAAAGTTTCAAACAAATCACGTTTTGCTCAAGAGCTTATCTCAACAATCTTGTTTACCGTTGCTGTTGGGTTAGTATGGTATGTGCTTTTGCTCTGCCATTATTGTCTTCTTGTTTTCATTTTTTCTTCTAGTCGAAATATTATGTGTGTGTGCCTCTATTGACTAAGCTGGTTACAGGTTGATGGGTGCTGCTGCACTTCAAAAGTATATAGGAAGCTTGGGTGGTATCGGTGCTTCAGGTGTGGGCTCGAGCTCTTCCTATACCCCTAAGGAGTTAAATAAGGAAGTTACGCCTGAGAAGGTATCTGTGAGCAGTTCTTGTGAAATAGCTGATTTTATTTTTCATCCCATCAAACTCTGTCTTATGTGCACATTTACATATCCTTTGAAGTCATATATATTTCTAGTAAACCACTTCATACATTCAAAAAGTATGCCTGCACTAAAAATTGTTTTTCCTGTAGAATGTGAAGACATTTAAGGATGTCAAAGGCTGCGATGATGCAAAACAAGAGCTAGAGGAAGTGGTGGAGTATCTCAAGAACCCAACTAAATTTACTCGCCTTGGAGGAAAGTTGCCTAAGGTTTGTTTAAGTCTTCATCGGGATATCTATCTTCCGTTGATTATCGATGGCTGCAAGTACTACAGACATTTTATTCAACACTATTCTTCTAATGCGGGACAATTGTATGTATGTTTCCTTCATGAATTTTTATGATAACCAGATTAAATCCATCTTAAAAAGCTGGAAAATTTTCACCTCTTGTGTAATCATATAATATTATAATGCCTAAATGCACAGATATATTGCTCAAACATCAGTTTAGCATGATATGAGTTATTTCATTGCTAATGCTCTTGCTCTTGAGGTCAGCTTCAGTTGCTGCTTGCTCTTGGGAAAGGAGACGTCACATCGATTGGCATTTATTTATTTGCATATTACAACGCAATGGCAATGCCTTGTGTGCCCTGTCTGTGTAATTACATGAGCCCCTTATCTGCCTTCTGCAGGGAATTCTTTTGACAGGAGCTCCTGGAACGGGGAAAACTCTCCTTGCAAAGGTATATGCTCCTTGTCTGCTGCTCGGTAGTTGAACGGAATGCATTGCCATTCGCTAATTGTACATTTGTCCTTGACTTTTTGTGGAATGAGGAAATTTGAGATTGCTCGTCTGCTGATAGCAGTTATTTCAGTTTTTGTCATGGCTCTTGGTGGTTTGAGATTTCTGTAGTGTGTCACGCTGAACTTTGACCTTCCCCTTTTTCTCTAAAAGCCTTAATCGATTGCGTTATAAACATAAGACAATGGATAGGATTAGGTTTTAACAACTCTAAACAAGTTCCATGGGGCTTCTATTATGGCCACAGACGTTTCAATATTAATAGGCTATTGTGGATAAAGATGCAACAATCTTAAAAAGTGATCCGTTGTCGGGGTACTGGCATTTCCTCATGGTCAGTGATTTCTGGGTTTCCTTGGTTTTTTGCAGCAAAGTTCATATTAATACATCCTGAACTTTTCCAATTACTAGTTGATAAGAGGAATGAACTTAACAATTATCGCTTTTCTCCTAAGTTTGTCTGATATAGGGTCACTTGGCTTAATGATTTTGTCATTGATGATTTCTTTGATGTTTCTTAGCTATTGAAGTTACTAAATGTATATCAGTTAATTTGCATGTTGAAGGCTATTGCTGGAGAAGCTGGGGTGCCTTTTTTCTACAGAGCAGGGTCTGAATTTGAGGAAATGTAAGCCATTTTTCCTTGCTATGCTATAGATTTCGACATTAGCAGGTTTCTCTGTTCTTCATCTAGTGTCGAAATTATGGCATGCTTGTTTCCCAATTGCTCGTAACAATAATGTCTTCCGGTAAGCTCAGTAATTATTTAGTGATAAAGTAGCTAGAATGACTATTCTGTCTATTGAGCAATTGCTCGTACGAATGATGTCACATTTATTATTTTGTATTACTTAATCTATACAGATGGAAAAGTCTGAAGAACTACTGTAGTTTATTAAGCAAAAATTTATGCACTATTGTAGTTTATTAAGCAAAAATTTATGCATCAAAGTGACTTGCTGTTGAAGCAACGGTGGACCAGGGCAGACTGCGGCATAGTTTCTAGTAAAATTATTGTACTATTATATAGTTGTTGATTCATCTCTTGAAAGCTTGTGATTGTGATCGAGTGTATTGCTGTTACAAGCACAAGATACCCATCAGTTGCCGCTTAGGTGTTAGACAGCTACTCTCAGCTTGAGAAAATTGAGGTTCTAGGTGAAAAGAGCAAATATTTTAAGTATCGCCTGCATTTAGATACTGAAACCATACGCTATTTCACTAAACTGCATTCACCCAGAAGTGATCAGTACAACAAAAGTTGTCATTTTCCTATCTTTGGCCTTTATAACTTGGCATTTTGAAATTTTCTCTTAGTGCTGCATGGGCAGCTCTTAGGTGACGGTATCTAAGCTGAACCCATTTAAGGCCCTTGTCCTTTGTACCTTGCAATGGTGCTGGGCTAATGCCTCAAGAGTGTATAACTATATCTCTCTGGAGCTACAAGGACTTTTGTTTCCGTAATTTATTAACATCATACTTTTCTCTCGTTAGCATATGGCTATAATAGTCTATCCTCTTTCATACAGAATGATCTAAGTTATGACTGTCTTGGTTCTGTGGATTATTCAGATTCCTCTGTTGGCTTGTGATCTTGAACTATAAAATCTTTGCATTTGAACCTTGCAACTAATTTTTCTATTTTTATTTAGTCAAAACTCAAAAATTAGTTGCTCCCAACTTGTATGACAGGTTTGTTGGGGTTGGTGCTCGGCGTGTGAGATCCTTATTTCAAGCAGCCAAGAAGAAGGTAAGCTATCTTCAGGCAGTCTCACTGGCCCATGAATTTGTATTGTTAGCTTGTTAAGAAGAGGGTTTCCCAATATAGGACAAAAACAATGAGTAAGAAATGTCTTTGCGAGGATTCAAATTGCCTTCAAGGGAGATTCAACTTGAGTGAAGCACTTTTTTTTTTGGTGAGAGAGTGAAGCACTTTAATGCTGAGTAAATTGAGAGACATAGAGTTACTGTCTATCTTTGACACGCGCACACAGGCCGAGAGTGGATGGCTTCTGTGTCTGTGTTTTTCATTCTTGTTATATTGATGGTTTTCACATGGTTGCACAAATTCGGTACTTATTCGTATCTATGTCTTATTTTCTTTGCATCTCATTTAATAGGCTCCCTGCATCATATTCATTGATGAAATAGATGCAGTTGGTTCCACAAGAAAACAGTGGGAAGGCCATACAAAGAAGACATTGCATCAACTGCTTGTTGAAATGGATGGTTTTGAGCAGAATGAGGTATAAACGGAGTAATCTTACCCCCTGATGGGCTTTCCTGTATCCTAAACCCATGAATTTTATCTGCAGGGAATCATATTGATGGCTGCAACAAACTTCCCTGACATTCTTGACCCTGCCTTGACGAGGCCTGGCAGATTCGACAGGCATGTAAGTTCTTTGATCCTCTATAAGCATCTGGTTTACTTTTTATATATGTCTAGATATACCTTCTTTGCTGTTATCTTGGGCTCCGTTATCAATTGTCTTCCAAGTTCAGTAATCTAATTATATGCTAAAGGAAAAACAAAAATGGAATAATAGTTGAAATTTCTTGGAAAAGTTATCAATCAATATGGCTGTTATTAGCCATATGAGATTATAGCTATGTCTTAACTTTGTCTTTTCCATTTTCTTTAAGAAGTCCAATTTCGTGTCATTTAGTCATTAACCTTAAAAATATTGGTCTCCATTCGTAATATCCTCAGTATATTAGCTATATGAGATTATAAACTCTTAAGGGTCCTTTCTACTGCACCCGACTTTATATAAGAGCTCTCTCTCTCTCTCTCTCTCTCCCCTTTTCATGTTATGTGTGCTTGCTTTTGTAGACCCCAATAAGAAGTTACCTGATTAATTGGTCATAGATGGAAACTTTGTTGTTTTTAATGTGTAATGAACTGTTTATGGAATTGATGGGACCTTAAAACTAGTAAACTTTCATTTTAGATTGTCGTGCCAAATCCAGATGTCAAGGGTCGACAGGAGATATTAGAGCTTTATTTACAGGATAAACCTTTGGCAGATGACATAGATGTCAAAGCGATTGCTCGTGGCACTCCTGGCTTTAATGGGGCAGGTGACTTCTCTTTCTTGCTATCTCAATGGTGTCTCTTACATCTGGAAGATGTTTTGTTGTAGCTCTTCACTGTTCTGACCACTGCCAATTTTGATAGATCTCTCAAATTTGGTGAATATCGCTGCCATCAAAGCTGCTGTTGAAGGGGCAGACAAGTTAACTTCTGCGCAGTTGGAATTTGCTAAAGATAGGATAATAATGGGCACTGAACGGAAAACAATGTTCATATCTGAAGAGTCAAAGAAGGTATTCTGGAACTTTTTTTCCTCCAAATATGTCAACAGATTAAACTATATAGGCACAGTTTGATGCTATGTTCATAACAGGTCAATTGGATCCTGCCATCTCTTGAATTAAGTCAAAGAACATCTTTGCCATAATATGTTTTGTGCTTCTGACTCTTGACACCCATTGTCTCAGCTCACTGCATATCATGAGAGTGGCCATGCAGTAGTTGCCTTTAACACTGATGGAGCACATCCAATTCATAAGGCAACAATCATGCCTCGTGGATCTGCTCTGGGAATGGTCACTCAGCTCCCATCAAGTGATGAGACATCTATCAGCAAGAAACAGTTGTTAGCCCGTCTTGATGTTTGTATGGGAGGAAGAGTTGCCGAAGAGCTCATTTTTGGCCAAGATCATATCACAACTGGTGCAAGCAGTGATCTTCAAACGGCTACTGAACTAGCGCAGTATATGGTAATTTCCAACCGCCATGGTATCTTGGTATATTTTATATGTAAGGAGCTGCAGGTGCTTGTTAATCATTTATGCTTAGAAGTGCATTGATACTCAGTCAACTAATATCGTAATTATGAAATTATTCTTTTGAGGAGCAGTCAGATTTCAGTTTGGCTGTGTTTGTTTTTTTATTTTTCTCCAGTTAAATTTGTCAGCATCAGGATCTGTACAATGCTCTTTTGTTATAGAACTTTTCATCATTTCATTTTGATTGCTTAATCTGTGATTTTTTTGGTTTAAGGTGTCAAACTGTGGGATGAGCAACGCAATTGGTCCGATTCATATTAAAGAGCGACCAGGCACAGAGATGCAATCTCGCATAGATGCAGAAGTATGATTCTTGTCATATGCATGCATGGAAGTATTTTTGTGAGCTATTTGTGCTAAGTTTTCTATGGATGGTCGTGCAGGTGCTTAAGCTACTGAGAGAGGCATATGATCGCGTGAAGGCCCTGTTGAACAAGGTTTGTTCGGTGATTTATTTTATCAGTGGTCTTCCTGTATAAGAACCTAGGTTTAGTTTAGCCATGTGGTGTTCTTGCTCAGCTCGTATAGAAATCTGGTTATTGAACAATAGGCATCATGCGCGTGCATTGAATTGCGTTTTATATCACTAATCTGTCCATTTTTCAGCATTGACAAAAGGCTAATGTGTTGCTATCACTATACTCTCCATTATGGTGGTCAGCCATTACTGCTGAGTTGCTGGATTATGGTATTAGTCAAAACAGCTGGGAAGCTCCTTAACTGTTAAATAAGCATTCTAGCTTTCATCTTGCCTCATTGCTCTTCTTTCTGACACCCCACCCCACGCCATGCCACCCCGAAAATCCCTCCTCCTTAATATTTGCTTAGGTGCATGTCTCATCTAATTATGATTGACTTGGCCCTTACCAATTCCGCAGTTACCTTGCATATTCTGTCGACTGCTTTGGGGCCATTGGCCCATAATCAGCATCGGCGCATCAAGGATTTGCATGAACACCTACCTATTGGAAAATATGTAAAACTTCGTCATAATGCAAATTACGGATTTTAGTCTTTTGACATTATTTCAGCACGAGAAGGCTTTACATGCATTGGCAAATGCGCTTCTGGAGTATGAAACCCTTAATGCAGAAGATATAAAGCGTATACTACATCCTTATAGAGAAGGAAGTCTGCCTGAGCAGCAAGAACAAGTAGAAGAGGTTGAACTTGTATTGGCATGATTGGAGTCCCATGAGTAGAAGCCTGAAGGACAGTATCCAAGCAACAGAGAAACATGGGAAAATGGAGCAACTGTGTCGAGTTCTCTTGCTTCAGTGTGACAAACTGTAGGGGCAGGTTGCGCAGCTTATTTGAAAGCGTAAGAGGTAATTGTTTATAATGTATTCTCCATTTTTTCCCCTACAAGCTTCTGTTGACAGGAAAAGGAAGAAGTGAAGGTAAAGATTATATTGCCTTACATGTAGCATCTCCAAAGAAACAATGCTCTTAGAAACCATGAGGAGATAGTTGTCATAAATCATCAGAAAGATGGTGTAAAACTGTCAGACCCACCCATTCTGGGTGAAATTTTGGTTAGCATTTGACAAAAATGTATTCTGTCTTGTTATTTATGAAGTAATCATACAAAAAAAGGAGGAAGAAGAGAAGAATAAGAGATCGCACTTATTTCGTGTCTTTTCTCCTTGTTTAATTGTAACTAGAAATGCAAATGCAGTTCCCTGGAGGAAATACTGGAAATGTCATCAAAGATCTACTGCAAACTACAATACTGGATAACAGAAGTTATGACCATTACACACTTAGTTCAATGGAAGTTTCTTTTCTAGCTACTAGTTGAAGATACTGTATGAGATTTCCTTTCTTAGGTAGAATTTGTCTCGTTAAGTTGGAGGCAAGACACCATTCCATGAGAGAGAATCTCCTAAGGCAAAATACGCAAGATCAAACTTTTATTTGTTTTTCTTTGAAAATGCCCTTTTGAATGAGGTTGGGGTGTGCGGTCTTCTGCGCATACGATCCTTGTCGGATTACAGTAACCCATCCGACTTTTTACTTGGAGAGCTCTTAGGGGGATCGTTACAGTGGTCATGGCCGTACTTTGCTTGCTTTTATCTCATGCAACTGATTCAATTCAGATTTGTCTTGGAAAAATTGTCATGGAATAGAAAAAAAATAGAAATAAGAAGTGAACATAATCTGGGTGAGCGGTTCTCACATTTGAATCGGGAACCGCCCGTTAGTTCCATGGATTCATTCGAAAACTAGACCGCCGGTCCTATCCAATTTCTGAGTGGGTCCATGAAACTAGTTCCACTAGCCAAGGATGGAGACGGAGATGGAGAGTCGGAGATAGTAAGGTGAGCATCGACTGAGAAGAGAGAGAGTGAGAGTGAGCATGAGGCAACAGCGAAAGAGGTGTTTCTCAGCTCAATGTGAGGTTGTGAGTATTGAGCGAGTTAAGTTTAGTTTAGGAATTTAGGATTTTTCTTTTTTAAAATAAATAAATATATATTATATTTATTATTATAGTACTGGTCAGATCTGGGTTGGTGGGTGGGTGGTTCCACACCTGGAATCGGAAACCGGACTGGTATTCACCAATTCCCAAAAATTGGAATCGGGAACCGGATCGATTCCCTCAGGAATCACCAGTTCCGGTCTAGTTCTAAGTGGTCCAGGCGGTTCTCAATTCTTTTGCACACTCCTAATAGAATTGCGTTTAGAAACTACATAAAATTTCTTTTTATTAATAATATTTTGAATTTATTTATATTTCTTTCTTTTTTTCTTCTTCTCCTTCCTTGAACCATGGCCAGGGCCAGCGAGGGCAACACGACCCTTGTCAGCTACAGGCCAGGGCCACCCTCGCCGATAAGGGCTAGACCCTGGCCGTCGTCCTCGCCAGATCTCGCCCTCGTGGCCTGGGCGAGGGTTACCCTCGCCAAACCCTTGCCAAATCCAATGAGGACGATCCTCACCTGGGTTGTGAGGATTTAGCCCTTGCTGGCTCAGCCCTTGCCAGCCTTGGCCTATAGTCGGCCACCAACCACAGGCCAGGAAAGAAAAGGAAGAAGAAAACAAATTTTCTTTTCCATTTTCGATTCTTGTTTTTAGAATTAAGAATCAATTTTTTTTTCTTGATTCTATTTCAAAATTGATTCTGGAAACAAATTTATGTTTGGGAACAAAAAATTTACCAAATGGATTTATTTTCTTCTTTTGTTCTGGGAAAAAAAAAGAATCAGGTACTGTTTGGTCGGTTTCCAAATAAGCCCTTAGAGGTGACCTGATTAATATCGCAAAGCGGTCACATACTCCATTGAGGTACTAACAAGGACTGCTGTGTCGTCTTGTTTGCAAAGTTCAGTCCGGAGGGAGTGGCTGAAAGGCGAAGACGAGAACAGTCAGTGAACTGAGCTATGAAAGAAAAGAGCCATTAGTCTTTAGGTTTTTTGTTTGGATAATAGGCTGTACTAATGCGAGGACGATTCCTGTCATCATTTGCGTTTTGAACGCACTGCAAGTAAGAGGAATGCAACATCAAACTATCAAATCGCCTTTTCCATGGAGAAAGGTGGCGAGTGGAATAACTTCGACGCATGCCAATCTTCAAACCGCCTGTCGACATCGCGTATAGAGTGAAAATGCGAGGGAACACAGCGAGACCAATCAGTCCCACCAAAGGCGGTAGGACGTATGAAGCTGCTGATACCCTATATGAGTGCAGAGGCGAGACTGCCCGTCTCATGGGGTCGGCAAAGGTTACGAAACAACAGTAGAACATCATCACGGCACTCATGGTGATAACTAACACGAGTAGACAGAGACTTCCCAAATCGCAAGACAGACTAGAAACCCGTGAAGAAGTACTACTAGTCCTCGTACTGAATACAACTATCATTACCAAATGAAAGCAAATGTACACGACTTTATCCAGCACATATACAAAGGCACGAAACAAACTCCACTCGGAGAATCATGACCCTTTTTCTTCTCTCATCCTTTAATATCATAAAAGGGGCTCAGTAATTCTCTAATTCTTGCGCCACCAAACATGAAATTGAGTAAATGATTTCGAAGTGGTAATGAAAAACTGTTGCAGCGCCCAAAAAAAAAAAAAAAAAAGAGTGTGACAGTATGATGAGATTAGAGAAAAGAGTAGTGCCAGTCTGTCTCCAAAGCCTCTTCAAGTGGAAAGCTTCAGAAGCTTCATCCTCAGCAACCTAAAATGCCAACACATCACGGCCCCTATGTTCACATCATGTCAATGGGCTCAGTCCGGTCCTGCACTGCTAGCCGCTCTGAGACCATTTCGAGGACTCACAGAAACCCCTCGGATGGTTCCACAATCTGTTCTGCGTACAACAATGTGTTGTACTACTTCAACAAGTCTGCGCGTAAGATATCCAGCATCTGATGTTCGTACAGCAGTATCCACAACTCCTTTGCGGGCTCCGTAACAAGAAATGATATATTCTGTTAAAGATAGTCCTTCGCGTAAATTGCTTTGAATGGGTAAATCAATCATTTGTCCTTGAGGATCTGACATTAATCCTCTCATACCCACTAATTGGTGTACTTGAGCCTAATGCTCAAGATATGCTCATCATCATCAAGAAGCTCCAATCTCTCTGTACTTGTAGTGGCAGGAAGTCCGGACTTGACATCAACTTCCCTCAGACTACCAATTTCGAGATTTCCACGCACAATGCACCTGCTGACAAAAGGCTTATACTTTTGGGGCTGATCAAACCTTCTCACCAAGGACCAGACCTGGTTGAAAGGACACATGAACAATAATCATCAAATTGACATTTTCAGACGATAGCAGAGACATTTTAAAGGAATTAATACAGAGAAAGTTACGTGAAGGCTCAAAGAGGAAACTTTTTATTTGCCATTTATAACGTCACTGGCGCCATTAATTACTCCCAGATCTCCCATCTAGTTAATTCAATCAATGAACTGATAGAAGCATGGATTCCCGTTTCCTCTGATTCCCGAGCAAAATACCCAGAAAGGAAACTGGGCCAACTACCAAAGACAAACATTCCAACGTTATCAAAAATCAAAAACAACACCCCTAACCCACCCCCCCCCAAATCAAGACCAAGATCAATTCCTCCCACAAAAAGGTTTCGGTCAAACGTCGACCTTTAGCTTCTTTCGTTCTATTTCCTGAAAGAAACAGGGGAAGAGAGTACGGAAGCTCGGCTCGACACTGATCGCATGCAATCACACCAAACCAACCCTTCAACCCAAAAAAGAACATATCCCGGAAAACAATCGAACACTAGCGAATCTAGAGAGAGAGAGAGAGAGAGAGACGGGCACTTTGCTAAAGCAATACAGCTCGGGAAAACATCGCTCGCCCCATCGATGACCCCACTGTATCGGTGCACCAATCAACGCGAAACAGATCAAGCGACGAGTCCTATCCAAAAACAAAATCCTTCCTACTGATGCAAACATTTGCATAGAGGCGCGCGCGCGCACAGATTTGACCCCCCATCCCACATCCACAGAACCGCGGAAAACAGGCGTCCCACACCGAGCGCGTCGAGAGGAATTACGAGCGGGACGGGAGCCCTGATGTGCTTGACCAGCGCGGAGCTGCACTGGTTCTCCGCGACCTCGTGCCTGTGGTGCCTCCTCATGTACTCCCGCTCCATGCCCCCGATTTCGCACCCGTTCCCGACGGCGCCGGCGTTCATCTTCCTCCGGCCGCCAAGAAACCCTACGCGAAGCGCGGGCTCAGCTCGCTCGCCGCCCCCTCTCGGACATCGGAAACGGAAAGGAACAACGGCGACGACGCGGCGGAGGATGGCGGAGTACGAGCAGCAACGCGGCCGGAGCCGGCGGCGCTCGCCGGAGAGCGGATCCCCGGCCGATGGACCACCCTTCGCGAGCGCGCGATCCTCCCTCTTAGGGTTTTACGCTGCGAGCGCAGGGCGTACGTCGAACACCGCCATTGCCGAAGCTGGAAAGCTCTTATCGCTTCCTCCCATTTTCATTCAACCGGAAAAATAATCAAATCAAAAATAAAATAATAAAAAAAACTCAAAAAAAAAAAATTCCCCTCTTTTTTTTTATTATTTACTTTTTCGTCCTCGGAATTTGCGATTCTACTCTAATTTGCCACCCCCACGTGCAATTTCCACCCCAGTTTCGCGCGATCGAAACGGCCCCCCGATTCGGGGACTAATTACGATCGTGCCACTCGTTTGTCCGGTTCTGGTGTGTCTTTTGGCGTTTTGCGCATCTCCTCCTCGCGTTTTCGACGGAAAAGGACACGGCGGGGGCGGTTGGTTATTTCCTTTTTCGGGACGGCGAGCGAAAATGGGGAAATATTGATTTTAGATTTATTTAAGAAATGGGGGGGGGGATATTTGAGTTTATATTAATGCCCCCGAATTTAATTGCTAGGGTTTCGGTGAAGCGACATTTCATCATCGGCGTGGAAAAAAATATTATAAAAAAAACAAAACTGGGAATACTTTTCTGTCGGCTGCATGAATTATGTCGGCCATGTGGCTGGACATTTTTCGTGTGTTATTTAATGGCGAGTTAGGTCGGCGAAAAAACAATGGAAAAAATAGTAGTTGGTGTTTGGTTAAACATTAATTGGTCTCGCGTCGCCATATATTATTTAATTTTAGGATTAATATCACGAAAAATTTCCAAACCGATACGTCCGTGATAAATTTATCCCAAATTAATTTTTTGACTCTAAAAATCCCAAATTAGTACATCTGTGATAAATTTATTCTCACGTCAAATTGCTGAGTTTGACGAGGCGTGACATTTGACAGGGTATACTGGTTTGGAGCTTTACCTTCAGTTTATCACAGGTGTATTGGTTTGGGGCCTTTCGTAGTATTAATATAATTTAATGAAAATTAACAGAGGGTAAATTTGTTACAAATGTATCACTTTGAAATTTTTTATGGTCAAAAAATTAGTTTGTGATAAATTTGTCACAAAAATTACCAGTTTTGGGGGGGTTTTCATAGTCAAAAATTTAAAAAGTAAATTTATCACATATGTATTGATTTGTAGTTTTTTATGACATTAACCCTCAATTTTACTTTCCTTAAATTAGGGTTTGGAATTAGAACTTCCTCATGGTAAATTGTTGGACAAAAATCTGAAAATTACGCAGAGAATAATCTTTTAGAAATTTTTTTATTGAGTCAATTTTGTTGATCTCCAAGACCCTTTTCCAAAAGCCTATGCCTAAGTCTTCGGAGAGTCAAATTTATCGTTTATCGAAGGATAATAACTTCGCGTATAATCTTTATACCATGATGAATTTATCGAAATTCAAAGCTCCTAGAGCACCTCTTCCTTCCCGCATTACGTATTTTCATTATGATTTATAATTTGATTTCGTGAAGTGAATGATAAATTTCGAGGATAAATACGGGAAAAAATAAGATCATTTGATGATAAATACGCTTGGATTTGTAGGTTTCTTTCCACTTTTTCAGTCTACCGAAGAACAAGCACGAGGGAGACGTATCTCATAAGCCGCCATGGCTAAGTATCAAAGTCTAGTTCTTCCTCCTCGGTCAACCTTGAGCTTTCATCATCCAATCAAATTGATAATCAAGCCAAAAGGATAAAATAAAAAGGGACAGAACAATGACTCCACAAGTCAACCATAGGTTAATGAATTTCCTTTCTGAAAAATTAAAAAATATTTTCTTTCAAAATATGATTAAATATCATTTCTTGGATTTGAAATTTTACGCTTAAGTACGAAAACCCCAACATTGGTTCCCGAGTCCTTAACGTTTAGGACTAAGTCTTCGACGCCTGGGCCCCCGATACCTACGCCCATATCCATTAAGACAGGGCTCGAAGTCTTGGTGCCCGTGCCTGATGCCACGGCACCGGAGCTCGGGTGCATAAAGGCCGTGCTTGTGTCCCTAATGCTCGAGCTCTGGTCCCCAGCACTTAGCGTTGGGTCTACGAAGGCCGTGTTCGAGCCATCGTCGCTCAGGCTCGGGGCGTGCATGGGTATGGTTTCAAGATAGGATTTTGAGTTTCATGCCCATATCAAAGCACCAAATTTCAACTCGACCTATCAATCTAGAACCTCTCTTTTCCATCAGACTCTCCGACCCACACGACATGCACGAGCAGTCTTTCCCCCATCCGTAAGCGAGAACAACGCAATGGGGAGCCATTAAGAAGGGCGCGAGACGAAGCTGTGAAATGGTATGCATAGAGCGTTGACATTGGACATCCAATCCAAACCCTCCACTTAAGCCCTAAATTGATGAATAGCATGGTCGATGATCACGATCGCGCGAGAAGTTAATACCGTAAAAGCATTGATTAGGTTGGCAGTTGAAGAGGCTTTAAGAGCCGGACGAACAAGAACGAGAAGCTGCCATTTAGGGCAATGCCGTATCTTTCTAGAGAAAGCTGTGGTTTTGGCTCAAATGTCCAGCGTTATCTGGTTTTTGTTCAGACCGAACGGGGGTTTTGGAGTGAGATCTCGATGTCATCGTCGTCATTGTTCAATCATCCACCTACTTATCTTGGAGCTAATCGTCTTCGTTATCCCACCGCCACTCGGTGAGCTAGGGGACCACAGGGCATTCATGAACAGTAAATGACAAAAGGGTAATGTCGTGTGTACATCGGGATCGGTGTGTAAAACTAGTTTACTAGATGATGTGGTAGACAATCACACGTGGTTT
The DNA here is from genome assembly GCA_024733475.1 of Syzygium grande. Classification (NCBI taxonomy): domain Eukaryota; kingdom Viridiplantae; phylum Streptophyta; class Magnoliopsida; order Myrtales; family Myrtaceae; genus Syzygium; species Syzygium grande. The sequence goes on along the minus strand of JAMXDD010000004.1, from coordinate 12,510,448 downwards.
TTCGAAACTAGTGACTTGTACTAAAATCGAAAAGAGCCTTGACCATTACATGTTATGTCGGTTTTGCATATCAACTTTATCGGTTTTGATAAGAGCGGCATGAATTATGATGAGTTGTAGCGAATTTTGCTATAAAAGTGATGGGACAAAAAGATTAGAGGAGAAGCATGACCTTTGTGTAAGTAGCAGTGAACCCAAAAATATCCTGACTAGGATCAGGAGTGGTACGAAGATGTATGGAGACTTATTTCTGGGGAGGTGCGAAATTTCCTCACATGTCAAATTTCGTAGAACGTCGATATATTTTAGTGATAGATTATATCCAAACACTTAGCGACCATTCCGACAGAGGCCCTCGTCCATGATGTTTACCGTTTAACATGTATAGAAAAGAATCATCAATTGAGACAAACTATATCGACGATGAAATCGAATGACCGAACCCAAACGCAATCACATCAAAGTTATACCTACCTAAACAACATCATTGAGACTAAAAAGAGCAAAAACACGGCCAAGTCATCTCCTTCCCATCAACCCAATTGATGACATAAGCCTTCCCAAAAAAAGCAACTCACCATCAACCCACATCAACTAACACCATCTGCTCCTATGTCTATCTAGAAGCAACTCACACAGCAAGAACTCAGTTGCCAACAGGGAGAAACCTGGTCAAGTGGTCAGCCTGTCCCGAACAGTTCTTGACTTCTTTCCATCAACCAACTTTGCCCGAAATGGCTGCAAAGTCTTTTGCTGCTGCAACCAAACACAGACCAGACAACAATGGTGGGATTCTCCAAAAAGGGCAAGAGAACAAGGAACAAACCCCTAATGCACCTTTCCTTCTCTTTTCCTTGTTTTTTCCTCCCGGTGTCTTCGGACTTCGCAAAGCAGAGCAAGGACATCCATGCAATGGCATGCAAAGACGCGACACGTGTCTGCCCCAGATTCCAATTCCATGAATAAAAGTGCAAACGAAGAAAAAAAAACAAGAAAGCACGCACGCTACCGGGGCACAGGCACAGATGTTGTAGCAGAAGATAGCAGAACATGTCTGCCGACTCTCCGACATGTGTCGTGCCGTTTGATTTGTCGTTTTTGAGTTGGAGATGTTTTTTTGCCTTGCATTATTTGAGGCATTCCCTTTCGCAAGTGCGTGCCCTCGATGCCGTTAGTGCTGTCTCCTTATATATAGGTCATATCTAAATAATAATCAAGAAAAAGAAAACTTACTTCTTTAATACCACTATAAGATTTGAACCTCGATGGCATAGTGAAAAATTATTTTCGGACATGTTACCTCATCAATAATAAAATTATTGTACGGATGTCAATTCAATTCTAAATCCTTATACTTACAATGCAGTTCTCCAGTTCAATTTCCATTGAAAGTTGCTGACATAGAGATTTAGTTACCGACCGTCCTAACGTGACACATCGCCACATCAGTCATTTTCCAGAGGCATTTTGGTTAGAAGAACCACATTAAAATTTCACACAAATATTTAGGACTAAATTGGTAAATAGAGAAAGTCTAAGAATGAATAAACTTCGTACAATAGGGTTAGGATTGATCGGACAATTTCCTTATATATAGTTCCTGAACTTTGATCAAATGTGGACCATGGAATTTTAATTTGTTCAATGTGATCCCTAAACTTTAATCCAATATGCAATGTGGTCCTGAACTTTTAATTTATTCAATATTGTGCTTGAATTTGAATTAATAAAAGGACAATATTGAACTAAGTTGAACATGTATCAAAAGTCTAGGACCACATTGAACAAAATTCAAGGACTATTTGTTTCATTATCCATTTCTCAAAAAGTTAAATGGGTCTAGCATTCGAGTACATGATATAGTTATAATCAAATATAATGAAGCATTTTTTCTTCCGTAAAAAATGTCGGTCATTTAATTTATAAAATTGAGGAAATTCAATAAGTGCGGGTCCTTAAAGTGGGTTTGATCCCAACCCTAGGGGAGGCTATATGTTTGGTGAGTGGGTCTTTAGCTAAAAAGCTTATTTGATGCGACCCTTTTCATTTGGGATCAAGAATATGGTATCCACTGTTAATTAAAAAATTCTATAAAAAAAGTGTGCTATTATTATTCGCAAAAATAATAAAATAATATATATGCACGGTTTAGTACAAGTTATATGGCGAGAAAAATTATATTTTTCGCCAATTATTACACGTAGGGGTGATTGGTTTTGAGGCAGTCTAGCTTCCGGGTAGGCCCACGGAACTGGTGACATATTCAGCTTTTTTTTTGACTCGTTGTTAATGTTTGAGATGAAATTGAAGATGTTCTTAATAATTAAGGCATTTCTACAATTAGTAAGTTATGTGTAACATTGTAAGTTTCACAATGATTTTTTCAATTTGTGGCAAAATTTGATCGAAATTAGCAACTACTATTGTGTTATGATTTATTTTTGTCATCTTACTCATGTGCACAAGTAAACGTAATCACTCCAACTTTGAAGAGCCTTTTTTTTTTGTGAAATGAGAGATAGATAAGGGTTTCCAAGAAATAAAAAATAAAAAAAAAAAACGGTTCAGTGCGATGATCCGAGTAGGTGGTTCCTTGTCTTGGAACCAGGAACCAGGAACCAAAGCGAAATTCACCGGTTCTAATTTTATGGAACCGGAATGGTGCCCTCGAGAACCTCCCGAAATTGGGCAATCGGGTCCGGTCTAGGCGGTTCCCGGTCCAGATTATTCCTTTTGCTCACCTCTAATTATACAATGTCGTTTTTATCGATCATACGAATCTCATTTGCATAATGTCACTATGATAAATTAGAGGCCTCGATTCTTCTATAGAAATAGGATGGCACGATAAAGTAGCTGAGGTAATTAGAAGCGCTCGTTCGATGTCGCAACATGTATATAACCCACCAAACATCGTGGTTCAAGGAGACACCAAGAAGTAATATGAAGATGTAGTTGAAAAATTAGGAGTGTGGTTGATGCGCCAAGTTGTCATGAATGAACCTACTCTAATGTTTTGAATGCTGGCCATCCTTTGCGTCATCAAGCACGTCAAGATGATCCACCCAAAATCGAGTTTCTTTGCCGCCAGCACACCATTTGTGCACCTGGGAAAAGGGGGCTAGTGAACGCGACAGCCTTGTTTTCTCCGGTGTGTTCATTTGCTCAAAGAAAGGAGATCGCAAGAAGAAGCTTTTTCTGTTTTCCTATGTTTTGGAGTACTTACAATTTAAGCTCGGTCTCGTCGCGTCCTTTGTTAACGAAGGGATAGATTCTCAGAACCTACGGCGACCGCTGATTAATGGTCAGGGCGGGCCAATGACCTTATCCATCCCCGGCCGGCGAAAGGGCAAGTCGAATGGGACCGAGCAAGCAATTTTCTTTCCGAGTCTGAAGAACCCACCTTATCAGTTCCAACCTGAACGATCTTACGTAAATAATTTCGTAAATCTTTAGCCACGGGCTGGTCCAGCCTGGCCGAGGGCACACTTAGGCCTGGCACTAGGCTCGACTCACCCATCGATCAAGCCTACCCGATATTGACTGTGCTTGCGAAGTTAAAACTAGTGGGAATCGCTTGTGAATCTCGCTCAACCCCATGACGCGTGGCGCCCCGTGCATACGAATCGTTGATGTGCAATTAGCTACTTTCTCCATCCTAAACATCAAAAGATCATTCGAACTCTAATTGAACAAGATCAAGTCTCGGAAACGACAGACAGTGTTGTCGAACAACTTGCATAGACGATCCAAGCATTTTAAATGGTATAAGAGCTCTCCGATACCGTAAACAATTCAGTAAAAAAGAACCCTCTGTACTATAGTATGGGCTTCACATGCAATTTATGGAGTCCAGCCAGATCCACGACCCTCGATGACCTTATTAAATTAGTACCCAAAAAAAAAAAATTAGTTCTTGGACCACTACATTGCGATCTTATCAAAAAGCAAGAACTCTCCTAGAATCTTGAGAGAGTAATTAAATCGCTAATCAGATATTAGTACTTGGTAATTAAACAGGTGCTTGGCTCTTGAAAGGACGAAAGGCTTAAAAGAAGCCAAAAGGATTCTCTCGCTTTAGACCGAAGAAAGAAACCCAACTTGGCATGGCTCTCGAGAAACGCCTCGTTGATTATTTTAAAGTTTAAATTGTTAGATAAATGTGTGATTTAATATTTAATTCATTAGCAAATAAGGGGCTTGGAAAGATTTGAACTTGAGATCTCATGCTTCGATGGCATGTGAGATTTTATAAGACCACTGCCAATCGTTCCAACCACATTGCGATCTTATCAAAAGCAAGAACTCTTGTAGAATTGTGAGAGAGCAATTAAATTGCTAATCAGAGATTAGTACTTGGTAATTAAACAAGTTTTTCAGCTCTTGAAAAGACGAAACGCTTAAAAGAAGCCAGAGAAAAGGATTCTCTCGCTCTAGATCGAAAAAGAAACCCAGCTTAGCGTGGATCTTGAGAAATGCCTCACCAACTATTTTAAAGTTTAAATTATCAGATAAATGCATGATTTAATATTTAACTAATTTATAAGTAAGAGACCAATAAATATTTGAATTTAGGATTTCATGCACCGATTGTATGGGAGATTTTGTGAGATTACAGCCACTCATTCCGAAAGCATGAAATATAAGATTAAGACGTGATTTGATATTTAAATGTTCTAATCGTATTAATTACTTAATTTCATTGGATAATTTCTTTAACCCAAGAAAGTGTGTGGAATCCTTCTGTAATTAATTAAGAGCATAAAGGGTTAGAGCCTTTTGAGGGTTTCGCACTCTCCCTCACATCTTTTATTGCCCTAGAAGAAGCTTAAATTACTCGAAAAATCCTGTGGAGCTGGAAATCTGATTCTTCCGCCCACTTTCACTATAAAAAATAAAATAAAATAAGAGAGAAAAAGACAAACTATAAGGACTAATAACAGTTCTTCCACGATGTGCGCACATGAATGTGGAACGGACAATGGCAAAATGATTATGTATGGATACGATGGTTTTAGTGCACTCAGCTTTTTCAAGAAAGTAGTTGATAGTGACTGGATTTCTCTAGAGTCTACTAATACAAAAAAAGTACAGAAGTTACCAAAACACTCAAAATTATGCATATCATGACAGATTGATTTTAAAATTTTTTTCTATATCACCAAAAATTTCAGACTTGTATCTATGTGATACATTTACCATTCTGCAAAGTCCGGTGCTCATGTGGTTTAAGTGAAATAAAAATAATACTATTTTAGCTAAAAATTATCTAACGGAATTTTGATGAAGGGTAAACGTGTTACATAAGTACAAGTTTAGGGTTTTTTATATTACAAGAAAAAATTTAGGATAAATGTGTCAAATTGGCCATAGTTTGGGGTTTTTAATGTAACAAAAAAAAGGTTCATGGTAAAGGTGTCATAATAAGTATAGTTTGGGATTTGGGGCCTTTTCACTACTTTCGTTTCTATTTGGTTCACCCAAGTTCCTTGTAAATGAAGTAAAATTACACTTCAAATTTCAACTCATCTCATTTTTATTCTATGTTTAAAGTTTGATGGGAAAATGACACAAATGATCCATAAATTTTGACTCAATATGTAATGTGGTCCACGAACTTTTAATTTGTTCAATGTGACCTCTGAACTTTGGCTTAATGTGCAACATGGTCTCTGAATTTTTAATTCATTTATGTGGTCTTTGAATTTTTGTACATGTTCAATTTATTCTCTAAACTAGATAATCTGGGGACTATGTTGAATCTAGAGATATAACGATCCATGGACTAATTTGAATAATAATAGGTGCAGTAAACAGAAGCAAACCACAAGACCAAAAAAAAAAGACAAAAATAAAAAAAACAGAAGCAAACCTCCTTTGTATGTTTCCTGTACTGATCAAGATACATACTCGTCCTTATCCCACATGTGGAAAAAAGGAAATCACACGTGTCATGACTTTTGTACGGGGGCCCATTTTTTGGTACCATAATTCTTCAATTGATCCCTCGATCACCATGACTTTAAAAAAAAAAAAATGTTCGCTTGAGTCATGGCGGCGATTTCTTTTGCTAGAAATTCCGACGCGGTATTAAAAGCACTCGTGTGACAAACATTGTTTAAAAGTTATAACACTCAAGAGATATATTAAAATATTAAAGAATTCAGCTGATTGATCGAAATGTTATCACATCAAAGGAGCATCATAACGCATTTATAGTGTCCTTTTCTAGTGTTCGTTTCTTTAAGATCCAAAAATTTCAATCCTCAACCCAATAAAAAAACAATCGAGACTGGGTGAGATGAACTTTTGGTATCTACCCGACATCCACAGTGGGTTCAGCTCAGCAAGGGTGAAAAAATCTCCCATTATAATATGGCGGATAAGCATTTGGGAAGGAATATACTTCAGCTCAATTCTCTCTCTCTCTCTCTCTCTCTGATTAAGACATTTATTGAACTGTTTCTTCTTAGAGCTTCTCAGGCCCATGCATGGCAATAAGGAGGCCTCACTTACATCTGACTCTGTCAATGAATGTCCCAAAACCGGGAAAATTATCCTAGTCAACACCCATAGTGCCACTCCGGTGACCACATCACTGATTTTCGATTAACACTATCCAGATGAACTCCATTAAAAAATGTGAAAAGATTTAGGGCTAAATTAGCAAAAGCGCAGACTCTTTGGACAAATTTTCCCCAAAAACCTTATGGGAGTCTCCAGATTGTTGGTTTGATGCTCTCTGTTTTGCCCTTTTGTTTGAAGCTCAAAAGGGTCAAAACCCCTCTTTATCTCATTCAATTCAACACCCATAAAGTAGATTATCCGTTAGTTCGATTAGCAATAATAAAAAGAGATGACCATGGGCTATCTTTTTTCTTTTTACTTTTGTTTCTTTTTTCCCCTTTCTGCTGAATTCTTTTGGACCATGCATGTTTTCAGGCCCAGGCCCTTGAACCATCATCTTTCACCGTCTGTGTTGGCATTGACACACCAGTCTAAACCACATGCCATCCATCTTCCTAAGGGTGTTTCCCGAGCTTCGCCCATCTTACTAAAAAGGTATAATTTCACTCTGAAGCAAAGAGAAACCCAATTCTACAATCTAAACAAGTACGTATGTATGCAAACAGTACCGGCGAGCGAAAGGAAATGTATATAGATTAAGTGTAAAAGAATAGTCCGTCGATCATGCTGTGGCTGCAAACATGCCTGCATAACTATCAAAACATGATCACTCGTGTGGGAAGCGGAACTTTGTCAGGCGAAGTTTAAATATAAGCGGTCACCTCGCCTGCTATCTCAATCGACTCACTCTCTTCCTTTCCAGTGGAAGTGGAAGAAAGCTACAGGATAAAAAAGAGCAACAGCCCAAACGTATGTGGGCTGTTATCGCATCAATGCTAGAAAAGAAAGTGCGTTAATCATTTCACATCAGCTCCAACAGGTTCCAACAAAACTCATGTATCCTGTCAAAAAGTATGTATGACCAACTATATACGGAGACTTTTAACACCGAGAATCGATCTAAAATGGTTTCTCCAGTTCCGCTCCTACAACACCGAATGCAGAGCCAGTGCCCAAACCTATGTCATTCGCGTGTCGTGTTCACCATGTCATACAACAAGAAACCAGAAAAAATCTTTTGGGCTAGGACAGCTCTAGAAATGCTATGGCCTCCAAAAAACAAAAAGGACTGTCCTTCATATTTCATGTTAGACATACAAAATCAAAAAACTTTCTAACCTTGGTGTATAGGTTTCTTGATGTTCCGATTGAGAGAGCCTCCAGCAATTTCTACATCAGCTTCCTACGACTCTTGATCAAAAGCACTATCTCCCATACTCAGCTTTTCATTAATCTCCACCACCCTGCGCTCCTCATCTTCTCGACCATTCTCATTCTCCTTAAACTTCACTTCACCATTGCTTTCATCAGCCTTAGCACGTGATCTTTTCAGCTTCTGTTATCACTTGAAGGAGTTCTATAGGAATAGCAGCAGGGTCCAGCTCCCGGCACCCGTTGGGAGCATTTGCAGCTTCTTGGCCGGTGAGCATGTGATGAGGAACTTGATGAGAGAAGCTGAACATTTCTTCTTTCGGGACCCACTTCATTTCCTTCGGATCCATGTGCCTACGAAACACTGTCCTGAAACCAGCAACCTTTATTAGAGGAGCAACACACACACCTCGTTCCTCATTATAGTCCTCGAGAACTTCCACCACATTGTACTTGTGCCTAATTTCATCCGGCGTGTCCTCATTCCAGTTGGAGGACCAGTTCCTGTAAAGAGCCCAGATTTCCCCTTTCCTAGGAAGTATGTGTACGACCCCACGTAAACCTTTTGTCCAGACTACCCTATGTGAAAATGCATTAAGGGCCATATTAATTTCAGGCCTGCCAACCCGAAAATCACCGCAAGTTTTGGTGAAACCAGACCCTATCCAGTCAAGGGGGCCAAACTCGTCACTGCTTTTCGAGTTGAGCCAACTGATCTGTATCTTAAATGGCTTCCGAGAAATAACTTTCTGGATTTTAGCATAGAATCGAGGCATTCCGTCATCATCATCATATGAAGCCCATACGTGGTCAACTTCAAAGGAACTTTCACTGCGGTCCAAATCAAAATTGTGAAAATCAGAATCTGGAACGTTGATTGACAAGGGAGCAAAAGCCTCACCATTCCTCAAATCTACGCGAGTGCCGTCCTGTTTTCCTTTACCCTCAGGCATGCCTTTCCTCTCTTTAGCGTGTCTGACCCTTTTCTCTGGTTTATCTGCTTCAATTGCAGGGGACCACTCTTTCAGTTTCTTCCGGGATCTCAACCCGTGCCTTCTCCATCAATATATGTCGTGCTTCCGGATATGGCAACTCTCTCGGAGGGCATCTTGTTTTTACCAGAAGAATAGTACATTCTATCCATCTCGTTTGCTACAGAACCTCCGAAAACATGGGAATGATGTTCATCCACTCTTCTTTTCTTCAATGGATTCTCTCCTTTATGAATAAATTCCTCCCTCCTAACAAAGTTACTTCTCTCACTTTCAGAAGCTACCTGATGGTGAACCCTACTCGGACCTTGACTAGCAGTAGAAGCTGATACTCCAGAAGCGGATTTGTTACTCCCACCAGCACGATGCTTGGAGTTCTGTTGCATCTGGTCATAAGGCAAGTTTGATGACTTAAAAACATGTGCAGGCGGTGCCTTCTCCACTGCAAAGAAAGCCTGATGACAATTCGGGCAAAGGAGATTGTGGTTGAGATATATCCTGAGATATTCGTAGTGGGTCTTGCATCTACTGCAAATAGTCCAAAATGTATCAGCTTTCCGACAAGCAGGTACAGAGGTTGCGTTCCCCCCGAGTACTTGTATGCTGCGTCCTCACATTCGAACCAATGTTATCATAATAGGTCCCATTTCGATGGGGTGCCGCTGATGGAAAAGTGCTGGCACTAGGACTTTTCTGGTCGGAAACTCGCGAATTCCTCCTCTGGTTGTAGGCCAGTCTTTTAGATTTATCTGATAATAGACTCCATGCTTCGGAAACCAGCTTAAATGCACCATCGGCACCTAAAGACTTGTTTTTATCGGGGGTGTAGCATAAGTGCAAGTTTCCGGTACTGCTTCCTGATTAGCTCATCATTATCCCAAGGGTTCACGCCCAGAATGCCATACCAGTCTGCCTCCCCACTTATCTTATTTTCCGCACATAAATGTACATCGAAAATAGTCAACATCTGAGTAAGGCCGTCAAGTCCAGGATATAAACTCTGAGCCTTCAGAGCAAACCTTTTTGCACTAGCATAATCCCTTTCCATGAACTTTCTATCAGCAATTTCTTTAGCCCTAACCGCATCATCTTTGTTACACTCCATCAGTCTGCTCAGAGTCTTGATAAGTTGCTCTCTCTTGCTGCACTAGTCTCTCTGATTTTACCTACACAGAAGAAGTTACTACGTACTAAAGTGGAACAGTGATCTTCTTTGAACCATGTCTCTTTTTACTCCAAGAATGAAAGGCAGCAATTTCCTCAATTCAAGACCTGTCCAAGAGGCAAAAAAGCTATCAAAAGATGAGCATATCTTTAATTGAGGGAGAGAGAGACATTCAAATGGATGACTGCCTTTACTTGCAGTCAACACCTGTCCAAGGCCTGTTCACAAAAAATGAAGCTGGTCTTCAGCTGCTAGGATGCGCATGTCTCTTATTGACATGTTCTATGTTTCTAAACGACATGCCCGTGACTTCACATGAATGAGGGCATGCAAACAACAAACGCAAAGGAAAGGAAAAAAGCACAAGTTCATATCTAATAATTTCGCAAAGTTTATCTAAGAAGCATATTTGATCCAGTGCAACAATCAATTTCCACATGCTTTATCTTCAATTCTTGAGATTACAGGATGGAGACACAAAGTTTCATAAACGCCACTTGGACGACCATTCCAATTCATGTATAATTATTGGGCTTAGAGATTTTCGTAAAGGAGAAAAAAATCTTCCTTGGAGGAACTTGGGCCACACTAAGGTATAGGCGGGATTTCCTACGGAGCAGATGCCAGAATTGTGAATAACAATGGAGATCTGACTTCAAGAGGAAAGAAAAACGAATCAAATTTGACGAATCGAGAATACAACGATGGGAAGACATGCGCTGAGAGTATGTCTCACTTGATTAATTTCACTGATGAAAGAATGGTCCAGATACAAATGAACAGAACATCCACAGCAGCAAACAACCCGACATTGACAGCAACAAAATTGACTGGAAGAAGAACCGGTTTCACTCAGACAACATAATTCACGGCGAGTCAAACCCACGTCAGCAAATTCTCCCGGCCAAAAAAGGTGCATGAACTTTCGCGGACGAAATCTAACCGAGCCGTGACGATCCAGATCCGACCCAAGAAAGGAATCAAGACGGCCAGAACCGCGCCGCGAATACAAAAGCATCGCAACATCAAGAAACCGAGAACTCCAACACGCCACACGACCACCCAATTCTCCGGGATTCCGTGGAATCCACTTCTGGGTCGGAGAGGGAACCCTACATTTCCTCTCCGCCAGACCCAGTTAAGCACAGCAGTCAGCTCCGCGCACCGATTACATTCTCGGGGAAGAGTAAAAATGGAAGCTTTAAGGTTCCAGCAGGTACCCATTATCGCGGAGGCCCTCCGTGCGCGAGCGAATTTGAATCTGAGACCACCGGCAGCATCAGCAGCGCCCCCAGCGATCCATACGATGCTGGTCTGACCGGGCTCGAGCAGCACATGGGAGGAAAAGTGGGTACTCGATGGGGCATATGAAAAAGGGGGGCGTACGAGTATGGTTAGTATTTTACTCATCTCTTGGTTAAGCTGGGTCATCACTGTTCATGTGTTAAGGCCATGAAAAAGCTTAACCATGGTTAATTTTTAACCTTCGGAGAGTATATTGGAGTTTTTTTTTTTTTAATCATCGGAGGGGGCTGGAGAGGTCCAAAGACCGCGTATCTTTAAATGCACCCACCACTCGAAATTCGATACCCGATATCGTTTTCATTCAGGTCGCTAGAGGAAGACCGCCCGAAAGTTTATCGACATAACCAAATTCTGCATTGAGAAGCTTACTACGAAAAGTACTATGTTGAGGTCGCATAAGTCTTTTTGGCTAGAACGATTTTCGCACGAGTCTTTTAGCCTTGTGAACTCTCAAAACAAGTCTTCAAGTTTCACTTATATACAATTAAAAGAAAAATATATAATCAATTATGATGATGTAATGTCTGACATGAAGAATTGAGGCAAATTGTCATATGATATCCATGTGAAGTTAAAAGGAGTGTCAAGTGAATTGAATCACTAAACATCTTGTCATATAAATGTTCTAGTCTAAGTCACATACTAATCAATATTAAGAGTATGATCCTTACTTTATATTCTCATATGGTCCTTAACTTCGAGTGTGATTGATACTTGATCATCAAAGTTATATCAATACCTAACAAGTTCTAAAAGGTTGCAAAGATCTCGTCAAAGTTATATCAATACCTAACAAGTTCCGAAAGGTTGCAAAGGTCTCATATGCGACACGTGAAATCGGACCTAGGCTGGATCTAAACTCCCACAATCAGGAAGTGGTTCTCGAGTAGAACCAATTCCAAAGCTCACCATTTTCACAGTGATAAAGGTTGCAGAGCCACATGCATGGCACATGAAATCGGCCCTAGACCAAATCTAAATTCCCATGATCAAGAAGCGGTTCTCGAGTAGAACCGAATCCGAAACTCACCATTCCACGTGACAAAGGTTGCAAAGCCACATGCACGGCACGTGAAGCCGGACCTAGACTGGATCTAAACTCCCACAATCAAGAAGAGGTTCTTGGGTAGAACCGGATCAGAAGCTCACCCGGCTTATAGTGATATCAACTGGCTAATACATAAAGAAGTAAATTCTGCCATCACTAGGGTTTCAACAAAATTACCGGGCATGCCGCGCACCTCGAAATTCATTTTCTTGGTCCCAACTTTCCCTCCCGGTCTAAATCAATTTGATCTGTCAAAAATCAAACTAGTAAAGTACGATGAGTTAGCTTTAATCTTTTTCAAATCCACGTAGAGTGAAAAACTCACTTGGAAGGCCCGAATATACTATGGCATGGTAGTGACAATGTCATGTCATGAAATGCAAAATTAAACCATGAATCATGAAGGATAGTAACAATCGAATAACACTAGGTGATATTGCAAAGTCCGGGCAGAATAAGTAATGGAATAATTTCTACGGTTCATCAGCACGGAGTATTTTGAGCTTTCTCCTCGCAAACAGGTCATGCAATTACTATTTACGGTTGTTGCTCGACATGGTTTGTGTTTTTCCCGTGATTGTTCCGGGATTGGGATAATGCATGAAAAGCTTTTTTCTTAAGCTGCAAGTAACTAAGGCAATGATATTGACATTTGGATTGTGAATGTATTTGATTATATTTAACTTCACTATTCCACTATCTTATATGTTAGGGACATGTCACAGATAATATCTAAATTTGTTACAATATATAATGTGATCCTTAAACTTTTAATTTAGTAAATATAGTTCATGAATGTTAACTCAATATATAATGTGGTCTCTGAACTTTCAATTTGATCAATGTGGTCCTTGAACTTTTGATATATATTCAATTTAGTCCATGGACTAGATATTCCAAGGATTGGATTGAATCAAGGGATATAATAATTTAGGGATTAAATTGAACATTTATCAAAAGCATAGGGACCATATTGAACAAATTAAAAGTTGAAGAATCAAATTGCATATTATGCAAAGTTTATGAACCATTTGAGTAATTATCCCTATATACTGTGACAATCCTATTAGATCGAAGATGGGACTTCAATTGAAGATTGAAAATTGAAAAAAGATTAATTATGATGAGGAGGAGCGATTCGAACATCCGAATGATCTAATAGTATGGAAATTATCTTGTTCCATCACCAGCCAAAAATGGAATGTCCAACTTAATTTTTGGTTTTTCATTCTATTCATGTCCTTAGGCATTTTGATTACAATATATCATCTTTCATTTTATATATGAATTAGAAATCCTACACAAAAGATATGAGAATTCCTTATACATAAAAACAAAAAAGAAGTCCCCACATCAGATCTTATTACTTCAAAATGACCACAATTTAAGTTAATAGCCACCAATTAGGTGTAAAATGTTTGAGAACAAACTTAATTCACCCAAATGCAAATTAAAGGACATAATAATTTATTGGATTATGAGAATGAGATAGTTAGATATCATAGAAAAATTAAAAATCAAGAGTAAGAAAATAAATAAGAAGTGGAAGGTATGAGATTCATAAAAGTAGATGTATGAACTTTGTTCTTATTTGGAAGAAGTCATCCGAAGGCTTCTTCACACTAAATTCAAAGGACAATCTGCATCAACTTTAAAAGTAGCATAATAACAAGTCAGAAGCCTAAGTGTAGAGTCACATGCGCTGACCGTAAATTAATTTTGATGATTACAAAACCGTCTCAAGATTGAGTAATTCATTTATCTGATTATTTAGTGGCATTTGTAATATTGATTTACACAGGTTCGGGAGTTTCGAAAGTTGTGGTGAAGTGAGTCCGAGCATAATCGAACGTCCCAACACGGTTGGTTCAGACGTTCGACATTGAAGCCCTCATGCTTGCGAGTCTGAAGATAATTAGACGTCCGGCTTGCAACTTTTTTGGATTTGGTCATGTGTCATTGACCTTTCGGATGCACATAGATTAATAATTTTACCCCTGTTTTTGGGGCGCGCAACCCTTCTGGTCTGAACGTCCAACTTCACCAACGATTGAAAAATTAGCAATTTAAAATGTGATTAACGGCTAATTTAGCTTGGTTTTCTTATAAGCAAGACTCAGTTCAAATCCAAATCATTGAGAGAACTGATTTGTATCGAGAAAATCAAGTATAAGAGATTTGATCGATCATTATACCAAGTTGTAAAGAAGAGTTCCCTCCATCGACAACCAACTTTTGTACAAGTTTTTGACTAGTGGATTGGGCTCAACTCACGATTGGGCTCGGGGGAGTAGCGCGGGCACTAATTTGGACCGAACCAATATAAATCGGCTGAGCATTTCTCTTTCCCTACCCTCTTTATTAATATGCATATTACTAATATGCTAATCACGTGTTTGATAGATTGTCCATTTGCATTTGTGTTTATTTAGTTGAAGTTTGAAAGCATATTTTGGATATCCAGGCCAACAATTATTCAATCAACCTTACCAAAAAAAATTATTCAATCAAAAACAAAAGAAATTTATACATTCAATAAGAAAAAATATTATGAGGTGTAAAATAAGCATCAGGCAGTTCATATCTTGAAATGACAATGAAAAAAATAGGAAATTTATTATTGATCACTCTATACAATAATGAAAATGAAAATTATATAATATATGTTGGTAGTTTGTTTGTAAAACAAACAATGAGGTATATTGTCTTGTCTTATCCCACATAGAAAAGATGGTAGTTTGTGTGTGCCAATATATAAATGGGGACGTTTTTAACTTTACAATCGAATATAATGGGCTAAGTAGGCTAATTGTTTATGCACAATTAGCGCTTAACGTGCTCGCGGATCAGAATTGACACTAATCGACATTTATTATTATTTTTAATATGGATGCTTATTTTTTGGCTAATAGTTACTAGGCATCTTATAGCCTTTGAAATCTTGTATCTTTTCAGAAGTTATAAAATTTGGAATAAAAAAATTGATTATTATTTTTTTATCCGAATTTACGGTTTGTCTTTTGGAACAATATCTATTCAAAATGCAACGTATTCAGAGGAAAGGTTGTCCATGTTACACATTTATAAGTTCGTTATTTTCGTTTTGATACCTTTTACTGCTCGATTTTCCTTTCTAAAACAAAAAATAGTCATTGTTTTCAATTGTTTCCCTTTTGAGAGTTCTTGGAGAAGTACCAGAATTGTTATCTGGGTTGTAGGGCAATTAATTCCTTAAAAACAGTGCATTCACGCCTCAAAATCTAATTTCATTTTTCCCGATTGATTTTTCCCACAAGTTAAAAGGTAAATAAACTAAGTTGGTCACTTGATTACTACGATCTTATTTTAGCACAATTTTCATGCGGCAATTACTGATAAAAAGAGATGCCCTAGCTTCTATTAAGTGTATGTGTCACAACTGTGATGTCCTTACGATAGTTTGTAAACACTGTCTCATCCAATTTTTAGGTTCTAATGACCGCCTGCAGTATTAAAACATGTGTTTTTAGCACTTCATAGTATGCTAAAGCACAACACATGTACGACACGGCCATAGTTACACCAAACAGAACACAACACGATAATCAATCTAAGATGGTCTAAACGACACTCCATTTAAGTCAATTTTGATGCATCGATGTAATTAAAGATGATGCGGGGGCTGTAATCTTGCTTAATTCACTTAGATTAAGGCTCTGTTCGTTTCGCGAAAAATGTTACGTTTCTGGCAAGAAGCCATTTTCCTGGAAAATAACATAATTTTTCGGTGTTCGGCTGAAATCTGAAAAAACTTCGGAAAATGTTTTCTGTTGTTCCGTATGGAAAAGATTTTCCTCCTTGCAATACTTTTAATAATTTTTTATTTTTATTTTTTAAAAATGTTTTTAATTTTATTTATTTTATTTTTTTCTGGCGACCGGGAGGAGAAGAAGAAGAAGGAAAAAAAAGAAAAATAAAAAAAATAATAAATAATAAAAAATTAGAATTTTAAAAAAAAAGAAAATAAAAATAATTATAATGAATGATGAAAGAAGGAGGGGGGAAAATGTTTTCTTCTTTTCAAAAAGTGAAAAACATTTTCCTCACTTTTGAAGGTGTTTTGTCTATTGAGGGAAAATGTTTTTAGCAGTTAGTTTATTTTCCGCCCTCCAAACACCGAAAAAACTCTGGAAAACATTTTCCGCGAAATGAACGAAGCCTAAGAGACTAGCTTGCAATGCATTAATTTGCATAATGTAATGGGTCCAATATGGTACGGCATGGTACTAGAGTAATTATATTCAAAGCTTTCGAAACATTATCCATAAATATTACTGATAATGAAAAAAAACGGTTCTCGAAAAATAGATTTAAACCATGAATGGTTAACAACCACCCAACAATTCAAAGTAATAATGCCAAATTCTTGCCAAGATATAATTTTTTTAAAAAAAAGAAACGAAATTTTAAGATTCTAATAAGATAGACTATTTAACTGCAAACTAGAAGAAGTGATAACCAAGCTCAGCAGCTATAAACTTCGAGTTTCCTATTTCCACTCAAACTCCTCTCCCCACACTCATCCTTTTAAGCTTCATTTTCACCAGGATATCTCTTTGAATAGATGGAAGATCTGGCTCGGTCGAAGATCGAAGGCTGTACAAAGTTGATTATATGACGCGGAGAATTGATTCGAACAACTGAATGCTCTCGCATAGTACCACGTAAATCATCTTGTACGGTCGCTAATCGAAGACGGAAGGTACACCTTATTTCTTTTCTCATTGGAAACATAGGATAGTTCCGACATTGATTCGAACGTCGGAATGCTAGAATACCATGGTACATCATCTTGTACCGTGGCCAACCGAAGACGGAGCGTGCGACTCACTTCTTCTTCTCGTTGGAAACATAGATTCAAAACCATGAACGGATGACGACAATCCAACAGAGTCTGGCCAGAATCCAAGAAAATAAGTTTCGAGATGTATTTTGAAAAAAAAAAAACAGATTTTAAACAAAGATAAGAAGGTTGTAAGACGATAGACTATATCAACAGCCCCATTAGAAGTAAGTGATAACCAAAGCTCAACTGCTATAAATTCCTAGTTTCCTATTTCCACTAGAATTCCTCTCACCATACTCATCCTTTTAAGCTTCATCCCACGAGGAGATCACTCCAGCAAGTAAAGGAAGCATCTCGTCTTCGACAAATCTGTCCGTTCGACCTGTAAGTTAAATCAAAGAACACTGTATGTTCGCATGTTGCCTGTTAGATTTCTGCTTCCATGTCCATGTTCGGCAACAATACCATAGAGTTTAGGACTCGCGTGTTGTTCTGATACCCGTTTTGTGTTACTGGAGAATTAGCTCGACCGGTTGTCTAATAGAAGATACTCACCATGGGAAAGAATAATCCGAGGCCGGCGCCGAGCAGTGGTCGCGGAATAGAAGACGATGTAAGGCACTTGGACCGCATCCTGTCACGATTCCGTCTTTCTTCGTCGATGAACTTTTTTGGTACATGATCGCTTCTCTTGTATTGACGCAGTGTTCAATGCTTCTTCCATGTAGGTCAAGGATTTGATTGAGAAATGCTTGCAACTGTACATGAATATGCACGAGGTGATAATCGCTCTAGGCGAACATTTTAACATAGAACCTCATCTGACATTCTTAGGTAAGATTCTGCTCTCCTCAATTCGAGTCGGGCTCGTCTTTTGAATTAGGGTTTATGTTTCTACCACTCACCTTGATTGGAGCTGCTTTTCCTCGAGAGGAAAGAATTGGCAGCCCGCCGTAAATTTTAAAAACCTTGGCATATTAAACTGATTATTTATGCTTTCAGAGTTGATCCTGATTGAGATGAATTTTCCGAATTCAGTGTGGAAGAAATTAGAAGAGGACAACCCGCGATTTTTCCGTGATTACTACATTCGCTTGAAGTTGATCAAACAAATCACTAGGTTCAATCGGCTGCTTGAGCAACAACAACAGTACGAACTGATGCTACAAGAGGCATTTAGAAAACCGACACCGCCTCAAAGCGAGCCTTCTCCTGATATTGCTGGTGAGTCTTTGCATAGTTCTTCTTAAAGCCACAAAGTTGTACAATATGTATGATGCACGCTGCTCTTGTCGCAATTTAGGCGGGATTTACCAGCAACAGCTCTCAAATGCAATGACAGTGCAGTATGGCCACCATGTTTTAGGCGGCATGTATGGGGATCATTGTGCTTCGAATGCAACTGCTGCGGTTGCCTCGATGGAAAGCCCTGTCCAAGCTCACAGCTTTCACTCTATTAATCGGAGAGAGTAACTTATTTCATACGCATCGAAACTTCTGCTTGCATTGTTTATCTCATGATCAGGGGTCATCTATGGGGTGCAACTAAGAATGAAATTTTAATTTGCTATCACAATGTACTTGATTTCTGAAACATGCATTAGTATCCCTGTTGAACAGCAATATCCCTATCCTTGTCATAACCAGTGTTATTACTTCAGGTTGTTGACACATGCGAGCTCGGAACAACCGATACCGTCGAATTGCGGTGTCCCTTTCGACCTGCTAGGAATGTGTGAACAAGGTGCAAATCCCACCCCGTTTCATGTGCAGAATCAAGGCCGCTTAAGCCGCCTGAATGATCCGGCTTCTTCCAGCTTGCCTGATCACGGAGGTGAGACATCATGTGATGACTCTGCTTTACGTGCCCTTCCTCGACGAGATGTCGAAAGCTGAGACCTTTCCCTCCATTTAGTTAGGTTACAGCATTAGCTAAAAACCGAAGCAAAGGTTCGGCATCCCTAGTCTAACTAAACTAGCAATTTGGTCGTGTAGCTTGTTCTTGATTATGCAATTTCCTGTGCAAAACAATGATCTTGCGGACAAAATCATCGCTTGCTTGTGTTGATATCGGGTGCAGTTTTTGAAACGGAAGCAGATCAACCTGACTCTCTGGATTTTCTCCTCGACTCTCCAGAGCACTACGACACTGGTAATGATCTTCTCCGTGTTCCTTTCACCAGTCTTTTGCTTATTCAAACCGTTAGTTGCCTCAACCGGTGCTAACTTTGCGCATCTCGCTTCCGACCGACCGGAGCTCCGCAAACGTTCCCGAGATTAGGCCTTCCGTCTGATTCCGACCTTCGCCGTACTTTTCTCCCTGCAGGACGGCTTCCTGACGCAGCGCCGGAGCCTCACCCAGGATCTCAAACAGCCTGAGGCGTCGCTCGTCGTCTCTGCTCAACATCACTTTACCGTGGATTGCACGCCGCGCCATTTGCTAGTCATTGCGATGTACAAATCGCTTCCTTTTCGTTACATGCAATATTATGCTAAATACTCATGTAGTTTCAATCGATATTTGTAATCTAGAACATATATATTTCGATCAGGTCAATTTTTTTCGTGACGGTGGGAAGGAAAGTTCATCATCAAGAGAAATTGTCATAATTTTGTCGTTTTTTTTTAAAATTTCTTATATATTGTGAATTATTATAAATACCTTACATGGATAATTGTTTTTTTTTTTTGCTAACTTATTTAGCTAAAATTGGCGTCACCTAAATTACTAATGCGCACGCGATTTAGAATCATAGAAAGTGTTCTTTGATGGGAGACTTACACAAATATGACGTCACGCCTAGAGGGTTGACCTTAACAGCGAAATTAATGACTGAGAAGAGGGTCTTGTTATGACTTATGATTACTGTACTTTCACTCAAATTACCAATTCACTCGGCATGCACGGATGTCAATTTGATTGTAAGATTTTCAATTTTATCAATATAATCACAGGACTTCATGCGAAATTTCAATATAATACTTTAGGTCAATTATCTCTGAAATTGCTGGCATGGTGATCTACAAGTTATTCACGTCAACGTGCCACGTAAAACGGCTGGCGGTGAC
Source organism: Syzygium grande (assembly GCA_024733475.1). Classification (NCBI taxonomy): domain Eukaryota; kingdom Viridiplantae; phylum Streptophyta; class Magnoliopsida; order Myrtales; family Myrtaceae; genus Syzygium; species Syzygium grande. The sequence goes on along the minus strand of JAMXDD010000004.1, from coordinate 12,490,265 downwards.
TCACTACAAAAAAACAAGAATTTGGCCACGGAAATTTGCGACGAATAATTTTTTGTTGCTAATTTGCGACCGACTTTTAAGGACGAAATTTTTTTTCCGTCGCCAAATTTTACGACAAAAAATTATTAAATCGCAAATTAGCAACGGAAAAAAAATTCGTCACAAATTACCGACGAATTTTACGACGAAACAAAATTCGTGACTAATTTGCGATGAAATTTGCCACGGAATTAGCGACGAATTTTTTTTCGTGGCTAATTTCCGATGGAATTAGCGACGAATTTTTTTTCGTGGCTAATTTGCGACGGAATTAGTCACGAATTTGTTTTCGTGGCTAATTTGCGACGGAATTTGCCACGAAAAAAATTCGTGGGTAATTTGCGACGGAATTTGCCACGAAAACAAATTCGTCTCGAATTTGCTACGGAATTAGCCATGAAAAAAAATTCGTGGCTAATTTACGACGGAATTAGTCACGAAAAAAATTCGTGGCTAATTTACGACGGAATTAGCCACCAAAAAATAATTCATGGCTAATTTGCGTGAAATTTGCCACGAAAAAAATTCGTGGCTAATTTGCGACGGAAAATAATTAAATGGTTAATTTGCGACAAAATTAGCGACAATTTTTTTCCGTTGCTAATTTGCAAAAAAAATACATTTTGTCACTAATTTGCAACGGAATTTGTGATGAAAAATTCTTCGTAGCTAATTTGCAACAGAGTTAGCGATGGATTTGGCCGTTATTTAGAGCACGAACTTTGGTGTCAATTTCTCGAAATTCGGGGCCAATTTAATTGAGCAGTGTCGATATTATTGTGTCCAAAATTGCGATATTACTCGGGATAGGTGAAAAGTGAATTTTTGACCGGGTGCTGATTTGGACTGATAGACCTCTCTCGCAATGTGTTTTTATTAATACCATTTGGGCAAATCCTAAATTATTAATTTTTCGGGACCGTTAGATTGTTTTTTAATTCAAATCGTGGCCGTTGGATCGCAATTATTGCGATTTGACTTTTCCTCTCTCTCTCTCTCTCTCTACCCTTTTTCCATGCTGGTCCCCCCTCATGCGCCTGACACCACCTACCCCCATCATTTCCCCATTTCCCCTTTCTTCCTTTTCTTCCTTTTCTTCCTTTTCTTTTTCTTTTTAATGTATGGACTACCACCAAATGAGTTCGACCGTTTGTGCGATGAACAATTTGTAGCATGGTTCAAAACATGTGTAAGTTGCATATAGACCAAAATCAAGTTATAATATTTTATACATTATTTAAATATATATTATTGACTTTGCGTGTGTAATCTTCTTAGGTTCATCGTAATCATGATCAAGTTGAAGAGCAAGGATTGCTATATTATCTGTCATGGGGTCCATAGGCAAGCATACGAACTTGGCCAGCATATTTCATAAATGGGTATAATTTTCACACTCAAGCATATAGAATGGGAAAAGCTACAATGAATAGTGGTGTGTGTGTTCGGTTATCCAATTGTGGTAGTTCAAAAGATGATTTTTATGGCTTATTGGATGAAATCATTGAGATAGAGTACCCCGGACCATTAATGCGGGTTGTATTATTTAAGTGCATGTGGTTCGACCCCGTCAAAAGAATGAAGGTGCATATGAAGTTTAATTTGATTGAAATAAATCATAAGAAAAGGTATAAGAAATATGAATCATTTGTGTTGGCACAACAAGCAATTCAAGTATATTATACATCATATCCTAGTTTGAATGCTAAAGCACAACACATGTAAAACTAAAAACCAGAAGAAAAATCGAAACAGAAAGGATCAACACGATAATCAATTTATAAGATGGTCTAAACGACACTCCATTTGGAGTCAATTTTGTAGATGCATCGATGTAATTAAATTTAGAAGGTGTTGTAGAATCAAATTTTGAGACAATTCATGAGGATTAAAGGATGATGATGATGATGATGATGCTAAGAAGAAGATCAATATGAAGACAAAGGTGAAGATGGAATTTTTCGGTTTTTTGAAACATTTTACTAATTATGTCGTTTTTTATTATTATGACAAAAGTTTTTTATTGTTGCCATATATATTTCTTAATTTTTGTTTAATTTTATTAATGTTTTTAATTTTAATTTTTTTTTTTAACCTAGGGAACCTCTCAAGAAAGAAGAAGGAAAAAAAAAAAAAAATAACAAAATAATAAATAACAAAAATTATTATTTTAAAAAAAATGTTATTGTCCGGACCAAAATGAATGACGAAAGAAGGGGATAGGTGACAATGTTTTTCTTCTTTTCAAAATTGAAAAACATTTTTATAAAAAATGAAGGTATTTTTTCTTTTTAAAATGTTTTCGTGGCAAAAATATTTTCGCCTCCCAAACATGCGAAAACTTTTGAAAACATTTTATAAAAATCAAATTTTTCGAGACTTTTTGGCAAATTTTCATAAAAATGGGTCCAATATGGTTGCCATGGTACTAGAGTAATTATATTCAAAGCTTTCCAAAACATTATCCATAAATATCAATTTGAAAAAAAAGCGGTTCTCGAAAAATAGATTTAAACCATGAATGGTTAACAACCACCCAACAATTCAAAGTAATAATGCCAAATTTTTGCCAAGATATAATTTTTAAAAAAAAAAAACGAAATTTTAAGATTTTAATAAGATAGACTATTTAACTGCAAACTAGAAGAAGTGATAACCAAGCTCAGCATTTATAAACTTCGAGTTTCCTATATCCACTCAAACTCCTCGTCCCCTAAACTCATCCTTTTAAAGCTTCATTTTTTTTGGATATCTCTTTGAATAGATGGAAGATCTGGCTCGGTTTGGAAGATCGAAGGCTGTACAAAGTTGATTATATGACGCGGAGGATAGATTCGAACAACTGAATGCTCTAAAATAAAACCACGTAAATCATCTAGTACGGTCGCTAATCGAAGACGGAAGGTTAATTTATTTCTTTTCTCATTGGAAAATAGGATAGTTCCGACATTGATTTTTGTCGGAATGCTAGAATACCATGGTACATCATCTTGTACCGTGGCCAACCGAAGACGGATTTTTTTCACTTTTTTCTCGTTGGAAACATAGATTCAAAACCATGAACGGATGACGACAATCCAACAGAGTTTTGCCAGAATCCAAGAAAATAAGTTTCGAGATGTATTTTGTCAAAAAAAAAAAAAAGCATTTTAAACAAAAGATAAGAAGGTTGTCAGACGATAGACTATATTACAGCCCCACTAGAAAAATAAGTGATAACCAAAGGTCAATAGTGCTTTAAATTCCTAGTTTTTTTTTTCCACTTTGGAATTCCTTTCATTATTATTTCCTTTTAAACTTCATCCCAACCTTCTTTCAATTGAACCATCAAAGGCATGCATCTCGTCTTCGACAAATCTGTTTATTTCACCTGTAAAGTTAAATAAAAGAACACTAGTATGTTCGTTGTTGCCTTTTTTTCTTTATGCTTCCATGTCCATATTCGGCGACGATTTCAATCCAGGACTTGCAGTTGTTCTGAAACCCGTTTTGTGTTACTGGAGAATTAGCTCGACCTGTTGGCTAAGAGAAGATACTCACCATGGTTTCAAGCAACCCGATCCTGATTTCAGCAGTGGTCACAATAGAAGAAGTAAACTCTTCCGTGTCCCGTAATTATTTCTATGGCCACTGAACTTTTTACATGATCATATCTCTTATATTGATGCACTGTTCAATGCTTCTTCCATGTAGGTCAAGGATTTGATTGGTTATGTCTTGCAACTGTACAAATATGCCAATCTGATAATCGCTCTAGGCGAACATTTAACATAGAACCTCATCTGACATTTATTAGGTAAATTCTGCTCTCCTCAATTCAAGTCGGGCTCGTCTTTCAAATTAGGGTTTATTTTTCTATCACTCGCCTTGATTGGAGCTGCTTTTCCTCGAGAGGAAAGAATTGGCAGTGTTGTCAATGCATTTTCAAAACCTTGGCATGCCCCACTGATTATTTATGCTTTCTGAATCCTTTGAGATGAATTTTCAATATTCAGTGTGGAAGAAGAAAATTCCTTCAAAACTTAAGATTTTCTGGACAGGACTAAATTCAATCTCCCAAGTTATATTTTACAAAAGCTTTCAATCGGTTGCCTTGAGCAAAACAACAGTACCTGATTATCGTTCCATTTAGAAACCGACACCGCCTCAAAAAGGGCCTTCTCCTGATTCCCTGGTGAGTCTTTGCATAGTTTTCTTAAAGAAACAAAGTTTGCTACAATATGTATGATGCACGCTGCTCTTGTATCAATTTATTGCCACTTTTACCAGCAACAGCTCTCAAATGCGATGACAGTCCTCTATAGCCACCATGTTTTACGCCATGTGTCGTGGATTTGTTTTGGAGATTTAACCTGCTTTGAAGGCCTTTTGGAAAGCATCTCCAAGCTCAGTTTGGATAAATAATCGGGACATTGTAACTTATTTCATAAGCATCATCAACTTCTTTTGCATTGTTTATCTCACCTTTAGGGGTCATCTATGGGGTGCAACTAAGAATGAAATTTTAATTTGCTATCACAATGTACTTGATTTCTGAAACATGCATTAGGTTTGTTGAACAGCAATATCCCTATCCTTGTCATAACCAGTGTTAATACTTCAGGTTGTTGACACATGCGAGCTCGAACAACCGATACTAAGGAATCACGGTGTCCCTTTCGACCTGCTAAATGTGTGAACAAGGTGCAAATCCCACCCCGTTTCATGTGCAGAATCAAAGGCCGCTTATTGCATCTTCCTTTATGATCCGGCTTGTTCCAGCTGGCCTGATCACGGAGGTAAACATCATGTGATGAAAAAGCTTTACGTGCCCTTCCTCGACGAGATGTCGAAAGATGAGACCTTTCCTCCATTTAGTTAGGTTACAGCCTTAGCTAAAAACCAAAAAGGTTCGGCATCCCTGATCTAACTAAACTAGCAATTTGGTCGTGTGCTTGTTCTTGATTTTGCAATTTCCTGTGTTTGTTGTTGATCTTGATGGACAAAATCATCGCTTGCTTGTGTTGATATCGGGTGCAGTTTTTGAAACGGAAGCAGATCAACCTGACTCTCTGGATTTTCTCCTCGACTCTCCAGAGCACTACGACACTGGTAATGATCTTCTCCGTGTTCCTTTCACCAGTCTTTTGCTTATTCAAACCGTTAGTTTCCTTTCCGGTGCTTTTGGGATTTGCATCTCGCTTCCGACCGACCTCTTCTCCGCAAGACGTTCCCGAGATTAGGCCTTCCGTCTGATTCCGACCTTCTATTAATTTTCTCCCTGCAGGACGGCTTCCTGACGCATTGCCGGAGCCTCACCCAGGATCTCAAACAGCCTGAGGCGTCGCTCGTCGTCTCTGCTCAACATCACTTTACCGTGGATTGCACGCCGCGCCATTTGCTAGTCATTGCGATGTACAAATCGCTTCCTTTTCGTTACATGCAATATTATGCTAAATACTCATGTAGTTTCAATCGATATTTGTAATCTAGAACATATATATTTCGATCAGGTCAATTTTTTTCGTGACGGTGGGAAGGAAAGTTCATCATCAAGAGAAATTGTCATAATTTTGTCGCTTTTTTTTTTTAAATTTCTTATATATTGTGAATTATTATAAATACCTTACATGGATAATTATTTTTTTTTTTTAATAACTCAGGGAACCCCTGCACGACCGATAGCCGGGGAGTTGCTAACTTATTTAGCTAAAAATTGGCGTCACCTAAATTACTAATGCGCACGCGATTTAGCATCATAGAAAGTGTTCTTTGATGGGAGACTTACACAAATATGACGTCACGCCGAGAGGGTTGACCTTAACAGCGAAATTAAATGACTGAGAAGAGGATCTTGTTATGACGTATGATTACGGTACTTTCACTCAAATTACCAAATCATTCGTCATGCACGGATGTCAATTTGATTGTAAGATTTTCAATTTTATCAATATAATCACAGGACTTCATGCGAAATTTCAATATAATACTTTAGGTTAATTATTTTTCAAAATTGCTTTCGTCCGATATACAAGTTATTCATGTCAAATTTTTGTGTAAAAAAATGCCCGGCGGTTTTTTGTAGTGACTGGACACCATGTGGCCTAAAGGACTAGCAATTTTCGATAGCAATTAGCTTAAAGGACTACATTACTCCATGCAAAAGTTTAGGGTTATATCAACAAAATTGATTATACTGTATTGACATCCATATAATAGTTTTATGAACAATTGAGTAATTATCCCAAAAAAGTGCCATTGGTCATGCATGAACGTGATGGATTTTGCTCAAGTAAATTCCTAACTTGGACTTGATAGAAGAAGCTATATATTAGACCAACTCCCTCGCCCCTTCGTTGATATACATACATGAGTTGTGTTAGAGAAATCCCACATTAAAAAATTGATACGGTATGAAGCAGTTTATATATCTTAATAAGTTGAATTCATTAGCATAAACATTTGAGTCAAGATAAACACAATTGGATATATTGATAAGTTTGGTTGTGCCCTCTAGTTTAGGGGTCTTAGGGTTTTAATATTTTTAAATTTTTTATGTTGTTCATTTAGCACCTATGTAGCACCATGCAAAATATCGAGTGAATCATAACACGACACGTTTATCATGACGTCCGCAACTCATCGATTCGATTTGACTATCTATGTCAAAGAAAATCGACTCGCAAGAGGAAAAAAATATAAGGATTATGAATTATTTAAGGCGTAAAAGTGAAAGATTTAGAATCGATCAAAAACCAAAAGGGTTATTAGTACACCAAAAATCCCAAACAGATATACGTGTGACAAATTTACCTTAAACTAATTTTTTGATCACCAAAAATCCAAACTGATATACCTGTGACAAATTTATCCTTTCATTAAATTAGATTAATATAACGAAAAATTACAAATTGATAAATATGTGACAAACGAAAGGGGGTAAAACTCTAAACTGGTACACCTAACTACCTCATGTCATCAAAGGGTAAATTTATTATGAATGTGCTGGTTTAGAAGTTTTTATGATAAAAAATTAATTTTAGATAAATTTATCACGAGGGTTTTGGGGTTTTTAATGATGCTAATCCGATATTTAAAGGCGCAAAAATGAACGATTTCTGAATTTCTGGCCCGGCCCAATGGCGCAAGCGTCATATCACAAATGTCACCGGCTAAAATCCTCACCGTCCGACGTCGGCCTTGGCTTCCCTCCCCAGTCCTCCCCCCATCTCCTCGCGCTCCGACGTCCATGGCTTCTTCTGCTCCTCCTCCGTCGTCGCTCTCCCTCTCCTTCTCCTCCTCGCTTCCCCGATCCCCACTTCTCGAAGCCGCCGCCGCCGCCGGCAGAAGAGGCGCGGCGGTGTCCCTCCCGGCCCCGTCGTCCCGGCGGGTGGTCCTGTGCGCGTCCGCGCCGCCCGCGAGGAAGGGCGCGGGCGCCCAGCCCTCGCCGCCTTCCTCGGCGGCCACGAAGAAGAGGCACTGGAAGGAAGGAGAGTACCCTGGGATCTCTGAGGATTCGGCGGCGGCGGCGAACGGGAGGCGGCGGCGGCCGCCTCTGAAGAACGTGAAGAAGAAATTGGACCGGCAGGGCAACGCCGCGGCGTGGGCTTGTACCGTCACCGAAGCCCTTTCCGATCGCATTCTCAAGAAGCAGTGGATGGAAGCGCTTGAGGTGAGCGGGTGTGAATTCGTGCTCGATGATTTGTTGAGCTTCAGGTTCAGCAGGTATCTGGAATGGAATGGCATGATAATGCTTAGCTAGGAAGTATCTGTTCCTGCTCTTATGGGATGGTTGTGGTGCAGGAGATACGTTCAAATTTGTGTTCTTGGACTCAAATTTTGGTTGTCTCGAAGTCGAATTGATTGTTTCTCTGCATTGTCTCACTGATTATTTCTTTGCCGTTGCGCAACTTGATGAAGGTCTTATCTGTATTGGCTGGCCTTAGTACGTGTCGGATATTCTTGTTCTTCAAAAGATGACACATTGTGGCTGAATTAGCTGGTTTTGTGTACTGTTTGTTTAACTTGGCATTGCTGATGAAATCTGTACTAGATCGTTGCTACGATGTCCTGTGGTGGCAATGTTTTTCAGTAGGTTAATGGTAGTTGCTTTTTGTTCGGCCAGGTTTTCGATATGCTGAGGGAGCAGCCATTTTATCAACCAAAAGAAGGGACTTACATGAAACTCCTCGTTCTGCTCGGGAGATCAGGCCAGCCCGACCGTGCTCGCCAGCTCTTCGATACAATGGTCGAAGAAGGATGCGAACCCACTTCTCAACTCTATACAGCTCTGCTGGGGGCTTATTGCAGGAACAATCTCATCAATGAGGCATTCTCAATTCTCAGTCGAATGAAGGGCCTCCCTAATTGTCAACCGGACGTTTTCACATATAGTATCCTAATTAAGGTGTGTGTCGACTCTTCACGTTTTGATTTGGTCGAATCACTTTACCGGGAAATGGCTGATCGGTTGATAACTCCTAACACCGTCACACAAAACATAGTTTTAAGTGGTTATGGGAGGGCTGGAAAATTCGATCAGATGGAAAAGGTACTTTCGGGTATGCTTGAGAGCACAGAGTGCAAACCAGATGTCTGGACAATGAACATCATTCTCAGTGTGTTTGGCAACAAGGGGCAGATTGATGTGATGGAAAGATGGTATGAGAAATTCCGGAATTTCGGGATCGAACCAGAAACTCGGACTTTTAACATACTTATCGGTGCATATGGAAAGAAGAGAATGTATGACAAGATGTCGTCTGTGATGGAGTACATGCGTAAGCTTCAATTCCCTTGGACAACCTCGACCTACAATAACGTGATTGAGGCTTTTGCAGATGTTGGAGATGCGCAGAACATGGAATATACTTTCGATCAGATGCGTGCCGAGGGCATGAAAGCAGATACCAAGACATTCTGCTGCCTTGTACGTGGATATGCCAATGCAGGTCTCTTCCATAAAGTCATAAGTAGCGTCAGATTAGCTGGAAAGTTTGAAATACCTGAGAACGCATCATTCTATAATGCAGTCATATCGGCATGTGCAAAAGCTGAGGATCTATTGGAAATGGAGAGAGTATTTAAGCGGATGAAAGACAAGCACTGTTGCCCGAATTCGACCACCTACTCAATTATGATAGAGGCATATCGAAAAGAGGGAATGCACGACAAGGTCCATGATTTGGAACAGGAGAAAGAGGAGACTGTTCTTGATGGGTCTGAGAACGAGTATGACCTCGGGCCAGAGTCGGCAGAGGACGCTTAAGGAAACCTGAGCGAGTACTGTGGCTTAGTGCGGGTGCGCCGTGGATCATTCGCGGGTTTTCTCATACAGCACAGGGTTTTTCCATGCTGCAGATAATGCAGGTTCGGCCTCTCGACTGTCCTTCGGATCCGATGATGCTTTGGGATAGTTTGCTCAGGTGGCCCAAGCCAATGTACGCAGCTGATGTACCAACAGAGGTAACTAGTGTGCTCTAATTGATGATATCTTTTCTGGCCGGTGGGAAAAGTGGTCATTCATGTATCTGAGCGATTCATGGCAAGTAAAAGAGAAGCTGTGATTAAGCGTTGTTGTATGCTTTCTGTTTTAATGTGTTCCGCAGCTTCTTTAGTAGAGGATAGGTGATATGAATTAGAGAAGAAAACTCGAAGGCACTGCACTCCATTAACTTGGTCTGCATTCGATGGCTCGGCAAGTGTATACGCCTTTATTTGGCTCAATCCCCTAAAAAAATCACCAGCTTTAAGTCGAGTCCAAATTTAGCCCTGGCCCTTTTTCGTATTATGAAAAATCACCAGTTTTCACGCTTTACCCAACTTTGCCCCCGGTTAGCTTTCCATCCAATCACTACCGTTAATGATCTGATGTGGCAATTCGACATCAGATTTTTATTTTTTACATGGATCCCTTCATCGTCTCCCTGGTCTAGGTCCTCGCCACCTGTTCCAAGATCTAAGTTGTCATGGAGTTCGCCAAGGGTGGCCAGCTCTTCACCAAAGTCTCCAGGGGCCGCCTCCCTGAGGACTTCCCAATGATCTTTGCCGTCAGCTACTGCCACACCCGTGGTGTCTTCCACCATGGCCTCAAGGCCGAGAACCTCCTCCTCGACAACACAGGCAACTTCAAGGTGTCCATCTTCGGCCTTAGTGCTGTCACTGACTAGATCCGGTCCAACGGCTTGCTCCACACGCTCTGTGACAGCGCTGCCTGTGTGGCGCTGGACACCATCGACTCCGACCTTCACCACCACCTCACAAGAGATCAAAACATAAAAGGAAATGACCTGGTGAGGTGAGTAATAGTGCCTGTACACTGTCATTAACTCGTCGATTGAAAAATAGACACAGTTTGTAGTTGCCTCGTTCAACCGGCAAGAACTTTTGATAAGTAACCTACATCTAAACTGAATTCTTTCTGATTAAATGGACAAGAATTGAAAGTTAAGACCCCAATCTTCCCTCCTCTCATTGGGAAAATCTGAACCTAATTCAGCCAACCAACACGGCCGCCAACACCACCACAAACACTTCCTTCGCAGGCCTCCGTATCCGCCACTTATGGGTGCCTTTCTCTCTCTGTCTCGCGACTCCAACTGTCACTAGATGGAGCTCTCAACAAGGCGTCGAGCTCCTTGCTCCAACGGGAGTTTGATGCAGCGTGAGTCGAGCTCCTTGCTCCAATGGGAGTTTGATGCAGCGTAAGTTCCGTCGAGTCTCCCTCGACAAGCCCTATTATATCGAATGCTGCGAATTCAATGGCTTTCAGCCATGGGAGGGAGATCAAAGGCATCAAGCTCCGTGCCATCGAGTGAGGTGGAGGTGGAAGGCGACACACGGGGTTGAGCTGAACGCAGGCCGAGTTGATCTTGTCCACGGTGGAAGCAAAAGAAAAAAGAAGGAAAAAGATAGTAAACAATGTATATTTTTTACATGGAATTGTCATATTAGACCATTAATGGTAAGATTGGACGAAAAGATAAGGAAGGCAGATTTGGGTAAGGAGTGAAAATTGATATTTTTAATGAGGCAAAAAAAAATTGGGATAGAATAAAGACTCGATTTAAGTTGGTAGTATTTTAGATAATAGACCTTTTTATTTTGTCTTTGTTTTCATATTTTCTTTTAGTAATAGCATAAAAAATCCAAAAGCATGCACGATACTAGCATCTCAAACTTTACTTTTTTCACCAAAATCCTCAAATTTTTACCAATTTGACGAAAATATGCTCAATTTATTATCAAAAACTCAAAACTTTGTGCACTTCGTCTTCTTGTAAATGGTGTCAGTGAGAGAGAATCGAGGGTCGGAGGTATTAACTCGATACCGCAAACTTTTTCTCAATATCCTCAATATCCAAACTTAATATGTGTGACCAAAATACCGTCCACTACCACTAAAAATCCTAAAATTTGCCGAATGCGTTACCACTATTTCCAAACTTGTACTAGCAACCAAATGTATTTTTGTGAAAATTCACTGCAAATTTTCTAAAATCCAAAGTTTTGGTAAATAAATGGTATTTATGTTATACTGATAAATTTTGGTGATTTTAGTGATAAAAAAAATTGGGTATTGGTGGAGATAGTCTTTGGTTTTGATGACACAAAAATTTGTATGATATTAATGTCATAGAGATAGAGAAGACATATGGTTAAATCTCAACCGTCCATTCTAAGCACAATGACCTCATCTTAACTTGACAAGGGATGAGTATGGAAAGGATGTATACCGCATTAGGGTGCGTTTGTTTTGCGAAAAATATAATGATAAAGAAAAATATTTTTCAAAAAATCATTTTTAAGGAAAACACTTAGTTTTCCTTTGTTTGGTGATGCATAACGGAAATTATTTGTTGATGTTTGGATTTCATTGGAAAATAATTTCAATTTCATGACTTTATTTCAGGCAAAAAAAGATTGAATTTTTTTAATTATTTTGTATTTCTTTATTTTTTGAAAAAATTGGATTTTTTTAATTTCTTTTTTTTCTTTTCTTTCCTTTTCTTTCTCCTCCTTCCTCCTCTCGAACGGGCCGGCGACAGCCACAGGCGAGCTCGAGCTCACCGGCGTTGGGCGCCGAAACCTAACTGGCCTTGGCCGAGCTCAGGCAAGCCTAAATCTGTCGAGCCGAAAGCTTGCCGGCCTCAGTTGAGCCCTCGAACCCGCTGGCCTTGGTGGAACTCGGGCTCACCTAGATCTGGTGAGCTGCGAGCTTGCCTGTCCGAGCCCGAGCTTGCCTAGATCTGGCGAGCCGCGAGCTTGACCAAGCTCGGGCTCGCCTGGATCGGTTGAACCCTGAGCTCATCGACCTGGGTCTTGGCCGGTCGTTGGGCTACTGGCTGTCGTCGAGCTTGCAGTCGACGAAGGAAGGAGGAGGAAGGAAAAGAAAGAAAAGGGAAAAGAAAAAAAGAAAAGAGAAGAAAGATTTAAAAAAATAAAAAAATCGATTTTTTAAAAATAATTAACAATTCAATTTTTTAAAAAATATATTTTATAAGAACAATTTCAATAATCAAGAAAAATAGAAAGAAAAGAAAAAATAAAATATTAAAAAATTCAAGATGAGTAATTACAGAAAATGTTTTCACTTTATTAAATTAGGGAATACATTTTCCTAATTTTATACAAGAATTTTTTCTTGATCGAAAAATGTTTTAGGGTTAATTTATCATTTTTGGCAAATCAAGCGGGTGAAAATTCGGAAAACAGATTCCTGAAAAACAATCTCTCTCACGAAAAACGTATAATTTCTAGAAAATATTTTCGGGAAATCATTTTCCAAGAAGATGAGTTCATTTTTCAGTATTTGGCTAAAACCTAATATAGACTTCAAAAGTATTTTCAATTGTCTGATGAGGAAAATCTGATGATAAAATTTATCAAAATTTTTTGTATTTTTTAAAATTTTTTGTTATTTTAAAATTATTTTTATTAATAAAAGAAAATACATTAATGTTTTCCTTCTTAGAAAGAAAAGAAAAGGAAAAGAAATTAAAATAAAAAATATTAACAAATTTAAGATAAATAATTCCGAAAAGTATTTTTACCTTATTAGATAAGGAAACTCACTTTCGTAAAATAAAACATTATATTTGTGTTGAACGAAAAATATTTTCCATTGACCAAATCATTTTCGAAGGACCAAACGAATGAAAATTCAGAAAATACTTTCCGAAAAAACACTTTCAGCAAAACATTGTTTAACGGAAAACATACCGTTTTTGAAAGATGTTTTCCGAAAAATCATTTTCCAAGAAAATGAGTTCATTCTTCGGTGTTTGGCTAAAACATAAAAAAAAACTTGAAAAGTATTTTCAATTGCTTGATAAGGAAAATCTGATGGTGAAAATTATCAAAAAATTTTGTATTTTTTAAAATTATTCCAAATTATTTGTTATTTTTTAATTATTTTTATTAAGAAAAGAAAATACATGAAAGAAAAGAAAAAGAAAATAAAGGAAATTCATTTTCCTAAAATTAAAAATGATATTTGTATTGACCGAAAAGTATTTTCGGTTGACCAAATCATTTTCAAAGAACCAAAGAGATGAAAATCCATAAAACACTTTCCGAGAAAACACTTTCACCAAAACAAACACATCCTTAATAGGTTCAAGTAGGTTCAGAGAAACTGTCATTCGGGATACAGATCCCAAAGAAAAGGAAAAATATTATAAATGAGCGTGTACCCAAATTGAAATTTTCAACAGCCTATTAACAATAGTTTCTGTGCAAAGTATGGGGAATAGTCTCACATAAATATACAGCTGCACTGGCGGCGGTATGCTAGTCCCTAAGGTCACACAGATTCAAATTGATCCGCCCGGCAACTCGAACCACCTTGTACCCATCTGCGCAAACAAACCGAACGAATAGAACATCCCAGTACAAATCAACAGTGCCTTTGTATTGCTGAAAATAAATAAATTTGAAAAAAAATCCATGAAAAAGATCATTCGTATCGCTTGTGATCAAACAAAAAACATTTCTATCATTCACAAAAATATTTAGACATATAACTGAAACATACTAATTATTTTAAGCAATACAAATGGATAATTTTTTAAATTATTCATTTTTCACAAAGCAAACAGAGCCTAAGTCGAACAGTAAAATAGGTGCACACCCATGATGTCTCGGGACTTCTTAGAAAGTCGAATTCACAAACACCAGCAAGCAAGACTCGTTTCAGGGAGGAAAGCGTTCGATTAAATCCAAACTGCAAAATTGTATGTACAATTAGAAAAACCGCAAATACTCACTAATGAACCACAGGTTTCAAAGATAAACAATGCACAATGAGCGAGCAATGAGTCCCAGGTTTTCTGGCTTTACGAGGGAACGAGGAACACAAACAATGAATGAACAAATTGCCGCCTCCTTGTCGAGCACAATCAGCTCAGCATGCATGCGCGGATCACGATGTTAAATTACTTACATCTTATACAGAATCTACACATGCAACGTCACCTTGAGACTCCCTAATCAGAGTTTTGGTGCTGATCCTCCATAACAGTCGATCCAATTCGGTTGTGATTAAACTTTACCACGATACAAGTGATGTTGTCTGCACTTCCCCGAGTAAAAGCAGCCTCTGTCAATTTCCTGGCTGCTGCTTCTGGCTCTTCTTCTCCACAGGCGAGTGAAACAGCATCCTGCGAATCAAGGACCCACGGTGAAATAACAACAAAACAAATGATGAGCCAGGAAGATTCGGTTTCTTATTTTGAGAATCAAATATGATTCAAAGTAAAATTCATAAGCATTGTAAGACTCATTGTGATTGAAGCAAGTCGATGCTGAATCTGGACATTATGTTCAGTCCTGACGTTTTCTTGAAGTCAATAGTTGAAAATTGACCACCCCTCAGTAATTGTAGCTACACTAGTCTGCTTACAAGTAAATTCAAAGGTAAGACAACGTTACGAGGACGGACCCTCAGATATATTGTTGTTAGATCATTTCGCCCATTTGCTTACACTTATTATTTGCAAAGAAAGGGGACAATGCAACCAAATGAAAGATGTACAGTATCTTTACCTCATTAGGGACCACATCCCACAGTCCATCGCTTGCTAGCACGAGCAATTCAAATTCCTCATCTATCTCTTGATCCTGAAACGGCATAATCATAACTTAAGTATGCTAATCTTGATAAACAAACCTGGCTCTACATCATGTAATGCCAACAATTCTATCATTGTCAAAACAATCTCTGTTTTTCAGGCTAAATCTCCCTCCATACAACAGAAGTCTTGGAACCCTCATGGGCAGAATGTTTGCTATCGCTACGACTCTTAAACAAGGCATGGAATTCCGGAACAGTTAATAGACAGTCAAGCAGACAAAGGACGCACAGATGACAATAAGCTCAGATTTGCATTTTTATTGAAGTTGAAAAGGGGCACCCTAGCAAATCAACAAATATAAGATGACCCAAAACATTTGACCCTACATGGATAAGAGAATAAGACTCGTGCTTCTGGCTTATGTCACACACTCGAAATCCTTTTTTTCGGTCATAATAAAATGACTAGATGCCAATCAATGCTTACCTGAATCTCAGGTTCTGCAACAACAAATTGCTTCAACATCCGATTCCCAAAAGCACGAGACATAGCTAAAACACCTCCTACCCGCCAGGTGCCTGGTGAATATGCAAACATCTTGACAACTCGCCACTAAAATTTCTAATCAACATAACAGTACGGTGCCAATAAATGACAGATATTATCCAAATAAACAATTTAACACCACTAGCTGGTGCATAATGCAGTACACATGAGGACCATGTCGGCCCTTTGCAACGACAGCAGTCAATTACAATAAAGTAGTGGCAAAAGAATGAATAAAATCAGACATGCTATCCTGGCAATTGAAGTCAGAGAGGTATAGTACAAAAACAAGGGGGTGACCATGCACATAAAAGCATGTCTTTAACGTGTCAATTTGAGAAAGCCATTTCTTCTCAAGCTGCCCCTGTGATGTTAGCCCAAAAGCGTTGAGAGTTTCAAACATTTGAATCCAACCACAATGAGTCCATTTTAATAAAAGTGTCAATTGCAAAGGGTAATTAACAAATTGCCAACTCTGAAGGTAGAAAGAATGTCCATATTTCCACATCAGTGTTCTACACTTCTAAAGGAAGAATTGCATTTCAAGTCTCATTGCCCCAATGAACAGTCTACCTCAGGGCTACAGGATTGAGTGTAAAAGCAATTTCAGAAACAAGGGTATCAAGACTCAATTTCAACACAACATGCATCTCTCAAAATTTTAGCTCTCACATGAAGAAGATAGAACAGAAGCATACCTGCCCACATAACAACACCTCCAGCATTTTCAATTCTCTTTCTTTCATCACTTCTATTTGGTTTATGATCTTCAGAAAGAGGAATAGCTGTCCAAACGATAGAAGTATTTAGTGAACTCAAACCACAGCTCCAAAGATCTAATTGGCTCTTTAACATGTGGATATAACTGCAAATAGTATATATTTACTATATATGATTATACTCTGCTGAAGCAAAAGTATCCATTTAGGGTGGCAATGGATTTCTTGAGGTCACTAGATTTATCGCCCAGTAATAAATAAAAAAACTGTTATTAACAACACGGATTAAAGGTACTAAAACTAAGATGACAGATATAATGCATGCCAAAAGGCACAGGAAAGTTTTCAACATCAGTAGAATTTTCTCAGACGACAACATGCCTCACATGAATGGTACCTTTGCCAGCTTTTGATATTACAGTCCGAGAGTCTCCCACATTCGCCACGAACAGATGGCTACCCACCAGTACTGCTGTCGAGGCAGTGGAACCATCGTCCCGAAAAGTATCTCGTTCAGATTCCAAAAACTCCACATCAGTCTGCTGATATGTTTCACCTGCAATCAATGTTAAATTCCAAGAGATGTCATGGAATTACACCAACTGATAGTAGGCAAAGAAAAGCTGCATTATTAGATGTATCAAGTGATTTTCAATGTGATGTTCGCAGTAAACAACATACTGCACCGTCACAGTTCACGTCTCAAAAGTAACTATCAGCATCAAAGTAATTATACAAAGGAAAGGAACGCACTTATTGCTAATTTTGTTTCCGTCATAAATTGTGGATGCTTCATAAGATTGTCAAACAAATGCTCCTTCAGATACTCAGCAGCACGAGAACCACCATGACCTGTAAGATATATTAATGGCATGATATACTTTAAATACTCTGCCATACAAGTATGAAGTGGTATTAACAGCCTTTAAATCTATTATTAATAACATCACGCTATTTTGCTCATAGAAGTTTCTTATCTTGATTATTACAGTACTTTCACCTAGCTAACTTTCACTTTCCAACAATACATCATCAATTCTGGGGCAAAGTCCTAGGAAACGATCTACAGAATTACAAGACTGTGACGCCAACCTTTTGGCTAGAGATAAATGTTTATTGACAGATTTACATGACCACTATTAGAATGAGCAAGGAGCCTAACCAACAAACAAAACTAATAACTCCCCCACACACTGACAATGTCAATTGTCACCTACCTGTAATCGTAGAAGTTTAAGAAATAGCAACTTATCAACGACAAACTTTCCTAGTAAGGTAAACACAAGCGACAATGAAATTAAGTCTTTTCAAATTCCTGGAAGTTTGATCAGGATTTGGCAATAGCTTCCCATCTTATCATCCTCAATTAACTAGCTTCAACGATAAGGTCTGGAGGTTTAACAGCTTCAAACTAAAGACTGTATTGTCCTCATTCAGTCTGCTGCCACTTAACTTCGAGCTCACGTGATCATTTCACTTGTCCACATCCTCAATGTGTCTTGGCATGCATGCATGACAAAATGTTAAACCTGATCCGTGATAAACAGCTATATGTGTGCCTATACCATTCACCCTCATACCTCCACCCCACAAAATGGCACGAATTGAAAAAAAGACGAGACACCAACTTCCATTTCAAAAGCCGTAGCGAAGCGGAACCGTGACTCCAAGACACCCATATTTTTTTTCTAAGAAGTCAGAAACCTTATCTTCACTTGACATAATTATAGACAACAGGACATGAAACTCTTCTATCTTTTCATATATAAGTGTAAAAGAGAGAATCTAACCATCGAATATTCCAAACATGCAGATTGTTTCTCCATCAATCTTGGAAGTTTTAATATCATAAAAGTCCTCCATGGTAACTCTCTTTCCACGGAAACTGGAGTATCCACAGCTCAGTTTTCCGTCTTCGCTGCAAAAAAGAAAAGAAAAGGAGAATCGATTACTCAACAACCAGTTTCACCTTAGAACAATAAACATCAAGTCAAACTAGCCAAAAGCATGCAATCATGAGCCTACGCAAAAATTCCAATTATTTCTTGCCAATCTCCACAAGAGAGAAACTGATTAAAAAGAAGGTGTGAGTGTTTGACGAAACGGTTCTGATTTGGCAATGGATGAGGGAGTCAAATGGAGTAGCAGAAAATATAGCATGCAGGGGTATTTCAATATCTGCATCCAAAGAACTAGCTGAATAGATTCTTTTCTGTAGATAAGCTCCAATTGCATCATAGTAATTACAAAGAAAAAGTTCTTTCTCTGAAAATGTAGAAATGGACTTCAGATTGTTCGCTAAACACATGACATACATCACATGAGAGAGGAGACTCAGATGAAACTAAACAAACATCTAAATGTGAGCTCTCTCCGAAATCAAACCCCCACCACTAGAGAAAAATGATGACAAGAAAGAGACTGCCCAAATTAGCTAGAACAATTTGACCCAAAAAAAATTAGCTAGAACAAGAAAAAACCATGTCAGAGTAAGCTATTGGTAAAAAAGAACCTCTTCCATCCTCCACTAGCAATTCCACCATCATCCTCTTTCTCCACCGTCATATCAACAACTGGTTCTTGATTCTCCATCGCTCCTGTGTCAACCATCATCTTGATGCTCGTTCTAATTTTGCACTGCCACGGCCGATCCAAAGCTAAACCAGAATGTACAGCTCTCACGAAACCGCTTGACGGAAGCCCCCCACGGGTAGATATTCCAATGTGCCCAGCTTGAACAATGACACTCCTTATGCAGCTGGTGCATACCATCTAAATCCCCCGATCCAGGCCCCCTGATGGATACTTCGCGAATGAAACCCACACAACTGATAAGAAAAAGAACAAAGATAATCGCAAAGGCAATTACTAAATCTTTTCAAGAATTATTCAGACCGCAACCAATATCAACAGATCATTCATATACTAATCGAGCTGACAAATAGAATCATCCGTGCCACAAAAAAGTTATATATATATATATATATATATGTATTAATCGAAAGGGTCAAAGATGGATTTACAGCTCGGAAAAAGCTAATCTTAGAAAAAGGAAGATACCAGAATTGACCAAAAGGGGGGGAAGGGGGAGGGGGGTGGTGCGGGGAAATCACGAGACGCACAAAGTAAACAATCCAAACCGCACGACTCGATCCCGCGCTGCTCGATCGCGTCTCCGAAAGGACGCGCCTCTATCCAATTAATCGAGAAGAACGGATCGAAAGCGCGGAATCATCGAACGGCCGCCGAGCTGAATCTCTTAAGCCGAAATAACGAATGGAAGCCGGTGCGAACGCTCACATCACGGCAGATCTCGCGCGACGAGACCGGCGAGCTCCAGCTCCGGGAACGAAGCGGCCGAGGATCCGGCCGATCGGAGGGAGCGGCGGCGATCCGGCCCGGGCGGCGGCGGCGGCGGCGGCGGCGGGGCGGGCGGAGGGATCCGAATCCGACGCTGCATATACCAAAGAGCAACAGGCTACCACTCTCCCTCTCTCTCTCTCTCTACAGAATCTGCAAACCCTAGAGAGAGAGAGGCAGAGAGGGGCTGAAGATGGAGGATTATATAGCGGAGGCAACGAGCGCAGGTGAAACTTAGAGAGAGAAAGAGAGGGAGGGAGGAGTGAGATCGCGAAGCGGTGGGGAGAGAGAGAGAGAGGGGGGGGGGGAGAGTGGCGGCTTCTCGTAGCTTGGCGCACCGAAGAGGAAAAGGCAACGTGGCACGCTTCGTGGATCCCCACTCTGGAGATCCGATACGATGCGGTCGAGCCTACGGGACGCGCGGCCACCCCCTCCTTCCCCCCTCCCTTTGCCACCTCACGGCCGCGTCACCTGTAGCTGTCGACGGGGCCCCCCCCCCGGCCAAAAGAGAGAGAGCCTGACAAAACGTTCGGGGGAGAAAATACCGGCGACCGAAGTGATGACAAGTTAGATAGAAAAGAAAGAAACTAGCCCGTTTGTCGGGCGTCGCGTGCCGCTCGTGGGCCCACCACCTGTCAGAAAAATCTCTATCTTCGGCACTTGCTCTCTCTCTCTCTCTCTTCGCCGCGGTTTCTTCTCGGCGATGGCCCTTGGCTCGAGTTCGAGCTCCGCGTCCATGGCCGCTGCAAGTTTTCAAAATCACAGCTTCCATGGCCGGGAGACTCTGGGATTAATTGCCATAACTGCAAGCTCGAAGCTCCGTCCGCATGGCTTATGTGAGCTTGAGCTTAAGCATTCGTGGCCACGAGATTTCGCGACTCGGCGGCTCGATATGACGCCCCCGAATTTTATGTGCGGCACGTGTTCTTTTCGATTATAAATCTTTAATTATTATTTGCATGCGGAAGCCAAATAAAATTTCCTCGACAAACTCCCGTACAAGAAAATCGCATGAGCTTAATTAAGGGTTAATACCAAGAAAAATCCCAAACTAGTACATTTGTGACACATTTACCCCAAATTATTTTTTGACCATAAAAAACCCCAAACTTGTACACATGTGACAATTTTACCCTAAACTATTTTTTTGACCACCAAAAATCTCAAATTGGTATACCTGTGACAATTTTACCCTGAACTTACCACAAAAAATCCCAAACTGGTACATATGTGACAATTTTACCTTGAATTAAAATTTTAACATTATTATTTTTATTTTTTTCGAATTTTTATTTATTTATTTTTCATCTTCAACCTTTGGCTGGTCACCGAATCTAGGGCTGCCCAACGCCGGTGAGGGCGGCTCACATTGGCTTCTGCCTTTGGCCGGTCGCCGAACCGACAACTGGCCAAAGGTTGAAGGTGAAGAAAAAAAAGAAAAGAAAAAAGAAAAAATTCAAAAAATAAAAAAATAATAATATTAAAAATTAGTTCGAGATAAAATTGTCACATGTGTACCAGTTTGGGGTTTTTTGTGGTATGTTCGGGGTAAAATTGTCACAGGTGTACCAGTTTGGCATTTTTTATGGTAAAAAATATAGTTTGGGGTAAATATGTCACAAGTGTACCAATTTAGGATTTTTTGTGGTATTAACCCTTTAATTAATGTACATATGCTTCTTTATTTATAGAAAACATCAATTCACAACTTTACGTCATCCAAACAAAATTCAAAAATCCTGAGAAAAGAGTTGGGTTCACTGTCACTAGTACACCAATGCTAACTAAATCACCATCCAACCCAAGGGTTGATGGCCTTCGATATTTTCTTGTTCCCTCCATCGTCATCTCTAGGACCATCCTACAAAACTGAAAAATAATAAGTGAGCCGAAACTCAGTAAATGAAATCTTCAAATTTAAGGTAAAAGATCTTTTGACACTTAACCCGGTACCAACAAATACCATGAGTTCAAGTAGTGAATAATAATTGTAGAAGCACACACTTCATCTTTCTTAAAATGATATGTCAATAGAAATCTTTAACGATATTGCATAAATCATTCACTTAAATGCAAGCAGATGGCAAATTATTTCATGATGCATGGGGAATATCTATTCAGTTTTGTCATGAAGTTCACCAACCCATACAAGTGAATTTGTACTTGCCACCGGTTAGGATCTATCTTGACTTATGAGGCATCCTAAACACTCATGGGACATCCCAAACACGTTGCTAGGAGGCGCTCATTATCCAAGCCTTTTAGCCCTAGCAATCACTTCCCACCCTCATCATACCGGGTAGTTACAGGCTCACCAGCTTCCGCCTGGTTCGTCCCCAAATCATACACCTTCTAGAGAGGGTCCAAGTTTAGTATCCCTAGATTATATTATATAACCGACAACGTGACATTGACAATTTATATAATCTATAACATGAATATTGACAACTCAAATAATCAATAACGTGAACATCTACAACTCAATTAATGGACAATGTGAACATCAACAACTCAAAGATTGACCATGTGATTAATCGATACACTTAGCTAGTAATTTGATAACTTAATCAAAAACAAAAATATCACTTTCAGGTTGAGTATTCGTTGTTTCCACATCTTTTACACAAAAATTGTCATCACATCATAGAGAAAAATCAAACACCCCTCAGGAAAACCATCAAACACTTACTAGACAATCCATCAAACACCTCCTAAGCTTAACAATCCAATTCAAGTGAACGCAAAGATTTCAAATACTATCATTAAAATTGACCTACACTAGACAACAAAGGCAACAAAATATAACAATCATCAACCAATCAAGTAAAAATACTAAGTAAATTAATCTAACTTAACCCCTGGAGTTTTCACTTACCTTGAACAAGATTAGGCTATTTAAGGCTTCGGTCACCTCGTCCAACTCAAAAGATTGGGATAGAAACTTTGATAATATGAGCGTGGGGCCTTCGCTTTTAGTCACGGTTTTAATGATGTAAGTTGAAGAAATGAGTTGATGAGTGAAAGTTGATGAAGTGGGGGCTTGTGTTCTTTTAAAAGTCCCTCTCAGTCGGCTAAAACAAGGAAGAAAAGAGTGGAATTGATTTAACCATGGTTAAGGCATTAATTGTCTTAGGGTTAGAATAATAAGTATATAGAGTAAGTGTTCCAATGAAATTGATTCATGTGCCCCATATGCTAATAGCTAGGGTGCAAATGGATTGATATCATCAGCCAAGAAAAGTGATATTTATGTGAAGCCTTCATTTCATTTGGTCAAGTGTGAGCAATAATTAGGGGTGAGCGTGATTTTAGTATAGAATCTAGAACCTAAGAACTTAACCGATAGGAACTTATTAGTTTCAGGTTCCAAAGTATGTAGGGTAAGTTTCAGATTTAAAAAATTGGAGAACCTGTTTAACGTGTAGGTTCTAAGTAGATGAAATCTGGAACTTGAAGCTTTAAATTTTAAACAAGTTTTTTTTTTTTTTCTTGATCTATGTCTTTGCGTGATCCTCCAATATTTTATGGCGTTAAATGTTGAATGTATAATCTTGAACCACTAGTTTGAGCTTTCATTTTATAACTTGTTAATGTTTCATATTAGTCGTTTGTCTAAATATAAGTTGTGGTTAGTGGATCGTAGTATCAAGTAGTAGTTATTAAAGGTGATGATTGACTGTAATTATTCAATTAATAATACAGTTGGAACTTTGATAGACCTTAGAACCGGTGACAAAATAGGTTCCAGGTTCCGACAGGTAAATTCCAGGTTCCAAAAAATGAAGAACATGTACCCGATGGTAGGTAACTGGAATTTGTAAGGAATCAGAAATCACTTACCCCTAGCAATAATCATTCTAAGCATTAATGAACCAAGGCCAAATTTCATGAGGCAATGCATGACCTCATCATTACCAAGCTCCATATCTTTAAAAGGAAAATGTGTGAGGGATTAAATACTTAGGAAAAATAGAAAAAATAAGCATTGATGGGAAAATTGCCAATTGATTCGATCATAAGATTTTCATAATAAATATTTTGTTAGGTTACCAAAGTATTTACTAAATTAATACGTAACAAGGAAATCGGTTTCGATTCTCAATATCGATAAATCCAAAAATATTATTACAGAACACAAAAATTTTTGAACGTCACACTCAACATATGTTAGCCATGGTCAAAAGGTTATGCTCAAGCTTGTGCTCTAGGCTCGAATCCCAAGCTCTGTGGCTACGGCGATGACTAGACTTCGGATTGAGAATCCTTGGCCATAAGTCTCTGGATCTAGTGGCTATGGACGGGATTCGAAACTCAAGCGACCATGATAAAGCCATGGCCATAAGCTTGAAGCTCGAACATGCTTGCAACCGCGAGCTCGAGCTATATCGCCATGAAGGCCGAGATGTTGGGCTCAAGTTCAAGCTCTATGGCCATGGTGGTCGCAAAGAAGTGAGAGGAAAAGCAAGTGCAGGAGAGAGAGAGATGAGGAGAAAAGCAAGTGCATAAGGCTTCGTTCGTTTGACAAAAATGATCCATTTTTGGAAAATATTTTTCCGGAAGTTATTTTCCTGGAAAATGTTTTCCCTGGAAGTCATTTTCTTGTGTTCGGCTGAAATCTGAAAAAGTTTTAAAAATATTTTCCGCCATTCGCAAGTAAAATATTTTCCAGACTTCACCACTTGGGCATGCACTTGCCTTTTATGCATAGGATTTCTAGCAAGCTTAATGTAAGCATCATCGTAGAAATGGTTGCAATTCTTGGATCAACTCGCTGTCACCTAGAATGGAGACTCAACACAAACAGAACAAACAGAGCAAACAGAGCAAACTCAGATATTATATAACAAACTTTGGGAACTTGACTTAAAACGATTGATACCAGGCAAGGACTATAAGATAGATTGTGGTGAGGGAAAGAAGGTCTATCAAAAGGAAGACAGGGCATAGGGAAGCTTATTTAGTTGGCTGAATGAAGATGTATTCAGAAAGCCTACTTACTCTCGCTCTTGTTCTTTTCTTGATAATTACAATTCAAATGGAGGTTGCAAAGAAGTTGTGAGCAGTAAAGCAGCCATTTCTCATAATCGCATCTCATATATTATATTTTAGCAGAGAGCAAAGCAAGAAGAACTAGTTATTGCAAAACATAAGTGCATCTTGAGATTCTACACCGACCACAATATTCAAATACAAGAAAGCAAAAGAACTTTTTGTTACTACATACCCAAGTTCTTGTCGAGGGTCTTGGTGAATTGGTTCAAAGCTGGCGGAACCTTCAACCTCTGCCTCAAAATTCTCCTCTTCCTCTGAAAATCTGAACAGTCTTGGGGAACTTGATGAATGGCTCCCTGAACCAAAAGGAACGCCAAAAGGCAAACTCGATCATGTCAACCCGACAACATAACAAATACCTAAAGATCTAATGAACTCCGTAATCAATCCGACCATTCAGCCGTCCCCAACCCTAGAATGCAACATTCCCATCAGACCCATCAACAACGAATCGACGACACGCTCAATTAACGAACAACCCGAACAGACAAATAGACGAAGACCCAACTACTAATAGCGCCTCGGCATTCTTCAAAATCGCGTCTCGGTGGGACAAGAAGATTACCTCGGAATCGCGTCTATGTCTAGGTGGGACGAGAAGAGGGACCACACAAAGTGCAAGCCAGCAACATAGAAGGAGCTGATCTGGAGATGAGAGACCAGAGAAAGTACGAGCCAGCAACGGAGAACGAGTGGATCTGGAGATGAAGAAGCGCGAGCCAGCAATGGAGAACAAGTAGATCTAGAGATGAGGAATGAGACAAAGTGCGAGCCAGCAATGAAGAACAAGCAAATCTGAAGATGAGGGACGAGACGAAGAAGGCTTAAGAAAGATGAGAAACAGAGAGCGATGCGAGAGGAGGCAAGGGCGAGAGGGCTTGAGGGGTAATGTGAGGGCAAACAAGAAAGAAGGAAAATGATTTCCTCTTTCTCAAAAGAGGAAATCATTTTCCCCAGTTTGTAGAAGGATTTTTTTCATTAGTGGAAAACATTTTCCTTAGGAAGTTATTTTTCGCTCCCGAACACCGGAAAACCTAGAAAATATTTTTTCAAAATATTTTCCACCAAACGAACACAATATAAGAGAGAGATTATTTTAATTGGTGGGCCTGCGCGAGCTGACACATGACGAACGATGAATGGGCTAGTCTTTTGTTAACTTGTCATCGCTTTGGTTGCCAATATTTTCTTGAGTTAAGGTGTTTTGGAAACAAAATTATAAAAGAAAAAATTATAAACAAAATTCCAAACTATATTCACCTTTACACATTTATTTTAAACATTTTTTTGTGATATAAAAACCTCAAACTGTATCCACGACATGATGACTCATTTACCCCGAACTTTTCTTATGACATCAAAACTCTACTTGAATATGTGTGACACATTTATCTTCCATCGAGAGTACATAGTTTTTTAGCCAAAACAACGTCATGTCAACACAATTTGCCTTCCACAATCCATGAAGGGATATTTTTAACGATGTTCATTGACAGAATATTGACGAGGGTAAAAGTGTCAAACAAGTCAATTTTTGGACTTTTGGTATCACAAAAAAGTTAAAGTAAATACGTCACAGTGAGTACAATTTGAAGTTTTTTGTTAACTTTTTTTTCCAAATTATAAATGCCTTTGAATCTAACTCAGCATCTCCAAAAGTCCTTAATTCAATGCAAGTCCCACCCAGTATTGGCATTTAGCATTTTCAGGATGCTCCTTTCAAGGTTAATGCATTCTTATTTTTTTCCAACTTTGCCCTCACCAATATTCTCATATTTCAGTTTTGCCCTCAAAATCACTGTTCATGTTCTCCTCACTGAACCAACCATTCCAAATCCATATCTGGTCTCTGGTATGATGCCCCACTAATGGTCACTTGGCTCGCCAACGGTTGTTCAGGGTGATGGAGGGTTTGGGTTCACACAACTAAGTCAATGATCGCAGGGATGGATCGCCAAAGTCATGGGAGCCTCGGTGTCACCTTGCCCGACCTCTTTTGACAATTCGATCCTTGCCAGTTGATCGCTCCGGAAACCCTAGCTTCAATCCGGTTCGTGTTGTCGTCATCGTCAAGACCACTGGTTTGTCAGTTTCCCAAGGACCCATCTTTGGTTCGTGTTGTATGGGGCTTGAGTCTGTTAATTTATGCTTAGATGAAACCGGGTTGGTACTTGAATTCTGGGGTGATTGCTGGTTTGAGTGTTGTTAAAGTTTATTTGGAATAGCGTGGGTTTGTTGATGTACTTTTGGTTCGAATCACACTTATTGCTTGCTCTCCTGCTTTCTTAGAAGATGGAGAAACTGAAGTTCGAATACTTTGAGCTTGCGGTTGAGTGTTGATTCTTAATAGCTAACTAATTGGGTGAAGAAATTCAAGTACCGAGATTCGTTCTTTAATGCCTAACCATGATTTGATTTTGGGGCAAAGCGATTGATTTGTTTCATCAGGTTTGCTTCCACAATGGAGACGATGAACAATAGTCTTGGCCTCTGTTTTTTTCTGTTTTTCTTTAACTCCAAAGCTACTTTGGAAAAGTACACCAAACGTCACTTAACCAGAGGATATTTGCTTAATGCATCTTGAGTCAATGAAATTTGAGAAAATCACTTTGCGTTTACCCCAAACATTGCCAAACGCATGCCCTGGACTTACTGGCAATTTAGTATCCTCACCCTGGTCAATCCAAGCTTTTACTCAAAGGAGTTCTTTTGGCCCAATTGTAGTTTGATAAGGAGAAATTTTTAAGATATAACTACTTCAGATAATAGGTAAGAATGGAGATAATGATACAAATAATTTCTGAACTTTAGCCCAATATGTAATGTGATCGTTGAAGTTTTTAATTATTTAATATGGTCCCTGAATATTTAATTTATTCAATGTGGTCCATATACTTTTGGTTAATGTTTAATGTAATCTCTGAATTATATGAAATATTTAATTTAGTCCCATAACTTGAATTAATGGAAGAATTGCATTGAATATTTTTGAATAGTTTAGGGACTAAATTGAACATATATAAAAAGTTCAAAGATGATATTGAACAAATTAAAAATTCAGGAACCACATTGAACAAATTACAAGTTTAAGGACATTGTTATATATTGGGCCAAAATTCAAAGACTATTTAAGTAATTTTCCATAAGAATTTGAGCTTGAGAAGATGAGATACAAATTTTTTATTAAATTAGTATGTATTAGATATTTTTTAAATTATTACTAAAGGAAATTCTTGAACCTAGGGGCTAGTCCAAAGTTCCTTGAGTAAAAGTTAGAGTGTTTGGTAAAAAAAATTTTAGACCATTTCTATTCAAAGCTAGCATTGGCAAAATCCAAGCAAATCTTCCATTGTTTTGGCTTTGCAGCATTCTTGGAAAGTTTTCTCATGAGTTAGTCGATTTTTTTCTTTCAACTTTGCCCACATTAATACTATTGAATTCCTATTTTGCCATCATTTTCACTTTTCATGGTCTCACTCAACCAAAAGCACCCATCGTCCGCTACTCTAGATCTCCAGTTGACATAGAGTCTAGAGTCGACGGTTGCCAAGGGACATTCGTAGAGGGTCGAGTGTCACCGATGGTCATTGAGATATGAGTTTATGGGATCAGCATTCTCGCGACTTGGGTCACCGAGGTCATGCGACCCTCCGCCTCGCGTCACCTTGGCCAACAGAAGACTGTGGGCTTTATTTGGAAAAAGTCTCGATCTTGCGACCCTTGACTTCACTTTGCGAGGACTGCCTAAGGTAACACGACCTGAGGGGAGGGCCACCAAGGTTCACACAACCCTTAGCATCGCCTTCTCTAGGTCTCTCAAGATCGCTCAACCTTGGCATCGCCTCGCCTGTCTCGCCTGTCCTCTTCGACGACTTAATCCTTGTTAGCTTCAATTGCTTTTCCCAAGTTTGTTGATTCGATCCTCTCCATTCCCTAGTAGTCATGCCCTCTGTTTTTTCCTCTCTCTTATTTTACTTCAAAGTTGCTTTGCATAAAAATACACCCAATGTGAATTGACCCAACGATATTTATTTAGAGCAAATACACCTTGAGTAAAAAATCTTTGAAGAAATGACTTTACAATTCTCAAAAGCTCTTCCAAATGCACCCTTAGTCAGCCGGTGACCATCTCATTCACATATGGAGCTACGAAAAAGATCACTTTACTCCAAACATCGAGACCAATATAGGATGAATCAAGAAACCTTGATAAAGGATTGCTCGTTAAGGATAGTGATTTACTAAAGACAACAGATAGATTGTGCAATCAAATAATGAGTTGATGCAGGCTATGATCCAACAAAAGGCTACTATCCTCAAAACCATGCTTTCAGATAACCAAAGAGCTATGGAGTCGGTCGGAAAGCAAGTTGAGAAGCTAGCGGGTTAAATCGAAGTTCGGCCCCCATCGCAAGACAAAGGAAAGGCCATTAAGGTTGATAACATTCCCACCCCCTCCACCTAAACCCGACTTACGGTACGGGAACGTTCATACCACGAGTTAAAAAAACAAAGCCGAGACATTAATAAGCCGAGGCACCAATTAATGCCGACCGAAGCCAGAGTCCAAAGCAAAGTAATAACGCCTGAGGGGCAAGCTCATGACCAGTCCATTCCAAACCGAGCCCGCGCTTACCATATGTAACGCAAGTAACGATAAAATGTCGAAAAGAAATGCAAGTAAACATCGAAATCAAAAGCCTGAAGTAGAAAAAGAAGAACATCGAAACGAGATCCGTGCACCTCTTCAGCGTGCTGAAAAAAGAAAACGTCCTTGTCCCAAAAAGGAATAAAAAAAAAAGTATTTTCCTCTATTTTTTACTTCTTTCTTTTTTAATATTTGGGTTGCAATTTGCAGCAGAATGAATGTCTGTCGCCCTGCTCGTCATCGCCTCGTCGGTGGTGACCGTGCTCTCTTTGGAGTTTGCTCCTCCCCTCTCTCTCTCTCTCTTCCAATTCCATACCATTTCCCCCCTTTTATAAAAAAAAAAAAAAAAAACACGAATTAATAATTCGTTTTTCCGACAAAAAAGTCCATTAAAGAAGAAATGACTTTAAAATTCTCAAAAGCTCTTCCAAATGCACCCTTAGTCAAACTATTTTTAACCATCTCATTCACATATGGAGCTACGAAAAGATTACTTTTACTCCAAACATCGAGACCAATATAGGATGAATCAAGAAACCTTGATAAAGGATTTCTCGTTAAGGATAGTGATTTACTAAAGACAACAGATAGATTGTGCAATCAAATAATGAGTTGATGCAGGCTATGATTTTCAAAAGGCTACTATCCTCAAAACCATGCTTTCAGATAACCAAAGAGCTATGGAGTCGGTCGGAAAGCAAGTTGAGAAGCTAGCGGGTTAAATCGAAGTTCGGCCCCCATCGCAAGACAAAGGAAAGGCCATTAAGGTTGATGACATTCCACCCTCTCCACCTAAACCCGACTTACGGTACGGGAACGTTCATACCACGAGTTAAAAAAAACAAAGCCGAGACATTAATAAGCCGAGGCACCAATTAATGCCGACCGAAGCCAGAGTCCAAAGCAAAGTAATAACGCCTGAGGGGCAAGCTCATGACCAGTCCATTCCAAACCGAGCCCGCGCTTACCATATGTAACGCAAGTAACGATAAAATGTTGAAAAGAAATGCAAGTAAACATCGAAATCAAAAGCCTGAAGTAGAAAAAGAAGAACATCGAAACGAGATCCGTGCACCTCTTCAGCGTGCTGAAAAAAAGAAAAACGTCCTTGTCCAAAAAAAGAATAAAAAAAGTATTTTCCTCTATTTTTTACTTCTTTCTTTTTTAATATTTGGGTTGCAATTTGCAGTAGAATGAATGTCTGTCGCCCCGCTCGTCATCGCCTCGTCGGTGGTGACCGTGCTCTCTTTGGACTTTGCTCCTCCCCCTCTCTCTCTCTCTTCCAATTCCATACCATTTCCCCCCCAAAATATAAAAAAAAAAAACAAAAACACGAATTAATAATTCGTTTTCCGACAAAAGAAAGAAAGAAAGGAAGAAAGGAAGAAAAAGGAAAAAGAAAAAAGACAAACAACATCGAAAGAAGGAGGAACAAGTCAAGCGCAATCAGTCAGTCAGTAACCCACACACACACTATCGCCCTAAGACGCTTCCTCGAACTTTCTCCCTCCCTTCCTCCCTCTCTCTCTCTCTCTCTCTCTCTCCCCGTGTGCGCCTATAATTCCATCGCCATCGAATTCAGCGGCGCTCGGTTCCTCCGCCCTCCTCCCGCGCAGCTTCTTCGGTCGCCTCCGCCTCCGCCTCCTCCCCCTCCGCCGGACGCCGCCGCGGATGGCGCCGGCCCGAGCCGTCGCGGACGATCGTGTTCCGGTTCCGGTGCGGCGCTTGAGGTCAGTTTTTGTCTCGGCGGAGTTTGCTTGTTGTGTTGTTGTTTCTGTTTTCAGTGTTTTTTTTTTTGGGGGTGGGTTTACGCCGTTTCGAGCTTTGGTTCTTGTGTCGAGGCTCGCCTTTAACTGTCGCCGCGGACGGTTACCCTTTTGCTCCCTCGGTTTCCTAAGACTCCGGATTTAGGCGGCGGCGGCAGCAGCAGCTCCGGCGGCTCTCTTGAATGACGTGTTGCCGTGTTTCTCCTGCCTTTTTTACGGGATTGGATGTGGAGGCGCGCTTGCGTTTTCGGTGTTTCGAGTGAAATTGGGGAGGGATGATTGCTTTGGTTTCAACTAGCACGGAAAGGTTTTGTTGACTCTTGTGTGAAGCTATACCGTTTCATAGAGGCATTTGATACTTAATTTGTGTAGAGATGATGGAGCAATTATGTTTTACCCGTGCTTTCATGGTAATTGGTGAGTGACGCTTTCGAATATGGAAATGGAGGGTGCTGGCGCTGGCTGGCGCTGGCACTGGGTAATGGACTGATTTAAGGAAGTAATTTTTCCTCTGGGGTTGCTGTAAATCATGGGAATTATCCCAGATTTCGGTTTCCTGTCTCTGAAAATTATGATATGTGACTAGTGCAATCTTTATGTTTTCCGAATCATATGTGTGATTCACTATCAGCAGAATTAGTTGACAATGTAAATTCTTTTTCTCCCCCCCCCCCTTTTGCATCTGTGTTCACAGCTAGCGCCAGTTCAGTTCATGGAGAGGATCTCGGACTCTGACAGTATATTGTTCGGGATTTCTTATTCGTGACGGTGTACTGTAACTGTTGATAGAAATGGATTATCAGGCAGAGAAATTTGTAAGGTATCTCATCCGAAATCCCAAAGCAGCTCTTCCTTCTGCTTCTCTCGCTGTCCTATGGGTTGTGGTAGCCATCGAATTTGTAATATCTTAGGTACGAGATAACTTGCCTGTACTGTGTTGAACATGGAAGAAAGGTTAGTTTACGTGAACCAGGATATATGATGACCTATTCTGAATATGTTTCTCTTGAACTCTAAGCATTGAAGTTTGGAATTTTACTGCTCAAACACAACGTTGCTTAGGTTTCGATAGGACAAGATGTTAACAGTATCTTCTACCATTATTATGTGGTTTATGGCATTTTTCAGGTTTCAGCCCCATAGTTCTGATAAAGCTAATGAAAGGAGATATGGCGGAAATATAGGATTACGGGCAGGGAAATTTAGGAATGTCCTAAGTTCAGCTTCAGACAAGTTTCAGCGAGGCTTCGAATTTGGTTCTGGACGCATGAAAGACATTGGAAAATCATGGAAATCGTGTTCTTTCACTACCATCCTGGCAAAAGTATTGCAATCCAAAAAGGGAGTTCTTGATCCACAAGGCCCATTTCTTCAGAAATGGAATAAGATATTTGTGCTTTCGTGCATTCTCGCTGTGTCATTGGACCCTCTGTTCTTCTATGTTCCTATTATTAATGATGACGAGAAGTGCCTTGACTTGGATAGAAAGATGGAGATTACAGCCAGTGTATTACGTTCCTTCACAGATATCTTTTACATCCTACATATTATCTTTCAATTCAGCACAGGCTTCATTGCACCAGATTCTCGAGTGTTCGGAAGAGGTGTTTTAGTTGAAGATACATTGGCTATAGCAAAGAAATACATAGTTTCATACTTTCTAATTGACATTCTCGCGGTCCTTCCCCTTCCACAGGTGCCGGAAAATTTTCAATGACCTTTCTCAAGAAATATATTTCTTATCATTTCATATCTATATTAACTAACACAAATTTCTTGCTGGGTTTTGTCATTTTTGTGTATCATTTAGGTTGTGATTTGGATTGTTATACCAAAACTGAGGGGTTCGAGACCTTTGAATACGAAGAACTTATTGAAATTCGTAGTTTTCTTTCAATACATTCCAAGGGTTATTCGTATATACCCATTGTACAGAGAAGTAACAAGAAGTTCAGGCATCATCACAGAGACTGCATGGGCTGGAGCTGCCTTTAATCTGATCCTGTATATGCTTGCTAGTCATGTAAGTTCTGTTACTCTTTTGCCTATTCA
The DNA here is from genome assembly GCA_024733475.1 of Syzygium grande. Lineage (NCBI taxonomy): Eukaryota > Viridiplantae > Streptophyta > Magnoliopsida > Myrtales > Myrtaceae > Syzygium > Syzygium grande. The sequence continues at coordinate 12,457,030 of JAMXDD010000004.1, read as the reverse complement.
TGGATGCCTCATTTCTTGCTATATATTGATATATATCATCTTGTGCTATCTTACATTCATAGAAACATGTTGCTTTCATACTCTTTATATTTCCTTTTTATTTACTAAGTTGAACAAGCCGTTGTAGAGAAATTAGTTTTCTCTTGCAATTTCTGTTAAGCTTTCACTTATCTGTGGTTATTATAGGTTATTGGTGCCTTTTGGTACCTATGTTCAATAGAACGAGAGACCACATGTTGGCAGCAAGCATGTGATGATCGACATGAATGCAACCCTGCTTCTCTGTATTGTGATTACCCTCAGGATACAGTCAATGCATTCCTCGATTCTTCTTGCCCTATACAGACACCAAATACAACTCTATTTGATTTTGGAATATTCCTGAGTGCCCTTCAAGCTGGTGTTGTGGAGTCAACTGATTTTCCACAGAAGTTCTTTTTTTGCTTTTGGTGGGGACTGCAGAATTTGAGGTACACATGAAAGTCTAAGCATTTTACACTTGTTACAAGTGCTGATTACATATACTGAGGATTTATATCTTCTTGTTGCATGGATGAAGATATCAAAGATTTAAAGTTTTCTTATGGCAGCATGTGCTGTTCCGATCGCTTTGTGATTCGGACGGTGGCACTGAGTCTTCCATTGTTGTAGTAGACACGTCGTTATCTCCTGGTCTAAGGAGTCATTTGGAAAGAGAATGGATAGTTAGTGAAGCTGTGGAGAACATTTATTGCTGAGCCGTCCTTATTTAGGTAGATGAAATGTTATGCCTATCTCAAACGTGGTTTCAATAGAGAAGGACACTTAAGCTCGGTTGGGGTGATCTGTTGAGCTTGGCTTTAGTTGTCGTGTATGTAAATCTTTTTGGTTGGAGTAATCGATGGGATCTCTGCGGTTGATTACTTTGTAAATTAATTTGAACTTATACATGCTTTTCCTTGCAGTTCTCTTGGTCAAAACCTTAAGACAAGTGTATTTGTCTGGGAAATCTGCTTTGCAGTTTTCATTGCCATTGCTGGCTTGGTGTTGTTTTCTCTTCTCATTGGAAATATGCAGGTTGGTTTCGCTCGTTTTATTTTTTTTAAGACTTATATTCAAATGTTTATGTGTGAAATGGGCCACTTGTAAAGTCGGGCTTAATCCTTGTCTGAAGGAGGGTCCTCATAAGCTTTCAACTCAGGGTTACCATGCCGCCTCCATCCAATTCCCTGTCACTCAGTTTGTGGATTCTGATCTTGTATCCCATGGACTGTACTGTTAGAATGTTTAGTGAAGCTAATCTGTGCTATGAATGTCTAGGAAAATTTCTGTTTTGTATTGGTTGGTTGTGTCTTTGTTACTAATGATCTTGGCAGCTGAAGTCTGTACTGATAGGCAAGATCTTTTCTTTGAAACAGACATATTTGCAATCAACAACAACAAGATTGGAGGAGATGAGAGTAAAAAGAAGAGATGCGGAGCAGTGGATGTCCCATCGTCTGCTGCCTGAGAATTTGAAGGACAGGATTAGGAGGTACGAACACTACAAATGGCAGGAAACCAGAGGTGTTGATGAAGAGAATCTTCTACGCAATCTACCCAAGGATCTTAGAAGGGACATTAAACGCCATCTCTGTTTGGCTCTTCTCATGAGAGTGAGTGTTTTTGAATGAATTTGTTTTCATCTATCATAGTGCTTATTCATCTCTTCTATATTTTTGTTTGATTTTCTTATTGTTAGCATGAGCATTTGGCTAGAGTTTCATAATGGGTGCTAATATTTGATAATTGTAATATAATGGGATAATAACACAAATAGTCCCTGAATTTTGGTCTAATATGTAATGAGATCTCTGAACTTTTTATTTGTTTAATGTTATCCCTGAACTTTAGCTTTATATTCAATGTTGTCCTTGAATTTTAGCCTAATATTCAACGTGGTCCTTGAACTTTTGGTACATGTTTAATGTTGTCCTCGAACTATGGGAAAATGTTCAGTGTAGTCCTTCCATTAATTCAAGTTTAAAGACTACGTTGAACATTTTCCTAGAGTTCGGGGATTACATTGAACATATACCAAAAGTCCAGGGGTCACTTTGAACAAATTAAAAGTTTAAGGACTACATTGAAAATTAGGCTAAAGTTCAAGAACTACATTAAATAAATTAAAAGTTTCATATTGGGCTCAAATTCAAGAACGGATTGTGTCATTTTCCCAATTGTAATATGGCATTGTGATTGTAGGACAGATATAAGTCTTATCTTTAGATATAAATCCTATGAATGGGGGAGAAAAGAGTAAGTGTTAATGGGCATCTCTTGTTATAAGTGGTGCTTGACTGGATTGTGAAAACACTGATTGTTATTTCCTCCCTTTTTCAATGCAAAAAGGTGCCAATGTTCGAGAAAATGGATGAGCAACTGTTAGATGCAATGTGCGACCGTCTTAAGCCAGTTCTTTACACGGAGGACAGCTATATCGTTCGGGAAGGGGACCCAGTTGACGTGATGCTCTTTATCATGCGAGGCAGGCTATTGACCACGACCACCAATGGTGGGAGGACGGGATTTTTCAACTTGGAATATCTCAAAGCTGGTGACTTTTGTGGAGAAGAACTTCTCACATGGGCACTTGACCCACATTCCTCGTCAAACCTCCCAATCTCGACCAGAACCGTTCAAGCCTTAATAGAAGTGGAAGCTTTTGCCCTGGTCGCCGATGACCTTAAGTTTGTTGCCTCTCAATTTCGGCGGCTTCATAGCAAGCAGCTACGACACACTTTCAGGTTTTACTCACAGCAGTGGAGGACATGGGCAGCTTGTTTTATACAAGCCGCGTGGAGGCGCTACACGAGAAAGAAGCTGGAAGAGTCTCTTCGAGAGGAGGAAAACAGGTTACAGGATGCTTTGGTGAATGGTGGTGGGAGCTCACCAAGTTTAGGTGCCACCATCTATGCATCACGTTTTGCAGCAAATGCCCTTCGCGCCTTACGGAGTAAAGGGGTGAGGAAGGCGAGGATGCCGGAGAGAATACCTCCAATACTACTTCAGAAGCCGGCAGAGCCCGACTTTACTGCTGAAGAGCAATAGTCGGTAGCATTCGGTGATTTATGTGATGCTGATGTATAGAAATGAAGATTTCATTGCATTAGAGCAATGTCGCGTCGCTTGCCATAGGTCTGTGTATATCTTTTTTGATATTTTATATACGGTCACTGCTGCCGCTGTTTGTCATATGGAGTTAAGACAGGTGATTAAACCGAATCATGTGTAATCAGTCATTTCACAGCCAAAAAAAATCGGTGAGATTCGTATTTTCTCTCTGGATTTCTCCAGCTTAAGTGTTGGAAGAACCACGATTAGTCTCCTCGATGATGTTACCTTGTCCCTCTAGCCCAAAGTACTATTATGTCAGCCACTATTTGCAGACTATATAGTGCCGAAAATCATGTTTTTTCTTTTTCTGTAATGAAAAAACCAACTTGAATGCAAGCATTCATCCCGGTGTTACGGAGACCATGCTGTTTTGTGTAGCTGATTGCTTCTTTCTTTTCTATTTTTCTGTTCCCACCCTTTTCTGGAGGGAACATGAAGAAATTATAAGAAAAAAAGACCTTGGTGCCCACTTGTCCAGAGAGTAAGTCACACTTCAGTCACCGACTTCTGTTATTTTCTTGTCAATAATGCAGCAATTGATGTTGAGAGGATAAGACTTGAGGGTTTCCAAATTTTGCATATCCACTGTTGACTCAGAGTAGCAGATATATGCTCTTGCTTTGTCCAAAAAGTTCTAAATTTATTCTATGGTGGGCTAGTTCAGTTTTAAATTTTTCAATTATGATAATTTAGTTCTAAATCTTTCAAACTTTTAGATGATTTGCCAATTTAATTCTAAAAATTTTAACAATTTGTCAATTTTAGCTAGAAATTGCTGACGTGATGGTCAAGTTAGCCCTAGCCGTCCTTCGTGGAATAGTCGGCACTAACATTGACAATATTTATTTCACTTTTTTCTGTGTTTCTATTCGTTTTTTCTTTTTTGTTGTTCCCTTTTTCCCTATGCAGGGGATGATCGATGGCAGGCGGAGGGCGCTGGCCCAAGCGCAGGCAATATAGCTGCTCTCGCCCGATTTGGGAAGGGGACCCAGTAACTAGACTTTCCTCTCACGGCTAGAGTGATAGTCGTGGACATGAGATGCTTCGCTCTAGACTTCATAAAGTGATTCTGTTGGGTAGTCGAAAAATCAAGCAGAAACAACGAAAAGAAAAGGACTTGGAAGTGAGTGTTTTTCGCTCTAGTCCTGTGAAGTCGATGCTTGCTGTGATGACAGCTTGTACTATGTTCCATTCAACTGGAAAAAGATTGATTCTCTATGCTACTCTGCAGAAGAATATACTAGCTTTGAGCTGTTTTATTATCCTGGAATAGAAAGAAAAAAATGTGAAGGAATTACGAGTCTATTTATGCCTCTGATATTCTCTGTCACCAATCAGCAAGAGAAAAAATGGTGCTGAAACTCAATATCTCGAATTGAAGAAGACCTGATCTGGTAGAATAAATCTGGACAATATTGATGTTACTACGGGCCTACGGCAATGCTTTATCTCGTTCACACCCTCAAAACTTGTGCTTGTCAAACAAATCTTTAGTGAATGAAAGTTCCGAGAGTCGTGACTCGGTAAAATCAAGTTGGAAATTTCCATGTCTCACTCAGCAAACAAAAAACTGAAGCTGAACAAGGGAGGATTATGTGCTTATGGGACAAGTTAAACCATCCATGTTCACGTGTTTTGGACATGAGTCAACCAAAGTATTAAGTTGGTTCTCAGTTTCTGATAGACTTGCGGCTAGACAAGAAAAATCCATGGGTCCACTAATAATTCTGGAGCTGAATCACTGTGCATCCGAAGGAAATAACTATGGGAGATGAAATCCTGCGTACTGATCACAGTCGTAATTCGACATTATGCCATAACAAAGAAGCCACCTTCTTCCACATATTCTCTTGCAGTAGAAACTTATTACAGGGGCCTTATAAGAGAAATCCCGAACTCCTTTTTACAAAAATCATCATGAAAATAAGAAGTTGTGCATATTGTTTGTCACAAAATTTGCTATTCTTGTGATGTTGATTGCATCAGTTCACTTGGTTTACATTTCACCTGTATGAATGTGAGCCTTAATCTTCTAGAGCATAATGCCTATATGATATCTGAGAACCTAACTCTGAAGAAAAAGCCATTGCCAATTCTAATATGGAAACTCGAACATGTTGGCAAAAAGGCATTTCTCATCTTTCTGGGATTATAGATTTGTACAAATGTAAAACGAGGGAACTATTCTTAAAGGTCTTTTTTCCCCTCAGGATTCAGAGTCAGAAACCTGAGAAGCGTGTTGAGGAGTATCTAATATTACTGGACTCGACCGTGCAATGATTGCACAAAAAAAAAAAAAAAAAGAACCTGACAGGAACTCTGCATTGTGGCCATGACCGTGGTCTTATCTGCAATCCTTATTAGGATGAAGAATATTTTGTTAAGGCCGATGGAGGCTTCTGTCAAGGAAGATATCTTGGTGTTGTGTACCGTCTGAGTCTCGGTGGATCCTTTTCTCTTTTATATATTGAAGATCAAAGACGGTTCAAATACCTCGAGTTGGACAAAAGCTTAAGGACTGCAGCAATTGTCATGCACTCAGCAGTAGATCTTCTTCATGCGGTACTTCTGCTGCTTTCACTCTGCACTGAAAACCCATCACCTGGATCTAATAGAATTGCCCAGCTAATCAGCCTTCTTGCAGATCTTTCCCTTCCTCAGTTAAGAAGAAAACTTTTTCTGCAGAAGCTAAAAAGCAAATGCCTGAAGTTTTTTGTAAACTAAATTTAAATGCTTTCTCATGTTCCTACGGGAGTCATCAAATAAATGACTCATCGTATGTCTGATAGCGGAAGATTTAAACCATACCTCTACCACCACAGATAAAAAGGACCCAACAGCTCAATTGTTGGCTGATATTTTCAATTGCCTACTCGATACTATGTTGATTTAGTAGAATTATGTTATCCAACGCTTATTCAAAAGAGACCCTCCTTAAAATCACGCAGCTAGTGTCGATGTTATGCTGTTTTAACGGTCAGGTGATGATTTTAGTTGTCATTTCATTAATGAGAGGCCCAAGATCCTTCCAGCAATGAATATACTGAAAGTAGTTGCGCTTTTCCAACATGTTCCCGTGTTCTTTGAATCATCCCCTCATATGCGATAGCCAAAAAACATCTGGCACACTTTCCAAATATGGATGGGCTGATGGTGCACTAAATCTCATCCTTTACACGTTTGCTAGTCATGTAAGTATTGCTAGCCAAATGGTTTTCTCTAGAAATCTGAGCAAAACGCCACATCTTGGCTTGTATGTCATTGGAAATGGGCATCTTCTGAGGTTTGTTGCATCTTTTTAGGAAGGAATGAACATGTTGAGAAACAGGTAATAGACCTGTGTCCCCAAGGAGATGGGAGAGGTTCTCGATTCGTCATGCAATGCAAATTTAATCAGAATCTCGTAAACCTCTTACTTAGTTTAACATTTCTATCTGGTGGCTTGCTTGTATTCTAGGTATTTGGAGCCCCTTGGTACTTGCTGTCAAAGAAACGTGGCGTGTTGGACACAAGCATGCAAAAGCCGCGTGGATTGTGTTGTTGCATCATTGTACAGTGATGCACTTCAGGAGATAAGATATTCCTGGAAGATCTTTCCCCTTTTCAAGCACAGACGGTGAATGCCTCGATGCCTTCAATCTTGCATTCAGGGCTCCACTGATTTGGAGAACGAGTCCTATTACTGCTTTTGATGGTCCCCGCCAAACCTGACCTTGTGCTCCATTAGAGCCTCTTAAAATTTCTTCATAGGTTTTATCCCATGCTAAATTTACAGGAGACAAAGTTCCTAAATTAGAAGCTTCATTTATGACTCGGCTTCAGGGCTTATCTTCTGACTAGTGCACACTACTGGCAAATCTTTTGCAGTGCTCTTGGTCAGAACCTGAAATCAAGTGCTTATCGATGGGAAATCTGCTGTGCGGTTCGTATTTCCATCTCGGGCTTGGTCTTATCTCTGCTTATTGAAAATATGCAGGTTGGTACTTTGCCAAAGGGAGAGAAAAGATGGTTATGAGCACCTGTACCTGATATTTATGCCTGTTATTTAGACTGTCCCCATTTTGAGACCATGCAAATAATTTCTGCCGCATAATTCAGCTTTACCTGGAGAAAATGTGTTGCGTCAGCTTCCAGTTGAGGCATTCGTATCTTCAGACGAAGACGCCATCGAAATTGGAGAAAATGTGGGACAAAAAGCGAGATTTGGAGAGGTGAAGACAGTAGCCTTTAATCCTGAAGAAACTGAGGAAGCAAATAAGTTGGTGTCAAGCCATCAGATGGCAGGAGACTAGAGGTGTCAAACTTGAGAAATTGCTCCACAATATCCTTCTGGACTTGAGGAGAGACATGAAGCCCCATCTCTGCAAGGAGGTCTTGAAAAGAGTGAGTTCTCTAAGTTATATAAACCTCCCATCTGGTCCAAAGACACATGTTTCCATGAAATGCTGCGTTAGTCGAGCATTCCTGCTTCACATTTGGAAGAAAGAGGTTGAAGCATTATGAAGGCTTTGACCATTTCATGACATCAGTCACATAGAAATTTCCTCCTCTTGCATGCATATGAAGGCGACGACTTTCCAAGCGCTAGTTAAAGGATCTTCCAAGTGGGAAAGTCTCTGCGACCGTCTCAAGCCAGTGCACTTTGCAGAAAGAAGCTATATCCTTCACGCCGGAGACCTAGTCCACAAGAGGGTCTTCATATTAGAAGACAAGATTTCATCCTTCGTCAACAAGCGTTATGGGCTCGGGGGGTCATGTGGCAACCATCTCAGAGACACTCAGAGCGGTTCACGCATTTCCCTTCATTCAAACAACCTCTGGCCGCCCTAATTATCCAAAAGCCTTAGGGGAAGTCCCAGCCTTGTAACAGCAGATGAGTTGAGGGATGCGCTCATCCATCTGGAGCGGAAAGAGATTCTGGCAGCCTAAACCATACAAAGAGCATGGCCAAAGCATCACGGAAGCAACGAATAATGTGCCCCGGAGAGGCAAGAGGGTAAGTTTCTTAAGCTGGGAAGGGAGGACCCCTTGGACTTGATGCTGTCGTCTTCCATTACGCAGCAACAGGTCATACTGGTTGGTCATGAGGCTAATGACGGTGAGTGATAAGACACTGATAACGTGATGAGCACATGGTTGTGTGCCATCATTCCTGTGTCTAGACTCTGTATGTGCTCTAATTTCTTCAGGTTATCTGAGATTGCAATCCTGTTGCTCCTTTTGTAAATGTAGCCCATCAGGTCAAAATGGTTCGCACTGGCAATTTTAGTATCCCTTCGTCAATTATAGCGCAGGAAGACCGCACATCATATATGCTGCTTTCAACACTATCATTTGGGCAAAACAGTTGAAATAGGGTGCAATGTCTCCTGGGTTAAGCGACGACATGATGGTATAACTTACTCAATTCCACGGTATCACAAATACAACAAAAACAAAGGCCTGCATAAACCATCAATGGAGTTTTGGCTCAAGTTCGCTGTCAATGTGAACTGCCAGCGATGAAATCAAACCATGTATCACCACGACAAAAGCCGGACCTCATCTCTATCAGATGAGAAAAACCATCCATAAAAACTGATTTGTTTATCTAATCCGCACAAATAGCTCGTATTTTAACAGCCAAGAAGCTCCAGAGTGTTGTTTCTTTTCTGGAAGTCTACTCCGATGGATGATCAGACATCAGTACTCACGAGTGTGATCATAAGAATACTAACAATACTTTATATCATGCGCATAGAAATTGTAAGAAACAGTACATAAGAAGTCATCATTGCACAAGAGCCTCAAAGCTAGGTCTCCATGATTCACTCAAATTCAATATTCAGCAATAATCATAATTTTCCATATGGGATAATCCTATACTGCTAAATAATAGAGTTGCTGCTTCGACCCGCAAGATAGCACAACTTCATCGCACTGGATTCTGAATTTCTCGCAGTGAGCTCACCTCCCGCTTCAGAAATGTCGGCAGTGCAAATGCAGCTGAGTGCATCTGGAATTTAACGAATGAAAATACGTCATTTCATTTTAGGTAATTTTGTTAGAATTATATCCTTAAAATTTCTCTAGCAATCCCCTGCATAGAACTGTGTTTATTGCCCCATGGCCGATCGATACCATGTATAGAAAAAACTTAACATGTTTTGTGACAAAAAGAAAAAAAAAAGGGATTCTAGCCCTAGAAAAATATTTTTGGGCCAAGCCCTTCTCACGAAATTTATACTGTTTCAGCACCAGAAATGCTATCAACCTATGTTTAGACTGCAGTAGTTTTTCTTTTTTTTTTGGGTCATGAGACTGCAGTAGTTATGTGGTGAGAAAACAGGAGAAAGAAGCCCAGAATTAAACTGCCACAAACAAACTGAAAGCAAGGAGCAGTTGCAACTGCCAGGATTTTGCTGATTCTCAATATAATCGATGGTTACTTATATTATCAAAGATCAAATAAATATCACTGCCAAAAAATGCCTCAAATCAGCATGGCTCACATTTTGCTAAGCATAACTTATGCATCTTTAATCTTCCCCCTAGGTATAGATCCCATCCATGATCTTAGGTCAGCAAAACATACTGTGAATTACACAAGATTGAAGTCACCGATGCAATCTAATTGAATTTCAGCCAGACCAAAAGTGCTTACCTCCGAATTGTAAAACCTAAGTTCTCTTTTATGCTTTGTGGCTCCTTCTAACTTCTCAATAGGGTTAACAGGATGAATGAAATCAACAGGTGGGCCCTCTGTCGAGCATAACAGAAATCCAATCACTCCACTGCATCGCAAGTAAACAGCCCAAATGTGAGAAATATTTCCATAGTATTCATATCGGCATTTACACAACTACTCATGTTATGTCACATCAATACCTACAAGAAGCTAAAGAAACCACTTTACACAAACATTACCGTGATAATGATTCTTTAAAACTTCAGCAGGACTGCTTCAACAATTACCTTGGATATGTAGGAACGCTGGCCCATGCATAGTGGACTGATCCTTTAAATGTTTCACGGCAGATAGAGAACATGGCTTCTATAAGATGCGTGTGGAGCCACATGCTTTCTGCCATGTTGCAGAGAACACCACCTGGTCTTAATGCCCTAGCTATGGTCTCAAAAAATGGCTTCTCCACCAGCTCCTGAGCGGGACCTGCACACAGATGTGCAATCTGATGAGAACACTTCTTCTTGATATTTTTCTTAGATGCTAGCATTTTAGGAGACCCAGAAGCCAAAAAACTTAATGCATAGTTATCAACAAATTCAAATCGCATGAAAAAACGTCAAAAAATTCTACTTAAACATCAAGGCAGTAGAAATATTATTTAAAACAAGTGTACAAAACATAATTTGCTCCACATCGTTGCATATATCTAGAATTCCTTCTCACAAATTTTACTTTGAACTCAAGGTGAATCCAGAATAGATTATATCCATAACCACATTCGACAAATAAAACAGAATTATTAACACAGATCACAATTCACATACCCACAGGGTCCGATGAATCAACAATAATTGCGTCATACTTGCCCTCAGGAGCTCTCCGAAGAAATTCCACGGCTTGAATACATACCAAAAGAGTTAAATAATAAGATACACTAGCAAATTGCATAAAGGACAGTACAAAACCAAGAGAGCAAACAAGAGACATGGATATTTGAATACCATCACCAACATGCAGGTGAACCCCGGGGATCCTCAAATCCAACTGCTAACTCTGGAAAAAATTTCTTAGACACCTGAAGATTAGATGCTAAAAAGATCAGCTCGCTAACTTGGAAAGAACCAACAAAATTGTCAAAAGTCAAAGAATATCAAAAGTTACTTACATCAATTACCAATTGATCTATCTCACAGATATCAATAAGCTCTACAGAGATATGTCGAGAAACTTCTCTCAATACCCCACCATCACCTCCACCAACAACTAAAACCTGCATCAAAAAGTATTTTTACGCCGCTGAACTAACATCAAACAAAACAAAGCCTAATACATTGCAAAATATACCCAAGGGTCGATAGTCTAACTTATTTAGGCATAGAGGTTCAGAGTAACTGGCTATGCCCACAGAAAATAAGCAAAATTTTCCTCCATCTGTGAATTATGATTGGTAGCGCAATTTTACCATCAGAGGAATATCATCAATTCATTATTAAAGAATAACGATGAAAGGGATTAGCGACAAAGATATAGCTCATATATAATTTCTCCTCTTCCTTTGCCTTTCTCGAGATATAGGACAGAATCAGGAATAAGTCAATGTAAGTTACCTTCTTCGGCGATGGTATTGAACACAAGGGAAGATGTGTAATCATCTCTTGGTAGGCACATTCGTCTTTCTCAGTCAGTTGTACAATGCCATCAAGAACCAGCACCTTACCATATGCTGAGGACTGCAGAAAAATTTTCTGTGAGACTGATCGCCACATTCTCTAAGTCCAACTCAACTTTTAGCGGAGCATCAAAGATAAAATGAAGATAAGCACCTGAAAAACCAGAACCTCCTGATATTCTGACTTTCCCTTGTACAATATCTTCTCTACTTTCAGAGAATGTGCTTCCCCTGCCAAAGAAAATGCAAGTCATCACTACTTATGCATGATGACCATAGGAAGTGTTGCATTTTCCAGCAAAATGCTATATCCAAAACTCAGCTAGAAAAGAAAACAAAGGTACCCATAAGATACTTCCAAAGAATCACCTAATCATGCCAAGCTAAATCAGGCTGAACAACAAGGGTAAAAACTAAACCTAAGGAGTTAGGAATCTCGACAGGAATTCAGCAATCTCGACTGTGCTAGATATACAAAAATAACAATCAAAGTTCCCTACTCCTTGATATAATGATGAAGAACCTCAATCTCTAAAATGCTCACAGTTAAGCAACTCTTCATGTGTCAACAGTTCACAGCCAGGAAAAGAATACTGATAGAACATAAATCTTGCAAAATAAAAGAACAGAGATTAATAACCACCTGGCCACATTGGGTTGTTGAAGTAAAACTCTTTGCCAGCTTCATCGGCTGCAGAGATCAACATTTGAGAAGTGTCAATATAAACTCATACCTATCTTAAGCTCCTAAACCCTATGCATAATACATTGGATAAAGTTCTTAATTAACCTGATAATTAGATGTTGGTCCCACAGAGAAAACCTAATAATCAAATGATCTAAAACCTGAGCATTGGACTAAAACATCAAAGATACAAACAGTGAGAGTCAACAAACAGACCAGCAAAAGTTTTGAACTCCGAAAACCACCCTGAAACAACAGTGGAGTGGCACTTCGCATCAAGCTCGGGGGCGGAGGCCATAGCCTTTAAGCAACAAGAAGGGATCACCTTCTCCGAACCATTCCCGTTATTCTCCCTCCCATCCATAGTCTTCAGGCATTCCAAACCTCTTTCTGCGCCTCCCTCCATATATAATCCTTTTCTTCTCTGGCTCCAGTCTCTGAACGTTCCACCAAATAGTTAGAAATTAGATGATCTTTGAAATAGAACGGCTCAAGTATCATTGCACAGAAGCACCCACAGACATACAAGCTGGTTTAGATTACAGCATCCATTTACATCTGACAATAGATAACGAACATAAAATCAGAATTATAAGGTCAGGGATTGGAAAAGTTCTGAAAGGCCATGCAATACACAGGACGAAGATATCAAATCGATCATTCACGAGATTTTAAAAAAACAGAGCTTGCACAACACATCTTGATCGCCAAGTTCAAACAATAGTACCAGATCGTAAGCTACTCAGCGAGCACCAAAGCCACAAGACAATGGAAGAACTATACCTGTTGGGGAGAACTCCAAAGAACTACAAACTGTGCAATCCCAAGCAGAATATTCTATCGAGAACAGATCCAGTAACAACATAGGAAATTTTTGCCACTTTGGCTATGAATTAGGAAAGAATCGATTGAAATAACAATACAGAATAATGGGCACGTCAGGTCTCAATATCAAGCAAAGTATGAAGCATATTTTATACCCCAATTTACACCAAGAAGATCTACGATAATCAACACTTAAACAACACAAGTGCCCTTTTAAAACCAAGGATATAAAATTCATTAAGAATAACTTCCCATTCCATTAAAATTCCCCAAGCAGCTAGTGACCAAAGTCAAACATATAAAATGAGAACACCGACATCACCAAATTCAAATCCAAATCCAAACAGTCCCCGTCAGCCCGGTGGAGTGAAAACAACTTTCTTTTCCCTTTCTTTTCACGCATACGCAGCATTTAGCGGCATACCCATTTCAATACCTTCAACAGAAAACGAGAAAGAAAAACACGAAAAATTCAATTTTTCCAGCGCGAAAGGACTCAAGCATCGATTTTTATCCACAACCCACTTCGTTTTAACCGAGCACGAAGACAGCCCGGGCTCAAAAAAACACATCGAGGACGCAAACAGAGAATCCAGGAGCAGCTCATTCGAAGGGAAAAAAGCAAACGACTTTCGAAGACAGATGGAGTGAGAGAGAGAGAGACCGAGACAGAGACAGAGAGATCTTGCCTGTGGTTAATAACAGTTGGGACTAAGACGTAATCTTTGCCAAGAAATCTAGCAAGAGGAAGCAAACAACGAAGAGGTAAACCGAGAGGAAGAAGCAGTAACGAAATTTTCCTTTGCCTCTTGCTTCCCTCTCCCTTTCTGCCTGCAGATTTCTCTCCCTTCCCCTCTGCTGCTTCTGCTCGAGCCCCAGATGAAAGTATATATACACCTGCAAATTTGGTGCATCAGGGAATATAAATAATAAATATGGCGCAAAATATATAAATGCTAATTAGATTACAATATCAAAAACGTGTTCGAGCCCTGCGCTTTTCCCACCGTGAACTCTTAGTCCTTTTCCCACGTACTTCCTTTTATAATATTGAGCAAAATTCGATCTTTAAAGACCGGCATGCTCAGTCGTTGCCTGAATGGGAAAGGGTCAATTTTCTTCCGCTCTCTTTTTCGCAATCGGGTAACGTCACAAAAAATCCTAAATTAATACACACGTGATAAATTTACCCAATATTAATTTTTATAAAATTTTATCGTCAAATTACTGAATTGGATGGCACGTGACAGTTGACGGGTGTACCTATTTAGAGTTTTACCTCCGTTCGTTGCACGTGTACCGATTTGTAATTTTTCGCGGTATTGATCCAATTTAATGGGAATATACGATGGGTAAATTTATCACAAATATATTAATTTTAAGTATTTAATGATAAAAAATTAATTCGTGATAAATTTATTATAAGTGAATTAATTTGAAATTTTTCGCGTTAATTTATTATTATTTTTTGTTTGATGTGATTGGCCGTAAAGAAATTTTTTTTTTTTCTGTTTATGATGATGTGGGGAATGAAGAATCGAAGGGATGGTTGGTCCAAACGCACGCGAGGGAAAAGTAAAGTCGAGACAAAAGAGGCTAGGTCGCTCCCCCCACAAAAGAGAGTGTTCGCGGTTATCGAGAAAAAGCACAGAAGGGCATGATTCGCAAATCATCTTTCCCGTGGAATCTGACGAGCTGAATGATGATGGTCTCTGCGGTGGATTGGGAGAGAGTTCGGAAATTACGTTCGTCTCCTCTCCGACCACGCTTCGACACCGACCTGTCGGATCCTAAGTTCTTTTGCTCTTCTGAGCCAGTAGTTAGCACAGGTCGCGCAAGCGGGCGTGCGCGCGTGTGTGGAAGAAAGGAAAGGGAGAAGTCTGCGAGTAGATGTGATGAAATGGACGGTGCCGGATGGGACGGATCGGATAGCGGGTCTAGAAGATGGTTTAATCTCGACGAGCCTGGGTGGGTCTATGGTGGTTTCGGACCTGATCGGTTTGTGCGGGATGTTAGCCTCGAGATCAGGTCTTGTTACCGAGCAGCGCTGAGGGGGAGAGACATCCGAGGCAATCATCTAGATTCAAAAGCAAAAAGGATAATGATACAAGTAATTTATGAATTTTGGCAAAATGTGCAATATGATACTTGAATTTTCAATTTGTTTAATAGGGCCCATGAATTTTAATTCAATGTTTTCCCTAAACTTTTGATTTATTCAATGTGGTTCATAAACTTTTGGTACATATTTAATATAATCCCTAAACTGTAGTCACTGATTACATTGAACATTTTCATATAGTTCAAGGACTAAATTGAACATATATAAAAAGTTTATAGACTAAATTTAACAAATTAAAAATTCATAGACCACATTGCACATTAGATCAAAGTTTAAGGACATCATTGAATAAATAAAAGTTCATGAACCATATTACATATTGGGCTAAAATTCATGAACTGTTAATATCATTTTCCCAAAGCAAAATTAGACGGGATGCTTATAATCAGAAAAACGTATTTGCTTGATTGCACCACTATTAGTCATGTAAAATCGTACCTAGGATGAATCTATTGAACATCTTTAAGACTAAAGTCATGCTTTGAAAGCTTCAAATAACAAAGACTTACTATAGGTGAGCTACGAATATCTAGTCGAATGATCGTTATATAATGAAAGTTACTGGGATTGTTCTTGTACCTGCGCTTACGACACGAGTTTAAAATTGTGACAATTACAAAGGGGAAGAGAATACGATTCCCCAGATGGACTGTTCGAGCTCTCCATATATACAAGCCATTCTTTTACACTGTCGGGCATCTACGGAGTTGGGAAAATAATCACTCTTCCTTTTGATTGATTTAAGTCTTTAAAGAATAGAGATGTTGAGAATGTACGTATGTTCCCCGTTGTCGTGTGTGCTTTTGCGAGGTATATAGCAAGTGCATTTTCAAGGCCCTCTAGCTTCTTTTCTCATTCTTGTCAAACGCTAAAAGGCACCTCTTGCTCGGTAGAGGAAAGAGGCATCACGTATATGATAATGCGATGCTTTTGAGTTCGTGATCATCATGCCTGGATGAGCATCGCATCTACTTCTAGAGCACCAACATGAGCCATCCACATAGGAAAATGGGACATTCTTGTAGTGATAATTATCAAAACGGTTATAAACTTAATTGTGCGAATATCGATTCATTCATATTCCTTTCAATTTGGCCAACATGACAATGCCAAGTAGGACGGTTAGGATCCACGTTAGTCATTTTCGGCCAAAATTGACAGGAAAAACTTCATTGGCAAATTGTCAAAAGGTTTATGATTAAATTGGCTAAATTAAAAGGTTTAAAACTAAATTTGCATCATTATAATCGGTTTAGGATTGCTTTGATCATTTTCTCAATTCTTGAGTAATTGAAATTAAAGAATAATACCACCCGTCTGGGTGGCGCTGCTGGAGCGCGCACTCTTCTCTCGCAAAAGGTTGAGTGTTCGAATCCCGGGCGCCGCAGGGTGACTTAACCAGTGGCACGTGTGTGGTGGCTAGCACGTGTCGCCCCTAGGGTTTACTCCCCGGCTATCGGCCGTGCGGGGGTTCCCTGGGTTATTAAAAAAAAAAAAGAAATCAAAGAATAATTAAAGTGACAAAGCACGAGCATAAGGTTACGGAAGAACTTGACACTTCATTTCATCCTCATGTTGCTAAGTGTAAATAATTGCATATTTGGATCATTCTCTTGAAATCTTCTTTTTTACCTAATTCATGAGATTAGTTGGCATTCTATGAATTCGCACTAAATCCATCGACGGAAGAATTCACATCATTAAAAGAAAATGAAGACAGAGCGAGACTTACTTTTAAGAGTTTAGGAGATGGCTAGTACACAACTTTTCAAGCCGAATCCCCAAAAAAATAAAACTCACGAAATTTTGCTTGATGGACGAAATTACCCTGACTTTTCAAATGACTCAAAAAAAGCCCCAAGGGATAAAATTGGCCATTGTTAAATTTTCCTTTCATGCTAGTTGATGTGGCACGTGACATGGCTACGGTGCTGACATGTATAGAAGACATGTCGGCTTGAGCCAAAAGATAGCACAGGCACGTCGGCAACAACTAGATGACACTGTATTTCTTAGGAGAAAATGACAAAAGCAGTACGTAGATATGACATTTTGCCGTGACCTCAAAAGTTTGAGTCGGATTATTCGATGCATAGTTTAATATCTACTTGAATACACCTCAACCCACAAATACGAAAATCGAATTCTTGAACATGACCCACTTTTGGTAATCAAGGAATGGCGCACTTGAAATCTGTCAAATATGGTTTGGATTTGAGATGCGCACGTTTCAAATCGACGTGGACAGCTCAACTAACAAGACTTTGGCAGTGGCCACAGAGGTCGGGACCCGATTTTTAATGTCTTTTTTTTTCGGGCTGAAGACCCGATTTTTTAATGTTGGCATCAATTCAAAACACGACCATCGGCTCTCAAATTTTATTTTTACATCTTCTTTTTTTCATCATTTCAACTTTTTCGACACACGCAGACTAAAAATTTTTAAAAATAAATCATATAAAGTAAGAAGAAAGAAAGGAAAAAAAAAAAAAAAGAATCAGGTCATTTCATGATCAATGGATCCGTCATTTTTTACGCATGTGTACAATCTCGATTTCATAACGTGTCTGAATTAGCTTTTGTTCTTTACTGTTCGTTTAATTTAAATCTTGCGATAGTTGCAATTCGATTTTTTCTTAACCCTAAGTATTTGGAAATTTTTTTCCAATATGCAAGTGTTGACATGTTGATTTAGGTGTAAGTTTTTTTTTTGCGATTTTCCAAAAATTGAACAATTTCTTAAGTTTTGACAGAAAAATGAGAAATAAATACTTTTATTTTTTTTTTACTTTAACTGAATTCTAAATAAAAAAAAAACTTCGATTTGCATCTCTCGATGATTTCAAAACAAATTTCACAAAGCATATAATAGTTTATTGGCTTTACAATTGGTAGATCGAGCCCCAAGGTTTTATTGTTGTACTCCAAATTCTGTGTGCAATTAGGCTCTTATGCACGAACTAAGAGTGATAGAAGTCTTGCTCGTCCTAGCATTTTTCACACCTGACTTTCAACAGGTCAAAAACATAAAAATTGAAAATAAAAGAGGAAAAAGAAATGGAAATATTCGTCATTGCTGTCATAAGATAGCAACTTGTCATGCTCATTGCTCAAGCCATACGCTGCAAATGCAATTTTACCAGAAACGGAGGACAAAAAAATGTCAAAAGTTCATATCATATTTGTGGACGAACTGGAGACTTGTAAGATGTCAAGTTTACTTGCAACTCTCCCTAATTTTATATTTAGCAGAAGTACGACCGACAAACCTACTGCGGACTTCTTCGTCATAAAAAAAGTAAAAAAAAGAGATGCGAATCCTTAGGTGGGAGTAACCCTCTTTCTATTTCAATTCGATTTTAGTAACAAGGCACGAGTTAACAAAACCCCTCTATCGGGGTACTATGCTTAGGGCCGTCAGATTAGGGATGAGCATAGTTTCAGGATAAAATCTAAAACCTGAAAACCTGACTGTGAAAACCCGTAGGTTTTAGATTTTAAAGCATGCAAGGTAGGTTTTAAGTTCCAAAAATTGAGGAACCTATTTCGACGGATAGGTTCTAGGTTCTAGATAGGTAGAATCTGGAACTTGGATTGAAATCTAAATAAGTTTTTTGTATTTTTTTTTGGTTTATGTATTCGCGTGATCATGCGGTATTTCATGGTGTTAGATGATGAATATATAATCTAGAACTACTAGTCTGAGCATTTTTTTTATGACTCGTTAATATTTCATATTCTTCATATGTCTAAATATAAGTTATGATCAATGGCTCATAACAACAAGTGGTGATCATTAAAAATGATGATTCACTGTAATTATTCAATTAATAATACATGTGGAACTTGGGTAGACCCTAGAATCAACTTAGAACCTGATAGAGTGGGTTTCGGGTTCCAAAAAATGAGGGACCTATTCTCATGGGTAAGTTCCAAGTGGGATCTGCATGGAACATGGAATTGCTTACCTCTACTATTGATTTCTCATTTTAATTGTATTTATTTGAACCATAATGCCATGAAAACTAGTCTTTTATATTCTCTTTGGTGCATGACAAGCTTGTTCATTATTGTTACAATCATTTTCTTTTTGTTTAACTAAAAATGATATTAAAAAAAAAAACTTGTTAGACCTTGGAACCTATCCTAAAACCTTTGATAGGGTAGGTTTTAGGTTTCAAGTTCCAACGAGTATATTCCAGGTTCCCCAAAATGAGGAATCTATATCCGATGGTAGGTTCCAAGTTCCAGATGGAACCTATAATGAACCTAGAACCACTCACCCCTATGTCAGATGGGTAGGTCGGGTTGGGTTTAGATTGGGTTGAATATGGTCCGATTCAAATTTTCCCTTTTTAATGCAATACAAATTTAGTGATTCATACTTGATCCGACCCATTCATTAAAATATTTTCATATTTAGTCCAACCTATAAAAATCCGTATTCACCTAGTTAACCCACGTATATGTTATTTAGATAAAATCGCTATTTCAACTACAAGATGCTAAAGAATTGGCTTTCAACATTGCATACAATTTTCAATTTTTGTGGGAAAAGAAAATTAAATTTAGAACTTGGTAGTGAATTTATAAAATTACAGCGACAAATAATGTGGAGGAATTGAAATTTTAATTAATGGAATGTACGATATTGAAAAAGATGATTTATGCTTATCTTGGATTGCAATGACAAGAACTAATATTTGTCGAATACAAACGAAACTTACAATATTAATAAAAAAAAATAATAGGTAAAGAAAGAAGCCATCTTGATATTCTTTTAATAAAGGTGAAGTCAGCCCATCTTGCGGGCTTACTAAGACTTCTCTTAATTTGGAACGGTACAAGGAGTCCATTATTTTTTTCATAGAGGGTAAAGAGATAATTGTAGAGGTGAGTTGGATTTGGGTAAACTGAGAATCCATTTAATACCTATATTTTTTGGGGGTTTTGTCATTCTAAACTCATTTACAACCCATTTACTACATTTAGTTAACCCATACAATGATTCAGCCCATTAAATATGGGTTAACAAATAGGTCAAATCTACTATATGCTCGAAGGTGAAATGATAATAAGATCCATGAGTAGCATGAAATCAATTTCAACAGTTCTGTTACATGGTTGTTTTTACTTTTTCATACATCCAAAGTAACTCTAGATTTTCACGTACCCCAATGTGGTAGAAATTGATTTTTGCGAAGCTTATGCTAGAATGTCCAATTTTAAAGTTTAAGCTAATTGCTAGAGGGAGAAGATATATATGTTAAAACATATAAACCCTATTAACAAATGACGTGAAATACTTCAATACCCCATTCACAGGCAAACCGGATATAGAATGATACATAGAATCCAAATAATTGGAACCAGCACAAGCAAAACAAACTGAAGCAAAACCCGACTTTAACATCTTTATATGGTAGTATGTTAGAATGTCCAACCTAAGAGTTTAAATTAATAGATGAAGGGAGATACATGTATATAAAGAGCACATAAATCCGTAAACAAGTAATGTGAAATATTTTAACATCTTTATACGGCAGCATGGAAATGCTATCTTAATTTGCTTTTTTATATCAATTCTGCCATCATGTTTTGCTCTCTTCCGTTTTCTCACGCGGTGGTGGCTAGAGAAATCACATTAGGGCTCATGGGAAGGATCGGGTGGTGCTTCTTTTTCACATGACATATAAAGTACAACCTCCTTATAAAGAAAAAAACATGATCTTATCCTAAAGCAAAGTAGACATAAAAAGAGAAAACAACCATCCATTAAGTACTTTTTTTTTGGTCGAAAAAAACATATCATTTCATTAAATTCAAGCTCAATTACAAGAGTAAAGGGCATCAAATACAGGATTTCCCAAAAAGGGGAATCAGAGGTTAGAAACTCAGTTTAAGAGGAGGGTTTTGCATGTTAACGCCTTTACAACCCATCATTTACATCTTAAGTACTTACTAGGTCATGCTTTGGTAGGCTTGGATTTAAAGCCTGCATAAGATAACTCTTCATTCTTTGATTTTAAAAGATACATAATTACAATTTTAAATTGTTGAAGAAAAATAAAAACGATAAAATAATTGCATAATATTGGGTTAATACCATGAAAAGCATCAAACTGGTAGACCTGTGACAAATTAACCCAAACTAATTTTTTAACCACAAAAAACTTTAAACTGGTACATTTATGATAAATTTATCCTCCGTTAGATTCCATAGATTGATATCACAAAAAACAAGAAACAAGTATACCAGTGACAAACGGAAGGTAAAACCCAAAATAATATATCCGTCAACTGTCACGTGTCATTTAACAAGCAATTTGATAATAAAATTTAACGAAAACTAACGGATGATAAATTTGTCACAAATGTACCAGTTTAAGGATTTTCGTGATTAAAAAATAATTTGAGGTAAATTTATCACAAGTGTATTAGTTTAGAGTTTTTGATGATGTTAACCTTATAACTTTTTCAGTAGCATTTGCTCTAGAGTCGCGTTCGATCCTCAAGGGAATGCCCCCATTTTAGGTAATAATTAGACAAGCAACAAATAATTACAAACACATCATAGAAAAGGCAAAAAGGTCCCTACTTACCCTTATCAATAATTTCATGTCACTAATCATCTTTAAACCATGAGAAAAAGGCCAGAGAAATTGTGAAGACTGGAAATTGCACCATGTGGTCGGTCCAAGGCAAAAAAAGGTCCTCGACATATTCACGATGGATGATGGTTTGCCCCTTCACGGCTCCACCCACTTTCCCCTGCTTTTCTCTACCGTCCACACAAATATTTAAGGGAAAAAAAAATTCGAATGGCACTCTCATGATGAGAAAATCATCGAGTTAGTATAATAATCACAAGGACCGAAATCCATTGTTCATTTTCTACATAATCTGACCTATTCAGTTGGAAAGGTGCCGAACAGTATATCTAAGACAATGGAAAACCTAACCCAAAAGTTTAAATTCAATAATAAAGATCGAAGAGAAAGCGCATGCATATAAAAAGTATATAAATCCTATCGACGTGGGGCTTATGAAAGGAAAGTTTAGAGCAGAACAAGTAACAAGCCACCCGGCGATCGAGAGGCTAACGCAATTGAATATCAAGGGCAAAAAGAAGCGATCAGAAGCGATATCCTCGAAGTGCGGACATGATATCTCTTACACGTGATTCTTGATTGCACCCCAAAATTTCATAGAATAGTGGCTGATGCTGTATGCACGGTTCTTTTGTGGTCTTAATGCGCCAGTGTCCTATGGAATCCCGTGCAAGTGTCCCCACGTGGTGAATCCATGCAAAACACGTGATACGAGAGAGAGAGAGACGAATCCAAGGTGGCCTCGTGCACGAGAGATTTATCTTCAACAGTCACAATTATTGGTCCTCCTCTTTTCTCCAAGATGTGGACATCCGCAGTCGCGTTGACGGTTGCAGATGGTCGTTGTGGCCGGCAATGGCCTGGCTCCCCCGCCGGTCCGCGCTTAGTGGCCGGCATAGGTCGCCAGCCCTTTGGATAAAAGAGGAACAAAAAACAAAAACTAAAGAATAAGGGAAAATTAAAAAAATTAAAAAGATTGTTTATGTCAGCTTTACGTCAGCCATGGGCTAATGTAGGACGGTCCAGTGCTAATTAAACCGCCAAGTCAACGATTTCCAATCAAAATTAACCGAAAAAAAATTACATTAATAATTCATTAAAAGATTTAGGACCGAATTGACATAATTAAAAGGTTTATAATTTAATTGGTTGCCGTACTCGTTTTGGGGTTATCAGCTATATGAGTCGCGACATATTGTAAAAAAGTTGATAGAACAGTCCCCAAAAAAGGCTAGACCCAAAGGAGAGTAATCAAGCCCATCATCTTTTGGGTGCTTTTATGGTTGGAATTCGAAGATTGGCCCCATTTGGTTCAGTATTCCCAAGGGGCTTTCGGCCATGAAAGCCCCTTGGGGAAATGCTAGGGCGTTCGGCAAGCATTCCCAATGGGTTTTCGGCCGAAAGTCAGCATTGGAAATGCTCAAAGCTCAAAGCTGGTCCAAACCAGTTTTGGACTTTCAGCATTTGGTAAATGCCGAAACTAATTTTTTTTCTTCCCAAACTAGCCTAGCTTATTCTCCAATATTCCGATTTTGCCCATTGTTGTTACTGTTTATCTTATTTGCACAAGAGCGGCCAACAACCCTCACCCTCGTAGGCTAGGCGAGGCTGAGGGTCACCGTCACTAGCCTAGGTGAGGGCTGCTCTTGCCTGCCCAGGCGAGGCCGAGGGTCGCCCTTGCTGCCTCACTTGAGGCCGACAAAGGTCGCCGGCGATGGTTAGGGGAGGAAAGAGGGAAAAAGAAAAAAAGAAGTGAAATGAAAAGAAAAGAAAAGGAAAAGGAAAAGAAAGTAAAAAAATAGTCACCGGCCGGCCAAAAGTCTCTATTTGAGACAATTTGGCCACTTCAGATCTAATTTGAGAAAATAAGGGCACTTCAAACCCTTAATTTTCCAAAAAATAAATTGATTTCTTTTAAGTCCACAATTAGACAATTGAATTTGCGTATAATACGTGACAACATTATAAATGACAGACGGTCTAAGATACAAACAACACATTGATTTCATACCAACACGCTGCGTATCTACTATGTAGTGTTAGCAATAATGCAATCGATAATGCAGAAATTCATTATAAAATAATCTTAGATCTTCATGATTTATTCACAATAATAGGGATTAAGGCAATACCTTTGTCCATAGCAATAAACTTGAGAAAGTAATATTTTTGATAAAGCAATAACCATGAGCTTTTGATTGTTGCAAAAATAGGAGAAACAATGAAATCCGATTTCTTATTACATGGATGATGGAATACAATGTAGGTGAAGAGAGGACCATACTTCTTTTATAAGTTATCAATAGATGCCTTCAATAAATGCCTCCCATTAAAACACATAAAATATTCTATTTTTATAAAAGTGGCAAATTCTTATATTCTATCTTCATAAAAGTTGCAACTTGTCATATGATATCTTCGTTAAAATTGCAACTTTCATAGCTTATATATTTTTAGCATTTAAATAAATATTAAACCATAAATAATATCACGTGTGCCACAATTTTTCTTACGTGTAGTCCCCATTTTGGGGATTGATTGGAATTTCAGGACGAGCTATGTTGTCCACGATGCATTCGAGCTCCTTGCGGGTTATCTAAATTTGGGTATCATCCTTAATTAAGGATAATTATTTGGCGATGAAGTGTATCGAAATGCAAAAGTGCTTGCCCTCACTTCACAACAGTTTCAAATTATGTTGATATGTACCTCTACAACTTTGCTCAAGTGCTGCAAACTTCCAATTATGTTGTAGAAAGCTTGCTGAAACTTCCAATTATGTATTTGTCATGACCTTACCTCCCGCGGTGCACCCCTAGGGTTCGGCTAATAAATTATTAAGTCAAAATCTAATTCAGGCCCTCTCAAGCCCTACCAATTAGCGACTTAGGGTTTAAGTTCTTAACATGTAAATATTTTTATGCTAGAGTCGACACTAATCTATTTGCGGTGGATCGATTAGAAATTCAAATAAATTATAGGGAAATATGTTTTATTTCTACGAACTAGAGATTTTGAGTTCGGGGACTTGGTTGTGCTAGATTTAATCTAAAGCCCTTTCGATACTTTTTCTTGTCAAAAAATAATGTTTAAGCAGGCAATCTGGATCCATTTTATTACCTAGTTGCTAATATGCGGGATGACCATACGGGTGCACAATCCACCAATTTAACATTACAAGCATCATAACTTGTGTGAGGTGCCTCTTGTGAATGAAAAGGCTTTTCTCTTTCGCTTTTCACTAGTGCCCTTCAACTGAGTAATTGGTACACCTGTTGGCCTTCTCCGAAGCGGATCAAGTATTTGAATTTTCACAATTTTCTGCATCTTCAGATTCATCACTTTTCTCCAAGAAATTAATATAATCATTACTAGTCAAAGATTGCATTCTGTTTGTGATACAGGAGCGAAGACGCAGGAAGGTTGTAGTTGCATGCTCCTCCGTAATATCATGATTTGCACTAACATTCATAACACTGAAAGCCAATCGCATCAACCTCTTCAAGCGCAACGTTTTGGCTTTACCTCATCAGAAGAGCTTTGTCCAACATAGTCCCTTGTTTTGCAATTTTTGTCCACCTCTTCATAATTTATTGTGAATGAATGCTTGTGAAATTTACAACATGTGTCAAGATGCATAAAGTATGCCTACACAACCATTGCACGATATGTAGATGTAGATGTAAATGGCGAGACGGTCGGACCTTTGAGAGGATTTGATGGTCCCCTTGAGCATGACGATGGAGGGGACGTGATGGTACCAGAGGCCATCAACCCCGCATTGGATGGTGGTTTGGATATATACATGCTCGCTTTTGGGTTAGTATGAGTATAGTAGTGGTAGTTAGCCAAACCTTCTTCCTAGAATTTATGTAATGTATTATGTTTTGTTTGGATGTCTGTATCAAATAATAGTTACAAATGTTAATATAATGGTACATATGTATATTAATTTTAAACTTGTTGGATTTCTTGTATGGAATGATGTGAATATTTCATTATGTTTTCCACTTGCATAAAAAATAAAAATATGCACGTGTTGCACTTGACATTCTGGGCCTTCACATTAGTCAACAATTGGGCGACGTAGGACGGCAGTCGCTGACTTTGTAGCCTAAATTCTCCAGCCTTACTCAAGCTAAGGTCTATTCCAAATTTGACCTTAAAGCTGGGAACGAAATTTTCGAGATAATTTACTATTCCAAGAAATTGTTGGACCTATTTGAAAGAGAAATTCCAGCATGATGCCATATTTTTGGACCAATTCAGCAAATTGGCTTAACAATTTACAATAAGAATCCTCATATGGGCTGTAGAGAATGATATCATCAATGTAAATTTGAGCGTTGGCCAAAATAGGCTGGAAGATTGTGCACATAGCTATGAAAATCTGCCATCATTAATGTGGAAATATCAACTTCTAATTTTTAGTAGGTTCGGAGGATTAAGTCTCAAATCCAATGGGTTGTATCCAGAATATCCTTTCATTCATCCTATTTCCCTCAATCTTAAAGATGAATTCCCTAAGGAATTCTAGGAGACAAAAGGATAGAGGTAGTTCAAATAGCTCTGATGATGACAACACTGAGGAACCTATCCATAAATATAGTCTCTAAAGCCTTACCAAGCGTGTTGAAAAAAATCAGCTCATTGTGTTTGAAAAACCAGCCCAATTTTCGAGAAATCACTGTTCATGCACTGTTTGGCACTATTCATGTATTGTTAATACACTGTTCGGCACTGTAGCAACACTGTAGTAAGAAAAAAAAAGTGCAGAAACGAAAAAAAAAACCGTTGTCTAAAAGTGTTTTTGATAGACAAAAATTGCAGCAAATGGAATCGGGTAAATGTATTCCCCATCATTATTTGGCAGACCAGACTACTCAAATGGAAAAGTTACGTAAGCAAATTAAACTCATCCAGGAAGGAAAATTTATTCCTATTTCTTGGATTACCGACATGCCTACATTGGTACAATCCAACCTACTCTAAATGCCACAACAGTGTTTGTTACACTGTTTCCAAATTTAGATCCTATCATCCAACCCTTCTTGGAGCATGTGCGGTTCAGTTGCCTCAATCATTGCAGAAGCCCCAAAAGAAGGTCCATCGTCTAAAAGTGTTTCAGTCGTCTATTAGTTGTAAAAGTCTTTATGGGTCATTTGTCAGTTAAACATGTCACCTAAATGCTTAAACTTTTTTTCTCTTTGAGAGAGGTCCTTTCCAAAGGCGGAAAGTCCGAGGGCCGTTTAATCACAAATAAATTGCTTGAAACGTTTTAGAAAAAATTGCAGCAGATGGAATCAGGTAAATATATTTCCCATCATTATTTGGAAGACCAAACTACTGAAATGGAAAAGTTACGTAGGAAAATTAAACTCCTCTAGGTCTGTATTCATGCCTATAAAATGCCATGCTTGTAATATTGGCATACAGAATCCATTCCTCAAGAAATAAAACTTGTATGTATTATGAAACTGTGAATCTTCACTTCTACCTTTCTGCCTGGTATGATTCTCTAAATAAATATGCGTGCGCTGATTAGTCTTGGTATATGCTTTGCACTTGCCACAGTATGGAACCTGTGCATTAGAATTTTGTTACTATAAAGCAGTTCTAAGGTGCGAATACTCTTCTATAAACCCATCCAAAAAAATGGATTAGGAAAAATTCCTATCCATTTACCTTTCAAGAAAAATGAAGATATTAATCCTACCAAAGCAAACTCTTGTTATGAGTCTTCGACCTCCAAATACTATTTCACTCTTGATGATATTCCATATACTAAATGGCCAGAAAATATTGGACTGCTGGTTTGTTTGAAGAAATTGATGGAAGTGTAAGATCTGTGGACACATAAGTGGAAAATTTACACTAAGTGAAATGCATTATCACTCAACCTCCAAGGTAATCTTGGCAGTAAAATATGAGACGACAAAGAAAACTTTATCAAGCGACAATAAAGATTGATTGCAACAAAAAAGGTCGCTTTGCAAAGAATTGTCTGAAGGCAACATTCCATCAAATGTTTAAGATTGCATTGGCTAAATTGTAAAGCTTAAGACTAAATTGGCATTCGCATGACAGGTTTATGTTTTTTTGGACAATTTTCCCATGAAATGCTATGATAAATTGATTTCACCTTACTTAAAAATTTAAAAAAAAACATTAATCAAACAATTCAACTCTTCTGGTCCACAAAAATCGACACTTTTTCGTAATGACACATGTCTAAAAAATTTTAGAAGTGTCAAAAAAAATATTATAAAAGAAAGGGTTAATACCCCGAAAAACCTAAACTGATACACTTGTACTAGTGGTGGCCACAGGCCGATTTTGGCCCGAAACCGGCCCGGTCAAACCCGGGCCCGGCCCGTTGACAGGGCCCGCGGTTCGAAACCAGAACCGGCCCGTGGCATACGAGCCCGGTTTCGGTTCTAGAAAAATTTGAACAGGCCCAGAACCGATTCTTCGAAAAAAAAAAAAGCTGCTGGCTACAGGGCAGCCTGCAGGGCCCGTTGCCAGGCCCCTGGCAATGGCCAAATCAAATTAAAAAAAAAATTTAGCGTGGGGCAGCGCGTCTGCAACGCTCTGCGCAAGCCCCTTTGCCGCCTTGCGGTGAGCTTGCGCCTTGCGGCCGTTGCGGGCTTATATGCCCGCGCCCGTTGCCCTTTGGCAACGGCTACGCCCCAACGGGCATTTTTCTAAAAAAAAAAAAACACATAACCGTTGCAATTTTATGTTTTATTTTTTTTTTTAATTCTAAATTTTCTTCTATTTTTTTCCTATAAATTCTCTCAAATTCTCACAATACACACACAATTCTCTCAAATTCTCTCCAATTCTCTTCTCTCAAGTCTCAAATTTTCTCAATACTCGAAATTCTCTCAAATTCTCTTAAATTCTCTCAATTTTCTCAATCCACACAATTATTTCTTAATTCTCCCAATTAATCCGCTCAATTCTCTCAATCCATTCGAAAAATGGCAAGTGGAAGTCGAGTGCCAACTGGCAAAGGTAAGAATATCGCGACGGAATCCCATCATTCTTTTGATCCTCGTGAATATGTAGATTTTCAAGATGATGAAATCAACATTTTTCCCGATGTGGAGCGCGTCCCGACGCAAGAAAGTTTTCATCCTCCTGCCGAAATATCTACAACAAAGGAAGCGGAACGGGAATTTACATCTGACATTTGGAATCACTTCACAAAAATGGAAAGGTTTGACATTGGTCAAAAAAGGTATGATATAATTTATAAATATTGTGGGAAAATATATAAATATACAGGTGGATAAGGATATGGAACATTTCAACGACATCTTAGGAGCAAACATCCAACCAAAACGGGAATCGATATCGGGCAACAACAAATTTCCGGGTACGTCAATCCTAACACTTCCCCTTTATTTCGTTTTAATGAAAAAAAAATAATAATGAAGAATTAGGCAAATTTATTTCCGTTGAACATTTAGCATTTAATTTTGGAGAAAGATTTGGTTTTAATGAATTTGTACAAAAAGCATGTGCTCCACAAGCAAAACGTGTTCCTAGAAATTCAATTAAACGAGTAATTAAAGATCTTTACAAAAATGGAAAAAAATATTTACAAAACTTTTTTATGCAATTTAATGGATTCGTGCATATAGATAGTGATATTTAGAGTGATCCTTGGCAAAATCATTCTTACATAGGCATAACATGTCATTGGATAGATGACGAGTGGAGTATTCAAAAAAGAGTTATTGCATTTAGAGTTTTCTATGATAATCATACGGCAAATAATATTTATAGAATAATTAGGCAAATTTTAGAAGAATATTATTTGCTTAACAAAATTTTTTTAATTGGTTTTAATAATGCCGCAGCAAATACCGCTTCAATTACCGATTTAGAAAATATTTGTAAACCCGCTTTTGGCGGAAAATTTTTTCACGTTAGATGTGCTTGTCATGTTTTAAATTTATGTGTACAAGATGGTTTGAAAACTCTCGATATTTTTCTTCAACCAATAAAAATGGCGATTCAATTTTTATGGAAACATCCCAAAAAAATGAAAGAATGGGGTAGATTTTGTAGAGAAAATGGCAAAAAGCCAAAAAGATTTCCAAGAGATGTTCCAACTTGTTGGAATTCTACTTTCCACTTGCTTAATGAATCTTTAGCATATAAAGATTTATTATGTTCATTCATTTACTAATAATTTATACCCACAAGAGTGGGATATTTGCCAAAAAATTTTAGATGTTTTAAAGGTTTTTAATGATGCAATTTATACTTTGTCTGGTGTTTATTATCCTACTACACATTTATTTTTAGTAGAGTGTACTAATATTGTCGGAATTTTTGATGAATGTGAAAATGATGTTGAATTACATCATACTATAGTTGCAATGAAAATAAAGTGGCTACATTATTATAGGGAAATTCCCATTATTTATTTAGTTGCTTGTGTTTTTTATCCGCGTTGCAAATTGGATGGCTTAAATGAGTTTTTTATGTCAGTATTATCAATGTTTACATTATGATGAGATAAATGTTACAACCATAGTACGTAATGTTAAAAACATAGTAATAGAATTATATAATGAATTTTATACTAAATATAATTTAGGTGATATTGGATCTTCTCAATCTATGGAGATACAAAATGGCGATCTGAGTAAAATTAGTAGAGGGTACCAACTTTATTACATAGACAAAAAAAAAACAAAAGGGAGTAATAGGAAATATTTTTGAATTAGAGATTTATCTAACCGTTTCATTTGAGTTTACTGAATCCGAAGGTGGTACAAATTTTTTAGTTTTGGATTGGTGGAAGAAGCATGCAAGCCAATACCCAATCCTTTCTCTTATTGCAAAACAGATTTTTTCAACCCCTTGTTCCATAGTTGCGGTCGAACAAGCATTTAGTACTGGAGGTAACATTTTTTATGAACATTGTTCAAGATTAAATCCAGAATCAGTGGAGATACAAGCTTGTGTTGCTGATTGGACGAAGACTCAATATCGGAAATAAGAGATAGATCGGAATAATGAATCCGAATTCTTTAACGACGGAGATACTACCGCTATCGGTACTGGAACAGGTAGTGACAATTGAGGGTAAAAGAACTATTGGAGTTGGCAAATATTTTTTAAACTCTTGTTTCTTATATCGGGTGCATACGTGAGTTTAGGGAAATCAAAGTATAATCCGACGACGTGTGACCTCTGGTCCCCTGCGCACGGAATGTTTAGGTTTTGGGATCATTTTAGGGCATATATATTGTGCTCCTTTTTTTTATAGATCGTTGTAACGAATTGTAATATGCTTAATGATAATTTATTAAGTTCAAGCCCTCTCTTGTCTTTTTTATCCCCAAATTTAATTACAATTTACATTTAATTACAATTTATATTGAATAATGTTTAAATCACCCTAAAAACAGTAATTTTTAAATTTTTATTATTTTCTTTTCTGTTTTTTTTTCTTTTTCCTTTTCTTTTTTTTTCCTTTTCTTCCTCCGCCGACCAGCCCGGCTAGGGCGGGTCCGGGCTCAAGGAGGCCGCCCTCGCCCTCGGCGAGGCCGCCCCCACCGGCCGGCGGCGGCGGGCGGCTCGCCTCGCCCGCCCGGTGAAGGCAAGGCCCTCACTGGATCTCACCGATCTAGCGAGGGGTGAGCCTCGCCGGACGCTAACGAGGCTCACCCTAGGCGGATCTAGGGGCGAGCCTCGCCCTCGGCTAGGCTAGAGGCTCTCGCCCTCCTCGCCAACCCTCCCCCCTGCCCGGCAGGGTGGCCTCACAAGGTCGGCGACCTCCGCCAACCCTAGCCGAGGGGCCGGTGAAGAAAAAAAAAAAAAAAGAAAGAAAGGAAAAATTAAAAAAAGGAAAATTATGAACCGGTTCCGGTTCATACTTAGCCACGAACCGGAACCGGTCGGTTCCGAACCGTGGCCATCTCTACTTGTGACAAATATACTACAAATAAATTTTTTAACTATCAAAAACCCCAAACTGATACATCTGTGATAAATTTACCCTTTGTTAGTTTCCATTAAATTTTACCATTAAATTTTTAAGTTGGATGACATGTGATAAATGACGAATATACCGATTTGAGGTTTTTTCCTTTATTTGTCATAGATGTAAAAGTTTGTAAATTTTTAAGGTCAAAGAATTAATTTGCGGTAAATTCATTACAAGTGTATCATTTTGAGATTTTTGGTAGTTGAAAAATTAATTTGAAATAAATTTATTACATATATACCAATTTAAGGTTTTTCGTGGTATTAATCGTGAAAGAAATTACGTATTACCCCATTCCCCAATAAATAGTAGATACCGTACCCAAACTCTTATGAAATTATCTTCTTCTTTTGAAAGTATGCATATTACATCTCTTTATAATCTTTTATCAGCTTTCATTTGCCTTTTCATCGCCATTACTACTCCTAAATTCCTAGTTCTACATGATTTCTTCAAAATTTCAAGTTAAGAACCTACCCATCGTTCACCTTCGTTTTACAATGAAACCATTAGGGATTATTCTTCGCGAAAACTTTTCCGCTCCTTTCGACGAACCATGAGGCTGCCCGTAGCTCAGAGAATCGGAGCACGTGACTACGAGCCACGGATCCGAAAAGAGGGAAAATCAGGATCAGGGACACTGCAACTGCACAGATCCCTCCAGAGTTCCTGGATTGACTCGGTGAATCGTACAGGATATTCAAGCGTGAACCCAGAGAAGGCAACCTTTAAGCAACGATCGACAAGTACGTCCAGAGTAGCATCAAGAAACACAACAAATCCAGTTCGATAATTAAAAAGGGAACCGCTAGCTCGGTCCGGCGAGCTCCACCACAATCACGCTGATGTTGTCTTTGCTTCCCCGTGCCATTGCGAGCTCAGCCAACATGGCCGCCGCTTCGGCAGTGCGGTTCTCAATTGCGTCGCCGTCCCGAGTTCTCCTCCTCATCCGGCCCGCCAGGCATCGGCGCACGACCTGGCAGGCAAACTCGTTCGAGACGACGTCCCACAGGCCATCGCTGGCAAGGATCAGAAATTCATCCACGTTGGTCCGTCTGCTCACGTTGATCTCCGGTTCTGGGATCACAAATGGTTTCATATATTGATCTCCTACATGTAAGAAACACGCACGGAAGAGTCGTCCCGAAATTATAATCTTTTGAATTGCAATAAATATAGAAACTCCCCCACGCTACTGCTATAAGGGATATGCATTTCTCGACTTAAAGTAATTCATAATAACTTTTAGATATCCTCTTCTGTATAAAAGCAAACTGTACAAGTATAGTAATAAAATGGAAAAATAGCATAATTTAAATAGTAAAGATAAATGTGAATTGATCTCATGAGTATCGTGCCGTTAAAATATTTAAATATCAAATCAGCCTTTAAACTTTCATAGTTTTTATTACGGTCGACAATAATCTCACATTATATTAACCAACTTCTAATTTGCATCTTCAAACATCTCTCTCCCCAGTTGACGCGTTTAATTCTTCTTATGATATCTTAAGAAACCTATTAAGACAGAACAAGAGACCATTATGCAACCAGTCGATGCCAAAAGACTCGCAAATACTAATACACCATCTCTACTCTATTACGAGAAAACAAAGCTGGGAACTTTCGGGACGACTTTCGATTGCAAGTTATATAATGTTCATGAAGAACCCAAACACAATGCGCCTACGGACCTATGGATCTCGAGGTAGAGAGGACACCAAGAATGCGGTGCCCGTTCCAGTTTATGACCCGTCCCCCAGCAGCTTCAACTCTCTTCAATTCATCGGGCCGATTAGGCTGCACAAAGCATGAGCAAGAGTCATTAAAAATATCAACGTATGCAAAACCTAAAACGGTTTGTACATGGAAATGATACCCAGCATTATTAGCATACTGATTTCTAATTTCATTCTTGGCCTAAAGAACTAACACTGTTCTAACAGATAAAAAAGTTTCGACCAGAAAATTCTAGCAAAAGGGGTTGTCAGATGGGACCGAGCAGATCAATAAACTGCAAGACAAATACATCTGAGAGTTTGATAAGAATTAGATTAATTTTGACGTCTACACCGGGGTTAACTGGAACCGTTGTGAAGTGCCTATCATGAGTAAGTTATATGGGCACCAAACGAGATCTAGATCTATTAAAAGAATAGCATTAGCCAAATGAATTGAGGGAGGAAAATGAGAAATGCAGCATCCTTAAAATTGCCGAAAGGTCCATCGGATGCCCCACTTTATAATTCCATGGGGCCTTTACTA
The DNA here is from genome assembly GCA_024733475.1 of Syzygium grande. NCBI lineage: Eukaryota > Viridiplantae > Streptophyta > Magnoliopsida > Myrtales > Myrtaceae > Syzygium > Syzygium grande. The sequence goes on along the minus strand of JAMXDD010000004.1, from coordinate 12,423,042 downwards.
TATAGTTCACGTTTCATTTTACGCAAGCGGAGCATATTTCTATTGCTGCGGTAAAATCACGAGAAAGCACTTTCATGCCACGGTGTATGCTACCCTCTTTTGGACCCGGTGGCAATCGCAAATTTCAATTTGGTACATCTTTTGATCCAACAAGTATCGTGGATTTCCAGAATTGGAATGCTTCTTATTCCACAAATTAAAGGACTAATCTCAAAATGACAAATTGAAGTTGCTCCAATCTAGTCCATGATCTCCACGATGTATGATTCCCAAGGGAAAATCCTCTTGGAAAATCTCAGTTTCACCAAAGATCAAGATTGCCTAAACCCTCGCAAACAATACAAAGATCAAGAAAGACATCACAAAAATGTTTGACAAAAGAAATCGCGCTTCTAGCTAAAGCAACTACTGTAACGGTCAAATATGAAACCTAGAACCTACCATACATGTTGTGTGTATTTATACATACATATACCTTATGGTCATCCGTCAAGGCCATAGCAACACCTCCTCTACACAACACCGCCCTCGAGTCCCCGCAATTCGCCGCCACCACCACCTCCCTCCCCACCACCGCCACCACCGCCGTCGACCCCACCGTGTTCATCTCCTCCGCCGCGCCGCCGCCCGTCACCTCTCCGTCCATCTTCTCGAAACACCCCACCATCGTCCCCTTCCAGTCCATTTCCCACCCGGCCTCCTGGTCAAGGCCCTCCAACTCCTCCGCCACCAGCCGGTGGAGCCTCTCCCTGCACGCCTCCGCCACCCGCGCCCCGCCGTGCCCGTCGTAGACCCCGAAGAAATCGTACACCTCGCCCGCCTTCAGCCTCTTCGCGAACCCTAGCTCCACCCTCACCGCGTCCTCCATCTCTCTCCTCCTCCCTATCACCGAGAGCGACCCGTGATTGATCGAGCGCTCGCTTCTCTTCTCGCGGGCTCCGTCTTCCTCTTCGCCCACCACAACCCCGTCGTTCTCCGACGACGAGGAAGAGAACGAAAGGGATATCTCGATCGGCTTCTCCTCCCCATCCGGACGCTTCGCGACCGGCTCTCTCTTCCGCGCGCGCCGACGGCCGCCTCGGTGAGCTCTCCGGATCTTGAACCTCCTCCGGGAGCCGTTCCTGGCCTTCTCCGGAGCCGCCGCTCCCTGAAAGATCCTTCCGTCGGCGCCCGTCGTCATCCTCCGGGAATCGCTCTCTTCGCCGCCGGGTACAGCTTTCGGTCCTTGTTCATTGCATGCAGAAAAAGCAAAGAGGAAAAGAAGAGAGGGTGGCGATGGTGCAGTGTGCACAGCGCGCGATCGGAGCAGCGACTACACCGATGTGCAGGGGCATTTATTTGATGCGACCGCACGAAAAAGGCAATCGAATCGTGGCCGTCCAGCTCGAAGGGGGTCCGTCCGCCGGTGGTCGCCACATGGGCAGGCTACGCGCCTCTTACTTGGCTTTCGGCAAAACGGAGACGTGGACGGCTCGGATCGGGCTGGCCGGACACGCGGAGGCCGGATCTCGAGGCTAGTGATATCGTACGGCCGGGGTAAAACGTGGAGGATCTGCGATGCTCGCGTTAGGTGGGTTTCCTGCCTTTTTATTATATTATTCGTGAAGCAAAGCGAAGGGGTTAGGGGAGGGGGAGACATTTCACGGCTTTCGAGTGTTTTTGCCTCTGACAAGGAATGTTGACCCGTCGGGGCTTTCCGGGGACACGTGTCGGAACACATGGCGGTCGCCGTTTCGAAAGAGCATGTACCTCGTACCATGTGTCAGGCTATGACCAAGATATTTCCTCCCTCCTTCCGTGCATGCGTAGGCCCTGTTTTCGTTCGCGCGTCGAGGGCTGATTGGTCCGGAGCATCGCCGGGAATCCAGCTGGCCTCTCTTGATTGGTCCTCGTGAGTTCAAATTTTGACAACCTTGTGCAATACGATGCGCCGTGAGAGTATTATACGTAAGAGGGATTGTGGTCAAAAGATGGTGTTGTTTTCGTTGCATGCACCGATCGCACGGGTCGCAGGATGACAGCAGATCTCGATGGCTCTGTGCATGTGACGCATGAACTGGAGAATTCGCATTGGGACTATGTTTTTGTCTTTTAATTCTCTCTCTCTCTCTCTCTCTCTCATATGGTTGAGGTCAGAGGAGAAATAAATCACGAGTCCAGAAATGGCTGAACAGTTGGGCAAAGCATCACAAGAAGGAAACGCAAAGAGAGAATGCCATGGAATTCGGTCTTTCTATCGAACCCATCTCGTCCTTTCTCCTCTTTACTAACTGGAGTCGTGCTTAAGCACCTGAATGAGCGCTTTGAATCGTTCCGGCATCAGTCCACAGTTGACATTGCCATCGATAATGCACGAGAAAAAGAATATGATGGAGAAGCAAATTAAGGATGCATTTGACTACGTTTTTTGTTTTTTGGTCGAAAAAGTACTTCATTCATTAAGTGCCGTGATCAAAACAAAAATGTTCAATATCGAAACATAAAAAATCCCAAGGGGATTGGGGAGGTTTAGTAATCCAATTAGAGGGGAGGACATTTCTACATAGGACTTTAGCGATCCAATTCACCATATGTTTGCTTCTCGCGGATAGTCGGCCAACGAAATGCTTTTAAATTGAGCCAAACTCCTTTTGCAATCCTCTATAATAGCTCGAATGCGCAGTGGGCTTCAATAATTTCCTATTATGAGCCCACATAATGATAAGCTATCACTTTCGATCTTCACAGTCAAATTAGCTTTTTCGTTCATAGTAAAGTACGATGCCAAGAGAGAGAAACCTTCCTTTAGAACTAGGGCATCCGCTTCTTCAGCCATTGCAGAGGGGGTCAATTTCGCAAACCCGGCGACAACAGTCCCTCTCGAATCTCGAAGTATGCTAGCAATCGCTCTGTCCAGTTCACCCTCGACGAAAGATCAGTCAACATTCAGCTTAAAGGTGCCATTTTTAGGCGGTTTCCACCTCGCAGGTTTGCTATCTCTCTATCAGCTTCGAGTCCTTCGCAAGGTTCCAACGCGTGGAGCTTTTGTTTGTAGCGAACGCTGCCTCCACTATTGTGCTTAGGTCCGACTTCAGGTTTTGGAAAATGAATGCGTTTTTTGATTTCCAGATCTCCCACAAAACACTAGCCATTATCTCCCAGGAAGTTGTGTTGTCGTTACACTCCGTAACTTCCTGTATCCATAGTTCAATTCTTGTCATTGTTCGGTCTGGAGATGGAAATATTCATGCGCGGGTCTGACCAAATTTCCTTTGTCCATCGGCATAGCAGGAAGAGGTGTTCTACTGTTTCTGGGGCTTGACGGCAAAATGGGCATAGTGGATGCATTTGACCGCTTACTTAAGAGTTTTCTTCACACTAACGCAAGATGTTCTAATTTTCCCTTTATTTTTACAAAAGTCACATGCATAGGAGTGGCCTCATTTCTGTAATCATCCAAGTGAACACCATATGTTACCACATAATCAACTCGATGGAAGATATGTAAGGTTCGGATTTTACTTATGACGATTATTATGAATTTTTGCAGCAATCACACTCTATTAACTTTTACTTAAGACAAAGCACTTAAAATCTTCAAAAAATATTCATAAAAGTGATAGTTAATTTTTATTCTGCCATTAGTAGTTTGATTATTGACAACATCTGGTTCTATAAATCGCCAGGTGAATGCTCCGGTTTCGGAGGCATTGAGATTTGTTCTCCCGAGAAAATTAACATATAAGGATTTCGTTAAAGATTATCCCTAGGACATTTTATGAGACTATACTTTGAGACATGCTTTATTTACGACGACGTACTAAAAAGAGAATAGATTTTCAATATTCAATATTCGTCAATGTCCATTTAGAATAATTCTTTCTATCTTTAGGGTGCGTTTGTTTCAGGAAAAGTATTTTCCGAGAATCCGTTTTCCGGACTTTCATCCGTTTGGTTCGTAAAAAATGATTAGTCAACCGAAAACACTTTTATTAGGAAAGTAAATTCCCTAATATATGAAGATGAAAATACTTTCCTGAATTTCTTCCCTTTACTTTTTTAATATTTTATTCTTTTCTTTCTTTTCTTTAATTTTTTTCTTTTTTATTTTTAAAAATTCGAAATTGTTTTTTTGCCTGAGATAAAATCATGGGATTGAAATTATTTTCCAAATGAGATCCAAACACGAGAAACATTTTCGATCACATATCACCAAACAAAGAAAAACTAACTATTTTCTTGGAAAATGATTTTCCAGAAAAAATTTTCCAAAAACGCTACGTTTTCTGTGAAACAAACATACCCTTAGTTTCTATAAGTACACCATTTTTATCATATAATTTTTGTCACACCCCAAAACTAATAAGAATTGGGGATGACATGACCGCCTTTTCACCTAAATGACACAGTCTCAAACAACAACAAAAAATATGTTATCAACATATATATTTCCATACATATATATATATATGACAAAAAGTAGGTCAGTTACAACATCAAAGGGTCCGTTTGTTTCGCGGAAAGCATTTTATGAGAAAACACTTTCCTCATTTTCCAGTGTTTGGTTTGCTTAGAAAATTGAGTCAACGAAAAATGTTTTCCTAGTTAACGGAAAATGTTTTGCTGCTAAGGCTATGTTCGTTTCAAGGAAAATAACTTTCAGAAAAATGTTTTCCATATTTTCCGACATTCGCTTTTGTGAAAAATAAACTAGTCAGTGAAAACATTTTCCCTCAATAGAGAAAACACCTTCAAAAGTGAGGAAAAGCGGAAAAGATTTTCCATATCTTCTTTCACCTCACTTCCTTTCACAAAACACATTTTACTTTTTTTTTTTTTTAAAAAAATCAATTTTTTAATTATTTTTAATTATTTTCTTTTTCTTTTTCTTTCTCTTATTTTTTTTTCTCTTCTTCCTTCCTCTACCGGTCGTGGTCGATGACTGGTCGCAGGTGAGGCTTAACCTCACTCGCCAACCTCATGTCACGCCCCGACTCTCGAGCGCGCTAACATCCCACCAATGGTCGTATAATGGCAATGTCCCAGGACGCATTGCCTACCCAAATAAATAACATCGATCAAAAAAACGCATGCGGAAGCGTACTTAAAACCCCAACAACAAACAACAAAATGGGATAGAAAGGAAAACATTATGAGATACGAAACGAACGAAGCCAGTTTATAAACATAATGTTAACCTTAGGAAGATACATAAATACAAGCCTATTATAGGACCACTTCCTAACAAACCACGCACATACAAAAGGGATTTAAGTGGTCAGGTTAACCTAGCTTTTCTATTCAAAAAGGTAATAAAAAAGGTGGGGTATTCCAAAACCCATCACCACATCTGGCCATAACCGGGAGGGGGCTCCAGGTCAGATTCCTCTTCATCCGAATCGGACTCCAGATTCATAACTTCACCATCCGACGGGTCGATGTCCATGGGATCCCACACCTTATCTCCCATTTCACCACCATGTGGTCTATCAAAATCCCTAATAGGCCTGAACAACCCATCACCATCCCTAAGGAACTAAGCTATAAACTCATGAGGCTTCCACATTGCCTAACCCTCATCCACCCAGATGGTGGTCGCATGCTTCTGCTACGCCTTATCCGGTCAAATTGGATATTCAGATATAACTGTGCCCATGTCCATGGGCACTCCAAAATGAGTGGGAGGTCGGTTCATAGTCGGAGTTCTAAAAACAGTTAAACAACAACAATGAGATAAATTTAGCAAGTAAACTCCCTAAACCTCGCTTAGGAAAATACATTACCTTCAGAACGCCCTAAACATGCAATCGCTCCAATAAGCACATAACGAGATCATAATAACACATGTGTTCAAGAATCACATACAATACATATACCATGGCATAAACATGCGCATCAACAACTTAATAATCCAGACATGATCAAATATCAACCTCGGGCACATCGCACTCATCGATGCAATTCACACTCATGATAGTCCAGATTATTAACGATCCCTCGGGCCACGGCATATCCCACGAATGGCGGTATTCCGACATTGCTAGGCATCGTCCCGCTACGTCAGCAACAGCATCGTCTCACCAACCTCAATGACGGAATCCCATAAATGGATTCATCCTCAATTCCATTCACAAACAATTTTGTCTCACCCTGCCCCCACAACGGCATCCAATCACCAAAATTGGGCACGACCTTCACGGCCACAACGACAACCCCTAGGGTTGGCGGTCTTTCAATAAAACCGGACACAAATGAAACTTTAGGCAATCATGCACACATAGCATTCACTCAAGCCCCAACTCTTATATTTGGAAATTTAGCCAATGCGAAGTGTTTATGACGTGAAATTTCAGAAGCAAAGGCTACCATGAAATGGTGCTCACAAATGACACTAATCACCTTGTCCAATCACTTACTAATCCAACTTATGCAAGTTCAATGTCATCATTTAATCAAAACATAATACAACAGAAGTCATCCTTTAACTTGATAAGTGATCGCCCAACATGATAAGTTATCCACCAATTCAAGACAAGCTATCAATGAGAACTCGATAAGTTATTACTAAAACACATGATAAGCTATCACACAATCACATGACAAGCTATCACCAAACTATGATAAGCTATCACACTAAACATGATAAGCTATCACCAAACTATGTGTCACGCCCGAACCCTACGGACACGCAACATCCCGCTATGGTCGTTATGATGCGACGACCCAGGACTCGTCGCCGACCCTTTTCTTTTTATCTTTAAATTACGCATGCGGAAACGATCACAACAATCCCGGGACAATAACAACAAATAGGGATAGCTAGGAAAATAATTCACAATAGTCAAACAACACTATTTTAATTTTCACTTGATTAACCCCTAGAAACATACTTACAAGCCCACTTTGGGCGCTACTACAAAAAGGCAAAAAAAGAACTCAGGCTGGGGTCAATCTACTCCACCAACAAAGTTGAACTCCAAAACCAGTTTCTAAACGCCATGAACCAAATTGGGTGCAACAACAAGTCAAGGCCCAAAAAAGGGTTAACAACAACAAATAAGACGAAAGTCTTAATAAGTTAACGGTCTAAGTCCCGCTTAAGAGGCCAACTCGCACGGGGTCCCTAAACAAAGCGAAATGGCAACAACAACATTATTAGCAACCACATGCATCCTCACCTCGCCTTGGTACACACTCGAAGCATTTAACGAGATTTTTTCATGCATTAATGCAACACAAGGCTGTGTCTCAATTATAAGGCAAAACCCACTTGGGCACGCCCCATACCATACCTAGCGCTTTTACCCCATAATCAAGCACTATACATCACACGTATTCCAATTATTACGCCTCCTGGCCACCACACATTGAGCGATACGCAGCAAGATGGCGCTTCCGATAAAAACCGGGCTCCGCCCCACCCGTCGAACACAGCTACGCCAAACGATATACATAGGATGACGGCATTCTAATACGGAAACATCAAATGATACACGGTAAGATGGTATCCCGTAAGGAGCATCAAGTCCGGTCTTGGGCCGCAACAAAGCATCCGGGGTATCGGCACTCAGATTATCCCCAAGCATTCGATAAATTGGGCATCGTCAAGCGATACACAGCAAGACGGCTCCAACGCAGTGACCACACGAGCACACAAGCATTTCGCCAATTATTATCTTCTCAATTAGCCCATGCGTCTGTGAATAGTGCTCACATTAATGCCATACAATAATATCACATGGTCACACATGCAACAGCCAATTAATCTCGCAAGCTTTGATAACGATACAAGTATTAACCACAAAACATCACTATCAATTCTTGGCATAACAATAAAAATAATTTAATGCCAATAATCTCGTAAACTTTCTTGAAAACTTCCGATCAAAACAATTTGTCGTAAAAATAATTTTATACGACAAATCACGGCACAAATGCCAACATTCAAACTAGAAATCATAATTTGAAATTATAAATTTTCCGAAATAATAATAAATAAATTCGGAATTTAATTAATTAATAATATCCAAAAATGATTTATTTTCCAAAATTCAAAATATTTTCTCGAATCAATATCATTCAATTAATTTTCTAAAACACCAACGTCTCGGCGAAAAACCAACATTTGCATCTCAATTTGACATTAGAAAATTTTCCAAAAATAATAATATTTAATTTTCGGAAATTAATTATTTAATAATAAAATAATTATATTTAATTCGGAATTAATTTATTAAATAATAGAATAATATTTAAATTTCGAAAATAATTGATTTAATATCATAATTGATAACAATAAACTAATCAAAAACTTATACCCTAAACACAATTAACTAAACACTAACCCACGATTAACATAAACTAAATATAAATTAAACTACCCTAAGCAAGTTTAACACCCTAAACACGGAATTAGGGGTTAACTTACTGGCTAACGCCGGCAACGACGCAAGGATGACGGCGGCGACGAGGGCAATCCACGGTTCCTCGGGTTGCTCCGCAGCAATGAGTGGGTTACGAACGAGCGCTGGCAAAGAAATGGCCGGGCCGCTTGTGGCTTGGGGCTGTTCTCGAGGAGCCGGGCGGCTTGATGGCGGCAGACGGCTGTTGGTCCGACGGATTTGAGGCGATAACGCACGGGCGGCAACGGGCTGCCGTGACCACGCTGATGAAAAGGGAGAGGGGGAGGAGAGAAATACGGTTGGGGAAGGTGGCCGGACGGACGACGCTATGGGTTAGGCGAACGCAACGCCGCCGGACAACGGACAGTGGCTGGGCTAGCCGCCAAGCGAGGTGCGGTTGGCGAGCAGCAAAAAATGAAGAAGCCAGGCGAGAGTAAAAGGCATTTATCAAGAAGGAGAAAATAAAGAAGAAGAAAGAAGAAAAAAAAAGAATGAAGAGTAGTGGGTGGAAGAGTTGGTGGAATGGTCGAGGCGTGAGAGAGGGGTCACGGGAAATCAAACCGGGAGGAGAGAGAGAGAGAGAGAGAGAGAGAGAGAGAGAGAGAGAGAGAGAGAGAGAGAGAGAGAGAGAAGAAGATCAAATCGTAATAATCGCGATCCAACGGTCACGATTCGAATGCAAAAACGATCTAACGGTCTCTAAAAAAAACTTAAGTCATAATTGAGATTTGGCCAAAGGGTATTAATAAAAACACACCGCAAGAGAGGTCTCAGTCCAAATCCAGACCCGGTCAAAAACTCACTTTCCACATATCCCGTGCAATATCGAGGTGGGCCACAATAATATTGACACCGTCCAATTAAATTCATCCCGGAACTCCGAGAAATTCGACACCAAAGTTTGAGCTCTAAATAACGGCTAAATTCGATCAAGTGCGATTCTAGCGAAATCTCAATTTTAAAAACAATAACCGAGAGTGATCAGTTCTCAAAGCGAAATTTTACTATAAGCACACCGACGAATTACACATTTTATAAATCTAAAAATAGGCCGAAATTGAATGTTACACTATGATAAGCTATCTATTTAGCACATGAAAAGCTATCCAACCACACAAGATGACCTATCAACTAATCCACCTATAATCACCTTAATCAACCCCTAATCAAGTTCATTAACAACCTATCACCCTAATCAAGGTTTAGAGAGTAATTTACTCTTAAACCAAAGCAAGCTAAGCACTAAGGGGGCAGCAACCAGCAAGTGGCGGATGGCGGCAACAAGCGACAAACGGCGGTGCCACTCGTGCAACAGCGGCTACGGCACTCAACGGCGGCGACAAGGACGGCGTGGATGGCTCATAGTGAAGGTGGTGGCTGAACAAGGAGAGTGGGAGAGGGAGAGAGAGTGGTGACATGAGCGTGGCTAGTGATGACGGTGCTCACGGCGGTCGGTCACAACGGTGGACGGTGGCAACGGTGGTTGGTGGCGGTGGCGTGATGGCTGGTGACCAAAACCAAGGGGAGTGAGAGAGTGAGAGAATGTTATCCAATAGAGTCCAAGTGAGAGAGAGTGATCAAGAGAGAGAAATTGGTCTAACAAGCACATCCAAGAATAGAGGGCCAAGATCTCTCCTTGCTCAACAAGTCAAAATCCAAGGGCCAAGAATCAATCTTCCAAAACAAGCCTAAAATATCTAAGGGCAAAATTATAAATAAGAAAAGATAAGAGGGGCAATTTAGTCATTTTCCACACCTATATGGCCGGCCACTAATGGAGAGGTAAAAATACCATTTTGCCCTTCAACAAAACCAAAGGGAACCAAAAATACTTGGGGGATAAAAAGGTCTTTTCTAATTCCGGTCCGAATTTCACTTTTTCCAAGAATTCCGAGCGAACTAGCAAATAGGTGAGTTTAATGAGGCGACGTCCAATAGTTTAGTCCTAAAATCCTTGAAAGTACACCCAAATTCGTATTATAATTCATGGTCAAAATCGATCAATTACGACTTTAATATATCTCAAACTAACAAGCGGCTTTTAGGAGTTACGCGTATTCGACCTGTGATTGATTTAATATCAAATCACGTTTAAGCTTCCTCGAGTCATGGGTGACCTCGATTGTCATGTAATTGCGAGGGTCAATCGCTAGTTTCGAAGTACACTATCATTAGGAATTGGTTTAGAGACATTCGCAATCCATATAACGGTCAAACAGAATCACTCGCGATCCAATCGTATACTATTGGCGAATCATTCTATAACCATTCCTTGATCAATTTATAATGGCTCAAAATTATCTCTCGTCAATTCTTATGGTCGAATTATCAATTTATGATTGAGTTCTCAAGTCATACGTACTTAATTCCTCACTAGCATTTCCCTATTAGTTAATTCTCTCTTGAGTGATCAATTCAGAGCGAGATTTAACTAACAGCGTATCGATGAAATAATTATTTCATATATCACGAAAAGAGCCGAATTTCAAAATGTCACACCTCAGGTGAGGCAGAGTTCGAGGCCGGCAAGCTCGAGCCTCAACTCGCCGGCCTCAGGCGAGGCTGAGAGTAACCTCGCCTTGCCAAATTTGGCGAGGTGAGGCGACACCGAGCTCAAGGCCCCAAAGCTCAAGTCTCACCTTGTTGGCCTCGTGCAAGGCCCAGTAGCCTCGCCTCGTCGGATTTGGCTCGGCTTGGCTCGCGTCTGGCCCCGCGAGGCAAGGCGAGAGAGCCGGCCAGACTTAGCAAGTGAGGAACGAGGCTAGCCTGTGGCCAACAGAGGAAGGAAGAAGTGAAAAAAAAAAAAAACAGAGAAAAAGAATAGAAAAGAAAGAAATATGAAAAATTATTTTAAAAAATTAAAAATTCGAATTTTTAAAAATAAATTAAAATAAAAAATTATTAAAATGAGGGGAAAATGTCAATTAAGGACCCAAAGTGGGTCTCTTTTCTTAAATAAGGATCTCAAGTGGATAATGTTTTAATTAAGGACCCAAAGTGCCCAAACTAGTCTCAAATAAGGATCCAAACTCACGCACCGGCCAAATGTTCACCGACCGGCGATCGTGAGACATTTTCCGGCACCGGAATAGGGGCAATTTTGTCTTTTTCTTTTTTTTCTTTTTCTCTTCCCCCTCTTGTGGCCATCATCGGCGAAGGCTACCCTTGCCTAAGGTTGGTGGACATTACTGGCAATGGCCACAAGAGGAAAAAGAAAGAAAGAAAAAGGAAAAAGAAAAAAAAAGAAAAATTGCCCCTATTCCGGCACTGAAAAATGTCTTAGGATTGTTGGCGGCAAAGTCGGGTCTTTATTTGATATTAGTTTGGGCACTTTGGATCCTTAATTAAAGCATTGTCCACTTGAGATCCTTTTTTGAGAAAAGAGACTCACTTTGGTTCCTTATTTGACATTTTCCCTAAAATGAGTGCAAGGAAAAAAATATTTTGTCCATACCGAATGGTTGAAAATATTTTCCAGTTCATTTTCAAGTTTTAGTCGAATAGTGAAAAATATTGTCATTTTCTTGGAAAATGGCTCTCTGGAAAATATTTCCAGAAACATCATTTTTCACGAAACGAATAGAGCCTAAAGCGTAGATTCAGGAAAATGATTTCTCCTTTGAAAGAATCGGAAAACCTTTTTCTAAAGTATGATTGCTATCTACGCTTGAACATGAAAACTCCAATGTTAGTTCCCCTGGTACCAACATTCGGGACCAAGCTCGAGACCTTAGTTTCCGGGGCCCATGCCCCTAAAGTCCATGCCCGGGTCCATCGAGACTGAGCCCGAATCCCTAGTGCCCGTACCTAATGCTCCAACACCCAAACTCGAGTCCATAAAGGCTGTGCTTAGGTCCTCGATGCTCGAGCTTTAGTCTTGACCCTTTGACCCTAGTCCATAGAGGTCGTGCGCATGTCCTCGGCACTCGGGCTCGGGTCCTTAATTAATGAAACGTTTGTTCTTATAAAAATATTTAATTAAAAAATCTATATTTTTAAATCATTTTTATTATTTTTAAAATAGAATTATTTATTATTTAGTCTTTTCTTTTTTTTTTTTTTCTTTTTCTTTTTTTTCCTTTTTCTTTTTTTCCTTTTTCTTCTACCTCAGGCCGGTTGCCAGCAACGGCAATGGCCGCCGAACTCGCGATGAGCTTGAGGCTTGGTCGATACAAGCAAGCCCAAGCTCCACCGAGGTCGGGAGCTCGTGGCTTGTCGGATCCAGGCGACCCTAGCTCCATCGACCGAGCTCGGCCGAGGCCGACGAGCTTCGCGGCACACTAAATCCAGTGAGCCTAGGCTCGGCCGAGGCTAGAGAGCTTGCGACTTGCTTGCTAGATCCAAGCGAGGGGAGCTCAAGCTCACTTGTGGCCATCACCTGGCGAGCCTTGAGCTCGCCGATGGCCGCCACAGCCAGTCCCTAGCGAAGGAAAAAGAAAAGAGAAAATAAAAATGAGAAATAAAAATAATAAAAAATCAATTTTTTTAAAATAAAAGAAATATAAAAGAATCGATTTTTATTAAAATGAAAGAAATATTAAATAATTCAATTTTTTTTACCTAAAATAAAGTCATGAGATTGAAATCATTTTCCAATGATATCCAAACATTAGAAAATGATTTCCATCTTGTATCACCAAAAAAAGGAAAACTAAGCGTTTTCCTGAAAATGATTTTTCGAAAAACATTTTCCTTTATCATTAAGTTTCCACAAAACAAATGCATCCTAAGTTTCTATAATCCACCAAAAAGATTATGGACAACTTAGAACCCAGCCCACCCAACAAATTATCAACAACCATTTCTACAACTCCCTTAAGCTATCCCAAAATCCAACTCCCAAAGTCCTCGCAATAGTGCTATTGTACTATCGGCTGCTAGCCAAGGAACCTAAAAAATATAAAAGATGAATGGAGCAACAACCACAGTCCAATGAATAATGAATTTATTTTAAGTAGATTGAGCAATCACTGTATACATTTATAAAACCTTACTAATTTAGCCCAAATCCAAAATACAACAAACTTCAATATCAAAATTAGTTATATATATATATATTACTTCAACATAAGATATTCATAGCAGAATTGCTCATTTAAATCAATAATATCGAAATAAATATCAATGGTCCAACCCACTGATCAATCTCAAAACATATGTCAATGGTCTATTCCAATGTCCAATCTCGAGCTCAGATATCAACCATGATCATGCATAATGCACCGAGACAAGGCAACCGAGCTCTTCATTGATAAGGTCTCCACCTATATTGCCGGTGGCCGACTCATAAGGATATCCAAAACTAGTATGCATACTCACAAATCCCTTATTAGGCTTGCAGCGATATTGAGCACCAACATAAACTCACAACATCATCCTTCACAATTCACAAAGCCAAACCAAAAATGTATGCTATAAATCGGTTTTGCAAACCAAAACACATAATCTTTCCACAACCCATCTCAACTCATCCATCAAAATTTTTTTTGCAACTCATTTCATAAACACTTCTTAAACCATTTCAAATAACAAATAGAGTGTTAAATGCTCGATTCGAAGTTATGCAACATTAATGCTTTATACATCACTTTCCCTTTTCAAAGAAATAACAACATGTAATGCCTCTTTAACTCATAATATATATATTTCTATCATTTCAAGATATGAGTTTTATAAAACCAAAGAAAAGAATTACTACTCACTTGGAAATGCCAAAAGACCAAACAACGCGCAGTTATACGAGTCGACGATTTTGTAATCTTAACAATTAAACGAGAATCAACGTCAAAATTAAGTAAAATACTACGACAATTATGAAACGGCTAAACTACGCTTAAATACTAACAAAACAACTCTTACGCGACAATAAATTGCTCACTCAAAGCAATTACTCGAACCTAAATGCAACGCAAAACCCAAAAATTTCCCTCCGACGAATCCGTTGCTCCAAATTGACTCTCGTTAAAATCCACAGCTCTACAATGTCATATTCCACCATTTCCATGAAATCTCATAATTCAACAATTCAAAAATCAAAATTCGCGGCTCGAGTTTGAGTCCTAAATTCGAAAACTTCATTCATTGGATGAACGGAAGACGCAAAGACTTACCAGGCGTTGCGATACGTGGTAATCCAGCTAGGCGATGTGTTCGTGCCATGTACACGTAAAAAGCCCTTCCCTTTCTTTCCCTTTCTTTCTTCTTTTCTCTTTCTTTTCCCCTTTCTCGCGTGCGTCTCGGCCTTATATTGTTTAAGGTGACTTCTTTCCTCTTTTTGATGACTTTTCAACGTTAATTTTTTTCTTTCCCCCTTTTTTGACTTTTCAAACCCATATTTTACATTATTTTCTTTTAAAAATATTTCATCTTTAAAATTTAGATATACCTCAATCAACAAACATTATTTAGTAAACGAGTGAGGGAGTTTGCGTCTTACCTCCTTGTCCCCCGTTATCGCAAAAACTTTTCTAGTGCCCCTTGAAGATTTTCTTGAGTTCTCCCAACTGCAGGGGCATTCTTCCGCATAGAGCAGTTGCGTGTTAAGTGTCTCGGTTGTCCACACACAAAACATACTCCACTATCCATAGGCACATCCCTCTACATAAGACAATCACGTGCAATATGTCCCATTTTGCCACAAAGGAAGCATGCTCCAATATTGCGGTAAGAAGGGCTGCCATAATGTCTCCCACAAGTAGTACAAGATCCCTAAGTATTTTGAGTTATAAACTTTCCTATCAGGTCACCGCTTCTTCGCTCATTACAGTTGCTTGCATCGCATTCTTGGTAACCATTTCCAGCTCGGTGATGTGTTCTTGGCGTGTATGTGCAAAACTCCTTTCCTTTTTTTTTTTCCCTTTCCTATCTTTCCCTTTGCTTCTTCTTTTCTCATTTTTTTCCCCTTTCTCGCGTGTGTCTAAGCCTTATATTGCTGAACGTGCCTTCTTTTTTTTTTTATTGACTTTTCAAAGGTTTTTTTCTTTTCCTCGTTTTGAGTTTTCAAACCCCTATTTTACACTTTTAGCATAAGCAAATAAGTCGTTGGTAACCACTTAATCATGCCTTAAATTTGATCGAATGAATCAATTTGATGAAACTTTGAACAAAGTTAGGCCAAGTATAGATTACTCGAGAGTGAAAACCTTAAAAGGGCACTAAATCATGGAATTTCTAATTCCATATAGATTAGATTTGAACATCGAAAGCAGTGAATCAAATACCTATTGCAGGCCAAACAACTGAAAAGAAGTGCAAGTCCCATACATGCGACTTGAGAGGCTTCTCTTGCACTATATTATACTGTGGTTGAACAAATATAGCCCGGTATACTTGTTGATGTGAGAAATCGAACCTACACCGTGCATTTAATCTCAACACACAAGTGTCTATTTGAGACTCGACAAGGAGTTTCTTTTTCTTTTTTTTTTTTTTTCAAGTCTTGTGTTAATAGCTCGATCACATCACTAATCACTGAATTCTACATCGCACCATGCCCGACCCTTGGTGATTTAGAATTCTCATTCGAACACGGTTTGTCTAATCGACGAAACCATTTGTTTCCCTGCGAAGGGTCAACTGAGGGAAAGTGGGGGGAACTTGCTTCGTGAGTTCCACGCAACTCCCTACACCAATACTAGTTCCGCAGAGGCGACTGACAACAGAGTAGACCCTTAAAAGTCCAAGTCAAAGTCGTCTCTTGATCTGGACGAGCCGAGGACTGAGATTCATGCCTTCATATCGCTTGTCGATGAACATTTGCCGTTCTGGTTTCGTCTCTCGGACAATCCTAATGAGCATAAATTAGAGAAAGAGAGTGTGAGGAACCAGTTGATCCATCATCATCCCATAAACCGCAAAACGTCACGCATATCCCCTCGTTTTCATCAACACCAAGACATCCGCCATGCTCTCTTCTATTCCCTCTCTCTTCTTCTTCTTCTTCTTCCTCTGCTTCGCGGATGGCACCGCTCACCACGACGGCCCGACCGAGGACCCTTGCCACCCCAAAAGCTGCCCCGGCCGGGGGCCGCAGGTTCAGTTCCCGTTCAGGCTCGCACCCTTCCAACCTGCCAACTGCAGCTTTCATCCGGAGTTCGACCTTTCCTGCGACAAGCATGGGAACACTCAACTCTGGCTCCCAAACACCCCAGAGCCGCTCTTCGTCCAGTCCATCGACTACGCCAACCGGTCCGTCGTCGTGCAGGACCCCAACGGGTGCCTCCCCTTGCTGCTCGCGAACCTCAACCTCTCTCGCTTCTCCTACCAAAGGCTTTACAACAACGACCCATACGGATACCAATACGGGTACCAAAACTATACCCTGTTCAAGTGCCCGCCTCCCGAGAGGACCAGCATGACCCCGGTGGTTTGCCTGAGCATTCCCGGGTCGTACGAAGTCTACGCCGTCAGGTCCAGCTCCTACGTCGGAGACTTGCCGCTGGTGTCGTGCGAGAGGAACGGGAGTATTGACGCACTTCCGACAGAGATCGAGACCATGATGGACGAGGTTCGTTTGGCCTGGGACAAGCCCGACTGCCAGAAGTGCACGGAGGTAAATTGGTGGTGTCGACCGAACGGGAACGACACCAGATGCACTGAGCCTCCTAGAAAACACTACGGTATTGCTTTAATCCTAGTCGAAGGCGCGTGCTTTTGTCGGTTCCAAACTTTTTGTGTTTCGTGAGACTTTGCTCGACTCGTCTTATTTCACTTTCTTAGTATAAGTGATTATTGATGCTTGGGCTTCTGCGAAACTAAGATTACTTTTATATGTGCAATTCCGTTGGATGGACGCATTTCCACAAGTTAATTTTATGTCACATGATACGTTTGTACTTTAAATTGGAGGAGTTCCTCAATCCTGATTGCCTCTTACTCTATAAATGATCTGATGTCCTGTAATGAAGGTCGCTCATGGTGTTAAGTGAAGCTGACATGACTAGCTCTGAGGGTTTTTCTTCTAGTAATTTTATCATTCGCGTGAACTTTGGCGGAAGCTCAAGTACTGACTTCTCTGATTCTGCAGAAAAATTAAGGGCAGAGATCGCCGGAGGAGTCGTGGGCTCGTTTTTCCTTCTTGCTGTTGTGATAGGAGTCGGCTATTTTCTCAACGAAAGAAGAAGAGATAAAGCATTCCAACTCAAGATCGAGAGCTTCTTGCATGACTATGAGGCCCTCAAGCCGACCCGTTACTCCTACAACGACATCAAGAGGATAACCAATGACTTCGAGGAGAAACTTGGCCAGGGGGCTTACGGAACTGTCTACAAAGGAAAGCTTTCGAACGAGATTTTCGTCGCCGTGAAGATGCTGGACAATTCGTTCGGAAAAGGTGAGGAGTTCATCAACGAAGTAGGCACGATGGGAAGGATTCACCACGTCAACGTGGTTCGGATGGTCGGTTTCTGTGCTGACGGTTTCCGAAGAGCCTTGGTGTACGAGTTCCTGCCGAACGAGTCTCTGGAGAAGTTCATATTTCCGGGCGAAGACGCTCTCGGCCCTTCCCTTAGTTGGGAGAGGCTCCACGACATCGCTCTCGGAGTGGCCAAAGGCATAGAGTATCTTCACCAGGGGTGCGATCATAGGATCCTCCATTTCGACATCAAGCCGCACAACATCTTGTTGGATGACAACTTCAATCCTAAGATTGCGGATTTCGGTCTGGCAAAGTTATGTTCCAAGGAAAAAAGCGCGGTGTCCATGACTGCAGCCAGGGGTACCATGGGCTACATCGCCCCCGAAGTCTTCTCCAGGAACTTTGGAAGCGTGTCTTCTAAGTCGGACGTGTACAGCTTCGGAATGCTGCTACTCGAAATGGTTGGGGGGAGGAAAAACGTCGATGTGAACGCGAAGAACATGAGCCAGATGTACTTCCCGCAGTGGGTCTATAACCATCTGAATAAGGGTGAAGAGCTTGAAATACGAATCCGAGAGGACGGTGACCATAAGATTGCCAGGAAACTGGCAATCGTAGGGCTCTGGTGCATTCACTGGTACCCGGCCGATCGGCCTCCCATGAAAGTGGTGGTTCAGATGCTGGAGGGAGAAGAGTTCCCCGTCATGCCGAAAAATCCTTTCGTTTCCTCCGGTTCAGGGGATGCTGCGACCATGCAGGGAAGACTATGGAACACGGATCTAGAAGTTATCGCAGAATAAGTGAGAAAAGTAAGTAGATCTGTGATCGAGAAGCCATCAGCTAAATTTAGGAACTCTCTACCGCAAAAATAGCCTGTCAGCATTTGATGCGCACCCACTACTTACCTTTCGTATCAGATGCACTATGTATAGAGGAATTCCTTTCCTCTTTTATTTCGAACTAGGTTAGTTATTATGTAATACTAGAATCTATCTGCTTATTGGAAGTTTGTAATATATTAAGTATTCTGGATTTAATCAACCATCGCAAATGCAGTTCGTCCTGTGTGCTCCGGGGTATACAGCAGCAGTTGGTTTTTGGGACAAGAATTGTGCATTTTGTCTGCTTGAGGAGTTGAAAATATATAGCTTCAGCAAATTTAAGAAGGAACGAAAGTACTACTACAAGAAAAATTGACCCTTCTCATGAGGATGACAAATTTTAAAATATGATAAGACCCGGACGACGAATTTGCAGAAGCACTAAAAGAAATATGTTTTCCAGGTCGATTCAATCAAGATTTGAAATGACGTCGGTTTGAAGTTGCTTGAAAGAGATTGCGTCAGTGAATAAGGCTGGCACGAGGGCTTCATTGACAGAGGGAGTTCTTACCAATGAATGGCGACTTGGCTGACGAATTTGGTTACTGATATGCGCCGTAACTGGAGAACGTAATCGTTTCAATCCTTTCGAATATCTAGTTGCGTGTCCTTTTGAGTGAACACAATAAGACGTTCATCTCATCCATGTACATTTGATTGAACTCTCCATCATTGCCTTCCAATTCAAGCCAAGCAAAACTAATCGTCTGGTTTTTCTCCCACTCTTGAGCTCTTTCAGCTAAAAAATAAAACAAAAGGAGACTTTTTGACTGTCAAGTCGCTATGCACAAAAGTTCAAGCACCACAGAAACAGGAAAAGCACCACCCAAAAAATGGCTTCGAAGCCAACTCACATAGATGGAAAATGCTCCTTTTGACGCATCTGAGCATTTTATTCTACAGTAATTCTTGAGAAAACTTCTTCAACCTGTTTGACCAATTTCAGTTGGTGGCTGTCTCATTTGGACGTATGCACTGCATAATTGGCCACTTGGCAGACTGTTGAACAATCTTTTGCACTAGTATACAAGATCATTTACTCTCCTCCGACCTGGACAAAGAGCTTGAAGTCTCGAGTTTATCCATCATGAGTCTTATACTGCAGCGATCAATTCAAGTCCTCGAAATGTAAAATTGCGGGATTATCAAGTAGTTGACAAGATGTACCCGTCATCTGCCTTAACGTTTCATAACTCCCAAAACTTCACGCTTCGCGTATACTTCAGATGTACACTGTCCCACAACCCTCTCCAATGAGTCGGACCTCTGTTTTTTTCTCCAAGACCTGAAACAATCTACTGTGGTTAATAGTGTAAGAGAACGAGATTAACCTAATATAGGAGTACTTTATCCACTGCTGACAGAGATGTTTAGGAACTGAGCAAGCCCTTGAGCCCGCACCGCCCGCCCCAAGCCACACACCTCCCGCACTGCAGCAACCCCCACCGGCACCGGAGATCGTCACTGAGGTCCGACAGGATGACCTGCTCGTAGAACGGCCATTCGACCGTGACGGGGACGGTCTTCGTGAGGGCGCAAGAGGAGGAAAGGCTGCCCAGGACACCAGGTTGAGGAGGTTGCGAAGACCGTGTAGTTGGAGCCGCTGAGACAGGCAATTGGGTTCAGGCCGTACTCTGACGTTGCACTTTGGAGAAACGACGCTAGATCGAGGGGAAGGAAAAGGACTTGAATGGTTGCAAGTTTGACTTGTTGACCAAAGATTAGATGGAAGTTATTTGGTCAAAGAAGTCAAAGCATGATGGAAGTTCATGGGACAAGTGTGCAAGTTGTGATTTCCCCTACTAAAGTGTTATCACGTAACGCCACCGGAGTTGTCTTTTCATTGTATCTTTCAGTTCCCTGCATTCACTTTTCATGTAATTTCCAATATATGCACTTCATTTCCTTATAATTGCAAAGTTCAATGTAATTAACCTTTCATTGCACGGTGCCCCATTCAGCGCGTTTTGTCCTCGAGTGCAGAACCGCAAAGCTATCTCTCGATCACTTTCCAATCGTCCGATGTCCTGATCACTTTAGCAAATGTTGATTTTCATCGACACTTCTTTTGAATACGTCCACATATCGATTTTCCCCCCAACATGTTCATGCCAAGTGCTCTCTTAACTAGACCCTATCAGTAATTGTCCATTTGTATAGGTTTTTTTCTTTCACAACCAAAACTTTTTTCATCTCATATTTAGAAATCTTATTTTTTTTTTTTTGCTAAAACTAGCATCTAGAGATCTTTCAAACATCCAATCGACACAAATCAGACAGGCCACACAAAAATCGGAAGAGTAAAACTAGTCTTTTGCTAGAAAGGAAAACATTTTGCTCAACACATGCATAACCTTATAGAATTCGAAACCGCTCTGCTTCTTGTAGAGTAGTCGAACTCCGCACTATGATACCAACGCCCCCACTCCCCCAAGTCTATTTACCAATAGGGCCGCATGCCTATTGACAAACAAATATTGATTATGTCATAAAAGAAGTACCCGGGTTTCAATTTCGAACATTGCTTTACAATGAGGACCAAGTTTGAGAAAAATTTCTAGTCTTGGGCTGTATGTGGCCCGATAGCAAGATCGGCACTAAAACATGGAACTTCTAATTCTAAATAGATTAGGGTGGCACATCCATACAAACTAAAGGCTCGTACATTTAATTTGAGAGGCTCATGTTTAAGCCGCTCAACTATGGAAGGGGCTCAGCTCAAACTTTAGGAATGCATGTTTCAAGAGGATTGCTTGAACTTTATTGGACTTTTTTATTCTACGGTTGCCAAGATATCGCGCGTCACACTCGATGATGCGAGATATCGGACTCACCCCATACCTTTAAACCCCTCACGCATGTCTGTTGAGGACTGGAAACGGAATTGTTTATCCGTCCCCTTCTAAATCTCGTGTAAATAGCTCGATTACATCACTAATACTCGACTTACACAAATGATGATTGGGTGATTCATAAAGGCCTGCGTAGCTCTCTCAGAGAATTCTCATTTGAGCTCAAAAAGGGTTATCGACCAAGCCCCCTTGTTCTCCTGGGAAAATAGAACTCATCTCCAATCAAAAAGGTCAAAAAGACGCTTGTTGAGCTCGATCAGCGGAGCCCCAAGGATGGTGGGCCGGATGAAGAAAGAGAGAGGAGGGGAGGACTTGCTTTGCGACTTCCGAGCTTGACCCGGCAAAGTTGCGTGCGCACTCCGTCCAGCAATGATGGTGCGTTAGTCCGGTACACGCAAACCGACGGCAGAGGAACGTGAGAAAAAGACAGTTCAGGTCAACTTTTTGTTTCGATCTAGACAAGCCGGGGAAGGAGATTCATTCGTTATGGCTTGTCGATAAGCATCGGTTTTGTTCGGTTTCATCTGCGGGACAAAGCCCGTCGCTTAGCGCTTTGATCGGAGATACAGACACATGACCCTTATGAAAACTGCTGGGGAGAAAGGTGTGCTGGCGACAACCTGGTGATATCAACGGCGTTGCTGAAGACGATGAAGCGTTTGAGCCTACTGCACGAACATCTTCTGCAGTGGCATGTCCGCAACGATGGAGAGTTACTGTGTTGCGACGGCGGAGTATCCGGTTTGTATACGATTTGACTGTGGCTACCGTATTGTACTGCACGAGAAATTGTTTCGGTGGTGGCATGGTACCATGTCGTGGGGCTGACGTCGCATGCGATTTTTTTACTGAAATTCAATTGCAAACTGACACGTGGCGATGACATGAACAGACGTAACAAAATTAAAAGGGTTAAAGTACATTGAAAATCTCAAAATTTATCACGAAAATATAATTGAACTTTCAAACTTTCAAAACGTGCAATTAAATTCTAAAATTTATCAAATTAATCAAATCAAATTTTCGTTGATTGCATTTTTGAAAGTTTTAAGATTTGATTTGTAATTTTTGAAAGTTGTAGGGCTCGATTGTACTTTCAGGACAAGTTTTAGAAATTGATTGAACTTTTTGAAAGTTTTAGAACTCGATTATATTTTTGTAATAAGTTTTAAGACTTCCATCATGCTTATTCCAAATTAAAACAAGCAAGCATCGGAAGCCACCGGCGGCCGTGGACCTCCGATGAGCTGCTTGTTTTTCTTTTGGCTTTTTGAGGCCATGGATGACAAAAAGCTAGTGGCCATGAATAGCAGCATCGCCAGCCATCATCCTCACGAGCCTGGCTCGTCCATGGCCGTCCAAATCTGGAAATCTGGGCCCTCGCGGCGAAGGTTCCGCCGTCGGGGTCATCTAGACCCTCGTCTGGGAGCTCGCAGCCGAGTATCCGTCCTCGGCGTCATCTAGATCTGGAACCTTGGCCTCTAGCGACTTACATGAAGAGGCTGCTTTACTCTCCATCATCCACGGCTTAGATGGCCCCTGTTTTTTTGGCCTTGAGCAAGAATCTCAGATTTAAGAGTTGGGGGAGGGAGAAAACATGGCAACATGGGTCAAAACGCAAAGTGGATCTTTCGGCCTAGGACCAGCCGAAAGGTACTTGAGAGGCCCTCAGAAGACATGGCCGCAAAGCTTCTGTCGTCTAATGTTTCCCGTCTTCCTCCTCCATCATCCCTGGCTCAGGGAGGCGGCTCGGCTAGGACGCGGTGCCGGCGAGACCCCACTGGTAGCGACGCCGAGGGGAGGTTTTCATTACACTTGCCCGTGTCATCGCCACGTGTCAGTTCGTGATTGGATTTCAGTAAAGAAAAAAAAAATAGGTACCCGTACGTGACCACTGCCTATAGAGATGAGAATAAAAGGGCCACCAGATCAGCGACCATTCCTGCCGAGAGAAGAAAGTGTAAGGAAAACCAGTCGCTCCATCCATTATCAATAGCCCAAACAAACCCTCACGTAAGACCTCAGTTTCATCAACACCAGCACATCCTCCATGCGCTCGCCTCTTCCCTCTCTCTTCCTCTTCTTCCTCTGTTTCGCCCATGGCACCACAGACAGCCACGACGATGACCGTTGCCGCGCCAAAGGTGCCACCACGGACCGGAGGTCCGTTTCCCGTTCTGGCTCAATAACCAACAACCTCCCGAGTGCGGCTATCCGGGCTTCAACCTGTCCTGCGACGGGGACGGGCAGACTAAGCTCTCGGTCCCAGACACCCCACAAGGGCTAGTCGTCGAGAGCATCGACTACCACTACCAGTTCGTTTACCTGCAGGACCCCGCCAAGTGCCTCCCCTTGTGGATCCCGAACCTCAACCTCCTTGGCTTCTCCGCTCACACAGAACCGCTTTCGTACCAGGACACCTACAACTACACCCTGTTCAAGTGCCCGCCGCCCGAGAGGACCGAAATGACCGAGTTGGCTTGCCGAAGCGAGCCCGGCCCGTACAGAGTCTACGCTGTTGACTCCTCCACCTACGTCGGAGAATGGCCGCTGGTATACTGCGAGAGGAACGGGAGCCTCGACTGGCTGCCAAACCCGATCTACAGCATGATGGACAAGGCTCGTTTCGACTGGAAAAAGCCGGACTGTAGCGAGTGCACAAAGGATAGGTTGTGTCGACCGAACGGGAGCAACATCAAATGCATTCCGCGTCCACATGGACACCTCGGTATTGTTTTAATATGAGTCGAAGGCCCGTGCGGACGGTTCCGAAACTTGATATTTTTCATGAGACTCTGCTTGACTCTGTGATTTCTCACTTTCTTTAGCTCAAGTGATTATTAATGCTTTCGTACTTTATTTACGCCATTCATTCCAAAGCTTTAAAACTCGATGCCCTGTAATGATATAGCATAGTTGCTTTCTGACTTACGGTTGTTGTAATTCGTCAAGTTTATCTTTTGTAAAGATAAGATCCATGGAGCGCAGAGGAAGGAGAATCATAGTTTCTGCACAAGAAATAGGGCTTCTGCCAAACTAAAATTACTTTTATATGTGCAGTTCTGTCGGATGGATGTATTTCCATAAATTGGTCTTATTTCACATGATACTGTTTGTACTCTAAATTGAATGGAGTTCTGAATCCTGATTGCCTGTTATATACAATGATCCGATTCCCTGTAATGAAGAAACTGATATAACTAGTTTTGAGGGCTTTTCTTCTAGTTATTTCATCATGCATACGAACTTCGGCGGAAGCTCCAGTACTGACTTCTCTGATTCTGCAGAAAAATTAAGGGCAGAGATCGCCGAAGGAGTCGTGGGCTCGTTTTTCCTTCTTGCTGTTGTGATTGGAGTCGGCTATGTCCTCAACAAAAGAAGAAGAGATAAAGCATTCCGATTCAAGATCGAGAGCTTCTTGCATGACTACGAGGCCCTCAAGCCGACCCGTTACTCCTACAACGACATCAAGAGGATAACCAATGACTTCGAGGAGAAACTAGGCCAGGGGGCTTACGGAACGGTCTACAAAGGGAAGCTTTCCAACGAGATTTTCGTCGCTGTAAAGATGCTGGACAATTCGTTCGGAAATGGAGAGGAGTTCATCAACGAAGTGAGCACTATGGGAAGGATTCACCACGTCAACGTGGTTCGGATGGTTGGCTTCTGCGCAGACGGGTTCCGAAGAGCCTTGGTGTACGAGTTCCTGCCGAACGAGTCTCTGGAGAAGTTCATATTTCCGGGTGAAGATGCTCTCGACCCTTCCCTTAGTTGGGAGAGGCTCCACGATATCGCTCTCGGAGTGGCCAAAGGCATAGAGTATCTTCACCAGGGGTGCGATCATAGGATCCTCCATTTCGACATCAAGCCACACAATATCTTGCTGGATAACAACTTCAATCCTAAGATTGCGGATTTTGGCCTGGCAAAATTATGTTCCAAGGAAAAAAGCGCCGTGTCCATGACCGCGGCCAGAGGTACCATGGGCTACATCGCCCCAGAAGTCTTCTCCAGGAACTTTGGAAGCGTGTCGTCTAAGTCGGACGTGTACAGCTTCGGAATGCTGCTGCTCGAAATGGTTGGGGGCAGGAAAAACGTCGACGTGAACGCGAAGAACATGAGCCAGATGTACTTCCCGCAGTGGGTCTATAACCATCTGAATAAGGGCGAAGAGCTTGAAATACGAATCCGAGAGGACGGTGACCATAAGATTGCCAGGAAACTGGCAATCATAGGGCTCTGGTGCATTCACTGGTACCCGGCCGATCGGCCGCCCATGAAAGTGGTGGTTCAGATGCTGGAGGGAGAAGAGTGCCCCGTCATGCCGAAAAAATCCTTTCGTTTCCTCCAGTTCAGGGGAAGCTGCGAGCATGCAGGGGAGCCTGTGGAACACAAATCTAGAAATTATCGAGGAATAGGTCCGAATGCCCTTTCGCACTATGCCATCTCTCCTTGACCGAAATGGATGTGAAACAGTTGGAAAAAAACATAGAGCTGTGATTAAGAAGCCAGATTGTAAATCTAGGAACTCTCTCTACCGAAAAATAGCCTGATACGCTGCCACTACTTACCTGTTGTATCAGATCCAATGTATAGAGGAATTCCTTTCATCTTATATCTGTAACTAGGTTAGTTATATTATGCAATACTAGAATCCATCTACTTATTGGAAGTTTGTGAGGTACTTTAGTCCTGGGATTTGATCGCCCATCGCAAATGCAGTTCGTTCTGGTGTGCATTTGATGTTTTGAAATCCGGAAAATAAAGCAAGAGTTCGTTTTTGGTATAAGAATTGTGCTTTTTATCTATATAAGATTTGTGAGATCACTGTCAATTATTCTAAAAACTTAAACTGTTAGATAAATATGTGATTTAATATTTAATTATTCTAATAGTGTGCTTGGGAGGAATTGCGGAACGCCGAGCTAAAGAAGTTGGCCGGAAGTTTTAAGGAGGTAGGTTGAGAATCCGAAGCGGTCTTGACGAGCCGATGGGACACTAGGTTGGCAATATCAAGGCCGTAGTCACAGAAGCTTCTCAGCATTTTCGCGGATGCCAACCCCAATGAAGGTGTGGCGGGGGTCGCGGAGAAAGTTGACCAGGGACTTGGTCTTCGTCAGCCAACGTGCAAGAGGAAGAGAAAAGAAGAGAGAATAGAAGGAAGAAAATGAAAAAGAACAAAGAAAAAAAAATGTCTTTGACGAAAATTCCCATGCCATTGTGGCTAGGTGGCAAGCTAGGCACCTATTTTAGACGAACTCGGCCACTTCATGTCCTAATTTAAAATAAAGCTTATTCTAAATTCACGTTTTAAAAAATGACCTCATTTCAAGTCCTTATTTGAAATTTTCCTCTATTCGGGAGAGTTTCATGAGCATCATTAGACTTTTTCACACTCGATGATGCAAGACATCGAACTTGCCCTGTACATTTAATCCCCTCACACATGTCTATTGGGGACTCGAAACAGAATTGTTTTTTCATCCCCTTCTAAATCTCATATAAGTAGCTCGATTACATCGCTAATGCTTGACTACACGCGTGATGATTGGTGATTTACTAAGGCCCGCTCAGCTCTCTCGGAGAATTCTCATTTGAACTCGAAAAGGGTTCGTTTGAATCGACCAAACCCCTTTTTCTCCTGCGAAAAATAGAACTCATCTCCAATCAAAAAGGACGAAGAAAACACTGGTTGAGCTCGATCGGCAGAGCCCGTGGACAGTGGGTCGGATGAAGGTCGGATGAAGAAAACCCGCAATTGGGGTGCGCACGCGCTTCAGCCAACAACAGACGTTCGTGCGGTACACGCAAACCAACAAGAGAGTTCAGGTCCACTTTCTTCTTTTGATTTAGAAAAGCCGGAAAAGGAGATTCATTCACGTTGAAAAATATAACGCCAAAACGACATGGCTTTGCAAACTAAATGAGCGTAAAAATATCAGAAAAATAAATAAAAAACGATGAAGAACATCAGAGATTTACGTGATTTTGTCCGAATATCGATATTTACATTTACGGAAAAAGTTAGCAATAAATAATTCGCTATAACAAAAAAGTTAGAGTTACAATTTGCTCATACGCTCTAATATTTTTCACATCTAAATTTAAGTTCAAATTTAAAGTGTTTACGAATAAATAACTTAATTGGACAAAATAAACTCACTGCATAAATTACCGTGTTCGAAAAATTCCTTCGAACGATTGCTCTTCGGCAATCGCAACTTCTTCTTGTGCGGCTATTCACGGCTCAAAAGAAAAACCCACGGTTCTTTTCCCTTGCATATATCCACGCGGCCACCGTAGGTTAGAGAAGAGAAAAACAACACCTTGTTTTTGTTGTTTTCTCTCACAATGACCTTTATGCCATTGGATAAGACAAAAGAACAAAACTCTTCAACCGGACAACGTGAATGCTTGTCCTCTTTTCTTTTACCCTTGGGCCCACAAACTATCCATAAAAAAAAACACATAAATTGTAGAATATGTGTGTCCATCTTTTGTCCTGTAGTGCCAATATGCCCTTTTTACTGAAGACGTCCACAGTACGTACGAGAAGAGGATTTCTTGCTAGCAATCTTGAATATAATGTCCAACAGTAAAGATATCTTCACAGTCAAATATGAAAATTTATCCGAGCGAGTCACATTCCGTAAACAGCTCAAATTCGAATCATAATTTAACAATTCATGTAACTTATCGAGAAGCATTAGCGTGTGAACGGCTCAAACTCGAATCATAATTTAACAATTCATATAGCTTATCGAGAAGCATTGGCATTTCTTTTTGGGTTTCATATGTGAGACAAGCCGTCACTTGGCACTTTGGGCCATATTTGGTTCAACATTTAGAATGCTCATTTGGGCTCTAAAGTTTCTTGGTCAAATGCAAATCGTGTTTGTCAACTTTTTTTACTCACTTTGGAGAGATGCAATTACATTTGGAATGCTCTACAAGGGACTTTTGGCCAATGCAAAAGTAGAGGTGTCTTGAAAAGTTGTATTTTCGGAATGCAAATTGCACTATTCATCACGACTGTTCATCTTCCTCGGAAGCAAGTTCGGCGACCGCCGCTTGAGGGCTAGCTCGACCCCGGTGACCACCGCTTGAGGGTCACGTGACCCCGGCGACCCCAAGCGGCGGTGGTCGGCGACCCCAAGTGGTGGTGGCCAGCGACCAGATCTGGCTGTCGGCGGTTGGTCGGCAATCAGATCTAGCCGGCGGTGCCCGATGGTCAAGCTCCACTGGAGCCTATTTTTTTTTATTAAATATTAGCAAAAGTCCTTTAATCCAAGTTGATTTTTAAAAAATATTTATCAAACACTACTTGCATTTCGAAAAATGCATTTACCCTAAAAGGTATTTGCATTCTTCAAATGCGCTCCTTCAAAGTTGAACCAAACGGGACTTGATCGGACATCCAGACACAACCCTAATGAATACTGCTGGGGAGAAAGGTGTGCTGACGACAACCTGGTGATATCAACAGCTTTACTGAAGACGATGAAGCCATTCGAGCCTGCTCTGCGGGAACAATCTGCAGTGTTACTACGTTGCAACAGTGAGAATCCGCTTGTATTGTATGGTGATCGTAGCAACTCGCTGCACGAGGAAACTTACGTATGACCGCATTGACGAGTCATTCCTAACGATTGATTGCCTGTATAACGTCAAATCAAAAGCAACCGTCAGATTTTTATCTTTTTTTCTTTTTAACGTTTGCCCGTCTTATCGCCGCGCGTCAATTTGTGATTGGATTTCAGTAAAAGAATAGGCATACTTGACCACCGACTACTTTCTCGGTTCTACGACAAAGCAGTGCCTGAGAGATGAGAATAAATGGCTCAGATCAGCGACCATTCCGAGAGAGTAAAGTGTAACGAACCAGTTCGGTCCATTATCAATAACCCACGCAACCCTCACATCATAGCTCAGTTTGATCAACACCAACACGTCCTCCATGCACTCTCCTATTCCCTCTCTCTTCCTCTTCTTCCTCTGCTTCGCCCATGGTACCATCGACCACGACCACGGCCATTGCCACACCAGAAATTGCCCCAGCGGGCCGCCGGTCCGTTTCCCGTTCTGGCTGAAAGACCACCAAGGTCCCGAGTGCGGCTATCCGGACTTCAACCTGTCCTGCGACGGGGATGGGCAGACTGTGCTCTCGGTCCCAAACACCCTACAACAGCTAGTCGTCAAGAAGATCGACTACCACTCCCAGTTCGTCATCCTGCAGGACCCCAACAAGTGCCTACCCTTGTGGATCCCGAAGGTCAACCTCCTTGGCTTCTCCGCTTACAAAGAACCGTCTTCGTACCAGGAACCCTACAACTACACCCTGTTCAAGTGCCCGCCACCCAAGAGGCCCTACATGACCGAGGCGGCTTGCCGAAGGGAGCCCGGGTCGTACAAAGACTACGCCGTTGCATCCTACTCCTCCATCGGAAACTGGCCGCTGGTGTCCTGCGAGAGGATCGGGAGCCTCGACTTGCTGCCAAACCCGATCGACAACATGATCGCCGAGGCTCGTTTCGACTGGAAAGAGCCGGACTGTAAGAAGTGCACGATATCCGGGCCGTGGTGTCGATGGAACGGGAGCGACATCAGCTGCACCAAGCCTCATGGTGGACACAAAGGTATTGCTACAGTACTAGTCGAAGGCGCATGCGTTTATCGTTTCCGAAACCTTTTATCTTTCATGAGACTTTGCTCGACTCTCTCTGTTTTTTCACTTTCCTAGTGTAAGTGATTGTTAATCCTCGAGTTCCTTTATTTAGGCCATTCATTCCAAAGCTTTTAAACTCTGGTGATGGATATAGAAAGGTTGCTTTCTGACTTATGGTTGTTGAGATTCATCAAGTTTCTCTTTTGTAAAGATAAGATCCATGGAGCGCAGAGGAAGTAGAATCATAGTATCTACACAAGAAAAAGGGCTTCTGCCAAACTGACATTACTTTTATTTGTGCAATTCTGTCGGATGGATGTATTTCCATAAATTGGTCTTATTTCACATGATACTGTTTGTACTCTAAATTGAATGGAGTTCTGAATCCTGATTGCCTGTTATATATAATGATCCGATGCCCTGTAATGAAGAAGCTGATATAACTATTTTTTAGGGCTTTTCTTCTAGTTATTTCATCGTTCATACGAACTTCGGCAGAAGCTCCAGTACTGACTTCTCTGATTCTGCAGAAAGAGAAATCGGGGGAGGAGTCGGGGGCTTGTTTTTCTTTCTTGTTGGATTGATTGGAGTCGGCTATATCCTCAACGAAAGAAGAAGAGATAAAGCATTCCGACTCAAGATCGAGAGCTTCTTGCATGACTATGAGGCCCTCAAACCGACCCGTTACTCCTACAACGACATCAAGAGGATAACCAATGACTTCGAGGAGAAACTAGGCCAGGGGGCTTATGGAACGGTCTACAAAGGGAAGCTTTCGAACGAGATTTTCGTCGCCGTGAAGATGCTGGACAATTCGTTTGGAAAAGGAGAGGAGTTCATCAACGAAGTGAGCACTATGGGAAGGATTCACCACGTCAACGTGGTTCGGATGGTTGGTTTCTGCGCGGACGGGTTCCGAAGAGCCTTGGTGTACGAGTTCCTGCCGAACGAGTCTCTGGAGAAGTTCATATTTCCGGGTGAAGACGCTCTCGACCCTTCCCTTAGTTGGGACAGGCTGCACGACATCGCTCTCGGGTGGCCAAAGGCATAGAGTATCTTCACCAGGGGTGCGATCATAGGATCCTCCATTTCGACATCAAGCCGCACAATATCTTGCTGGATAACAACTTCAATCCTAAGATTGCGGATTTCGGTCTGGCAAAGTTATGTTCCAAGGAAAAAAGCGCGGTGTCCATGACCGCGGCCAGAGGTACCATGGGCTACATAGCTCCCGAAGTCTTCTCCAGGAACTTTGGAAGCGTGTCGTCTAAGTCGGACGTGTACAGCTTCGGAATGCTGCTGCTCGAAATGGTCGGGGGCAGGAAAAACGTCGACGTGAACGCGAAGAACATGAGCCAGATGTACTTCCCGCAGTGGGTCTATAACCATCTGAATAAGGGTGAAGAGCTTGAAATACGAATCCGAGAGGACGGCGACCATAAGATTGCCAGGAAACTGGCAATCATAGGGCTCTGGTGCATTCACTGGTACCCGGCCGATCGGCCTCCCATGAAAGTGGTGGTTCAGATGCTGGAGGGAGAAGAGTGCCCCGTCATGCCGAAAAATCCTTTCGTTTCCTCCAGTTCAGGGGAAGCTGCGAGCATGCAGGGAGCCTGTGGAACACAAATCTAGAAATTATCGAGGAATAAGTCCGAATGCCCTTTCGCACTATGCCATCTCTCCTTGACCGAAATGGGTGTGAAACAGTCGGAAAATAAATAGAGCTGTGATTAAGAAACCAGATTGTAAATCTAGGAACTCTCTCTATCGAAAAATAGCCTGAATACGCTGCCACTACTTACCTGTTGTATCAGATCCAATGTATAGAGGAATTCCTTTCGTCTTATATCTGTAACTAGGTTAGTTATATTATGCAATACTAGAATCTATCTACTTATTGGAAGTTTGTGAGATACTTTAGTCCTGGGATTTGATCGTCCATCGCAAATGCAGTTCGTTCTGGTGTGCATTTGATGTCTTGAAATCCGGAAAATAAAGCAAGAGTTCGTTTTTGGGACAAGAATTGTGCTTTTTATCTGTATAAAATTTATGAGATCACTGTTAACTATTCTAAAAATTTAAACTGTTAGATAAATATATAATTTAATATTTAATTATTCTAACAGTATCCTTAGAAGGAACTGAATAACGCCGAGCTAAAGCAGTTGGTCAGAAGTTTTAAGGAGGTAGGCTGAGAATCCGAAGCGGTCTTGACGAGCCGATGGGACACTAGGTTGGCAATATCAAGGCCGTAGTCACAGAAGCTTCTCAGCATTTTCGCGGATGCCAACCCCAATGAAGGTGTGGCGAGGGTCGCAGAGAAAGTTGACCAGGGACTTGGTCTTCGTCAGCCAACGTGCAAGAGGAAGAGAAAAGAAGAGAGAATAGAAGGAAGAAAATGAAAAAGAACAAAGAAAAAAAAATGTCTTTGACGAAAATTCCCATGCCATTGTGGCTAGGTGGCAAGCTAGGCACCTATTTTAGATGAACTCGGACACTTCACATCCTAATTTAAAACAAAGTTCATTCTAAATTCATGTTTTAAAAAATAACCTCATTTTAGATTCTTATTTGAAATTTTCCTTTATTCGGGAGGGTTTCGTGAGCTTTATTAGACTTTTTCATACTCGGTGATACAAGACATCGAACTTGCCCTGTACATTTAATCCCCTCACACATGTCTATTGGGGACTCGAAACAGAATTGTTTTTTCATCCCCTTCTAAATCTCATATAAGTAGCTCGATTACATCGCTAATGCTTGATTACACGCGTGATGGTTGGTGATTTACTAAGGCCCGCTCAGCTCTCTCGGAGAATTCTCATTTGAACTCAAAAAGGGTTCGTTTGAATCGACCAAACCCCTTTTTCTCCTGCGAAAAATAGAACTCATCTCCAATAAAAAAGGACGAAGAAAACACTGGTTGAGCTCATCGGCTGAGCCCGTGGACGGTGGGTCGGATGAAGAAAAGGAAGGGGGGAGGACTTGACTTGCTACGCGACTTGGAGCTTGACCCAGCAAAGTGGCGTGCGCACTCACTTCAGCAATAATAGTGCGTTAGTGCGGTACACGCAAACCGACAACATACGAACGTGAAAAAATGACAGCTCAGGTCCACTTTTTTCTTTTGATTTAGACGAGCCGGGGAAGGAGATTCTTCCGTATCGGCCAATATAACGCGAAAACGATAAAATCTTACAAATTAAATTAATATAAAAAAATCAAAAATATAAATAAGAAATAATAAATGATATTAAAAATTTACGTAATTCAATTCGAATATCGATAATTCTATTTATGAGAAGAGTAGGTAATAAATAATCTATTATAAAGTTATAATTCGCTTATACGCTCGAATATTTCCTACACCTAAATTTAAGTCTAAACTTAAAGTGTTTATGAATAAATAACTTAATTGGACGAAATAAACTCACCCCATAAACTACCGTGTTTAGAGAATTCCTTCGTACGATTTCTTTTCGAGGATCGCAACTTCTTTCTGTGTGGCTCTTCACGGCTCAAAAGAAAACCCATGGTTCTTTTCCCTTATATGTATCCATGCAGCCACTTTAGGTTAGAGAAGAGAAAAACAAACCCTTGTTTTTGTTGTTTTCTCTCACAATGACCTTTATGCCCTTAGATAAGATAAAAGAACAAAACTCTTCAACCGAACAACGTGAATATTCTGGTCTTTTTTTCTTTTACCCTTGGGCCCACAAACTATCAATAAAAGAAATATATAAATTATAGAATACGTGTGCCCATCTTTTATCCTGTAGTGCCAATATAACCTTTTTGCTGAAGACGTCCATAGTACATACGAGAAGAGGATTTCTTGCGAGCAATCTTGAATATTATGTCCAACAATAAAGATTTCTTCGCAGTCAAATATGGAAATTTATTCAAGCGAGTTACGTTTCGTAAACGGCTCAAACTCGAATAATAATTTATCAATTCATATGACTTATCGAGAAGCATCGATGTTTCTTTTTGGGTTTCATTTGTGGGACAAGCCGTCGCTTGGCACTTTGGGCCCCATTTGGTTCAATATTTAGAATGCTCATTTTGGCTCTAAATCTCTTGGTCAAATGCAAATAGTGTTTGACAACTTTTTTTACTCACTTTGAGGAGATGCAATTGCATTTAGAATGCTCTCCAAGGAACTTTTGGCTAATGCAAGAGTAGAGGTTTCTTGAAAAGTTACATTTTCAGAATGTAACTTACACTGTTGATCGCGACTATTTGTCTTTCCCGGTCCAAGGGCGGCCTCACTTTGAGGGCTAGCCCGACCTCGGCAACCAACGCACGGGTCACATGACCCCATGACCCCATGGCGATGGTCGGCAACTAGATCTAGCTGACGGTGGCCGGTGGTTAAGCTCCACTAGAGCTTTTTTTTTGGAAAAACCCTAAACCTGGTGCACTTGTAACAATTTTACCCCAAACTATTTTTTTTGACCATAAAAACCCCAAAACGTACACTTGTGATAATTTTTACCCACTTTATTTTTTTGACCAAAAAACCCCAAACTGTATACTTGTGACAATTTTACCCCGAACAATTTTTTGACCACCCCAAAATCGGTATACATGTGACAATTTTATCCCGACTAATTTTTTAATATTATTTTTTTATTTTTCAATTTTTTATTAATTTTTTTATTTTTCTTTACCTTTATTTTTCTTTTCTCTTTAACCTCACGTTTTCCCCGTAAAAAAAAAACGGCCAAGTCCCTCATGCCCGATGGGGCTCGACCTCGCCCGGGCGTTGGCGAGGTCTCCCACGAGGTCGAGCCTCGCCTGCCCGACCCGGGCCTTGCCAAAGACCCACCCTCGCTAGATCCGCGAGGGGTCGACCTCGGGGGCGAGGGCCGACCGTCAGGTCGAGCCTCGCAAGCGATCAAGGCCGACCTTCACGGGAGGTTAAAGAGAAAATAAAAAAAGTAAAGAAAACATAAAAAATTAATAAAAAATTCGAAAAAAAAAAATAATATTAAAAAATTAGTTCTAAAATTGTCACATATATACCAGTTTGGGGTTTTGGGTGGTCAAAAAATAGTTCAGGAAAATTGTCACAAGTATACCAAATTGGGGTTTTGGTGGTCAAAAAATAGTTCCACTTGTCACAAGTGTACCGGGGCTTTTTTATGGTCAAAAAATAGTTCGGGTAAAATTGTCACAAGTATTTTTCGTGGTATTAACCCTTTTTTTAAATTATTAGTAAGTCCTTTAACCCATGTTGATATTAAAAAATATTTACTAAACACTATTTGCATTTTGGAAAATCCCTTTAACCCAAAAGTATTTGCATTCTTCAAACGCACTCCCCCAAAGTCGAACCAAACGAGACTTGATCGGACATCCAGACACAACCCTAATGAAAACTGCTGGGGAGAAAGGTGTGCTGATGACAACCTAGTGATATCAACAGCTTTACTGAAGAAGATGAAGCCATTCGAGCCTACTCTGTGAGAATAATTTGCAGTGTTACTGCACTGCAATAGTGAGAATCCGCTTGTATCGTATGGCAATCGTAGCGACTCATGCACGAGGAAATTTATGTATGACCGCATTGATGAGTCATTCCTAACGATTGACTGCCTGTATAACGTCAAATCAAAAGCCACCATCAGATTTTTATCTTTTTGTCTTTTTAATGTTTACTCGCGTTATCGCCGGCGTCATTGTGATTGGATTTATGCAAAAAATACATACATGTGACCACCGAATACTTTCTCGGTTCTACGACAAAACAGTGCCCGAGAGATGAGAATAAGGGTCAGATCAGCGACCATTCCGAGAGAGGAAAGTGTAAGGAACTAGTTCGGTCCATTATCAATAAACCCACACAACCCTCACATCATAACTCAGTTTGATCAACACCAACACGTCCTCCATGCACTCTCCTATTCCCTCTCTCTTCCTCTTCTTCCTCTGCTTCGCCCATGGCACCAACGACCACGACCACAACCACAGCCATTGCCCCATCAGAAATTGCCCTAGTGGGCTATCGGTCCGTTTCTCATTCTGGCTCAAAGACTACCAATGTCCTGAGTGTAGCTATCCGGACTTCAACCTGTCTTGCAACGGGGATAGGCAGATTACGCTCTCGGTCCCAAACACCCTACAATAGCTAGTCATCAAGAAGATCGACTACCACTCCCAGTTCGTCATCCTACACAACGCCAACAAGTGTCTCCCCTTGTGGGTACCGAAGCTCAACCTCCTTGGCTTCTCCGCTTACTGATGCCGAAGCGCAAAATAAATTAGGCTAAACAGAAGAATCGAAACAATAACGAGGAACAAACTGTTCTCTCAATCGATTAATAATCAAAATATCCGAAGTTTGTTCAAACAAAACCCTAAAACAAACTTATATATCCCCAAACTTAACCTTACTAGGATTAATAAACATCAAAAAGCAAAAGTACAAAACTGCCCTTTACTAAATTAACCCATAAAAAATATTAAAATAATAAAAAAACCCATCTAAACGATTCCGAATTGCGAAAAGCCATCGTTAGTCATGGCCAACAGCCGTGAGTATTGATTAGCACGTCGTTTCGCTTTAGCCGATCAAATTTAAGCTCAATCCGAGATCGTTGACTTCGAGTCCGTCGGTTCGTCTAGTCGTATAACGGGTCCGCTAGTCCCCTGGGTGCATCATCCTCCCCTGCTAGAGAAAGATTCGTCCTTGAATCTGCTTCATCTTTATTGTTGTCAATCTCTTCAAGATCTTCTTTCTCTTCAACGTAGTAAGGTGACAAATCTGTTATATTAAAAGTTCCGAATACATTATACTTACCTGGCAAATCGATCTTGTAAGCATTGTCACTAATTTGCTCCAAAACTCAAAGAGTCCATCAGCTCTAGGTTGAAGCTTGCCAAACCTACCCGCTAGAAATCGTTCTTTTCTAAGGTGAATCCAAACTAGATTACCTTCCTTGAAGACGACTCTTTTCCTGCGTATATCCACGCGCTGCTTATACTTTATGTTCTGCCTGTTGATCTGATTATGGACCTGGGAATGCGGCTCTTTGATATGCTTTGCATGTCCTTCAGCTTTCGAACTAAATTGCTTGAGAACTAATATCGGTGTGAGATCCAATGGAATAATTGGATTACGCCCATAAACCACCTCAAAAGGAGTCTTGTCTGTAGTTCGATTCTCAGATCTGTTATATGCAAATTCTGCCTGAGGCAATGCCAAGTCCCACTGTCACGGATTATCTCCAATCAAACTCCACAGCAAATTCCCTAAGCTTCGATTGACAACTTCAGTCTGACCATTAGTCCGACGATGATGAGAGGAACTAAACTTCAAACTTGTGCCCATGTACCTCCAAAGAGCGTGATAGAAGTGACTTACAAACTTCACATCACGATATGAGATTATGGACTTAGGAATTCCATGCAGTTTAACAATCTCCTGCAGAAACAATCGTGCAACCTGTGAAGCATCATCGGACTTGCTACACGGGACAAAGTGGGCCATCTTCGAGAACCTATCGACAACCACCATTATTGAATCCTTACTTCGCTGCGTTCTTGGTAAACCCAAGACAAAGTCAAGACTGACATCCTTCCACAATGCACCTGGAATAGGTAGAGGCATATACAGTCCAGCATTAATACTCTTGGTCTTTGTCACATAACATACCCTGCACCTCTCTATAAAACGCGTCACGTCACGCTCCATCCGAGGCCAATAAAAATATTCACTCAACAAGGCCTTCGTCTTATTCACACCAAAGTGCCCAGCTAAACCGCTTGCATGTCCCTCAATAATAATAGATTCCCTCAAAGAACATTGATGAACGCACAAATCTGTTACCTTTAAATAGGTAATCCTCCACGATATGAAATTGCTGAAAAGACTCCATTTTGCTCTTCCTCCAGATATCTCCAAAATGAGGATCATCAACATATAAATCTTTAAAAGTATCAAAGCCTAGAACTTTTACCTGCATTGTAGACAGCAAAGAGTGTTTTCTGCTCAATGCATCTAGCCACACTATTTAGCCCTCCCGCTTTATGCTTGATGGAAAAACTGAAAACTTGAAGGAACTCTACCCACTTCGCATGCCTTGCGTTCAATTTGTGCTGCCCATTGATGTATTTCAAGGCTTCATGATCAAAAAATAAGATAAACTCTTTCGAAATAAGATAGTGGCTTCAATGCTCCAAACTTCTCACAATAGCATAAAATTCTTTATCATAAGTTGAATACTTACTTTTCGCCTCATTCAACTTCTAACTAAAGATTGCTACAGTTTATATTTTTGACTCAGGACACCCCTAATACCAACACCTGAAGCATCACAATGCACCTCAAAAATCTCATTAAAGTCAGAAAGCAAGAGAACAGGTGCTTCAGTCACCTTCTTCTTTAATAATTGAAAGGCATTTTCTGCCTCCTTAGTCCATACATATTTACTTCCTTTCAGACAATCCATCAGAAATGCAATAATAGTACTGAAATCCTGAACAAATTGCTGATAAAAAGACGCAAGCCCATGAAAGTTACATACCTCATAAACATTTTTCGGAATCTCCCAAT
Organism: Syzygium grande; assembly: GCA_024733475.1. Taxonomy (NCBI): domain Eukaryota; kingdom Viridiplantae; phylum Streptophyta; class Magnoliopsida; order Myrtales; family Myrtaceae; genus Syzygium; species Syzygium grande. The sequence goes on along the minus strand of JAMXDD010000004.1, from coordinate 12,384,348 downwards.
TTGTAATAGCCTCAACCTTAACTAGGTCCATCTGAATGCCCTCCTTGATCACTATATGTCCCAAAAAGGTCACACGATCAGTCAGGAAGTGACACTTCTTGGTATTAGCATATAATTTCTGCTCCCTCAATGTCTCGAACACCCTTCTCAAATGCTGTAAGTATTGATCAATCGATGCACTATAAACCAAAATATCATTGAAATATACGACGACAAACTGGCCAATAAAAGGACGAAACACCTAATTCATCAATCTCATAAAGGTGCTCGGCACGTTAGATAACCCGAAAGGCATCACCATCCACTCATACAAACCATCTTGAGTTTTAAAAGCGGTCTTCCACTCGTCTCCAGGACACACCCTAATCTAATGATATCCATTCCTTAAGTCTATCTTCGAAAAGATAGTCACTATATACAACTGGATCAATTAAATCATCAAATCTCGAGATAAGAAAGCGATACCTGATCATGATCTTGTTGACAGCTCTGCTATTCATGCACATTCTCCACGACCCATCTTTCTTAGGAACCAACAAAGCTGGCACTACACAAGGGCTCATGCTCTCTCGAATTGCACCATTTTCTAATAGTTCCTGCACTTGCCTCTGCATCTCTTCATGCTCTTTAAGATTCATTCTGTAAGCTGCCTTATTAGGAATAGCAACTCCTGGAACGAGATCTATACAATGCTGAATGTCCCTCATGGGTGGCAATCCAGGTGGCAATTCCTCTAGTACGACATAAGCAAACTCCTTAAGTATAAGCAGAAATTGAGTTGAAATTTATGGACTATCAAGATTCTGCTTCATGACTACAACAGCAAAAAGCTCTGGGGCATTCACCACCTCCTCCTGGAACTCTGATTTGGAAAGCAGATTAATTTTCCCTTTTTTTCTCGAATCTAAAGGATCCAGAGTAATGGTCCGACCATCCTTCTTGAAGGTGTACGTATTTTTGAATCCATCATGTTGTGTTTTCCCGTCAAACTATCAAGGTTTTCCTAACAGAATATGACAAGCATCCGTTAGAACTACATCACCCAACACTTCATCAATATATTTCTTCCCAATCGAGAACTACACTAAACACCTCTTGCTCACTTTTACCTCATTCCCCTTCCTAAGCCATGACAGCTTATATGGTTGAGGATGTTTGACAGTTTTCAACCCTAACTTTTCTACCATAGTGGTAGATATCGCATTCTCGCAACTTCCCCGTCAATTATCATACTACACACCTTTTCCCCACTAGTGCACTTAGTATGAAAGATATTATGCCTGAGCCACGATTCATCATCTATCTCAAAAATATTTAAAACCCAACGCACAACTAAAGACTCACTAAAATCAACATGGACAATGTTCTCCTGATCTGGATCCGCATCTTCTTGCTCTCCATCAAATTCATCATAAGTTGGGTCTTCATCAAAAGTTGGATTATCTACAAGTGTCACAAACTATCTGTTTGGATAATCAGCAGCAAAATGCTCAAGTCCTTGACACTTGAAACATCGCTTGCCTGCAGCTCCTCCCCTGCTAAATCCAGCACTACCCGACTCTTCTTTTGTTGCAGATTTTGAACCAGTGCCCTTAACTGCCATCGGGGCTGAAGAACTCCCTGCTTTCCCTCGGGACTCTTTATCTGACTACTTAGAACTGCTGCCTGACCACTTAGAACTCCTGCTAGACCACTTGGATTTACTGCTCTTTCTTTTAAACTGCCCCTCCACCTTTAGGGCTAGTTTGCACACATCCTCATATGTCCAATACTACTGTAATTGGACAACATCAGAGATTTCATATCACAGCCGTGCCAGATATCGAGCAATCGTCTACTCGTCTTCCTCCGCCACATCACAACGCATCGCAAGCGATCAAATTTCTCTATAAATTCCTCAACTGTTTTATCACATTACTTAACGTTATGATAATTCGATAAACGCCTCTTGCCTATAATAGGTAGGCAAAAAAAAATTTTGCAACAACTTTTTCATCTTCTCCCAGCAATCCACCTTCGGCTTCTCCTCTCTAGCGTGTTGCTTTTTCACATGTTCCCACCAAATCGAAACATGTTTTCACAACCTAATAGCCACTAACTTCACTTTTTGCCCCTCAGTTAGGTCTTTAAGATAAAAAAAAAATCCATTCTACCATTTGTAACCAATCAATAAACTCATCAGTATGAGCCTTACCATTAAACTCAGGAATCTCAATCTTCATCCCGAAATTTTGAGAAGAGCGCTGATTTCCAGATCGTACTCCTCGATTCCGCCCCTAGTTCAAAACCCCAAAAGGGTTTATGTTCTCCTCTTCATCATCGGATGAATCCTGAAATTCTACTTCTTCTTTGGATTGAGCGTCAAGCCCTGCCTCTGCAAAACGTCGCTCCAAATCCTGGATTCACCTTCTCTGTTCCTGAATTTCTATATCTCGCCGGTCTCTCAGATGCGGCTGTTCATCTGCATCAGGAACGATTCCATGCCCCCGGCCTCCACGAGCACGCTGTCTTCGACCACCTCGATTTTGTTCAGCCATTGATTAAGGTAACTTATGCTCGGATGCCAATTGATGCCGAAGCGCGAAAGAAATTAAGCTTTAAACAGAAGAATCGAAACGATAACGACAAACAAATTGTTCTCTCAATCGATTAACAATCAAAATATCGAAAGTTTGCTTAAACGAAACCCTAAAATAAGCTTATATATCCCTAAACCTAACCCTACTAGGATTAATAAACATCAAAACGCAAAAGTATGAAATTGCCCTTTATTAAATTAACCCATAAAAATACTAAAATAATAGAAAAACCTATCTAAACGATCCTGAATCGCGAAAATCCATCGTTAATCATAGACAATGGCTATATGTATTGATCAGTATACCGTTTCACTTCAGCCGACCAAATTTGAGCTCAATCTGATATCGTCGAGCCCGTCGGTTCGTCTAGTCGCATAATGGGTCTGCCGGTCTCCTAGGTGCATCACTTACAAAGAACCGTCTTCGTACCAAGACCCGTACAACTACACCCTGCTCAAGTGCCCACCGCCGAGAGGCCCTACATGACCGAGGCGGCTTGCCGAAGGGAGCCCGAGTCGTACAAAGACTATGCCGTTGCATCCTCCTCCTACATCAGAAACTGGCCACTAGTGTCCTGCGAGAGGATCGGGAACCTCGACTCGCTGCCAAACCCAATTGACAACATGATCGCTGAGGCTCATTTCAATCGGAAAGAGCCGGACTGTAGGAGGTGCACGATATCCGGGTCGTGGTGATGATGGAACGGGAGCAACATCAGCTGCACCAAGCCTCATGGTGGACACAAAGGTATTGCTACAGTCCTAGTCGAGGGCGCATGCATTTATCGTTTCCGAAACTTTTTATGTTTCATGAGACTTTGCTTGACTCTCTCTGTTTTTTCACTTTCCTAGCGTAAGTGATTGTTAATCCTCGAGTTCCTTTATTTAGGCCATTCATTCCAAAGCTTTTAAACTCTGGTGATGGACATAGAAAGGTTTCTTTCTGACTTATGGTCGTTGAGATTCATCAAGTTTCTCTTTTGTATAGATAAGATCCATGGAGCGCAGAGGAAGTAGAATCATAGTTTCTACACAAGAAAAAGGGTTTCTGCCAAACTGAGACTACTTTTATTTGTGCAATTCTGTCGGATGGATGTATGTCCATAAATTAGTCTTATTTCACATGATACTGTTTGAACTCTAAATTGAATGGAGTTCTGAATCCTGATTGCCTGTTTTATATAATGATCCGATGCCCTGTAATGAAGAAGCTGATATAACTAGTTTTGAGGGCTTTTCTTCTAGTTAATTCATCGTTCATACGAACATCGGCGGAAGCTCCAGTACTGACTTCTCTGATTCTGCAGAAAGAGAAATCGGGAGAGGAGTCGTGGGCTTGTTTTTCTTTCTTGCTGGATTGATTGGACTCGGCTACATCCTCAACGAAAGAAGAAGAGATAAAGCATTCCGACTCAAGATCGAGAGCTTCTTGCATGACTATGAGGCCCTCAAGCCGACCAGTTATTCCTACAACGACATCAAGAGGATAACTAATGACTTAGAGGAGAAACTAGGCCAGGGGTTTACGGAACGGTCTACAAAGGGAAGCTTTCGAACGAGATTTTCGTCACTGTAAAGATGCTGGACAATGCGTTCGGAAATGGAGAGGAGTTCATCAACGAAGTGAGCACTATGGGAAGGATTCACCACGTCAACATGGTTCGGATGGTTGGTTTCTGCACGGACGGGTTCTGAAGAGCCTTGGTGTACGAGTTCCTGCCAAACGAGTCTCTGGAGAAGTTCATATTTCCAGCGAAGATGCTCTCGACCCTTCCCTTAGTTGGGAGAGGCTCCATGACATCGCTCTCGGAGTGGCCAAAGGCATAGAGTATCTTCACCAGGAGTGCGATCGTAGGATCCTCCATTTCGACATCAAGCCGCACAATATCTTGCTGGATAACAACTTCAATCCTAAGATTGCGGATTTCGGTCTGGCAAAGTTATGTTCCAAGGAACAAAGCGCGGGTGTCCATGACTGCGGCCAGAGGTACCATGGGCTACATCGCCCCAGAAGTTTTCTCCAGGAGCTTTGGAAGCGTGTGGTCTAAGTCAGATGTGTACAGCTTCGGAATGCTGCTGCTCGAAATGGTTGGGGGGAGGAAAAATGTTGACGTGAACGCAAAGAACATGAGCCAGATGTACTTCCCACAGTGGGTCTATAACCATCTAAATAGGGGCAAAGAGCTTGAAATATGAATCCGAGAGGACGGCGACCATAAGATTGCCAGGAAACTGGCAATCATAGGGCTCTGGTGCATTCGCTGGTACCCGGCCAATCGGCCTCCCATGAAAACGGTGGTTCAGATGCTGGAGGGAGAAGAGTGCCCTGTCATGCCGAAAAATCCTTTCGTTTCCTCCAGTTCAGGGGAAGCTGCGAGCATGCAGGGAAGACTCCGGAACACGAATCTAGAAATTATCGAGGAGTAAGGCCGCATGCCCTTCCGCAGGATGTCATCTCTCCTTGACCGAGATGGATGTGAAACAGTTGGAAAATAAATAGAGCTGTGATTAAGAAGCCATATTGTAGATCTAGGAACTCTCTCTACCGAAAAATAGCCTGAATACGCTCCCACTACTTACGTGTTGTATCAGATCCAATATATAGAGGAATTCCTTTCTGTCTTATATCTTTAACTAGGTTAGTTATATTATGCAATACTAGAATCTATCTACTTATTGGAAGTTTGTGAGATAGTTAAGTCCTGGGATTTGATTGCCCGTCGCAAAATGCAGTTCGTTCTGGTGTGCATTTCATGTCCTGAATTCAGGGAAATAAAGCAACAGTTAGTTTTTGGGACAAGACTTGTGCTTTTTGTCTGCTCGGGGGGTTGATTATATCTTAGCTTCAGCAATTTAAGAAGGAACGAGAGTACTACGATTAGGAAAAATGGCTCTTCTCATGAGGTGATAAGTTAAAATTAGATGACAAGTCGAAGACAACAAATTTGCAGAAGCGCTAAAAGGGATATGTTTTTTTTTTTGAGGTCGATTCAATCGAGACTCGAGATGACATCGTTTGAAGCTTCTTGAAAGAGATTGCATCAGTGAATTAGGGTGGCACAAGGGCTTCATTGACAGCGGGAGTTTTTCCCAAGGAGTGGCAACTCAGCTGATGAAATTTGGTTCCGAATATGTATTTTAGCTGAACAACTTTTATGGTTTGGAAGTATCTGGTCGTGTCCTTTAAGAAAACACTAGAAGACCTTTATCTCATTCTTGTACATTTGATTGAACTCTTCATCATTGCCTTTCGGTTCAAGCCAAGTAAAAATAATTTTTCTGGCTTTTCTGACACTCTTGAGCTCTTTCAGCTTAAAAATCGAAACAAATACTCTTCTTAACTGTCAAATGGCTTCTAGTTTCATACACAAAATTTAAGCAGCACAGAAACAGGAAGACAACATGAAACACGTCGTTATGACCGGAGCATCGTGTTCTGGCAAACTGGGCAAGTAGCACTCCTGCGAAGCCACTCGTTGATTCGATCCGTGTGGAAGCAATGGTTGCATTGGGGTATGGTCTTGAGGGTCACTTTGGTTAATAGTCCCACAGGCAAATCTTAACAGTACTATCGTCAAGCTTCGGAAGGCGCTTGCTCTCTCCTAGGATTGTAAATGTAAACAACCAAACGATCATTCAAAAAACAGAAAAAAAAAAAAAAAAAAAAAGCGATGCACGATTTTAGCCAAGTTCACCCTCGAATAGGGCTACGCCCCGCAAAGAGATTTCACTATATTTTTTATTTACAACCACTCAACTCGTTATAATCGATTAAAAAACGAGCAAAATATATATATGTCCCAAACGGGCCCAAAATTTAAACCTATATGAAATCTCTTAATTTCGACCATACGGGCCAACCCAAACCCATTGAGGTTTCAAAACCCCTGCCGGGGCGGCGCCCCTCAACCCCCACCCCTGACCGACCGGCAGCGAGGCACCCGTGTTAGGGCGCTGCCCCCAACCCCCGCATTCCGCACCATGGGTCATCAAAACAACACGCCAGTTTTCCTAAGCTCACGGGCGCCTGAGAAACAAGGGTCTCTGAAGTATTCGCCAACTCCAACAAGGACGACATTGACCATCCTGTCGAGGCCTGAAACAAGGGTGAAATGCGGTGTGTTTGCCATGGCGAAACCCCTTAAGACGGGCGGCGTCCTCTTGCATAGGACTTCACTCTGCCGTAGAGGAAGCAAAGTAAGCCTAGGAGGAAGAGGATCGCCAGGACCGGACCCCAACAATGATTACGTAGCAAGCAGCCCTGGGAATCGTTGATGTCATGTTAAACTAACTAGAGCTCAAAAAATAGATATAAAATGGCTAAAGTTACAAATAATAGACAAAGTAACTAGTGTTAAAATAATATACCATTCATGATGTCATGAATGATGTAATCTTATGATTAAAACATATGTTTGAATATTGAGGAAATTTGGCAACATAAATGAGTGATAACTGATAAGTGATCACGAGAAAGGGAGAGAGAGAGAGCATGATTCGGCCAAGGCAACTGCACAAAATGGGAGTTTAATTTGAGTTGCAATCATATAAGTATTAATGGGCTAGAGTTAAAAAATAATGTCACGCATAATGTAATTGCATAGTTCAAATATATGGTTGAAAATAAAGTAGATGTGACACAAAAATGAGTAATAAGTGGCTAATTTTGTTGACAATACTTGTGATAAAATAGTTCTAAGATTAGCTAGTAAGTTGTGTCTCAAAGAGACCAAGAAAGTGATTGAAAGTAAATATCAATGATCATGTGGATAAACATTATTCTCACAAATAGATTTAGTTAAAAAAATTTGTCCTGCAGGCATTTTGGGCATTTTTATTATATAGTAATCTTGCCGCCCATGGCACTATCGTAATATTCCATTTATTTATTGGCACTTTTGTAATTACAATGAAATACTCATGAAATTTAAGTAATTCAATGTGCGTTGGATCTAATGTCAGAATCATAAAGTGCCAAGGATGCCTTATCTATTGTAATAGATATATATATATATATATATATATATATATATATCACGTAAGAATAATATTTGAAATGCCAATGATGTTTTACTTTAATTTTAGTGTGGAAACTTATTTCCAGTTATTGCAATAATTTCTAACATAATAACTAGAAGGGAAATTAGATTGCTTGTTTTTCTTTATCATAACAGAAAAAAGGCCCACATGCATATGTCACGGAACGTGATTCTCTTGTACTCATGTACCCTTGTGAATGGTGCTTAAGGTTATCGTGGAAAAGTGAATGATGCAGAAGGGATGAATACAATTGAGCCGTAAAAGTGGCGTCATGACGATTGATGCTAGGAGTTCGATGATGAAATGGATGTACCTTTCGAAGCTCTGAAGACGGGATTGGCCTCCGTGTACAAACTGGTCATGAACTGATGCCACTCTCCTAATGAGGCCATGGCAGGTCGAAACCAGTTGTGGTGCATAAAGTATTCTGCGTATATCACTCGATGGACTAGATGTCCAAGCTTAGCTGGGCGTGGTCAGATCCGATACGAGAAAGCTATTCGCCGTTTTGTTCTTTGGAACGACTATTAAACAAGGGCTGGCCTGGTGTGAACGACCCACCAGGCGCCGTATGAGCTATTTCGCGGCCAAGAAACTGCTGGCCTGTGATAAATAGTATCAAAGCAGGATCCCTCTAGTAGGTGACTTGAGTCAAATAAAACCTGTGGTCTACACGGTCCCTCAAGGGTGGAGAGTGAATCGTCGGGGCCAAATGTATTCCGACAAAGAGCATCTCTCGACCAATTTCTAGGATGACAATGGGGGTACAACAAAAAACCGATTCCTCACTAAATAGGGAAAACGTTCTTGGATAAATTTGGCGAATCTCAAGATGGGTCTACTACCATGTTATCAACAAGAAAAAAAACCTCCATTGGTTTACTAAGATTATGAAAAACCGAAGTAGGCAAAGAATGTGCTGCCAAAATGATGCAATTGGCGAAAAATGCCACACTTGTCAGGGAAAGCACAAGTGACCGAAGGCGCAATTGTTTTGATGGGTGAGAGTCTACTACTCATGTAAGTCCAAAAACAGTGGCATTGATAGTCAAGAAGCAACGCAGAGAAGTGACAAAATAGCCCGCAATTAAGTGGAGGAGAATGTCATGGACCGTGATTCTCTCCTACTCATGTACCATTATGAGTGGAGCTTGGAGTTATCAGGTGAAGAGTGAGTGATGCAGATGGGATGTTGAATACAACTGGGTTGTCGAAGTGGTGTCAGGACTGTTGGTGCTAGAATTTCTACAATGAAATGAATATACTCTTAGGAGCTCTGAAAGCAAGGTTGGCATCTTGTGCACAAACTAGTCAAGAGCTGATGCCGCTCTCCTGATGAGGTCATGGCAAGCCGAAATTAGTTATGGTGCATAAAGTATTCTGTATATATCTCTCGATAGACTAAACGTCCGAACTTAGTTAAATGTGGTACGATCCGATACGAGGAAGTTATTCGCCGTATTATTCTTTGGAATGGCTATTGAACAAGGGCTAGTCTGGTGTGAACAACCCAACAGGTATCGCACGGGCTATTCCGCGACCAAGTAACTGCCGGCCCATGACACGTGTGAATGGCCTCAATGATGTAATCATCCAAGTCAGCATCATATCTTACCACATAATCGAGTTGATGGAAGGTTTATAAAGTTTGATTTTTTACTTTAGACTATTATTATAAATTTTGGGGACATTTACACTGCATTTGCTTTTAATTAACGCAATGGTTTTAAAATCTTTCGAAAAATATTCTTAACTTATAAGTAGTTTATATTCGACCATAAGCAGTTTGATTCAACTTTGTGCAGAAATCCCCAAGCGAATGCTTGGTTTTTGAAGCATTGAGGTTTCTTTTCAAGAGAAAAGTAACGATAAGGATATCGTTAAAGATTGCCCCGAGAGAATTTGATTAGAAGCACCTACTACGTTTCGAAACATGTTGTTATATACAACATTGTGCGGAAATGAGAATATATTTCAATGTTCACTATCCTGACACAGCGTTCAGTGAATAATTCAAGCAAAACCTTGCTTGGAAAGAAAAATCTCGAAATTCAATATTGATGATAATAATGTTCTCTTCAAAACAAACCCTAAACACCCTTTTATAAGGGTTAAACCTAATTACAGTAGGAAACCTAATCATAATAGGAAAGTTACCTAATCTGAATTGGAAATCTAATCATAATAGGAAAGTCAATAAGCATCAAATAGCAAAATTACAAAAACGACCATTAAAATTAACTCATAAAAAAATACTAAAATAATAGAAAAAAACCATCTAATCGCATCACCGTTTCGCTTTCCGTTTGGACTTCTATTTGTCCAATCGGTCCAGAAATGCACCACTAATAAATCCCGCATCAATCTATTAGTGGTGCGTTTCTGGACCGATTGGATAGGCAGAAGTCCAAACGAAAGGCAAAACGGTGATGTGACTAGAACTGTCAGACCCAATCGACGTCATCGGATATTTTTTATGAGTTAATTTAAAAAGGCAGTTTCCTAATTTTGATGTTTTACACTTTCCAATTTTAGTAGGGTTATAATTTAAAAAAGGCAGTTTCCTAATTTTGATGTTTTACGCTTTCCAATTTTAGTAGGGTTATGTTATAGGTATATAAGCTTGTTTAAGGGTTTGTTTTGACATTCAGAACATTATTATCATCAATATTGAATTTCGAGATTTTTCTCTCTAAGCAAGGTTTTACTTGAATTATTCGCTGAACGCTGTGTCAGGTGGTATCAAAGCCTATAGCGACTGGCGGTGGTCTTCATGATGATGCTCAGGAGACTGGAGCTCCAACCCTTGGGGACGATGCACTGCAGCGTTTGGAGCAACATTTAATGGAATGCTTGGATCAACGACTCGATCAAAGTCTTCATCGTTTCGAAGAACGATTTGATGAGTTAACAGATCGGTTCGAAGGTCTCGGCATTGATGTGAGCCAAATCAGCGGAACGACAGAAGGTCGGGTGCAGATCTTGCTCGCGGTGATCCTGTTGATAGGCCTATTCCTGTCCGCAAGTTACATAACCCTCTATTTTCAGAGAGTTCGGAAGAAGAAAAAAATGAAATTTTTTATGCAGAGCATGCTGATTATGGTGGCAAACGTCATCATGGAGGATTTCAAAGAGGATATGATCGGAGATGGAAGACAATGTTACGATGATCGTGAAGGTAACGACTTTAAATTGACAATCGATATTCCTTATTTTAATAGAACTCTGGGAAACTTGATTTGAAGTATTTGTGGAGATAAGCCGAAGCAATGGGATGTTGCTTTATCACAAGCAGAGTTTGCTTATAATAATGCAGTTCATAGTTCTATTGGCAAATCGCCTTTTTCTATTGTTTATACAAAGACACCTAAGCATACTCTGGATTTGGTACAGTTGCCTAAGCAAGCGGATAAAAGTGTAATAGCAGATCATATGGCTAAACAGATTATGGAGGTGCATCATGAAGTCAAACAGAAGAAGCTGGAGGAAGCTAATCAGAAATACAAAATTACAGCAGATAAGCACAGGCGGAAGCAAGTGTTTGCGGTAGGTGATCAGGTCATGGTTTTTCTTCGTAAAGAGCGATTACCAATTGGATCTTATAGCAAATTGCAGAAAAGGAAGTATGGACCTTACACTGTCAGCAAGAAAATCAACGATAATGCTTATGTTATAGACCTTCCACATAGTATGGGCATATCTAACACTTTCAATGTTGCTGATTTATCACCATTTCATGAGTCCTCGAGTCATTATATCTAGATCCTGATTTTAACTCGAGGACGAGTTCTTTTCAAGTGGAGGAGAATGATGCGGAATCTATTAGTGGTGCGTTTCTGGATCGATTGGAAAGGCAAAGTCCAAACGGAGGGTGAAACGGTGATGCGACTAGAACCGGTGGACCCGATCAATGTTATCGGATATTTTTTATGAGTTAATTTTAAAAAAGGCAGTTTCCTAATTTTGATGTTTTACGCTTTCCAATTTTAGTAGGGTTATGTTATAAGTATATAAGTTTGTTTAAGGGTTTGTTTTGACATTCAAAACATTATTATCATCAATATTGAATTTCGAGATTTTTCTCTCTAAGCAAGGTTTTGCTTGAATTATTCTGTAAACGCGTCAGGTCATTTTGGTGGCATACTTTTAATGTAAGCATATAAGTTGTTGGTAACTGCTTAACTATAAGTAGGTTTTGTCAAATGAAATTTGATGAAGATAAATTAAGGATCCATTTGTTTCGCAGAAAATTAATAATTTGGAAAACATTTTCTCAATAATGATCGCTTGTGTGTGGCTCAAAATAATTAGTCGGTTGAAAATATCTTTATAATTAACAACTATTCACATCTAAATATTTTCGTGAACGATAAAATATTTTTCGTTCAAATTTGACTTGTTCGAGAAAATCGGTTTGCGAGCATGTTAACAGAGATGTTGACGAAAACCGACCTGTCTTTTCAATAATTGTTCATTTACATTATTCTTTTCACCACCAATGCATTTTTCATCTCAATTTAGAGGTATTTTAAACATCCGGTCGACAAATCAAACGGGCCAAGCGAAATTGGAACGAGTAAAACTAGTCTTCTGCCAAAAAGGAACAGATTTTGCTTGACACCAACATAGCTTGGAGGATTCGGAAACCATTCTCAGACATCTACAAAAAAAAAAATTTCCTTTTTCGTTCTCTTTTTTTTTTGTCACATTTTTTCCACTTCTCTTTGGCTTAAACACTTCAATTTATTGTGTTTTGACCATAGTATCCCTCGTGTGGCCTCAACCACTCCTAATACAACTCCACAAAAGTGGTCTTTTTTTTGTTTGGTCAACTCTTTTTATTACAAGACAAAAAAAGAAACTCTTTTCTTTTATTTCTTCCTTTTTTTTCTTTTACGGGTTCCACTTTCCTTCTTCTTTCTTTCCACGCCTTTGACTGAACCACATCTCTATGTTTTCTCTCTTGTAGGCCATTATCTTCTTTTTACACCTCCCTACTCCTCAAGTTGTGGGGCATTGAAACAAGGTTGGCTTGCATTCACGTCAATAAAGATCGAATTCACAAAAACAAGGTGAACATATATTTGCAACACTAATACCTACATACAGTTAATGAGGATTTAAGTCAGTAGTCATAATAAGGTTTTTGATAAGGCAATAAGTGCTTTTATCACCATTGAATTAGGTATGATGTCACATTCACATGTTGAATGAAGTTTTCCAGCTCTAAACTTGAAAGCTAGCGTACATTCAACATTGTTACGTTGAAGCCAATTTCTGCTTTACCCAATGATATTTGTGTCTAGCTCAATTTGCGACTCTCTTCAACGATGTGAAGTGTTTCTTTTTGACCTTCTGACGGCATCTTGTACATGAGTTGAGATGAATCAGTGCATTCTGTTTGTTCAGGACGGAAAGGCCAGAGTGTTGCGTGTGTAAAGGCTTATGTTTTCTGAGTACCGTATATCATTGGACAAAAGCCATACAATTGACTCGGAAAATTATTAGTCGATTATCATTAGCAACTGTGTATTGGTGATGGGTTTTCCAAGGCATGTTTACGTTTGTCTTTGTAAATTCGATCTTTGTTAGTGTGAATGCAAGCCAACCTTCTATCAATGCCCTGCAACTGGAGGAGTAGGGAGGCGTAGAAAAAAGAGTTGCTTGCAAGAGAGAAAACATAGAGACGTCTTGCATAAGAGACGAGAACCGACACATCAAAGGTGCGGAAAGAAAGAAGAAGAAAGAAAGTGGAACTCGCAAAGAAAAAAAGGAGAAACAAAATAAACAGAGTTTGTTTTAACCAACAAAAATGGTGGGCTACACAAGAATAGTATGGTTAAAACACAAAAAGAATAAGCTTCTAAGCCAAATGAGGAATAGAAAAAGCGCGGCCCTTTTTTTCCTAATATTTCGGGGAAAACAAACATCAGCAATGTCGTAAAAAAAATACCCATCTTTCAATCTCGGACACTGCCTAGAAAAAGGAGGGCCAGGTGCGAGTAACCCTTTCCGTCTTGGGTTGAATGTGGCCCGAGAGCAAAAAAAAACGCACAGAGAGGGAACATCGATATGAACCAAAGGCCCCTAAATTTGATTCGAGAGGGCTTCTCCAAACCTTATCGGACGTTTCTTACATCGCGATCACCGGAACATCGCATGTTACAACCGATGATGCGCGAAATCGAACCTTGGTCGCGCATCGAATCCCCTCACACACGTCTGCTAAGCACTCGTAACAGCAATTTTTTCCCCCTAACTCCTGTGTTGATAGATCGATCACATCACCACCAACCACTGCATTCTGCATCACGCCAGTGCAGTGCGCGACCTCTTGGCGATTGATTTGTCAAGGCCGGCTTGGCTCTTAGAGAAACTCTCAATCAGCAAGAGCCCGATTAGGATGACGGTCAAATGGGGGCCAAAAAAAGGGGAACTTGCCGCGTGAGTTCGAGCTTGACTAAGTAAAGTTCCGTGCACACGCTTCGCCACTGACGACAATGGATGGACCGCGTAAACTCCAAGAGTCCAAGTCAACTCTCGATTTAGACAAGCCGAGGAAGGAGGTTCATGCAATGCGTCCGTAGCGCTTGTCGATGAACGTTGGTTTCTTCGCTTTTCTCTCTCGAACAGGCCTGCATGAGAATAAACGACGAGAGAGAGAGAGAGCGCTTGTCAAACACCAGCACGTCCTCCATGCGCTCTTCCAATCCCACCCTCTTCCTCCTCCTCCTCCTCTGCTTCGCCCATGGCACTGCCGTCCTCGCCGCGCCGGCCAAGGACCGTTGCGCCCCCGAAAAGTGCTCCCGCCACGGGCCGCTGGTCCAGTTCCCGTTCCTGCTCAAAGGAAGACAACAACCTGACGACTGCGGCTATCTTCCGGACTTCAACCTGTTCTGCGGCTGGGATGGGCACACTCAGCTCTTGCTCCGAGACACTTCGCAACCGCTCCTAGTCAAGTCCATCGATTACGACAACCGATCCATCCTCGTGCAGGACCCCAACCGGTGCCTCCCCTTCCTGCTGGCCAACCTCAACCACACTCGCTTCTCCTACGACATGAGCAAACTTGACCAGTATCCGTACCCGCCCTACAACTATACCCTGTTCCAGTGCCCACCGCCGGCCAAGAGGAGCAGCATGGCCCCGGCCCTGGTGGATTGCCTGAGCCAAGCCGGTTTGTACGACGTCTACGCTGTCGAATCCGACTCCTACGTCGGAGACTTGCCGCTGGTGTCCTGCGAAAGGAATGGGAGCATAGACTCGCTTCCTATGCCGATCAGGTACATGATGAGCGAGGCTCAATTGGTCTGGAAAGAGCCAGACTGCAAGCACTGCACGAGATCCGGGTTGTGGTGTCGACGGAGCGGGAACGGCACCAGCTGCACCAAGCCTCACGATGGACACAAAGGTATTGCTTCAATCCTAGTCGAGGGCGCATGCTTTTGTCGGTTCCGAAACTTCTTTTTGTATCATGAGACTTTGCTCGTCTCTGTGTTATTTCACTTTCGTAGTTTAAGTGATTGTTAATCGTCGAGTTATTTTATTTAGGCCATTCGTTCCAAAGCCTTTTAAACTCTGGTGATGGATATAGAAGGGTTGCTTTCTGACATATGGTTGTTGAGGTTCATCAAGTTTCTCTTTAGTAAAGATAAGATCCATGGAGCGCAGAGGAAGGAGAATCATAGTTTCTACACAAGAAATAGGGCTTCTGCGAAACAAAGATTACTTTTATATGTGCAGTTCTGTCGGGTGGATGCATTTCCACGAGTTTGTCTTGTTTCAGATGATACTTTCTGTTCTTTAAATTGAATGGAGTTCTGAATCCTGATTGCCAGTTACTATAGAAATTATCTGATGCCCTGAAGTGAAGGTCACTCACGGTGTTAAATAAAGCTGATATAACTAGTTTTGAGGGCTTTCCTTCTAGTTTTTTTGTCATTCATACGAACTTCGGCGGAAGCTCAAGTACTGTGACTTCTCTGATCCTGCAGAAAGAAGGTTAGAGATCGGAGGAGGTGTCCTGGGCACGTTTTTCTTTCTTGTTGGATTGATAGGACTCGGCTATGTCCTCAACGAAAAAAGAAGAGATAAAGCATTCCGACTCAAGATCGAGAGCTTCTTGCATGACTACGAGGCCCTCAAGCCGACCCGTTACTCCTACAACGACATCAAGAGGATAACCAATGACTTCGAGGAGAAACTAGGCCAGGGGGCTTACGGAACGGTCTACAAAGGGAAGCTTTCCAACGAGATTTTCGTCGCTGTAAAGATGCTGGACAATGCGTTCGGAAATGGAGAGGAGTTCATCAACGAAGTGAGCACTATGGGAAGGATTCACCACGTCAACGTGGTTCGGATGGTTGGTTTCTGCGCGGACGGGTTCCGAAGAGCCTTGGTGTATGAGTTCCTGCCGAATGAGTCTCTGGAGAAGTTCATATTTCCGGGCGAAGATGCTCTCGACCCTTCCCTTAGTTGGGAGAGGCTCCACGACATCGCTCTCGGAGTGGCCAAAGGCATAGAGTATCTTCACCAGGGGTGCGATCATAGGATCCTCCATTTCGACATCAAGCCGCACAACATCTTGCTGGATAACAACTTCAATCCTAAGATTGCAGATTTCGGCCTGGCAAAGTTATGTTCCAAGGAAAAAAGCGCGGTGTCCATGACCGCGGCCAGAGGTACCATGGGCTACATAGCTCCCGAAGTCTTCTCCAGGAACTTTGGAAGCGTGTCCTCTAAGTCAGACGTGTACAGCTTCGGAATGCTGCTGCTCGAAATGGTCGGGGGCAGGAAAAATGTCGACGTCAACGCGAAGAACATGAGCCAGATGTACTTCCCGCAGTGGGTCTACAACCATCTGAATAAGGGTGAAGAGCTTGAAATACGAATCCAAGAAGACGGCGACCACAAGATTGCCAGGAAACTGGCGATCATTGGGCTCTGGTGCATTCACTGGTACCCAGCCGATCGGCCTCCCATGAAAGCGGTGGTTCAGATGCTGGAGGGAGAAGAGTGCCCTGTCATGCCGAAAAATCCTTTCGTTTCCTCCAGTTCAGGGGAAGCTGCAACCATGCAGGGAAGACTCTGGAACACGAATCTAGAAGTTATCGCAGAATAAGTTTGAGTGCCCTCGCAGCATGTCATCTCTCCATGACTGAAATCGATGTCATACTGTTAAAAAGTAAGTAGAGCCGTGATCAAGAAGCCATACGTTAAACGTAGTAACTCTATACAATAGCCTGAAAACTATTGATGCGCTCCTTCTACTTACCTGTTGTATCAGATGCAATATGTATAGAGGAATTCCTTTCCTCTTATATTTCTTACTAGGCTAGTTGTTATGTAATACAAGAATCTATGTACTTACTGGAAGTTTGTAAGATAGTAAGTAATTGGATTTGATTGCCCGATGCAAATGCAGCTCGTTCTGGTGTGCATTTGATGTCCTGAATTTCTGGAAATATAGCAGCAGTTGGTTTTTGGGACAAGAATTGTGCTTTTTGTCTGCTTGGGGAGTTGAAAATATCTAGATCTAGATTCAGCAATTTAAGAAGGAATGAGAGTAATACTGCTAGGAAAAATGGCCCTTCTCATGAGGATGATAAGTTCTAAAATTGATAATAAATTGAAGACAAACGTATTTGCAGAAGCGTTGAATGAGTAAAGGGTTAAGTTTTCGAGGTCAATTGAATCACGATTTGAAATGACATCGGTTCAAAGCTTCATGGAAGAGATTGCATCAATGAATTAGGATGGCACGAGGGCTTCATTGACGGAGGGAATTCTTACTGAAGAGTGGCAATTCAGCGGATGAATTTGGTTACTGATATGTACTGTAATCGAACAACTTTATAGTTTCAAAGTATCTACTTGTGTCCTTTGAGAAAACACTACAAGACATTCATCTCAGCCTTGTGCATTTGGTCGAGCTCTTCATCTTTTCCTTTCAATTCAAGCCAAGTTGAACTAGTTTGTCTGGTTTTTCTGACACCCTTGAGCTCTCTCAGCTAAAAACAAAAAGACTCTTTTAACTGTCAAGTGGCTTCTAGTTTTATACACAAAACTTCAAGCACCAGAGAAACAGGAGCACAACATGAAGCACGCTGTCATGGCTGGGGCGGTGAGTTCCGGCAAACCGGGCAAGTAGCATTCAGGCGAAGCCACTCGTCGATGCAATCCACATGGAAGCAATGGTTGCATTGTGGTATGGTTTTGAGGGTCTCTTTGGGCTGATAGTCCGACAGGCAAATCGGACAAGTGCTGTCGTCAGGCTTTGGAAGTCGCTTGCTCTCTCCTAGGACGATTTTAGGGTAAGATTCGATGACCACCACATCGAGGCCCGGAATGTGGGCGGAATGCGGCGCGACCGCCGTGGCGAATTCCCCGAAGACAGGGCGGCTCCCTCTCGCATAGGACTTCACTCTGCCGCAGAGGAAGCAAAGCAAGCCCAGGAGGAACAGAATCGCAGGGAGCCCGACCCCAACAATGATTGCGTAGCGGGCGGCCCTCGGAATCCCTGAAAGTATGTAAGCCTGTCATATCTTTAAGTTCAAAATGATTTGCTTAATCAAACAGATAAGATGGTTAGCAATATACCAATCCCATATCATATATGCATTTGGTCTTCGTTCATGCATTCCACAAACCTATTTCAAATCAAGTGCATCGATGGGTAGGCCCAGCTATTTATATACCAATGACCTAAAGTAGGTCTGAACGAAATCAATCTCGAGCCAATATCAAAGTCAACCAAAAGCTGAAACCTAAAGTTACGGCACGAGGTGGGGGAGAAGAAAAAGAGAGGAAGCCACTTGGAAAGCAAAAGCAAAAGATCGATTTTGCATCTTTTGATTGGTCCACTTTTGGCTCTTTGTATTTACTTCAGTCAACGCTTATCCTGATCAAGAATTGCCGCATTCCATTCATACCCTCACGAGACCAAAAAGAAACAAAAGCACAAAAAAGAAATCTTGACCACTTGTGGTCATGAAGGTACCATAAAAGAGATGGCTTCAAAGCCAACGTTAGATGAGCTGCATTGACTTTAATTAAGGTAGCACCACCGTTAATGTTGCTTTCCTATCATGATCATCATAATCACACCATCCCCCACCATTGTTAATTCCCGCCGTGATGATTACCGCTCATTACGTAGTTTGAATGTTGATATTAGCAGCGTTACATCGTTTCTCGGCCAATGATTTGGGAACAGTTGGAATGGCTCCTTACTCAATGATTCTAAAGATAATCTACACGGCGGATTGTAGAAAAGGCCACTGATGTAGTCAAAATATTACCATGCATTGACCTTTTAGCATTTTATCTCGTAAAAATAACTCGATATCTCTATTAACTTTCACGTACTAGATTAAGTCTGCATTTTTTAATTAGATGGAAGATGTGGCTTATCCCGCCTCTGGTTGATGGGTCTCAAAAAATAAACACTACTTATATTTGAGCATTTGTGCAGTTTATCTAGAAGTAATTCTTGGGAAGAATTCTTCAGACTATTTTATCAATCGTTGACGGCTATCTTATTTGGAGGTATGCAATGCATGGTTGGCCAATTGGCAGACCGTTGAACAATCTTTTGTACCGATACAAGATCTTTTACTCTCCCCTGACCTGGACAAGAAGCTTGAAGTCTCGAGTTTATCCCTCAGAAGTCTTATACTGTTGTAATCAATCCAAATTCTCCTTGTATTAAATTTGCAGGATTATCAAGAAGATGACTAGATGGATCCAACATCTGCTTCCACGTTTCTAAACCCCCGAAAACTCACGTTTTGTGTTGACTTATTTAGATTTTTCTGCAAGACCTGAAATAATCCACTGTAGTTGATCGTAGCATAGAGCCAAATTAATCTGATATAGCAGTGCTTTATCCCCTGCTGACAGAGATTTTTCTGTTTGCTGGGCCTAAACTGCTGAGAGACATCAGAGAGACTGAAAACCAAAGAACCTGAACAGACCATGCACTTCACTACACAAGCCTAAATCCTTACTTTTATCCATAAAGTACTATATATGTAGCTAGATGTTCGTTGGAACGAGGTTATTTGATTCTTTTTCTTCCCCTAATTCTGAGAGTTCTCACATGTTCGAAATTTGCTGTATTACCTTCATGCTCGCGTTACCAGGGTGATATGCAAGATAGATGAACATACTCAAACTCACGTGCACATACTCAAAAAAGAAGTCTCTGTAGACTGAACAGAAAGATCATTCTTACCACGCTGGGGGATATTGGTGCACTCGATCTCAGAGGTGGAATTGCCCTTGAGCCCGCACCTCCCTCCCCGAACCACACACCTTCCACACCGCGGCACCCCCCACTGGAGCCGGAGATCGTCGCTGAGGTCCGACGAGTTGACCTGCTCATGGAACGACCATTCGACCGGGACTGGGACGGTCTTCACAGGTGTGCATGAGGAGGAGAGGGTGCTTACCATTCCAGGTGAGGAGGTTGCAAAGACCGTGTAGTTGGAGCCGCTGAGGCAGGCAATCGGGTTCAGGCCGTACTTGATGTAGCTGGAGGAGCAGTTAAAGAAGGTGTAGTCCTGGGAATAGACACTAGCGAAGGGCGAGCCGGGGAGGTTGAGGGAGAGAAGCCTCTGGGGAGGCAACCATCAGGGTCATTCACCCATAGCTCTTGCTCAGCATAGTCTATGCTTCGGAGGGTGAATTGGCCTGAGTTGGGCAACTCTAGTATGGTTTGGTTCATCCCGTCGCACGACAGGTCGAAGCCCGGGTACCCGCAAGATTCAGGCTGGCGGGTTCCGATCCGGAAGGGGAAACGGATCATGGGCTCATCACGGCGACAGAAGGCGGCGGCGCAGGTGTCGGCACTCGCTTCTGTGCATAACAAGATAAATAATAAGGTCACAAAGGGTGTGAGGAGTTTCATTTGTATCTGGAGCAGTGAAAGCTTCAGAAAAGGAGGCAACCAGCCGGATAGACACTGGAGTTTGTATTAAATTTTTCTGTGACTAATAAGAAAGGATGAAGAGGTCTTATATATCTGTACAAAATATTCATTGGGGGGGGCACTTTACAAAATTTCTAAAACTGTCGTGGTCAAGGGGAGGCTCCAACGCATGGTGTCAGGCTGGATCGAGTGAACTGGGGTATTAGATTGAAGAATCAGTCAAGGTTGATGTAAAAATTAGCATTATTGGATGAAGAAAGTCTTTGTTCATGGGCTCAGTCAACTCGTTGAATCATTGGGGGTCATCGCAAAACATGTGGGCTTGAAATTGCCCTACTCCGATCTTTACTCGTTGAACCACTCAATGCATAGATAGATACCCTGCATAAACGATAATACAACTACTTGCGGAGCTTGCTTGAATAACGCCAGATGCCTACTAACATCAGCTTACAAAATATACCGATAAGCTAGCTAATTCGCGACATGATTCCAATTGAATGTTGAATGTGAGTCGCTCGTTGTAATACATAGAATGACTCTTGAGACGGTGCTATTTGTGCGCGTCTATGGAGATTATTTGAGCCGACAACTTGTGTTAGAAGAAAGAGGACAGAAAAGCCTATGGAGCTTTTCTTTCTTTCTTCTTTTTGTGCATTTCAAAACGTAAGTTTCATGCAACCAACGATAACGATGGTTGATGTATGTTCTCCTTTGAACAAATGAGATTAGATTAGCTTTAAATGGCAACTGGAAATACCTGCTCTGTAGTAACTATAACTTAGAGCGCTTCCAATAAGAGCGCCAGTGGGAATAATTAATAGAAAGTTGAAGGGTTCATTATCATTTTTCGTTCTTTTTGGAGCTGACGTAGCCCAGGCATTTATCATATAATCGTCCATTAATGGCTAGATTTACTTTTATATTCTAACATCAATAAGAAAACCAAAAAAAAAAAAAAATAGGCAAAGCGATGGCATTCTCCATGTTTATGCAAATTCAGCCCTAAACCTTTCAATTGTGTCAATTGAGTCATAAACTTTTGAGAATTTGCTAATATAATCTATCGAGCCAATTTTGATCGGAAATCGATGACATAGATACTAATCATCCTGCGTGTCACGGCCGGTGTTGACATGGATAATTTTTTAAAATTTTCTAAATGTTTTATCATTGTTTTATTTTCTTTTCTAGTTTTTTTTCTTTTTCTTATTTTATTTCCTTTCTTTTTTTTTTCCAATTGTGGGCCAGCAAGGTCACCGACCGACCCTCAATGGCCACAGGAGAGGACCGTGACCCTCGCTTGTTGGTTGGCGAGGGCCTGGATCTAGGTGAGGGCTCGATGCCATGCCCAAGGCTAGCGACACCCTTGCTTGTGGCCAGCCACGGTTGGGAAGAAGAAAAAAAAAAAAAAAAAACATAAAAATTTTGTAAAAATTATTCATGTCAATGTCGGCCATCCGACCGTGCCACGTAAGACAATCAGCGTTCATGTCAGCAATTTCCGATCAAAATTAGCCTGACGGACTACACTGGTAAATTGTCAAAAGGTTTAGAACTCAATTGACACAATTGAAAGGTTTGTGATTGAATTAACATAAATACAATAGATTTAGAAACTTTCTGGTAATTTTCCCCTTGTTCTGGTATGTAGGAACAAGATGAATTGAATGGAGTTCTTCCGATTAGACATAAGTTTTGCCAGTCAGATTGTATTGATAATGCAACGTGTTGACTTTTGAGAATTTCATTATTTCTTCCTTTTTATTTCGATACTTTATGGATGGCGCTATTTTCGCGCATCTATGGAAATTAGTCAAGCCGATCGCCTTTGTTAAAAGAAACTTCTTTGCCTTATGGATGGTGCTACTGGGAAAAGTGCCAAAAAAATCATAAACCTTTTGCATTAGTGTCAATTTAGTCCTAAACCTTTTTTGTGCCAATTCAATCCTAAACCTTTTGCATTGGTGCCAATTTAGTCCTAAACCTTTTTTTGGCGCCAATTAAGTCCTAAACCTTTTAAATTGATACCAATTAAGTCTTAAACCTTTTGTTTTTTTGTCAATTTAGTTCTTCCAGCCAATTTTGATAGGAATTTGCCGATGTGGACGCCTGCCGGCCGACGGTCGATCACTAACGCCGACATGAACAACTTTAATAATATTTTAATATTTTTTTGAATTTTTATTTTTTTCCTTTTTTTCACTTTTTTTGTTCTCTCCTCCTTCCTCCCCCTGACCGATCGCCAAAGGTACTTTTTTTGTGTTCTCTCCCTCATCCTCCCGGCCACTAGCGAGGGTGGCCGGATCCCAAGAGGCTCGAGCCTCGCTAGAGGCCGTGAGGAGGGCTCAGCCTCGCCATGGTCCAAGGCCCGGCGATCTAGAAGGCGGCCTTGCCAACCAAGGGTGGCTCGAGCCTCGCCTTGGTCGGGCCGAGGCTTGCCCGAAAGCCCTCGCCACCGGAGGCCGGGCGAGTGACAACCTCCGGCGAGCCTTACCCAACCAAGGCAAGGCTCAAGCCCCTTGCCGGGAAAAAATAAAATTCAAAAATATTAAAATATTATCAAAGTTGTCCATGGTCGTCCGAGGACTAGGCCCGAAATTCCAAAATTGACCGAATCTAAATTGGCATCAATTTAAAATTAGCATTTAAAATTTTAAGAATTGACACTAAAAAAAGATTTAAGACTAAATTGGCACTAATGCAAAAGGGTTAGGACTTTTTTTTTGGCACTTTTCCCTAGTGCTATTTATGCGCATTTATGGAACTTAGTCGACCCAACAACTTGTGTTAAAAGAAAGAGGACAAAAAAGCCTATGAAGCTTCTTTGCTTTTTTTTGTGTGCATTTCAAAACGTAAGTTTCATGCAACCAACGATAACGACGGTTGATGTCCGTCCTCCTTTGAACAAATGGGATTAGATTAGCTTTAAATGGCAACTGGAATACCTCATCTATAGTGTTGGCGAACCGTGACTTGGAACGCTTCAAATAAGAGCGACAGTGGGAATATTTAATAGCAGGTTGAAGAGTTCAATCATCATTTATCTTTCTTCTTAGAGCTGTCGTACCTCAGGCATTCGTCATGTTGAAATCGTCCGTCGTCGGCTAGATTTGCTTTGATATCCTAACATCAATTAAGAAAACAAATAAAAAACCAAGAGAACTTCATGCCAGTTCGGATATGCAGGAACAAGATGAATTGAATGAAGTCCCTCCGGTTTGATTTGTTTAACAGTAACCATTCCTCGTTCAAGTCATGAATTTAGCCGGTCAAATCGTGTCGATAATGCAACATGTGTTGACTTTTGATTCCCCTTCGAGCATTTCCGTCGAACTTTTGTTTGCGCATGTTGCTCTGGATTGGATGCATCCCTTCGTGAGAAAAGGGACAAAGACATGGTGGAACCACCATCAGTTTGCAAAGGTGAACGGTGCGGGGGGAATTCTCGGAGAGGCACTAAAGTTTTTGACAATTTCGAGGAAAGCATTAACCAATCCACAGGCATTTGAGTCATTTTACCCCATCTAAGCTATACGCATTTGACTGAATTTGTAAGTAGTGACCGTGCCGCAATGCCCTCTCAGTCTGCATTTGCTCAGCTTCTTCAACGGAGTTCACATTGTCACTTTATCAGGAAGGAAGATTGCAGTAGATCCCTCTTCACCGTTCGTTTTTGCTCCGCAACGTTACCACACAAAACCCCCGTTAACCGTACGAAACAGATGCAAATGAGACGAGCTCCCCGAGCCACGGGGGTTACCGCATCAATTCATTCAGTGCAAATGAGGGTACGCCTCTTGATGCATATCGCATTTCTCTTAACACGACCCGACCCGTCCATGCTCGAAAAGGAATAAGGAAAGGGAAGGCAAGGATCGGCTTGTGTAATTAGATAAGAAAGGGTCCGGTCCGCCGAATCATGAGCGCTGTTTCAAGTAAACTCTGTTCTAGTCCAACGTTAAAACATCGGAACGTCCCAACCCATCAAAACAACATCTCTCTGAGAAGAGAGAGAGAGATGGACGTTGCCAGAGAATAGGTCTAAGACCCTCTGCACGCGCGCACCCGCGTCCCGTATTACGGGAGGAAGGGTTTGACCGGGGAGAAATTGGACGCACGAAGCGCCCGGTCAAATTGTGAACAGATCGCGTTCAAATTTGCCCGGCGTTCAAATTTGCCGAATCATTGATTAGACTAAAAGCCAACCCCCGAAGATCCGGGGTTCGTTCAAAGGGGCTGCCGCCGTCGCTCTTTACGGATCGACCCGTGTTGATGATCCAGGTGGTGGGGCAGCTGCCGGGCCTGCGGCGGCTGCAAATCGCGTGGAAAAAGATCGTTTTTTTTTTATCATGTGGGTCAATGATGTTGATATGAAATGGGGTATGAAGAAAGAGAGAGGGAGAGACAAGAGACGAGAGAGATTAGCAGGAGACGTCGAGCTTTTCCCCTGTTCAACGAAGCGGTAAGAACAAGCAACAGCGACGCGGTCCCTCCTTTTTTGGGCCCGGGGGTGGTCCGCCGCAAAGCGATTGGGAATCGTCTTCTCTGGCCGAGCGTTCCCGCGCGCTCTCTGGAGCACGCCACACGTCCCCAATTCGATCGATCAGAGGATTCAGAAGCAGTGGGGGGCGGGCGAAAGATCTCGAAAGAGAACGGATTTGGGGAGAGAGCTTAGGGACGAATCCGTTCAGAGCCCACGATGCGATTCTGGGTTTCTCGACGGGATCACACGAACGACAAATAATCCATACCATCACTTAAAAAACGGGGAGGGGGGAAGAAAAGGGTACACAACGAAGCGCGTCACGCTACCGGAAAAAGGGGGTGGGCCTCAGAAATCGGAGCAGCGGCCGTTTCGCTCCCAATCGCCGTAGCGGGTGGGTTCGGGGCCCCTGGGGCCGCCGATCTCGCCCGTCTCTTTGTTGACGTGCCCGTCCTCGTCCTCGTCTTCTTCTTCTTCTTCTTCTTCTTCTTGTTGGGGTTCTTCCTCTTCCTGTTGATGCCGGACCTCCTTCGAGGCGTCCCCCCGCGGCTCACTTCCGGGGCTCCCCCGGGGCTGCTCGGCCGACGAGCCGAGCAGCCGGGCCGCCGCGCCGGCGACGGAGCGGGCCAGGGACTCGGACCCGGCGCGAGCGAGCGCCAGCTTCGGGGCGGAGAGGTCCGCGAGGGAGGCGAGTCGGCGACTCAGGTTGACGGCGGCCATGGCGATCCAGGAGGGAGGGGGGCGGGGCAGCTTTACGTGATGAATCTCGGGAGGAAAAGTAAAGTTGGAGGAGACGAGGAACGAGGAATAATAACACCAAAACGACGGAGCTTGAAGGAGGAGGAGGGAAGTGCAACGACTCGTCGTTTTCTCTCTCTCTCTCTCTCTCTCAGAGGGCAGTGGCGTTTGCCAGTCCCACGTGTTGGGCGACGTGGACATGGTTAGAGTCCATTGTGTGTCGTGTGTGTGACCTCTGGAATTGCAATTTTTTTTGCTGCTGCGTTACCCGAAATGGTTCAAAGCATCGGGTGCACCGGTTGATACCACTCCTCACGTATTCTCGACCCCGGAAAAAATACCAAAAAAGAGTGCACTTGTGTCCATTTGAACTGGCTTGACATGAACGCCGGTCATCCTACGTAAAACATCCAATATTGATGTTGATATATTTTTTTCTCAACTGTGAGTTGCCGGCTTATAAATCCGGACCATCCGAGTTCTCTTTCCTTTCTTTTTTAAGACTCTCATGCCGAGCTCCGCGTGACACTCGCGTGACTTACAAACCTCTCGAGCAATCGAGTTCTTGACATGAAGTCACCAGTGCAAGTCGTCGAAGATCGAATCGAAATATCTGAGTTTTGCTTGTCATTCCCAGATTCGTGCTCATTGACAAACTCCATTGCAAAGATAGAAATGACAATCGAAAAAGATAAAAACACACGTCTGCTCAAAAGAAAGAAGATGGTTTCCATTGCAGTTGCACAAAGCTGTGCTGCAGCCCCTTCTTATTCATAGACATGGATGATGGACACACATTACGTTCCATCCCCTTGTTACACCGCAACGAATCCACAGCAACGTCTCGAATGAAGAAGCTACTGATTACTTAAAAAACGAAATGAATAGCAAACTGCATCGACTGCTCAATAAAATATGTCCCCCTATATAACCTTGTCCGTCGACGACGAAAACTGTACATTATTATGCCTTTGTAACAATCAAGAACTTGCAAACCTAACCCAAACAAGACTAAAGATTAGAGACCCACCAAAAGTAGAACAGCTTCCAACTTATGAAGCCCTCAGCCAGCATGAACATAGCACACATAGCCTGCCAATCTTCGCCTTGCTCATTCCTCCCCTCAGGCCTCGTAACAGTGTTTCGGATCTACAGCGTGAACTGAGCAGAGGCTCCTCTCGCACATCCAAGACAGGCTCGCTTCACCCTTTTCGCCTCCGCCGCATAGAACACTAGAATCTGCGGACCTCTACGTCATCACGGTGAATTTGCTGCTGCCTTCTTGCCGCTTGTTGATGTCTTGTTGCTGCAAGGTTGAGTCCTCTTGGTTCTCGGGGTCGACGGCGAGATCCTCCTCTTTTGGCATGAGGTATCTATCGACCTGCGCGGCAGCTTGCCTTCCCTCGGAGATGGCCCACACCACCAGAGACTGACCACGTCGACAATCCCCAGCAGCAAAAACTCCTTCCACACTGGTTGCGAACCGGCCATAATCAGCCTTGAAGTTTGACCTACCATCTTTCTCTAGACCTAACTTGTCTGCAATTGTCTGAAAAGCGCAAAACAGCAAAAACAACAGGCACAAATGCTGTCAACCAACTGTACAGAAAAAAAGAACATATTTACATTCACCCGACATTTAGCTGTATGCACCTAACCCCAAGTATGGGTTAAAGGTATCCTCACGTTCTTCATTATTTTTTTAACCGGTTCATCTTTTCCATATTATATGAGGTTTCCGAGGGCAATAGTGAGTCTCTAAGGCCCACGTGCCAATCAAATTTACTTTAACGCATACACTGAATAACCAAGTTATACTGTTGCCAACGAAGGAAAAACAACTCATTTACACTCAAATTTGACCTCCCCATGCTATATTCATTCTTAGCACTGTTCAAACTCTATGAGAAACATTTCGTCAAAAAAAAAAACTTTATGAGAAATGTGAGAGAACGGTTCAAATACTAACCGATTCTGGACCAAGGAATCCCATGGCTAGTAAAACCAGATCAGCCTCAATTGTTTCCTCAGATCCCTCGATTTCTTTCAACTGAAACTTCCCATCAGCATCCTTCTCCCACCTAACACGCACTAATTCGAGCCCTCTAACGACCCCATTTTCATCACCAATAAACCGCTTAGTTAGCACTTCATAAGACCTTGGATCTTTCCCAAATTTAGCCGCAGCTTCCTGGTGGCCATAATCAACACGGAAGATACGAGGCCACTGTAAACAGCATTGAACAGAGGAAAAGAACCGTGAGTAAATATGACAATGTGCATGCTATAAACTAAATGATAATGCAATAAGCAAGAGTAATCCTGTAATTGTCAAGAGAAAAGGTAACTCATGCAATATTTGTACCTGTGGCCAAGGGTTGCCTGGAGCCCTACTCTCCGGTGGCTTAGAAAGCAGTTCCAAGTTTACAATGCTACTGCAGCCATGCCTGATAGATGTTCCTATGCAATCTGTGCCGGTGTCACCTCCGCCAATGACCACTACCTTCTTTCCCTTTGCAGATATGTAGTTACCATCCTCGAGATTGCTGTCAAGCAAGCTCTTTGTGTTTGCATGAAGGAACTCCATGGCAAAATGGACACCTGACAATTCGCGTCCTGGTACAGGAAGGTCCCTGCACGAGGGAAAATTCAATCCACAGGCATAAATATTGCTTTTCTCATCAACCAGAACATGGTGCAAAAACTCCCCCAACATGTCCCCAATGTTGAGTGTCAGTGAAGTTACCTTGGTTTTGTGGCGCCAACAGCTAAAACGATAGCATCATTTTCCTTTTGGAGCCTTTCAAGAGAGTATGATGAATCCTTCCCAACATTGGCATTAACCACAAAATTGACACCTTCCTGAGCCATCAGGTTAACTCGCCGTTGAACTACATCCACTTTGTCAGTCTTCATGTTTGGCACACCATACATCATTAGGCCCCCAATTCGATCAGCACGCTCATACACCGTCACAAAATGGCCCGTCCTGTTCAGCTGGTCCGCGGCAGCCAATCCAGCCGGTCCACTTCCCACAATCGCCACTTTTTTCCTGAGAGCATAAAGAAATTGATGATGCTAACCAACCCTGAAATCTGTTTGGTTTAAGCCAAAAAAACTCTATGGAAAACCAGGCTAATTCTTAAGCATTATGAATGAAGGAATAGAAGGATTTAACTTGAACAGGAACCCTGGAGAAAAGAAACATCTCTAGGGAATATAATAGATGGCCTTGACAGAGATTTTCAAGCAAGGCCTACCAATCATATTCTCCAAGCACATAGTAAGCAAAGCACAGATATAATTGACCAGTTAATGTTGTTGAATGAAGAGACAGCATACCCTGTTCTCTTTTGGGGTGGCCCGGGGCACCATCCACCCCTCGTCAAAGGCCTTGTCTATGATCGAGCATTCAATATTCTTGATCGAAACAGGATTCTCAATGATACCAAGAACACAAGAGCCTTCACATGGTGCAGGACACACGCGGCCTGTAAACTCAGGGAAATTATTTGTCTCCAACAGTCTATCTAGTGCTTCACGCCACCTATTTTGGTATACTAGCTCATTGAACTCTGGTATTTTGTTTCCAAGAGGGCATCCAGAGTTTTCCTGCATGGTAAAGCCACAGGAACAGATATAAGATAAAATTCATGTAGAATACGTACAAACATACATACATACGTCATACATACATACATACACACACACAGACACAATCATAAAATGAAATCATTACAACCCTTACCTGATGGCAGAAAGGAGTGCCACAGTCCATGCACCGGGCAGACTGAGTTTTTAACAGGGGACCTGGTTTGGACTCCTCCATGACTTCCTTCCAATCATTCATCCGAACATTAGGATCCCTATATTGAACACCTTCGCGCTCATAAGCAATAAATCCTCCATGCTTAATGGCATCAGTAACTTGCGTAGGCCTCTTGGGAGCCTCGACAGATTCTACCTTCTATAAAAACCAAAAGTTAAAGTCAGACATCTCATCAAATAATGGTTACCAGCTGAATCCTTGATATCAGTCTGCCCCCACATAAAGCACATAAAGAAAAGGTTAAACTTGCCACAAAACAAAAGCCACAAACTACCCTAAAGGAAGCAAGTGGCAAGATTTCAACTTTTGAAAAATTATCCAAAACTTATGAACCCTAGAACAAGATATTCATGTCGTGTATCGAGACATCAGCCATCTATGACACATTTGCGCCAGCATATAGACGCGCACACACAAAATCAATAAGCAGAGCACAAACTCAGGTGGAGAAACTTAATCCAAATATCAGATCTTCCAAATTTTTAACACTGACAAATAACTATCATATAAGTTGGGGTAGTCTAACGTTGAAAAAATTTCGGTATAACAGAGGCTTAGTGTCACACATGAATGATCAATAAAGACAAGCATGGATGATATGGTCGGTCTTTTCTTTTATTTTTCTTTCAGTGTCAAGGATTGACATCAAGCATTTAAATCATAACTCAAATCATAATGTTTGAAGAGAGCACTAGATGTTCAAAAGCAATTCTCATTTATCAGATACATACCTCACTGGCTTTGGCATTGGTTGATGCAGCTGCCATCTTCTTAAGCTCTTCGAAAGCATTTTGCCCCATCAACTCTCCCTCATCTTGCTCCTGTTCCTCCTCCATATTTTTCTGAGCATTTTTGGAAGCTTCTCCTGCTTTCTTGTCTGCAAGAATACGCTTGTAATCCCTGGGGAATACCTTGATGAACTTAGGCAGAAGACTCTCGAAGTCTACTAACACCTCTTTTGCCAATTGGCTGTTTGTATGACGCTGGTGCTGCTGAATCATCATTCTGAGGGTCATAATATCCTCCTCTTCCTCGACTTTATCAAGATCTACCAACTCAAGATTGCAACGTGATTGGAATTTACCATCCACATCTAGAACATATGCAATGCCACCACTCATACCAGCAGCAAAGTTCCTGCCAGTTTTTCCAAGCACAACAACCGTCCCACCAGTCATGTACTCGCATCCATGATCACCAACCCCTTCAACTACAGCTCTTGCCCCAGAATTGCGCACACAGAATCTTTCCGCAGCCATTCCATTAAAGTATGCCTCCCCACTTGTGGCCCCATAAAGAGCCACATTTCCAATCACAATATTCTCTTTCGGATCAAATTCACTTCCCTTTGGAGGATAAACTACAATTTTTCCACCTGATAATCCTTTTCCAACATAATCATTACTGTCACCTTCGAGCTCCAGTGTGATGCCAGGGCAGAGAAAAGCTCCAAGACTCTGGCCAGCACTTCCAGAGAGTTTAATATGGATGGTATCTGCAGGTAGTCCAGCCATGCGATAGCGTTTAGTCACCTCATGGCTGAGCATTGTTCCAACAGCACGATTCACATTGCAAATAGGCATTTCAATATAGATAGGGAGACTTTTTTCTAAAGCAGCTTTGGACAGGGAAATAAGTTCCTGGTCCAAAGCCATATCCAAGCCATGGTCCTGCTTCTGGACACAATACTGAGCAGCGTCAGGCCTTATCTCAGCTGCAGGTCTAAGAAGCAAGGAGAGGTCAATATTCTCCAGCTTTTCATTGTTCTTGGTTACTTCTCTGTCGACCTCAAGCATATCAGAACGACCAACCATCTCATTAATCGTCCGAAATCCCAGCTGAGACATGATCTCCCTAACTTCCTCAGCCAACATGAAGAAGAAGTTAATGACGTGTTCAGGTTCTCCAGCAAATTTCTCTCGGAGAACAGGATCTTGAGTAGCAATGCCAACAGGGCAGGTGTTCTTGTGGCACTTTCTCATCATGATGCAGCCAAGTGTTATGAGGGGAGCAGTGCTAAACCCAAATTCCTCAGCTCCGAGGAGTGCGGCAATGGCAACATCTCTTCCAGTCTTTAGTTGGCCATCAGTCTGAAGAACTGTCCGACCACGAAGGTCATTTGCAACCAGGGTTTGATGTGTCTCAGCCAAACCAAGTTCCCATGGAAGCCCTGCATTTTTTATACCTGTCCATCGTGAGGCCCCGGTTCCTCCATCATGCCCCGAGATCAAAACATGGTCGGCATGCCCTTTCACTACACCACTGGCTATTACTCCAACTCCAGCTTCAGACACTAGCTTCACACTGATTCTAGCTGCAGGATTGGAATTCTAGAATAGCAAACAAAGACAAGGAACGATTAGTTTGCACAAGCCAAGATCTAGGCACTGGACAACAGAGACGAAAGGGCGTAGAATTTTACCTTAAGATCATGAATTAATTGGGCAAGGTCTTCAATTGAATAGATATCATGATGTGGAGGGGGACTTATCAGTCCAACACCAGCAGTAGAATGTCTGGTCACTGCAATATCTCCTATTACCTTGTGGCCAGGGAGCTCACCTCCCTCACCAGGCTTGGCCCCCTGCATTAAAACACAAATGAAGTCAAAATCAAATAAATCCATTTCGAATTAATTATTTTTAGCACATGTTAACCTCACCAAATGCCACATGTGGATATCAACTAAAGCAAAGACACCGCATGGTGCTTTGCTGACACAGCATCATCTGCCATGAACATAAATGAATAAACAAAGGGAAGCTCTGTTCCAACAGGAACACACAGGGCCAACTGTATCAAAATCAAAGGCAACCATAGATGAGGATTCTGCATCTTTCATGATAGAACCAACATATACCTGAGCCATTTTAATCTGCAGCTCATCAGCATTAGTAAGGTAGTAACTTGAAACCCCAAATCTCCCACTAGCAACCTGCTTGATGGCACTCCTCTTTGGATTCATAGAGCCATCTGGAAGAGGCTCCATGCGAGTTGGTTGCTCTCCTCCCTCACCTTCAACAGAGAACATAAAGGAACAATATGAATCCAATTATGAGGAGCAAAACTCCTCACAAGTAAGAAACCGCAGCAGTCAGAGTTACAGATGACGTAAAACAATCCCAAATCGGAGTACATGCAACGAAACACAAACAAAAGCTTCACCCACGATATGGTAACACGAACTTTTTTTCTCTTAATGAGTTTAGATATGTTGTGCTTCACACATCTAAGAGACAAAGTAAGCTAGTTCAAATTGCGTTTATGGCAAATTAAATTAAATTATACCCGTGTTTGACTTGCCCCCAATTCTGTTCATTGCCATGGCCAGCGCGGTATGTGCCTCAAGTGAAATTGATCCATAGCTCATAGCACCAGTGCAGAACCGCTTAACAATCTCACTAGCCGGTTCAACTTCATCCAGAGGGACTTTGGCTGCCACTTCCTTAAATTTCAAGAGACCACGCAAATTGCAGTTTTGTTCAATTCCTGGATGCGCCTCGAGTACTCCTTATATGCAGCCACACTATTACTTCTGGCAGCTTCTTGCAGCTTCGCCATAGCAAGAGGGTCGTTCAGGTGAATCTCACCACCCTTCCTCCAGTGATAATCCCCAGGGTTAGGCAGCGCAATGGCTTCCGCACTACCGGGCGGGAAGACACGATTAGGAAATGCCAACCCATGCAAATCAAGCGCATCTTGGGCAAGCATCTCAAATGTTGCACCCTCCACCCTGCTTGGAGTTCCAGCAAAGCACTTCTCAATAACTTCTGATGAAAGACCCAAAGCTTCAAAAATCTGAGCACCCTTATATGAGGCCAATGTTGAAATCCCCATTTTTGCAAGAACCTTCATCATTCCATAGTTGCTTGCCTTGAAATACTTCTTGACCAGCTCGTCCTTTGATAAAAATTCACCGTTTGCTTTGGGTGGAATTTTTCCATCAACCTGCAATCTCCAAATTGCCTCTATTGCCAGATAAGGGCATATAGCATCAGCACCAAACCCAACAAGTGTACAGAAATGGTGCACCTCGCGTGGCTCGGCAGATTCAATAATTAACCCCACTTGAGTGCGCTCAAGCTTTCTTACAAGGTGGTGATGAACAGCACCCACAGCCAAGAGAGAGCTTACAGCAACACGCTCCGGGGGAGAATGCTGCATTGGAAGAAAAAGCAGTTAAACTCCATCCTATGTACAAGTTCCTTTAAGAGGAATAAGATCCAGTTTAGCAATGAAATACCTCTATCGGACAGTACAAGAGTTTTATAGCCCTCCTTGATAGCTTTACTTGCTTCTTCACAGATCCTATCCAAGGTTTCCTCCAGTCCCTTTCTACCACGTCTCTTGGAGTAAGTTATGTCTATGATTTTGCTTTGCCAACCTATGTGATTCATCTTTTTAACAGCTTCCATTTCTTGAATGGACAGAAGAGGACCTTTTAGCGAGAGGCGATGGCACTGTTGCTCGGTGGTCTCTGTAAGATCACCTTCTGGCCCAATCATGCATTCCATCGAAGTAACTATCTTCTCTCTGATTGGATCAATAGGAGGGTTTGTCACTTGAGCAAACATTTGCTTGAAGTACTCGAAAGTGAGCTTCTCTCTATCAGACATGACCGCCAAAGGCGTATCATTTCCCATTGATCCTAGGGCCTCCGTACCGTCTTTTGCCATGGGAAGCAGCAACATTTCTAAAGCTTCAACAGTGTAACTGCAAAAGGGAAAGCTTCAGAACAAGAAGAAGACCAAAGAGAATGTTCAGTATTTAGTATATAGAGCAACAGAGTGTACCCGAAAGCTTTCAGAGGGGCCACTAAACCATGAATTCCCATATTTTCCATGTTGTCGTCATCAGCAGATACCTGATAGACATAAACTAAGATGAGAATCCCACACAAAAATGAACAGAGGAAATCAGTCAAGCTCAGACACTTACTGCCACCACCCCAGCAATGGCTGGAGCATTCCTTTTAGATTCAGGAACAGAGACAACTATGTCCTTGAGTTCAATCTTTTGCCTTCTAAGCCATTCTCCATAAGGCCTCGCCATAGAATATTGTTGCTTCAAGGCTTCATCGTCTACAACGATATGCTTGTCAAAATCCACCAAAAGCATCATCCCAGGGTTCAGCCTTCCTTTCCTAGACACATCTTCGGGAGGAATGTCGACTACACCAACTTCACTTGCCATTATTACTCTTCCACTATGAGTGATGTAGAAACGACCAGGACGCAGGCCATTGCGATCCAATGTTGCTCCAAGGTAGCGGCCATCAGTAACTGCAAGTGATTCTGCAGATAAGTAGATAACACAAGAATTTGCTTCAAATGGTACTGTAATGCGACAAATTATTACATGAAATCAAAGCTGGCCCATCCCATGGCTCCATAAGAGCTGAGAAGTATTCATACAAAGCCTTTCTTTGAGGATCCATGTTCTTGTCATTTTGCCATGCTTCTGGGATCATCATCATCACAGCTTCAGGAAGACTTCTGCCAGCTCGAACTAGAAGCTCAAGAACACCATCAAAAGCTCCTGAAAGAGAGAAGTTTTCCTAAGTTAGACCATGAGATCTTCCAAGTTTATGTCTGTAGAGATGTTGACTCCAAATGAACCACGCTAGTAGGTGGTCCCACTAGCAACGAGCACCCATGATAAAACAGAATAGATTTCCACCTGAATCAGATGAACTGGCATCTACAATCGGTAGAAGCTTCTTTAACTCATTCTTTGATAGACCAAGCTCCTTGCATTTTAAGAGACCCTCACGTGCTTTCATCCTAAGAAGAAGAAAGAGTGTCACACGGTGTCAATACAAAAAGATAAGGCAGCAGAGATAACAAAAAAGGTCTCTGAAGAAAAATACGAAGACCATCTACCCGCCATCATAGTGTAATTGCAGGTATAAGATTAGTCTATCTCTTACAGTCGACCACAACCCTATCGTTCATGTAACTAACAAGGTAGAAGTTCGACAAGCCTAGCGAAGCGAAACCTGTACATTGATAGCAGAATTCAACATTGGATTCTTCTTAAACTAGAATTGGACATTTTATATGTCAAAAGAGTAGAAAGCAACAACTTTGAAAAGAGGTGAGGCACATCGATTACTGTCACATCCAGAGATTTCATCCCTCTTGGCTGTTATTCCACGATATTCCATGTAGGAAGAGGAGAAAATAATAGCCAATAATCGCACTCAACAAGCTCATTATCAGAAATTACCAGTTCACGTTGCCTCTGAGCGTATTAATCTCCCCATTATGACCTAAGATTCGCATTGGCTGTGCACGATCCCAGCTTGGGAATGTGTTTGTCGAGAAGCGGGAGTGTATCTGCACCAATACACCAGCCAATACAGTCATTCCACAGTGCAATTGCATTATTCAACAGGGGAAATCCGGAACGAAGTCCACAAACATGGAACTGTGACGCGGATGAAAGTATGAGAATACTGGGAACCTATGGCAGTCTGAATGAACTCATCCCTCCACTAAATAGATCATCTCATCCTTAAAGACTGAACCTACGGCTCTGCACCAGGTTTCAGTAAACATGATTCACTTGGCAGCAAGGTTTCTTACCAACTCACTCAGCGTCAGTATCAAGGGAGTGGAAGAACTTAAGGGATCATTCAAACCTCAAGGCTTCAGAAGTCACTCCTCAACCTTGCATCCCGTCAGTCACTCGTTCCATGCTGTTTGTTGAAGTGTGAAGTTAGTGGAGAGAGAAGAAAGTAAAAGGTCAATATATTTACCAGGGCCATGTAGCTCGTGAACCTTTCATCGCCAAGATCTGCATAGTAGTAGTCTTTCAACTGAACAGGTTTCAGCTGACCCTTGTAGACAACGGTTCTGCAAATTTGGATAAACAAATGGATGAGACATCAAGTGGGGAAAGGTACTGAACCAATGTGATATGATTGGATCTCATGCACGGACAAACCTTGAGGAAAGAGAACATATGTAGAAGTCCCTAGCACCGCCGTGTTGGAGGTTCAAGGCTGCACGAATAGCAACCATTGAGACCCTCCTGAGTATGTACATCTAGTAAAAAATGGAACAAGCACATTAGTCGATAAAAAAAAAACGAAAGTCAAAGTCAATTTCTGCAAAACAAAAATCTTAGGATGGACAACAAGATCCGCAGACATTGAAATACTTCACCATCTTCAGATGGCTGAATATTAAGCAAGTATTAGTAAGTAAATATAACCAATTAGCACATAAAAGTTTCTCCTTTCCTGTTCTACGAACAGCATTGACTCTTTTCAAAAACACGAACAAAGCATAACCCAACCCAATGGCCAAGAGACTTAGGAATTCCCTCTGTAAGGAACCCATCACCATGAAGGAAGGACAAAGGAAAAAAAAAATCTTGGACTCCCATCTCTCAGTCCAGATACAATAAATAGAGATAAAAAGCGAGTACCTGTCGCTCCAGATCAACTTTCGACCTGGAACTCGGCGTAAGGAACACTTGTTCAATTACAGGTTCCGTCTCCAAAGCTGACTTGCCCAACCCCGAATTATCAGTTGGCACAGATCTCCAACCTATGACCATGTGCCCCAGAGACTCTGCAACCTTCATGAGATAAACCACCACACAACTACATCAGACTTGAAGACAGAGCGAAAGGTGCAAACAATGATGCAATTTCGGTGCGTGGATTAGCTCAGTGACCACTGGGGGGAGAGAGAGAGAGAGAGAGAGAGAGAGAGAGAGAGAGAAACGGTCTCGAGACTACCTTTTGGAATACTCGTTTACTTTGTTCCCTTCGAGTCTCCGACGTTGGCAGAAACAACATGCCGACAGCATACTCGCCGGGAGGCGGTAATTTGAATCCATTCTCCCTGACAACCTGAGAGAAGGCAATCGAGCAATGATCAATGCACGAGCAAAGAACCAGAAAGACACTGAAACAAAAGTAAAACCGCAAAAAATGTTCGATACCTCAAACAAAAATTGTAGGTCAATGTAACCAAAAAAACCAGCTGCCAGCATAAAACTGCAAAGCAAGATTTTTATTTTTTTTTTTTTTTTGCAGTAACACGGAATTACTATGATTATCGCCATCGAAAGGTTTTCTTATTTTGTTTTCTGTTTTCATATGATACACAACGAGAGGAGCAAATAGAAAGGAACAGGACATACTTCCTGATAGAACTCATGCGGAAGCGCAACAAGAATTCCAGCTCCATCACCAGTATTAGTTTCGCAACCGCAAGCGCCACGGTGCGACATACGAATCAGCATCTCCAAAGCATCCGTCACCTGCGCACGAACACACGAAACCATTTACGCGCCCATCAAACACCGCATGTAACCCAAATTAACATCTACTACACCCACAAAATTAATCAGATCAAACACGAGGAGATATTTCCTTCAAGTAAACTGTGAACCGAGCCCGTGGGAAATGCACTTACAAAAACAAAACATGAACGCCAACCAAAGAAGCAGCATCATATCAGGTAAATTAACTCCATACACACACGGAAGCAAACAAATACGAATTGTGCATGAATAAAGCATGCGCAAATGGACGACCAAATCACTCACCGTCTTGCGGCTGGTTTCGCCAGACAACTCCGCAACAAACCCGACTCCGCAAGAGTCCTTATCGAACTTCGGGTCGTAGAGACCAAGAGGCTTCTCCGGGACCGCGGACAATGCGGACCGCACGAGGAGGCGGAGCTTCGACAGCCGACCCGACCCATCGGACGCCGAGGCGCGGAGCCTCTCGGATCCGGCCTCCTGCTGGAGCCGGGGCCCGAAGAAGTTCTTCTCCGGAACACCCGTTGACTTCTTGGAAACAGAGCATCGGCTCGCCCTCGCCCTGCTCCTGGAACGGGACACGCTCAACTGAGGCGTAATGGACGGCTTGGCGAGCGACGCGTTCAGAGCGGGAGCTCGCGTTTTCGGCTGAAGCAGCGAAGAACTCGACGAGGCGGACGACATTATAAAAAAACGACGAAGGGACTCGTATGCGATTGGCTTGGCGCTATGGACGAGCGATAAAGATGAGGACTTCCTTGCGAGAGGATAAAAGGGTGTCTAAAGCTGATGTGACCAGAGAATCAAATCCAAGCGAGATCAGGGAAAGGATCCGGGTAGCAAACCGACGACCAAAGCCCACTTCCCCCCACTCGACCCAAAACCAAAATCCTCAGGCACAGATCTACCGATGCGGATAACGAACGAAGGCCGATTCGACTCGCGCCGAGTCCGCTTCCTTTCCAACCCCAAGGAAAAACCCACCTCGGCCTCCGCTCTCACGCCCCGAAATGCCCAGCGAGCTCAAGCGAAGAACAGGGTCGACGTGGGACGCTCGGAGGAAAAAAGCCAGAAGACAAGAGAGCCCACCTCTGCTCTCCCCCCGGGGGATTCACGATTCCGAGGCTTCCAAACGCGAGAGCCGTCTCCGCGCAGCAATGCTCGTCGTTATCAAAAGGAACGAAAACGAGGGCAAAGGCGAGTAGAGAGAGAGAGAAGAAAAAAAAAACAGAGAACAAGGCGGGCGACCCGCTATAAGAATTCACGAATTATAAGCCATTTTTATGGGCTCGCTCGTTGGCCGAGCGGATTCTTCGAGACCAGGAGAGATTCCCCCGGGGCGAGAAATACAAATGTGGGTAAACCACCGATTCCCTCCGCGACCAGAGCTAAATATATATCCCCCACACCCCCCACCAAATGCAGACACGCCCGGGCACACAGGGGAAAGACAGACAGGCAGACGGACGACAGAGAAACAGAGAAACAGAGAGAGAGAGAGAGACGGGCGCGCACAGAGAAACAGAGAGATGCAGAACAAGATTTGATTGACGATTTGGAGAGAGAGAGAGAGAGAGGGAGGGAGCAGTGTGTGTGTGACGAAGGAGGAGGAGACGAACGAAGGAGGTCGAAGGGCGTTGGGAGGGAGGTCGAGCAGGAGGGAGCGACGACAGAGGGCTGGCTGGCTGGTGCTGGTGCGGAGCTGGCTATCTTTGGCGGCTGCGGGAGGGGGAAGGTGGAGGAGGAACAAAGCTCGGCGAGAGCAGTCAATTTATAGAACAAACCTCATAGGAACAGGAGGAGAGAGAAAAAAAAAATTTTAAAAAAAAAAAAAAAAAACTTGGCAGATACAGATGGAGCGAGGGATTGGTGGGCGGGGCCCACCGCCACCACGACCACCACCACCCGGTCCGCCCGGTGGGGGGAAGGAAGGGGGGGGGGGGGGAAATTTCACCCGGTCCACGTCAGCGCCCGCCCCCCCGTCAAAACGGGACAGCTCGGGGCTCGCCGGGCCGCCGCGTGTGCGGGGACGGCCGATGCGGCACTCGACAGCCGCTCGCGGCTGGCTCTATCCATCCTTTGCGTGCGTCCCTGTTTTTTTCGCCTGGATCGCCCGATAATTCACGAGCAAAATCCCTTGAAGAAGGAAAAATAGCAACGATAAAATAATAATGAAGAGGACAAGAAAGGAATCGATAAATAAAGCGGGGCGTGGACTTTTCCTCTCGTCTCTCTTCTCTTCTCTCTTCTCTTTCCCAAATTCAAAGTCCCCCATCTGGGCCTGATGAGATAAAGTCCCGATTTGGGGGATCAGGCTCGGCTCCGAGCCACCGCGCCGCGAGATCTCCACTTTCCCGGTTAAAGTTCCAATTTTTCCCAAAGGCCAAAAAAAAAAAAAAAAAAGAGGAGGAAAAATCCGAATTTTTGGGGAAGAGGTTATTAAGCATCGTTTCCATCTTGAGACAACTGGGGCTTAACTTGGCTAATTAATCAAATTGGTTATCCACTAAGCATCCGCTTTTCTTGGTAATAACCACCAAGGGGCCTGGGCGACATGACGATGCGTTCGCCATCCATGCGCCCCCGTGGGTGGCTTCCCCCTCCCCTCAATGAATCCGACACGTGCGCGGGCGCGACAGGCAGCGGTTAGGGTGCCT
This sequence comes from Syzygium grande, assembly GCA_024733475.1. Classification (NCBI taxonomy): domain Eukaryota; kingdom Viridiplantae; phylum Streptophyta; class Magnoliopsida; order Myrtales; family Myrtaceae; genus Syzygium; species Syzygium grande. The sequence goes on along the minus strand of JAMXDD010000004.1, from coordinate 12,343,809 downwards.
AATCCGGGTGCTCAGGTTGGTTTCCTTGGTCGGTCCGGGTCCAAACCCGGCTTTTTAATTAGATTGCCCGATTTGGCCATTTTAGACGATTCGCTCGCTCGCTTTTGATACGGCGATACTTTCGTCAAGAAAACCTCCGCCTCGAAAGGCTTTCGAAAATCGGACGAGACGCCATCGTTCTATCGGCGCCGTGACCGACGAAACCTTCGAAAGAGGGACGGTTTCGACGGCCGATTCGATTGCCGAACGATTCTCGAGGCATCACTCTACCTACCCTTGTCCCTGCGACCCGAGATGCCGGGTTCCTTTTTCTTTGTTCCGTGGGGAGAGAGTTTGCGGCCATGGATATGCCCGCTGGTCATCCTCATTGACTTTTTCTGGCGGACGAAGAAACGAGCCGAGGACTTTGCCAATCCGATCACGCCTTTTTTCCGAATCGAATCAAACATCCCCCTAAACTTGACGCATGCTAGCAACAGAGAGTAAGAAAATCACGCCACACCAGCCGCCCCCAGCCCAAAAAAAAAAAAAAAAAAAATTTGCTATGTGCCGGGCCGGGGGCGATACGGTAAATGCGCGGGGCCCGTGCGCGCGATTAGAGTTGACGAAACCCTTTATTAGTGACGGAATGGATGACGGCATTAGGGAGTGGGGCGCCATTATCTTAATAATTAATCGCCCTTACGCGGCCACCTGCGCGCGTGATGTCTTGTCTCGGTGGGTGCCGGCGGGCGGGGCTTATTGCGGCCAACGGTAAGGATCGGTTTCCGACGGAAACGTGGGATACGGACAGTCTTTGCCGCATGGGAGAAAGCCTTCTTTGTTGTCGTTGTTGGGTGGGTGGGGGGTCGATTCTCTGAATAGTGCAGTCCTTCCTGTTCTCGGCCCTTGCCGGCGTGGGCAGGCGAGCGAAAGGTTCGAAAAGAGGATGCTTTTGGGGGTTAAGTTCTTGTGGGCATGCCCATGGATTCTTCCGCTAATCTGTGGTCAAAGAGGACACAAAAGCGGGAAGTTAGGCTTTTTTTTTTTTTTTTTTTATCACATCTTTTTTTCCTATTTATGATCATATTATCGAGGCTTGCATATCTGCGATTCGCATCGGTCGGGCATTCGGACGGAGCTATGAAGGTTTTTATTGGAGATGGCGGGTAATCTTGGGATCCCCGGGGGGGGGCAGCGGGATTGGGGGGACTTGCGGTGGCTGGATAGGATGGCGTCGGATGGTATCGTTTTCCGAAAGGTCGGATCGGGGCCGATAGTTGACTTACAGCAACAGCCCGGCTTAGGTATGGTTCTCGACGCGGGAAGACGAATGGATCGGGATCGGGACCCATCGATTACCGGGTTGTTTTTTCATAAAATTTATCCGGTGGGTTTAGCTTGAGCTCAGACAAACCCCGAGAGGATTTGCAAAATTTGGTTATTTAGTTTATATATAGCCCTAGGCATCGGGCAATGAACGCGTGCTTTGGTCAATAAGGGCACGCGGTTATCAGCGAGAGTCAACAGGGCGCGGAGGCGGGGCGCTGAGTTTTCTTTTTTTAACCCTCCCCCGAATGCGAAATGTCCCAAAACCCCCCGCCGGGAAGAAGGGCTTTGCTAGAGTCACCGTCGGTGACCTCGGGGGGAAGGAAGAAGGCTCGCGCTCGTTGGCCGACACCTACCCCCTCCTCACCCGGGGTTAGGTAACCATCTGTCCGGTCCTGCTTCGCCGCGGTTAAAAAGTCCCGCTCCGTCCGGTCGTTCCGCCCCCAGAACCAGAGACGCGGGGGTCAAGGTCAAGGCGCAAATCGGACATTTCGCACCGCCACCCCATTTATGACGTCATAATTGGGGCCCCGTCCTGTATGTTGGAAAAAAACGGAGGGGGGGAAATGGATAGAAAGACGAAGCGTCGCCGTCTTTCTTCGCTCCTTATCAACGCCGTCGTCCAAATCCAATACTCGGATGCCTTATCCAGTCATCGACTCAATCTCCTTCTCCCTCGGTGAAAGAGACCGTTTTTTTTTTTTTTTTTTTGGCCGGTAAAAAGCGAGGGCGAAGTCCTAGAGTGGCGATTACGCCGTTGCTCTCCCGATAAAACTTGTTCATGGCTAATCTCCTATCAAGAAAGGAGCAAAAGTCTCGGTTAGACCCGTAAAATGGGCCAGGCCGGGTCGAAAATGATCCGACCAAAATGAACCCATTTACATGCGCCCGACTCGATTTATACCCAACACATAGTAGACCCGACTCGTATTACTGAGACATTTTGGTATTTGCTTAAATCTAGGAAAACTCGTACTTAAACAGAAGTGAGAGCATAGGATGAGCAAGTCGCGAGATCGAGCGAGAGTGGAGAGAGCGAAAAACAATCGTAAAAGTGGGTTGAGTTTAAGTAAATTTTGAACTCAGTCTTTTTTTTTTTTTTTTCAACAATTATGAACTCGTTTAATATCCATATTATTGTGAGTTTTATCATTATAAACCTATTTATGATCTATTTACAAGATATAATTAACTCACATAATAGCTCATCCCATTAAATATATGTTAAGAAATTAGTCTATGACCCATATTGATCGGTTTACTCTCACTGGCCTATGTAATGCTAGAGTGTCATTTACATTAGAAGATTTAAGTATCCAATTTGCGAACCTGACACGAGTTTTCTTCCCTAAAAGTATGTACCGTTTTGATATGTTGGAAATACTCTAACATTTTCCCAATTTGAGAGAAAAGAATATCACCAAGATCGAGAGAGAGAGGGGGGGTTAAACATGAGTTTCCACATAAAAAAACATACAATTCCTCCGCAGATTTCAAGCCGATTCGAAATTTCTAAAAAGAATCAAAATACACGAGTTGTAATATTTTCTTAAGCAAGAGGGTAAAAATAAAATTCAATTCAGAGAGACTCGAATAGCATTAAAAAATAATATTTATGGACTTTTTACCGATTGACGGTATTTATTTAATACGAAATTTTCGAGCGAAGGGTCGAATCACGTGCCGAATTTTTTTTTTCTCTTTCGAGCCGAAATGAAAATCCGACACCCACTTTCTCGGCTCATCTCGCACTCATTATCTTCATCGGGTCTATAAGTCATGCACGGACGTACACCGGGGCAAGACGACATTGACGACATGGAAACGGACACGGGAAGACGTCGTTTTACGAGGGCCGAGCCCTGTCCCCCAAAGTATACATCGGACGCAAAAGAACAAAGAGCGTCGCTTTGGGCGTTTTTCCTCGTAGGCGATGGATGAATCGACCAGCGCACCTCGAATCTTTCATTCTGTGGGGGGAGCAAAATCAAGAAACCTGCATCGGTCGTCCTCTCAATCGCCTCTCTTTCTTTGTGGTTCGCCCTTCGACAACAATAATTCATCATGCTCGTAATAATTGAAGATGGATAATGACTTCCATAATTAGCGTCGATTGACGAAAGCGACGAAACGTGTCACGATGCGCATCGTTTTTTTTTCGAGGGCCCTACTGCTGACGTAGCGCTCTCGAGATGTTTACCGAATATAATCAATAAAAAAAATAAAATATATTTAATCCCGAGAGTATTGATTGTGCATATCACGAGAACGTGCATTGAACATCGCGAGATTAACTAAGTGAATGCCCAAAACGAACTTTCTGGCAAAATCCCGTTCGTGGATTCCGACAAACCCTATCTCGACCGGCATTTTCCAAGTCGGTTGTCCACTAAACGCAACACGAGCATATAGGGACGTGTAAGCCTAACGTACACAAATTATCAAAACAAAAGCGAAGATAAAACAACATGGAACGCTAATATCATAAACGGTAGTTGAACTTTAACCTAATATGTAATGTGGTTCTCGAACTTTCAATTTGTTCAATATAGTCACTGCAGTTTAACCCAACGTTCAATGATGTCCCTGAACTTTTAATTTGTTCAAACTGGTCATTGGATTATATGAAAATATTCGATATTGTCCCTAAATTTAAATTAACTGAAGGATAATATTGGTTATTTTCACATAGTCCGGGGATTAGTTGGGACCGTATCGAACAAATTAAAAATTTAGAAACGATATTATATATAGGGTCTAAAATTCAGGGGTCATATTGAACAAATTAAAAGTTCAGAGATCACATTACACATCGGGTCATAGCTCAACGACCATTTTGTGCCATTTTCCCTATAAAATAGTATATCAACGCAATATCACGTGTCGTTGAAGCATTTTTCACTTTCTTCTGCAATGGCGTCGAAAAGGGTAAATTAATCGAATAGGCGCTATAGCGTAGCATCGTCACCATTGCCCCCAAGTATCGTTATTCGTCTACCGTTTTGATTTTCAAGACATCGGTTCTGCAAAACGGAAAAAAAAAAAAAAAAACGCACTGAACGAGAGTTGTGTTAGAGACGCATCATTAAGTGGTCCCATGTGATGGTCACGGCAAGAGGACAAGCGAGACCGTAGCCCCCGACGACACCCCGTTTTGGGCGATACGACCGGACATCTTCCTCTGCTCGGGAAAAAGAAACGCAGTGCTTCCTGTGTTTCGCGTCAGCGGCGTTGGTGCGGATGGACCAACAAGATCCGACGCCTTGCATCCCCTCTACCAAAACGGCGGGTTTTTTGGTTTTAAACTCGTAAATTCAGAGATGCTACCGCTTGGAGCTCCATAGAGGGACCAGAATTAATAAAAATTTAAAAAAATTTGAGATAAGGAAAGAAAATATCGCGTCGCAAAATTTAGTGTATAATATTCCGACTCACACGAGTTTTATCTTCTCAAATGAAATTAGTCGCATCTGGAAAAAAGAGCAAGGATTAAACATCAAGAAAAATCGCAAATTAGTATATTTATGACAAATTTACTCCAAACTAATTTTTTTTATCAAAGGTTCAACAAATATACCTCAAACTAATTTTTTGACCACAGAAAACCCAAAACTGATACGTTTGTAATAAATTTACCTTCCGTCAGTTTCCGTTAAATTGGATTGATATCACCAAAAATCACAAAATGGTAATGGAGTGTAAAATCTCAAATCAATTAAGTAATCAAAACTTAACTTTCGAAGAATATGTATATATATATTAAGATAAAATAATAAAAAAAATTGAACATACAGTACTCATTGCTGCTGCATACAGCATCGTGGCAAGCCATCATTATATTCAAATTAATCGTGCTGTGATATGTTGGCCACTTCCTTCTTGCTTTCTCTCCTACTAAGCCCCGATTATTTTATATGTCATGTTATAATTTAATGATTGAACATATAGCACCCATTGCGACAACAGGGGTGGCGGCCATCATTGTATTCAAATTAATCATGTTACACGGGCAATTCACAACACGGTAATAAATTTTTAAATTTCAGATGAAAAGAATCTGCTCTGGCCAAAATTTAAAAAGAAAAAAAGAAAAGAATCTGTGAAAATGAGGAAAATATAATATTATGCTAAAAAGGCGCTTCGGGCCCATGAAATGACTGCTGGAAATTGGACAATAGCTCGGGTCTATCTTAAGGTCCACATGTTGCACCACCTCCTGTCAAGTTTCTTTCGGGTCCAACCTGCCACCTAACCCCAACCCCCACCAATTGTCCACGTGGAGCAAATTAAGCCTTTAATTATACTTAAAAACGATCTCGTTAGTGAGCGCCTCGAGACCCTCGTTAACCATACTTAAAGCTAGGCGACGCGGGCTCGTCGTCACCTGGGACTGTAGCAATTAATTGAACTGAACTTATAGTGGCGAATGTAATTTGTTTGATTAACATGGGAGAGCAGAATGGGTGTCGAGTTTTCGTTATAAAGGAAAGGCACAACGCAAGACCGTTGTACTTCACTTAGATCTCAGAAGGGTAGGGCACGGTCCATCCCTAGTTACGAAATCCAAACAATCAGTTGGTTTAAATGTTCGGAGTTTTAGATATCCTAACACTTCTCCTCACACGTAAACTTAAATTTGAGCTACGATTGAAATTAGAGGCGTGAAAACGGACAGGGTTTACCCCAAAACCGAACCGAATCACCCGAAAAATAGGCTTGGAAACCGGTTCCTATTTGATTTTTATTATTCATTTTTGTTGGAAAAAATGAAATCAGAAAAAAAAAAAAAAGAAAAATAGGTTCTTAGGTAGATTCTGAAATCAGACCGGAAAAATAGGGTAGGCTCCAAAACAGATTTTAAGACAAACAGGATAGATTCAAAAAATTGGGAACCGGTTATAACCTACTCACTCTGAAACTGATCAATCTAATTTAAATATTAAAATCGGTAGTGACTATAGAGGTAAACGAAGGCCCGGTGAAATTTGATCATAGAACCCCATCGATGTCATGTAAACATTTAGCACAATTATTGCCCATTTTTATCAGACGAGGACGTGATTTGACACCAATATTCCGACCACTCGAGTGTGAATCTTGGATACGCAACTTACCAAGAATGAGATATTGCCAAGTATATTCTCATGGCGTTAAAATTAAGCTTTGGGTTTCCAAAGACAAAGGAAGATCGGATTGAGACCACCATTTTCCTCAGAAAAGTATCAAGACACCAGCAAAAGATGGGACATCACGGTCATGAACAAGACTGTCCGATCCATCATTTTGGGCGAATCCCAATGTTCTTGAAAAGCAAGTTCATCCATAAGTTATTCCATAGTGTTCTTTTTTATAGGAACAATCCCAGAACCTCTTTCTCCTCTCTTGACCATGTACTATTGCGTGTTCAAAGCGTTCGGCCAAGTAGAATCGATTTATCGAATCTAATTTCACATGTCGATTTCGAAATCTAGTCTTCACGAATCAGTCCCGCTCCCCATTAAGTAGAATAAACTTCTCCATCAAAAGAATAGCTTCTTCGCCGACCATCTTACTTTGGTTGACAAATTCGTACCGCTTCACGTGTAATTTAATTTAATGTTGTACCCAGATAAGAACCCGTCGCCTTCTTTTGGCATATCAACAAGACGACTCGTATGAATGATTGGGACCCGCTCCTAACACCCGCTCGACTAGCTATCGAATATTGATCAGTGTAACACTATTTAAGCCGAGTTAAATCACATAAATTTTAAATTAATCACACAATTTGTAATATACTAGTCACAATCCAACTTTATCATCGTAATTCACCTGAAATTATGAATCATATATAAAAATGTGAAGAGAGAGAGAGAGAGAGGTCCCGTGCAAAATGACGAGCCTAACAAGTCAACGCTTGTGGAGAAGCCATAGTATGGTCAATGAAGGCACTTCGCTTAGCTGACAAGGCACGATTGATAAATGTTATTACTTTACGATATGTTGTCCTAATCTTAGAGAGCGGAGTTCACCTTTTTCCTCTATAATTTTTTTTATTTATTCTATGACCAATCGACCTATATAAAGGTGAGGCGATGCGTCACGTAATTTCAAAGGCTCAAATTATTTTTTGCAGGTTCCTTATTTTCCCCGAATTTTCCTCACTATTGTTTTTTTATTTTCCCTTTTTTTATTTTTCTTGGACGTTTTGGGTTTTTTTTTCTGAGATTGACAAGAGATTATGCAATTCATCCCGAGTCGTGCGTCACCTTCGCACGAGTCGCTCGATGTGCTGCAGTATCTATACTGGGGACGATGACATCCTACCTATTTTTCGGTTGGCCGTGCTGACATTTTTCGTGAAAATCTAGCTACTTGATTATTAAAAATACGAAAAAATAGATAAATGAATACATAAAAAGGAGGAAGATGCATGTACAGATATTGCAATTGATTGAAAATCTGTGGTGGACCACGCGACAAAAGGAGATACCATAAATAATAATTGATTTATCGGAATATAAATCAATTTGTAATATAAAGTAATAAATATGGTTGTTGGTGGTGTAAATTTACCTACCAAATATTAGGATGAGAGTCGAGCTAAAACATTGGTCGAGAAGAAAGAGCACAATAGAAGAGTTGAGTCATATCAATTTCAAGCATCAAATTATATTAAGTTCGACCTCGACCTAGAGTCCATCCCGACTAACTTTGACGGCATTTGGAACAGTGGGTCTTGATTTGAGATGTATCGGGATTACTTTGATCAGAGCATGAGCAAGAGCAAGAGTAAGAGTAAAAGCACCTTGATCTACTTGAGTTAAGGGTGGGAACGCTTGCAAAGTTTAAAAAAGAAAGAAAATCGCCCGAGATGAGAAAGTTATTGCAGTACACAAGATTACTCTTGGAGTTACTGAAATCGTAGAAGACGAGAAGATGATGGAGCTGTGAAAAAGTTAGAAAAGGAATTGCACGTGAATTTTAATCACCATTGAAATAAATATTGGGAAGCATAAAAGGAAAGAATTCATGGGAAGAACACATGCTCGAACTATTCCAAAACTGCGTCAATTTTCGTTTGATTGTTTTCCCGTCAAAATAATGCCGTCCAAATTTTGTTTTAGTCTCGATTTCAAGTTTTCTCTTCATTATGTGTATCATGAATGCAACTATCGTGTTCATTCAAACATTTTCATTTGAGCACCAGGGGGATAATTGTTCAAAAAGTCTTAACCCTATTATACGATAGATAATTTAATCATAAATCTTTTGATTGATACCAATCTAGTCCTAAAAGATTTTTGACGATTTTCCAATTTATTTATAAACCTTTCTTTATATCAATTTATTCCTAAATCTATTATTTGAGTATTTGGCCAAAAGGAATATATTGACAAATCGTCAAAAAGTTTAAAATTAAATTGACAAAACATCAAAACTTTTAGGACTAAAGTTTTAGGATTAAATTGGTATCGGGCAAATCATCAATTTAAACTTTGACAAATAATTTTTTTTTTTTTTTTCAAATCACTCATTTTCCACAAAACGAAATGAACTCCCCCTTAGATCATTCAAACGGTTTCCACACCGCTTTTCACTCTACACTTTATAGTCAAGTTTGAGCTGGAGAACAAGCTCTCTCCCAATAACCCGTTTGTCAGATTTGCTTTAGATCGATTTAGATCGAGGGTTCTTTTCTTTGGATATTCATTTTATGGTCCACCAAATTTTTTTTTATTTGGATGCGTAATCGTCTTTTTTTAATACGTATTAATCCATCTCCATCTTCTAATCAATCAAGTGGCGATCAAATGAATAGTTTTATTCAAACACTGAGTTTTGGTTGTTTGGCTGAAATGACGTGATCGAGCATGTGCTCCCCGGTGCTGTACATGTGGAGTCGGACAGAGAGAATTCAGCGGCAGCGAACTTCGAAATTCGGTCAGCTCGTTCACCGTGCACTTGTCCCCTTCTCGATATTCGAAATCCGGCTTTACAACTTAGTCCGATGACATGACATAATACGCTCGACATCGGATCGTGACAGAAAGACCAACTCAAAAAATTTAAAATTAATAGATAACAAAAGATCGCGTGCTCCCATGGCAACCTGAGATAGAAAGACATGCGAAATTTGACGAAAGTCCGACTAGCGAATTGAACCAAGCTAGTCGGGAGCTCCGATCTGGCTCTTGGTTAAAAAAATTTGGTACCGGTGATTTTTTATCCTATTTCCAATTCCGTGAATGAAATTGTCCAACCAGACCGGATTGGAGCGATTTTATATTTTTAATTTCCGATAATTCTGTAAAAACTAAAAAGCCATAATCCTTCCTCCTCAACACAAACCCTTAGCTCAATGTTTGGTGTACGTTCATGAACAGATGCCATACCATGGTCGCTGAATAAAGCCGGTATAGGATGATGGTGATTGTGCTTCCATAGCACCTAGAGTATCTCCGTGATAAGAACCCTAGAGAGCTAGAACTTGCGGTAGACGTTCAATTTGAAAACATACATCAAACACCGATCCGATGATATTACACTGATTTAACAAAAGAATATAACGACAAAAAAAAAAAGAAGGAACACGTCATCGGTTTCATTGGCCTATCAGGGAATCGGACTAGACTAATCGTTATGATTCGGTTTTAGGGGACACCAGTCCAGTTCCCATGGTAACCTGACTAGAGTACCGGTTCCCGATTCTTGGGTAGGGACCGAATTACCCGAGAATCAATCACTCCTAATTAGAATATCGTCAAAATAATCGATTCTCGATAGCATTAAGTGCAATAGGTTTTGACTAACGGCTTATTTGGTCCTTACGAAAGCGGGTTTTCCAATAGAGTCGCCCCAAAGCAAAGAACCTAGGTTGTGTAATTCGGGGATTAAAGATTGAAGCCTAGGACCACTTGAACAATGGAAAGGCAAACCTTTGCAAGCTCCGCTTTTGGCGTTTGCTTATTAAAAGCTAGCCATGAGATCCGAGAGGAAAGTTAGAATGCTTTTTCTAACAGGAATCCCTCGACATTACTTATATCGCATCCAGCTCAAGGATACATGCACGCCTACTAAGCACCGGCATTTAATTAATTTGACCTTTTGCCTTTTTTGTAATGAAAGATCAATGCGGTCCTCTATAGTGTTTCACGCCATTGGATTGCATCGTCCGATGGCGAATCTCGCGTGCTCACAACGAATCATATTTAATTGTCGTGTGTTGTTGTGGTCGTCGTCGCCACATTTTTTTTTATGTTTTTTTGTATTTGGTGATGTGTGCTCGTGTGAAATCTGCGGACTTTGGAATGATGTGCGTTAAATGTTGTTGAGCAGATCATTGTCAAATGACTTGGATCTTTTCCTATATGTCTTTATGTGATTTATTACTACAACTCTATTTTTTTTTTCTGGAGGTACATTGTGTTCAGTTACTTTTTAAATATGATCAACTGCTCGAAACTCATCCAAACTAGTTTTGTTTGTTTCGCGAAAAAAATAACGACTTGTGTCGCTTACAAAAATAAATAAAATAATAAATATTTTCATCATTTACGAAAATATTGAAACATAAATTGCTATCGATGATGAAAATATTTTTTATCGATTAATTATTTCAAGCGATATAAGCGATTACTTTTAGGAAAACGTTTTTCAAATCATTTATTTTTTTCGAAATAAATGGAACTTAAACCATTCCTCCTTCTTCCTCTTTCTCTCTCACCGCCCTCTTTCAACCTTACTTTCTCTTTTCTCTCCCCCTCCCTCTATCTCCGTGGTAGGCTCCCATCATTGATTCTGACCACAAGCCGTGCTGCCATCGATCCAGGCTGAGCCCTCGGTGCGTCTTTCTCTCTTATAATGCTCTCCGCGCCTCCCTCTTCTTGGCCATGGCCAACATCAAGCTGGATGGGTCTCGGTCGAGCTTGACGGGTCGCGGTTCAATAGTTTTATGGCGGCAGCGGAAGGGTAGGGGCCGAGCAGTAAGGTGGATTGAGTCATAACGTTTGCGAGCAATTGAATTTTCATTGTGCGCGAATTTGAAATAGTGGGAGCAACAAAACCGAAATGAAAGTAATAAAATTCGTAAATAACATCGGATGTTAGATGCAACTTGGGTTTCCATCAAAATTTATCGGGCAAATAAATATAAGCTTAAAATGTCATGATAAATTCAATATTGCCCTTTTCTTCTTTGTTTAACCTACGAGCTACTTGATTTGATCAAACCTGAGACCCGACACACGAAGTCACGTAGTTTTTTTTTTTTTTTTGTGTGACGCCGTGAAAATCGGCAGAAAGATACAGAGAGAAGCCAACATGGATGCGGCTACTTGAAGCAGGTCGATCGAATATTAAAATATGAATTAACGTCACTAAAATAAAATAAAATAGAAAAAAATTAGACTTATTATTATTATTATTTTTCCTTTTTGGAGACACGACAATCACGTATATAAACAAACGTGTTCTGTCTGAGGTCCGCACGTCATGATGCGACGGACGTGCGGCGGACTCCCGACGGCAGCTCCTCAGTGGAGTCATGGTCGGCAAAAGTGGATACTCAACCTTGCCAAATTGGTTTTGGCCAACATATAAAATTAAAAAAAAAAACTCAACTTGGCATTATAAATTTAGAATTATATTACGCATCCCATCCCGTCCAAACTGTATAAAAGAATCAATTTATGGCGAAAATGTTACATATACTCAAAATTATCGTACTAACATTCATTTGCGAGGTGACGTAACAAGCTTCAACTTGATATTAAAATAAGCGAGACATACATTGAATCAGTGGCTTCTTAAAAGTTAGTCAATAAAAAATCATCGCATCATTCGGTAAAAGTCAAACCCTCGAAAAAACAGGTCAGCAAAAGATTTTGTTTTACTAAGATTTCGTAGTATGTATAGTAGGACTGCTTAAATTACATCTCGTTCCATAACCTATTTATATCGGATTTGGACTTTGCAAATTTAGATTCATATGTCGCATGCGATTAAGATAATTTGTGCAGATCAAACTTTTTATACAAATTATTCACGTAACCCATAAAAAAAATTCCATTAATTTATTAGTGAGCCTCATAATGGCAAGTTGGCCATTTATTTTTGGTTTTTTCTTTGTAATTTTTTAAAGGGAATTTTGGAATAAAGAAAGGAGGGATTGGCCGTTCGATTGGTTGAGGAGGCCATGCCTTGGCATGTGCTTGGCGATTGTACTCCTTCAAAGAATCTAAAGGTCAAGTCCTGGCCTGATGCAGTCATGGAGAGAGGGCACAAGCACTCAAGACCGAGTCAACCCTTATGCTTCAACCATATCCGATTTCTGGAAATCATGATTATTTTTTTTAATGGGTGTCCAATTAAATTAATTGGCAAATATAAACTAAAGTCAAGCACAGTGAAAGTTGTGGCTTGGTAGACCTACTACATGAGTTTGGTCACTTGGGTGGTTTCGAGCTCGAGTTTATTGAGCGGTCGTGAACTTTCTCGAGATTAATTAAAATCTAAGTAAGAATTCACTGTAGATTCGTTTGCAGGAATTCGGAAGGAAGTTCCTAATTCTTTTCATTTTCCTTTCACTTAAACTAGCCCAGTAAGGAGCTTTTGTAAATCACTCTGCTCTTCTTGGCAAATCCTTCAATTATACAAAGCAAGCAAATTGTTTACCACGCACGAAAATAGTTGAGTTTATATAGTATATCTTAAGAGTGAGCAAAAGAATCGGATCAAACCGGAAAGTACCCGAACCGGCCGGTTCTGGGTGTTTCCCAATTCCTAAAAATTGGAATCGGATTACTAAAGTTACCCATTCTTCTCACTGAAAAGTGAATTAGTATTTCTTCTGTGTCCCCTTTTGATGGTTAGGTGCGAATCCAAATGAAGAACACGTGCATTTGTTTGATTAAGTTTGTAAATCAGTTTGTTTAGTCCGTTTAGGTTAGGAGTGGCGAATGTGATGTACTGGCATATATATATATATATATATATATATATATATATATATATATATGTGTGTGTGTGTGTGTGTGTGTGTGTGTGTGTGTCGCCACCAAGATGGTAGTATTTATCAAGTAGAGGAATTTGTTACCGGATTTTTCTTCTACGGAGACGTGACAATTTATGATGTCCTTGCATACTTGTATATGTGAATCTATCTCGATAATTTCTTTCAAGTATCTTGACATGCGCATCGCGACGTAGTTGTAATTTCACACACAATGCACATACCAATGCTTGCAGAACAAATATAGTAATGAAGACATTGTAAGCAACTTTATTTGAGGTGGTATTTCACATCATATATGTAGAAATTTTTTTTATCACGGCTAGCTCCTGGACCTACTCGGAAACCAGCCCTTTTGGTCTAGTTCCCAATTCCGAGGTGGGAACTAATCACTCTTGGTATATCTGTAAGATAAAACCTGTCTCGAATGTGCACTTTTTTAAAGAGAGATGTGTCACCTAGGGCTGAGCAAAAGAACCAGACCGAACTGGCCATTTCTAAGCGATTTCTAGTTCCTAAAATTTGGAACTGGTGAATATTGGTATGCTTCCTGGTTTCAGATGCAAACCCACCCATCTGGACCGAGCTGATTTTTTTTTAGTTCTTATTATTATAAATTTCCAAACCCTAATTCCCATTCTTTTCTCGCTCAAACTCAATCACGTAGGCTTGTCGCTCGCGTCTTTTACTCTGACTTCTCTCAATCTCAATCACACAGCTCTCGCGGCTCGACGCCTCTCAAACTTAGTTATTGATGATCATTATAGCTCTGTTTGTGGAGATGATCATCATGTGTAGCTTATCATAAGCTTATTTTATTAATATCACTCATGTAGTAGTTTAAACTATGTAACAACACTTGCAATCTTTCAAGGAATAGGAAAAAAAATAAAAGGAAATGCGATCGATTCCTAGATCCACTCAGGGCATGGATATATCCTATCTACCCTTGAACTGATCATCCCTAGTGTCACCTGTCACATGCTTTTCAATCATTGGCATCTAGATTTTCCTATCAGCAAAAAGGGGAAAGATGAAAAAGATCATCCTTTCTAGCATAAACTTGAGTTGTGAAAAAGAAAAGGAGAGAAATTGAATAAATAAAACATACGTATGAGTTATGTCAAAAGAGACTCAAATCAGAGATACGATATGATATAAAGTCATTAATAGATTATGATTCATTCTCGATTTATTTGCTTAACATTTTGAGGGAAAGCGAGTCAAACTACATATGTGCTCATCACTAGGTGAATGATTCAGACTTTTATCATGCCTCCCAACGTGTGATATTAGAACTTATGGTTGATTCCCTGACTCCCAATTTGGATCAATGTTTAATGAACATCTCAAAAAAAAAAAATCTCCTAATTATGCAATGTAGTTTTTCGGACAGCCTTCAAATTGGCAGAAGAGATTAAGGGTGGACGTGGGCATTGTGAAATAGCAATGTGTTGTTAAGGATGGCCTTGATGGTTTGGTCTAGCAAAAGGGACCAATGACAAAGGTGGGCATTCTGGTCGTTGCGCTCCTCACATCCAACAAGATGGAGATTCAAAAATATATTGATGTAAAAGGTACCTGATTAGGGGGAGCTTGCGTCTACCAATAGAGCTCAACATGAGAGGGAGATTATTTAAATGCACAATTAAAGAAGTTTCACCATCAGAGATATGGTGTAGTCTAGAGCTGCTAATATATCATAGTTGATGCAGAATTCATTGGTTTTTTAAGTTTTTGAATGAATATAAATCCAACTCGATATGTTAATATGTTCAGATTTGAATTTCCTTTTCGTGATGTCCCCAAACCGATGTCTAACAGGACTAAATCCTTTTACAAACTTTGTCACTAAAAATGTAGAGAGCAATGTGACCTTCACAATTCATTTAACTTCGTTGAATTGATGAATTCCGTTTGCAAGAATAAGAATGGAACGTGTGATAAACAAGTTATGGAATGTAGATCAATTTCGACAAGAAACAAAAAGTCATTGCATACATCCTTATGACAATATAGTTATTTTTTTTTTGCTTTTTTCAAGGTACACAAATTTCAGTGAAAAAAACACTAGAAGTACTATAACTTTCATAAATCACTCACTTTGATACCAAAACTTTTCACCGGATTACATCAGTCCCATTAAAAAAAAATAATTACTTAAGTGTTAACTTTGATTTGAATCGCTAAAAATCTGACTTGGCATTTCTTTTATCAACTCCGACCCACGTGGCTCGCCTACATGCCCAATCAGCATTAATGGTCTCAAATGACGCCTTTTATATGTTTGCCTAAACCCTAATTTGGACAAATCAAGCCATTTCCTCAAATTTTTTAAACCCTATTTCAAACAAGACTTGATGAAGCCGAGCACGATTGATCAAGTATTGAAGGACTACTTGAAGCAATCAAGGATTGAACTTGAGCAAGACAGTCGCGAAAGCAATTTTGAGGTTTGGATTTAACAAGTGAAGCAGTGGCGGCCGCGGCATGAACTGTTCAGCAATGGCGATCAAAAACAGAGGTGAGTAGAAGTCGGCTCGGCATGGCTATGGGCGCAATGGAAAGAAGCGGCCGTCGCAGTTTGCTAGCAACTTGAGGACAATAAAGAAGACCCAAGATGAATCAATATCTTGAACTAAAACTCCTCAAAAAAGCGTTTAGCTTTTGGGAGTGCACAGCAAAACACCCAATTGCCAAGAGGGAACCCAAGTCTAAATTCCTCAATTTATCCAATTAGATCTATCTTCACTCAAAATCTTAAGTTCATAAGTTATGGGCCAACTAGGATATATCAACTACTCCGACAACACCAATTCTCAAATATGAGACTTTTCTAAAATAACTCACACGTATATTTCAACAATCATCCACTCATGCATGACTCAGTGTTAAGTCTTTTACCCTTAATCCATGTATCCTTTCACATCTGGATATCTCAACTCAAATCTCCATCTACATTCAACTTCATCCCTAGTCTCTTTTTTCAAATCCAACCATGAAGTTTACTATCGGGCTTGCATTGTTACACCCCAACACCCGCACGGAAACTACGTTGGTCACTAGAGTCCTTCCTTGAGATATTCACCAAATACCGGAACAAGAGCCCACTGATTTACCATCGGTTTTGATATCATCTACTGGGAGTGCGTGATAGAACACCCCATATCCTAAGTAGCACCAACACCGATATGCGCCATAACATGATACGCTGACATGTCATTTCTCAAAAAATAGAAAATTCTGATATGTTGGGATATGTTGTATATTAAATATATATTTTTATATATACATGATAAGTTATCATTTTTATGATTAATTTGATTGAAATTCACAAATAATTAAATAAATAAAAAGAGTATCGGACGAGTGTTGGAGTCCGACACGTGTCTGACACCGATACGGCGGCCCCGGAGAGTGTCCGTACTTCCTAGCGACTACCTTCACTCGGAAAGATCACCAAGAGAGAGCTCAAGTTCGAACTCATCAACATATTCAGTTAGACTCATATTTACTCAAAAGCTTAAGCCAAAGAGTTGTGGGCCAACTAGGATATATTAAATTCTCTACACCACACCAATTCTCCGACGTGAGACTTATCTAACACAGTTCACAATTGTATCTCAACATAGCTTCGTCATCCCATCAAACACCTTCCTTGCAAACTCAATTTCCCCCCTCCACAAGGCAACCAATGGCAATAGAATTTGGCAGACAATAAGAGAACGGAAAAAACAAAACAGAACAAAAAGTAGAAGATAAATTAGAAAGTAATCAAGGTCATATTTAGAATTTATTAAACTCCATGGAGAAAGTCTGAACGCGATGCATTGGGAAAGGCTTTCCTCTATTGTCATTGAAATAACTTAGAGATTAAATCGATTGCTTATTGACCAGTGCTATCACAGCGGGAAGACTCATGGATATTGTCGCGCCAAAGGCCGCTCGAAGAAGAATCGCCAAGTCTTTGCCTGTTTTCTCCACGCAAGCCACTTGTTCAAATCTAATTGGCTCCGCCACCATGAAGCTAGAACCGATCGACCAGATATCTATCACAGCGAAGGCAGAGGGACAAAGACCGCCTCATCGATCATGGAGTAGCTACGGCAACCATGGACGATGGCTCATTCGGCGCTTTAGATAACAACAACGGAGTGTTTTCATTGTCTGCATAGACTTGATTAAGCAATGATGTAGACGACGTGGACTTTTTTTTTAATAAAAAAATCCATGTGGACTTTCTTTTTCTCATAAGAAGATCTACATAAACGATAATATCTAATTAAAGATGCTATTTAGGACTTTTGGCCGCGAAGGCACTTAAATGATAATTTCTTTTTTGATTTGACATTTAAGTGATTTAACGAAAAATTTTGATGTTAAAGTGAGCACCGTAGAAAATTATAGTACTTCTAGTGCCATTTTCTCCAAATTTCAAGAAAATATTCTGATACGTCTAGTCCTCCTCTTTTCGAAATCCATGTGGGAGTATTCAAAGGCAGAGTACGTGTTGCATGCATAGCCCTTCAACAATCTTCTCTTGATCAAAAGGTACATCTCATGTATGTACGTACTTGTGTTTGGCTGCGTGAAGGCACGTTCCACGTTTTGCAGAAACAGTCAAACGCAATGATATGCAAGAGTGGGGTTCAGAACGTCACTTCATTGTATCATTCAAGTGACCAGGAGCACATTTTGTCTCATGTAACTGTCTGCTAATGCTCTTCCACTAAAAGCAGGGGTTGACGGGCTTGACCGCCAATAGTGCTAAGCACCATGCCCCGTAATAGTGAAAAAGTCTCGTGGCTCGTGATTCACCACGTTGAGAAAAGGTACGAATCTTTGGTGATGCTGCTTGGCAAGAAGTCCTGCCCTAATCAATGCGCACTAAGAAGCATTTCGGACTTTTTGTATCTGCCTGTGAAGCTTCCTACTCGTTATCTTCATGAAAGGGTAATGTAAGTGTTGCCAGTACCATATAGAATTGAGAGTGTGATGATCAAGAGTAAGCCGTTTAATTGTATATGTATAGCTAATCTTCTGGAGCAGATTTAGGTAATGTGCAAATCTAATGTTACTCGGTGGTAGTTGATGATATGCACATGTGGGTAGTTTGGAATATGATGGGTATGAAAAATTGGTTTCCTTGTTTATGTCGGTAAGGATAATAGGTTCCTTCATTCGCCTACCATAAAGAGCAACAAAATAGTCGCAAGATGATGATTCCCAGCCCTACCAACCCCAAAACCCATTTTTGATTATTTGCTTTCCCATCGCCTGCATGTTTCCATGAAGTTTCAGTTCCCTTTCACACGATAGTAATCTAGGCATTGTTAGTCAAAACCAAACTTTTGCTACTTCCCGCATAATTGTTATAAAGAAAGCAAAAAGACCATGTAAACAAAATAGGACCATTTGGTGTTTTGGTGATGTTACATGCATCACTAAGTGATTGAGACGTTTCGAGAGAGAGAGAGATGGAGCCTGGAGTTTTCCTTCCACCAAAACAAGTCCTCTTTACAATTTTCTTTATGGATCTGATCTGATCCAGTTGAGTTGATGAAAAGTGGGGGGAAATCTAGCAAGCTGCGTTGTGTGTGTGAACTCGATTCTACTACTGTTGAGCGATGCTTCCTTGAAACCAGAATGACAGGGGCCCAACAGTTGCGGAGTGCCTTTCAAAAGGCAAAATCATTTGCAAGAAAAGACTTGTAACTAGTTGAAATCTTGTAGTGGAGGCTGCTGCCTCAGCATCATCTTTTTAAAGTAATTTTGGAAAGAACCCAGAACCATCATTTTTTTTTTAAAATTAACCCTCAGCATCAGATTCACCTGGTGTCAATTTCAATGTGTATGTGTGAATTACATGCCCAATGATAACTTGCACCTTTAAGAAAAGCAAAAATGCCAAAGAATTACGTCACGTGCGAATTTTATGAGCCATCGGCCTCTTCAATAGGCAAAAGCAAAGGTGATGAAAGAGAATCTGAGGAACTAAGTTGCGATCCATGGTAGCGGTCCCGAGTGGTCCAAGTGGACACTATCAGAAACCAGAATTTTATCATGTGCGACAAAGTTGCGAGTAGATGAAATTGGCATTGACAACTAAATCAAACCTTTGCAAGCAAAGTGTATGGTTGGTGGCTGAGGAGCATTGTGGTATGATGCAGTAGGTGAAAAACAGTAGGACTAGAATGAGGTAGTTGAGTATCAACTTCACATGGGTTGTTGGTGCGAACTCATGTCAAACAGGGGCCACTTCTGGGTTGTAGGAGAAGGCTACGAGCAAGAGAGCATGCTTTTCCATTACCTAACACCTGCTTACTACAAGCACTCCTACTTATATGTTCTCTGAAGAAGCCCTTCACCATCTGCATGCAACTGGAGAGATTCTTGGTGGAGGTAGTTGGCACAATGAAGATCCAAGAATCTGAAGGGATCTTCTTGTCGGATTAAAAAAAGGGTCGATTGTGGTTGAGATCTGGACAAGACTTCACTATGAAAACCCTCTTTGATTGGGGGTGCTTTGGACTTGGGGATGATTTTGGCCCTGCAATCTGCATGCTCTAGGCCACACCAAAAAGTACCCGCGAAAAATTCTTAAAAACAAAATTGCAGGAATGGTCTTTGTCCAACATGAGTAGGCTATGCAACTGTTCATTACGTTGTCCTTGAGCCATCATCTCTCAAATCAACTTGAATTAGAGGTGTTGAAAGATAGTGGATCACAAGGGTCAAGCCCACCATAAGCCCAAACAACATCAAATGACTAGTGCTTCCAGGCTGAAACCTCGTATTTGCACATTATTTGTAAGCCAAACATTTAGGGCTTCCCTTTTCTGTATTGTCTTCATTTCACGAGATGCTATCCTGAGAACGTTTATCAGACACAGTTACTGCAAGTTGAACTCATTGTTTTCTCAGCACAGGCCAACAGGGCTCTGGCTTCTTGTAATTTGATCTTCCCAAAGGCAACCGTCCCTATTTTCCGGGCCCTTGTCCTCAAACAAGGACAGACATTTGCAATTATTATGGACAATAAACCATGTAGATTCGTTTCTTATCTTCAACCCGATCAACCCGATGAATTTGACTCAGAGCAGAGAGATATTGTATCTGGAATATATTTGTTCTTCACTTGCGGTGGTGGACTACCCTTTCTTCTTCCGAAGATGTACGGTATTATAACCATTACCAACCCTTGGCTCAACAATATTCAATAACAATGAGCTTACAAAAGTTTTTGGGACCCAAACTCAAGTGCAAAATAGATTCAAGAAACCAAAGCAAACGTTTCAATGAAGAAACGAATATGAGAATCTGCCGGTCATCAATCACAGGCTCAGGAAAAGAAAGCCAAATAACCACACACCAGAAACCCCGAGTCATAAAAAAATAAACCAAGAGCGAATGGACTTCCCCTACAACTCGGTGTCACAAAGTCTAACCATCAAATCAGAAACCATTCTTCGGGCAAAAGGAATATAGCTTAAACTGTACCTGAAATATAGCAAACAAAGTAGTTGCTTTAGCCTTTACTGAGCTAAAAAATGATACAAGCTACAAAGACAACAGTCAAACATAATGTTCTTTCATCACCAGTAACTCCGTCACGAGCCCAAAAGTCAACAAGAGAAATGCCAAGGCGTAAATATAGCAAGCAAATAGACAAAAGAAAACAACAGACTCACCAGAAAAGGGCGCAGATCTCGCAAATGATTACTACAATGGTCAAAACTTTACTATGTATCTGAAAATTAGGATCATGAAAAAATAAGAACATTTTGTGAGAATATGACTAGCTGCCTCTATCTAAACATTATATATGCAACGATGTGCCTTAAGCCTGTACACCCATAGGGAATATTGCACACACTAGGATCCAGATCAGTGAAGAGCACCGTCAGAGACTAAATGGACGACATCTCTAGATGCTGAAGGCTACAGGACCATACAGAAGTGATTGGTTTTGACCATCCACAAAAGTCCTCATGAGCAGTGCCCATCTTGTATGTTAAAGGGCGGTGTCGGGAAATGATAGACAGAAAACTTTGTGAGAAGTGCTCTGATATTAAACTCTATTTCCAACTATTTCATCGTAAAATGCAACATAGGAATGTTGAGCTTTAAAAAAGTTTCGACAATCAAGATCCAAGTAAATTACAAGGGATAATTACATGGAGAACCAAACTTAAGCACACCGCATAGCCAGGTAGAAAATGCATCAGAGGAAGGAATAATTTCCAAAGCAGAGAGTCACATAAGAAAATACTCCACTAGCGAGAAAAAATTAATAGGAGTAAAATTAGATTAAGGAAAACTTTGAAGCTCAAAGAATCCATTTTGGTGTCTCCTGCATTATGTCTGCTATGAGAAAAACATCTTAACAGGATAAAATACTTACCCAAAGAGCACAGATGAGAGCCAAAACGACACATCCAAGGTAAATGGCAGTTGCAAAGACTCGAGTTGGGTCAAACATCATCCTCATTTGTTGTGCAGCTCCAATAAGAAAGACTGTGCTGCCAGACAGGAAAAAAATTCAGAATCTGGAACGACAACTTATTCTATGGGGCGATTCCTGGAGATATGTAGATAATTCTAATCACATGCATGCGGACCAATAGCAGTAACATTTGCTCTTTATCTAAAGAGGTAACATGGCAAAACAATAATTAAAGTGGTGAGATAATACGTGCAACATCTACAACACCTAGTATGGTCAACCATTGTTGGAGGCTTTAACTCTTGCCTTTCCAAGAAAAGATGAACAATTTATACAGATTACAAGAGATAACACTGCTCTATTCTTAGGAACGATGAACGAGCATTGGGACTAGTCACAGGGAAAGCACCAGAGAGAGGGTAAAAGTGAGCTTTCTCATATAAACTGAATTAGACAAATTAATGAATAAAATGTCGGGCATAACTTTGATGGGCGAAAGCAACATACGAAATATTAGAACTAGGTATATGGAGCTGAGACATTATTTTCTGCTCAATGACCAAATTTCACTCACCTGCCAACGGCCAAAAGATTGCCGCAGGTGAAAACAACTGCGAATTTGATAGGCTTCGCAAACACAATCAATGACTGCGAGAAGCGAAGTCAAAGGAAATAAATCTTAGTATTGCAGTTCCAAGTTTCAGCAAATGGGTTAAATTCCAAAAGGCGGAAAAATATCACATTTGGAACTCATCCATCACCATGAAAGGTTCCCAAACAAACAACCAAACATTCTCGCCCTCAATCTTTCATTTTCGAGCAAGCACAAGATAATGGCGCAACATTCAACATGATAATCAGAAAGCAGAAAAGCAGGAAGCATTGTGGCAAAATGGAAAGCAGGCTTGCAAAACGACCGAACCGCGAATCACCCAGAAAGCACAAGGATTTCGACACGCAGCAATGAGCGGTTGAATCGAACCCGCTGAGATGGCGCGCGTGATCTTACCAGGAACATACATACGAGGCCGACGAGAAGACACGCTGCGAAGGCGTAGACTCTCTGCTCCACACCCACCCCGGAAAAGAGAGAGGAAACCCAGGAACGGCATCAACGGGGAGGATCAAACAAGGCATGGGTATGCGCAGAATCGGTCGAAAAGAGGAAGGAAAGGAGCGAACTCTGACCTGCATCGGAGAGAGATTGCAGACACCATCTGAATCTTCAGCCAAGAGCTCATCTTGGCCGCCACCTTCTTCCCCGCCGAACAATGACTGGTTCAGCTTCCACATCGCGCTCGAAGGTTTGGACCTCGCGGCTTCGGATTCGCGCTTCGCATCGGCAGAAAGGAAGCTCCTTTGAAGGAGCCGGAAGGAAAGATGGTTTCTTTGTGCACCGAGAAGAGCGAAGGGAGAGAGACCTTGCAAATGGAAAATGGTAAAGGAGGTAATTAAGAAAATCAACTTAATACCGCCAGAAATCTAAATTAATATTCATGTGACAAATTTATTTCTAATTAATTTTTTAATTACAAAAAAAACTCTAAATTACTACATCTAAAATAAATTTATCTCAAACTAATTATTTGATCATCAAAAACCTTAAACTAGTGTATTTGTGATAAGTTTACTATCCGTTAAATGAGATTAATATTACGAAAACCCACAAATTGATAAACCCGTGACAAATGAAGGGGTAAAGCCCCAAATTAGTACACATTGCCACATATCATCCAATTCAGCAATTTAACAATAAAATTGTCACAGGATACTAGTTTAGGATTTTTGATGGTCAAAAAATTAGTTTTAGATAAATTTATCACAGATATACCGGTTTGAGATTTTTCGTAATATTAATTCAAAAATAAAATGAATTTGCCAAAAAGGAGGATTTTAATGTTTTTTTTGTAAGGTTTTTTTTTGGTAAGGAAAAATGAGGATTTTAATGTTCATATCACGAATTTGTAATGGGAAACTTCTTCTAAACAGTAAACAGCTGTTTTTTTATTAGCTTCTTAAAAAACTTATTTGCTAAAAGAAACTTAAGTCCATTTGAATTAACGAATTAAGAACATAATCCTCGAAAGCGAATCAACTGAAGTGATTTTTTTTATAGCGAGGATTATGCTTAGAGGTAATGACGGGTCGTACAAATTAGTAGATTCAGATATCTCTCACGGTTATTTGATTTTTATACAACATGTTATAGAACTATTTCATAATTTGCTGAAGCTTTAAATATTTTTATATTTACTATAAAAGTACTTCCAAAGAATCTAATCATAAAGTAATGCAGTCTAGACAATATAAGCATAAGCATTATCTAGATGTTTAAATTAAAAAACATCATTTATCTCTCTTTTGTGTTTCTCACTTTTATAAACTTATTCGCGTTACTTGTGGGGAAGAACAACAGAAGTGCCAAAAGTTATGTACGGAGCTCACTTTGATGTCAAAAGTTTCATTTGGATGATTTAAGTGCCAAAAGTTTATGCCGGCGATTACTTAAGTGCCAAATCGGAGAAAAAACGATCACTTAAGTGCCAACGGCAAGAAATTCTGATCAAATTTAATACGTGACTTTTATATTTAAATTTTAATGACACGTGACATTTCCATGTGTATAATTTAATTTTTAAAATTTTTTTTCTGATTTTTTTTTCTTTTTTCTTCTTCTTCTTCTACCGTGGCCGATGGCCGGAGGCTAGCCACCGGCCATGGCCGGGCCTCGCCCGGTGCCACCTTCCTCCGGGCGAGGCTCAGTGAGGCAGTCATGGCCTAGGCGAGGGCCACGGCGGCCTCGCCGGGCCTCGCTCAAAGGAAGGCGATGCCTCGGCGAGGTAGTTGTGGCCTTGGCGAGGGCCGGCCTCGTCGAATCTGGCGAGGCAAGCCCTTGCCAAGGCCACGGCGGCCTCGCCAAGGCGTCGCCTTCCTCCATGTGACCCTTGCCTGGGTAGGGCGAGCCCGGCAAGGGCTCGCCCGCTCACCCGTAAGAAGGCCGCCCCCGCGAGGAAGGCAAGACCAGTGGCTGGACGCTCACCATCGAATAAGAAGAAAGAAAAGAAAGGAAAAAAAAAAGAAAAGAAATACCACATCGGTCCCCTAAGGCAAAGCCACATTAGCCTCTTCTGAAACCACATCAACTTGAAAAATTAATAAAAACAATGTCACGTCGGATTTTCGTCGAAATGTCAGACTTAAGTGATCGTTTTTCTCAACTTTTGACACTTAAGTGATTCGATTGAAACTTTTGGACTAAAGTGAGCTTCGTATACAACTTTTGAGCATTTTTGCTATTCTTCCCCATTAATTGTCAAGCAAAGAGGAAATACAAGCGATCCGTTTTATAAAAATATATTTTAAATCATTTATTTTTGTTAAACAAAAGGAATTTTGAATGGTGCATAGCATGATTTGAATAGCCAATTTCCTTTTTTCTTTTTTATCATAGATAATTCTAAAAAGGAAAAATGATATAAATTGTCTTTGAACTTAGCCTAATCTGTAATGTGATCTCTCAATTTTTAATTTATTCAATGGGATTTTTGAACTTTAACCCAATGTGCAATGTAATCATTGACCTTCTAATATATTATTTTGGTTTCAATGATGTCCCCGATCTTGAGTTAAAGGAAGGATCGCATTAAGCATTTTCACACATGTACCAAATGTTCGGGACCATATTAAATAATAGACTAAAGTTCATGGATCAAATTAAATAAATTAAAAATTAAGGGAACACGTTACGTATCGGGCCAAAGTAAAAGGGCGATTTGTGTCATTAACCCTTTTAGAAAACTCCGGAGTTACAGATTGGGCGAAACGACCGCGTTTGTATCGTCGTTTTTGTCTTCGAAGTCCTTCCATATCCATCACTGACGCGAGCGAGCGAGCGTCGCCTTCTGCTACTCTCCGCCATTGCTCGAAACCCTAAAACCACCCCCCGGAAATCCCCAAAATCGGTAGAGAGAGAGCGCGCGCTTGCGCTTCCGCCGCATCAGCTCGAACCGAGGGAGGCGCCGGAGATAGACGATGTCGTCGACGTTGCTGGAGGTGACGCGGGCGGCGCACGAGGAGGTGGAGCGGCTCGAGCGCCTCATCGTCAAGGACCTCCAGAACGAGCCGCCGAGCAGCAAGGACCGGCTCTTCCAGAGCCACCGCGTCCGCCACATGATCGACACCATCGCCGCCACCACCGAGAAGCTCGTGAGTCCGTTCTCCCGGTCGGCCGCCGAGGAAGGCCGCTCGCGCCATCGCCGAGCGTGCTTTCCGGTGCGCCGGTTCCGGTTTTTAATGAAGCGAGAGTGTTTCGGTTGAATTGCCGCATAAGTTTGCTTCGTGCTCAATGTTTTCTCTTCTGCAAATTTTTTTTTTTTTTTTAGATTGAGGTATATGAAGATAAGGATGGTGCTAGGAAAGACGAGATTGCGGCTTTGGGAGGCCAGACTGCCACAGGAACGAACGTCTTCAGCGCTTTTTATGATAGGCTGAAAGAGGTGATCTGTTACCTCGAGTATTTGCATATATAATGCGACATGGATCCGTAATTTTTCGCTTTGTGATTCGCGAGAAGCGAAATCTTCTCGTGGTTAAAATGTCCGTGGCTATAAATTTCTGAAGATTTTGGAGTAGCTTTTGCCGGGTGCCTCTCGGCGGTGATTCCTAAGCTGACAATTAAGATGTATCATCTGTTTCAGATACGCGAGTACCATAGAAAGCACCCGGCTGCTCGTGTTGTTGATGCCAATGAGGAGTACGAGGCGCTTCTGAAGGAGGAACCTCAGATTGAGTTCAGTGGGGAGGTAGGTCTTCGCCTCCTCTTTAGCAATGCTTGTTTTAGTTACGAGTTACCGTGCCATGTCTTGTCTTTTAGTTTGAATCGGATGGAATATATGCTTTGTTGCCTCCATAGTTGTTTTCGAATTTGCATTTTTTTTTTGTTTGTCCTCTCTCTCTCTCTCTCTCGTCTAGGATGGAGCTCTTATCTAGCAAAAACAATAAAAAGTCTCGTGACATATTCCATCCTCTTTTCCTTTCCATTCTTTTCTCGTGATGGAGAGCTTGTATGATCCTTTAGCAAATTGGATCGCCTTGATTATATCTTCTAATTGATTCATCCAGTTCGCAATCCTTTTAGTTTTTTCAACGCTTCTTGTTTTTAAAATGTATATTAAATTGGAAGACAAGATTTTGGTTTAATGTATATGAAGACAAATTTTCTCAAACTGAAGTTTTCCTGCATTTGCTTTAAGGTGCAGGATTGTGGCTATGAACTTTCCTTCAGCTAACATATTTCTTCTCGTTTCAGGAAGCGCTTGGCCGATACCTGGACATGCACGAATTGTTCCATCAGTACATCAACTGCAAATTTGGAGAGCCCATCGAGTACTCTGCTTATCTTGATGTTTTCTCGCAGCCAGAGAGGATTTCTAGGAAATTGAAATTAACTAGGTAAATTTGGATTATCTTTTTAATCCAAAGTTTGGTAGGAGATCGAGTAGTTCTTTTATTCTCATGTTGTATTTGATGCCGATCTTGCTTGTATGGCTGGCGCAGGCAGTATAAAGAATATCTGGAAAATCTTGTGGAATACCTTGCATATTTCTTTCAGCGAACAGAGCCTCTGCAAGATCTGGATAGGATATTTGCAAAGGTTTGATTCTTTATATGCTTAATTTCATTTTCTGAGTCATTATGGTAGTTTATTACCTATATTTTGCGAGTTCTGTCAATGGAATAAATGTGCTGCAGTTTCAATTTAGATTTCTTGTGTGAACCTTTTGGTTAAAATCTATGGTTGTGGCGGTGTTCAAATAAAATGAATAACCATGTGGTGTCAAAATGTAGTGGTATGGCAATCTGTCGACCATAAATAGCCATCCTTGCTAAATGGTGACTGTCTTTTCTATTAAATTTAAGTTATTGATGCAATTTGGCAGGTTGGGGGTGATTTTGAAGAAGAATGGGCAGATAACAAAGTTGAAGGGTGGGAGAATGGGGGTCTAGAAAATGGACATGCTGCATTGCTGAATACGGTGATTGACCTGGACTATTATAGCTCTGTTGAGGAACTGATGGAAGTTGGTCCTGAGAAGCTAAAGGAGGTAATTTAAATTCATCCCAATCTTCCGATTATAATTGCTACAGCCTTTTTGTGGTCGTGTTTATGATTTTATTTCTCTAGTCTGTTATCTTGATGCCATAATCAGTTCATTTGCACGAGTGTGGTTTTTCAGAGCCACAAGCTTGATGGTAAAAGGTGTAATTGTTGTTTGTGGTTTTGTAGTAGTTTGTTTAACTAGAGCTAGCAACTTGTGCAAGACATGCAATTTGGGCGATGACATTTTCCCATTCCATCCTGTGTTGTTAATAGCTATGATGGATTGCTAGTTTAGTGCTTTTTAAACGGATTTGTGTTTGTTCTTGGTATTATTTCTAATGGTTGTCAACTTGAAAGTTCTTTAACCAAAAAGAACAACTTGGAAATTTTTTACTATGAGCTTAGGATTGCCTGCGACTGACTGCTATAATCTCTATCATCTAACATTTCATGTTGTTGGGAATTGTCTGAAGTGACGGCTTGTTTTGATAGCTGGTTATAAATGGTCATCCTTTTAACACTTTGAACAGAGTAATCTATATAAATTACAATGTGGTAGTCAAACCTGTCTATCTATTTATTTGTTTATTTTTCTTTTGATAGGTGACCCTAAGCCTGGGCTGAAGGCAAGTTGTATTCCCAATTTGGATAAAGGCAAGTACAGAACCCAGGCCCAGGGGTCTGTCATCCGAACTGTGCTTTGAGCTAGATAGTGCCTTGTTGGAGCTATTTGTCTGTCTTGTTGGCTTAGTTGAATTTGAAATCGTGAAATTCTTGTAGCTCCTGACTGTTTATCTGGCCTTTTCTTATGGCTAGCATTGGAAATGTTCACATTTTTGGAACTTGAGCAGCTTTTTTTATTTTTTATCGTTGCCACGTTGTGTACATTGGACTAGGAAAGCTTTTATGCTGTTTTTCTTTTGGCTGATAAATTCAAACTCTACTTAACAGTATTTGATGGTTAATTGTGATTTGGCAGGCATTGGCAGCTTTAGGATTAAAGTCAGGTGGCACAGTTCAGCAGCGTGCTGAGAGACTCTTCCTTACAAAGGTAAGGTGCTCATGTGCAGCAAGATACATAAATTTAGACTTTTATGGATGTATCAAGTGTGCTTGTGTATGTTTTTGATGTTCTTAATCCTTAATCCTTCATATCATTGGTGGAATTTTTGTGTAATAACTACTTTTGCTTTTTAGGTGATCCTTTCTTACTGAACTACTCACACAGACCAAAAAACAAAACAAAAGAAGAAGCCAAGCTGTAATGATTTTAACTGAAAACCAAAAAAATGCTGATATTAATAGCAAAAATAGTTTTAATTCTGATCAAGCAAAATAAAATTCACGGAAGAATTTGATGACAGTTTCTTTAGAGACTTCAGTGTTGATTTTGAAAAAAAAATGCCGCTCTTGTTTGAATTGAGGGTTGGCAAAAGCTTTCGATTGTAGGCCGCCCCATCATATTGAGGACAGATCATGGCTATTGTCATGGTGGTTAAAAATGTGTTGCTAACCATTAATATATTTTCTTTGCGGTAACTCTGTCCTCAGTTTTGGTTTGCATGCAGTTGATAGTGTAATATATGCTAATCTTAATAAGTGGTGGGCTATCTAAGCTAAGATATTTATTCCTAGCGTGGGTCTGTTTCAATTTCCAATATTGTGATGTCATTACTATTTTTCTAATGTTCTTTATTCAATTTATGCAGCATACGCCTCTTGATAAGTTGGACAAAAAGCATTTTGCAAAAGGTTCTCGTGGCTCAGAGCAAAATGGTGTAGCTATGGCTGTCCAACAGACGGACAATGGGAAAGATATTGCTCTGATGGAGGCTAAAGTGAAAAAACTCTGCTCGCTGCTTGAGGAGGTGAGTGATGTACACCCATTAATATTTAGAAATATCTTGTAACCTAATTATGCATGGAGATAGGCTCAGTTTTATTTGTGAGTACATGTATGACGATGGCACGCATTATTTATGTTATTTTTTTCCCTCATAGTAACTGCTTAACTTATGCACACATGTTCTGTGCTCACAACCAGATATAGCCGCATGAGTGTCCATATTTGAATGTGAGGAAATGTACAACTGCTCCCTCTCCAACATCCCATAAAAAAAAAAACCGGAAAGAGAAGTAGAGAGGAAAAACTTGGCCTCTTAATTTCTTGCCTTGACGTTTCTGTGTTGATGTTCTTTGGATTCTGCAGACAATTACTCGAACAAAAGA
The DNA here is from genome assembly GCA_024733475.1 of Syzygium grande. NCBI lineage: Eukaryota > Viridiplantae > Streptophyta > Magnoliopsida > Myrtales > Myrtaceae > Syzygium > Syzygium grande. The sequence goes on along the minus strand of JAMXDD010000004.1, from coordinate 12,313,734 downwards.
AAATGTGGAGAAAAAGCAAGCTCTGACGTACGAGGAGATGGAAGCAGAACGCGAGGAGGTGCTTAATCATACCTCTTTTTAGACTTTGGAAATTCTTTATGATCTTTAGTTTATAATAGATATTTCACCACTATGAAGACCTTGGGGAAAAAAACTGTATGTATTAATGTTAGCCATGTATTTGATGTCTTGCTGTGCCTGCATTAGTCATGACCTTCTTCAACTTGATCAAGCTTTTTTCACATGGAGCTGGTTTTTCTATTTGTACCCATGCATGCCAGCAGGTTACTCCCCTCTTACGCCTCATGCTGCTGGAGTAGTGAGTAGACAAACTGCCTGGTAACAGGCAATTTTCCAATTGGCTTTAGGAAAATTCTGAGAAAATTTGCAATTGAAACTTGGGAAGACCTATTTGAATGAGATGGATTTCAGCAGTATAATTGCCAGTATAAGGGCCTTTAGCTTAGAAACACGTGCTGTTTGCTCAGAATGGAGCATGTTCTTAAAGTCTTTAATTTTGTTCTAGCGAGGGGTTTATTCACATTTTGTGATGTTGGTCAGGAGCTGTTTGAAGTAGATAAGTTACTTGGGTTTTGGTCTATTCTAGTCATTGTTTACAATAGCTTGATGAATTGGGAATGTCGTGCAGGAAGAGACTCAGGCTGACACTGAAAGTGATGATGACGAGCAACAGATATATAACCCCCTCAAATTGCCAATGGGTTGGGATGGGAAACCTATACCTTACTGGCTCTATAAGCTTCATGGTCTTGGTCAGGTATGCCCATACCTCGTCATCTTACTTTTTATCTCTTCTCTGTCCGCCTTTGATTTTTTTCCCAAGTTGCACTTAAAATGGTGGATGCTGTACAGTCCTTAACTTTTCCAATTTTCACCTTGTGCGTACTGATTCCCACAATATACTGGCTTGTATGTATTAGAGGTGCTCTCCTTTCCTTTCTTCCTGGGCAAGATAAGATAACCCTTGTCCACTGCCTTGAGATTCTGGCTTGTGATTGTGCACAAGTACTGCAGCTTCTAAATGAGAGGGAGAATGAAATCCAGAAGCCATGATATATTTTTCTCTATTAAGGTCATGTCTGACAACTCCGTTTCTCAGGAATTCAAATGCGAAATATGTGGCAACCACAGTTACTGGGGACGGAGGGCTTTTGAGCGGCATTTTAAAGAATGGCGGCATCAGCATGGCATGCGGGTGTCTTGGCATACCAAATACAAAGAACTTCAACGAGATTACGTCCATCCAGGTAAGACCTATGAACTTATTGCAAAATATTTTGCTTTCTAACCAGAAAACTAATAAGTCAATAGAAATCATTTGCTAGCAATAAGGATGAACTTAGTGGTTTTCTGTTCCTGTATGAAAGAGATCTATGAACGTACTGATGTTGATGCCATTTTTGTTCAATAAAAGCTGTTAAGCAGTTGTATGAAGTATTAAAGAATATGTTAACTACGAATGAACTGGATTAAAAACGCATCATCTGCCTATTTGCTTCTTATAAGGCCTAAATGAGGGTAAGCAAGGGAAGATTGGCCATGCTGGTACCAGAGAAATCCACTTTCGAATTTTATCTTATGGGCTGGTTTTGAAGATGCGTGACCGTGATCTTGGAAAACGCATCGTGTGATTCACCCAAAAATGACTTAACAGAGCTTCCGCTATCATGCAGGAAGCACAAGAACTGTGGGAGAGAATTCAGGAGAGGTCAGGACTGAACAAGTGGCGCCCAGATCTGGAGGAAGAATACGAAGACAAGGAAGGCAACATCTACAACAAGAAGACTTACACCGATCTTCAGCGCCAGGGTCTCATCTAAGGCACCGGATCCCAGTAGCTTTCCAGTTTCTTGTAATTGTAGGAAGGAATAGTGTGATTCTCACGTGCTTTGGAGGGAAACCTGCAATTAAACACATTCGAAAAATCCTTTCGCTTTAGTTTTTGGGTTTTGATAGCACTCAAGACCATTTTTTGTATAAGGGGGCTTGCTCCTGTTCTAATTCTAAGCGCTACAGTGTAATGCTAGACTTCTTGCACCCAATCTGCTTTATTCATCGGTGTCATGGGTTATGCGACTGATATTTCCTTCTATATGCAGCAGAGAGAAGAATTGCAAGCCCAAAGTGCTACTTGACAATGAGAATTAAGAAAGCATGAGCTGAGTATATAACGAAATCTATGGAGATCTATATGAAAATGTAAATTATGTAAATTAAAGTTTGGCGCACGAGAGGAAATTTTGTAAAAAGTTAAATTTTCTGCATGATTTGCTTTGCAAGCATGAATGTCATAGACCTTGTCCGAGGTGCATCCGTGGGTAGGCAATGTCAAATTGCAGGATCTCAGGCATCTTGAGAAGGGCGGCTCGTTTTAACGGACAAGCATTTCATGCCAGAGAATGAATATGTCGTGTTGCACAGAGAACCAAAAGAATGCTGTACCATTCTATGTACTGAACTGTTACAGACCGTGGCCAGACGGAAGAAACCCTCATCACCTTGGATTTTCATCCCCACAAGATCTCGTGAACAACAAGGCCGACCCATTGACACTCCGAAGCACTAGAAGCCTGGAGTCGATATACGTACCACACACAAGTCTCGACAAGTCAAACATTTCGGGAGGGATTTGGGTTCTGACTTCTTGGAGTACTTTCTTGGCACTATCAACCTCCTGATTCAATGGTCGACCGAGGTTGAGCAAGAGCTCGATGTCATCGGACACGAACGTGGTCACAGGAAGGCTCGAAGGGAACTCCTTATAAGGAATAGCTTTTCCCCACCTTCCACTGGCAAGTTTCTGGAACAAAGCATCTCGGTCGATCGACTGACCGACCGAAAAATAGCCCTTGCTATTTTCCTCCTTCAGATAGAGCTGTCTACCGGCTTTTAAATTGAAAACAGAGTTCACTTGCAACTGTCCAGCTACACCGCCCTTGTTGTGGGGCCAATCCGGGCCAATCAAGGCGGAAAAGCTAATCTCAGATGTCATCGAAAGATTAGTGCTCGACTCAGATGGTCTTGAGACGACAAGGTGCGCATTTCCTATAAGTGCCCGGATAGGAGGTTGGCGGAGAGTTAGTCCTATATGCCTTCCAGTGTAATACAAGAGACGCCATTTTCCCGGCATCAATTCCAGCCAATTCTGCTCGATGTTGAACGACATTATAGAACAAGTTTCAGTTAAAATAAGACACAAAAATGGAATAAAAAAAATTAGTTTCGATTACTGCAGAATCCCCAGAGAACTGGTTTATTTTTTACTTTTATCAATGTCATTTCACTGAATTTCTTTTCTCCATCGAAGCCAGTTACCTGGCACAGGTTGGTCCAGTAAATGAAGACACGATCTTTAGATACTGAATATTTGGTGTGGGGGTGAGAGGACATTGGCCACTTTTCCGAGGATTTTCTAGTGGTCTTACTTATCAGTCACTAAAGCAGTTTGAAGGAAGGGGTAAAGACTAATGGATTTTCAACTACCAAAGTCTATTGCCGAGTATTTGTAGGTTACAATTGCTAGAGCATTTATCTCTTCGGACAAAATAATGATAATTTTGTGTTCAAACAGACAAGAAGCTGAAGAAGGAGAACTGAAGAAGGAGAAAGCAAGGGAGGAAAGTAGAGCAGAGTTACCTTTGGCTTTGTATGAGGATTCAGCATCTCCATTAATTCAATAAAGTGGGCCAGCCTACCGCGCTAAACAAAGTAAAGGAAAATTAGAAGTTAGTGAAACTTCAATATCACGGGCTTTTGGAAAATCGAAGAGGGGGAAAAATCATGCCATCTATTCTTTCCAACAAGGCTTTTTTGCTGACTACTGTTCAGACTGAAGGTGTCCATTTACTTTAGAAGAGCATAAATGAAATTTGCTCATTATTGTGTAAGGCAACGAAAATTTTGCTCAAGGAGAATAAGATGAGAACAAGGACTCAGAAAAAAAAATAAAAGACAACAATAAGCATGGAAGTAAGATTGAAAGGTAAAAGAATACGAATCACCTGACGCTGAACATAGATATATTCCTCTGTAATTCTTACAGCAGTCGAACCAAGACCCCATCTGATTATATTCATTGATGGCATTACTCGCCATCTTGGTCCACACAGAAACGGGTGTCTCAGGGCCTCCAGACAACTGGCGTAAATCACAAAGAATGTCACCAACTAAATATTGGTGGAGACAAGGTAAATTTATCATTGGTGAGATTTTCCTCCAGGGTCCACCACATCAACAAGCTAATTATGAGACGAGAAACAGGTCAAGGCATGAGGCATTTTACACTTAGCAAGTAGTTCACAATTGAAATTCATCGAGAGTGCCCCCGCCATGGCACTTGTTAAATAGCCAGGAAAGACAATTGTGCACTTTCCAATTCACCATTTTTCTCGTGTTACGTGCCATTGGTAAATTGGAAAGCAAAACATCTCTCTATTATGTATGATTAATGAGTGCCCTTAAGGCAGTCGTTAACAAGACCCTCCACGTATTCATTTAGAGAAGTTTTGCATATCACATAATTGATCAAATCACCATAAAACACTGGTTGCAAAATATCTGTCATTGATTCCGCATAATTATCCTTACAGCAACTTAAGATATATTACCTGATTCTTCTGGATGGTTTGGTTGCAAGCAGTAGAGACAAGAGATTCCAACCGGCACCCCAATTCCGATCAAGTATCTAGACACGAGAAGGTAGATTAATAATTGAATCTACAAGAATAAGTGAAAGCAACCCTTTAAATTCCAGAGACACCTACTTGAAGTCCGCAATTACCAGATGACGAGTTCCTGTCTAGGACTTGCAGCAAAAATTCACGCAGACATGAGGGGTCATTCCCCTGTACTAGCCAAAAAAAGGGAATTATCAGAAGTTGCACAAGTCCGATAAATGAACAAATTCACCATGCTGGCGGATCTGGCTCATTATTAAAGGATCATGTAGGTTGTATAGTACATTGAACCATTCACAATGATGACCAGAGAGTAATCTGAAGACCCAGTGGCTATTATCATGCATGTGTCCCAAGAAGTGTACCAAACTTGATAGACAGCCTACCCTAGCATATATTCATGTAACAATCGAAGCACATGCCCCCTAGTTCTAGGTTTATCAGCCTAATAACTGTATTTCATTTCAATAGTTTGGTAGGTATTTCGCAAGTACTTGTAAGGTAGGTTTCTCGTTTTCTTTTAGGGCTCTTCTTTTTGGCCAAGCATACTGGTGACGTAGTGTGTGTTTTTTTCCCCTTTTGGTGAAAAATACAGGTGAGGCAGTAAATTTAACTTTCTTCTGCTTGACAAGATAGGAACATATCCAAAGCTGCACTTGTCCACTATGAGGCACAGAAAAAGCAAAACTGCTGTGAAGTTCTCTATATTTTCTGTCATTGCTTCCAAATTAATAATTGCGAGTCATTGCTCTGCTGCTAAATTACAGAGCATCAATATCTTGAGTTGGAATAAATCAGACTGTGATTTTGTATAAGCCTGTTCCATAAAATTAAAGTCAGGACGCATGATTAAATGCCATTTATACCAACGATAAAAGGAATCATCAAGAGATTGTGAATCCAAAAGCTGAATGAAACTTGAAGAGATTCTATGTTTAATACCTTTGCAAAGAATGATTTGAATTTTGCAAAGATTAATGGATCCATGAGTTCCCGTGACACCATTTTTGCCATCATGAACCCAACACACCTATGCAATTCATAGAGAACGGTATCAGCTTCTCAGCATCTCCTATAAATTTAAAAAGAAAATGCAACAAAGCTCAGTTGCTTTCTTCCACCCACACCTCATGTCAAATGCAATCATCATCTGTCGTCTATCGAGGCTGCTATCCACTGTTGATATAATGGACCCCTCCTCATAAAAGTCCGCAGCATTTCCCAGTATGCCAACCTGACAATGATACATTATAAGCTTAATACTACCCAAAACTGTCCACCTGGCAAAAATTTCAGGCATATTGACAAAGTAATAGCAGACGCGATCAGACAGTGAGGCGATCCCATTCTTCACCAATAAAATTCTCTGACAGTAAGAAAATAAGAACTCAGAACACACAATATTTGCATGATATCATCATTAACCATGTTCCCACATAGGAATCAAATCTACGCAGTCATGTGTTAAAGCTACAGCATAAGGAGGATTGCATTGGATGCAAGATGACTTTTATGAAGTTATATTCGACTACATTATTCTTTGCATAATTTTAAGAAACTATTAGCATCCAAATGTTTTCAGGTATCCACAATGTTGGCAGAAAGTCATAGCACGCATTATCTCTTACTGAAGAATAACTCCTATTGATTTAAAGTGAGATCCCCTCTTTATATCTATCAGTAAAAGAGAACCCCAAAAATAGAAAGAAACAGAGCCAGATTTGGACAGATAACTCTGTGCTTACTTTGATATGTCTATCCACCGGGCTAACGTGCACATTCTCAAGTCGCAACTCTGTATGAGCTAGGCCATGACTATGCAAGTAATTCACCTGACATATATGTAGTAGCCATTCATCATCCCCAAGCCAATTAAGCATTGGATAGCAGAATCGTTAGAAGTAATTGGACGTACGCCAATCAAAAGATCCCTCATTAATATGCGAATAAGCCTCATTTTCCGGGTGACTGCTGGTCCTCCAATTGTATCATCTCCTACCCTTCTAACAGACTCCTCATCCAATGCAAGAGTGGCCTCTAGTGTTGGGAGCCAGTCAACTTGTTGAAGCCAATGTCTCAGCGAAAAACTGCCATGATACTGGAAGAAGAAGAAATGCCTCGAATTTATCTCTGCGTTGTTTGAATTTCAGCATATACTGAGCCATATGAATTGAGAATTTAGAGAGCAAATGGTTCTCTGATTTGGAACTGGCATAATTCCTCAAGGGGATGGAATTTGAAGGCAAAGTTTCTCTTGCACAAAAGTAAAAATGTAAAAATCCAATGGTAAATTCAGGTATGCATTGCCATGCAATTAACAGCATAGGTGGTTAAATGACAGAGAAGCTTACCCCATGGACCAGCGTGAGTAAGCCACGACTGCTCCGAGATGAGATGTAACCATGAACTTGCATTGAATAAGAATAGTACATAATTTTATGACGAACCAACTTCTTCAGTACCTGCCATCAGATCTCAATTGGAAGTTTACTATGAGTTATCATATGCTACACGATTTATAGGGTTCGAATATCAGTTCACCAACCTCAATAGCTCGTTTCCCACGACGTTTAGCTTGAGAAGAGATGAGTCGTCGAAGAACAACTCTTGTATTATACAGAGGGCTGCAATCAATCCCATGTGACAGGCATTAATTCGTCATATTTCCTAGATAGACCAAAACAAACTTTCTCCCTCCGGACAAAACAAAGGCACCTCACCTCTTGGGATCCGTTGCTATGGCTTCAAAGACCACTTCATCTGCCTGGATAAACCTTCTAGTACTTAGGACAGACGTAACCAAGATTATCAAAGAAACATGTAATGTAGCAAGAGATGCGAAATAGCTCATACCCGTCCACCAAGGCCAATGCTGACAGAACCAAGAACCTTAAAGTCAGACATCTGAAATCTTATAACATGATCCAATTCTTCATCCACGGAAACCGAACGAGAACTCTCAGCAACACCCTTTGATTCCACGGGGGTTGAAGATCTTCTCGATAAAGAGAAGCACATTTTCCGACATCGCCGGGCGGCATATACAATGAAGGTCCACCAAAATATGCAGACGAAGGTTTTACAAGAAAAGTCGACAGGTTTCCTCTCAAACGTGTTGCTTCTATGCTTTCCACACTCCAAGACATATTGGTGCCGCATAATGCCATGGACTGATTACCTAAATTAGAAAAACACCATAGAGGAAGTCATCCTTCGGCAGATGTATGTGGAGGCGTAAGCATGATCATAGCAATTAGCGGACGCAGCACGCTTTAAAACTGTGATCCACGTCTATCGACTTTCATATTCGACCGTTTAGTTTTCCATCCTCATCTCACTCTTCGAGAAAAGAATAAAACCAGTGAGGCCACGGCAATAAGCAGGATCATTAACTGGCACATTGATTTGCTTATCGAAGTCAGTAAACGAAATTTGAGATATGCCGAGAAACGAAGATTCCGAAATTGAGCCAGAACAACCGGCTCGGCAGCTCGGCCGGTAACGAGAGATCACGATCCGCCACCGCAACACCGGCCGCGAAAACAGTCGGAAAAAAACAGGGAAAAAATCAAACTACCGAGTCCTCCATATTCGAACCAGCGAGGAGGCTCGGAAGCATTCTGACGAGCCTAAAACAAGCGTCGATCGCGCGGCGAAACGGCAAACAACTCGACCATCAAACAATGGGAATCGCGAACGCATTCTGCAGTCGACTCTTTCGCCGGGAGCCGGCATGAAGAACCGACGAGAAACGGCGGCGAAGAGCCGCGAATCTTCGCCGAGGAAACGATGCGATTCCGGGGAAGCCTTGCAGAGAAACTCACCGGAGAAGACGGCCGGCGGCGGCGTCGGCGGCGGCGATCGAGATGGTTGGGCTGAGGGAGAGAGGCGGGAACTGGAGCTTGCGGGGAGAAGTTGGAGGGAGAGAGGGAGAGTATATGGAGAGAGAGAGGAACGTGGGAGTTGCGTGGGAGAATACGGTACGAGCGCAGTCGCCATAGGCTCGGCTCACGTCTTCCTCCGCCTCCTCCAAATATCTCTCGGCTCCCCCACGCCGTTTCCCACGTGACGAGCGCCACGTCATCGCGCGCCCCTGCGCCCCCACTCCCCCGGGCGGCGGTCCTCGCTCGGTCGCTCTCTCTCTCTCTGGCCTACGGTTCCGCCGCGACACCGTCCTTGGGCTGCAAAACTAGTGAGCCGGGTTGGATTTGGGTCCATCCAAATTGACTTATTTAAACCGATAAAATTTGACTATTCAAACTTGACTCGTACTTAACCTAATATCCGACACATCGTGATATATTTTTAATAACTTTTCTCTTTAAATTTTTTGCCTTTGAATAATGGGCGGCTCCATGGACTGACTTGTGAAGTTAATGAAGGAGCTCGGGGCTCAGGATAGGATAGGGGCGTGAAGGTGGTGATGAAAATCCGATCGGAGCCATCTATAAATCATGGTGCGGGTTCATGCTTTGATTTTGGGTTGAATATGTACCGGGAATCTTAATATATTGGACTTGAAGAAAGACCCAACTTACATTTCTCTCGTAACAAAAAAAAATTTGTACAAATTTATATTCTTTTGATCATATTTCAAAATTGCACGTTAACAAATGTACACGATGGATTTCCTACACAACGAGGTACTTATTGAGCAATTATTGCATCGTCAATTGGATTTTTCGTCAAGAGGAAATACATCAATCGAATTCAAATCTAAATAGCAACAAGAGAGTACTTAAATTGTCTTCGAAATAACACTACAGGGCTAACAGCCTATCATCGTCATGAAACATAATAGTCACACACTCAGGTGGGTTGGGTATGGGCATGACCTAAATCATTGAATTCCATATTTAATTGGACTTTATAAATCTAAACCATCATAACGCATTTTCTTAATTTTGTCTAACTCGTATATAACCCGGCTCATTAAATGAGTTAATTAGTAAGTTTTTTTTACACATTTCAACACCTCTAGTTATCAATATCGTTTGAGCCCATTTCATCTCAACCGTTATGGCCCCATGAGAGATGTTCTAATAGCTGAATTGAGATAAAACGGGCTCACCCGTATCAAATGCAAATAAAACTTGCTCAATCATATATCATCGATAACAACCACCTTGCACTTGCAAGATTGCTTTTACATCGATCTTCAAAATCAAATTTTGTTATAAAAATTAAAAACAACTGATTTAAACACGTGTGAAAATCTTAATTATTAACTTCATGATTGAATTTGAAATATTTGTTAATTTTTTTGATAAGATGGAAATGTAAGTTTACAAGCTCACAATAATAAATTTTACTTTCGTGAAAAGAAACTACGAAGCAAATTTAAAAGCAAGATTTCATGAATTTTTCAAATTAATTTTCGATAAGGTTATTCTTTTTTTTAGAATAACTTGTCACCGTTAAATCAGAATGACACGCATGGCTTCTTACAATCTCGTTTATGGTTTTGTCTAGCTTAAGAGCATTTTGATAATGTTCATTGCCATTTCAATATTTTCTCCGGTTGATAAAAATAAAATTTATGCAGTGTTTCAATTTCTATTTTTGACCCTACCAAAGAAAAGTGACAAATATAATTTTTTTTTTCGATTTCTTCTATTCTTATCAGACGTAGTAAGTAAATTTTAAGGGAAAATTACACAAATGGCCATTAAATTAGGCCTAATTGCCTTAAAAACCCCCAACTTTAGGTTAAGTCCCAAATTTGCCCCGAACTTTTTTTTTGTCTAAAAAAAAATCCCAAAATTTAGGTCAAGTCCCAAATCTGCCCCGAACTTTTTTTTCATTTCAGAAAAAATCCCAAACTTTAGGTCAAATCCGAAATCTACCCCGAACTTTTTTTTTGTCTTGAAAAAAACCTCAAACTTTAGGTTTAGTCCCAAATCTGTCCCAAATTTTGTTTTATGTAAAAAAAAAATCACCAAAATTCAATTTATTTTCAAAAATATACCCCGATGATCCAGTTCCAATTTGACGCGGCATTTCCACGTCGATAATAAATGATTTTATTTGGTTTTATTTTGGAGAATTTCAACAATTTTTATTTGATTTGATTTATTGTCGAAGTGAAAATGCAACGTAGGTCTGTTCCTATTGCCCCATTACTTTGGCTGATGTTGATTTGTTATAATGTAGAAGTGTCACGTCAAGTTGGAACGGGATCACGAGGGTATATTTTTTAAAATAAATTGAATTTGCTGATTTTTTCTATATAAAACAAAATTCGGGATAGATTTGGGACTGAATTTAAAATTTGAGGTTTTTTCCGTGACAAAAAAAAGTTCGAGGCAGATTTGGGACTGGACCTAAAGTTTGAGGTTTTTTTCAAGACAAAAAAAAGTTCGGGGTAGATTTGGGACTTGACCTAAAGTTTAGGGTTTTTTAGGGAATTCACCCTAAATTATGACTGAATGTGCAATGTAGTCCTTAATCTTTAACTTAATGTGCAGTGTGGACTCTAAACTTTTAATGTGTTCAGTGTGGTCTATGAACTTTTGGTATATATTCGAATTAGTCCTTAGATTATATGATAATATTCAATATTGTCCATGAACTTAAATTAATGGAAGGATAACATTAGTTGTTTTTATATAGTTTAGGAATTAATTTAAACATTTACCAAAAGTTTCATAAACCGCATTGCATATTGGACTAAAGTGGGGAAGCCACAATAAATAAATTGAAAGTTCGGAAACCACATTGTATATTACGCCGAAATTTATGGACCATTGGTGTCATCATCCCAACTTTTTAATATGCTTTATTGCGATGTTTGCTTAACTAAACATTGAAGCGGAAAAACCATTGTCTATGCTTTTTCTCGGGAAAAATCGAACAAGAAACTCAATGAAATTTTTTAATATACTTCTAACTAAAAAGGACTATAATATGGATTTCTTAATTTATATTTAGTAAGATGGAAATACAAACTCATTTTTTCTCATTTTCATATTTTGTAACGATAAATAAGCCCCAATGAAAATTTTAATGTCCAATTCTTGCTAGAATGAATTTATGTATATAGCAGAATATAGACACATATTTTCTTTGCTCTAAAACATAAAGTTCAATTTATCCAATCAATTACATCGCTACGAGACTACGGGACTATTATGCAATCGGAATACGGAACTGTTGATTCGACGTGATACCGTGATGGATTGAACTATATGCTCTACTCCGATGTTTGTGAATGAGTTTGTGATTTTGACAATGCAGATTTTCTACTAAAAAAGGAATAAAAAAAGTACTTGAAGCCATCATCAACGACACTTGTATTAGTTCACTTCTTCAATTGTTAGGACAACTGAAATGAACGTGATTTCCGCAATCCAAGAAAGTAATTACACATTAAATTGGTCTTGGTCGCAGTCATTACAACACAGAAACATATTGTCACGAGGAAAAAAGTACACAATGAGTTAGCCACCACAAATCATCGAAATAAATGGTCCTTTAATTGTTCAGCGCAAAAGGAAAATTATATATATGAAGTGTCCATTTTTGTTTCAATAAATTACAATTATTATGAGTAATAAAGGATATGACGTGATAATATTGGATCACCGCAAATTTTGCTCTCTGAAAGGTTTTGTACTTTTGTAATTTTTCGCCTCCTAAAATGATTTTTCACCCACGAGATGAAATCACACTAGCCCCAGGATTAACGTTTTTTTTTTTTTTTTGGAGCTTAACCACCTATTTATTTCACTTCCCCAGATTGATCCTTCTTTTAAATTTTTTTTTTAAAAATCCAAACTGCTTTCGAAACTGGCTCACGAAAAGCTGTCCCTCCGAGGTCAAATTTAAGACACAAACACAAGGACAAACCCCCCCAAGTACAGACACCCCCAACGATTCTCTCCCGGTCCTAAAAAACGCCCGACCGGACCCCGACCCGATCCGAACCGGATCGGCTCCGCCGACGTCACCGTGCCATCCCTCCCCACGTGTCGAGACCTAACTGGACGTTCCGCGCCTTAGGCAGGCAATCTCGAATCACCACCGTCCGTCGGAAACCCCTCGAACCGCAATCGACCGTCGCGGCGGCGGCGGCGGCGGCGGCCCAGCCATGTCTCTCTAGGTCTTCATTTTCCCCCCCTTTTTTAATTAATTTGTTCAAATTTAGAAATAAAAAAAAACGGAAAAAAAATTGGGAAAAGTTCCAGGATAATCGACGAATTCACCAAAATACCACGCCTCTGGTCAATCCCCTATCGAGTCTCACAACACGCGCACCCTTCTCCCTCTCTCCCTCTCTTCTGGCCCGTGCTGCTTCGACTTTAATCCCTAGAACCACCCGAGCAGAAAACTTCCTCGCGGTGGTCTTCTCGTCATTTTGTCCCCAATCTCCGGCGATCTGCCTCCGCCTCCGGTCGCCGCCGCCGCCGCCGCCGCTGCCGTGTCCGCTTCCGGTTAGGTCTTCCGTTCTCCCCCTCCAGTCCTTGCATTTGCTCCGAGGTCCCGATCTTCCTGTTCACCACTCGCGCGATTTTGATTCCGTGGGTTTTGCTCCGTCCGCGATTCGACTCGCTCAAATTTTAGTTCGGGACGCTCGATACAGTTGATTGTACAGTTCCGGCGGAAGTTTTGTCGGAGCGATTTGAGGAAGTAGGGTTTTTTGTTGTGTCGGGGGGGGGGAGAGCGGATCTTAGCTTTCTAGTGTCCGAGTGTTGTTCGAGGATTTGGGGTTAGGGGTTAGGGTTTTTGATTGATTACCAGAGATGCCGAGGAGTTCGCGCCACAAGTCGAGCAAGCACAGCTCGAGGGACGCGAGGGATTATTCGGACTCGGAGGACGACTCGGGCTTGAAGGAGCGGAAGGCGAACGAGGAGGGCAATGCTAGGGTTCCGAAGGACTTGGGCCCGAGCGAGAAGCGGAAGGTCGATCCGAAGGATGGCAAGGAGCTGTATGGTTCTGGGAACGGAGAGTACTTGGATGAGTACAGTTCTTCGAAGAGGCGGAAGGAGAAGGTGGTTGATGGAGCGAGCGATAGGTGGAATGGGGGCGGTGAAGCGGATGAAAGAGGGGGTGATGGCTCGAAGAAGGCCAAGGGGGTGAGCGAATCGAAGAGTAGGCGAAGGGATGATGAGATTGAGGAGATGAAGAGGAGTGGTGGAAAGAGTGAGAAGCACAGGGAAACGAGTCGGAAGGAGGGGAGAGATAGCGAAAGGAGAGGGAGAGAAGCCAAAGGAGAAAAATCGGGTGATAACGAAGAAGGAAGGAGCTCTAAGCGTGAAATTACTACTGGTAAGGTAACTTATCCCTTGTAAAATTAGTAAGTCTTTGTTTGGCCAAAATGCAGGGATCATAACAAGCATTTGTCAAATATATGCTGAGATTCATTTTGTTAAAAATATATGATGGTTGCATTGTGTGCGGATTTGCTTGGTGGTGTTACAGTGTAGAAGTGTTATTGAGAGCAGGTGAATAGTTGAATTTTTAAGTGAAAATCTTCTTAGTAAAAAAGCCTCGGATTGTAATGGTGCTCTGGTTTGCTTTTCTAGGTCCCCAGATGCTAGTGCTCTTGCAATTTGAATTTTGTGACGGGCTATATTTGATGTATAAACAGTTTGTTACTGGCTTAAGGGCTTCTATCTATGCCTTTCGGGGTGTAGACACCGCTTTTTGGAGGCTTTGATAGTTGATGCCAATGCCATAATCGATATAATTTGAGAGTGCATTGTTGAAGATTTCAGGAGTACTCGTGTTGGTTGTTAATAGAAGCAGGTGTGCTTTGAGCCTCTCTGGGAAGTTATTTAGGAATGGACCTGAAGAATGTTTTTGATAATCAATTGATTGGAGTTTTACATTACTTGAGGGCTTGTGCTTGCATATTTGTTCTTTGACGTTTCTCCTTTTCCACAAGACGTTCTTTTTCTGAAAAGTGAAGAATCGGGAGAAAGTAAGGAAGAAAGAATTAGTGTAGACAAGGACGTCTGCTGGCCAGGATAAGTCTTCTTGTCAAGTGACTGCTCGAAGCTTAAGCCTCTGATATTTCCTTTTCGTTATCTCAAGGTTATTTTGCTGCTAGTGCTTAAGTCTGAATCTAGTGCTACTAGCAGACCTGCTTTAACATAATTTATCTTGATCTGATTCGTCCAACTTTCCTCTTCCTCTGGAAAAAAAGAAATTACTTATATTTTAAAATTTTTTGTCTGAAAAACTAAGTTGCAGAGTGAATATAACAGGTCCCTTCCCTTAGTGTGAAATGTGACATACACTTGTTTGTGGTATTTAAGTTCTATCTGAATAATAACAGCGGACCAGCCTCTTTACAGTTTGTTGGGGAAATTTTGACTTGGGGAGCGCAATGAAAAATTGTCTTTAGAAAAGCCATTCTGGCTGGTTCTTGTAGTGGTAGTTCCTCTGTAATGGCTTGCAGCTTGGATTTGTATGTTTGGTTTGGCGGCCATTCTCTGCTGCTTCTTTGTCTTCTTGAGTTGGAAGGGACGTTGATTACACCTTTTTTCAAGCTTCCTGATTTTAGATATCCCAGGGCCCAACATTAATGACAGTGCAATAGATTCTGTGTGATGCTCAAATCATGAAATAGCGTGTAATTATTTTCTTTCGATTCTGCTGACTGGAAATTGGAAAGCGAAGACAATCTAAGCCTTTGGATTCGACTTCCTCTGAAGTCAATTCTGCAACAACTTTGCTATTCAGGTTGTTAGATTAGATATTTTACTCTTAATGGCTGAAGGGATTGGATTTGCTGGCATGTAACATCCCACCCAGTCAAATTTGATTGGAATGTTATATACTTGCCGAAATAAATTGCTCGAATTTCCTTTTTCGCGCTTAAGTGATGGGTCAATGATCCACCGCTGTACTTATGGCGGGGCTCAATTGAGGAAAGTTGAGCGTCTTTTTAGTAAAGTGCATGTTGGGTGAGAGGCTGTATTTTTACATTGTTTGATGCAAGGTTGGCTGTCATACATTTTATTGGGGAAGTTGGATTTGTTTACTTAATGGGGAAACTTCCACGTCACCAATAAGCAGAATAAGTGCCTTTGATGTGGAGTCTCCTGGGATTTATATTCTCTTGATAGTACAGTGGGCGTAGAGAAAGAATCAGGATATGAGGAATTTCAAAATTGCTAGGCGGCGTTGGAGAGGTCTTCCCTCGCCTCCCTCCCTGTCTCTTTCTCTCTCTCTCTCTCTGGGAGTCTAGTTTGCTGTCTCTGTGCCTTGCTTTCATAATCTTATTAATATAATTTTACAATCTTGTTATAGGATCGAATTCGTGATTTAGATTCTGCAATTTGTCATCTTATCTAATAATTATGCTTCTGCCTTTCGTAACCTTGCTGCTTTGAGGGGTTCTGTTTGTTGTAAATCTGATTTCTCGCTTGTTGAATTTAGTTGATGTAAATGTTGCCCAAGGTCAATTGTAGCAAAAGCTCATTGTTGAATGTTGTGCTCATAACTGGAAGCATCTTTGATGGTTTAGAATGCCAAACCCTGAAGGCATATAACTTGTGCTGTACATATTAAATTCCCAAATTATTTTGTGTCGTTATGCAGTAGAGTGTTGAAATTCTTTTCCTTGCACTCTTGGACATTTGTCATGGGACATTAACCTTCTAGATTACTAATGATCTACTCATGATGATACCCGATCCAAATAGAACGTTTCTTGTAAGATTACACTTGCAACCATGATCAGGCCTCATCTGCTTTATTTTGGATTTGTAGAGCTTGGATCTCCTACTCCTCCCTGTTCTCTTTCCATTTTACATGTATATGCTTTCAATGTGCGTCTGAATTTGTCATGACCTTTAAATGTTGTGCATTAGCCTATGTGGCTTGGATGCTATATTTCAAGCAATTTATTTTTATGTCTGATTCTCCTCTTGTGACAGCAGCTTGGATTTTCTAATCCTTTTATTTGGTGTCAAGCATGCAGTTTTGCTTTTGCCATTTACTGGTACTTCTGCGACACCATACACTGTGGCTTGGATGCTAGATTTCAAGCAATTTATTTTGAAGTCTGATTCTCTTGTGACAGTAACTTAGATATTTTAAGCCTTTACTTGGTGTCAAGCACGCAGTTTTGCTTTTGCCATTTACAAGTATTTCCGCTACACCATACAAATGCTATCAACTATTGTAACTTTTATTTATTATGCATAAACAAGCATGAGTTAATAATTGGTGAAGGGAGGATGGAGTTTGTTTTAGTGCGATCTCCCATTTCTTTCTACGTCCTCAATTTTTCAATGTTCTTTTAGGTGATTCATTGGTGTCAGAGTAATTGCTTTTGCATGTGCCATAATTTGATTTACCAATGAAGAAGTTTTTTGGTTTTAGCTAAGCTAACAAAGATAGTTCAATTCCCTTGTTATCCACAGGCAATATGCAGTTTCTAAGACCAAGCATGGGGACAGGATTGATTATTTAACGCTAGGCTAATCATAACTGTTGACTAAGTAGCTATTTTTTGGTTCATGTGGCTACATCTATTTTGTCTTGTCGACTGGATAGCTTGCATCATATTTCATGCACGACTTTTAGTGAAATTTGTGTTCCATCCTTCACAATTTGGTTGTGTTAAACAAGGTGATTCTTTGATTTAGTACCACGCAAAGATTAAGCTTCTTGTTATCTTACTTTCAGAGTCAAAAGCAGAGGCAGCAGTGCAAAATCCTGACTCATTATCAGAAAGCCTCCTTGAAGGACGAAGTAAGAGGAGGAGAGATGACTCTGCTGATTGGAGCAAATATCAAGATGACATTGGCGATGGAAAGAACAGGCATGCTTCGTCTGTGGAGGATGCTGCGAAGGATGTAAGGCGGAAAGACGAAAAGCAGAGAGATGATAGGTACAGGGATCGGTACCGGGAAGAGGTTGACAGGGACAGCAAGAACCGTATCGAAAAGAAGAAAGATGAGTTTCCTGCAAAAGATCGCACTGGAAGCAAATCCAATGATAAGTACTTGAAGGATGATCGAGATAATACTGAGGCTCGACAGAAGAAACCTAAGCCCCATGATGGACTTCGTGAGCATGACATTGATTCTGCCCGTGATCATGACCATGACAGGGACCAGGACAGGGACAGGGAGCATGATCAGGATGGATACCGAAGTCGAGATCGGATTCGGAGTGGTGAACGTGATCGTAATCCTGCTCGGGATAAGGAGAGGGATCGTGACTGGGAGCATGATAACGACCGAGACCGAGATCGAGACCGTGACCGTGACCGTGAATGGGAGGTTGAGCTTGCTCATCATGATGATAGAAGTATTAAGTACAAAGATCGCAGAGCAAGGAAAAGATCTCCAGATGATCACGATGATTATAGTGATAGTAAACTTCGAGGTAGTAAAGCTCATAATTCTGATTCAGAAAAAAGGTCTTTGAGTGGAAGCAAAGTTGAGGCAGATGGTAGGGTTGGATCTCAATCTCGTCAAGCCCATGCCGAAATCACTGTGAACAGCAGTAGACGCCGAGCCTCACCAACTTTAAGTTCACATGGTGGCACTGATGAACATAGGTACTAAAGCAACTCATTTGCTATCAACTTGGTTTAGAAGTTTGCGTGTCAAATTACTTTGTCTTTCTATGCCCTTAAGAAACTTTCTCTATCTGATTTTGTTGATTTTGATAGCGAAATGTTATTTTTTGTTTAATCCAGGCATGTTAGGCAAGATGACCTAAAGTACAGGGATCTGCCTATCGAGAGTCGGGTGAAAGCAACAGAGAGAGGTTCAAAATACAGATCTCTGGAAAAGACAAGTAAAATGGATGATGGTCACTATGTGGAGTTGTCGGGTGAAAGATCTTCAAGCAAGGCATCACCCATGGGCTTGGTGGAAAGATCTCCTTCATCACCCAGTATAGAGCGTAGACACATGCATAGAACTGGTGTTAGGAGAAGTCTTGATGTGGAAGAACAAGGACGAAGTAGCCGTGCTTCTGCTGATGCTAGAGATGTGTCTGTCGGTGAGGGGAGATTCACTCGGGATATACCTCTAGACAAACCAGTATTAGATGAGTCCCCTCAAGCTGATTCATCTTTCTACAATAGACCTGGTCAGAGGAGTTCTTCAATACCTCCACCACCTTTCAGGGCTGGAGTGGAAAGCCCTACTTTCGTTGGATTGGAAGAAGATGGCAGGAATAACCTAAATGCCCGTTACAAGCGAAGTGGGGATCTGAACTTGGGGAGAGGGCCCGTGAATAATTGGAGGAGTGTACCAAATTGGTCTCCTGTACCAAATGGTTTCATGCCTTTCCAACATGGACCGCCTCATGGAAACTTCCAAGGATTGATGCCACATTTTCCTTCTCCTCCATTATTTGGTGTTAGACCTCCAATGGATATTAATCAGTCTGGTATACCTTATCCGATGGCTGATACTGACAGATTTTCTGGCCATATGCGCCCACTGGGATGGCCAAATATGATTGATGCATCTGGCCCTCCTCGCTTGCATGGATGGGATGTGAACAGTGGTGCTCTGAGGAATGAACCTCCGATATATGCTGGACCTGATTGGGATCATAGTAGGCATCCGGTGAATAGTCGAGGATGGGAAACTAGTGCAGACATGTGGAAGGGGCATTCTGGTGGTGCTAACGTGGACTTGCCATCCACATCCCATAAAGAGTCCATTCCAGGGCTCTTTCCCATGAATGAAGGCTCTGCTGGGCAAGGAACTCAAAAGCCCAATAATGAGGATAGCCATGAGCTTTTTCAGGCAAAAGCTGCTGAAATCAAGGCCAGTGTTACTTCTTCCGAGGAAAGAAACCTCCAAGTCTTCTACAGAGATAGCTGGTGAAAACAGACCTGATTCTTCCAAGTCTTCAGAAAGCAATAAGCGCATGAATATTAGCCGGATCTATCTTTCTAAGCTTGACATCTCAAAAGAGCTTGTTCATTCAGAGGTGTATCAGTGCTGCATGAACTTATTGGACGGGGATCTAAACTGTACTGCTGATGAAGACCCTATAGCGCGTGTCATTCTTAAGGTAAAAGCTCTCTCACACGCGCACACATCCAAGCGCATACACACATCTTATATGCACTCTTTTAATTATTTTTGGTTTTTGTGCAATAGAATCACCCAAGATTGGAGCCGAAGGCGTCGGATGGTTCATTGAGCAGTTCGCTGTTTCCTGCTATAAATGATTCTGTTTTTCAGGTGAGTTGAACGGATGAAGATGTGAATTGCTTGTTGTACGTATTCATTTGTTACAGTGCTGGTTGTTGGTTTGATCACATGGAACTGCTTATTCAATAAATTACTTTTATTCAAGAAATTACTTTTCATTCATTACTTGTAGTGTTGAATATGATAGGATTTGTGCAGTCATGATTCATGAATGCTGAAATTGTTTTATCTTGCAGAAAGCAATGGACCTGTACAAAAAGGAGAGGCTAGAAACTAGGGATATTGCCATGTCGAAAGGGGGATTGCTTGATTTTGTATTGTCAACTACCCTGAATAAGGTGAAGGAGCAAGACCGAGTCGGCCATGCGGTTGAGAAGGAAGAGCCAGCTTGTATAGTTGATGAAAGGATACAATCACCAACTTCAGCTGCTGATCAAATGGAAGTAAAAGCAATTTTAAGTGCTGCGGGGGAGGAAAAGCTTGGGGACTCGGTTGCGATTTCTAGGAAGGATGTTCCAGAACCTATACTTGTTTCTTCTTCCAAGAAATCGGGACAGGTTCAAAAGGTCCAGGGGTATCTGGGGGAAGATCCAATAGGATTATCTCCTGGGGAGAAGGGAGATTCAATACACATGTCAGTGAATCTGGATGATGCACGTGCAGATCACATTTTATCGCGTGATCATGCTTCGCAAGCTGCTGCCGTTTTGCCCATTGATGACAGTGGCACAGAGTTGGTGGTCAAGACTGCAAGTGATCATGTTTCTGAGGAAACCGGGCATTTTGGTAATATAGTAGGCGATTCTTTAGTTGTTGATGGTCCTTCCAGTACCCACGAGGCATCAATGCCCGGGTCAAATGAGTCTCACCTGGTAAATTTAAGTCGGATACATCATTCTCCTGAAAGTACACATTAGACGTTTTCTATATCCATGCATTTGTATGTGCTTTATTTCCAAAGTTATCTGCCTTCTCCTTATCATGTTTCTCTCCCCTTTCAGCAAGGAAATAAAAGAAATCTCGTCTCTGGGCCCCCCCAGAGAGGAGATTTTTGGCGTATTGCATATGTTTTTTCTCTTGACCTTTTCCTTTACCTGCTCTCGTCTTTGGTTCTGGCCGTCTACTGCATAGTTTTTGCAATACATCTGAGATATATCCTAATGAAGAGAAGTTCGGTTACTTTTTTGTGGATAGCAAGTTTTCACATGAACTTTTTGAGAGATTGACCATATGAAAAAAAAAGATGGTCACTCTATATTTACGTTCCGCACTGCCTGAGGAAAAATTATTTTGTAATGGCGGCATCTCTGATGGAAAGCTTAAATACATTACATTGTTGCCTTTAGACACTTGCGCGAACATAATCAATACTTTGGCTGTTAAGATTGGAGTCTTGCTGCATAGGATTTCGTTGATCTTCTTGGTTCATTTTGAAAGGAGTAGTAGGTTTTTGGATTCAACCTGGCCATTGTTTGAGTCGGGATCGATTGTTGATTGGTCGATTTGAAGTTTTCGAGCATGCTGATACACGGGTCGAGCTTAAGTTTCATTAAAGTAAACGAGTGTTTTATGCTACATAATTGTTTAACTTTGGTACGTCGGATGTGCAATTTGTGGACTTAACGAGTTTTGAACCAATGTGGCAATTAATGGACTAGTTTTCCAGATACCCATTTCTCCGCACATGGTTTATTTCTTTCCTCTTTTTTTTTTTTTAAAATAAGGACTGACTGAAAAAATAGTATGGGACTTCCAAATGCCATTTTTAATGGAAAAAAGACTTCTATTAAGTATTTTATATAGCTTGTCCCATTTTAGCCTTATTGATTGCGCGAGTTTTCTGATATAATACGCGTGTTTCGAATTTTTTATTGTTTGATCCTGAAATTTAGATTTAAATCTTAAAAGAGAAAGATAGTAAATATAATAAAAGGGTTGATTGAAACAATAGGATATACCTGAAAGAAGAATATTCCTTTTTTGGGTATGACAAAGTTTAGGAGGGAAGGTTACCAAATGCAAGGTCGGGACAATACCACATGGCTAAAAGATCTTGTAGTGGATTTATAGATCGCCTAACGATGGGCACTGCCGATAGTGGGATTCGAATTTGAGTGAAGAATTCGAATAAGCAATATTAAGTATCATATACAAAATAGCAAACCTTCCTAGAAATTGAGTTGTTATTTTTGTTAAGGTCTGTACTTTGGGTTTTTATTGATACATGACATGTTCTTACTGACAAATACGAAAAATAATACAAAACCTTCATAGCACATGTGCGATAAGTAGTGCCAACAAGCGTGATATAATAAGTTTTGCGAATATCATGTCATAAATGAAAAATAACACAAATAGTTTCTTAACTTTGACTTAATATGCAATGTCATTTTTGGACTTTTAATTCGTTCAACATGGTTCTTCAACTATTTCTAAATGTTCAATCTAGTCCCTCAACTTTCAATTTATATAATCTAATATCTCAATCTTCCATAACAGAGTTTAATTAGTCATTCAACAATATTCTCAAATTTGGAAAATTACCAAAACAATCATAAATTTGTTGCAATTTTGCTAATTCAATCCTAAACCTTTTCCAATTGTGCCAATTGTTCCATTTGGCCAATTTTGGTAGGGCCGACGCTGACGTGGAAATTTTTATAAATATATATTTTTTCTATTTTTTAAAAGTTTTTCTTTCTTTCTTCTCCCGTTCGGTGCTAGAGGCTAGGGTCGGCAAGGTCGGCCTCACCGGGACCTTGCTGGCCACTGGTGAGGCTTGCTCTCGCCGGTGAAGTTGAGCTCACTCTCCCCGTTGTTCGGCGAGAGTTAGCCTCACCATGTTGGATGAGCTCGACCTCACCCAGCGATGGCGAGGTCAAGCCTCACTAGTGGCCGGCGAGGTACCTCACCAACCCTAGGCTTTGGTTGGTTCGGTGATTAGCCAGTGGAAGAAGGAAAGAAAAAAAAAAGAAAGAGAAAAAAAAAAATAAAAATTGAAAAAAAATAGAATTTTTTTTGAAAATTGCCACCAGCCAATCGATTGGCATCCACGTTAATGTCGATCGGCCAAAATTAGTCAGATGAACTGAATTAGCACAATTGTAAAAGATTTATGACTAAATTGGCAAAAAAAAGTTTATAACTGAATTAGTACAATTGCAATAGGTTTATGACTGTTTTGCTAATTTTCCTCTCAAATTTTTATAACTACAATGTGGCGCAGATTTTAGATATCTTTTCATTTCAATCTATTTCACAAATCAACAAAAAAAAATGCTATTTTTTATTACCTTTTTTAAAACCTTTTTGATCTTTACAAATATTAAGATATTTAAATATATTTTAACTTATGATCTCTATAATAGTAAAAATATGACCTCATAAGAATATTTGATAATGATGTTTTTTATCAACGGATTTCTCATATGCATATTAATCTAAATCTTGTTCATAATCCTTTACATAGAGAAAATTTCAATTTTTTGTGTTTCATGTTTTCTTGATTAAAATTTATTTATATTTGTAAATTAAAAACAAAAATAGCAGAAATATCAACTTGATGCAATAGTAAGTGAGGTTTTACTTTTACTATTATGAAGATCATAAACTAAAATATAGTTACATAGAAGGGAAAAAGCTATCAAAAATTTCAAACTATACCTATTGTAACACATTTACCCAAAACTATTTTTTATGACACAAAAAATTCCAAACTATACATATTGTGACACATCTACTATCCATTACAATTTCGACCATAATCACTGTTAAAAAGCTGATGGGGATACTGTGTGGCATTTTTAAAGACACAAGGCTTTGATAGCGCCACATAGGAAAAAGAAAAAAAATAAAAAATTTCATTGTTCATCATCTCTTCCACAGCTTCACGAGTACTGTTCATGGCGTTCTTCATCTTCAATCGGTTGGCCAAACTCCTCCGACGCTCTTGCTTTGTTGGCCACTGCTACCTAGACCTCCGGTGGCTCTCGTTGGCACTTGCACAATCATCCACCAACTTTGAAGATCGAGGTTCAAGCCAAACTTCGAAGATTGTGGCTACCATCTTCAAGCTTGAGCAGTCATGGCAGCTGCGAGCTTCGAAGCTTGACCTTCAAACCAAGCTTCAAAGCTTGGCCTCAGCCGCTTGCGACCACCTGGGAGCTTCGAAGGTCGAGGTTAGATCTCAAGTCAAGCCTTGAGCTAGAGCAGTCATGGCGGCCGTGAGCTTCGAAGCTTGGCCATGGCAGCTTGTGACCACCCATGAGCTTTGAAGCTCGATCTTCAAGCTACATCGAAGCTTGGCCTTGGCAGCTTACGACTACCCGTGAGCTTCAAAGGTTAAGGTCAGACCCTCAAGCCAAGCTTCAAGCTAGAGGGTTCATGGCGGCCATGAGCTTTAAAGCTTGGCCATAGCGGCTATCACCCACGAGCCTCGAAGGTCGAGGTCAGACAAGCCAAGCTTTGACCTAGAGAGGCCATGGTGGCCTATCAAGCTCGACCTTCTTGAAACTTAGTTTTTGTACTGTTCTTCCTCGTGGAGAAGACGATGAAAAGTATTTTTTTTTCCCTTTTTCCAGGGCCAAGCTTTGAAGCTTGGCTTGAAGGTTGAGTTCGAAGCTCGCGGCGGCCATGGCCGCTCGAGCTTGAAGCTTCGCATAAAGATCGAGCTTTGAAGCTCGCGGCGGCCTTGGCCTCTCGAGCTCAAAGCTTGGCTTGAACCTTGATCTTCAAAGCTGGTGGATGGTTGGGCAAGCACCTACGAGAGCGACCAAAGGTCTAGGTAGTAGTGGCCAGCGAAGCAAGAGTGTCGGAGGAGTTTGGCCAACTGATTAAAGACGAAGAATGCCATGAACAGTACTTGTGAAGTTGTGGAGAAGATAATGAACAGTAACATTTTAAAAATTTGTTTTTTTCAATGTGGCGCTCGCGTGGCGCCACATCAAAGTCACGTGTTTCTAAAAGTGCCATGTGGAATCCACGTCAACTTTTTAACGGTGATTTTGGATGGAATTGTAACGGAGGGTAAATGTGTCATAATGTACATATTTTGTGGTTTTAAGTGTCACAAAAAATAATTTGGGTTGAATGTGTCACAATGTCATAGTTTGAGGTTTTTGGTGATTTTTTCCCTATATAGAACAATCTTAATATTTATAAAGACCAAAAAGATAAAAAAAAAAATGGAAGAAAAAGATAGCAAAATTCTTTTGTTGATTTAGGAAATGGACTAAAATGAAAAGATATTGCAAAATCCACGCAATACTGTAACTATGAGAACTTTTTAACGTTTTTTATGGAAAGTTAAGGGGTTTGATTAAACAAATTGAAAGTTTAGTAACTAGAATGAATATTTAGGAATAGTTCAAGAATCTCATTAAACCAATTAAAAATTTGCCAAAGTTTAGAGATTATTTTTGTTATTTTCCCTTCTTTTAACTAATTGACTCTATGACAAAAAAAAAAAACACTAATTGGCTGAATACGTTTCCTCGAAGCCTTCACATCTTAATTAGCTTTTATTTGTATATTTTTCAATGAAGTCATGACCTTAATGAATAAATTATTTATTATTCCTAAAATGAGAGAGTATGTGTTTTTTGGGGAAAAGGAAAAGAAACTTGGGTGCGTTTGTTTTAGGGAAAATATTTTTCGGGAATCCGTTTTTTGGACTTTGACTTGTTTGGTTCACTGAAAATGATTAGTTAACCGAAAACATTTTCCGGTAAAGGAAAACATTCATATATAAAATTAGAAAAGTAAATTCTATAATCTAAGAAGATGAAAATACTTTTCGAAATTGCTTCCTTTTACTTTTTTAATATTTTATTCCTTTCTTTCTTTTCTTTTCTTTCTTTCTTTTATGTTTCTTTTTCTTTTTTTTTTTAAATAAAAATATTTAAAAATATTTTAAAAAAAATTTTCCCGAGATAAAATCATGGAATTGAAATTATTTTCCAAATAAGATCCAAATACCATGAAGTATTTTCGATTACATATCACCAAACAAAAGAAAATTAACTATTTCCTGAAAAATGATTTTCCGGAAAACATTTTCAAAAAACGTTACATTTTCCGTAAAACAAACGCACCCTTAGAATGTATTTGTTTCATGAAAATGATTTTCCAGACTTTTGCTGGTTCGCCAAAAGCAGATAATAAGCAAAAAAAAAAATTATGGTCAAGGAAAATCACTGTAATTAAAGTTGAGGAAAATAATTTCTCTATCCTAAAAATAAGAAATAATTTTCCCAAGCTCCTTTTCCGCGTATTCTTACGCAGAATAGCAAATTGTTGTCGTGTGAAGTTTAATGAGCAATAAGAGATTATGTCTGTTAATAATTTGCATTTTCTATTTTTCTGGCTTCATTTCTTTGGCGGCTTTACTTTGATAATAAAAACTTAAAAAGTATACCTCATAAATTAGTCATATCATAGACAAGGATTTTGGTATCATCTTGGTATCTTATATTACGAACTAAATTTGATTATAACGGAGAGAATAGTTACGAAAGTAAAATAAAACTTTGGAAAACTTTTTCCCATACGTCACTAAACAATCACTAAACAATCGAAAACTAATTATTTTACCTTAAAGATAATTTTCATGAAAAACAGTTTTTTAAGCGACTTTATTTCCACTAGCTACACGAAACTTGCCCGACTTGTTTCCTTTTTCAGCATCTCGCGCATATCGCTAATTTTACAATTTTCCTAATTCTCCCAACGGTATCGATAAAATTTAAGAATAAAAGCTAGGGTACATGCTTGAGTCCAAGCCAAATTACGTTCGGGTTTCAAATATTTCCTTTTCAATCAAAATCGAATGACATGCTTAGTTTCCTAATTTAAGTAGGGATAAACTATCCCGACTTCCTGAAAGCTGATATTTCTTCCATAAATATCCATAGATGGAGAGACAGGTCTTTAATTGGGGAAATATAATTACCGAGAGAGGAAAGGTTGTTAGTCATGGTGACTCACGGGAGTTCTGGGAAATTAGCGATGGATTCAGGAGTTAGGCTGGAAGATTTCAGCAACGTCAAGAACGAAGGAGTCTCTGACGAGTGCTTTCGGTTCTGGGCATTGTTGGAGGTATGCAAGGTGGCCAGAAAGAATTATAGAGAGGAGAAAAAGTTGCAGCAGAGGGAAGAAGCCGAGAAAGAGAAGAAAGAATCGCAAGCAGCAGTAGAGCGAAAGACGACGTTGATGAATGAGGAACCGATGAAAACTGCCGGCGGAGCCGGTGGGAAGAGTACTGGGAAACGTAAATATGGTGACAATGCCGAGTGGGAATTGGAGACTCGTGCATCTGCCGATCTAGAAGACGCCGAGGAACTGGGTTTCGCGGGAATGCTGTTGTCGTTGTCAAGAAAGAACCAGTGTTGTTGCAAGAAAGCCAGCGAGGAAGCGAACAAGGATCATGATCCTGAGTGGAACTTGGAGCCGCGTACGTGCTCTGAATTAGAAGAAGCCGGGGGGTTGGGTTTCGCTGGAACGTCATTGTCGAGAAAGAAGTGGAGATGCAGAGAGAAGAGCAAAAAGAAAGTGAATCAGAAGTTCTTGATGAAGGACGACGATGGTGAGTGGGACTCAGAGACGCGGGCATGCTCTCGAACAGAGGACGCCGAGGGGTCGGGTTTTGCAGGAATGTCGGCATCATTGTCGCCGTCGTCAAGGAGAAAGAAGGGGCAGAGTCCTAGGAAGAAAATCGATAATAAAGTGAATAAGAAGCGTGCGAAGGGCAGCGAGGACCGGCCGGACATGCCTCAAGAGTTGAAGGATCATATCACTAGGGTTTTGGGCGGCAAAGATGTGCGATTGGTCATACAAAAGCACTTGACCCAATCGGACGTGAGCGGCGAACTTTGTCGCGTGTCGATCCCCAAGAGTCAGATCATCGACTCTAAATTCTTGAGGGAGGACGAAAAGAAGTTGTTGGAAGCGTCTGTTGATAAAGATGTGAGGGTGCTGTGCTACCGTTCCCCAGAAGAGAAACTAGGAGAGAAGGTTCTCAAGTTGAGACTCTGGGTGATGCACAAGAAACCTAAAGGTCAAAGGGCCGCCGCCGGTGGCAAGGAGAGAGAGTCTCTGGAGACATGCACAGGCGGAGAGGATAACACCGGGGGTGAGGAGGAGGCCAGATCGTCGAAGAAGGGTAAATTAAGGGGAACGAATGGCGGCGAAGGGCCAAGACCGTCGTGGATGTACATCTTGAGGACCGGCTGGCCCCAATTTGTAAGGGATAATAAGCTCGAGCTTCAGGACGTTGTCCAGATTTGGTCATTTCGGGTTGACTCGGACTTGGCTCGCGACGAGTTACGCTTGGCCTTGATCATACTACCTGGAAAACAAGCAAGAGAGAGTTAGGAAGTCACCTGATTGATTAAGTATGGTCTCCAGATTAGTTATAAGGATTTATCCAGTTAGTGGCACTGAACGTGTTTTCTTTTCATTGTTAAACAGCCGCTATGTTTAGTAAAAGGAAAGAATGAAATTCTTCCTTATCCTTGGCCAAAACCTTATTACTGTTTTACTCATCTAATCAATATAAGCGACATTTCCTTGATTCATTCCGTCTTTTGTCTGGCAAATTCTTTAGAGATTGGACTTTGATAACAGCTAATTTGGAGGAAACATCATATTATAGGTTCGATGGACGGGTGGTGTCATACAAACTCAGGATAATATTTGGGAGAAGTATCTCGTGGGAGATCCTTATAATACTCGACCGGGTTAAACTTGTGTTTCTTATAATATTCAGTTAGCTAAAGTAATAGTCAATATTCTTCCCAATAAACCTCTCAGCTAAGAATTTATAGAGGCGGGAATGTGAAAGTAGCTCATTTTATAAAGGCTAAATGGAGTCATCTGTACAATTTTCAATTAGTTAAGGCTACATATATTCTAGGAGCACTGTATAACTACTCAATTTTCTTTTCACAAAGGTTTGTTTAGAAAATAATGTATTATCATCCTCGAAAACTTTAGAAGTGTATCATTAAAATCATTCATAATTCCTCTTAAAGGAACAACTTGAAATGTATAGTGTAAAGTCCATGGAGGCCTGCAAAAAGATTCATATTAAAAAAAGCATACGTGGCTGCATGCTACATATGAAAAGAAAATAGTTATGGTAAACCCATCAACCGTTAAAAATGATATAACGGGAGACGGCTAATACGGTCTCCAAAAGCCCAAAAGGCAGTCGCCAATGTCATCAGCCACTGTTTACGGGTTGTGCTAATGCCGTTGGCGGTGGCTCGTTGATCGGCATCTACAGATTTGCCGCCAAACATGATAGGGGACTGCCCCGCGCGGGGAACTCTACGAGAGGCCCGGAGCAACCGTGTCCCTAAAGGCATGCTGCAACGACGGTTTGCCTGTTGTTAATACCTCTAGAATTCGCTGGCCCATTTACGAAACTCTTTTAGAGGCAGGTAAGCAGTCCCTAGAACTGAAGTGGGGTGGGATTTGTGCTTGATATGGGATTGACCTTCAATAGTCCTTGTAGAAATATATGTTTTCACCAGAAATAAACTATATAATTAGTTCCAGAAATTTACAACTTTCATTTTTCATCATATCAGTATAATTTTCGAACCATGCTGGTTGTTACTCGTTACCAGATTCGTTGATCTTTCAGGTGCTTTCCGTTGGGTCATCTTTCTTTCTTCTTGTGACAGTTGAACTGGGGTTTCGTTGTTAGTTTCTCCACTGATACTATATAAAGGTGGCGCTGAAGATTATATGGGTACATCCCACTTACACTATTCACAAAAGAAAGAGAGAAATCAAGAAGAGAACGTAGAGTGAATTTCTTTCTTCTTTGTCCTTTCTTATTGAGAAGAGAGTGGTTTCACAGTGGATGAATGCAAGAGGCCGCTACGTTCCGAAGATTTCGAGGGCTGTTCCATGGACCATCTCCCCCCCAACGAGATGCTCGGGTTGGTAGGCAGAGCTGCGAAGGAGAAGCAGCGGGGAGAAGGATCGTCTCATGGACAAGAAAATCACGCATTGTCCATCGAAACCTCGAGCAGTAATGCGTCAAGAGGAGGCGAACCACCAACGAATGCGGGGTGCGGTAAGCAGCCCGTAGACACTAGTCGAAGAGTGGGAAATAGCGTAGTTAGGGAACAAGATGTTCAAGAAAGAAACTCCCAAGAAGGATATGATCCAAATGACGACAGCTTGAGGAAGCGGATAGCAGAAATATTGTTAGGCGAAGGAGGAAGCTTGGCATCTGAAGGCGGCGAGGACAAGGAATGGACATCAGGAGAAGACGAGAAGAGCGGTGGCAGTGGCGGCGGGTCGAAGAGGAAGTCTGGGTCGCTGGACAAAGAAGCCGGAGAGGGCAGCAGCAACAGAAACCAGAGGCGGAGGTTCTCCAAGAATGACTTGCCACCTCTTCCCAACCCACCACCAGAAATGCTTGGAGAGTTCAAGGACAAGATCAATGGGCTGGGTGGAAAGGAGGTCACACTGGTCATGCAAAAAGTGATGCTATACTCGGATATGAGTAGGCAAAGGTGCCGCCTCTCGCTCCCCAAGAACCAATTCAAAGAAATGGGTTTCCTGAGAGAGGGAGAGAGGAGGAAGTTGGATGCGAGAGAGGAAATACCCGTCAGGGTGATTTTTCCGCACCTGTCGGAGAAGGGCCTGATCTTTACAGTCTGGGGGATGCGCAAAAAGGGCAAAAGCAATGCAAAGAAGGCGGAGCTGACGCATAACAAGGATGGTAAAGACAACAGGGAGAAGAGGGCGAAAACAGCGAAAACAGTGCACGGCAAAGATGAAGATGGTAAGACGGAAACTAAGAAACCGAAGTCGACCGATGAGCAAGGCAAAGACGGTACAAAGGAACTGGAACCATCTTTAGTGTATGTCTTGAGGACTGGCTGGAGAGACGCGGCTGAGGAAAGTGGGCTAGATGTACTCGATAGAATTCAAGTTTGGTCGTTTCGCGTCAATTCTGATGCTTGTCAAGATCAGCTTTGCTTCGCTTTGATCAGACTACCAGGAGAAGACCGCGGTCGAGATGCAACAGGGTGCAGCAACTTCGAAGAAGCTGGTGCTTGCTCAACTTCAGAGAAGGGAAGCCAGGCCCCTCAGAACCAGGACTAGTTTGTGTGTCCCCTAGAACTTCCACTGATTTCACTCGATTTTCGTCAGAGTAATTTGAGTTGGCATTTGACAACATGTTGAGGGCCACGTTTTTTGTTTCTCAAGTATTTTCGGGCTCATAATCGTACCGAGGTTTTGTTTGGAGGGACATTTACAGCATCCCAACTGTGCAGGGTCTTTGCTTTTTCGGCTGGCGTCAATGATTTTCCTCTTTTCATGTGTGATCATGTAACGAGAAGTTGAAAATTTTGCGACATAATTGCATGCTTCGGGGTGTGATATTATAGATCAGCACATCCGCCCTTATATACCAGGTGGACGCGCCCCATCCGCCATCCGCCAATATCTGGCAAGAGTTTTTCGAACTTCCACCCTTGTAGTTCAATATCTGAGTAGCTGGAACGTCTTCTATGTCCGAATTAGACGCAGCGGACGTCACACCTCCCTCAGATTTACATGTTTTCATTTGGCATTCAATTGTTTACATGTGGTTAATTAGCAGACAGCTGATGCAGAGCTTGAGCAAATTCCAATACACGTGCATGCAGATAGCCCTGGAAAAGCTCTGCTATGGTCAGCTTCAATCGCTCTCTTGAACTTCAATGAATCTCCATATCTGTCGGAAGTGGAATAGATGAAACAACAAATATCAAATATTTCCTGCAATTTTCAATTTTTGGATAGACAAATTTTCATTTTTTTTGTATTTCGTGTTTATTTGATTAAATTTAGT
The DNA here is from genome assembly GCA_024733475.1 of Syzygium grande. Classification (NCBI taxonomy): domain Eukaryota; kingdom Viridiplantae; phylum Streptophyta; class Magnoliopsida; order Myrtales; family Myrtaceae; genus Syzygium; species Syzygium grande. The sequence continues at coordinate 12,282,040 of JAMXDD010000004.1, read as the reverse complement.
CAAATTAGTAAATTAAAAAAAACTAAAATAGCGGGAATATCAACTTGATGCAACTACTTTTACTATTATAAAGATCATAAACAATAATATGCTTATATAGACCCATCGGTAGCCGCATTGGTTTGTGCTTAGCGCCCCTCGAGGACTAGTCGGGCATCACCGCTGGTTTGAGCCCTAGCTCACCGGCTGCGCGGACTCGGTTATAAAAAAAAAAGAAGTAAGAAAAAGATGGCAATTTTTTTTTGTTGATCTAGGAAATGGATTGAAATAAAAAGTCATTGTAAAATCTGCGCAATCGTGTAATTATGAGAACTATTTTGACTTTTTTTAATCGAAAGTTAAGGGGCTATATTAAACAAATTGAAAGTTTGGAAACTAGAATGAACAATTAGGAATAGTTCAAGAACCTTATTGAATGACATTGCACATTAGGTCAAAGTTTAGGGATTATTTGTGTTATTTTCTCTTCTCTTAACTAATTGGCTCTATGACAAAAAAAAAAAAAACTAATTTGGATCAATACATTTCCTTGAAGCCGTCACTTAATTAGCTTTTTAATTTTTTTAAATGAAGTCACGACCTCAATAATAAATAAATTATTATTCCTAAAAAATGCAAGGGTATCTGTTTTTTGGCAAAAAGGAAAAAAAAATTTCGAATGTATTTGTTTTCATGAAAATGATTTGCATGAAATAATTTTTCAAACTTTCACTTATTTAGTTTGCTGAAAGTGGATAATCAGCACAAAAGATTTTACGGTCAAGGAAAACCACTGTAATTAAAGTTGAGTAAAGTAATTTTTCTATTCTAAAAATAAGAAATAGTTTCCCAAGCTCCTTTTCCACATGTATTCTTGCGCAGAAAAGCAAATCGCGGTCATGTGAAGTTTAATGAGCAATAAAAGATTGAGTTTGTTAATTGTTTGCATTTACTATTTTTTTGGCATCCTTTCTTTAGTGGCTTTATTTTGATAATAAAAAACTTAAAAATTACACTTCATAAATTAGTCATATCTTAGATAAGGATTTTGGTATCGCCTTAGTATCTTATATTATGAACCAAATACGATTATAACAGAAAGAATAGTTCAAAAATAAGATTCAAACTTCGAAAAACTTTTTTCTACGTCACTAAACAATTGAAAACTAATTATTTTACCTTAAACATAGCTTTCACGAAAAACAATTTTTTAAGCAACTCTGTTTCCACTAGCTACACGAAACTTGCCCAACTTGTTTCCTTTTTCTGCATCTTGCGCATATTGCTAATTTTACACTTTTCCTAATTCTCCTAATGGTATTGATAAAATTTAAGAATTAAAACTAGGGTACATGCTTGAGTCCAAGCCAAATTACGTTCGGGTTTCAAATATTTCCTTTTCAATCAAAATCGAATGTCATTCCTTCTTAACTAATTTCAGTAGGGTTAAACTATCCCTACTTCCTGAAAGCTGACATTTCTTCTGTAAATATCCATGGATGGAGAGACAGCTCTTTAATTACCGAGAGAGGAAAGGTTGTTAGTCATGGTGACTCCCGAGAGTTCTGGCGAAATTAGCTATGGATTCAGGAGTTAGGCTGGAAGATTTCAGCGTCGTCAAGAACGAAGGAGTCTCTGACGAATGCTTTCGATTCTGGGCATTGCTGGAGGTGTGCAAGGTGTCGCGAAAGAATTATAGAGAGGAGAAAAAGTTGCAGCAGAGGGAAGGAGCCAAGAAAGGGAAGAAAGAATCGCAAGCAGCAGTAGAGGGCAAGACGACGTTGGTGAATGAGGGAGGACGAAAAGAAGTTGTTGGAAGCGTCTGTTGATAAAGATGTGAGGGTGCTGTGCTACCGTTCCCCAGAAGAGAGACTAGGAGACAAGGTTCTCAAGTTGAGACTGTGGGTGATGCACAAAAAACCCAAAGGCCAAAGGGCCGCCGGTGGCAAGGAGGGAGAGTCTCTGGGGACACGCGCAGGCGGAGAGGATAACACCAGTGGCGTGGAGGAGGCCGGATTGTTGAAGAGTGGCAAATCAAGAGGAACGGATGGTGGCGAAGGGCCAAGACCATCGTGGATGTACATCTTGAGGACCAGCTGGCTCCAGTTTGTAAAGGATAATAAGCTCGAGCTTCACGAGGTCGTCCGGATTTGGTCGTTTCGGGTCGACTCGGACTCGGCTCGCGACGAGTTACGCTTGGCCTTGATCACACTACCTGGAAAACAGCTCTTTAATTAGAGATTGGACTTCGATAACAGCTAATATTGTGGAAAAATCATATTATAAGGTTCGAAAGATGGGTGGCTTCATACATATTTAAAATCATGTTTGGGAGAATTATCTCATGGGAGGAGACCCTTACAGTCATTTGTGAGAGAGTAATGGTCAATTTTCTTCCCTATAATCCTCTCAGCTAACAAAATTTATAGAGGCGGGAATGTGAGAATAGCTCAGTTTATAAAGGGCAAATGGAGTCACTTCCACAATTTTCAATTATTAGGTAAGGCAACGCATATACTAGGAGCATTGCATAACTTGAAATATTTTACCATCCTCGAAAATAACATACTAACATCCTCGAAAACTTTTTAAGCGTATCCTTAAGATCGTTCATTATTCCTCTTAAGGCACAACTTCAAATGTATAGTATAAAGTCCATGGAGGCCCGAAAAAAAAAATCATATCCAAAAAAGCATGCTTGGCTGCATGCTACATATGAAAAGAAAATAATTATGGTAAACCCATCAACTACTAAAAATGATATGATAGGAGACGGCTTACACCGTCTCCAAAAGCCCAAAAAGCAGTCGCCGATGTCATTAGCCACAGTTTACAAGTCGTGCTAATGCCATTAGCGGCGGCTCGTTGACCGGCATCTACAGACTTGCCGCCAAACATGATAGGGGACTGGCCGGTGCAGGGATTTTTACAAGAGGACCGTAGCAACCGTCCCTAAAGGTGTGCTGCAACGACGGTTCGCCTATCGTCAATAGCACCTCTAGAAGTCGCCGGCCTGTAAGCAGTTCCCAGAACAGGACGTTCAGCACGAGACTGGCAAATCCTAGTGTGGGAAGGTTACAGCATTGAAGTGGAGTGGGATTTCTGTGCTTAATATGGGATTGACCTTCAATAGTCCTTGTAAAAATATATGTTTTCACCAGAAATAAACTGTATAATTTTCTAAACCCTGCTGGTTGTTACTTGTTACCAGATTCGTTAATCTTTCAGGTGCTTTCCGTTGGGTCATCTTTCTTTCTTCTTGTGACATAGTTGGACTGGGGTTTCGTAGTTAGTTTCTCCGCTGGTATTGTATAAAGGTGGCGCTGAAGATTATATGGGTGCGTCCCACTTACATTATTCACGAAAGAAAGAGAGAAAAATCAAGAAGAGATCGTAGAGTGAATTTCTTTCTTCTTTGTCCTTTCGTACTGAGAAGATACTGGTTTCACAGTGGATGAACGCAAGAGGCCGCTACGTTCCGAAGATTTTGAGGGCTGTTCCATGGACCATCTTCCACCCAGCGAGATGCTTGGGTTGGTAGGCAGAGCCGCGAAGGGTGAGCACAGGGGAGAAGGATCGTCTCGTGGACAAGAAAATGGCGCATTGTCCATCGAAACCTCGAGCAGTAATGCATCGAGAGGAGGCGAACCACCGACGAATGGGGGGTGCAGTAAGCAGCCCGTAGACACTCGTCCAAGAGTGGGAAATAGCGTAGTTAGGGAACAAGATGTTCAAGAAAGAAACTCCCAAGAAGGATATGATCCAGATAGTGACTTTTTGAGTAAGTGGATAACGAAAAAGTTGTCAGGCGAAGGAGAAAGCACCGCATCTGAAGGCGACGAGGACAAGGAATGGACATCAGGAGAAGACGAGAAGAGGTGCGGCAGTGGCGGCGGGTTGAAGAGGAAATCCGGGTCGCTGGACAAAGGGGTCGGAGAGGGCAGCGGCAACAGAAACCAGAGGCTGATGTTCTCCAAGAAAGACTTGCCACCTCTTCCCAACCCACCACCAGAAATGCCTGGAGAGTTCAAGGACAAGATCAATGGGTCGGGTGGCAAGGAGGTCATATTGGTCATGCAAAAAGTGATCCTATACTCGGATATGAGTAGTCAAATGTGCCGCCTCTCGCTCCCCAAGAACCAATTCAAAGAAATGGGTTTCCTGAGAGAGGGAGAGAGGAGGAAGTTGGATGCGAGAGAGGAAATACCCGTCAGGGTGATTTTTCCGAACCTGTCGGAGAAGGACCTGATATTTACAGTCTGGGAGATGCGCAAAAAGGGCAAAAGCAATGCGAAGAAGGCGGAGCTGGCGCATAACAAGGATGGTAAAGACAACAGGGAGAAGAGGGCGAAGAGAGCGAAAACAGCACATGGCAACAATGAAGATGGTCAGACGGAAACTAAGAAAGCGAAGTCGACGGATGAGCAAGGCAAAGATGGTACAAAGGAACTAAAACCATCGTTAATGTATGTCTTGAGGACTGGCTGGAGAGCTGCGGCTGAGGAAAGCGGGCTAGCTGTACTCGATAGGATTCAAGTTTGGTCGTTTCGCGTCGATTCTGATGCTTGTCAAGATCGGCTTTGCTTTGCTTTGATCAGACTACCAAGAGAAGACCGCAGTCAAGATGCAACGGGTTGCAGCAACCATGAAGAAGCTGGGGGTTGCTCCACTTCAAAGAAAGGAAGCAACACAGCTCACAACCAGGACTAGTTTGTGTGTCCCCTGGAACTTCCACTGATTTCAATCGATTTTCGTCAAGAGTAATTTGAGTTGGCATTTGACAGCATGTTGAGTGCCATGTTTTTTTGTTTCTCATGTATTTTCGAGCTCATAATCGTACTGAGTTTTTGTTGGGAGGGACATATACAGCATCCCAACTGTGCTGAGTCTCGCCTTTTCAGCTGGCGTCAATGATTTTCCTCTTTTCATGAGCGATCACGTCACGAGAAGTCGAAAATTTTGCGATATAATTGCATGCTTCAGGGTGTGATATTATAGATCAGCGACTTATAGATCAGATGGACTCGCGCCACCTCATACATCGGATGCCAGCAAGAGTTTTTCGAACTTCCCTTCCACCCTTGCAGTTCAATATCTGAGTAGCTCGAACGGCTTCGATCTTTTGTATTAGATACAGCGGTCACCACACCTCACTCAATTTACATGTTTTCATTTGGCAGTCAATAATTTACGTGTGGGTAATTAGCAGACAACTGATGCAGAGTTTGAGCAAATTCTAATACACATGCTTGCAGATTACCCTGGAAAAGCTCTGCTATGATCAGCTTCAATTGCTCTGTTGAACTTCCATGAATCTTCGCATCTGTCGGAATTGGAAAAGGTAAAACAACAAATATCACATATATCCTGCAATTTTCCGTTGAACATTCAGACACACAAGCACACGCAACCTGAGAAAATTTGGTTAGCATTTGATTAGGGAAGATGAAATATGAGTATGAACAGATATACACAGACCCGAGAAGCCGAACATCCTGACGAATCAACAACTTTTATTGAGCCGAAAAAGAAACAATTGTCAAAAAGAACCAGATTTGATTCTGATCTACTCCTTTTCACAAGAATTACAATCATAACTCTGAAACCTAGAAGTCACTCATTTCGCGAGATGGGTTAGTTTGCCTCCTTGTGGAGAAACAAATTGACTGTGCTGTGCAAACCTAATTCATGAATTGCCGGCAGTTTGGAGCTTTGCATAAGCAGGGGACTTTGAATTCATCTGGCTCATCAGGATCGAATAAGTAATCATACCTGCCACAAACGCCACAGATAATTCAGATACACGTGCGCGCGCATACATACATACATACATACATACATACATATATATATATATATATATATATATATATATAAAAGAGAGAGAGAGACAGAGAGAGATACGTTAGTTCATCCCCGGCTGACACGTTGGTCTTGGCAATAAGAACTATTCTGCTCTCGTCATGGCCTACACTCATGATCCGTGCATAGCAATTGGGCATACACTGCATGAGAAACAGAGAGATCATGAGAAGAGTGCTACATTGAATTACAGAGAGGAGGGTCCATGTTTGAAGAAACCTACCGAATGGTTGATGAGACGCGCTATATTTCCTTTATCAGTAGCATCCACCACTACTTCTTCGCTGATCTTAAATAACTGCAATCGGGATTAGCTCAAATTCAATTTCTTGAGAAAGAAACAGTAAATTAATTGAAAACAGCGTATATCCATGAGAAAACAGGGACGGAGTTCTGAAGATTTCTGCACTCCGATGCTTAAAAACTTACATAACAGTCCTTCCCTTCCTGTCGGTACTTTGCCTCCCTAAGATCTGCAACGCTACGCCTCACCTGCTCCCCTCGATATTCGATAACCTGCAGAGAACAGCACGATATTCACAATGAATGAATGGAAGTATCCGTATCACATGGCGACCGATAATTACTGGATGCAAATCTCCCATTTTTTCCTCTGCGTTTCCAGATCAAATAGGTCAAAAGAGAATTACCATACATCGGTCCCAGGTTGTCAGCTCAAAAATATGAGACAGACAGTGCACCAAGAAAATAAACCGGCATTACTCATTACAACACAATGTCTCGTGCACGTTTATTATTGCTATGCCATATGAAAATATGCTCGATGCCCAAGGTCCACGCAAGGAAAGAGCACAAAAAAGGCCAAAGGCACTGTACTTACCATCTCTCCTTCTTGGATATTCCTCCTTGCAAATAGTCCCCACCCATGTATTCCAGATCTACCGAAGCAAGCTCGATCATGTTCAGTTCTCTGTAGTCATATCAGTAACACAATGTGGAATTAGAAAGCAACGGAAAATGAAAAAGAAAAAACAGCAAAAGAGCATGAAAGGAAGAGCATTTGCCTGCAAGTGTAGTAGTCTTTCACGGAATGATGAGAATGTATTGGGCTCGTCTACTTCCTGCAGATGCAATGATAGCAAATTTTAACAATGAGCTGCACATGTCTCAACTTTTGATTTGCAGATTAAAAACACAAAAGCAACTAGAAAAGGACAAGGGTATACTCTAAATTTGTTCAAACTGTCAACTATGCCTAGAGAATGATGGCAAGATCCTTTGACTCTGTGAGGAATAGCTTCTTCCCCAGATCTCTAGCAAGATGAAAAATCAAAGGAAGATAAGTACAAGATTATCCTTGTCATGTTATGCATGCAACAAAACAATCGGATAGATCGAGAAAGTTGTGAGATGAACCTTCCGGTTATTTTTCAATCTTCTAAAGACCCGGCATCTTGCAGCAGAGAGCGGATCCAATTCACTGATTTCTGCTGCTGGAACATCTTCAAGCACTCGTCTAGATGAAATGAGCCTTGAACCACCCCTCCTTTTGTTTTGTATGAGGCTTTTAGCGGAAAAAACCCCTGCAGGAGTTTGTATGATGAGAACAGTATCTGGATTTGGGGCCCTGAACCAAAAGAAAAAATCATTAAGTCATAACCAACAGTGATAATGAATTACGAAGACACGGGCAGTGCTTGGTGATCCAGGCAATTCATCGAAAGGAATTGTAGAGCCATGAGTTTGGTTCAAGTTTCACTGGGTAGATATGGCTAGAAGGAGAGCACATTCTCATAATTGGAGGGAGGTGCTAAAGCTTTCCTTCTCTAAGGAAAGAGAACATATTCTCGTAGTTGTAAATTGAATACAAAATGCACAGACTTGTGCAGCGTTCTATGGGTGGTATGGTGACTGAACTTGTGAGAGAATGAAGAGTGCTTATCCATAAGTAGGCATTCACAGAGGAAAGGAGAGACAATGGAGAGGGCTTAAATATTTGGCAAGATATCCAGACTACCCATTTAAGGAGGTAAATAACCTATAATAAGGAAAAAAAAACAATGAGAAGTAGAGAAAAACGAATAATATGCTGCAGGTGAACAGTGGAGTTAAGCAGGGTCCGTCATTATTGTGAAAACACAGAAGTGAGTCCATACCGGTGATAAGCGCAATAAGAGATCATCCTTGTAATCTGTTTCCCATTTTTCTCCAAGCTATGCAACTGAAAGCCAAAAAAAGAAATATACTTTAAGAAGAGACATCCATGTTTCCAGTCTGTTTTCTGACATAATCCAGACAGATGTGTTACTCATACTAGCCCAAAAGTACCTAAAAAGTTTGTTGGCTCCGGTTATACCATCAAGCAGCAGTATTGGACTTTAGCCAAATGAATATAGTAAACTGGACAACTACCCAAGTTCTGAAGGTTGTGATGACTCACCTCCATTCGATACCCTGCCCTTGATGCACACATTGCATGGTAATATGTCGAGCATTTGCAGCATTGCGTACAGGAACCATGAATTTGCTTACAAATAACGCATATCTGAAGTTTAATTCACATATGTGTCAGCAACATATTCAAGTGAGATAAAGCCAAACACACCAACAGGACATCCACCAGCCTAGACAGCAATGGTGAGTTAGAAAGGATAATTGCAGAAATGACAAAAGACAAGACTAAACATGAAAATTACTGACGTAAAGATGAGAAAAATTATAGCAAAAATAACATACACTACAATCATAAAATATGTACTATACTTGACATTTCTATCATTGAGGCAAATATTATATTTGGAATGTTATGCCTGGGTTATTAAAAGCTTCACATTACTAAAACGAGTTAGCATCTCTTGATTCATAAAAAGCAAGATGCTGAATAAGCATTTTTTTAGCATAGATGCCGAACTAGGTTGAATTTGTTAAAGAGAAGTAAAAGTAAAAACTGGGAATGCAATTTCCCGAGACAGGCTTTAACCTTAACAAAAGAATTTGATGGAATGCTTAAGATCCCGATGGCAGGCTCCATCTTCTCATCACTTGCAAAGGCAACTTCAGGTCGAAACCACGCACATGTAACATGAACCCATAATGGCTCCACATCAGTTGGCTTCAGTGCACCACCTAAAGAGAAAAGGTTCAGCCATCGAGCTCAAGTAAATATGAAGAGACAGGAGCTAACCTACTGAACAAGTTCTCCCAACCACATACAACTGAAATATTTTCAGACATGGATTGAATAGAGGAAGCACAGGTGCAGAGACCCAAAAGTGTTTAAAACATTAGGAAACTGTTTCTAACATGACGTCTGAGGAGTAAATTAAAAAGCAACAGATATTTGACACACACACAAAACATATATAAAACAATGGAACTTTGTTCAATACAGCTTGGCAGCTTGGCTCTCATATATATATATATATATAAGGGAAATTTTCATATGCGCAGATAAAAATTCAATAGTCCTCTCCAGACTAGTTCCAGATAAGATACATCATGGCACTACCCTAACAAATCAGATACCACAAAGATAAAAAGCACCAATGAAGTACCTTTTACAGGACATAGACAGCATTCCCTCTTGATGTCAGGTCTTTCACAAGCTTTGCATACCCATGATGTTAAATCTCGCACATTTCTTGCCCCATAGCACTCTTGATGAACCGCTATTTGACATCTAATAAGTACACAGTGACATAATTATGATTCCAGAATAACCTTAGTGCCAAAAACAAGTAAAGGAAGGAAGAAAGGAAAAGAAAATCATAACAAGCATTAACAGGTCATTGGACGAAAATAATGTGCTAATCCTTGGGTCTCCTGAAAAAAAAGGCCCAGAATAATATCTCCTGCAAAGGTACTTTGTCAGAACTAGATACTTGCAATATATAAGGTGGGTACAAGATGCTCTGCTCCTCCCGTAATCCTAGAGTATAATCCTAATAGAAGGTGGCTTGTTATGATTGAGATGGATATTATTTAACCACAATTTTATGGTGATTACCTGTTGCAGATAATAATTTTGTTGTAATCCCAATCTTCAACCCATCTACAGACAGCACATCGCTCGGTCGTCCATTTAGCATACACTGGTTCATACCTCTCTGTCTCAATGTTAAAGATTGGCAAGTAAGAATTGGCTCTTTCAATCAGAAGAGTATGTGCTAATAAGGGTAAGCAAACCTTGCAAAAATGCGAGCAGCTTCTGCTTCCTCTCTTTCATAGGAGGCCGTTTAGGTGGCTTCCCAGAAACTAAAGTTTTTTCATGGTATTCAGCCAATTGCAGCATCTGCAAATCCAAAAAGGATTTCAATATACCTCTCTCATGTAACTGGCCACGCTATTACCAATCATGGAAGACAAGTTATATTAAGGTTTCAAAACTCAGACTCAATAGATCTCTGTTCAGCATATAAAAACCCAACACAGGCACATCATCTAACAGAAACACAAGAAAAGGTAACGGTACTAGAAAAGATGATCCACATCCATAAGAGGAAGCAACCAACAAGAACGTCAAATCTCTCTCAAAAAATTGAGAACCCCAGATTTAGACTGATTTAGAGATAGTCCAACTCAGTTAGAGATAGGGAAACTGCCTCACTGATTCAGGAACAAAGGAACCCAGAGACTTGGCTTTACCAACCAATCAAAAGAAACTAAAATGAGTCAACGATAAAAGGTCCACTTCTTTAATAGAAAGATCAGTGAAGTCATGTAAAATTAAATTTGCAAAAATCTGCACAGGGGCACAAATTAGGAAAGGAGTTTGCCCCTCATCTTCGTGGCTTTTGCTTGTCTTTCAAGTCAAGGTTTGGCAAGGATCGGCAAAAGAAGGGAAAAATTGCATTGAAAATACCTAGCAACAAAAATTAGTGGCAGATTATATTGCCTTGAAACAAGGGTAAGAGGAGTTATTCTGGCTCCAACTACATGGCCCTTTCCTTCCCTCAGGCTCAGATCTTGCCACTGCTAACTTATCTTCATCATTGCAGTAGATTCAACATAATATTCTACTTTGAAGGTGCCGACCACTTAATTCTAGATTTGTGGTCGTATGTGCACTTGTACTCAGACATTGCCTTCACCAAGATATGGAGGGTTCAGGCAAGGAAAAGGCTCCTTCTCAATTGTATACCACGACCAATGACATAATATTCTGCACTTCTGGAGAAAGTAGCACAAGTACCTCATCCCAATACATTGCTACAAGGAGATTTCCTCCTTGGGCTACATCTAAGACCAGACACCACTAGCTACTGGAAAGGTACGTCTCAACTGCTGACCAAGTGATAGTCTAGTAATTAAAATTATTGCTTGATGCTGACAAATACAAAAAAAAAAAACCCACAAAAACCATCAACAATTTTTTTGACACGTCATAAAAGTGATGAGCATAATGCAAAAATTCGGCTTAAGCACATACCCATTTCTCCAGTGGTAACATGGAACCTTTCACCTTTATGCTGGTTTTCCAATTCCTTAACTTGGAATTTGTATGTCGTTCCCAGTCACTCAGTGCTTGTTTTTTTGATCCACAAAGCCCACACTTGCAAATAACTCTGAGGGGACAAGGAGAAGAAATTAAAAAGCAATTCATCAAATTAACCAATTGGTGTATTTCTGAGGATTGTAACAGAACCAAAGTTTGGACAATTATATGAATGCAGAAAGTCAGAGACCATGGAAAGGATATGCAGTGACGCAGGACACTGTAAGTTAAACTTACAAATGAAGGCTTGGAAAGTAGATGCCCTCAACACCAGCACAAACGACTGTAACTTTGTTAGGCAGCACCAACTGGCCACCACTCCTGTTCGTCCTTCAGCAAAAAGTAGAACAACTATTTAGCAAGTGAGAACTAGACAAAGTTACAATGCTACGTATATAAAAGCAGTACATCTAGCATTCTCTCGGTAACAGGCAAGGAATTTCCGAAAGTGAGAAGGTTTATTTCTGAATAAAAACAACTGGCACAGAGAGAGAGAGAGAGAGAGAGAGAGAGAGAGAGAGAGAGAGAGAGAGAGAGAGAGATGGTGTGCAATTACTTTATTATAGGTGGGGCCTTTTCGGAATCAGATAATTCAAAATTGAACTTCGCTCTACAGGCAGGGCAATAATAATCAGTGCCACCCATCTCCTTCAAAAATAGCAAAATACAAAAGAATAGTCAGAGGTTGGACCATTTGCCAATGCAAAACAGAACAATGTAAATGATAGTAACTGTACCTTAAAACGGTTACTTGAGATTTTATCGCACTCCGCATGAATCCAAACTTTACAGCCATCACAACGTACCTAATGCCATGAGAATGTTAGAAAATTTTACTATAAGGAGTTACGGAAAAAAGCAGTATATCAGATTAAACCCCCCAAAAGGTCAGTTCTCCTTACCCAACTCCCGCTGTCAGAATGATTCCATATCTTCTTGCATATGCCGCAGTAATGATTTGATTTTATCATCTGCAAACAGAAAAAGTTCAGGTAATTTCAGCATTTTATATATGTCTTAAATGTTATATATGGGTTTTGCATACCCGTCAGTGCCATGCAGTCGATTTATTTCTACCTATCATATAAAATTATAAGTCATATGCCATTACAGGAAAGATGAATTTTACAGACCCTAGAACACAATCTGCACAGTGATTGCCCTCCAGGAGTTGAAACTTTCTCTTTCTTTGTCATTCTCACCGGAAGGATAGATCCACAGCCTTCACAGCACCGCGGTTCTTTCTTCGTCCCAGCTACATCCTGCAGGAGAAAGTTCAACCACGTAAGGATGATTGTGAACATCATCAAATATATTTATCCCAATCATACTACTGACCAAGGTAAGAGGAAGATAGGCATGGATGATGATTCCCACCCTCAAGTTTTGGTCCCCCCCACAACACCCAAAAACAAAAGGAAAATGAAATCTATCCAAACTCCATTGTCATGCAAAGACGAACCTCTGCTGGCCAACTGATTCCATGAAAACCAAACCCAGGAAAATCCAGATATCATATAACTATCAACTAGACTTGAGTGCCATTAGCACTAAACATGGATTCTAAGAGATGAGTAATAGATCTACTCGATATGTCAAGAATGTTCCCCAATGAATAGAAATTAAGTATGTAAAGAAAGAGGCGCCTTAGAGAAACCTACCGAGTTAAGATAGTTAAACTCTTGATCTTGATTTGAACCAGTAGCCTCCTCAATCCCTCTATAAACAAAATCAGCAGCCGTCGTATTTCCAGCAGCCAAATTAATGTCATGTGTCAACTTTTCAGTAAAACCATTTTCTGCTAAAAATGCCTCCTCCATTGCAATTTGGAAGTCGCTGGGTTTGCAGTCCTTCAACTCAGGCTGCTCCTGAAACCTGCAAAAAGCACACTTTGGGCTCAGGACAATTGAGCCTTCTCCTAAAGATCCAATATCTGAGTGAAATGGAGCACCAAGCACAGACCTTTCCACAAAGTCCATAAATGGGAAAATCCTCCCTCGTCTCACCCATGCAAAATCCTGATTATAAACACTTGAACGTTCAGAACAAGATGCCAATTATTTACACAACAGCTCATGTATATATTTCAGTAAATAGAAACCAGCACAAGTAAAGAAAGTACTTCCTGTGCATACCCTATGATCCTCACTCCCAGCATAACCAAAGAACATCACACAAGCTGCGTCAGCGATACAAGCTCTTAAGACCAGTTCTGGAGCTTGTGTCAGTGGATCAATGACAATGGCAGGCCAAAAAAGGCTCAAATTCCCCAGATTTCGCCCACACAATATCGCCTGAATAGAAGTCCTCGGGCCCATACAATCCATCTTTCCTTTCCTCACGCCAATCCATTAAGTTTTCCTTTCTGTCAGTTTCCTCTACATCTAACCCGCTGAACTCACCAAGATGGTCCTGTATAGACGTAAGCGAACTGCGGGAGGTCGAGTACTTCCTTATGTCCATATTCCCACGCCCAACTTCTTCTTCCTCAGCTTCTTCACACAATGTACCATATCCGAGATACCTGAAACCAATTTCATCCTCCTTTCTCCTATTTTTCAAGCCATTACTCAAAGTTCTAGCCACTTTATTACCGAATTTCGGCTTTTTACATTCGACGATCTCGTACTCGTCAACGTCACTGTCCAACAATCCAGCCTTAGTAGTACTCTCTTTCCTCCAGTTATCAATAACAGAGTCATTGAACCGAGAAGGCAATACCTGGACTCTTCCCCTGGAGGTCCTCACCAGAGGAGGCCGCGAAATCTCCACCGCCCGGCTCGCCGCCCTCCCCGAATCTTGAGCCTGGGATTCCAACTCGGCCTCTTCCGGGGAACAAGACAATTCCGTGCACCACGAGGCCGCGAATTGCTTCTCGCCCAGAATCCCGGGGATCACGCCCGCGGCCACCTCGCCGAGGAGATTCAACGGGTAGTAACCGTTGCCCAATTTACCCTTCTTCCGCGCCCCGGCCTCCCCGTCCCCATTCGGCTCGGCCGCCGGGTCCCCGGGCTTCCTCCGCTTCAGCCTCGGCATTCGCGACTTCAATTTGCGCTTGATTATCATCTCTCCCGGCCCCGCGAAACGATCGGAACCCCACGCAATTCTCTTCAATGCGCCATGCTCGCCCTCAATTCCCGCATCGAGACCGGAGTCCCCGAGCTAAGGCCGGAAACCCTAATCGGACGGAGAGCTCGAAAACAAGAACAGGGGAAGAATCCGGAATCGCCGTCGCCGGAGCGATTCGTGAGGAACGAGGAAAGGGAAGAGAGAGAGAGAGAGAGAGAGATGGAACAGGGGATTTCGAAGAGAGAGAAGAAAAGGGTCCAAAGCAAATAAAGGGATCTGCGAGATAAGAGCTTTGCTTCAATCCCAACTGCTTCTTCTTCTTCTTCTTCAGGGGAGGAGAGAGAAAGGTGTGCGTGTGCGCACACGATAAAGATTGGCTTTTGGCTCGGGAAACAGATAATACAGGAGGAATCGCTCACCGGGTCGATTTGGGTTTCGAGAATTGGAGCGAGGAAAGGGGCGTCATCCCCCTTTTTTTTTTTTTTTTGGTTGGGAATAGCAGTTTCCTCTCTGCGTGTATCTTTCAGGGGAAAAAAAAAATTTCTAGAGAGAGAAAGCGAGCTGACACAGAAGAGAGAGAGAGAGAGGGAGGGGGGGCGTTATCTTGTGCGAGAGAGAGCGTATATAATGCATGATGTTGGTGACGAGAAGAGTCGATTTGGGCTCACAGCTCTCGATCTCAAACTTGGGAACCACGCGAGATTTGCTTAGAGCAATTTTTATAAAGCCCGGGCATATATTTGCACGATCGAAATCGATCGATCGATCGATCCAAAATCTTGCTGCTTCCGAATTCACTGGTTCGTCCATCATTGCTACTTGCTTCGAGGTCCCGAATTTCTCTCTCTTCCCTGTGGCTCTTTTTTTCTTTAGCAGGGGTCAAAGGTTTTGGTGACCGAAAATTTGTCGGGGTTCCCAATGTGCGACGGCGTTCGAGCGGAAGCTCCGGAGGAGTTGGAACGCTCGTGGGCGCGACTCTTCGGATTCCCATTTGATCGGCGTCGATTCTTCGGTGTCGTTGGTAGGCGATCGTGTCGTGTTGCTTTGGAGCAAAAAGCGAATTTTTATCTGTTTGCGTACCATGGTTATGTGAAGCGTGCGCGTTAGCGTTACCATGTTCTGTCGCGAGGATTCCGAAAAATTTCTTCCAAATGTTGTTTCATGGGAGATCCGGAGATCCACGAAGGGGGTCCTCGCGATGATGATGTAGTGCGCACGAAGTCACGGAGGTACAAATTTGTTTGATGGGGTCCATCTTATCGATTCGTGGGTGGGGTTCGATTTTTGGGTCTTCTTCAAGAGGAATGCGGCATCTTTCCGGCGATTCTCGGCGGCGGGTGGCGGTGCTGCGGCGTCTGGTCACGGCGGTCGGGGGGGGGGCTGCTCTCTCTTTCGTATTACGAGGTTGCTCTCTTAGTCTGTTTTGGCGGTTGGGTTCGTTGGTGGGTCCTCAAAATTTCCTTTTCCTTTCCCCTTTTTTTTTCCCCGAAATGGGTATTGGGGACGATGGCGCCTTTCTTCTTCATTAATGGCAGTGTCGAATTACACATATATTCTCTTCCCACTTTCGCGGAGGATTGGAACTTGAGCCGAGAGAGGTTTCTGAGTCTCGATTCGACGAAGCGACTATGGAGAATCCTTAATGATTCCGAAAAAAATTGCGTAGTTTCATCATCTTCCACGGTGCGCTCCCATGCGATTCGAAGATTTCGAACTCGGGACGAGATAAGTAGAAATAGAATCAGTCGAACTTTTTCCTCCCCTGTAAATGATGGCTGTAGACGGGTTCACTGAATTTGTGTGATTTTTCCTAAGCAAATTGATTAACTCGCAAGCTGGGTTGTCTCTTCTTCTTCTTCTTCTTCTTCTTCTTCTTCTCGTTTTATTTTAATATATTATTGAATTTCATTTGGAATGGGGAGCTCTTCAGAGCCAAAAGCTTGGGCTTTTTGCATCAATGGCATCGTCCACTGCAAGCGACAAGCCGAAATTCATGAAAGCTTAGTCATTTGATGCCAATTAAACAGAGCTTCGTGTTACGTCCTTTTTGTTGTTATGGTGGGTCACTTCATGGGATCATAAATACTAAGAAGAGAGAGAGAGAGAGAGAAAAGCGGGGCTTCATGAGGGTTTGGCCAAGGCAAGAACTTGGAAGAAGAGGAGAGTAGGGGCTGTCGAAAGCTACAGTTCTTACTGTGGATATTGGGGACGAGATCATAAGCCTCCCTGTACCGTACGGTCGATTTTTCGCGGCCGCCCGAACTTAATGTGCAATAGGTCCGACCGATCATGGGGATGGATCCTCGGACTGTTGCTGGGTAGGAGACGACGAGTTTTCATGGTTAATCATTGGTCGCTTCTTGATTTATAAGAAGCAAAAGTCTCACAAGTTTCGCTCAAGAGAGGAAGGGTCAAGGTCAACTTGCGTGGGAGTGGGTGAAGGTGGAGCTTTCAAGGGGAAAGGTCACGGCCAGAGAGAGAATGTTTTGGATGTAAAATACATTACAAACTCTTCTCTCTGTGCTTGCTTCTTGATAGGAGGCAATATGCGTCTGCGAGCACAGAGGACGGCGATGTGTCCTCTCCGACTCCAGAATTGTCCCCTGATGTGGTTCCAGCCGTGTGGCGGCACGGGCAGCCTCCATGCTCGCCCGTTGAATACAACTGAGCGCCATTGGGTGGTGATTGGAACGAGTTTGGCTTGTGTCATCGGAGGACATATCCCCGCTTTGCGGTCGAAACTGTAATTGTCGACCAAATACGTCCCCAATCAATCTCATGATCAGTATTCAGCCGCTGATCTTTTCATTTTTCTCTGAATTGCAGTAAGGTAATGGTTGCGTTGGCTTTTAAGTACGCTAAACATACTGAAGTCACTTTACTAATTTAGACAACGGCAAACCGGCCGGTCATGCCGCTTCCCAGATTTCGAGAGACGTGGGTTGTTCACGGTTTGACTTGTTGACATGAGCGTCGAGGAGGAATCGAACTTCAGAAAGGCGCAAAATTTAGATCGCTTTGCCGCTGTCAGATTTTGCGCATCTGATTTCTTTCGGCGATTTTCTATTTTCTTGGAACGGGTGGTACAATACATGGTGAGGTTGACTCCTCAGATCGAGTCTTCAGGTAACATGGCAAAGGCCGCTGAAGTTACATCTAGAGATATGACTAAAACAGAGGCACAGGTACATAGTTTTCAGAAGTCGCCCCTTTAGTTTTCCTTGAGCCTTGGAATGGTATCGCGTCGCGGTTACAATTTCATTCCCATTCCCGAGCAAGACGATAGTACACTAAAATCTAGAACTCACCTTCCCCTATATTTGTTCCTCGAACTTGCTAATGTACTGTTCTGACATTCCTTAATCTGGGAGCCGAGGCAATAAGTTATCGATGAATTCCAATTTCATTCCTGCATCGACGCTTTGAAGGTTTGAGTGCCGCCCTGGGTTAGTCACAATTACAGTGTCGAGACATGTTCGACTTCTTCGTGTTACTTTCATGACTTCAGCTGCAATATGCCTCAACAGAATGCCGAATTAGCTTTTTGCTAATCATTCGAGGAACTTATGACCCCATCAGGAGGGACATGCATTCAATCGAAAGCACAGCCATGTTACACGATCATTGATGCAGGTTAACTTCATAAAACTTAGGCCAATATCGCCAAACCCTCTGAAGCTTGGAGAATAGAGTGCAGACATGATCAGCTACAGAAGAATCCGACGAAACCAAATAACACTGCTCTTACTAACATTATGAAATATGTCAAATACATTCTTCTGGGTTTTAACTTTATTCAACACTCCTCACGTACAAATCTAACTTGACCATTTAAGTCTACTAACTAGTCCCAACGATTAATAAGAAATTAAAACTAAATCCTCCAGTAGTCATTTTGAGCCTTAACTGAGTCAGCCTCTGAGAGGGGTGGCCACTGATCTTGATTTGTTATTTCATCTATCTATCTCAGATTGTCGCGACTTCTAAGTCCGACTTGTTACCAGTTATTACCCTTTTGAAGTGTCTGACTCTTCCATCTTGGCAAATCTTCCTCGGATCCTTGGTTGATTATCAGCGAGAGCCTTTCTGCAAGCATACTGTAAAGCACCATTTTATGATCAGTGACCGGACCACCTGAACGGTTCGGAATAAACAAAATACATTACAGTGCCTAGTTGCACAACACTAAGATGATGCGGATTTTGTCTCAACATGTTTCCAGAAAAGCAGAAAACAATAAGGACTAGGATCATGCAAAATGAAGTGATGTCTTCGCCTTTTTCTTAGGCATGAAAAAGCAGTAGATTGTTCGAAAATGAGTCTTGCAAACACATTACCTTGATCTTCCTGCCAAAGTTCCTCTTGCTCTTCTTATTTCTGTATCTGGAAAGCTTTTCCCAACGTCCTTCGGAGGTGTAGTTGCTGAAAAGTATCGGCTGCTGTAGTGGAGATTGGAATCCCACATTACCACCATCAAGAGTCTGTCACAAAAATACAAAGTGTCAATGACGAGGTCTCAAATGGTTTTAGCATCCATGAAAGTTGACATTTTCACAGCTTTTAGAATTGCATAATGCATCAATGCAGTCTTCATGGTAGATAACTGATAAGTTTTGGCAGCTTAAGCTACTGAGATACGATGAGATAAAAAAGACATTTATATCGACTTGACTTCACTGAACTGGAGGTTAACTATGCTGAGGAAAGGAATTAGGATCTCTATGAATAATGTCAGCAACGACGACAAACTGAGAACTATCTGTGTTGCTAGATACGACGTCCACCTATCCGCGCAATCAAAAGGCCCGAAAATAGACAGAGGTCACTATGCTTCAGTAAGATGATACCCCAGTTGACAGGAAGAGTGAAGCCAACCCAACTTTACTAAGAAGTGAGAATCTCAAACTATTTAAAGCATTTGATGTCTATTCTCTTTTTTAAAGTAAAAATGCCAATTGTTATGATGAGAGCAGACCTTTCCAAGTTCCCCCAAATAGAAATGCATAATGAAATTGTATGAAATAGTCACATAGTACTTCAATAACTAAGGAATAGATGAGGGTATTCCACTAAGAAAAGCTCATAAATACTACAAAACAATCGAACTTGACCTTTATGTCTCCTTCACTAAATGCCCTCCGCATTCCACACACCGTTCCATCTCTAAAGTCCACCTCGGCAAAATCGAGGAAACTTGGCTTCAGTCCACTAATGAGTCCCATGGAACTCAGACTTCCTGTGCTAACACACTTGGGGAATGGTACCTGGGGAGGCAAATTGTTCTCTTGAGATTGGTTCTCATCAATACTCATCAGAGGAAGTTTCATGTCCATGACTTCGGTGATCAAGGCACCAAATGCACCTTGTGCCAAGAGATCCTTCTTACACTCATAGAAAACCTCACTTAAGAGCGGCTCGCCCTGAAGCGATACGATATCACCGGATTTGAGGCCTTGAGAGGAAATGACATCTTCCGGCCCAGAGATCATTGAGATGGCTGCTGTCATGGGGTCAAGCCTCGCAATTGGCTCCTCAATTATTGGCTCTGGAGCTTTGAAAAGATCCCCCGCCCCACCGAGGTCATATTCCGATATGGTGGAGACCTGAACCACATTGTCCTATGAGGGGCACCGAAAAGAATAAAATCAGAAAAGAATTCGGAGAATATGGAAACCAGAGGAATCAAGCAGAATGACAATTCATAGGCAAATGACTTCTCAAAAAGAACTACAGATTACTTGAATGAGAAACGACTTACAGTTACAGATTGAGCCAGGAAAAGAAATAAGTAAACATCAGAGCGTAAATGGGAATCTGTATGCAGCAACAACAAAGTACACGCAAAGTAATGGAAGGCTAGCTACTCACAAGTAGTCAGGAATTAGCAGCCTCTAACTTTGACCGAACTACCATATAAGCAAGTCAAACTGTAGCATCAAACTAGGAGTTGTCATGCAGCCACAACGTGATACATGCGAGCCAATTACTCGTAGATCTCACCTGTAAGCCACATCTTTATACAGGATCCCAGCATACTGCATATCCCATACAACAGTCTAATCGTGTTATGGACCTCAATATTGATTTGTTCAGTTATCTATGCAATTAACAACGACTAGAAAGACTTTAACATCCCAAAATTTCATTAAACCTTCCTTGCCGTAAACATAAATCAACAGTTTTTCATTGACAAGAAAGAGCGCACAAGTTTAAATTCAGAAAAGCTCAATCAGAAAATAAATAAAATTTGAGACGACTGATAGGAAGCATTTATTCGGAAATAAAAATTCTTATCGTGCTTTAAATTCTCTACTTAAATGCGCTTCCCATAGTTATGTTCTGTGCCACTGAAATTAGGAAGACCAAGGAGTTGTCTTCCTCCCACTTCTTTGAGTTCAACAGTCGAATTAATTAAGTCTGTTCACCACAGGCATCCAGCAAGGTATCCGTTTTATGCTTGCAAGTTGCAGTCATCAACTTTACCTATTACTTTCTTGGTCTCCAGTTTACGGCTAAGTATGGGAAGTATACAGGACACGAGTAATTAACTGTGGTTCTTCTTTGCCTTGTTTCAGCGTCCAGAAATCATCAAGAAATCATGCAAAGCAACCCATCTCCTCTGTTTTCTTCTTCGACCAGAGGTCCTCTGACAAATTCACATTTGAAAATGAAGATATAAATCAACATCATTAGATCACCTGGGGACACCTTCTCGTTCCTCAATCTCCCTACCGCTACCTCTTATAGTACGATAGCGCTAGTTATAGTACAGGACAACCAGCAATGGAAACAGATTCAAGAGGAAAGGAATGAGAAGCCCATCTAACCCAATCACAAGTAGAGGGCCAGAACATCAAGAAATTCATGTTCATAGACATACATGTACATGGTTAGAGAAAGAGAGAGAGAAAGAGAGATTAGTACCAGAGAAGAAGTTGATTTCTGAGCTTTATAGAACTCTTCAAGCTGCTGAACCTCTGGGTAAATATTCTGGAAGCAAGGGAACAACAGTCCGCTCTCGGCATACATTCTCCCTCTCCTCCCTCTCTCTCTCGTCGCACACTACACAAACAAGAACGCAGTTCCAACAATCAAGGAGTGACTTCTTCTAGATGTGCTGTGGGTACTGTCAGAGCATGGGACAGCAGCTACACAATGGACCAAACTCTTATAAATATGCCATGATGAGCAGGGACTTTAATGGGTTTCTGATCGGTGCTTGGTGATGTTTAAAATATGGTTTTATAGGATGTGGACAAAACAGGGGAAAAGGGACAAGAACAGTTTTAATAATGCAACTGTCCCCCCTCCTTCTCTCTCTCTCTCTCTCTCTCTCTCTCTCTCTCTCTCTCTCTCTCTCTCTTATCATGCACTTCTTTTTTGTTTTGACATTGAACATTTTGCTTCACAGTGTTCCCCTGGACTTTGTGATATTTTATGGCAACTTGTTGTGCGGATGAATGCATCAAGTGCATCAGCACGAAGTGAGGACTGAGAGGGACATATTGGGTGCCATGACTATTCGGGTCAGTCAAATTTTTGTACTTCTTTTTTCTTTTTCAGTCTCATTATTTTAGCATTTTCTTTTGTATTGGCATAATAGATATCAACATCTAACATGTAGAATTACAAGAGGAGTTAGCTACTACAGCCGAATCAAGACACCATCTACTAAGGCCCAGCCATTGCTTCAGTCTTACCCACAAGTCATAAGAGCTTGGAATTCTTGAAGTATCACCATGTAATCTCTTGCTTCCAGAAAGCATGTCCGTCTCTGGCTCCTTTTTCGCTTGCCAATCTGAAAAACATGCAGGCCCAAATGGTCTTCTCGCTCAAGAGATCGATGCAGAAAAAGCAAAAGAAAACATAAAATATGAGTGTGAGATTAAAAGAAAGAGTGATTCTGCTTTCCATACTGAGGAAAAAGAAAGGAAATTATTCAAATTCTCATTGGAGGTGGAGTGAGCTATTCCTCCACAATTTGCAGTTTGGATTCAAGCGACTATGCACATTATTTTATGGCGTCTCAGCCGCGTGTCTTTTGTCCCTTTCTCCATCTCAAAAGGCAAAAGAACCTATTTAAGCCTAACAAGTCACGATAATCAACATAAATGGAGACAAATTTACATTTCACAGAGATTCTTTTCTCGTGCAGGCATATGGCCATTATAACGAATTGTGTTCATCATTGTAAAAGACTGAGTTCCTGGTCTATTTTTTCTCAATTATGGAGACGAAATTACAGTTCATAGTTCACACCATCGAGTCGCAAGAAATTCTTTTCTTGCTGCAGTCGTATGGTCATTATGATGAACTGTGTTCATCATTGTAAAAGATAGCGTTTATGGTCTATTTTTTTCATTATGGAGACTAAATTACAGTTCACAGTTCACACTATTAAGCCGCAAAGAGATTGTTTCTTGTTGCAGGCGTATGGCCATTATGATGAATTGTGTTCATCATTGTAAAAGACTATGTTCATGGTCTATTTTCTTCATTGTAACTGGTGTTCCATTCAAAAATCTAACGCATGGAGGACTGGCTTAGATTATACAAGACTTATGGTGACCCAAAATGACTCAAAACGTTACCTTAAAGAAAGACTTTTCACGTTGGTTGCCCCATCTCATCCTTTTTTTTCTTGTTAATTTTCGACACGTGTCGTTCGTATATCAAGCATTCCAAAGAAGAGCTCTAGAGAAAGGTCCTTTTGTAATCTTGTTAAGAGTGGCTACATTTTCTTTTGTATTGGCATTATGGATTTCAACATCTAACGTGTAGAATTACAAGAGGAGGTAGCTACTACAGCCGAATCAAGACACCATCTACTAAGGCCCAGCCGTTGCTTCAGTCTTACCCACAAGTCATAAGAGCTTGGAATGCTTGATGTATCACCATGTAATCTCTTGCTTCCACAAAGCTTGTCCATCTCTGGCTTCTTTTTCGCTTGCCAATCTGAAAAACATGCAGGCCCAAATGGTCTTCTTGCTCAAGAGATCGATGCAGAAAAAGCAAAAGAAAACATAAAATATGAGAGTGAGATTAAAAGAAAGAATGATTCTGCTTCCACACTGAGGAAAAAGAAAGGAAATTATTCAAATTCTCATTGGAGGTGGAGTGAGCTATTCCTCCACAATTTGCAGTTTGGATTCAAGCGCCAATGCACATTATTTTATGGCGTCTCAACCACATGTCTTTTGTCCATTTCTCCATCTCAAAAGTCATAAAGCAAAAGAACCTATTTCAGCCTAACAAGTAATGATAATCAACATAAATGGAGACAAATTTACATTTCACAGAGATTCTTTTTCGTGCACGTGTATGGCCATTATAATGAATTGTGTTCATCATGGTAAAAGACTGAGTTCATGGTCTATTTTTCTCAATTATGGAGACGAAATTACGGTTCACAGTTCACACCATCGAGCAGTTTCCTTTCTTGCTACAGGTTTATGGCCATTATGATGAACTATGTTCGTCATTGTAAAAGATAGCATTCATGGTCTGTTTTCTTCATTATGGAGACTAAATTACAATTCACAGTTCACACCATTGAGTCTCAAGAGATTTTTTTCTTGTTGCAGGCATATGGGCATTATGATGAATTGTGTTAGTCATTGTAAAAGATTGTGTTCATGGTCTATTTTCTTCATTGTAACTGGTGTTGCATTAAAAATCTAAGGCATGGAGGATTGGCTTTGATTATACAAGACTTATGGCGACCCAAAACGACTCAAAACATTACTTTAAAGAAAGACTTTTGACGTTGGTCGCCCCATCTCATCCTTCTTTTTGGTTCTTGTTAATTTTCGACACGTGTCATTCATATATCATGCATTCCGAAGAAGAGCTCCAGAGAAAGGTCCTTTTGTAGTCTTGTTGAGAATGGCTACATCTTATTGGCTACTTTTATGTGTGGCATCCTTGCTTTAGTGCCACTTTAGGGTTGTCCATGACATTATTAGAAGCATATTAAAATCGAAAAAATCACAAAGAAAGGGAAAAGCCACTCAGGAATATATCGATCAAAAACTAATTTTGTCAAAATAGATTTTTTTTTCAATACTGGAAAAAGAGAAGTCATGGGAGGAATATTTTGGCCAGTGGGGTCTGTCAAAGCGATCGGAGAAAAGCTCAAATCGAATTTCAACGTAAATGAGACGTTCTGTGAAATAAACAGGCCAAAAGAAAAAAGGAAAAGGCAAATGATTCTTCTTTTGGGTAAAGTTATGAAGGGATAAATATGCACTTAGCGATGGCTCATGGGACAAAATTGAACTTGTAATAAGAAAAGGCTCCATAGAATCTTTTATTTTTGTCAAATGCATGTAATTTTCTCTCTCTCTCTCTCTCTCAATTATGGACGTGAACTAAGAGTGATCGGTTTTTGGTCCGATCAAATTCGAAGGTGGAACCAAGAGAACTAGTTCCCAAAATTACGAACCGGGGACCAGATCAGTCCGTGTCTAGTCCGGTCCCCAATGCAACCAGTCCCTTTTTTTTTCCCACTACTTGATACCATATATTTTAAAACTAGAATTTTATTTCTTGTGCCGACTATACATAATCACAAAAACAAGCGTGCAATTCGAGCCAATGCAATGACGAATTGTGTTCCCCATGCCGACTACATATATGTTTTAAAATTAGAATTATATTCTCCATGCTGACTACACATAATTACAAAAAAAAATACATATAGTTGGGCCGGTCCGATTGTTGGTTCGATTCCCCTTGGAACCAAGAATTGGTATCCGAGCATTTTTAAGAACCGGGAATTGGACCGACACTTCCAGGAACCGGATCCAATCGGTTGGTCCGATTCAATCCAAACGATTTTCGGTTTGGGAGGTCCATTTTGCATATCCCTAATGTGAACAAGTTCAATTTTCCCAAGTCGTCCATATCGCAAGAAGATATTAATTGCATTACAGATGGATTAGCCACAATCATGACACTTGGCAGCCACCAAGAAGTGTTGGGAACTTCATAATTAAGCCGACAAAAGAATAGGAACGACTCGCTTTCACCAAACACATCGAGCGGTGCCATTTTCTCTGGACATATCATGTTGCAGGTGCTTCTGTTCTTGTGTGAGAGGATGAGAGGTCCTACTTTACTTAAGACTAATTAGCATTGCGTTGATGGAAAACATTGACGGCTTTTGGCGCGTGTTCCAACATAAAACGCGTGTTTAAACCAATGATTGTCGTGTTCTTTCCGGTTCATCGACGCCGGACCGGACTCTCGTCTCTCTCCGGCACTCGGCCTTCCCTCTATATTGTTTCTTCGATGAGATGTTGGCGTTCTACGTTACGTTCGGCTCGCGAGCGCTCGACATGTATGTCCAATCGGGAATGTGCCATTTCAACAGAACTTTACACTAGTGCATTGTTCTTTTTGTTCCCGAGTTCATTTTTTTTTTGGTGGGGTTAGAATGGAAATGACAAGGAGGGAGATGCCAAGGAAGAAAGTTTGCCCAAGTTGGGAAAAAGTCCAATCACGAGTGGGTGAAGTTGACACACCGACTGAGCTTAGTGGGGCAGAGGCGGAGGAACGAACCCAATCGTCATCATCCTTCGTCTCTTTCAGATTGTAAGACAGCTCCATGCTTGCCCTGGAGAATGGTCTTTTTCCTGTCCCTATTCGTGTCTTTCTTTTTAGCTAAAAGTGTTCCCACTAGGCTCCATGCTTTGCGCGCTGCGAAGTGGAACACAAAATGTTGCAAAAAAAAGGAAAATTACTACATCGAGAGTTTGCCTCAAAGATGGAAGAAGTGGCTATTTTGAGTTGAGCAAATGAGTGAGGGCTAGATATTTTTTTGATTGAAGGAAGTGGGGTGCTCGAATTGTATACTTGTAAATCAATTTTTTAGGGATAGTTTTGGAATGAATAAGGAGTAAGTCGATTGAGTGTTTTCACTTAATTAATTGAAGATATATATTCTTGTGCCCAAAATTTAAGGGTTTGTTTTTAGCCCACTAATATGATGGCCTGATTCCCTAAAAAAGACCTCAACTTTAGGCCTAGTCCTGATTCTACTTTAAAAAAAAAATTTGTCCCGGTAAAACCTCTAATTTTAGATAATGTCCTAATTCTACCATAAATTTCTTTTGTCCCATAAAAAACCCCTCATCTTTAGGTCCAGTTCCAATTTATCCTAAACTTTTTTTTTTTTCATAAAAATCACCAACTTTTACTTGAGTTCAAAATCTGTCCTCGTTAACCATCCGTCCAAAATTTCTCTTGACAACCGAGAGATGAAAAACTCCGGAGCATGAGCTGTTCGAACATCCTGAACGCGAGCTCTCCAACCACAAGAGATGGAAGACTCCGAGCATAAGCGATTGAATACTGAGCGCAAAATTGAAGATCCTTGAGTGAGATGCGAGGAAAACTCTTGTAAGAGTAAGAGCAATTGAAGAAGGCCAATCCTAATCACTCTAATTTTTACCCAAATTTCAGATCCAAAAAAGACGTTGTTCAGGCTGATGTGGAAATTCATCTTCAAAATGCATCTTCTTGGATTTGAAATTTGGAGAAAAACTAGAGCAACGACGTAGAAATGTCACATCACTAAGGGTGATTTTGGATGGAGTATTAACGGAGGTAGATATGGGACTTAAGTAAAAGTTGATGATTTTTTAATAGACCAAAAAAATTTAAGGTTAAAATTGGGATTGGACCAAAAATTAATGACTTTTTATGAGACGAAAAAAATTTATGGTAAATTGGGACGTGACCTAAAGTTGAAGGGTTTTTAGGATATTAGACCATAATACGATAGATCGGAATTAAAATAAGAATTGCCTCCACGCTCCATTTAGCAGCACATTTGCCTTACGATTCTTTGTGTGTCCTACTCTCGATTTCATCACTATACTCGATCATTCTTTTTCTGGCCAAAAAAACTAAACCGGTTGATCGAGAAGACCAGAGCAACTACTCAATAGTCAATACGATCGCTGGTGCGCAAACGTGTTTCCCTCATGATCTTTTTTGTAGATTTCCTCCTGTTTTCTGGGGGCAAAACAATCTGCATGCGATCGAGTACGATTTGCATAGGAAAGGCACAAACAAACAACAAGAGAGCAGCACTTCGATTCCTCTATCCCGCATGACGAATTTAAAGTTAATTAGAGGGTCCGCCGTCTTGTGTTCCAAAGCATGCTCTAGCGAGAGAGACAGAGAAGAGATAATATTCTCAGATTCCATCGACGCAAAACTGCTTCGAACGTTCCCGAAAGTGACAAATTCTAGTGGGGGCGCATGCTTACCTAAAAAACCTGAAAAGACAAGCGCGCACATTTGGCCCCTCTCTCATCATGCTTGGTCGAATCACGTGTGAATCGAATAAGCACAATGAGATGCGTCGATGGACCGGCTCTCGTTATATTTGTTATTTCCCTAAACTAGTGCCGTAGCCGACTTCGCTTGATTTTTTTTCTTCCACCTTTCTGCATTTATGTTGCAGGGCCTGCTTCTTATAAAGTACACATAGGTAATTGGTCTTAGTGCTGGTCTTAAATGGTTTTATCTGTTGATAATGGAATTATCTATGCTTGGTTCTTTATTCGACGGACTTTGGTACAATTAAAGCCATTCGAACACCGAAACGTATGGTCCAGAACATGGGCTTGTGCCGGATCATAGGATTGGGAGGACAACGGATGGAAGTTTGGCGGTACGTCATGTCCATAACTATGGTTGGTCCCTGCTTGGTCGGTCCGAGAGCAGAGAATATTTCCTAAGTTAGAAGAGAATATTTAAGAGCTGATG
This sequence comes from Syzygium grande, assembly GCA_024733475.1. NCBI lineage: Eukaryota > Viridiplantae > Streptophyta > Magnoliopsida > Myrtales > Myrtaceae > Syzygium > Syzygium grande. The sequence goes on along the minus strand of JAMXDD010000004.1, from coordinate 12,253,896 downwards.
AAGAGTTACGAAGGACACACGCAAGCACCGCTTGTACCGCCGGGACTGTTGAAGGAATTTCCATTAGAATCCACGAGATATTATGGGGAGCCGATAACCTTTTTTTCGAACTCAGTAATAGACCTCGTAACCAGCGTAATTTATTAGGTGAGTAGAAGAATACCGACCAAATTCCAAGCACATTCTACCCAACAGCTTGGCCTTGCTCCCTAATCACGTGAAATCCTTCTGCTATACTATTTGCAAATGTTTTAAACTTCAAAATGTGACTACTAACTTATGCAATATGATATCTCCTGTACTAATTCTAAAGGATACTCATTAATCGGATCCACATAAAATTTAAACAGTATAATCAACAAAAGACTCTTCCCAATTCCCACTTGAGAAGGGGAAGGTAGGGAGTTCGGTCCCTCACCTTATTAGGAGGGATTGGGAGGGGAACGAGTGAGTGTGGGAGCATGGTTTCGAAACCTACAAACACACATAACCCACACTGTGACTTGTAACATAGAAATAGGATAGAAACGGACCAAAAAATCAAACGAACGTGTATTACATGCTACGATACACAATGAGAGCTATTTGAAAACTGTAATTGCGTTCTTTTTAACATTTAAAGATGGCGTAATAAAATTAAATCCCTCATTGGTACATAACTTGGTCATTTTTGTTTTGTTGCCAAAACATGATGATTCGACGTTTCCATGATCATTTGACCAACCTACCTTATGAGGGCACGGAACGATCTATTGAGTCGTGGCAGAATCGAGGACATGAAATTGGGCTAGACACCGCACTCAATCCCGACCATTGTCCCAACCGTGATGTCACGTTATACCCTATTTGTGAGGACCATGTTGCAATTATGTCTACATTGTGCTCAACCAAGACGATTCTCCATATTAGTGTTTTCACAGTAGCAACTTCTTTCAGCAGTCATAAAAAAGAAAAAAGAAATTTGTGAACCAAGAGCAGATCACTCCTAAGAGAGAAGATGGGAGTTTCGAAAAACAAACCACAAGCCTCTTGTTAAAACCACCAAAACAATTGAACAAAAGCTCGGTCATCCGCGCCCAAAGTAAACATCCAATGATTTCCGGATTTATCATAGTATGATCAAGCTAGAGAAGAAACAGTCGAACATCCCCCCTCATGCAATCTTTGCTCTTGAGAAGTCCATCTCTGGATGCTGCAAGAGAGGTCGCCAGAAAGAAGAAATTAGCAACGTTGATCTACAGATACAAGAACGCTCATCAATAAGAAAAGCAACCGATATCCACCTCTGCCATGAACTTCTTTAGAATCTCCTGTTTCTGCATCTCATCACTAGTAGGAAGACCCATTGCCTTTTGTCTCTGATCAAACTGATAAGTTAAAAGCAAAATGTCAGTATTGTATTTGCAAGGAGACATGCAAACACTCCAAGGCCACCAGCATTGTGCTCGTCTACATGCACATAACAAAATACACGCAATGTGTGTTTGTTTAGTTAATACCCAGGAGGAGCTTAAGAAAGAGAGCCACTTACCATCATCTTTTCAACTGTCTGTCGAGTTTCTGGATCCAGGTCAGACAATTTGCTATTCTCTGGTTCTACCTTCTGAGTATCAATTTCAGGATCGCCTTTGACCAAAGATTTCCACCACTCCATTTGATTGTGCTTAGTCAGGAGAATGGAGATCGCACTCTGGTCCTCTGTAGATTCACAACGTTAAGATGATCGCGCAACATGGAATTGACTCATAATACTACTAACTTAACAACAGGAGGCAGATCATTCTTGTTTTTGTGTTTGAATTCATTTGCCATGTGATATTCTTGACTCAATCCACTACATACCTAAACTCCAGTAACAATCATCAGGCTTGACAGTCTGGAAAAGCTCCCCCTGCAAGTAATCGTACATGGTCAAGAGAGTTATGTAAATAAAGCAAGCTGATTAAATAAACTCAAATTACGCACACTCACTTCTATGACAGGAGGTTGACCCTTGAGTCCAACTTTCAAGTGGTTTTTCTTTATGTCGCATACCACAAACCTTCCTTTAGTACCCTTAGGAACTGGAACATGGACGGTAACCTCCTGCAGAGTCTGAGTCCAGGAATAATTCTCAAGATCAAGGCCATTGCCTTTGTTTGGCACTGTTCAACCAGAAACAATGTCAGAGCAACTAGAGAGGCAAGAGCTAAAAGGAATGATAACAAGACAGTCTCTTATAGAGTTGCACTTTCCAAAGCACACTGGGTAACCTAACTGGTCATCTCAGCTAAAGCTATCTGAATCATACTCAATGCAAGAGCTAAAATCAGGCTCAGTTCACAATTTGGGCATGGGGATTGTCAAAGTCATAACTATTGGTCCATATCAAATGTTGACGCTGAGGTGGTCAAGTTATCACTTTTTAATTGGTCTTTAACAATTTTAATTATGAGTCCTAAATCTTTTGTCCAGCCATGCCAAATCCCAAAGGTGGAAAGGCACTAACCAATCCCGAAGTTCCACAAAACAATCAGACATTCTATGATTACAGTTGATCCATAATCAGATCACCTAGTTTTCCAGCTCGTATGACAAAAAAAAAAAATACAAGATTACACTTGCAAAGTAGCTTCTTTTCCTAATTTCCAAGGAAAATGGGAGATCCAATCAAGTATAAGCACGCAAAAAAACTTGCAAGAACCAAACACTGCAACGAGAAGACATCTCCAAAACCAAAAGCAAGAAGCTTACAGCAAACCTTCCATCACTAGAGTACTTGAATAAGCCAATGCACGCTTAAACAGATTATTGGAGAGATCAACACAAGAGAAATTTAATTATTCGGGAGAGTTCAGATTGCTGAACAAAGGAGCAAGTACCCATCAAAGAATATCCACACTTTAGCGAAATCGACAGCATAATAGAATAAAACATTTTCCCTGCCCATCGCCATTAAATAGCCAACCAGAGAAAACTTCCAAGCTATATAGATGACTACGGCCACGAAACCGTCACAGCCTAACTATAGCAGGAGAAAAGAGCCACATCATGAGCCATCACTATGTAATGTACTTCTCATCTAATCTCCCAGATGTCTCAACCCCAGCAGCGTCTCGACAGGCACTCATCGCGCTCATACGTAGCAAGCAACAAATCACGACACTGTCCAAGAAAAATCAAAAGCTCTTACCTATCGCTCCACTCTTCTCCTCCTTCTCTTCCTCCGCATCCTTCATCTCCACCTCCTGAACCTTCTTCTCTTCCTCCACCTTCTTAGCCGCAGCCGCCGCCGCCTCCGCCGCCTTCTTAGCCCTCTCCCGCTCCCTCTCCTTCTCCCTCTCGACCTGCCTCAGCTTCTGCTTCCGCTTCTCCCTCACCGCCCTCAACACCGCCGCGACGTCCGTCTCCGCCGCCTCATGCGCGAGGAAATCGCTCCGCTCGGCCACGAACTCGAAGGCCTTCTCGATGAACCCCAGCGGGCTGGACGGATCGAACCTCGCGCTGAACTCCGCCGCGGCAGAGGACGACGAGGCCGAGGGCTTGGCCTCAGGTTGCTTCTCCTCTTCCTCCTCGAAGTCGGAGATGATCGCCATGGACGGTGAGCTCCGGGATGGATCGAATCGGAGATTGCTCTTCTCTCGCGCTGCGAATCGGATCGCCGGGCTCGGCTCGGCGTCCTTTTGGGGTTTTTAAAGGGTTTGGGCTACGACGACTTGGCGTTGACGGCTTCGTGGAGGACTCCAGAAGGATGCGGTTTTGCTTGTGAAGGGGCCCCCCCCCCCGACTTCGTCGAAATTCCGAAGCGGTCCCCCGGTTTCCGAGAAAGTTTGCAATTACGTCAGCTTTCGTCTTCTGGTTTATAATCTACCTCCCCCAATTTTTGTAACGAGTATTCTTATAGACCTACCCACTAATGAATTAATCTCGATAAGATCGGGATTTAATTTCGGAAAAGTAGGGTCACTCGTGGTGTGGAAAAAGTTGGTGGTGCATCGAGACAATTTTATCGCGCTTAATTGTTTAGGTCTGTTTGGATCGATTTTTTTCTTTTTAACTTTTTACTTAATTTGAATTTTGCTACTCCCACGCGGTTAAACGCTTTTTTTTTTCTTTTAATCCAAAAAATCTCGAAACTTTCGTTACACGACTTACACTCAAAGTGTTGACATGTAAATCCATATATACCATTCTTTTTATTGTTTTTTGAAATCCGAATAATAAAGAAAGCGAGAAATACATGTATGTGCTTATTTAGTGTTTGTTTAAATAAATTAGGTGCTAATACTATAATTCTATATCACACATTATGTATCATCTATATATTAATATGCTTAGATCAAAATTGGATTTTGTCTCACTTTTCGGTTTCCCATTTAACCATTATATAATTGTTCCTCTAGTTGTTAAGCAGTTTCAGCCCTCGATCAGCTAACTGTCCACTTTCACATTTCTGCTAAAAAATTGCACTTGTTAAAATTTTTTAATTGTTCTAACAACGCAATAACTAGCTTCATCTAGTTTGGAATGCTTGCCCCATTTAATTCTCCATCCAATCAAAATTATGAATTTTATTATCGATTTATTACGCACATAAGAATTGAAAACCAACCATGCATGCGAGTAGTTGTTCAACCAAATTCGGTTGATAAACTAAACATGCATAAAAATAATTAGGGAAAAAGTTATGAAAAAAAATTCCAAACTATACCCATCGTGATATCAAACTTTTTTTTATAATATTAAAAACTCCAAACTACGTGCACCGTGATACATTTACTATAAAACTTTATTCTCGTTGACAAAAAAATCCCAAAACTTATACCTATGTGACCCATTTATATATGATTTTTCAGTCAAAATAATATCGTTTTCATTTCACCTAAACCATGTGGGCGCTGTGCTAATACTATTTGCTTTTTGGTGTTCATGTATGCAGATTTTTTGCGGTTTTATTGATAGAACTTTGACGAAGGGTAAATGTGTCACATAGATTCAAGTTTACGATTTTTAGTGTCACAAAAAAAAATTAACGTAATGTGTCACAGTTGACATAGTTTGGGGTTTTTTGTGGCATTTGCCCGTGTAATTATAAAACAAAAGAGAGCCTAATAAGTATATTGGGTTAATAGTATGAAAAACCCCAAACTGGTACACTTATGACAAATTTACCCCGAAATAATTTTTTGACCTTAAAAAACCTCAAATTGGTACATTTGTGATAAATTTACCCTGAACTATTTTTTTGACCACCAAAAACCCCAAATTGGTACACCTATAACAATTTTATCCCGAACTAATTTTTTGGCAACTAAAAATCCCAAACTAATACATTTGCGATAAATTTACTCTCTGTTGGTGTCCATTAATAAATTAGTAAACTTGTGACAAACATAGGGATAAAACCCCCAACCGGTACACCTGTCAACTACCACGTGTCATTAAACTTAACAATTTAACAGTAAAATTTAACGAAAACTAACGTAGGGCAAATTTGTCATATGTCTACTAATTTGGAGTTTTTGATGGTCAAAAAAATAGTTCAGAGTCAAATTGTCACGGGTGTACCAATGTGGGGTTTTTGATGATAAAAAAAAGGGTTAATACCACGAAAAACTCGAACCCAGTACACTTGTGACATATTTACCCCAAACTATTTTTTTTACATAAAAACCCTTTACATCTGATAATTTTACCCCAAACTATTTTTTTGACCACCAAAAACTCCAAACCGAAAACTATTTTTTTTTTTTTGACCACCAAAAACCCCAAACTCGTAAACACAATTTTTTCCCAAACTAATTTTTTAATATTACTTTTTTTATTTTCAATTTTTTTTAGTTTTTCTTTTCTTTTTCCTTTCCTTTTTTTTTTCCTTTATCTTCATTGGACCAACAATGGATTGTTATATTGTAATTGATACCACAATAACGTGACCACGTAACATAAATGCTACATTTTGACCCAAAAAAAAAAACATAAACGCTAAATAAAACTTTTTTTTTATACACAAATTTTCATGCCAATTACTTTTTCTACATTTAAATGTCTCGTGTTTTATTTATTATATATTTCAAGTGATCATATTGATTTATGAATCGCCATACATATAATATCTCTCATCTTATATATAAAATATACTAATTTTGTAAATTAATCTGTTAAATTAAATTGGCAAGCGGGGCGTATAGAAATTGTTGATTAGTTGTACTCCAAGCTTAGGTAACAAGCCTTTCAGTTTGCCTATCCACTTGCACCTAAAAAAAGAAGAAAGACACGACAACAATATAATGCCTTTTCATGGACATTTAAATGTAGAAAAAAGTGATTGGCAAAAATTCATGCATATAAAAGAAAGTCTTTCATTTAGCGTTTATGTTTTTTTTGGGTCAAAATGTAGCATTTATATTACATGTCACGTTATTGTGGTATCAATTATAACATAACAATCCATTGTTGGTCCAATGAAGATGAAGAAAAAAAAAAAAAAGGAAAGGAAAAAGAAAAGAAAAGAAAAACTAAAAAAATTCGAAAAATAAAAAATAATATTAAAAAATTAGTTCGGGGTAAAATTGTCACAGGTGTACCAGTTTGGGGTTTTTGGTGGTCAAAAAAATAGTTCGGAGTAAAATTATCATTACAGTGTCTGGGTTTGGGGTTTTGGTGGTCAAAAAAAAATAGTTCGAGGTAAAATTGTCAAATGTGGGGTTTTATGGTCACAAAATAGTTTGGGAAATGTCATCATGTTACATTTTTTCGTGATATTAACCCTAAAAAAATGGTTTAAGATTTTTGACTAATATGGATTTTTCGCGATATGAACCCTAAGTATCTCAATAGCAAAAAGGGCTTCTCCATTTGACTTGGGCCCCCTTAATTGTAGCCCTCAAGTTATACTCACAAGCTTGCCCACCGAAGAAGCCACGAGATGAAAATAAAGCCCTTTTATTGCAAACCTTAGCCAATGAGTAATATGAACATGGAAGCCCATGAAGAGCAAAAGAGGCCCCCGTTTCGGGAAGTGCACGAAATCGGCTCTGTTTCCCCCTGTTTTCGCGTCCAGAAATCTCGAAGTGGCGAGACCCCATTTACATCTCATTCGTCGGCTATAATGTAGAGCCTCAGTAATAATCACAGCTCTTGTCATCGATTCAGCCATTGTCGAATCTCTGCCTTCGTCCATTGAAGAGGTAATTTCATTTCTCGTTTCTTCTTCTCTTGTTTCGGTGAAATGTAAAACCAAGCGGTGTTCATGTAGCCCATGTGAAAATAACCGGAGATCTCGATAGAATTTTGGTGATTCTTGACAGATTTGTGGTCCTGATACTGATATTAGACGGAAACACAACTTCGATTTCATGACCAGATTCAGTCACTTCGGTGCACGTCGATTGTTTGATGAAATGCCTCCTGAGAAATGTCGATGAAACGATTCCCAGTCCAGTTCAATCTGAAGAGTTCCTTAACATAGATTACTTGTTACCGGTCGGTCCATTATTATTCAAATTCGATCCTTATTGTGATTCGTTATTATCAAGACCACATCCAAACATGAAATTTCTGTGATCTCGCTCCATGTCCCGCTTACGTTCCTGAGAAATAATGATTGGAGTCGACGAACGGTGGTCAATCTCGTGAAATATTCACGTAAGTTCGTCTCTCCAATTCGTGCTCTGAACAGTTTTACCATTCCCGCGGTCGTGAATATACTGGATGGGCCCAGTCACCGGAGGGAACCGGTAGTCGAGGTCCGGCGACGGACGTATGTGATCAGCGGTGATGGATAAGTTATTCTCGATTTGACGTTTGAGAGCGTTGATTACTGGTTAAGCTGCGCATGTTTTGGGGTTATTGTTTCGTTTTAGGAGTACTTAATCTGTAACGGGAAGAGGACGCCTGTAGTAGTAAGAAGAAGATACGAAGTGAAGATTAGGCTAAAAAGAAATAGTAAGATGGGCTTAATTGGGCTTGAGGTGAGAGCCTGTTCGTGTCCAGGGCCAAAGCCCGTGAGACCCGAGTTGGCCCATGTTCGGATCCGGCCCAAAGCCCCTGCCCGAATCCCTATTTTCAGAAAATAACAAAAATTCGAAACATAAAAATTGAAAGTGGTTAGAAATAGAGACCTTGATTAATTTGTTAAGTTTTGGCACTAGGCTTAGCTTAGTTTCATTTAGTAAGCATACATTTAGTTTAGGGGTTTTAGTGAATACCCTTGATATAGCTTAACTTTGGTAAATTGATTTTTTAGATATGAAATTGGGTTCAGTTTAAGCTTAGCTCATGGGGGTTGCTGTCTTAGGGCTTAATAACAATGCCATGTTATACTTTTGACTAACTCGTATTAGATTACTTTAGTGCACTCTATCTTTTAATTCTTCTTAGGATGATAACACAAACAGCCTCTGAATTTTGGCTCATCGTGTAATGTGATTTTTGAACTTTCAATTTGTTCAATTAGGGGTGTCAATGGATCGAGTCTTGTTGATACCCAACCCCACCCAAAAATAAAAGAAAACACATTTTTGTGAATCGACCCGAGACTTGAACCGTATGGAACCCTAGCTGAAAAACTAGTGGAATCTGGTAGGGTTATGGGTTTTATTTTTTTAACACGCCAAACCTTTAACCCACCTCTTAAAATCCAGTGAAGACGCTTGATAAGGAAAACACTAAGCACACATGCCTCCCTAGCTCTCTTCCTCCTTGTTCCTAAAATTTTCAAACCCTAATAACATCAGCAAACTTAAAAATTCCTCTATCCGAGCACCAGCCTCTGCCCTTGAATGCCTGTCTCATCACCTCCGGCCACCGTCTCTCACCATCAAGCTCCGCCACGCCATTTTGGCCGCCATTGCCGCCACCAATGAGAAAACCTCCTCTCTCTCAACCACCCACGGCACACGAAACTTGGCATCATAGTAGCACCACCTATTGAGGCTCGACATGTAAATCTTGAAGCTCGAAGACCAAATCTGGCAGCTCGATGGGCCATGGAGGCGCCAACCCTCTATATCTAGAGGCGACGGCTCCTCCATGGTCATCGAGAATGGATGGCGAGGCCGAGGTCTAGGGGGGAATGGAGGACCCGTCGACCTTGGTAGCGATACATCAAAGAGAGATGATAGGGGCCAAAGGGGTTGGGGTCTCGCTAGAGAAGGCAAACTGCGTTGAATGGTGCGGAGGCCATGATGGGTGTTGGGGGCGGCGATGCACAGGATTTCTGCTGGTTCCTTAGCATTGCTACGCATAGCGTTTGTCCCTTTCCCACAATATCATGTGGGCAATGCAACTTTATTTAAACATGTTTTGACTAGGTTTGAGTACAAACATGAACCGAGCCAAAACAATGACAATACCCATTTTAGAGCCGTATACCCGAACACAAACAAAACCCAAACCGGAGGACCCAAAAATTTCGGGTTGGGTTGGGTCGGTTCATGTTCGGGTTTGGGTTCGGGTACATGATTTGGCTTTGATATCCCTATGTTCAATGTAGTATTTGAACTTTAGTCTAATATTCAATGTGATCCATAAATTTTTAATTTGTTCAATGTGATCCGCGAACTTTTGGTGCATGTTCAATATAGTCCATGAATTATATGAAAATATTTAATGTAGTTCCTAAATTTAAATTAATGGAAAATTACATTAAACATTTTCTTATAGTTCAGGAACTAAATTGAATAAGTACCAAGTGTTCATGGATGATATTGAACAAATTAAAAGTTCAGGGATCACATTGCACATCGGGTTAAAGTTTAGTGATTACATTATTCATTAGGTTAAAGTTCATGGACTATTTATGTCATTTTCCTATTCTTCTTTTATTAATGTTTTGATGAATTGGTTGCAACCTTTTTATAGTGCTTTTGCATCATGATTTGCTTGTTCTAGTTAAATGGTTATGTTACATTTTTAGGATTATAATAAACACAAAAATATAGTGCATGGACACTTAATGGATAGATATTTAGGACTTATAATTTGGTAAAAAGACTATGTGGATACTTAGTTAACAAATTAATTAAGTTAGGGTACCGAAATGGCATTAGTTTGAATAACTAGCGTAACCAAGTCCCCAACCCTAGAATTCTTGTTATGTAGAAAGTAAGGTATCCTCCCGTGCCTTACTTGGTTTCTAGCCAATCCCAATAGGCTAGTGGCATCTTTTATAAAATCCTTATAGGCTAAATCGAATCACAATGAAAATCCCAAAACGTCACGCAAGGTAAGAGTTTGGCAAGAACCGGCGCCAATTGAGAACCATTGATTCTTCACTCGACATTATCTCTAAACCTATTTTCCCCAAACTGCTACGGGAGGGTTGCGACAGTAGTGCGTACATGAAGAATAGTAAGCTTATTAAGTCAAAACTTCTAGCTTATTAAGTCAAAGATCCTTTCCATCCTACTATTACTCTTCCTCCTAATAGAAACATTATCAGTTGGAAAAATATCTGTTTATTTTTGGAATGAGATATATTCTTTTAACTTTCGAATTAATAATTGAAATAGATATTTTTATCTTTCATATTCTTATATTACAAAGAAAAAATCATACGTACTAGCCAATATAGGAGTCTTTTTTAACGAGTGCCATAATACACTTAACAAGTATATACTTAATGACAAATGTCTTTATTTTTAAAGCATTAATTATACATGAAATGGGAAAGTAGTGTATTGAAAATTATAATTTTTCTTTGTTTGATTACTCAACAAATGTCATGGAGGCACTTGTGAATGAATTCCTTATATTAAAACGCTAAAATTCTGTATTAATTTGATAATTTTGAAATTTTGAAATTTTAAATTAAGGAATTGAAAATCTATAATTTGCAACCTTAAGCTTAGAGCTATCAGCAGAAGGGGTGCCTTACTTTTATCAGGCCCGAAGCCAAAAGCAAGGTACTTCAATTCAATTCAAGGCAGATCTTTCTAAAGAGAACTTTCACATAGCATATATGGGAGGTTACCAAGTACTAAACATCGAATTATATACAGCTCAAGAAAATATTTGAACTTTGAGGTTATGTTTGTTTCACAAAAAATGAATGGTTTTAGAAACATTTTCCTAAAAATGATAGGTTATATCGCTTGAAATAATTAGTCAATGAAAAGTATTTTTATCAACAACAACCTATATCTAAATATTTCATGGAAGATGAATATTTTTTCGTTCATTCATTTTTCCAAATTATTTATTTTTGGCAAAACAATTGGAGCCTGAATATGAATAGTGGTTCTCGTGTGTCTTTTTTATATACACATTGTAAGATGTTTGTACGTCGTTGGTTCAGTAGTGAGCGGAAAGCTGATAGTTGGTTCCAAAGATGAACTCTCGCATCGTTCAAAAGATAATTTATAAGTTTTTCAAGTAAATACTAGTGTTGAGACTAGCGCTACTCACGTGCATTAAAAAAAGAAATCATTTTTTTACGGAAATTGGGTGATTATGTAATCGAGTGGATCTAGTATTGGCCAGTGGCTAGTCATCAAATTTGTGAATTGGTGGTTACTTTGTGAAAATAGAGTAACAGATTGCTTTTATTATTACATATTTTGATGCAAGGGCAATAATGAAACATGGAATAACCGAGAAAAATATATGTTTGACGATAAATATATAATATAGGTATAGAAATATACGTGGACCAATCACAATTTTATCATCAAAAGGAGCCATCCTTAATTCTTGATCAATCTCATGGTACCTTAGGCGTGTGGATGTGTACTTAACTTGCGGGAATAAAATGGAAGTCACGAGTTTCAACTTCAAGATGAGCGACACAAGAAGAGATTCTACTAAGAAACGACTTAAAAAATGCAAAAGATGATATCTGGTGACTAGTTGACGAGCCCCCTTTGAATCACTGCATCCTTGGCCGATTGAAGAGCCGCTCCAATATCGTCGCAGAGCTGGTCAGGATCCGGAATCGCGCCCTCGTCGACCGCTATGAGCATCGTCATCTTCCTGATGTAGCTTATGAAGTGAATCGACAATGTCTGCGCACCAGAAAAATGTAGCACCAGCAAGCACAGATTAATGAATTTTTTGCAGGGAAAGAGAAGATCACGTTTCAACTATCATGGCAAGAACTAGTCAATGATGTATGCTTACGCGTGGGTAACCGTAAGTGCCGAAGGCAATGTAAGTCAAGGGATGCCCTAAATAATCCACCTCTTCCAACGATCCGACCATGTTTGTGTATGTCATCGTCGTGTTCGAGAGTATTCTGTAGTACAGTGCAGCTATTGCCTGCCAATCATGTTACCAGAAGTTCAAACTTCGTGCGATTCTTTTTATGTTTTGGACACAGTTTGTTCTTTCTAGCTAGGAACACATAGTACCTTAAAGCCAAAGTATTTGAGGAGGATGCCCGTGATGTACAAAGAGAAGGAAGCTTCGAGGGATGATTTCCTCCGATCCACAGCGGATTTCACATTGTGGATATATTCAAGAGGGTCATTTCGCATGGCTATGGAGAAAGGGAGGAGGAGATACCCGACCTTAGTACCTGTCACAACCTTGATTTTCTTCTCATCCTCAGTATGAGCCAAAGCCTGCTTAAATTGCGCAATAAACCAAGACATGAATGGTCGACCAATGACCAAATGGAGATGGGGTTGGTCCACATAATCTATAAACCATACAATATTTCATCGAGATTATGGTAATAATGTTCATCTTTGTGTCCAGTGGAAATATGTTTTGTACCTTTGATTCGGTGGGTGGTATTCTTAAGTTCACGTAATGTGTTGCCCTGAGAAGTATATCTTTGGGAAGGTTGTCCTTCTTAGCTGATGCACTGGTAACTTTGTCTTCCTCTCCTGCTGGTGTACGTATGAAGTGATTAAAAACAGCCCGTAGAGCGGGATCCATCATACATCCCACAAGAACAATGCATGATATACTTGATCCAGACTTTGTGCTAATAACCCAAATTGAGATAATCCGATATGGTGGAAGTGGTTCTTTAACACGAATGTTCCACGTTCAACATCAACCAGAACTGTTAGCAAAAAAGGGGAAAGTAAGATAGACCAACCATATCTTCTGTTGAGATAGTGAGAAAGACCGGCTTCTGTTATTCCAAGCAAAACATCGTTCACGGTCTGATTGGCGTATATCATCCGTGGGCAGAATAGCGCGAAATGTTGCCAGGGAGTTTGCATGGAAAAAGGTTTAAGAGAATGAGATTCTTGCACGACCAAATTGATATAAATTAGCATTGGAAACAAAGATAAAAGCACGTATGACTACACGTACCACGTTCATGGCATTCTTCACTAGCTTTATGTCATCCAAAGTGAACGTCCTCCGGACAAACCTCTTAGGGTTGAGCTCCACCCTCACGCCTCCTTTGATTGGCGTCTCCGTGTCTTTCAGAAAGAGTGCCGTTGCCAGCCACAAACAAACACCGACGAATGTATTCCAAATCATTTGCAAACTCAATCGCGCCATATTGAGGAACCGTCGCCAAAAACCAACTCTCTCGATTTCTTTCTTATCCTTGAGTGACGACTTATGAGGTAGAGATGGTTTACGGTGAGAGCTGGAAAAGAGATAGGACATAAGAGAAGCGCCGTCGCCGATGGAGTGATGAGAGCGGAGGATGATGATGGCCTCGGCATCAGAGGTCTGCAGGTTGAGGAGGTGGAGCTCCCAAAGCGGCTTGGACAGGTCCATGGGGGTCATTGTGAGGTTGGCAACGTAGTCTTCCACGAACTTGTCCGGAGATTTGATGTTGTCAGGGTCTATACTCGGGACGATCACGTGGTTATCTACGTCAATCTTGGTTTTTCGCCATTTCATCTCCCCTCGCCTTTTGTCATCCATGACCTAACACAACAGTTCTCTTCACGTTGACATTGATCATCATATTTGTTCATGTTTCATCTTGTTTGTGCAAGTAGAGGGAAAATGTTTGTCTGATTATGCTAACTAAAAAGTAATATAATGAACAAACAAATTTTAGAGTCCTCTCTTATCAATTAGTTAAGGGACTTCTATTCCACACATTAACGTCGAGAAAAAACCCAAGTTCGACAAGGCGATGGTACTTGAATTGATACGTGAATATAACGAAATTTTCATTCGCAGTTCTTTTAAATTCGCGGATGGTTGGGAGGAAATTATCCCTGCCATAACCATCACGGCTTATTTGCATATTGATTTACCAGGACAGTGGAGAAGTGAGGATGCAGAGGGTGCTCTAAGCCAGCTTTGATGGCATCCACGTTCAGCTTCGTTCGACTCCCCAACATCGATACGACGCAGCAGTTCAATCCAGGGGCATGGAACAGACGAGCTTTCGGACTCAATGGCTCATCGTCTTCCTCTTCGTCCACCTTCTTCACCATCTCTTGCTCTATCTTGATGGGGGAAAGATCAACATGGACTTTGCTCATTCTCATCATCCCTGATTCCTCTGAGTTCGTCGTCTTGCTGTCAAATGGTGCAAGTAATCGCTCTTCTCGGCAAAAATTTGCTCTGCACTGACTTATATAGAGCTGGAGCTTCCAGTAGTGTTGAGCCCACCTAGTTTGCTTCATTCCTAGAACCGGACAATTGAGGGAGTCCTTTCATTCGCTGGGCATTAATCAGATTAATGAACTCATTCACTGCTGTACGGGTATGCTAGCTCCAAAGTAGTACCTGGTCTTAGCCGTTCCTAACTTCTGGTGAGGAGGTAATAACTGCGATTGATACGTCGGTGTAGGCTTGATTAGGCTCACCCATAGAAAGATCGGCTCCCTTTTTGTCCTTCGCTGTGAATGGTGCATCGGAATCGCAAGCTGGTAACTCTATAAGTAGACCCCTAGCTTGCCTTTTGCCACTCTAGTATAAGGAATTGATGCGGGAGCACTGGCTGCCGTCTATCGACTCTCAGGTTCAATTTCGACCTTGTCGATTGATCCGACTCAATTTTTATTCGTGCGCGAAAAGACCAATTTTGGGCACAACTCGATTCGATGGGTCCTTGCTTGAGGATGTTGATTCTACAAGGAGTTGTTGATTTCCTTTTGTTGCCGATTTCGAGGCTACTAATCTGACTACCTAGCAATAAGAAATTGTTTTGGTCGATTGCCATTGCCGAAGGTGTTTGTTCCATTTCCAAGGCTGGTTCATGAATTTGGAAAAGTCAAAGTTTAAATTTCTTTGTGTTTTAATTTATTCTCTAGTTCCTAGATCATTATTGGACTTTCTAGTTCCTATGTCTTTAATATTAGGGTTGTTCCCACGTCTTTAATGTTTAACTAGTTCCCATGTCTTTGTAGTTCCCATGTCATTACATGTTTGGCTATTTCTATACTTTAGTTCCTCTATAAGTAGAGGTGTAATCTCATCCATAATACGGACAAGACTTGAATATTGAGAATATATGAGGTTATTCTCCATGTGAGCGAAATTCTATCCCGGTTCTTTATCCTGGGAATGTGAATTCTTCTTGGTGTTAAATTAAGAAGCCCTTTATTCTTGATTGATGGTTATCCTTCAAGTCTTGTTGGTGAGTTTCTTCTATCCCGAAATCCTTTATCAACCTTGTTGGTGAATTTCATTATCTTTGTCCTTAACTAGTGACGCATCCTTTAAGCCTTGTAATCCATCTTTCATCTATCACACACCATTCCATTATCGCTCAAAACACGCTCGCCGGGCCTGCATCCGCATGAGGAATGTTTCTAGCTAGGGAAAGGATCAATATCTAACTTGAAGACCTTCTGCAAAGTGGCATGAGAAGATAAAAAGGTGAATTTATTTGACCGAAGTTGTGGCTTTTTATCACAAATTGACTCTAACTGAAGTTGCTCAAATGGATGATTAATTTGGGATTACAGGGATCTTATTGTGGAAGTCAAGATGCTCTTGGTTCAGAAAGGATGGAACGTAGAACTCGATTAGATTCATTTCAGTTTCTATGACATCCTGGCAAATACCGCATGGTTTTTGGTTCATGAATCAATCCGCACAACGAAACAGAGAAAAAGAGTACTAACAAACAAGGGATTAATGCACTGGAAATTTCAAAACTTGCTATGAAAATGCAATTAAATCATCAAACTTATAAAAGGTGCAGTCAAGTAATAAAATTTATCAAATTTGTGCAATCGAATCTTTTCATTAATTCCGTCAAACTTGGCTAACGGAAAATGCTAACGTGACTTTTTTTTTAATATTTTCTTTTTCTCACGTGGCGATAATATAGCTAAAACATGAAACATAAGCCTTAAACAACATCATTTTGGTCCAAATCTGATTTTTAATACAAAATTTATTTATATTAATTAAAAAAATAAGCTAAATTAAAAAAAAAATTAGTGGGGGCTAGGAATCAGCCCTTGCCGTTGCCACCCCACCATTGCTGGTCCGGGCCCCGGCCAGTGGCCGCGACCCTCACTGATGCTAGGGGAGCAGATTGGGGATTCGTTGGCAACCGGCAACTCACAAAGTCGCTTCTGACCCCATTACTCACAAAGACTTACTAGCTCGTGGACGATCCGGCGTTGGACGATTTGATTTCGCGAAATAAGGATGGGACAACTTTCATCGTGTGGCGGCCAACGAAATTAGGGTTTTCATTTATCTTATTTTTAATTTAATTTAAATTTAAATTTGCATTAAAAATCAGATTTGGACCATAACGACATTGTCTTAGCCTTATATTTCATGTTTAAGTCACATCAGTATATTCTATTATTCAAGTTGGGCGGAGTTAACAGAAGGACTCGATTTTATAAATTTGACAAGTTTTAGAACTTGATTATATTTTTTTTATAAATTTTAAGATTCATTTGTACTTTTGTGATAAATATTAGGACTTTTGGTGCACTTATTATCCCAACAAACAATTCCAAGTATGAAAGTCTCCTGACATCGAGCAACTATACGTGTAATATTGAAACGTCACAGCTGCGCAGGAGGTGCGAATACATCTGAATCACTTACGCCCGATCGAGATATGCATTAGCTCCCCACTTTGATTCACGCTAAAGTCAATAGGTAATCAAATTGGTTGGGAAATATTCATTGAGGTTTGGATCTTGTGAGCTCACAATGATACACAGTACATACTCTAATTACTTTAAGAACTTTAACTTCGACCAGCACATGCCATCGAATTCACCGGCCAAACGTGCACCTGACTTGTCAGAAACTATTAATGTTGGTTGCCTTTTGAATTCGGCTCTCCTTCTGCATCACATGGCTGATTTATGCGGTGCGCATTGACTTGCAAGTCTTTCTTAATGTTCAGTTTAATTCGCTAAAAAAGAATAATTTAAAAAATACTTTCATGAACATCATCATTTACCTCGTTTAAAATACTTAGTTTATAAAAAAATATTTTCATTACTAAATATTTCCGTGGATAATGAAGTTAGATTTTATTTATTTTTTTTGTCAGCGATACAAGCGATCGTTTTCAAGAAAATATCGTCCAAATCATTTATTTTCCGCAAAACAAATACGTACCGAGTTTTGTGAAAATTGCCATGTTCTCACTCTTCGACAGTCATGAACTCCTGTGGCCTCCATAAATACAGGAAATGGGGGAGGAAGAAGCGGCATTGCTGCAGAAGGAAGCCCCCCCAAGAGTGATTCTACACATCTTTTACATTTCACCTGTAGCAGGTACTGTGTGTGCTGCACATTTCTCTCTTCCGTAGTAATGCACATCTGACCATTCCAATTTCTTAATAAAACAAGTCTAATTGCATTTGGGTCGCTCTCTCTTTGTCATGGAAAACAACATGTGTGAGAATTAGAAGATACTGCAGATTTCAGAAATCAGCAGTCAGGATATTTAGAAAGAAGTACAGATTGTTACACCTTATGCCCCCAGGTTGGTGACAGAAACATAACTAATGTAGAAGCAAAGTAAAATGTCACCGGCACGTATTTACATGATCAGTGGGTTTCTTAAAATTGTCAGTGCACTTCTCCCAACAAACCATTTACAGTATGAAAGTCTCCCGACACCAAGCAATATACGTATAATATTGAAAAAAAAATCGGATTTGGACCAAAACGGTGTCATCTTAACAATATGCTTCATGTTTTATTCACGTTATAGCCACGTAGGAAAGTGAAAATATTAAAAAAAGTCACGTCAACATTTTCTATCAGCAAAGTTGGACGAACTTAATGGAAGGGTTAATTAAAAATAAATAAATAAATTTTAGGTTGAGTAACAATTCTAATCCCAACATTTGTTTGTCTTGTAAAAAAGCACCAATTTTAGGTTGAGTGATAATTTTGGCTCCAACTTTTTTTTGTCTCATAAAAAATCACTAACTTTCACACTTATCCCAAATTTGGCCCACCTTTGACTCTTTCTCTCTCTAAAGTCACCCTTGTTTGAGAAAAAAGGTTATGGTCGTGAGTTTGGCAGATTTCGTCCGTGGCATCTGTCGATGGGTCACTGGCTACAACTTTAGATTACGACAAAACGATGAACTCTGAACAGAGAGATTCAATCTAGAGATCTTTTTTACTTGCCGGTGAAGTAAAGGAGACGAACAGTTTTGCTGTTATTCTTCAAGCTATGGCTCAGAGAAGACAATAATGAATAGTGCTTTAAATCCACTTAGCAAGTCACGTGGATTTATTGCTGATGTGGAATAGTCAAGTTGGATAATCATTGGTTCTAAGTCAAGAGAGGCCAAATTTGAGATTTAAATAAAAGTTTGTGATTTTTTATGAGACAAAAGAAAGTTGGGACCAGAACTATCACTCGATCTAAAGTTGGTGTGTATTTTTGCGAGACAAAAAAAAAGTTGAGACCAGAATTATCACTCAACCTAAAGTTAATACTTTTTTTTTAAAATTAGGCCTTTAATGGAACGACATGATTGTACTAATTTGATGAGTTGTACTTTTTGTAAGTTTTATGACTCAATTGTAATTTGTGACAAATTTTAAGATTTTCAATACACTTACCCAAACAAATAATTTTAAGTATTAAAGTCTCTCGACACCAAGCAATATCAGTATAATATTGGAAAAAAACAGGAAAACGTTACGGCTGCGCAAGAGGTGCAAATACATCTGGATTAATATACGCCCAAACGAGATATGCATTAAGTCGAAAGGCAATCAAATTGGTTGGGAAATATTCATTAAGGTTTGGATCTTGTGAGCACACAATGATATACAGTACACACTCTAATTACTCGAGAACTTTGACTTCGACCAGCACAAGCTATCCTATTCACTGGCCAAACGTGCACTTAACTTGTCAAAGAGAAAATTGATGTTGATTGACTTTTGAATTCGGTTCTCCTTCTGCATCACATGGCTGATTCATGCACTGCACATTGACTTACATGCTTTGTTAGGTTTAGTTTATTTTGCAAAAAATAAAATACTAAAAATAATTATTGCTTGAAGTAATTGGTCGATGAAAAATGTTTTTAATACCAATAACAATTTATATTTAAATATTTTCGTGGACGATCAAAATATATTTTGTTCATTCTTTTTTTATTAGTAATTTAAGCAATCGTTTTTAGGAAAATATTTCACAAATCATTTATTTTTCCATAAAACAAACATATCCATTTTGTACAAATTGCGAAGTTCTCGCTCTCTGACAGTCATCAACTCCTGTGGCCTCCATAAATACAGGAAATGAGGGAGGTAGAAGTGGCATTGCTGCAGAAGATAGACCCCTAAGAGTGATTCTACACATCGTTTACATTTCACCTGTAGCAGGTAACTGTGTATACTGCACATTTCTCTCTTCCTTAGTAATGCACATTTGAACAACATTTCTCTCTTCCATAGTAATGCACATTTGAACATTCCTTTCTTAATGGTACCAGTCTAACTACATTTGGGTCGCTCTCGCTTTATCATGGAAAACAACATGTGTGAGAATTAGAAGATGGTGCAGATTTCAGAAATCAGAAGTCAGGATATTTAGAAAGTACAGATTGTTACACCTTATGCCCCTAGGTTGGTGATAGAAACATAACTAATGTAGAAGCAAAGTAAAATGTCACTGGTACGTATTTACATGACCAGTTGGTGTCTTTGAAATATCACCCCCTTTCTGATGCGTTGAGGTACTCGGTTGTTTTGTTCCTTTTCAATGAAGGTCATATAGTTTTGTTGCATGTGACCGTTTATTCCCAGAAACAGTACCTTCTCTCAAGGGCGTCGGCTGTAATACACCCAAGATGGATGAGTTTAGCCATTCAGGGCCATCACATCTCAAGCGCATTGACTGGTAATGAAATCCATCTAATCTGCCCTCATCTCCAAATTTCTAATTAACCGATGTCAAAACAGTGATCTGACTTTTGAGGATCTTATAGGGCGTATCACTGCAGAGCTGTTGTTGCAAGCTTAGTTAATGGAGTTCACGTGATGGAAAGGGATCGCCAGAGGAGATGGCAGGGATCCCAGGCTCTCGCTCCGTCATGGTGGGAGTTCTTCCATTTCCAGTTATGTCACGTTTTGGTAGATGAGGTTGATTCCACTATCTTTGGCGCCGTTTACAAATTCGTGCTTCCTGATCGGGCAAGAAATGCCCCAGCTTATGTCATCACCCTCAGAGGAGTGATGCTTACGCCGGCCACTTCGGGCATGCGATTCCAAGCTAGTTGCGATGTGTGTCTCGAAAATGCTCCACAGGTGCTCCCGCTTCAAGTCTGCTTTAGGAGTGGTGGAGCATCTCTTGCATTCGGTCCGGGCACCTACTGTGTGGTTGGCGGGGTATGCTCTCGGTGCTGCCATCTTGGTACTCGTGGGTAAGAAGATGGCCAGGAAGAGTTTTGCTCTCAAGACATACCTATTCAATCCACCGTTCGTGACCGTGCCGCTGGGATGTATCAAGTACCGCAACTTAAGAGACAGATTAATGATCCTAGCCAGCTTACTTAAAGCTGCAACTGCCGGCGCTCTGAACCCTCCCAAAAATGAGCCTCTAGTACATGACTAGTTTGAAGTCTTAGCTTGTTGGGAACCCAACCTGTTTGTAAATCCTGAAGATGATCTCCGTTCGGGTTACATAGGTTACTTTGAGCTTCAAACACTGATGGAATTGATCGGAGCAGGGAAAATAGAGATGATCGCAATGCAAAATTCACTGATTAACCTGGCCAGGAGGGATTCGGATGCAGAATCAATTGACACCCTCCCTACGGCTTGTCTCACTACCAATCTGTGTCCATCTCCAGATTTTAAACTGGCGCATGGCATTGAGCAGTGGTGGGATAATTGTACTCAATGTCGGTCCGTGCTGCATAGGTTCTTGCCAAAGGGAAGGAAGTTCGAGACAATTGAAATGCCTCCAAGACACACTCAGCAAGGGCGTGGATGGAAAGTTGTTGCAAAACTGTGAAACGTTGAGCTCCATGCATATGGAATCCTGTTATAACATCATCCTTAATCATTTCTCTTCACTCACTCTGAATTCAACCGAATGTTAGAATTATGTGCTAAAGTGTGATTTGTGTTTGTTATATAAAGAAGAACTATCATCGTCCGTGTCTTTTTCTTCAACCTACTCTCTTGATCAGAGTCCTTAGCATAAAAAGAAACTGAAAGTGGAGTATTAGAAAGAGATGGGAAAGACATTGTTTGTATTAGCAAGAGATCTTTACATGGCTCCCTGCTTCTTGTGGAGACTGGAGACGTATATCAGTGGGAGAGAATATGTCAAATTTCACCAAATTGCTGCTAAAATCGTTCTTAGATTAAATAGCGCGTAATCTCATCTTTTTTCGACAAGTCAGTATATATTCGCGAGGACAAAAAGCAGGAGTGGAAAAGTAACGCGTGATTTCAGTGAGCAAGACAAATGCTCGCCTTGATTTGTGAGAACGCGAATACGATGAAAGATGTCGAGTACTTGTTATGTTTTCCATATACAATCAGCATCAGAAGTGGCTTCTAACAGCTAGCGACCTTCTTAGTTCCTTCACATTCTTTCTTTCGAAATTTTGACCTGCACATGCAATCCGATGTACTGGCCAAACGTGCAACTGAATGGCTACTCTGAGATAGAACAAGAAAAGTTGAGTCTGACTATTTCAACTTATAAGACTTTTGGAAAAAGAATCACAAATGGCATGTGCTCTTCAGCTCCAGTCCCGGCCCCCTTTAGGCGTACCAAGTCAACCATCACAAGGTCTCTCTGTGATGTACTGTGAAACCAGATGCAAGTCTTTCTTGATTGGAGCTTGCGGTTTGACTTGAAAAGCTTTTTAATTCATTGTGCAGAATTGTTCCTCATGCAGACATTCATGAGCCCGGTGTCCTGCGTAAATGCAGGAAATGGAGGCTGAAATAGTGGCGAGCAGCGGAAAGACGCTTAATTGATGACGAAGATTTGAAAACTACAACTACGGTATGCGCCAGAATTTAATTGACGACGAGATATCTGAAACTACAACTAAAGTACGGGAATTAAAAATATTTAAATTGCGAAAAAGTAAAGATAAAAATAAGTTTGCGAGAACATTGAGTTCTTTGATTGATCGGAGCAAACTTTACGAAGAGTATGATGTGGAGTACGATCAGGCTATTGATAGCCCACAATGGACAGTTACATGCAGTGGTTACGACCTTGGAATTCAAATAAATAAATAACTTTTGATGATTACAAGAAGTTGTGTTATCTGCTATTATCTAAAATCTTATCCACAAAAAGTTATAAAATCCCTAAATAAGCAGCAACAAAACATAACTATCAGCGGTTATATCTTTGTGTCGATTGCCCACTTATGATAACTTTGTCAATCAACTTCTCAAGTCTTGATAAAGGTTTTTGTCGATAACTGATGTTGTCAATGACTTTTTTAGTGAGTTGTAGATTCCCTTCAAAGTTGTCAATTGTTATATTCATTGTTAACCAAAATTTGCTACAATCGACTAAGTCTGATAATTGTCGATAATAACCAAAAACTTGGTAATTTTTTGAAGAAAATTACCAAAACAGTCTTAAACTTATTGCAATTATGCCAATTCAGTCCTAAACATTTTTTTGTACCAATTCAGTCCTAAACCTTTTTCATTTGTGTCAATTTAGTTCATCTGTCCAATTTTGGGTGGCTGGCGAATGTTGACGTGACAATTTTTAAAATATATATCTTTATTTTTTGAATTTTTTATTAAATTTTTTTCTTTTTCTGTTTCCTTCATCTATTTCAACCTCTAGCCGGTCGCCGAATCGGCGACAGGCCAAAGGCTAGGGCTGGCAAGGTTGGCCTTGCCTAGCACTGGCGAGGTCTCATCCTTGCCAGTCGCTTCGAGCAAGGCCGACCTTGCCAGTTGTCGGCGAGGTTGACCTCTCGCCAGCGACATCGAGGACGGCCTTGCTCGACCTCGCCAGTTGCGGGCGAGAATGAGCCTCGCTATATCTAACAAGGTCTCGTCCCCGTTGGCCCTAGCCTCTGGCCGATCGCTGCTCCAGCTACCGGCTAGAGGTTGAAGAAGATGATGGACAAAAAAAGAAAAAAAAAAGAAATTAATTAATTTAAAAAATTTAAAAATTATTTTAAAATTGCCACGTCATCGTTCGCGGGCCAAATTTGGCCAGATGGACTGAATTGGCACAAATGCAAAAGGTTTAGGACTGAATTGGCACAAAAAAGGTTTCGGATTGAATTGGCACAATTGCAATATATTTATGACTGTTTTGATAATTTTTTCAATTTTTGGTGTCAGTGAGGTGACCATTTTCAAACAGAGCTATTGGGAGTTATGACAAATTATAGGAACATCACCAGTGATCCATCAAAGAGGAACATGTTTAGCCATTCAGGGACCTCACATCTCATTGTGATTGACCGGTACTAAAATTATGTTGCCTAGCCAAATCTCATCTCCACATTCCCAATAATGCAGATCCTCGAAAGGTAATTGACAATCCGAGCTTCTTGCAGGAACGACACTTATCACCAGAGAGCGACCGCCGTGAACCTAGTTCAAGGAGTCAATGAGGACGGCACAGACCGCGGGCTCTTGCTGCACCGTGGTGGGAATTCTTCGATTTCTATTTAGATCGTGTGCTCGTATACGATTTCGATTCCACCATCTTTGGTGCCATTTTACAAGTTCCCGATTCCAACCCAGCAGGGGGCTCGGCCTTTTGTACAATCTGCCCCGACTTAAGTTGTAGCCTTTAGAGGCGCAATGCCTCAGCAAGCCACAGTGCTAACTGACTTCAAGCTAGACATTATGTGCCTCTCGACAAGCTCCACATGAGCTCGTGCTTCAAGATCGCGCTACAAACGGTGGAAAATCTCTCTCGGTGACTGCTGGCGGGCACTCTCTTGGAGCAGCCTTCCGATACTCGTGGGGAAGAACCTGGCCAGGAAGTGTGTTCCTCTTCAATCCGCCATTCGTCTTGGTCTCATGCAGTGCAATGGTTGAAGCAAAACAGGATGTCAAGAAAAGAGTATTTAATACAAATCAATAGGAGTACAGTGATTATGAAGTAGCTGAATTTGGGGAAAATCGAAAATATTTGTGGGGGATATGATAGCTTCGGTGATTTGGCATGGTTCAATCAGGCTTTACACCAGCATTGTGAAATAATCCTGCGTGTGTTACAACAGTTGATGAACTTGCAAAACGTTTGGATGTTTGTTTACCAGTTTCTATTACTGTCCTATTATTGTCCTCGCAGGTGAGGTGGATCTTCTAGGATTATCATCCATAGCGCTGGACGAGCAGAGGATAATTGAGTCATGGTCCCCGAGAGTTAAATATTTACATGTTCAGCGCCGTCACATCTTACTATTATTGGCTAGTATTTCGACAATCTACACCAATTTCCTTAATCATCAGAGAAAATCTTCTTGTTTTACTGGCTATTTGGAGCATCGTCATTGCTCGAATTTTCATCTGCCACGAGAGTTAGAGCATATAACCTGAATTGTCGTATTCTATACTTCATGCAAGCTATTCACCCTTCAGAGCATCTTGCAGGAATGTCATACATCAGGCCAGAGCGATCGTTGCGTGCCTAGTTCATGGAGTCTGTCATTGAAAAAGACTGCCAAAAGAGGCGGCTGGCAACCGAGGCTCTTGCTCCACTGTGTTGGGAGTCCTTTAAATTCCATTTACATCATGTTCTTACGGACGATGTTGATTCCACATTTTTCAGTGCCATTTTCATGTCCAACCCTTCTGCTTCATCTTATCATTCACTGCTACATAAAGCTCCCAGTACAATGCACTATTGCTTGAAATGAGGTCGGTGCTAAGTAACGTCAATCTCGATCTGATGAGCATCTTCCACGCGCTCCACAAGGGCTCACGCTACGAGATAGCCGCAGAAATAGTCAGAGACTCGAGTCACTTCTGTTGGCATCACAAACGTTTGGTTGGCGGGACAATCTCTAGGATAAGCCATCCCTTTGCTTGTGGGGAAGAACCTGGCGAGGATTGGCTTTCCTCTTCGGACATACCTCTGCAATTGGCCATTTGTGTCCGCGCCGGTCAAGCTGATCAAGAACTGCGAGCTGAAAGCTGGCTTTTGATTCGTGAGCCGCATGATCAGACCAGGAGTTCTCAACAGCATGAGGACTTATAGTGACAATAAGCCCATGATAGATGGACGATTTGAAGGTTTGACCACATGGGTCCCCAACCAATTTGTGAACCCACATAATGACACATGCAAAGGCTAGTCGTGGAACTCTGAGCAGACGAAGAGGATCGAAGAGATTGGAAGAGGAGGAGGGACAGAGAGAGTTGCTACACAGAGTTCACTGATCAGTCTGCTTTTATTGGCAATGAGGAATGAGGATTCGGAGTTGCAGGACATCTTTCCTTCAGCTCATCTGAGCATCAATTTGACTCCATTTCTTTAGCACAGTGCAACCCCTCAGCCTCGGACAGTGGCGGAGCAATGGTACCCCAAATCAGTCAACTTTTCATGTTCCACGAAGAAGGGAAACTGTTTTTTATTTTAATGTCACGATTAGTTCGTGGCTTGAGAGGCAATTTAAAAACATGTGAGGCAAATAGTAATCGTGTCAGATAAGAATATGCGGAAAAGAAAATTAAATACTTTCTATATAGTTAATAATGAAGACTAATTGACATAGATATAAGTTTTACGTTACTATCTAAGGTAAGAAATAATTAGAAGCAAGAAAGCATACACAATCTGAAAAGATATATGTACCATCTGGAGAGATATGGAGAATCAAGAGAGATATGTTAAATCTTCTAACATGTCCCTGATATTAAGATAGATGGATTAAGAATTTAAAAAAAAAAAAAAAAAAAAGATTCTCAGTTGGATGTGCCTAAAGACGTCATGGTCTAGTAGGCTACGCGAACCAATTCGATCAACTGACTTGCACAAGAGTTTGACATGGCTGCTCACATAGCAAGCTACACGACAACAAAGTAACGTGGTTACAAACGTGATAGATACACGTTTGAGTTTGACGTGGGTAGGGCTACACAACATCAAGCTGACATGGCAGGCTGCAACAACCAGCTGACGTGGCAGATGCACGTTTGAGTCTAACATGGACAAACTACACTACAACATGTTGACGTGGTTATTGACATGGCAAGCTACTTGACATAGGTTGACATGGCCGCTAATGTGGAAGATACATGTTTGAGTCTGACTTGGTGTAGGCTAGGTGACAACAGACTAAAATGGGCCACAGCTATTGACAATGTCACCATCAAAGGAGATGAACAATGTTGAGGATCAACAGGAGAGAAAGATATGAGTAATATAAGAAACAGAGAATCGTATAGTTTTTGTTTATTCAGAAACAAAGAGTATATTAGATATTCATAGGTTTTACCCTTTGACTATTTGTGGTAACAAGCAATTACGATCAATCAAGGATATGCACAATTAAGCAAGATATCTGTATTGAAAGCACGCATCTGATGCCTATTAATTGCTTCACCACACAAACACTATAGCGTGAGACTTTCTAACACAACTTGCCTTCATGTGAGAGCTCAATATTAGAAATGCTGTTGATTTAGATATTCTTCTGTCTCAATATGTCTTAACTTGAATCTCCACTTTGTTGTCTTGTGAGGATTGCAACTCCCATTTCATCCTTAGTCTCATTATCCAAACCAAACCATAAAGATTGTTGCTGGGATCGCGTTGTTACACCACAACACCCACCTTCACTCCATGTCTCTCTCGCCAAATCAAACCATGGAGACAGCCCGGAAAGTGGAAACCGTGTTATCCACAAATTCTTTCATTGAGATATTCACCAAACTTTGATACACGTTGAGAATGGGTCATTAATGAACCATCGGCTTTGATACCAATTGTTGTGTAAAACAAGCGATGAAACATTAAGATAATTAAAACAAGAAAATAAACCAAACATCGGATTAACGTGGTTTGGTCGATGGAACCTCCTTTACTAGAAGAACAGCACAATATTCCGCTATAGATCAAGCCATACAGTGACAAATATAATCACACTCGATCTCTCAAACATTATTAATATTTTCCTAACTCCCAATTACACCTATTAATTAACGTAGTGTTTGGCCTTCACAATTCCTAATAAATAATCTCCCGATCTCACAAAGGAATTCACAAATCTTAGCGCAAAAATTATTTGCTTCAACACTCCCAGATTGCTTTAGCTGTAATTCATGAAGAAGTCAACTCTTGGAAGCTCTTCACGAGGAAGCACAAAGAAGACCCACTTCTTATATATAGAAAGAATTGGATAAGAAAAGCTACTCAAACTAGGAATCCATAGCTAGAAAACCTACTCAGATCAGATTTCCTTTACGAACTCGAACTTAAGACATAATGTTAACAATATTCACAATTCCGAGAGAAATGGAGGATGAATGAAGATACGGTGAATCTCCTAAATATATTTTGAACAGTCTAAGAGACACATATGTAACATATTCGTTGAACTGCAAGTGTCCCATTGCAAGACATGAAGTCCAATCCATGGGCTTACCATTACACTGTGGAAATTCAGTGCAAAAAAAACATGTGAATATCATTACCGGTATCACCGTAGCCCACTTGGCTTCAGGAATCACTTGCTGCCTCCTGTTGGCCAATAGAAAACTTCTCAGCAGTGTTTTGGAAAGCCATAACCCCCGGATCAACCATGGCGTAAGCCCGGAAGAGTACTAGACCCTTGAGGACCTTTTAGGCCTTGGGCCAAATTTGGTTCTTTCGTGTTAATGGGGTCGAGCAAGTAGCTGAAGCAGAGGCACATCGGACCCCAAATTGGACAAATTCGGCTAGTCCGAGCCCAAAAATTTGTTAAAAATCTCTTTTGGGCCTCAAAAGGCAGCTACCATTGTCTGTCGATGCAGTGTCGGCTATACCGACCTGAGCGCCACGGTACTACTCACAGCGAACTGGATTTGATTTACGGGACGCTTGAACCGACCGATTGACAATAACGTGCTCTTTTTTGTTGCTTTGTTGCTTTGTTGCCGTTCAGTTCCAAGTGGATGTCAAAAGGAAGCATTGACATTACGGGGTGGCGCCAAGTCTTGCCATGTAGGGCAAGGCCATAATGGCCAAAAAAAAAAAAAACAGACAGTATCAACATCATGATCTTGGATTTGTCCACTAATTATTGGAACCTCCCAAAGGATGCACGCCAAGAGTTTCTCTTTTTTCTGAGGAAAATCAGATGGAGAAATCTCTTTTTTTGTCCCAAGGTATACATAGATTGTGTGGCTATTAAGCTATTAGAACAAATGACTTGCTGATTATGTTATGTATACACACACCCATTTAAAGTCCATTGTCAAATTCAGTTGATTGGATTGACAGCTGCTTCTTTATCTTGTGTTTGAACGATAATCTCCCCCTAGTCACAGTCCCCCATTAAGTTCAAAAACCCTATTTAAGTGCCCGGTTTTGAGCCCGCATCGTGCCCATAATACAAAAAAATCTGGCGTAGCACCTTCGTATCGTGACCTTGTGGAAAACAAAAAAAAATTATGAATTTATAAAAAGATGGGTTTTCTTCATTTTTTTTTCACGAGGATAATAACGGGACACGGTAGGAACCCTAGATAAATGACTATACAAAACCAACATTGTACTCACCTATATGTCATTGGAACTAGGGTACGATAAAAGATGTCCAGTACTTGATTTACGTTTTCAACTAGAATACAACATCCTCATCATTGTTGATTGCATCCCCCATTGAAATCTGCTTGCAATGTTGACTGGAGGTGGTGGGGGTATCGAAGACTTCAAGTCACATTAAAAATAAATGTGGACCTCTAATCATATTATGGCCAGTTGCTATCGACCTACATAGAGTGTAGGTCAGGGGAAAAAGGATGTCAACACTTGCTGGCATTTGATATAATGTGTCATGAATATGTCAATTATGTACAATGATAGCGTTGGGAGTCCAACACCTAGCACTGCTAGTGGAAAACTAGTGCCTCATATCACTAAGTACTAAAAAAATTAACATATGTATCATTGGAGAAGTTACATGATCGGTTCTAAACTTATTGAACGAATGCCAATTCAGTTATAAACTTTTCAATTTTATCAATTTAATCTTAAACTTTTGTGCGAAATTCCACTGTAGTCCTTCTAATCAATTTTCTCCGGAGATTGTCAACATAGCGATCCAGTCATTGCTAGTCGTCCTACGTGGCATATATCGTCATATTAGTGATTTTTGACGAAAATTGGCTAGAAGAACTGCATTGAAATTTCATACAGAGGTTTATAACTAAATTGACGAAATTGAAAAATTTGCGACTGAATTGACATCCGTATAATAAGTTTAGGACTGATTTGACAATTTTTCTCAAATGACGGGCATGCTCCGGATGTGACCAGAACATGTTTAGTGATAAGGTTACACTACTAAGTTGGATTAGTGGGCATTCTAAGATGTAAACATCAAGATCAGTGCTTTTTCTTAAGGTGCCCCTTTCATCTCATCTACATGTTTTAATTGCTTTCTTTTTCAATAGTCCTAAGGACGAGCCCCACATTGAATAATTGCAATCCCACGAGATGAGTGCTTCTCCACCTTCTAAAGTTTATTTCTTTTCATAGGAAAATGAGTAATAAAGAAGAAAGCATGATATCAGCGGGCGGATGCTTGAGAAGCTCATGGCAATGGCTAATCAAAACTGATCTGGTGCTTGAACTTAAAAAGTAGTGGTCCTCCTTCCCAATTAGCCCCAATGCCTATCCACTCCAACTTGAGCATTGGCCATTAGCTTTTGCAACCATCCCAATCATGGTTTAACTCTTCTTCTTCTTCTTCTTCTTGTGAGCATGATGGAACCAATCATGTGGTAATTGAATGAGCAGGACACGAATCACGGCACCTAACAGGTCCATAAGCTCGATTAGGTATGTTAACTCACGTCACGAAATAATTATCTGGTTGGAGAAATCAAGAGCCTTTCGTGTCAATTTGAAAAGTTAGTGGATAGGCTAAATAAATCACATAGTCCTTTGAATAATTTCTAGTTAGTTGAGGCTACAAGACATTAAAGAGTTGAGAAATAAAGGGAAATGCCACAAGTGATTCTTAAACTTTTGCTCATTGTATAATGCGGTGCCTGAACTTATAATTTGTTCAATGTGGTCTTTAAATTTTAACCCGATGTAATACTGAACATATTTATATAGTTTATTGGACTATATTAAACATGTATCAAAAGTCTAAGAATCACATTGAACAATTTAAAAGTTCATGGACAATATTACACATTGATCTTAAGTTCATGGACCACAGTACATATTGAATCAAAATTTAGGAATCATTTATGTCATTAGCCCAAGAAATAATTATGATATAAGTTGCTCAACAGGATCATGTGGTCTCGCATGGGGGCATGGCTATGTGTGCCACCCACCGCCACCCATGGGAGGTATGCACGTGCCTTGTTGCATCGGTTCGTGGCCTCAATTCATCGTTCCTCCATGAACTCGCCATCACCCTTTGTCAACTTGCCCCTCTCACCCGACGCTAGAGAAAAAAGTATGCAGTAGCGTCAGCAAAGCCCGTCTTGTCCCGGGACACGTTGGCTAAAGTTTCGATAGAAAAGGTAAATTTAGACTTGGATGAGGACAATCATGTGGCGAGGGAGATTTTACCCGAAAAAAGCTTTACAGCTCACATTGGCAAAGTTCGTCCTTCAAAGTGAACAATGTCTAGTCTATTTTAGGATGGGTGTTAGAATGGATATTGATAAAGGCGATTATGGAGGCACTAATGATCCCCAGATGTCTCTCCCTTTTCTGAGTGTTTCGATAGTTACGCTAGAGATATCGAAACTCGTTTATAGAAATAATTGATCAAATGACGTGGTAAACTGTAGGGTTGTGCAATCGGACTAATTCTACCATAGAATCGGACTGGACTGCCCTGAAAACCGGTTCGATTCAAGATTCCGAATGAAGAACTATTAGGGAATCGAACTAAATTTGGAACCGATTTCATAAAGCCTAAAAACCCTAATTTTTCTCTTGGCACCTTTTTCTCAATCTCTCTCTTTTTCTTTGTCCTCTCCAATTTCACTCAAATAGTTCACGACTCTCTCTCTCCCTCGCAACTCAACCTCCTCCTCACTCACTCGCGGCTTGCCCTTGCTCATTCGAGGCTCGCAACCCTCACTCGTTCCTAACTCGCATTTACTCGCTTGCCCCGTTCATCTTTTAATTTGAACAGTTTTGTTGTTCATATTATTTACTTGTAAAATATGAAACCAAAAAAAGAATCAAAAGAAGAACAGGTTCCGAAAAAATAAGATAGGTTCCAGAGTCAGTTTTAGGGTAGACATGATAGGTTCTGGATTTTAAAAACTGAGAATCGATTCTAGCAAAGTAAGTTTTTTTTTATCGGGTAGCAACGTAGGTTACATGTTTCAGATCTGGAATATATTCACCCCGAAATTGATTATTCAAACAACGTGGTCAATTTTAATGTTCTAGTAAGAGCCTCCATTATCGCTCCATGGATTAATTTTTCGCACAATATTTTAGTATCGTTAACACTCTTCTTTGGGATTTATTCATTGTAGGAGCAGACTTCACTTATGATAGGAATGAGATTCGTCTCTTCTCCGGACAGAGGGCATTCGTGGTATTTTCGAGAACCCAATGACGATAAACCGACGTCCAACAACTTCCTAGAAACAGAGATCCCTACTTACCGGATTGAACCCGGGGAAAAACATAAATCTATGTCCGGGAAGCAGGAGAAGACGGTCGTGTTATCATCGGAGTTTCGAAGTAATTAGTGTGCTTACGGACAAGCAAAGATAGAAAAAGAAAAAGGGTAAGCTTCTAATATGTTTCCAAGGATAACAAGCAATGTAGGCGAGACAAATTTGGACGACACAAATCAAGTGTATAGTAGGAAAGCCCACAGGGGTCGAACAGCGTAGGTTTCGTCGTCCATTGCATTCGCGACACCACTGTTTGTCGCCAAAAGGTGTCGGTGAAGGGCATAAATACAAGAGAGCCATAAAGCGCGCCCGGTGGTCAATAAAGGCGAAGATCGATCGTCCATCCACCGATTTCATCCGTTCGAATGAGCGACGCTTTGGGGTTTGGATTAAACAAACATTGGAGCGACTTTGGGCGCCGACGTTAATTCATGTCCTGTCTTCTTTTTCTCCCGCTGTTTTCTCTGTTCGAGAAGATGATTATGGAGGGGGGCTGTGCTGTGGGACTTGCTCTTACTGTGGATCGTCAAGTCACGACTGATGTCCGCTGATGTTACTTAAAAGCAACGGGTTGAATCGATTAAAGTAAAGATAATGATAGAAAAAATTCATGAGTGTTGGCTTAATATGTAATGTGATTCATGAACTTTATTCCTAATGTATAATATGATCTCTAAATTTTTAAATTGTTCATTATGGTTCATGTACTTTTAGTATATGTTCAATTTAGTCTTTAAATTATATGAAAATATTCAATATTGTCCTTCCATTAATCCAAGTTTAGAGACAACATTAAACATTTTCATATAATTCAGAAACTAAATTGAACATATACCAAAAGTTCAAGGTTCACATTACACGTGAGGCTAAAGTTCAAAAATTATATTGAACGAATTAAAAGTTCGTGGGCCATGTTATACACCGGGTCAAAATTCGTACATTATTTATGTCATTTTCCCATTAAATTAAGCCTCAGCGAGTAAGGTGGAGCTTTGGATCCCAGGATTGGATAGGAGGCTTGAATTGTCTCGATCACGAAAGATGATTGATCCAAGATGGGGGAAAAAGTGGGCATGGCTTTATGTCATTTGGGGTGTGTGGGGGTCGTCTTTAGTGGTGCCCTTTTGGCATTTCCCCTTTCCAAATCCCGCACTAATTTCGGACAATATTCAAAGGGCGTTCGAACAGGGCATCGTCAATAAGATTGTCGAAACCTGGAAGGATCGATGGATCCACGTACAAGAAAGCGGTGTGTTGATGAGATATGTAGAAGATGACGATTCTCCTTCTTTTTCTTCTTTTTGCAATTTGAAGCTATTACGGAGAGAATAAAAGCTTTTGAAGGACCTAATGTGAGATGGCATCCGAATGACAATCACTTCATATTATTATTAACAGTCCATGTAGAAACTTTTGGTGACAAAGTCACCAACGAGCACATAGCTTTACCTGAATGTTTTTCCGGATCTCATCACGTCATCGCTCGTTTTGGTCCAGATGGGCAGGCATATCGACAATCCATTCTACTGTATACGTATTGTCGGTAAAGTCATGTGCATCTAGAATACGTATACACCGTATATACATACAAAAGTGCATTAAGACATTAATATGTCTAATTCCCATCATATCTGACGGGGGACATGCATACATTCTCGCACTAATAACAAGGGGTATGCACCGGCAGGCGAAACTGAAATGGCCATTTTACTCTCGAAGTTAATGCCTTTTTTTGAGGGACAATTTAATGATAGGAGGGAGGGGATTTTATCCAGAATGCCTTCAAAGCTGCTTATTGGAAGTACAGGAGTCTGAGTTTTATAATGAATTAGATAATATAATTTATCTTCTACACTAATTAACTATACAATTATATATTTTGGGAGTTCCTTGGTGACCAAAGGACAATATTTTCCATTGGGTAGTAGGCAAATTATTTATTTTATTTGATCCGGTCAATGGACAATTACGACTGCCGTAGCGCGAGTACACTGTGTATGGTTGGCGAGGGACCGAGGGTCATCGTTGTCAATCATTAAAATTTTGGAATGTGCACATGGATTTCGCTTGTAGAAGTACTAAGACAAGATATGGGGTCAAGAACGTATTACGCGCTTCGCAAGTCCGACGTCGTGTCTTAAGAGTTGATCTTTATGAAAGCGGCATCTCGTCGTCAATGATTGTACCGTTGATGGAGTTTTTTACCCTTGGCGAATGAAGCAATAGACATATGTTTGGAATCTAAATGCGTGATGTAAAAATATGAAAATTTTTATGGAATTTACATGTCACGATATTTTACATTTAAATCACAGTGATACATGTATGACCATATCATGTTACGGCTAGCAAAAGATTTCTAAGGGCCGTAAGTAATCTTATTATGGGGGAAACATTTGTTTAGACCCATGTCTATTTAGGTGGGGTTTATTGATCACAAGAGTTTCGTATGAAACCCACATGAGCTTCGTACATATTAAGGGTATGTCTAAATTGACTTTCACTTCTCGCTTTTGTCTAATCTAACGTCGTGGTTCATGCCCTTCAAACTTTTGCGAAAGGTCTTGTTGACAAACTAAGTGAAACTCGGGATTGCACTGTTGCAAGAGTTTCTGAAAGTTGACAAGGTACGCATTGTAAGGGGCTTATTTACATCAGATGGAATCCTCTGCACTTCCAAAAACACAATTAATAATGTTTGACAAACGTCACAGGGCCAACCTGTAATGTTCTTCTTTTTTGAAATCCAAACGCTTAAGTGCTGACCTGAAAATTCATATATAATTTTCTAATATTTCTAAAATTCGAGTCGTAATTTGAATTTTGACAAGAAAATAAAAGGTACTCTTTTACTTTTATATAAATAAAAATAGAAGCAAACATGCCTCAAACGATTTTGATCACATCATGAATCACGATACATGCAATTTCGAAATCGATTATGTAGGAAGTGCATATAAATGTTTTCGGCTTAGGATTGGAGGAGTTTGTGGGTTCGAGTTCTGTCCCGGAAAACTTAAGATTTGGGTAGAGTATCGTGACGGTGGTTTATCATGCTGGTTCACTCTAAGCAGCTTATTTATTATAATCATGATATTAGTTATAAATAATGTATAAAATGTTTTCCATATTCTAAAGGGTAGAAATTGAAAGGAAAAATTGATAAATGAACAGTGTGAAAAGTCCCAAGTTGCGTAACTTGACTGGCCTAGAGCTTCAGTGCTACGAAGTAGAAGTGAGCAGACGGAGTGCGATAGTAGTAAGTGAGTAGGAGACAGCTCATGCATCCCGACACAGACCCCTTACCAACCCGCCTCCTCTCTTCCTCCGCCTCCTCTCCTCTTCCTCCACCTCCTCCTCCCCCTCCTCCGCCACGACCTCGACCACCGCCACCGCCACCGCTTCCCTCCACCACCATATAAGAACCACCTCCATCCTCTCACTCTTCATCCCCAACTACACCAACGCATAACACGTCAGAAAAGAACCCACCATTTTTCTCTGTCTGTCCATCTGCCTCTCTCTCTCTGTTCCCCACCACCACCACCACCGCAGCAGCAGTCTCGCCGCCGCAGCAAATGAACTACGGCAGGCTCCAACCCTCCGACCCCGGCGGCTCCGACCGCTACGACAACTCCGACGCCCCCAGCCACCGGCGCCGCGGCAGCAGCAGCAGCACCCTCCGCCTAGTCCTCCTCACCATCCTCTCCCTCGCCATCCTCCTCGCCTCCGCCGCCGCCGCCACCGTCCTCCTCCTCAAGCTCCGCCCCGGCGGCCCGTCCGGCCCGAAGCTCGCCCCCACGAGAGCCGTCTCCCGCGCGTGCGGCCTGACGCGGTACCCGGCCCTGTGCGTCGACGCGCTCGCGGCGTTCCCCGGCGTCGATGCCGCGAGCGAGCAGGACATGGTCCACATTTCGTTCAACGTCACGCTGCAGCGGTTCAGCAAGGCGCTCTACTTGTCGTCGACGATCGGTCACCTCCAGATGGAGCCGCGCGTGAGATCGGCGTTCGACGACTGCCTCGAGCTCCTCGACGACTCCGTCGACGCCCTCCGCCGCTCCCTCTACTTTGTCGCCCTGCGCGGTGCCAAGTCCTCTTCCGGGTCGGCTCAGGTAAGGCCGGGAGCTCGCGTTTCGCCTTGTCAAGTCAGTCAAGTTCCGTCGGGGTTTAGAGCCTGACAGCCCGCCGTTTCGTTTGCGTGCAGGACGTGGTGACGTGGCTGAGCGCGGCGATGACCAACCAGGACACGTGCACGGAGGGGTTCGCCGACGTGTCCGGGGGAGTGAAGCAGCTGATGGCGCAGAGGCTGCGGGACCTGTCGGAGCTGGTGAGCAACTGCCTGGCTATATTCTCGGCGACGTCCGGCGAGGACTTCGACGGCGTGCCGATACAGAACAGGAGGAGGAGGAGGTTGATGGGGAGCTCCGGCGGCGACGGCGACGGAATGCCGGGGTGGCTGGGGAGGAAGGAGAGGAGGTTGCTGCAAATGCCGGCGACGGCGATACAGGCGGACGTGACGGTGTCGCAAGACGGGAACGGGACATGCAAGACGATCTCGGAGGCCATCAAGAGGGCGCCGGATTACGGGACACGCCGGTTCATCATTTACGTGCGAGCTGGGAGGTAAAAATAAACGTTTGTTTTTTTTTTTCTTTTTTTTTTTTTTTTAGCCTTGCTAGTTGCTACTTACATGTAAGCATGTGAATATTAAAATTAATCCCCAAAAAAAAATATATGCACTACTTTTCAGAAATTATATTATTGCTGTAATTTAGCTCGGAATATTATTTAGCATTTTAAGGGGCATTTTTTGGGGCTTGAGTCTTCTCAGTTGTCACTCTCATTGTTCTTCCTCAATTTATTTATTTTTTAATTTATTTTGTTCTTTTCTGGCAAGAAGGTAGAGAGTTTATTAATAATACATGCACATGATATATTTAGTGCATCGAAAGGTATTAATATATTTCGACCAAAAAAATAAAAAGAGGTATTAATATTATTTCGACCAAAAAACAATGGGTGCATATTTTAATTAATTTTTTGTGGCGAGCAAACATTCTTTTATGAGAATTTCGTTAGTATTTTTATACAATTATTATTATTTTTTATTTTCCAAACGAGGTTATGTCATCTCCTTCCAAACTATGTTCGTGATCAATTTTCCAGTCATGCAGAGTGTTCTTAAGGATCCTATTACGCCCCCTCGTGGAACATAAGTTAGTCTCTTTGTACTATGCTTTTAATGAAAAGATAGTGTCAGTGCCTCAATCACTACGCCACAAATTGTTCCCACGATGGATTCAAAGTTAGGCTCGGCTTTCCCCGGCCTGACCCCGGAATCAGTCGGTTCGGTTCTAGGGCCGGTTCTCACGGGGACCGACTCGACACCCGAGTCTAAAAATCGGGAACCTCCTCCGATAGGGTAAATTCCGGGTTCTCGATCCGGGCCTACATGCTCTGGATTCCATCACCATCGGTCCATTAGTACTGATTGACTTCACCGGCCGTGCACTAACACTGCAGTCGCCCTTTGTTTAAACTTTGGAGTCGTGCAATTATGAGTTCCGCTCGTGAACTCGCTGCTTTCTAAGTTTTTTCTACCTTTTCTGACTTTCCACCGAAGGTGACTTAACCAGCTCTCGAAACTTCACTTTGGGAAACTTGTCTCACCATGCATATTGAATTTCGAATGATTGATCCGTTCCTTTTTTCGGGTAGTGGTGGTGGCGCCGGTGGTGCCGGCGGATGACAGGGACGACGCCGCCGCCGTGGCTTTGTCCATTTGTCTTTCCCTTGGCTTTTAACGATGGTCGCTGGATTATGATCTTGGATTTTCGTAATTTAATGATCCAGGTACGAGGAAGATAGTCTGAAGGTGGGGAGGAAGAAAACGAACCTGATGTTCGTCGGGGACGGGAAGGGCAAGACCGTGATTTCCGGCTGCAGGAGCGTCCTCGACAACATGACGACGTTCCACACCGCATCCTTCGGTAATACAAAAAAACAAGAAATCCCTCCCTATTTTCCGTTGCGGTCCCCATATTTTCATCGGACTTTCGTAAGCCAATATCGGATTAAAAAAATAATATTGAGATAAATGCATTGGAAGTCCGAAGCTTACGACGAAAATGCCATTAAATCCTAAAATTCTCAAAAAATAAAATCAAGTCCGAAAACTTATCACGAAAGTGCAGTTAAGCTTAAAAACTTTCAAAAAGTGCAATAATGTCTTAAAACTCGTCAAATTGATCCAATCAAGTCATTCTGTTGATCGTACTTTTTTTAAAATTTTAAGATTCAATTATATTTTCGTGATATGTTTTGATACTTCTCGGTGGTCTGGACTAAAATTTTTATAATAATAACACAAGAATAATAACACAAGGAAAGAAGGCAAAAGTACAGACAGAGAGGTCATGTGACTCGAGCAAAACGCACGTGGACTGTCGTTTGAGGCCTGAGGGTGGGATCAGAACTTGGTTTCCATCGTTTTCTTTTCCTCTTGCTCGTCGTACGATTGGGATGTCGTCTTCGCGTTTGTCCACATTCAAGAAATTGCCTCATTAAAGCTGAAGATTCACCTGTGCATGGCACAGCAGCAGTCACTTAACAATATGAACTGTCAAGCTTTTCGTGCGGAGGGCATCGTGTTCCTCGCTAGTGAAAGTAGACAGAGATCACTTTCACGGACAGTCGCACGATCGAAAAAAGAGAAAGCACATTAGACCTAAAGCTCGTGTAATGCGATGACGGAGGAGAAATCAGAATGTTTGTTTTCTTTATTTTTTTCCCTTCGGAGTCCCCACGCACGTTCATCTTCAACATGAAGATGAGGCCAACACCACCGCCCATCTTCCTTGTGCTGCACGACCTTATCATCATCAATGTCGTCATTGCGTGCCCGTCTTCCTTTTCCTCTTTTTTTTTTTTCCTTTGTCTTTCTGTGGATGTTGCGCTGTCGGTCCCAACTTGGAACCGGCAGCTGTAGAGAAAAAGATTGTGAGAAAGGAGACTACCATCTACTTCTCGTATAGGTGGGGACATGATCATGATTCCTTACGAGTGTCGATCAATCTTGTCTTCACTTAGATGCGGCTAGGAGTTATGAATCGATGACTTGAACAGAAGGTTGTTGCCATGATGAGTTTTTAATGTCCCGTGAATTGCTTAATGATGGTGCTTTGGCATATGCCGCGTGCAGCTGCCACCGGAGCCGGGTTCATCGCTCGGGACATCACGTTCGAGAACTGGGCTGGCCCCGCGAAGCACCAGGCCGTGGCCCTCCGCGTTGGGGCGGATCACGCGGTGGTCTACAGGTGCAACATCATTGGGTACCAAGACACCCTGTACGTCCACTCGAACCGGCAGTTCTTCCGGGAGTGCGACGTGTACGGGACCGTGGACTTCATCTTCGGGAACGCGGCGGTCGTGTTCCAGAACTGCAGCCTCTACGCCCGCAAGCCCATGCCCATGCAGAAGAACACCGTCACGGCCCAGAACCGCAAGGACCCGAACCAGAACACGGGCATCTCCATCCACGCGTGCCGGATCCTGGCCGCGTCTGACCTCGCCGCCTCTAATGAGAGCTTCCTCTCGTTCCTCGGCCGGCCGTGGAAACTGTACTCGAGGACCGTGTACATGATGTCCTACATTGGCGGCCACATCCACCCGCGAGGCTGGCTCGAGTGGAACGCCACGTTCGCGCTCGACACGCTCTACTACGGCGAGTACATGAACTACGGGCCTGGCGGGGCGGTCGGGCAGCGGGTCAACTGGACCGGGCACCGGGTCATCACGTCGCCCGTGGAGGCCGGCAAATTCACAGTAGGACAGTTCATATTCGGATCCTCCTGGTTGCCGTCCACCGGCGTGTCGTTCTTGGCCGGGCTAACCGTCTAATCAAACCGTTCTCGAAAAACAAGAAAAAAAATTTGAAAAAAGCCATTGTGGGTTCTTTCTGTAATGTGATGGGTATAGTTCGAAAAATTTTCTATTTTTCTTGGGTATTTTTTTGTAAGCTGTACTAATAATAATTGTACAACGTCGCTACCCATTTCTCGTTGCCATGTTTGGCGCTCATTTCCATTGAAGAACCCACGGGACTAACGACCGAACGATCCTGCGCTTTCTTTCCCTTCGTTGGATACGTAACGTATGTCTCCACATCCATGTCATCATGAAAGAAATCCAACACAGCAAAGACAATTTCGTGGGCAAGATTGAATTGGAGAGGGGAAGGTACTTGCGCGCAAGTCAAACTCGGGCGTCGCATGAATCTTGTCGGGTTGTGGCCACTTTTGCCTCCGAAACGAGAGGCCTGCGATGCGGGTGGTGTCGGTGGCGATGGAAAAAATGAATGCTGTGATCTGTGAACCACCTTTTTCTCGATGACCCACCACCCCGTTTTGAACATGATCCATGAATCTGACCCGGGAGCGCAAAGTGCTTTGAATTCACGGGGCACCGACATTTACTTTCTTCACGGCTGAAGTCAAGTGGCTCACTGACATTTCCCAACCACTCTCGATAGATTTGCATGGTTCTTGTGGTCTGCAGAGATCCGGACTTATGTCTGTGACTGGAAATTTTCGTATCTTTATTGAATGAAAACTATCTGCTGATGAAACAGATCGAGCCCGAGACTACTCTTATCAGTCATCTTGCTTCTGTTTTCCGGCCCCGGTTTAAGTTGGAACTCTTTGACGCATGCGCAACACGAGCCAAGTCATTTCTGTACAAATCGAAGCCGCGAGCCGTCGACATCCTTCAACAACGCTCCTTGTATGTAGTGAGACTAACCTCGAATTGTCGTCGCGAATGATTCATGGACCGTAAGGTCGTAATAAAATTACCCCAAGATCCCCCCCGAATTCGAGGTTTTTTAAGTGTTTGCAGAACAAGAATTTGGAGCACTGAAAGAGGAAACTAGAAGCTGAGACTGACTGATTGATATGGAAAGTTAATAAAAATTGGTAATGTTTCGTAGGTTAAATTTCTTCACAGCAACTTATTAATGGCTAGGGATATACCCTTTTTTAAATTGATTTTAGATTACTTCCTAATCACGTGAAAGATGTTAATAATCAAAAAGATTGAGATAATTAAACCTCATGAAAAATTATGATCCCGAGAGAAAAACCATCACCAAAGGAGATAGATACTTACTTTCCAATATCAAGATACTGAGCATGATGAAAACAAACTTAGGAAAAGCTAACATATCAAGCTTTACTTCTCACACGAAAAGTAACTAAT
The DNA here is from genome assembly GCA_024733475.1 of Syzygium grande. Classification (NCBI taxonomy): domain Eukaryota; kingdom Viridiplantae; phylum Streptophyta; class Magnoliopsida; order Myrtales; family Myrtaceae; genus Syzygium; species Syzygium grande. The sequence goes on along the minus strand of JAMXDD010000004.1, from coordinate 12,212,502 downwards.
CGCGTCAAAGAATTTTCGCTTACTCAAGAGGTTTAAAGTTACTGTTTCTTAATGAAAACTTTCTAATCACATCGCAAAATGATTAATATGTTATTAACCACCGTGCTCAACCTCTTAAAAAGAGTGTAACACATGACAATCTAGTGGTATGATGAACTGCATTGAACACTTCACTGAATCAACAAACAAGCATGCACAGTACCTGATGTATGAATATAGTTTTTTTTTTTTTTTGGTAAGGTAAGATGCATGAATATAGTTAAATTCAACATTATTGATATTTTTTCAACTTCCCCATTAAGCTCCTTAAAATTACAAAGCAAGAAAGCCGCATTTAAACGACATGAATCACTTGCACCCTGACATCCCAAGTATAACTTCTCTGGAGAGCTCACCCTCATCCGCAAGAGGCTCAGATATCGGTACAGGCTGATTGATGGACGATTCAGTGACTGTACTGGTCCGCATCGTGTTGGATGCTCTCTTTGTGCCGATGACAGATGTCGTCGATGTTGCTTGCACTCATTCATGGCGGTTAATGGATTAACTTCAGTATGCGGCTATTATCTGAAGCTTACACCTCTGAATCTTCTACCTCGGAACTAAGCACAAAACTCGGGAACGCCAGCGTAATGTCCCTGCAAAAAGAAGCGAAACTGTTGAAGAATTGTCCCACTATTCAAGAAATGTCCCACTAACAATTATGCCAATTATTGCACGACCCGAAAATCTCAAACGCCACAAGGTGGAAATGAAACGAGTGAAGTGGTTAGTGAGCATGCATGGGACCTCGCCATGAACAAGGAAGTGCTTAGGACTATTAAGAATTTGTGAATGTGCATTTGAGCCTCGCATAATTCGTGCATCATGATGACGGGGCTCAGCAGAAAGGTGCAAAAATCAAGCATTTCATATAGATTCAATTAAGTGTGTAGTCTAGGAGTACGCACTTCAAATATGGTAGCGTCATGTTCCTGATCAGCGAAGGGTTCTTGGACACAAACTCCTTCCATTCTTCCTGGTCGATCTTCCCATCACCTTTCACATCTGCTTCTCTGAACGTCTGTTGAAAAGAATAAAATATCAGCAAGAATCTTTCATTTGACCTCTCTCGATTTGAAGAGAAACAGAATGTAAGAAATATGAGCACCTTATCCACAATTGTTTCAACAACATCCTCTGAAAGAACCAGATCTGACTCATGTAGAATTGCCACTACCATCTCCTTCAACTGTCCAGGCCAACCACATATTACATAAGCAGATAGATGTAATATAGAAGATATTGATTTCTAAATGGGGGCATCAGAAAGCTCAAACAGATCGGCATATATTGTAGAAAGCTATTCGGACAGGTTCAGTCTCCTTAAACCAAAACAAAATCAAAAGGAATTAAAGGAACACGATTGTCCGTATTGGAACTGTAGGCAGCACTCACCTCCTCTTGCTCTATGTATCCAGTGTGCCTCAAGTCGTACAATCTGAAAGCAACTGATAGAAAGATCCTCAGAAATTAGCCAAAGCACATTCATTTAACTATGTAAAGTGAAGAAACTATAAGATTTAAAAGTAGAATCAAAGATAAAATGCGACTCCTCTTACATGCAGTTTTGTCTTCTATTGGTGCATTTGGGGTGAAAGACACCCAGAGATCTGACAAATTCTCCAAACTCAATGACACCATTTCGCTTCATATCAAATAGGTCAAAAATCTGGAAAATATCAACAATTTATATGTATTTAGACAGAGATAGAACATGTATATACGCCAACAAATCAAAAGCAGGAAGCAAAGACCAAGTTGAAACTGCAGCAACTTCAAACTACGCTTTCTCTAAAAGGTTGCACTCAATTTAAATGCAGCAAATGAGATATTAAAAGTAGACCAGTAGCCATCTGTTCGTTTCTTTTGTACTCATTTCAGGGGATACATCATTTTCATGGTCAACAAGATACAAACTTAAGTCCGAAGAATCATAAAAGTAAATAAATGAGACAGCAAACAGACCCTGTCAGCGAAGAGATTCCTCTTATTTCTGTTCCTGAAAAGAGCAAGATTGAACTCTTCCTGCAAAAGTTGCAATAAAGAAAATTAATCATCCAGGTCTACCAAGCATAAATATGAGAGCTTTGATCACAAAATGATTGAATGGACCTATTAAAGAGATAGGAACTGCAACCAACATTTTATAACCTCCATGTTCAAAAACAAAAGCACACCTTGTGAATAAGCCCGTCATCAATAATTGAGCTGCTTAGTTTCTTAAAGAGCTCATACAACGCCTCCACTTCGCTTACAGTAACTGGAGTGCATAAAATCAAAGTCACATTAAGCCATCAACCTTATGAACACACCGATATAAGAGTACACAAAAAAAAAAAAAAGACAAGCGATTCTTTATTGGATGCTGACTCCTAAGAAGATTCACGAGGAAAAGAACTAATGACATTTTTAGCAAAAATAACGCTGGCTAAAGTTAATATTTCCTTAGGGGTAGAATCCCTAAAAGTGGCTGTTACATTCAAAGAACATAAAAAATCATCACCTCCATAACCATGCACTATTAAGGACCATCAAGTTTCCTAATACAAGACCATACCATGAGGCAGAAAGAAAGCGCCATTCATTGATTAAAAAATTGTTGAGCAGGCCAACACCTGAATCTTGAACTCTGTACTTAACATATATATAAGTCCAGTGATCTAAAGAAGTCTCCCTCATCCATCTATACCAAGACTATGTTCCTCATTGAAGATACATTGAGAATTGAGATGGATTACATTAGACTCGGGTTGTATCCTAGCTTGAAGTAATACTCAAAATAAATAGGCATATTCAAAATCAAGCCGTTGTCGCCATTTAACTCTACGACATAAATGCATACTCACAAGGTGTCTCAGAAGCCAGAATAGTAGGCTCCTCGTACCCAGGCGTCCGCTTAACACCTTTTGAGCAAAAGCAGCCCATGAACTATCTTTCCATCAAAAGTATGACAACCGTGCTGTAGGACTGGACAAAGAAACACCTGCGAATTCCACAATATACAGTCTGTTTCCTGAAAAGAAAGTATAACAGAGCCTAAAATCCAGCCTATCATATTAGTCGTCTCTGTAAACTCTGTGCTGCTGATAAGCAAAGGAGGAACAAGGACTGTCCACAGTAACACATCAACCAAACAAGACAAGGAACCTACAATCACATCCAAAGCACAGTCGTGGATGTACATATCTAGTCATGAAAAGATGAAACATTATGCGTTATTTAGAGAAACAGGAAAGAAGCTATTGCGTGCCTCCGAATTTTTTAGGTTGATTACCAAACCGCAATAAAGCCTATTACGTTGGATACAGATAACTTCAACCCGGAGAATGAAACTTGAGCGACTGGCTGTGCATCACTACGATAGACAGCCAATTGAATACATGTATTGTGCTTGTATATTGACAAAAAGACAACATGTCCATAGAGACACTGGAATAATTCAAAAGAGACAGCTATGGTTGAGACAACTACCCAATGGCGCCAGTTATAAGTAACTGGCTCAACAGGACATGTAATCTGAATGCAGGAAAGAAAAGGAGCAGAGTATCTGGATAGTAGGAGAAATGGTCATCAAGTAATTTTTTAAGCATGAGCACGAGACTAAGGTAATACTCTTAGAAGGATTTGTTACAGCAACATTTCAAGTGATGGGGTCATCTGCTCTGTCCTTAGTAGCATATACCAAAGCCAAAACGAGAGAGATTCGGATCACAAACGATATTAGCCACAGGGAATTAAGGAATATCTCTCGACGACAAGTCCCATGAGACCACGAAACATCATATCACTGTCTTAGTAGTATATTTTAAGAACGAGTATATGGTATCCAGTGCATAAATAAAAGGAAAGGTAGGAGATTTCAGACTCTTGCGGGTGACAAGGACCAATACCCCTTTAATAATTAACAAGTAGTTGTCGCCGGCAAAGCCTCCTAAGCAGATTGGACCTCCCCTAATTAACTCCTAAAGTAGTTCTACAACCTTACCGGTTCGCCAAGAAACAAAAATACCAACACAGAACAACTAACGAGCACAAATAATAAATTCACAAGACTCACTCCTTTCGGTGAAGCAGAAAAGTACCCAGATTATTATATAGAAGCATAGAAAATCGATCAACTCCAGAAATGTTCACGTTCAGTAGCAGACAGAATGTGAGCCGATTGTCCGTAAAACAAATGACAGATTAAGAAACGTTGGCGTATCTCTGAAGGGACCAAGCGAGGCACATTACGCCATATACAAATCGTTCATTTGTTTTTTTTTTCACTCAAGTCAATGTAAGACGTCCGAATCCTCGAATATAAAAAAGAGAACAGAAAAGAAAATTTGTTGCTAGAGGCGAAAACTAGTGCAGCAAGATCCGGGAAACCGCGAAAGGAAAAGGAAAATCAAGAACGCAATGTCATCCTCGACGAGTATCGGGCATCCACCGGCGAGAACATTTAATTAAAAAAAAAAAACAAGAAATCGCTGTTCTTCCCCTCTTTTCCAAACGTTACAACGCGGCGCAAAGCAAGAAGTCTGAAAGCAAAAGTCCTGCGCGGAGGCCTCCCATCTGTTCGGACCCAGGAACGATTCGAGCGACCATCGTGTCCCACGAAAGCAACGGGGCTTGCGATCCTTTTCCCACCTCCAGGCAATCCCACGGGGAACCCAAGAAGCGCCCCCCCCGGACATCAAAAGGAATCCCCGCTCGTCCCCATTTCATTAAAAAATGGAAAGCTTGTCCGAACAGCCCGAACAAACACACCCGGCAATCGAAATCGCGCGGCCCAAGAACAGGGGGGAAGAAACATTCGAATCGCTGACAAACACAGCGAACGATCGCCGACGTGTCCCCCGAAGGACGGACTCTCGCGAGGAGGAACAGGAGGGGGCCAACTCACCTGGACCCCGAGAATAGCGCGGGCGGGGCGGGCGGGCGCGGCGTTCCGAGCTTCCCGTGGGGTGGGGGACGGGGACGGGGACAGGACTCTCCTCTCTGAGCAAATCCCAGGTGGGTTCCGCGCTCCACCCGTCGCTCCGTGGATCTACCGCAAGAGGGTCTGCGAGGGGGAAGCTGGCGCACGAGCTCGATGGAGAAAGGCCGGAGCTTTCGATGAAAGAACTGAACTTGGGGGAGACGAGCATCGATGGCGTATTTTTATAGAGACGAAGAGAGAGAGAGAGATACGTTCGACACATTGCGTACGGTTTTGCGACTTTGCATGAATTCTAAGAACAATACGACCATTAACGAATATCTCGCTGCTAAGAGCCCAACGCTTATCGTGGTCACACGTTGCAGTCTCCTTTTTGCCTTTTCTTGATGATGTTGAAATGTCAATAATTGACTGCTTGCATTAACCGGAAAACACACCGAGACCTTTCGTCAAATATCGCTACTGACGCTTTTAAATGCGCCCGCGTGTCCCAAAAACTCAGGCCATGGTTTCACCAGGGTTGTCGATATCGTCAGGCTGCTGCTGTTCTATACGAACGGTGTCGGTGCCGGCGAAGACGCGAGTTCTGATGATGCATCTCTAACTAGCTCCGACATCGATAATATTGAAGAAAGTAGTTGTAATTTTTGGACGCACGAGCAGATTTGGGAATTAGAGCGAAAGTCGAGGAAATTTGACCTTTTAAGATTACATGTAGTTTTTGTTTTTTTCTCATATAGAAAATTCAATTAGTAGGTGTTCATTAAGAAAACGAAAAATAAAAAGAGTTGTTATTTTTTTATGGGTTAATATTACCAAAAATCCCAAACTGATACACATGTGATAAATTTATCCTAAATTAACTTTTGGATTACTAAAAACTCCAAATCTGTACACATGTGATAAATTTACCTTATATTAATTTTCGTTAAATCTAATTAATAACACGAAAAATCATAAACTGATAACAACGGAGATAAAACCTCAAATTGTTATACGTCATGTGTCATCAATTCATCAATTTAACGGTAAAATTTAACGGAAGATAAATTTATTATGGGTATGTCAGTTTGGAATTTTTTATTATCAAAAAATTAATTTAAAATAAATTTTGTCACAAACGTATGAATTTTGAATTTTTCATAATATTAATCTATTTTTTATTAATCGTGTTTAAACACTTTTCCGTTGATAGGTCTAATCAAATGGGCTTGTGTAAAAATAGAGGAAAAGTTCAATATTGCTTCGATATGGGCATCATGTCACCGGGAAGAGCAGCGCGTTAATGAATTTTCTTTTTTTAGAGCATCGAGGTGGTGAATATCAAACCAAAAGGCTATTAACTTAGGGCAGCGAACCGTAATTACGATCCAAATTCAACACTTCAAAAGGCCAAAAGAAAGAATAAGATCGAGCATACAAAAATTAATTTATTAACTGATGTGACTCGCATATTTAACAGTTCAATTGCTATCTGTCGCATTATCTAGTTAAGTAATTTAGCAGATAGAATTTAGTATATTTATCATCGACGACGAGCCAAGTAAAAGCCCGAAAAAGGGAGAAAAGTCTAAGCAAACACGGGAGTCCTCGGATATGGTACAAGTGGACGCGGATTTTGATAGCGAAACCCACAACTTGTTGCTCAGCTGCTCTTACCTACGAGAATTTTTGTTTTTGTTTTTTTTCCCAAATGAAGAAAAAAGAATTTCGACCAAAAAAAAAAAGAAAAAAGTCATGCAGCAGACAGCGTGACAAAAAGGGAAAATAAATAATCGATTTTGTAACCCAATTAATTTTAGGTATATCAAATTTCTAAATGAAGTTCTCTAAATAGTCATGGAGTGTGATAGTCGGTAAGGTGAATTTCGCATATGAATTAATATCTTATGATGATACACATCTGGTATAGAGGTGATTGGCTTCTGGTTAGGCCAATTTACGGTCTAGAAATGGGGACTGACCTTGTAACTCCTGGTTTCAAGTTTTTGGAAAAGGTTATGAAACCCAATAATCGGCCACTTTTTGTTTTGTTCGGAAAATCAAATTTTTATAATAAAATATAAAAGTTGCACCATTTCGTTGTACAGACATAGTCAAGTGACTATGTTGTTTTTTCGTTCATGTTGCAAACCATGTTTCTATTTTCTTATGGAAGCAAAAGTATTTCCTTTTTGTTCTAAAAGAGGCTTCAAAATCAATTCAACCCTAGTCCTAGGCTCTCAGAACCGGGAATCAAATTGGTTCTTGCTTGAACAGATCCTGACTGGTTCAATCCGGTTCTACTCAAGAACCGGACCTGTTGCCCGTCCCTAATCTGTTGTGAAATTTGATATATCACGAAACCGAGCACAAGCTACCTCACTATATGAAAACTTTGTAAAGTGAAAGTGAGATGAGACGTAACTTTCCTAGTTAATTACAATTTTTAGGGAAAAGTGCACTACAAATCTTAAAAATTGTCAGAAAAGTGAAATCAAATCATATTGTCAACTTCGTCTAATTTGGCTAATGAAAAATGCTAACGTGATTTTTTTTTATTTCTCTTTCCAATGTGGCGTTAAAATTAACTACAGTACTAAAACAATGTCGTTTTGGTACAAATGCTAATTTTTTTACACAAAATCTTAATTATATTAGGTTGAAAAAAAAGTCTAAAAGTTTTTCCAAAAAAAAAAAAACTAAACAAAAGGAAAGGCTAAAAGTTAAAACAAACACAAAAGAAGAAGAAAAAAAACCACAGGCGGCAGTGGGCCTGGCTCTCCCGCCTGTAAACCTTTTTTTATTTGTCTTTTATTTGGAAAAACTTTTGGACTTTTTAACCGAAATTAGGACTCAACCCAAAACAAGTTCGTTTTAGGCTCCGTTCATTTGAGCGGAAAATATTTTCCAGAAAAATATTTTTTAAATTTTTCAGTATTTAAGGGGCGAAAAATAACTTCCCACGAAAAGTATTTTCACTCCCATGAGCAATTTTACCTTCACTTTGGGAGAAAATGATTTCCTCTTTGTAAGAGGAAATCATTTTCAAAGAGGAAATCATTTTCTCCCAAAGTGAAGGCAAAATTGTCCGTGGAAGGGAAAATATTTTCCATGGGAGAGAAAGTTGATCGCTGGTCACCGCTGGCCGGCCGATGGTCGCTGGTCGCCGCTCGCCGCCGCCCCAAGATGGTCGCCACCGCTGGTCGTGGTGGTCGTCACCGGGCGTTCGACGGTCACCGCCGCCGATAGACCGCCGCCGGTCGCCGTTGCCGTTGTCGATCGCCGCCACCGGTCATTGGTCGTCGGCCGCTACCTGTCGCCGCCGCCGGCCGCTGCCGGTTGCCGCCACTAGTCGTCGATTGCGGTCACTGTCAGTCGTTGATCGCTGCCGATCGCCACGGCCGTTGGTCGCCGATCCCCGACCGCCGGTGGCCGTCGGTCGTTGGTCATCGTCGGTCGTTGGCCGCCGCTGCTCGCTGACCGTCAGTCGTCCGTCACTACCGATCGCCGCCCGTCGCCCGCCGCTCGTCGCCGCCGCCGCCACCGACCGCCGCCAACCGCCACGCCCGCGGCCGCCGTGACGCCATCGAATCGGCGATCGCCGAACACCAGAAAATATTTTCCGAAACTTTTTCAGATTTTAGCCGAACACTAGAAAATTGTGTTCCAAGAAAATATTTTTCAGGAAAATGGCTTCTAGGAAAATATTTTCCAAAAGGAGAATATTTTTCACTAAACGAATGGAGCCTTAGTGCTTTACTTAAATTCAGTGCCACGTAGGATGCCAAGTAGGAGAGAGAAAAAATTAAAAAAAAATGTCATGGCAACATTTATTATTAGCCAAATTTAATAGAGTTAACGGAATAATTTGATTGCACAATTTGACAAATTTTAGGACTTGATTGCACTTTTTAAAAGTTTTAGGATTCAATTACACTTTCCTGAAAAGTCTAGGACTTATAGTGCACATATCCCAAATTTTCATCTTTAATATTCAGGATCTCATCTCACTCCCCGTCCTTTTATTTTGTACGCAAGGTCCCTTTTCTTCTGAAACTGCGAAAATTAGGGTGCGTATGAAAACCATTCTGTGCCCGTGAACTAATTCTGAACAGAAATTATTTTTTTTATTCTGTGTCCAGAAACAATTTCTGAGTATTTTAAGGCGTTTGGTAACTGTCCAAAATTTCTATTCCTAGAGTAGAAAAGAACAGAAATGCGTTTGATAACTGCACAAAATTTTTGTTCCCAAATAATATTTTAATAATATTTTGAATTGTTTATTTTTTTTTCTTTCTACCCATTTTCTTCTTTGGCCATGGCCGGTTGCCGGCGATCGGCCACAGCCCAGGGTCGGTGAGGGCGTCACGGCCCTCACCGGCCGCCGGCGGAGGCGAGGGTCGCCCTCGCCAGCGGGGGTGAGGGCTGGACCCTCGTTGCTTGGGCGAGGCGGCCTCGCCAAGATTTGGTTGGCGAGGGCTGTGACGCCCTCGCCGACCCAGCCCAACGAAAAACAACACAAAAATAAGAAAAAATAAGAAAAATAAGAAAAAAAAATAATTCTCAAAATTGTCCCGAGAAACAAGAAGCAACTTTTTTTTACTTCTTGTTTCTCTTCCAAAACTATTTCTCGGCACAAATTTTTCCAAAAATGTGCCTGGGAACAAAAAGTTTACCAATCGCATTTCTATTTCCAAACTATTTCTAACAAAAGAACAGAAATTTCACTGTTTGGCACGTTGCCAAATGGGCCCTTAGCTGTGCGAATTGGATGAAATTTGTCCCACCACCCCAACCCACAACTTACCGGTCCTTAAAAAATCTAATCAATTTTCCTAATAACCCCGCAATTCAATTCACTCATGGCTTTCAAAATATTTTCCAAAATTATTTTCCGCTAAATGAAACAGAGCCTTAGTGCTTTACTTGAATTCAGTAGGATGCCAAGTAGGAGAGAGAAAAAAAAACGTCATGCCAAAAATATTGTTAGCCAAATTTAATAGAATTAACGAAATAATTTGATTGCACTAATTCGATAAATTTTAGGACTTGATTAAAAAAAGTTTTGGATTCAATTACACTTTCCTGAAAAGTCTAGGACTTGTAGTGCACATATCCCAAATTTTCATCTTTAATATTCAGGATCTCATCTCATTCCCCGTCCTTTTATTTTGTACGCAGGGTCCCTTTTCTTCTGAAACTGCGAAAATTAGCTGCGCTAATTGGATGAAATTTGTCCCACCACCCCAACCCACAACTTACCGGTCCTTAAAAAATCTAATGAATTTTCCTAATAACCCCGCAATTCAATTCACTCAAAAGTTCCGTTATTTTAGGAGAAAGTAGATTGACAAAAATACTCCCCAAAAAAAGTGAACATATTTTCCCGAAATTAGACTAAAATGAGTTGTGCCAGGCATAATTGACATAGTAGAACGGCATACCTGGTGCAGGTATATTATCACTAAATCAATAATGCTTCAAAGCTAAGCATTAAAAGTGCGAATTATGCGGAGCAAACAAACACGAAGAAGAAAAATAGTCGCATTATGATAAGATACATGAACCCCACATGACCCAAACCCGAACGAATTGGAGCTGCATTGCCTCACATGAATAAAAACAATCATTTAGATCCGTGGGACACGCATAATTGTAGACCCTCGTCTCTCCAGGCTGTACGATGGAGAAACTGCCTACGATATTCGAGATTAATTAAGGACATAATAGGAGCATTAAGCAAAAAGAGAGAGCACGAGTCCTGGGGCCCTTGGTAGAGTTGGGGTCGAATCAGGCAGCAAATGCCTCACATACGACCTTCTCAGAAGTGAACTGCCCAGTTCCTTGTTCATTTTGCGAGACAGGCTCTGCCTTGGTAGAGTTGGGGTTGAATCAGGCAGCAAATGCCTCACATACGACCTTCTCAGAAGTGAACTGCCCAGTTCCTTGCTCATTTTGCGAGACAGGCTCTGCCCATGGCTCGAACACCGCCGGATTTGATTCGCGCCAGGAAAACGACACGGATGGTCTCTGAACCGAGACCTGATGTGCAATGCCGTCTTTGGAAGTTCGATTTGGTCCTTGAACCGTTGGTAAATGTTTAATGCAATTCTTGCATTGGCTCACGCGACAAATCGAACATCGTTTGATCACGTGGATTATTATGCGTTGAGTTGGATTTTTAGAACTGACGGGTCAATGTGTCCGTCTTTTTCTGCATCTACTTTAGAAAAGAAAAATAAACGGGACGGCATTGCATATTGGGCCAACAAAATTCAAACTTGACGGATTGAATGCCACGTAAGGCATATTCCATTAACTTAAATTAACGAAAAGATGGCATCGAACATTTTTCATATAGTTCCGGGGATTAGATTGAATATTTAACAATAGTTCAAGCACTACAAAAAACTGGATTTTTGCCACGAAAATTTTCCAACGAAAATTTTTTCCAAAATTTTCCAACGAAAAGTGAAATTCGTTGGAATTTTCCGACGAAAAAAAACGAGGGAAAATTCGCCTTCAACGAATTTTTTTTTGTTGGAAAATTGTTTCAATTTTCCAACAAAAAAATGTTGCCAAAATTAGTTGGAGAGAGAAAAAAAAAAAAATTTCGCGATGCCAACAAAAAAAAATTGTTAGCCAAATTTTCCCACCAATTTCAATTTTTGGGCAATTATTTTAGGGAATTTTTTGAAATTTCACCAATTTCAATTTTAGGATAATTATTTTAATTGTATAATTTTTGGAAAAGTTTTGGAAATTTCATTAAAAAATTTCCCTACCAAAAATTTTCCTAGGACTTGTAAAAACCCATATTTGGTAATTTTCATCTTTAATATTCAGGATCTCATCTCATTTCCCGTCCTTTTTTATTTTGTCCAACAATTTTTCTTTTCCGGATAATTAAAATTAATATGTATAATTTTGATGAAAAAATTGTCCCACCACCCCAACCCACAACTTACCGGTAATTACTAATGAATTTTCCTAATAACCCCGCAAAAACAATTCTATTTGGTAGTTTTTTATATTTTTGGAGAAAGTAGATTGACAAAAATACTTTCCCCAAAAAATTTCATATTTTCCGGAAATTAGACTTTAAATGATAATTTTGCCAGGCATAATTGACATAGTAGAACGGGCAAAAATACCTGGTGCGGGTATATTATCACTAAATCAATAATGCTTCAAAAAATAAGCATTAAAAGGTATTTTTATATTCGGAGCAAACAAACACGAAGAAGAAAAATAGTCGGATATTATTATTTTACATGAACCCCACATGACCCAAACCCGAACGAATTGGAGCTGCAAAATTCACATGAATAAAAACAATCATTTAGATCCGTGGGACACGCATTATGTAGACCCTCGTCTCTCCAGGCTGTACGATGGAGAAACTGCCTACGATATTCGAGATTAATTAAGGACATAATAGGAGCATTAAGCAAAAAGAGAGAGCACGAGTCCTGGGGCCCTTGGTAGAGTTGGGGTCGAATCAGGCAGCAAATGCCTCACATACGACCTTCTCAGAAGTGAACTGCCCAGTTCCTTGTTCATTTTGCGAGACAGGCTCTGCCTTGGTAGAGTTGGGGTTGAATCAGGCAGCAAATGCCTCACATACGACCTTCTCAGAAGTGAACTGCCCAGTTCCTTGCTCATTTTGCGAGACAGGCTCTGCCCATGGCTCGAACACCGCCGGATTTGATTCGCGCCAGGAAAACGACACGGATGGTCTCGAACCGAGACCCGATGTGCAATGCCGCCTTTTGGAAGTTCGATTTGGTCCTTGAACCGGCTGGTAAATGTTTAATGCAATTCCTGCATTGGCTCACGCGACAAATCGAAAATCGGAAAAAATATTTTTTGATGGAAAAAAAAATTTCCAGTTGGATTTTTAGAAAAAAAATAATTATAGTTTCCGTTTGTCTTTTTCTGCATCTAACTTTAGAAAAGAAAAATAAACAACGAAAAAAAATTATTGCAAATTTCCAACAAAAATTAAAATTTTTCGACGGATTTTTCCGAATGCCAATTACCAACAGATTCCATTAACTTGGAAATTAACGAAAATTGGCATCCAACATTTTTCATATAGTTCCGGGGATTAGATTGAATATTTAACAATAGTTCAAGGGTCACATCGAACAAATCAAAGTTTATGGACGGCGTTACACATTGGATCGAAGTTCAAGAACCGCTTGTGTCGTCTTCCTATTCATGTTCTTATATCAACATACAATAACTGGTTGCAATACTTGGACCGCTCGTTAATGAGAACCCTTTCAACTTTCGAGGACCCCATTATTTTCTTTTCTTGGGATAATTCAGATCGCAGGGATCTAGCTACAACGTTGCATGATTTTCTATGTATGATTTAGCATTTTCCATCGTTTGTTTATAAACGCAAGGGAAAGGGCGAGGCGATTACGATGTGCCATCGCCCGACGCTGAACAACGACCGCCCCCAGGACGAATCGATCTTAAAGTATTTAGCTAAATCATATGCATGTCTAAAGTCTTTCTTGACAGATAGAATTTCACAATTTGCGTACTTTTTTTATGTCTTGAAAATAAATAATAAAACAATGTACCCTTTTAACCAACTTCTTTTTGAAAAAAATAAATTGTATAGTAAGTTAGGCACACAGATATGATCACGTATAAAGTGCACGTAATATTCCAAGGCTTTGCAGATCTCAACAGATATATTTAGCTCGGAGTACTCGTTAATTAGGTCCCTTTTTACCTTTGCGAATGACATTATTAGCTCTTTTTTTTTTTTCTAGAAAATCCGAATGGCAGAGGCCTGATCATACGAGAGAATAACGTTATTGTTATAACTGTTAATATAAAACCAATCGAGTTCTATGTGTTCCGAAATTATGATCACGTCACGGTGCGTTATTTTTGTGGTATGATTTGGTATCTTAGCTCCACGACGGTCTTTCGTCTAGGCGATTTCACAATTAGCTTCCATCCTTGCTCATTTCACACATGATTTGATATAGTATGCTGCACAATCGGTTCTAAATCAATTGTTACTTGAACTGATGCGGTCCTGAACTTTGAGACAAAATGCAATTGAGTCCTCTCGGTCGGACCATAGCTTCAAGCTCAATCCGAGACGGAAAAGGAGAAGAATAGTAACCATAAAAGGAAGAAAAAGAAGAAGAAAAAAAAAGAGAGAAGAGAAAAAAAAAAAAAAAGAGAATAAAGTCCGAACATTCATCAAGATAAAATCGGCGTCATTCTGTTTAAAATTGTCCACATCATCAAATGTGACTAGATTACTTCGTCAGGAAATTCAAGAGACACTTGGCTCGGAGGAGATAATTGCATTTTTCATCAAAAGTTTAGGACCGCAGTAGTCCAATTGGAGGTCTAGGAATGAATTCAAATTCATATAATATGTAATTTCCCTCTATCTATCGCAATTACAAAATGCCATCTATAAACATTTTGAGGATCGGATGACTCAAATTTCTTTATTTTATTTTGAAATCGAACTCGATCGCATCTCCTTTTTTTTATGTTTTTTTTTTGGCCAGAACTTAAAGTCCCAATTTATTTACCAGCTTTCTGTGTTCCCATCCCCCGCTCGGCGGCTTGGGCCTAAGAAGACTTGAGTTCCTCAAACGATGTCGATCGAAAAGAAAAATAAATAAATAAAAAAAATCTCCTTTTTTTTTTTGTGTACAAAAAATAAAGAATATCTGAGCTGGACCATGCAAGGAAGGCACGTACACTCCCAAAACTATTTTTGAAGTCAAGAATCGAAAGGGCTTCCACTATATGAGCATGGGAAATTTGAGATCGGTGGCGCGTCAGCAAAAGGCGAAGATGACGTCACGTCGCACGACGCTGAACAATAGTTGCCTTGAGCCGCTAATCAGTCTTAATGTATTAAATAAAGCACATCCATGAATCGTTTGGGAAAAAGGGGGCATCTTCAGCAGAGGCGGCAGAACGAGAATAAGACCCACATTTTAACTCGTATTTAATTAATGAGTTGCATCAAGTTTTAAAATAAATGAGTTACCAAATGACCTAATAGGTTTCGAATGGGATTTAATGGTTCATAAATGGATTGTGCAACAAGTTTAAGTGAATTATAAATAGGTCATTTTTAAAATTTAAATTTTCTGATTTTTTATTTTTAAAATTTTTGAGTTTTATTTATTTATTTTTTCTTTTCTTTTCTTTTCTCACGAGGTCCGGCAGGGGGGTCGCAGGTGAGGGTTGGTCGGGACTCTCATCGACCCCGCCCTATGGATCGCCCCCTCACCGTGAGCCGGTGACTCTTGCAGGACGTAGAAAAAAAAAGAAAAAGAAAGAAAGAAAGAAATAGAAAATATAAAAATAAAAAAAATTCATTTTTTTTAATTATATTGTATTGCATGGATGTGTTTTAGCAATATAATTTCTTTTAAAAATCATAAAGAAAAACTTTTCTTAAAATTGAGTTAACTATGAAAGTGTTTGAGCAATATGAATTGGGTCATATACGGAACGAGAAATTTGCATTTCGAATAAATTCCATTTATGACCCGACTTGCCCGTTTGACAAGTCTAGTCTTCACATAGAGTGTGGATTGTTTCACTTACTGTGTACACCAAAAGATAATCCACTTTTAGTTATTATCGACATTTATTGAATTTAGTGGATGAGAGCATAGTTTGGTTAACAATGAAAAGAACAATAGACAACTCAAAGGGAATTGATAAGTTGCCAAGGAAGTCATTGACAACATCGTGAATTTATCGACGAGAGCCTTCATCAAGAATTAAGAGTCGTTGAAGCGAGCAATCGACATAAACATATAACCGTCCGATGGTCATGTTTATTGCACTAATTTAGCATATTTTTATAACTTCTTGTGGATAAGTGTGCTGGATAATATAGGCAAATGTGTAACTTTTTGTAACTACAGGATTTTTTTTGACAAAAAACTACCGTATTAAGAAGTTGTTTATTTATTTAACTTTAAAAACCATTGTATGTAATCATCTGTACAATGTCATAAATACCGTATTTTGTAAGAACTCCAAGTCATCGCAGTAAGCAATCGACATAGAAATATATAACCACTGGATGGTTATGTCTATTGCCATTAATTTTGGATTTTTTTTTATAACTTCTTGTGGAAAAATGTGCTAGATAATAAGAGATTGTATAACTTCTTGTAACTACCGATAGGATTAAAAAATTGTTTCTTTATTCAACTTTATTAACCATTGTATATAATTATCGATAGAGGGTCATAAATACCCAAGTGTATTCATCGTAAGAACCCCAATTAATCACATAACTCAACCTGTTTTGCAAATATATCTTTATATTTTCTTTCTTGTAATTTACATTGCTGTCGTGATTGCCTCCATTCTCTGTCCTTTAATTTCTTGTCATTTACTTTCCTATCCAAATTTGACAAATGACACTTCTCAACTTTCATCAATTCACTTATCGATCTATCCACACTTTGAAAAGTTTTTCCCGTCAATTTTTCGGTGAAACATTTTTTACCATGCCTTGAATACATTTTATTGATTTGAGGAGACTATGATATCAAGAACTATAAATCAATAAGATTTTGACAATACTATTGGCAACAACAAACCGTTACCCCGAGGTGGTAATGAGATGGCCATGCATTTTGATACATCGGCTGCTGGAAGATCGATGCAAAGAAGTTGATTTTCCAAGGCTTCTTAATGAAGAATGTTGCTCTAAATTTTGACACAGTGTCTGCCGTGAAAAGAATGTTTGAAGAGCAACAAAAATATATGACCAACTACATTGTGAGTTATTTATTCGATGTGAAATGCCATAAATGATGGCCTCTCGAGGCCAAGATTGTCCAACAGGTACGTTCCAAGCCCTTTTCCATTTATTGACGCTAATAATATTGGTCAAAATAGTCAACCCTATAAGAATTATGCAAAGGCCCAAATCTTCTAATCAAGGTCAAAATAAAGGGAATAATCAAGCTAATGTTGGTCAAAATAACCATATTGGTAACAATAATTTGACAAATTAAACTGGTCGGCAACTAGTAAATGCCATTTATTGAAAGTGCAAGGCTAGCAGCTCTATGGATACCACCCAATGTGAATATTCCTGTTGACCCTAACACGCTTATTAACGTTTATAATCCAACATTATTAGCATCACCGCCAAGGGGGCAAGTTGGCTAACCAAATCCACATTTAAACTCTTCACAATTTGCCGAAACAGTTCAACAACATTGGGATTAGACATGGGTGTTATCATCATACATATTTTTAGGAAACCACATCCCGAATGGGTCGCTAATTAGCATTTTCCAAGAGGTTTCAAAACCCTGGACTTGGCGAAGAAGAACAATCGACCCTTGAATACACTATTCAATTTACAGCCCAATGTGGGAAAGTATGGATAAATGAGTTTTAAAAACTTAAGATGTTTCCTTTGTCTTTGTTAAAAACTTTTTCAACTTAATTCTATGTGTAATTGGGCAAAAATGGAAACATAATTTCATTCTCAATTTTATAGAACGATACTTGAAGTATCTATCACTGATTTGACTAGGCTATATAATAGTGAGTCAGTCGATCAATTTGTTGTTCGATTTAAAAAGGCTAAAAATAGATGCCTCACTCCGCTCTTAGATAAAGAATTCACCAATTTAGCTTTCAATGAGTTAAAAGCTTAACATGCAAGAAAGATTTGAAGGCCAATACTTTGCTGATTTATTTCAATTAGAACGAGAGTGTATAAATAAGAGCAATCATTAAAAGAGAGAATTAAGAATCACATGAATACTTTACACAAAACGTGGCTCTAATGGAAATTTATGAGTCAAAGTATGAATCTGATCTGAATGAAAGCACTGAAAATGTGCCAAAAATGATGCTCAACAAGCTTTACATTTGTTGATCCTTAAAGCCTGTCAAAATAATAATAAAAACATAGCTTGGACTAAAGAATCAAGTATAATCGTTCAACATCAATAAGTTGGATGAAATCTTCAATTTACTCTTAAAAGATGGCTTGATAAGATTAACGGAAGACCAGGTTTTCTTGAGTAAAAAGGATTTTTTAAACAAAAAATATTGCAAGCGACACCATTCATGGATTAATTGTATCAAGAAAACAATTCAAGAAGCTATTTGGCAAGAAAAAAAAATCAAATTTACCAATGAAAATGTGCAAACGATAACTCTTGATTATCTAATTTTAAAAAATTGAATAATCGATGGATCATTCCATTCTTTTAAAATGGGCATATGTTGACATCTTAAAATTGCCAACTTTCAGTTATTATCGACAATTATCAGATTTAGTCGCTGAGAATAGAGTTTGGTCAACAATAAACAAAACAATAGACAACTTGAATAGAATCGACAATTCCCTAGGAAAGTCATCTACAGTATCGTGAAAGTTATCGATGAGAGCCTTCATCAAGACTTGAGAAGTTGATCGACAGCGAGCAATGGACATAAAAATATAACCGCTTGGTGATTATTTCTATTACCTCTAATTTAGGATTTTTTTTTATAACTTCTTATATATAAGTATGCTAAATAATAGGAGATTGTGTAACTTCTGGTAACTACCGATGGGATTAGGAAGTTATCAATTTATTTAAATTCAATAACCTTCGTATTTAACCGTCGGCTCATTGTGAGGACCTCCAATCGATCACAGTACTCAACCTTCTTTTTCAAAATTATCATTATCTTTACTTTCTTGCAATTTACATGGCTGGTCGTGAGTGCTTCTCATCTCCGTACCTTTAAATTTCTTACTTTCCCATTCAAAATCAGCAAACCTTTGTCGGGTCACTTACCGATCCACTCGCATTTTGAAAGGTTTTTCATCGCCGGCTTTCGGTGAAAACGGGTACCCCTTGTCAAATACGTGAGCAAGGCACGCGAGATCTGACCTGCATACGAGGTCCGCGCCGCACATCATCCTCAAAAGTCTCTGTAAATCTCACAGCACCTCTTTCACCATATAAAAAGCGGTTTTGTCGAGGAGCGGAAAAGGTTTGCCCTTTACAGCCTCCTTTCATTTGTTTAGTGTAGAGCCACTCAAACTTGTCACCTATTTGCCTCTGCCTTTTGCTTTGTATATTGTTTTATACGTAGCCAGTGAGCTGACTAGACAACCAATTGCCTTTTATCTGTGGAAACCATGCCTTCTTGAGCAATACGTTCCACTCATCTTCCATCATCTGACCGAACTTATCCACGACACTGTCAAGAGACCGGCAAGGGCGGCTGCTCTCTTATGGCATGGCCTCACAGTTCTCTCTCGAGACTCGAAAATTCAGCTGTTTTGTCCAGACTTTGGGAATTTTCCTTTCTTGAGAAAAAGCCGCAAAAAAATTCATAAATTATGCTTGTTGTAACATATTTACCTTAAATTTTTTCTCGTAACATAAAAAATCTCAAATTTATACTTATGTGACACAATTACCCTCCATCAAAATTCCAACAATGCCATTTTTATTAAATCATGTGAGCTATATCAATATTATTTATTTTCTGGCATCCATGGTTCTCATTAATAGAATTTTAACGGAGGATAAATGTGTCACACATATATAAATTAGGAATTTTTTATATCACAGAAAAAAAATTTAAGATAAATATGTCACCGTGGCCAAATATAGGGTTTTTGGTGGCTTTTACTTTTTCATTTTACTTGGGCACTTCTGCCCAGATCCTTTCTATTCTGTATTGGCACTTCCCTTAGCTGTCCCGCAAACGAGATGGCCATGCAAGATCCCTAAAGTTCTGAAAAAGACTGGCTTCCAATATATGGATGGGGCCAGTGCAGGGTCAAATAAGGTTGTCTGCTTAGCGGAACATTGCTTTTGACCGAAGCACTGGTACGGTAGCTCGATGGAGATTTTCTAGGTCCCCCTTCTATTCTACGATTTGACTCATAAGATGTTGAAGTGGGTCCTCTCTCCCCATCTCTGAAGAGTGAAGAACTCATGCCAAGACTTGAGGAGACTAACAAAATTTGAATGTGAGATCTCCGGCTTTTTAAAGCGCGGAATTTACGCCACTTTATTACCTCTACTAACTCGCCGGCGAAGTACTTTACTAAGTTGGATTAACGTATTTCCCGCCAAACTGTTTCGACAAATGTTTGAATCGCCGAATAAACAATACTATACCTATAAACCAGCAAATCAAATAGAGAAGAGAGAATTCCTGATGACTTCAATTTGCAATATGTGGAGTACAACTCCAGAGCCTAATGTTATTAGTCACACGATGATGATCAAGATGCTTATCATCCATTTAACAGGAGAGACCTCAGAGACTTCTCAAAACTTCAATAAACATCACAATCAACAGAAAATTTTCACAGGTACAACAGGACTGCAGTTTTCCCAAATATTCTAATTCGGAAAATTGCATCGAAAATCACTTTGGTCTTAGCTACACAAATTCGGTATGCAAACTCCAGTCTCTGGGTTTTGTTGTTCCTTCCATATTCGCCCTGTCACTCTTAGCTTCAGCTCCTTCCTATCCCCACCCGAGAAGAAAAGTGCCATGTTCCGCTGGATTATAAGGCCATCGTGACTATCCCTGACCTTCCGATGGCTATCACGGATGCTTCGTGGGGTCCCCTCCCATATAAGTTTCCGGCCGTTCGCTCCAACCTCCAGGCTGTAGCTGTAATTCCGAGCCTCAGTCTCGTCGCCCATGAAACGGAGAAACGCCATGTAAACAGGGGCCATGCCAAGCTGGAATGCCTCGAAATGGAGGCAGAAGTATTGACCAAAACAATGAAATACCTGACAAAAGATACAGATTTTTTACCAGATAAATAGCAATGCAATGTACATCCTTGAGTAAAAATTCCAACAACAGTATGGAGAAATGATGCAAAGTCTTCCGGATAATGAATACTCAGGCATCATCTATTGAACGAATGTACAATGTACTCGCAGGTTTCAACAACATTTTTCAGATAAAAGATGCAAATAAGCTTGCCATGCCACCATATTCATCACACACAAGGAGAGTTGCTCTACAACATGGCTGTCGCAGCGATGTGAAACACATTGACAAAAAAACTACAGCTTTACCAACCAGGCGAAAACCACACTACAAGTCATTTACTCCACAGTTATTGCCATTGGAAAAGAAGGCCATTCCTCCATAAGTAAAACAAACGGGGTAGTATAGCCTAGAGAAATAAACTCTAGCAAAAGATCAGAGGGGAAAGGAGAAACTCACAGTTAGCATCCACGTAGCATTTTCTACTTCCCGAGGATTGGATTTTACATAACGATGATTAAATGTGGATCCTGTGTGCATGTCCACCTTGTGATCATCCCTCAGATGTGTGACCAAAAATGGGATATCGCCAACGACAGAACACTCTGATCCAGCATACGGGCAGTTGTAAGGCCTAAAATTGCACAATGCCTCATGCTTGAGTTTACTGTAGTATGGAAATATCCCTGGGCATCCCAAAGAATAATACTTGCAGGGGAGCTCGAGTGACTCAGCCACCTTCTCCAATGCTAAACACCTAATATCACCGAGCTCTTGTCTACAGGTAGGGCAACGGTTATGCACCCTCGTTTTACAGGTCGAGCACAAAGTATGTCCATTGTGGCACTGCCAAAAAGAGAAAACTAGTTTCTCAGATCAAAATTCAAAGTCTAGGAGATGCAACCAACTAATCTACACTAACAAACAAAACGTCACTAACGTTAATATAGGTTAGGTTACTGGGAATGGTCCCCCCAGTCTTTATCAAAACAGTCAATGCACCAATGAACCTGGCAATGACAACTAAAATTTAGCAAGTTTCTCTGCACGTTTGTTTGACTTTAGGTGAAGTTTCTTCATGCAATTGCACAATCTACAACCGATGCACTAAACTTCTCAATACTTTGCAATGGTACCTTTGCATCACGAAAGCCTTGACTGGTGCGTACTTCAGTGGCTCACTTCCCCATATACACACAGACCAAAAGTTCATGACATATCTCGTGGCCCAATCGACGAAATGAACGTAGTAGTACTCAGTTTCTTCAGAATTTTGAAAAATGAAAACTAAATGACTTCTATGATGGGAGAAGATGTAAAAGCACATGAGTTATGTGTCATGCCGACATGGTTTTTCTAATCTGATCATGCCTCTTCAAACCTTCGAAATTTTTATAACCATCTAGTAGTAAAATCTCAAAAATAGGAAAGGCACAATTGGCTCATACTCAATAAAACCACCAGAGGCTAACACGTGATTTTCTTGGTCTGGTCTTCAAAGCCTTGTGTTCATTTTAAGCCCTTCAGTCAGGAATTAACATTTGACCTTCTCTCCTTCGCCTCTTATAGATGCATGTGACATGGAGGTATGAAATGCAATATCCAGGCCATGATGACTGAGCGACAAACCTAGAAGTGAAGGTTGAATCAAGACAACACAACTGGCCACATTGAGGTACTAAGTCTGTCCCACTGGAAGGGGAAAAAATGAGTTCAGAGCAGCCAATTTATGCTGCAAGACCCACTTCAACCCCAACCAAATCTCAGAGGCATATAGAGACCTATTCCACTACAATTCTCTCCAAGGCATTTGACTACACTTGCAGCCCACCTGAAAAGAATTTTGAGCGATCCCTTTCCGAAGTCGAGATAAGGAGACCTAAAACTTTCTACAAAGGCCAAACCTAAAAGCACCAATTAGCCCCGTGCAACACTATGTAGCCCTACACAGCAATCACATTGTACACTTGCCATCAGTATCGCATGATCTAGACCTAGATCTGCCCGTAGAAAAACGGGGAATTCTCCGAATCGCCATGCTTGGCATGATCAAACCCCGATCTACTCCGAAACGAAACGAATGCGGAGCAACACAGATTCTCTGAAATCCAACAAATCCGAACCCGTCATCTGAATCGCATTGCCTACCAACACCATCACCCTAGGAAACCAAGAACACCGCAATGGCATCGACTGCGAAGAGAGACAGGCATTCAAAACGCAAAGGGGTCATCAGAAACTACGCGATCAAACCTGGTGAATGGGCGGGTACATGGAATTGGTGCACACGGGGCACTCGAGCAGCTCGTGGACGCTCGTGGCCGGGGCGATGGCGGCGGGGCCCAGGATGCCGTTCGGGGGCGGGGGGCTGGCATTGAGGGGCTTCGACGACGAGAACGGCGGCGGCGGCGGCGGGGGTTGGAGATTGTTCTGGTGGAGGTGGGGGGGGGGGTGGTGGGGGTGGTGGGGGTGGTGGTGGTGGTGGTGGAGGTTGTGGATCTCGCTCTCGTCCGCCCCATCCACAACCGACACGCACTCAATGTTGTCCAAATCCATTCATAAAGGACGAGAAAGAAGGGAAAAGAAAAAACGACCCACGACGGCAAAATGCACGAAAAGCCCACCCACCGCTCTCTTCCGTCCGCCGAACCTCAAAAACAGAACCAGAATCGACTCGTGTCGGCTGCTCTTGTTCTTGTTCTTGTTCTTGTTCTTGTCCTTGTTCTGCTCCCCTCTCGTTCCAGTCCTTTCTTACTTTCCGGGAAAATCCGGCGCGACGGGGAAAGGCGAGAAAACGATGGGGGAGAAGGAGGGGAGGCAACGGATGGACGCCTCCGCACCCGAACGATCTCTCTCTCTCTCTCTCTCTCTCTCGCTCGCTGCTCGAGAGGAAAGGAGGTTCCTTTCTTCGTTGGCTCCTTCGCATCCCTCTCTCTCTCTCTCTCTCTCTCTCTCTCTCTCTGCGCGCGCTGACAGAGAGATGTGGATGGCCGTCGATGTCGCCAGCGGGGATTCTGATCGGACGGCGTGCCATTTTCGGTGTCCTTCACCGCTTTTTTTTTTTTTTTCGCCCGATCGCTCCTTTAATAATCATTATTTGTTAGGACAAAGCACGGCGTGACGTGACAGACGGGAACGCGTGCCAGAGAAGACATTTTCGATTATTTTTACTTGGTTTTAAAATTAGGTGAAATCGCGACATCTTCTAATGTACAAAATTTCGACCCCCTCGGCACTCTTCTCGTATAATTATTAATCGCGTGCATTTAGCTTCTTTTTTTCTCTTATGTGTGTGCAATTTAAGTGGAAAATAGGAAAAGAGAAAGAAAAACTCGAGTGGTGGTTTATTTTTTAAAAAAATTTTTAATCTCCACTTATCGCCACTCTCGGGTCGGGGCCTCGCCCCGTCGAAAGGCCCATTTGTCCAAAAGGCGTAAGCTCATGCCGGAGTCCGGAAAGCCCGTTGAATATTATTAATTATGTGCAGCCGAAGTAATTGGGCGTCCCCGAGTGCGGTAGTACTAGCTTGTCATTTCATTTAATCTCATTTAGGTGTGTATGCCTTTTAGATGACGAGGATAAGCTTGTTGTGTTGACCGAAAATGGAGTGTTGATGGGATTCGATTAGATTATAGGGTTTTTCGCTCGGGATAAAAAAAAAATGGGCGAGACAATATCTTATGCACTAGGCAAAAAGATCAAAGGAATTTGGGAATTTCGGGGATTGGTCGAGGTGTTAATGTCCAATGACTAGCTAAAATTGCGATTAGTAGTTGAGATTTCCAATTTTAGGTGGTTGACCACCGCTCATTAAATGTCTGTGCCCCACAATATCAAATAGGTCTAATTAGCTTTTCAAAACTCCTGGAGGTGTAGCCTCGTTAATTTTATTTTTAAAACTTTCAAATAGGTCTAATTACCTTTTCAAGCTCCTCGAGGTGGAGTAGCCCCATTGAATTTTTTTTCTCTTTTAAAAATCTCTATCCTCACAGTTTAAGGACACTGCCGCAATTAACTGGCTACCTAAAAGAAAACTAGCATAGCAATCCATAACTATGTCAAACCCACTTAAATTTGGATTTTCTCAAGGCAAGGATCGGATTTGCAATCATATATTACCGGTTCAAAAGCATGGAAACGCCCTTGCCACCAGTTATATCCCAAAGTGGGCAAGGTTCCGAGCAAAATGAATCGATATCACTTCATTTCGCCATTCGGATTTTCAACAGAAATAGAGAGGAAAAGAGATCGAATACACCATTCAAACACATGCTATTCTAGGACCAAAGCATATACACGGTTGTGATCGTGGATCTTTAGAGCACACGACACAGAGAGCAAAAATCGACTAAATGGGTTCGGATGAGAGAGGTGAGTGTTACCCAACTCTCTCCATCCAATCCAAAAAGGAGGTAAGTTGCAAAACTAAGACTCTTCTCCTTCCTAATGAATGTAACCCTCCCTCTCCCTTTTTGGGCTTCAATTATTGTTTTTTTTCCCTTTACACGAAAGCAATTGCACCATATCAGCTAACTTGCTCGCATACAATCTCTTCATTTTCACACCTTTTGAAGAACCTCAACCACACACGCACGCAAAAGAGGTTGCAACCGCGGGGGAAATATGGTCAAGCTTCGCAGCTCAGCAACCTGAATTCAAGATTTCTTTTTTCTCGGTCAACATATTAAAGGAAAATATATATGAAAATGGGCCCAAAAAAAAAAAAAAGTGGCAGCGCTCTCGAAATGGGCTTTAGGAAAGGGAGCAGGAAAAAGGAAATTCCTACAGAATGGGCGATGAGCAAACTCTTTTTTTTTTTTTTATAGGGGTAGGGAATAGAGTAGATATGAAAAGAACTTGGGAAAATTGTAGATTTTTTTTAATTGATTAAATGTGTGGTTGACATTACTCTGCGCTGTCCATTTACCTCTAATATTTTACAATACAATGATGCTCGGATGTCTTATACTCCACTCATACTCAATCTAACAACACGAGTCAAGATCATGTTAGCAAGATCCATTCGCCTGTTTAATGCATAAGTCATTGGTCATAAGGTTCAAAACTAGAAACGAGAAATATTATGCTAATAATTCAATATCGGTAGCTTCCATATCTAGATAGAAACGATATGATCGTCCTTCTGCTTACGCATGATTACAAGTTTCCAAGTAAAGATTTCTTTCTTTTCCCCCCCTCTTTTTCTCCCTTTTGTTATAGATCAAATCATGGAGAGAAGGGCTCGCAACGGGGGGAGTAACCACAGGAGCAAATTACTCTCCTCAGTTACTTGACATGATCTAGGTAGTAAAGTTGACCAGAAAAAGGGTATAAGAAATGGCCCAATTCCGAAAAAAAAAAAAAAAAACACCAACTTTACTTTGAGTGATAATTTTGGCCAAAACATTTTTTTTTTGTCTCGTAAAAAATCACTAATTTTTATTTAAATCCCAAAATCGGGCTCGAACAATTCGAAAATTTTACGCCAGGGGGCCCGGATTTGAGATTCGAGCAAAATTTGGTGCTTTTTATCGAGACAAAAAGAAGTTCGGTCCATAACTGTTGCTCGAGGTAAAGTCGGTATTTTGTTTTTTCGAATTAGCCCTAAAAAAAAACACGCATTATTCAGGGAGGCAATAAAAGGGACCGAAAAAAAAAAAAACACGTTACGTCCTGCCCCCTTTTTTTTTTCCCTAAAATAAAGATAAAAAAAAAAGCCAGGGAGAAAAAAAATAACTAGCGTGAAGAGAATAATTGTGCCCAAAATTGCATCCGAGGAAGGCAACCCGCGTGCATCCGCATTCAAAGCGCAGCCTCTGTCGGATTTTATTTTGTAAATTTCGAGACGACTCGTAGGCACCGGAAAAAGGAGGGAGGGGGCCCCGGGGGGGCCACGCGTCGGAGGCCCATTGGGCCTCGGCCCTCAACCGTGCCCCGGGTGCTCGCCCCCCCGAGCTCGCGGGGCCAGCTCGTGACTCCGATAAATACCGACGGCGAGCGCGCGGGACGGCAGTTACTGCTCTCACATACCTTCCTTGGTCCTTCATCTTCATCTTCATCTTCATCTTCTTCTTCTTCTCTCTCTCTCTGTGCACTAGAGATCTAGATTGACGCGCCTCGCTCCGCACGCGCTTCTGGGATCAGAGCGACAGTCCCCGAATGCATGTCGAGTGAGCGAGACCGTGCTCTGAATGCATCGAGCCCCGCTCAGTCTCTCCTCAGGTGCGGCACGTCTCCTTCTCTTGTGTCCTTTTCTCTCTTCTACCTTCGTCTCGATCTTCTCCGTCGACGGGAGCGCGTGAATTCCCCACCCGCACTTTTGGGGGTACTGCGGAGGCGTTTCGGTCCGGCGGAATCTGAGGGTGGGGGCTGCCGCGAGCTCCGTCTCTCTTTTCGAGCTTCTGAGCAGAGATTTGGCGTCTCGTTTCCTTGACGGGCTCGTGCGGTCTCCGGGGTTCGCGCGACGCTTCTTGATTTTAGCCAGACTTCCGCATGTTCCCGCGCGTTTTGGCTCGTGCAGTAATTGGGTTCCGTGAGGCAATTATCCGAGGATAAAGCACTGATCTCTCTGGTGGTGTAGGGGATGGGCAAGAAAGGAAGCGGCTGGTTCTCGTCCGTGAAGAAGGCTTTCAGATCTTCTTCTTCTTCGTCTCCAAAGGAGTCGCCTGCGAAGAGGGTAATTTGACTTCTTCCCCCCATTGATCCCTCGTACATGCCCCGTTTCGTTCATCTCGCAACCGACAGGCAGAAAGCTAGGGAAAAGCCCATACGATCTCCCCCTTCTTTGCGCCCGAATCGTCACTGGTCGCGCTTTCATCGTCGGGACCGGCCTCGAGCTGTGGCGTGACGGCCCGCACTGCGGCAGGAACTTCCACCGTTCTCTTACAATCTTGTGGCGCAAGCTAAACGTTTCTTAATCATGTCCGTGCCGATTAATCCTTCCGCAAAACGATTTAAAAACGAAAAAAAATTCTACAGCTCCTGGTAGATTCACGGACTAGGAAACTGTTCGGATGCTTGAAGCAGGTTGTTGAATTATTACAGAAACTTAATTAGTGTCTTCTGAAGCAGCATGTATCCCAATTACAAACTATATTAACGTTTGATAATCGAATCGACTAGCCCGTGATGTGATCTACTTAACGGTCGATGCTAGGAAGAAGTTTTTTTTTTTGGGTGGGTGTCGTTTTTTTCCCCTTCTTTTCGAGGTTTTCAGATCATATCAATGACTGTCTTGCAGAAGCAGCATTTAACCATATCACCTACCGTAACATTGTCTTTTGAGGTCATGGGGGCACGAGACCTCCCATGGTCCCCCTGGCATGAAGCGTTGTTGTCGGACCACCTCAAAAGCCGTCCCACCAGGAAAAAAAAAAAGTCATCTCTTCCCATCTTTCATGTGCTCCTTCACGTTAGATCACCATCAGGCCTCCATATGGATCTTGCATTCTTTGGGAGTAATTTGAACTTTAGTTGAGTCGCGATCGATCGATATGGTTGTATGTGATGTTGATTTTTTTTCTTTTTCCCGATCTTGCAGAAAGATGGCGGCGCCGAGAGATGGCGGAACGACGCGCCGGAGGTGGTGTCGGTCGAGCATTTCCCGACCGAGAGCTCGCCGGACATCACCAACGACGGGAGCGTGGCTTCGACCCCTGTGACCGAGGATAGGAATCACGCGATCGCGGTGGCGGTGGCGACCGCCGCGGCCGCGGAAGCCGCCGTGGCGGCAGCTCAGGCGGCGGCGAAGGTGGTTAGGTTGGCTGGTTACGGACGGCATTCCAGGGAAGAGAGAGCCGCTACCCTCATTCAGTCCTATTACAGAGGCTACCTAGTGAGATTTAATGTCACGCATCTTGTCTCTTCTAAAACCGGAATTAAATAACGTGGTTTAATACGATTAGTAGCGTGATTAGGGAATAGAACCTTGTGTGCCTAATCTAATTAATTTATGTGCACGAGAGAGAAAAAGTACATAGTATAGGCTAGGTCTGTATGAACCCTCAATTGGTAGGAAATTAATTTGATTTTACTATCTTCAATTATCGACGGTATGTGCGATTGTGATTAGGCACGGCGTGCGCTGCGAGCGTTGAAGGGGTTGGTGAGACTGCAGGCGCTGGTAAGAGGCCACAACGTGCGCAAGCAAGCCCAGATGACCATGCGGTGCATGCAAGCCCTGGTCCGAGTCCAGGCCAGGGTCCGAGCCTCCCGGCTTCAGCTCTCCCCCGACAAGCTCGCTCACGACATGGCCGATGACGGTGGCCAGCGGCGAGCACCGACTGAGGTGGGCCGCAAACCTTACAACAGCCCCGTCCTGAAGAGCAAGTACCACGAGATATCGTCGGACAACCGGGACAGCTGGCGCCGGAGTTCCGAGAAGATCAGGGAGAATTCTTCCGGGAAAAGTGAAGGTGTGATGAAGAAGGAGCGAGCTCTTGCTTACGCCATAAGCATTCAGGTTCGTAGTGGGCCATATATCTCTTATATCTATGCTTATACAATGCACTCGCGGTTCCTCAATGGTCCTTAATGGCTCTTTTCGCTGTAATTCGTTCTGTAGATCTGCCGATGGTAATCTCAGGACCAAAGCCAATTGAAACGATTAATCATTCACTTTTATTGTTCATTAATATACTTTTTCTTCCATTTTTCCATAGCAACAACAACCGATGCAACCGGAACCGAGCGACATCGACGAAGGACTTTATGCTAACGAAAGGGAAAAGGCACAGTGGGGATGGAACTGGCTCGAGCGCTGGATGGCGGCACAGCCATACCACGTCCAGCAATTGGGGGTGCCGGACCACCCTTACGTGGCGCTTCCCACCATCACCAAGAACACGGCCACAACCGACGACTTGTCTGAGAAGACGGTGGAAATGGACATGGTGACCCCAGAGAACATGAACATGGGCTTTGTCGGTAGGGACTACGGTGATGCCAGCCCGTACCCTGCCCGGCATCAACGCCAATCGAGCTCGAACAACATCCCCAGCTACATGGCCCCTACTCAGTCTGCCAAGGCCAAGGTGAGAGGTCAAGGCCCGGCCAAGCAGCGGAGTCCGTTAGGGCCTCAGTGGAACCCTTCGACTAAGAAAGGTCCGAGCGCCGAAACAGGCTGTGATTCCTCGAGCTCCGGCGGAGGGACGACAACCTACCCAGCACCAAGAAGCCCGAGCCTTAAAGTTAACGGGCCGCAGGGCCAGGGCAGGAGAATTGCGGGTTACAACCCCGAGCATATGGGCATTGATGACTGGACGCTACCTGTTGTTGGGCGTACATGGAGGCACGATTTTGGTTGATCTTGTGGTGTTCTTGCGTCTCTGGGTATATACATCAAGCTGAATAATTATGACAACGAGCGAAGAGTTCTCTTGTTTATTTGTCCATAAGACTTTAAATCTATGGTAATGTAAAAGTTTATGGATTGACGTTATGAGACTTTCCCGTTAAAATAAAAATGCAAGTGTCTTTTGCCTTATCAGCCCTACTGTCGTGGTTCTCTAGAATCAAACAGGCTGTGTTGTTCACCAGGAAACAGTCTTCAACTGTTGCAGGAGACATGCCAAGCTTTAGAATAACAATCTCATCCGAAATCACATGCTACCCAGCAACATAACTCTTGGAAAGGCATAAAGAATAACAATCTTACCCGAAACCGTGATAATTTACAAAGATTCTCATCTGCAAAACTTACCAAAGAAAAAGCAAAAGGTATCGTTCAGACATGCAGGAGAAGCTTCACCAGCAAGAGAGGAAACGTAGAACAAATTCCCCCCCGTGTTCACCCGCAAGGTGTGAGTTTCTTATTTCCTGCCCCGCGAGGATTGTCATCTTTCCAGTCATCCCAGGCTCTTGCCTTCTCTTGAGCAGCATCATCGTCTTCGTCCTCATCTTCAACTGGCCCTGGCTGTTTCTGCTCCTTGTACCACGAGGAATTAGCCTCTTCCATGAACTTGGCATTTCTCTCTTGAAACTTCTGCATCATCTGCATCTCCCTCAAGCCAGCTTCCTCTATGCTCATGGTTGGCATCCTGATGCATGCAAACAAAATGATTCAATTCACATGAAAACCACCCCGCAGGTACACAGCAGGAGGACTATACACAAAAAACAGTATCAATATTCAAGGACTAAGATAACATCCAAGGATCCTCTAATAGTTTCATAAAAAGAAGAGTAATATCAGGAGTGGTGCATACCGGTGACCTGGTTGAAACACTTGTGCCGCCATTCTATCCCTCTCGCTAGTCAGACTCCCATTTACGAGACTCGCAGGTCCAAATATCAGGGGTTGGTGTTTATGTTCGTGAGCATCTGAAACATTTGCCCTACCTTCCAAAACATCTTGTGCAAAAGTAGCACATGTAATAGGTTGTGCCGGTTTAGTATATCGTGCACGAGTTGCAGCATTACGGTGCCAAGCTTCAGATGTCTTCGTGCGCTCATCCAGAATAGCACGAGAGAACTCCTTTTCCCCTTCCTGTGAAAACAAACCGCTTCTTCATATCCATCTAATGCACAAAACCCGCAACTGGGAGAACTACAGCCACCATTGTCGTGGTCCAAATTCAATACCTTTCCTCAATTATACTGCTCAGCCTGCTCCTCAATTTTAAACAACATGTATGAAGAAGATCCAAATCAAATGAAGAACAACATATCACCCTCTATTTTTATTTACTTTATTTTTTTGCAAATCTTTCCTTTGCTTCTCTGTGTCAGCACTAACAATCCGCAGCAAGGTGGCGAACCTTGAGATTAGGACCAGTGGGGCATAGGGGTGCCCTCAGCTATCACATGTTTATTCGGTACATGCTAACCCAGTAAACAAAAGGAATAGGGGCATGGCTTCTTCGCCACTAATAAAAAATAAATGCAAACAAGAAGTAACATGAAATGCTTAAAACAATGGGATTGGGAATCCTAACACCCAAAAAAATAAATTTCCTATATCAAAGTACGTCAACTATGATTAAGATGGAAGAACTGCCACATAAAACAGTATAGCAGCAACCCGTCAGTGTAGGAAGTACTAATTTTTCTAGGGACTGAACCAGCAGTACACAGCATTTCAATGTGTCCAAATATTCTTCAGGTAGCCCAATCTACAAAAATATACCTTTGACTGCTTCTCTTTGATAGCAGAAAGCATTTCTTCCTCTTTCTTCAGCATTTCTAGTAAATCCAGAGCCTGCAATGTCCATGGCAAGAGCATACTCATCACATCAATACATAAGCAGTAAACAACCAAAAGAAGAGTATCTAATAACCAAACATGACCAATTGGATAAAGCTAACCTTACAAATTGCTAGAGAGATTGCAATAAGCCAAGCCTGCGAGAGAAAGAACATTCAGAATAAAAATATTAAGTATCACCCTGTGGAAGGGTAACAGAAGAAAGGCAATCACATGTTAAATGTTAAATAACCAGTCTCAGCATCAACAAGAAATGAAAAAGATAATCTACATCAGAAACTACTTGCCTTTTCATTTGTAATGTCAAGATCAGGAAATTTTGACCATGAGATTCGTGATGGACTTCCGAACACAAGTATTTGGCATCCAACATGATGATTAGCCTCATTTTTTTTTTTTAAAGTATTGAAATAATTAAGTGCAATAAGGCAAACTTTCAGTAGTTATGTGACTTGACTTTCTAGAAGATAGCTTGAGAAGCTCCTATGTCAAACACAAACCAACATATGCATAGACACAGAAACCTTAAGCAGTAAAGCAAACTACCTAATGCACTAGTAAGCTGTGGAGGACATATGCTGAGCAAGTGCATCTAAGCATCTTTAGCTCTTGCTCACAACTCGAAAATCTAACTGCCATATAGAACCAACCTCACGCTCTTCCTCACTGTCGTCATCGACCATTTCTTCTTCTCCTGCCTCCACAGGAGTAGATAAGGCAGCTGCTTTGGTTGACCTCCCACGCCGCTCTTTCCGTTCCTTGATTTCAAGCAACTTTGATTCAGCAGCTTTTTGACGTTTAAAACGTGCTATCTGCCAAAAAATAAAAGAGGCATTCATTATTAAATGGTCATTTCACCCACGGTTGTTAGGATCATGACTGGATCGCAGCAACATTCTCAAATAGGTGGGATCAGGATCCAAGATCATGGGATCTTGTAGGATCTTGATCCTACCAAGGATCCTAATGATCCTTGTCAAGACAGAGTGTTCATTCTTCCAGCTAAAGGAAACAGAATTTTGGGCCTTGCTACTAGTCCAAGAGTCCAAGACCCACTCTTTCTTTGGGAACACATCACTTGGCTTTTTAGCAAAATCGGGCTGACGAATCTACAACTGGTTCAAAGAGACTCTGTATAGATTGAAAATTCCTGCCTACCGCTAACTTCTCCTCCATGACGCACTCATCATCCTTCGAACTTCAACACATTCCGATTGAACCATTTTTCTGGAGCTTCCTCTCTATTCGTTATACATTTTAAATACTTGACGCTTCTCAACCTTCGAACTTCTCCTTTACATGCTGGTCGAAGCTGCATTCTGATTCTGAAGCTTTCTTCATTCTGTTGGTTTTTAATTTTTTATTTCTCTGTTTGCCGTGTGGCTCTAATCTACATATCTTCTGAAGTTTTTCCCTGTTTACTTTTATTAAAATTTCTTTACTGATTTTGCTGAATTAGATTATCAATTGTTGCTTTATTCAAGAGTTTGAACAATAACCATTTTGGTGAGGAAGAATTTAATAAAGAGGACCACGATGTGATGGGAAGATGATAAGCCCAAAGATGAGGATTTTAGGGATGAGTCATTTTTGGGAATCTTTTTTTCCTCTCTTTTTTCTAGCTGAGTAGAAAGGTAATAACTCTCACTGGTGTTTTCTGAATAGCTTGCACTTAATTCATTTGGTTAAAATTGTTTTGTCAATTTCTTCATACTTAAGTTGGATATGGAGATTGGAGAATGCAAAACTCCGAACTTGACCTTACTTGGGCTTTACTCTTTCTTTATTAAAAAAAATCGGCATGTGATTGGATTAAACAATGTAAAAATTACATTTTAGGTATCAATTCATTAATTTTCTAGGATCTTACGATCCATGAGCAGATCCTGCTTAAAATTCCAATCCTCCAAAAGATCCTACTTAGAATCCCGATCCTGACAAACTTGGTTTCACCAAAAGCACCATTGTCCTTGCCTCCCAATTGCTTCCATGTGCAATGGACCGAGTACAGTCTTAAACAAACCAACTAGCCCCAGTTGCTACTGGGCATAGTGTGCAACAACAGTGAACCATCAATTTATTAATTTTCGAAGATCTTATGATCCTCGATCCGATCCTATTTAGAATTTCAATCCTCAAAGACCTCCAATAGATCCTACTTGGGATCTAAATCCTGACAAACTTTGTTTCACCGACAGCACCATTTGTCCTTGCCTCCCAATTGCTTCCACGTGCAATGGACTGGGTACACTATCAAACAAACCAACTACTCCCAGCTGCTACTGTGCATAGCATGCA
The DNA here is from genome assembly GCA_024733475.1 of Syzygium grande. Taxonomy (NCBI): domain Eukaryota; kingdom Viridiplantae; phylum Streptophyta; class Magnoliopsida; order Myrtales; family Myrtaceae; genus Syzygium; species Syzygium grande. The sequence continues at coordinate 12,178,264 of JAMXDD010000004.1, read as the reverse complement.
ACAACGATGAACTAAAGAAAAGCTTCCAAGTGAACCAAACTCCCAACACAATACAACCAAGACAAGAATACAGAACTAATCCTCCAAATCAAGCTTGTCGATGTTTCTGTGAACCATTGGTCAAGGTATGATACACCAAAAAAAAACCTCATACTTCTCTATGACCATGCTTATCAATTTCAATGTAGGGAGTATCCTAAAATTATTCAGCACCAGAGAAGCACACAGCTCCAAATGTCCGAAAATTTTAATCAATCTTAACCCCCATTTGGAGAAGCCAAGCAGTGCTTAGTAAAAACAATAGGTGAGAAAGAATATACATCAGCACCTTTCTAGCTCTTCGATCTACCATTTGATTCGAACCTCCGTGCACAGATGTCTCGAACTCTTCCTTGGGTAAAAGTTCCATTGCTTCACAAAAAGACACAAATTCCTGCAAGACATGGCACCCACAATTCATCATCATTGTATACCCCTGCTCCAGCAAGAACTCCAAAAAAAGTTAATAAACATAGCAAAAGGCCCCCTCCTTATAGTCTGCATATCCCAATCTCAAAACGTCCTCCACAAAGAAGTAAATTAGAACCACAGAACAAACCTTTAGTTTTTCCTGAGAGGCTTTAATAATGGGTACCCTATCATCAGCAGCAACCCTTTCTGTCAACTCGGCCAGATAAAAAGCGACCTTCGAAGAAGAACACAATGAGAATCCCACTTAAACATTTTAACTCGTGGCCCAAAAAACAGCACCGCCACCACCCTCTGCGGTAACTCAGCACGCAAGCGAATGCGCAAACAGATCCTAAGCATGATAGATGACAATCCCATTTGCAACAATTGGTGCCCGTCTCTAACAAAATGCGAACATACCCCTATTCATCGCCAGCTCCATCATGCTCATACGCTAATTAGTAAATAAAACCTCAAGTTTACTTCTTTGTCGCGAGATTTGGGATAAAACATCGATGAAGATTACCAGTAGCATCGCAGTCATCGCACCCACAAGAAATCAAACAGAAAAGGCTAGAAAGCAACTGCTCACCAGAATATACTTGAGATTAGAAGTGCTGATATCATCCTTGGTCTCGTTGGCCGAGAACAATCCCAGCTTACTTATCATGTCCTCGCACTTCCGCAAAGCCTCGATCCCTCTCTTCACAGCATCCTAGAAACACGTCACCCACCGCATTCGTTAACGAAAGAGCTCGCGACCGCATTCTTCGCAGAACAGCTCGCGAAAACGAAAGAGACCACCCCCCCCAAAAAAAAAAAAAAACGAAACGAGGAAACTCCGGCACGCCGGAGACTCGGCTCACCTGATCGACGGCGGACTCCGTGGCGGCGAGATGAACCTTGCGAGACTGCTCGAACAGGGACGGCAAGGGCATGTCCCCCATTTGCAATTCCCCCGTCGCCATCAATTCCGAGAACCTACCACTCGATCGATGGCCTGCGCCAATGAAACCGAGGACGAACTCGAGATTCAATTTCGCGGATTGCTGGGATTCTATGCAAATTGAATGGAAAATGGACAAATCGGGTTTGCTTGCAGAGAAATCGGGGCGCCAGCTAAAAAACGAAGGAAGGAGAAAATGCGTTTAGAAAATAAATAAATAAGATTAAATTAAGAGAAGGGATGAGAAAATTGGCGTGGGCTTTTAGATGTTTCTAGGCCCAGATGAAAGCGGTGGAGGAGACTTTTTTTTTTATTTTTATTTTATTGCTTTTAAGTTTTTGCATTCCGTGTATTTTAACGGAAAAATGACACAAACGGTCCCTAAACTTTAGTTCGATGTGCAATGTCATACCAGAATTTTTAATTTGTTCGATGTAGTCCCTAAACTTAAACTCAATTTTTAATTTATTACAGGTGTACCGATTTGTGGTTCTTCGTGGTATTAATCCAATTTAATGGAAATTAACGGAGGATAAATTTATCATAAATGTATTAGTTTGGGGTTTTTGGTAATCGAAGAATTAGTTTAGGGCAAATTTATCACATGTATACTAATTTAGGAATTTTAGAGGTCAAAAAATTAATTTAAAGTAAATTTGTCACAAATGTATTAATTTTTCATTGTATTAACCTTTCTTTTACTCAGTCATTCAAACTATGTAAAGATTTTTTTTGAAAAAAATCATCTTTTCCAAATAGAAAAAAAAATGCTCGCTAAGGCCCTTAAACCAGAGCTGTTATCATTACTTGTCAATTTAGAGTCTTTGAATTTTTCTAAATTAAAGATAAACTTCATACTTTGTAAATGTCCGAATTAATGAATATTAATTATTATGAAAATTCGATCGGTAAAAGACTTCCTATGCTAATCCCGAGCTGGAGACTATTTTTTGAAATATATTGCTTTTTGTTGTTGCTTTAAAAAGGCCCAAAATGTTTTGACACAAATTTTAGTGAATTTTTTTCCAACGTTTCTTGCAACGAGAAAAATATTAGGTATTTCTTAAATGCCACATGGGATTAGATAGAAATATACACATGTTAAATCCTCAAGCTAAATTTTTTTAAAATCCAACTGAAAATTTCTTCTTTTAAAAGCTATGGATTAATTGAGCAAAATTTCTTTTCATATCTAAATAGTTGTTTTTCCTTTGATTTAAAAAGTTCAAAAATTTTGCACTAAAATGAGTGTCATACAAATTTTCCACAAACTAATTTTTCTCCATAAAAATCTTAAATCCGTACACTTGTATTAAATTTCATTATCAAACCCAAGTTTTAGGGTTGAATTTTTTAAAGTGTTGCCCTCATCTTTAATGACATTGGGTTCTTATAAATTGAACAAGTTTTTGGGATTTTACCCTCCGTTTATTATGCAGACTTTACAACCTGTTTGTGGTTCTTCGATTTATTTTATCCAATTTTGTTGAAAAACTTAAATAGAGTAAATTTATTTTGAAAAATCATTTTCTAGTTTGTTTACTTTTTTTGTTTAAGAATTAGTTTTTCTGTAAATTTATCACATGTATACTAATTTGGGAATTTTAATAACAAAAAAACTAATTTGGAATAAAAAGAAAAAATTGCTGAATCAAAAATTTGTATTAACCTTTTCTTTTACTCTGTCATTCAAACTATGTAAAGATTTTTTTGAAAAAAATCATCTTTTCCAAATAGAAAAAAAAAAATGCTCGCTAAGGCCCTTAAACCAGAGCTGTTATCACTACTTGTCAATATTGGATTCATCTATCCCTCTATCTAAATTAGGAAGTTAAACTCCATACTACAATGTCCGAATTAATGAATATTGTTAATATGTAATTTCGCATGTACTGCAATTCTTCCTATTTCCTCCCGAGCTGTGGACTGTTTTTTGAAATTGATTGGCCTTTGTTTAGTTGTCCGTGAAATTTACGCAAATTTAATTAGTTAAATTTTTTATTTTTGGTAACAATCTTTCTGCATCAATTTAATATTGTTAAACTTGGGAAATTTGAAAAGATAGTATTAGGACATTAATTCGTTGATAGTCAATTTAGTGTAAAAAGTTTTTTCGTTATATGTAATTGTCAAATTTGTAGGTTTTTTAAAAAGGATTGGCGATTTGTAAACTCCAATTTTGTAGTTAGTATTCGAACGTGGCCATGAATTTATTAATTTTTGAATCCTACGTTGCTTTATATTTAATGCATGTTTAATATTTAATAATATTTTAATATTTTTCAATTTTTTAATATTTCTTCTGCTTTAGTTTTTTTTTTTATCCTTCTTTTTTTTTTTTTTCTTTCTTTTGTCCCAATTCTTGGTTTTATCTCATAAAAAATCTCCAACTTTATATCATATTCCAATTCTATCCTAGACTGATTTTTTTTTATAAAAAATATCCAACTTAGATTAAAATTTTAATTATAAAAGTCATGGATTAATTTGATTGGAATTTTTCGCCATTGGCAATTAAATTGTTGTTTTTCCTTTGATTTAGTACTAGTTCTGAATCCCTAAACTTTTTTTATCTCATAAAAGAAATGAGCTTTAGGTCACAAATTTTTTTCATTTCTACTAATTTTTTTTTTTTGCCCATAAAATAAGGCTCTTTACCGAGTTCCAATTCTTGCATTATTATTTTCATTATCAAACCCAAGTTGAGGGTTGAGATTTGTTAAAGTGTTGCCCTCATCTTTTGTTGGGTTCTCTATAAATTGAAGGTGATTTTTGCAATGTCGTAAGTGCATAAGTTATGCAGACTTGCAACCTGTATAGAATTCTTTCCATTTGATTTTAAGGGTACGTTTGTTCGGAGGAAAACTCCTTAATAAAGGAAAATATTTTCTAGAAAAATGTTTACTTTTTTTTGTTTAGCAATATATGACCAAAAATGTTTTCTGTGTCCGGAAAATGATTTCAATCTTAAGAATAACAAAAAAAACTAATACAAAAAATTTGAAAAGGAAAAAGTTGCTGAATCAAAAATTGAGAGAAAGACCCTGCCTTTCTCTGCTCCATAAACGTTTGTCGCCGAAAGAAGGCTCTCCAACCCCAAATCAGCATTATTGCTGCACTAGTTATCATTCTCCATCGCATTTTCCTCTTTGGGAAACCATCCTTGGCTTGGTCGAGTCGACTCTCAACCTTGAGCGCTCCAGGATTAGGGCTAGAACCGGAGCTAGGGTTTTTAGCCATGGACACTTTGCAGCCGACCTTCCTCTCCCGGTTCGAGTAGTGGCTCTGGACAAGGAATCGAGGATTGAATGCCACATGCGATTTACGCAAATCTAATTACTTCAATTTTTTTATTAGACCACTGATACTCTTTCTGCACAATTTATGTTGATAAAACTTGCACAATTTGAACCAGATAGTATTAGGACATTAATTCGTTGCTACAATCTATGAATCAAAGAATTTTGTTAATATGTAATTGCAAAAATTTGTAGGTTGAGCGTTACAAGGAGTGGCGTATTTGTAAATCCCCTATTTTGTAGTCAGTATTCGAACGTATGAATGAATGATTGAGATTCTATTGAAGTGATGATTGCTTTATATTTAATGCATGTTTAGTCGATTTAGCACTACATAATGCACACACAATCCGCAATTTAAATTCCCGATCGCATTATTAACGGCCTAATATCCTAGAAAACCTCAAATTTTAGCTTTTGTCCCAATTCTATTTTTTTTCTCATAAAAAGTCTCCAACTTTAGATCATATTCCAATTCTATCCTAAATATTTTTTTTGTCCCATAAAATACCGCCAACTTTAGATTTAGTCCCAATTTTACCCTAAACTTTTTTTGCCTCGTAAAAAATCATCAACTTTAGATCTAGTACTAGTTCTACCCATAAATTTTTTTTTTCTTCATTAAAGAAACCCAAGTTTAGTTGGAATTTCAAAAAGGATTAATATCACATAAAAAAATCACCAATTTTTACTTGAGTTCCAAAATTTATTTCCATTAATTTTTTAATCAAAATAGCCCTTAGTGATCTTGTGCTCGGTCTTGGATCTCTCACAGTCGGAGATATCGTGCTTGGGACGCTCAAACAACTCATGCTTGGGAGTTTCCCATGAGAGATTTTGAATTGAGGGTTAATGGGGACAGATTTGCGACTTAAGTAAAAGTTTGTGATTTTTTATGTGAATGTAAAAATTTTAGGGTAAAATTGAGATATAATTATTTTAAATTTTTCATGGTTTTAATCATAGATAAAAAAAAATTAAGGGTTTAATTTGTTAAACCTAAAGTTGCCGTTTTTTAGAGACAAAAAAAAAATTAACGGTGAAATGTTGGGACATGACCTAAAGTTGAAGGTTTTTATGAGATATAAAGTAAAATTGGGATAAGAGTTATAGTTAATAAATTTTTTTGATATTAAAGATATTAGTAACTTGGCAGGAGTTTGCATTTTTATCAATTCCATCGAAATTGAAGTTCGTTTGGTCGTTCGACACTCAGATATGAGAATTTGTTTCTTTGAACGTCCAAAAGTGTCTTGCAATTTTAATGAAAAATGATATATGATCCTTGTAAAAACTCAAAATCTAAAATTGTTCCATAGCCACTTATTTTGATCAATTGAAGACTCATCCTTTAACAATAAATGCGATCTCCATCCATTTGCTTGTGGACTGTTCGCAATATCTTTTTTATTAATCTAAGTTTTTGCCTAGATCATGCCTATGGACCGTGTGCCCAGTGTTGTTAATTAGAAACGACCGTGTGCATCGGTGATCCCTTATCGAACCATCCAGGACTCACAAGCGCTCCATCCAATCCATGAGCAAACACCGGTGGCTCCCTGAGATCTAAGCATCCCCCAAACCGATTCAACACCCCGGCAACATCTCTCTACCACATGTTTTTTTTTATTGGCTCTCCCCTTTCAATTGCCGCCCTAAAATCAAAATGAACACTATCACAAATAAATTGGAAAATTTCTAAACCCAACTAGAAAAGAATAGATAATTTTTAACTAAATCATACAAAATTTTTTATATTTATAATATTTTAATAATATTTTGAATTGTTTTTTTTTTTTTTTTTTTTTTTTTTTTTCTTTTCTCTCTTCCCTCCGGCGGTCCTCACTAGATCCCGGGCCCGGGGGCCACCCTCGCATTCCCCTTCGCTGGCCGGGGGAGGGAAGAGAAGAAAAAAAAAAAAAAAAAAGAAAAAAACAAAAAAATGAAAAGACAAAAATGCCCATAGAAAAAAAATATTGTAGGGTAAATATATCATAAGTGTCATAATTTAAGATTTTTCATGTATCGATTAAATTTATCATAAATGTTATAATTTAGGATTTTGATAGTGTTTTCCCAATAAATTAAATGATTTGAAAGCTCGTAAAAGCACAAGATCAAGCACATGACATTTATTAAACCTAGAAAAATGTATACTATCATCTGAGAATAATCAAATATCTTATTAGAGCAATTAAATATTAAACATCACCTCATTTAACAACTTAAATTTTTAGAACAATTGTGATGTAATATTTAATTACTCATGATATCAGAGCCATTCTAGGGTGGTAGTCGTGGCAATATTGGTTAGCCGCCCGGTGTCAATTTTTTTGGCAAAACCCACTACTGTTGAGTGCTGTATCACCACTTTTTGCTGCTTCTTTCACAAAACCAACACCACCAGTAGACTCACCAACCTCAAGACTGCAAGACTGCCAGATGCTGAAATTTCATCGCCGTTGGCCGCCGTGCAAGCCTTCACGCGCCGCCACCTCTCGGACTCACCAATGCCGAAACTTTCTGGAGCTATTTTGACATTTTAAGACTGGTTCAAACTTTCACCAAATCTGCCTCTAAAATCAATAAAAGGACATCAATTTTATCTTTGCAAAGCATAAGTTAGGCTTTTAATTTTTAGTTTTTTGTTTATAAAAATGATCAAGAGTTGACTATAGTGCAGTTCACTGCAGATTCTTCATATTCTCTAGAGAGCTTTGGACCGTCATTTAAATTTTTATTTGGTCAAAAAAAGTCATTTAAATTTGATTGGTCTTTGTTTTATTGTTTGTGAAACTTTTGTCTTCGAAGAAGAGGATGGATTTTTGGAAATTTAGTAAATTTCAGCTTGTGGGTTCCAATCTCCGACATTTACGGAGCTATGTTTTGTTGAAGAAATATGGCTCGTGTGCCATAGAATTCTTGTTTTTTTTGTTCATTATCAAACCCAAGTTGAGTTGGAATAAAAAAGGATTAATATCATGAAAAATCACAAACTGGTACATATGCGATAAATTTATCCTAAACTAATTTTTTGATCACCAAAAATCTCAAACAGGTACACTTGTGATAAAATTACCTTTTATTAATTTCCGTTAAATTGGATTAATATCATGAAAAACTACAAATTATCTGAAAACTGGTGGGATACACCTATCAATTTAATCTCTGGTTTTAAGTCATCTAACTCAACAATTTGACGGTAAAATTTAACGGAAATTAATGGGAGGTAAATTTGTCACAAGTATATCAATTTGAGATTTTTTGTAGTAAAAAATTTAATTTAGGGTAAATTTATCACGGTAATATTATTTTAGAATTTTTCATGATATTAATCCAGATAAAAACCCAAATTAAGGGTTTACATTTGTTAAAGTGTTGCCGTTATGTCATGTTTTGTTGGATTCTCTGTAAATTAACGGTGATTTATGCAGTGTTGTAAGTGCACGTGTGTTATGCAAGCTCGCGGCCTGAGGAATTCTGTCTTCCATATTGGCTCGTTGAGTGGAGTAAATTTTGTTTGAGTAAAAGATAGCAAGTTGGCAGGAGTGTTGCATTTTGCTTGGAGAGACCTAGAAAAATTTATCGTGTATGCTGAGAATAATCATGCATTTAAACTAGCAAATCAAAAGCATTTGATAAAATATTGAAAAATGATATAGGATCCTTGTAAGAGTGTTCATCATGATCGCCAATCGATCCATGGCCACGATTCATGATCAATCCAATGACACGATCCTTGGCCACAATAAATGCGATCTCCATCCATTTGCTTGTGGACTGTTCGTGTCCCATTGCCGTGCATTGTGTCCTTGTGCTTTGCATCATGCCTATGGACCGTGTGCCCAGTGTTGTGCATCGTGCGACCGTGTGCATCGGTGATCCCTTATCGATCCATGGCCAGGACTCACAAGCGCTCCATCCAATCCATGAGCAAACACCAGTGGCTCCCTACCACACCAAGCATCCCCCACCGAGAACAACACCCCGGCAACATCTCTCTACCACATGTACCTTGTGGCTCTCCCTTTCACATTGGTGCCCTAAAATCAAAATCAACACTATCACAAATAAAATTCGAAAATATAAGTAGAGTTTGAACTGCAAAAATTGGATGTTAAATCTAAAGTTGAAGTCTGAAGGTAAAGTCTGAAGTTAAAGTCTAATATTTTTCAAAAGTAGACTTTTTCAAATTTTGATAGTAAAGTTTCAATTTTTCATTTTTTAGCAAAGTCTTCTCTCTTCCCTCAAATGTACACAAAACCAAATTTTGATAACAAAGCCTTAGTAGTTTCAAGGTACACAAAACCAAATTTTGAGGATTAAAATCTGTCCGGTTTCAAAAAAAAAAAAATCATCCCTTTAAAAATGATCAAAATAAAATCATCATCACTTTGAGTAAAAATAAACATAATCATTAATTTAAGTAAAACGATTTTCTACTATTTTTAAACATACATAAACCAATAATAAAGAAAAATCACCTCAAAATTAAATTTACACAAATGATATAGTTTGGGGCTTTTGGTTATGTTTTTAAAGATAAATTAAATCCATTTGAACTTGCTCAGAACCAGCAAAACATATTCAACCATCATCACATTTACTTTGCAACCTAAAAAAATGTTTCTCAAGCAATCATCTTGAGAATAATCAAATATCTTTATTAGAGCAATTAAACCTAGAGTTTTCACATCACCTCATTTAACAACTTAAATTTTTAGAACAATTGTGATGTAATATTTAATTACTGATGGTAAGAGTAGAAAGTATTCTAGGGTGTTAGTTTGAGTGAAATTATTTCTTGGTTATTACCCCGGTGTCAAGATTTTTGGCAAAGCCCACTACTGTTGAGTGCTGTATCACCACTTTTTGCTGCTTCTTTCACAAAACCAACACCACCAGTAGACTCATCAACCTCAAGACTGCAAGACTGCCAGATGCTGAAATTTCATCGCCGTTGGCCGCCGTTTAAGGATAAGGCTTCACGCAACGCCACCTCTTCAATGATCTCACCAATGCCGAAACTTTCTGGAGCTATTTTGACATTTTTTTTTTTTAAGGCATAACCTTTTTACCAAAACTAACCACCACCATTTGCCCCTAAATTGCTCTACAACTAGAGTCAGGATCTGGGAAAATCATCGCCGTCCGAACTTGGACACGATTACGTTTTCGAATCACATGCTTCTCAAAATACGATCCGATGAAAATCCCTGTCCATACAAATACCAACTGAAGTCATCAGCCACGTGTCCGCCGCATCATCAACTACGTGTGTTTCACGTCATCACCATCTGTTGCCATGTCATCGACATGTGTCCACCACGTCATTCGACACGCGTCTACCACACCGTCACCACGCGTCTATCACGTCAGCATGTGACCTTGACCGAAGAGTGCGTTGACTTTCGTTGATCAATTGTTGACTAGCGTTGACCAGACTGATTCGCCTATCTTTCAAACCAATTCGACCCATTTCCAACCAGTTCTTTGTGTTTTTCGACTGGTTTCGAAGGTATTTTGACGTCCTAAATCCATTTGTGGCCTTATTTTTTGCATATCAACTCTGGAAGTGCCGATTTTCTTTAAACTCACCACATAATCTACTCAGTTTCAACTAATACTTTACATATTATGGAGAAATTGGAAGTTTCAATACCCATTCAAACCATTTTTAATGGTTCCAATTATATCTTATGGGCTTAAGAAATATCCAGCTTTTTAAAAGGACACTGACTCTAGCGTTACGTTACTAGTACTATTAGTGAACCCACTCAAATTACTAGTGAAACTGATGACAAATTTAGTGAACGATTGGAGGACTGGGATAGCAAGAACCATCAAATCCTTATTTGGTTCCACAACACTTCGATTCCTTCTATTAGACTTTAATTTGGTCGTCTAAATCGACCAAGGAAAGCATGAGATCACAGCCAACTATTCTAAAAGCTTAAGATATAATTTAATATTTAATTACTCTAACACTCCTCCTTACACTTAGTTTGGTCTTTTTTCCTAGTACTTGTCCGGTAAAGTTTAAACTCAGGACCTCCAGCTCTAATACCATATAAAATTTTGGTTGGACCATAGCTAACTGATCTAAAAGCTTAAGCTGTTAGATTAGACATGATTTAATATTTAATTACTCTAACACATCTAAACCAGAAAATCAAAGCACTTGATAAAGTATGGAAGAATGATATTCGATATGTGTAAGAGTGTTTTAGTTGACACGATCGTAATTTCATTGATAAGAAAATTTTTCCAATTTGCTCGGTAAAAAGAAAAATCCTATCGCCAAATATCATAGCTCCATAGTCACTCCAAGAAAAACGCAAGAATTCTACCAACTTGCTGTCTTTTCCTCTCCAAATTTACTCTACTCAGGAAGGCAAATGGAAGACAGAATCACACTACAACTTCCCACCATTAGCATGCATTCAAATCACTCCCACACAGGCACGACACGTGCACTGATAACATTGAAATAATCGCCATTAATTTATATACAGAACCCAACTCTAGATGACATCATGACCACACTTTAAGCAATCTCAATCCTCAATTGGGCTTGACAACTGAAAAAAATGCAAGAATCCTGCGGTACAACAGAGCCTTATTTCGCCAAAAGCACTTTGGTTTGCCAAAGATTCGTTCCTAAAAACTGAAAATCACTAATGTCCAAAACATTGTCCTCTTCAAAGGCAATCAAACCAAGCCAATCAGATTCATATAACAGTCCAAAACTCGAGAGAGAAAATGAAGAAACTGTAGCGAGCTGCTTTAGATATGGAGCTACATATTAACAATATTCGCCCGGATTGTAGCAAAAGTGATTCTAAAAAGAGAGAAGCTCCGATTTGAGGGCGTGAGGGAGCTCGATTTGTTTTACTCTCTTAGGAGGAATGATTTTGTAAGGAAAATCTTTGGAGGTGTTTGAAAGATAGAGCAAAAAGAAATGAAGAGAAAGTTTGCTCTTTTGTACGAAGAGCAAAAGGAAGAAGATTTCATGCAGATCTTTTTCGTGTAGCTGAAAAAAGGCTAAATGACTAGTATTACCACAGCAGCTTCTTCATCTTGTCCTAGTTGTGCACAATTTCTTGGTCTGGTCCAAATTGTGCCGAACGAATCCCACTTGACATTTGCATCTTGAATAAAAAAATAAAATTAGTTGGCCTGAATTTGCACACGTGACAACCGGTGAGTGGATTTGTATAACCTGTGTGGCAATCAAAGGGGAGTACTCCACAATTTCTGCCTTGCAACTTCTGACTATTTGTATAAATCCTATATGGAGACTAGTTCGGCCATTCATCTAGTTGACAGCCACTTAAGAGGATGTTCGTGACATGACTCCACAATATCTCTGAGATTAGACCGCTCTCCTCTTTCAATTTAGAATTAGGTCTAGATCTGGGGATTCTATTGTTGCGAACTATATCTACATATAGATATGAGAGTTTTTTATAGGTACTTGATTTGTGTTCTTTTAATATACTGATGTTAGTGTCTCTGTTAAACCTAGATGTGCACTGCAAGCCATTGCAAATGGAGCGGGAGATCTCGGTATTTGCTCATCACTGAATTTAGTGATCGGCCCGAAAATATATACAGTGGCAGATATGTTCTTAAGGAACAAGAGTATGTTTCTAGCTACAGACCGTGCTTTAATATTTGCATTTTGGCATTTGCTTTGTTTAGCAATTATTTGGGGTTTGTTAAGCTTGAAAACTTATATGTACCTCTCGAGTATTATTATGAGATATGAATGAAATTTTCTTTCGATAAAAAAAAAACTTCCAACTATAGGTATTATTTAGAGTTTTTACTTGGTTAGGATCATATCTTTTTTGGAGTTCTCATAATTTAGTTTTTATTTCACTTGAAATATTTTATAAAAAAAATTGAAAGCATACATATATCGATATGTTGATTGGTGTAAGCGATTTTCATTGTAAAAACCTATTGAAAAAGAAGAAGGAGCAATGTTCCCTTTTTTTTGTGCAGCCATATAAGCTATTTTAAGAAAGATAATTTCCTTTGTTTTTTTTTTCCGATTTGGCTCCACACAAGAACCAGAAGAAATTGGAAAACAAAACATTCCTTGTTGATAGGCTCTATAATCATTTTAAAAATTGACTATGATCTCTCATGATGGGGAATGATGGAGAGTTTCATAAATTATTGTCCCAAATTAGGGACCGCGGGCAATACAATGTCGGAGGAAAAGTAGCTACTCATTGCATTGCTCGGATTGGACCGACCCGGTTCCATGGGTCGAATCGGAAAACCGGTCCTTATTCCGGTCTGATCAAACCATATAAACTGTTCTGGTCAATACCCAAATCAAAACAGATTTACTCTCGATAGTCGATCCTAACGATTTAACATAAATATTTGACATCAAATTGAACAAAACGATGGAGTTGCTTTATTTTTATTTTATTTGTTTGGTCGGAAATGGAGATGCATTACGACGAAATTGTGACATCCCAATTGGCACAGTTTTGTCCTTTAGTGTATATGCATGTATATTTCCAGAAGGTCATCTATCCTCGTAGTAATATTGCCTCGACATGTTTAACTTTGAAATTCTAAAGCAAAGCTTGTCGTTACGTCAAAAGACGCCTTCGTGAGTTAATTCCAGTGTTCACACGTACAATCATTTCAAAATCACAGCATATGAGTTAATTCCAATTTTCACATATTTATAAATCTCACAATCGCTCTCCTGCTGTTCGGTATGCAGTTCGATTCATTCATGCTCCCTTTGCCATCCTAGAAGTTTGCCAAGGATCGCTTCTTATCTAGGTCCTCTAATCCTAACCAGCTTCCGCGTGGTTTGTCCCCAAACCATACACTTATAGGAGAGGGTGCCACTCTGATACCATATTTTGACATTCCTAGATTAAGTTACTCGAGGTATTATTCGTTTTTGCCTGTCCCATTCCGAGCCTCATGATTTTGTCCTTTGGCGTTTAGGAGAACAGTTTCCCAATTGGTCACCTATCCTGGTAGTATTTTAGCCTTAGCACGCTTAACTTTGGAATTCCAAAGCAAAGCATACCATTACATCAAAAGGTGTCTTTGTGAGTTGATTTCAGTTTTCACACACACGCACATCTTAAAATTGTCTGTCCCTTATTTAGTGTACAGTTCGGTTCATTTCTACCCCATTCACCATCCTAGAAGTTTGTCAGGAGCCGCTCGTTGTCCAGGTCTTCTCACCCCGGCAATTGCTCCTCGCCCTCGTTGGACCGAGCCGATATAGAAATCGAAGAAGACAAAAAATAGACAAGCACGGCGATCTGTAGGTTTCAAACGAGAGAGATGGACGTGTCGCTTGACCAAATAGCTTTTCTTTTCCTTGTTCGGTATTTGGGTCGATGCATCGTGTTCATGTTATGCCAAGAAATTGCTGTTCATGTTTGACGTGGACCATCCACCTGTTCTTCACATCACGAGCGTTTTGCTTCTCTCCCCAAAGATGCAAATACATCGCCACGCCCCTGATAATCCCATAATGCGCGCGACAAGTGGATCGCCTTATGCGGCGGAAGTCGAATGGGGCGTTTAGAGAATCCCGAGTACCCTATCGGACATGTCGATGGCCCGAGGAATGCGATGTTACGAGATAGTTGAGGAGAGAACAAAAGGAAGGGAGATCAGCACATCATCGACAGCAATCCATGGGATCGCGCAATTGCTTTTAATGACTCGATGAGAGAGAGAGAGAGAGAGTCAAACGATGTGTACGAAGTCCCACCACGTGAGGCGAGCGCACATGCCTTTGTTGGATCCATCGCCAAGCAAAATGGACACGAGTTTCGAACGGATCATCGCTCGCAGATTTCGATTCCGCGTCTTGTCCTTGCCTTTCGACCATTACATAGGACTCGGGCCGGTTCACGATCCTGTCAGTCACTGTTGTTGTGGTCGCCACCATTGCTCCGATCTCCACGTCTCTCTCCTCCCATCATAAACTCTGTCATAATTCAAAATATTATCTATATTTTAAAAATCTATGAAAAGAATCATACATATATTTACGAGTCAATTTTGTGCGTACCGTGAAAGCCTCGTGCATTTTGAGTTAAAATGAATGTCGTGTTATAAAGCAAATCGTGAAAATCAAACCCGATATCCTATCTTTATCTATCGACTTGATTATCGTAATTCCGTGATTAATCACCATCGAGTTTAACCGATGCAAATTTCCCCTATGTGGGAACATGGGGTATCTCGTACCGGATGATAACACCCCACTATAGCGTGCACTTTTTTTTTTTTGGTTGAACATTTTTCTTCATATCTTGTTTCCTGGAAATATTCAGGAGTGGGGAGATTTGCTTTCGAAACCATATTTCTAAAGTATAATTAAATGATGAAGCCAGCGAAACAATGCCCAGATTTCAAGGGCGCATCTTGGACAACTCTAAATAAAAAATCAGAACAGTGATGGAATCCTGCAGACCGAACTTAGTACCCCACAGCGTTTCAATCTCTCTCCCTCTCTCTCCTTCTTCTTCTTGTTATTTTTGGGTGATATTAGGCAAATGATTATATGCTCCATGTACCAACTTTCTGGAGCAAGTGCCTGCTTTACAGGGCCTCCCCCAGCCAAAGGAAGCCAAACTTGAGGGCCATATGAAAAGAGAGGCTCGTTCGCTCTGGTCCACCATGAAAGCCTGGCGGCCTCCTCCCGGTCCCTCGCATCCATCATGACAATCCACTGACAGTGACCTTCTTTCCTGCCTTTTCCCCCCTATCCTTAAAACCCCTCTCCCCCATTTGCATAGCGTGATCCCCCCTTGGCTAATATGGACCTTAAGCAAAACTTAATCGCATGACAGATTAGTCTACTTTTACGTACGTGGAGGGTCCTTCTTCGAAACTTCTGTCTTTCCTTTTCGACGTCGCGTTCATCAATTATGGGAATTGGTGTCCGCGCGTGGCGTAGTGGCAATCAACCCAATTTCATTCGCTGAACTGAGATATAATGTTTCCAATTGTCTTAGCTTCGATGAGCTCCGCTGTTAGATGCTGTTTTTAGTGCTTGAGGGGTGGGGGTGGGTAGGTGCTTAGCATTAAACAGGGGGGGTCGCGTAAAAAATTATTACCTGTGATGGGGTGTCTCCGAATTTTTGTCTAGATTGCTACAAGAGAAGATTTTGCATTTGATACTGGTCTCCCCTTCATAATGCTGCTGATTATGAGGTCCAAGGTCTTGTCATTGGTCTTTTATGCGGTTCCTTCCACTTGACATCACCCGCGGATTATTTTCCTGAATCCACATGTCTAGCTGGTAACCAAAGACCTTTCTTTTTCAATTCTGCAAAAATATCTCTTCTTGTGTTGTTTTAAGCCGAAAATCAAGGAAAACTTAACGAGGAAGTAGAATCTGCTCACTGCTGTTTAGTGTTGCAGCATGTTCAAGAACATTATTTTATAGGGGAGAGAGAGAACTTTTATGCTCAACCTATCTGGGTTTACTTGGGTGATCCACCCTGGAATAATACAAACTTTCTTGGACTGTGCTCATAAGGAAGTTCATTTCTTTTCTCTTTGTTTCTTTCTTTGGATCAGCCCTTTCTTTCCAATCAAGAACGTTGACAAAACTAGCAGGAATCTAGTGCCTTTTGCTTCCTGCTGTTGCGGTCGTGACTCACGAAGAGAAAGATGAAAGAGCAGGCGAATTTTATTGGAGGTGGGTCAGTTTTCTCACTGAAAACCAGGGAACACTTTCTGTTATTTCTTCCATGTTTTCTTCTGCTTAAAGCGCCTTTTTTGAGCAGATTTTGCAGTCTCTCACACGTGTAAATTCCACTCACCCCTCATGCTTTTGTCATTCTCTAGCTCATTCATAATTCATTTTTGCAGCACAATTTCTCTGCAGTTCTTGGGTCCAGCTGACGCTTGAGATCTACTCCTGATGAGTCCTTCGGTACTGGGTTTCAATTGAAGCCTTGAATCTGTTGCTCTCGTGAGTTCTCTCTTTATCCCTTTTCACTTGCCTCATTTGTCTCTGCCTTTGTATTGGCTTTCCTTCATTAAAATTCTTTTGTCTGATTTTAGTTGTCTGTGCCTGCATTTGCAAAACTGGGTTATCTTGTGATCATTTTCAAATGAGTGAATTGTTCTGTTGTCGATAGCAACTGCTCGAAATAATGCTTCTTCCTAACCGACTTTTGACTTTTGGCTCCCTCTTCATGTTTCTCAAGGGAGAAGCAGCGCGTTCCTGCTCTTGACAAATGGATGAGAGGAAGATTCCAGAATCTTGTTTGTCATCCTTGTTCTTATGCGAAGAAAAGGTCAATGACTGGTATCCAATGTACTTTGGTGTGTCGTGCGCGTACTTTGCCCTGAGACTCTTGCCCAGTCGAGAGACGGATGATGACAAATGGTCTGAGGTATGGAACACGATACTCCGAGGAAGCGCTCAGTTGTTGGGTTTGCTCGTGTGGAAAGCTCAGAAAAAGGGAAATGATGAGGGAAAAGGTGCCCTCTTAGCCAAGCTAGAGATGGCTGAGCGAGAGAGAGACGAGTTGAAGAGAATTAGACATGAAGATGCAAAAGCCAACGAGAAAGTAGTCGGTATTTTTGCGGCGCAAGAGCAGAGATGGCTTAATGAAAGGAAAAAGCTTCAGCAACAGATCAGAGCACTCGTGAATGAGGTGAGGGTCCATGGGAAAAGGAAGGATGAAGAAATTTCTGGGTTGAATGAAAGATTGAAGGAAATGGAGCTTCTGGTCCAGTCAAAGGATAAAGAATTGCAAGAAGAGGGACTAAAGAGAAAGGAATTGGAAGAAAAGATCAAGAAGGCCGAGAATACTGCGGAAGAATTGAGGGAGAACGCAAAGCGAGAGGCTAAAGAGCATGCCTCTGAAATTTGGAAGCACAAAACCGCATTCATCGAGCTCGTGTCCAACCAACGGCAGATCGAGGCCGAGATGGGTCGGGCCCTCAGGCAAGTGGAGACCACAAAGCAAGATCTCGAGTTGGCTTTAAAGCAGAAGGAGGATTCTGAGTTGATGGCCCAAAAATTGTCCGTGGAGATTGTGAAGATGCAAAAGGACATGGAACAGAAAGACGATATTCTGTCTGCAATGCTGAGGAAGTCCAAGTTGGACACGGCGGAGAAGCAGATGCTTTTGAAGGAGATTAAGTTGTCAAAAGCTAAGAGGAAACAGGCAGAACTAGAGGCAGAAAGATTGAGGTCCGTGTCCGAGGCCAAACATGGGCGACACTCGTTGAGAAGTATGTTGGCTAACCAAGTCAATCTAAAACTTGAAGGTCTATATGGAACAAGAAAACTGAATTCGGGTGCGACGGGGCCGTCTCTCATTGGAAAGGCCAGGTTCCAGGCAAATAATCTTCTTGAATACGAGAATCCCAAATTTTCTGGGGAGATAGAGGCATGCTCTCCTGAATGTGATGGCTATTCTCAAGAGCAAACTGAGGCACTAGGTAGAAGCTATAGTCTCTTTCCTGGCTTTCTTTGAATTTCCCCTTGCTAATTCTTGAAACATGAATTACATATAAATCATCATGAAATTCTTGGCTAGGATGTTTTCTGTCTACTTTTTCTGCCTCTCCTTGAAATTCCTAAGTGTTTATCTGTTCTGGTCCTTGAAGCTATCACGACTGATGTTCAGCAATTGGAACACTGGGTACATTCGGAAGCAGAGAAATATGCAACTCTAGTCGAGGAAAGGCATCACCTTGAGCTAAATGCCTTCGCAGAACAGATGAGGCTCAAAGATGAGAAATTGGAAGCTTTTCGTTGGCGGATGCTGAGCATGGAAATTGAGTCTAAGCGACTGCGGTCCCATGTTGAGGCTTTGAATAGAGACATATCTCAACTCAAAAACACTAATACGAAGTTGGAAGCCCTGTTGCTTGCACGAGAGGATGAGCTCGGTGTTTTGAAACAGCAGCTCGCTTCACAATCAAATCATATTAATTTCCAGAGGCCTTTAAATGATCGATCTATCCATGATCCTGAACTAGTTGAAGGTACCATTTGGTCTGAAGTTAAGATCGTTAAGAGAAGACCGGGGCATAAGGAAAAAAAAGCAGATAGATCGGCAGCGAAAGCTTCTCGAGACGAAAATGCGGAAGTAACGGTTGAAACTGCATTAGTTTGTCAGCCCGCCGAAGTGATGAAGGTCCAATCTCATCAAAAAGTTTCTGAAGTACAGGAGGATGTTGGTGATTCTGTTCCTATAAGAGAAGAAAGTGGAAGTTCCACAGATTTGGGCACTCTCCAAAATTTACCGTCTGTGAGCCAGATTTCAAGCAAAACAAAAAGTTCTTCCTGGAAAATGGATCTTCAAGCTCTTGGAGTTTCGTACAAGATCAAAAGGCTGAAGCAGCAACTTCTCATGCTTGAGAGGTTGATGGGAAAGAAAGAAAGCAGCAAACATGTCGAAAGCAAAGATGATGGACCCAATGGAAACAAAGGTTTCCTTTCGCTTGTTTCTTTGTTGACCAAACAAGTCGGCCGGTATCAGTCGCTCCAAGAAAAAGCGGATGATCTTTGCAAGCGAATGGTAAGCTTCTCCTATAAATAATGCACTCTCAACTTATGGAGCTTGGTACTGACAGAAATATCATATGGTGAAGCCTAATCCATTGAAATATGTTAATTGATTTTCCCATTGGATGGTTGTTTTATTGCCAGGCAATAAATGAATTGTTTAGCATCAGCAACAGCAGGTTTGATATTAACACTCATCTGAAAAGATTCCAGTTCCTATTTTTATCTAGCGAAGAGATTCCAATTCATGTCTTTCATCTAGTAATAGATTACTCTCACAAGACTTACAAGCCAAAAAGGAAAAGAGAGAATTTTTATAGTCCTCCCCTTAAAATCTCTACAGTGCTTTCTCTTTTTCCGCCTCTCTGTGCTTATTTAGAATGACACTAACTGTAATCTGATCCTTATCTAAATTTTCAGCATGAGAACAACCTGGATGTGAGTCACGTGGATTCCGATGCCGCGAAATCGAGGGGAAAGACTAAAACACTAGAGAATTTTCTCGAGGAAACGTTTCAGCTTCAACGGTACATGGTTGCGACCGGACAGAAATTGACAGAGATACAATCAAAGATCGCCGTTGGATTTGTTGTAGCAGCTGAAGAACTCGCAAAATCTGCCAGCTTTGACATAAAGCGGTTTGCCGATAGTGTGAGGACTCTGTTTCAAGAAGTCCAAAGAGGCCTGGAAGTCCGAATAGCTCGTATCATCGGGGACCTTGAAGGAACCTTAGCTTGCGATGGGATAATACATCTGAGGAGATAACCGATGAGATGAAACAGAGATGAGTTTTAGGTGAAGTGTGTTGGAGGGATCAACCATTTCTTCTCATGTTTCCCCTTTCTTTTACCTCTTTAACCCTCTGTAATATATGTACGTAGTTTCTAGACATTGTATAGGATTATGCATAGTTGCAACCACAACACAAATTCATGTGACTGGATATAATCTCAACCTGAGGAGATATGTCAGCTCAGAAGAGCAACTCATGCCGAAACTTATTTGGGTAATTAATCACTTTAATCTTGCCTCTGGTGCCTTCTCTCTAAAACATCAGGTTGCTATAAAACATTTTTATGGTATTTAGTTTCATATGAAACGATTCTCGGGGGAAATAACTCGGTATCCTCAAAAAGGCACGGCATTAAAGGAAGTAGAGAGGCGATGCTCGACTTCGCTTGTGAAGCTGAAAGAAGCTAGGCATATTGGCATATTCCACAGGTATAACTGGAAGGTTTCCCTTGTCCAAGAAATAATATTCCATGGCATATGGCATCTTATTAAAAGGCTCTTTCCTTACTTCTTCCCCCTTGTCTTCATTCTCCACATCCTGCAACTGCAAGATCTCTTCACAGAGGTTCTCTCCTCTCAGAAAAAGTATAAATCAGGCAAGTCTCTCTCTCTCTCTCTCTCTCTCTCTCTCTCTCTCTCTGTATAAATTTACTAAGTTTCTTTTTACAGAAACTCCTGTTTTCCACGGTTGTGTTTTGTTCACAAGTTAGACGTCTTATTTTCTGGTGGTATTGCTTGTAGTGGCATGTAGATGGCCTCAAAGATTAGAGTTAAAATGCATGGGTCTGAAAAACGAAGTAAATATTCAGACCAACTCACAAGCATCGGCACCGCGTTCCTCGGTCTCTCCATCAAAAGGTTGGGCTTAAAGGAAATAAGGTGCGGGGAACGATAGCCATCCGTCAGATCTAGGACCTCCCATGTCTGGAGATCTTAATAACAACGGACCATCACCGGGCCATCCTTTTATCCAGAAAAGCAGAAACATGTAGCAATTGTCACTCCAAATTTTAACAGTTGATGAAAAAGAAATCGATTGTCACACCGCTATATTCCTGGAAACCTTGTAAGAGATACGTTTGTCTTATAGATTACTTGAAAACTCACTTGGAGTCTCTACCGTTTTGTCAGTATCATTCGCATGAATGATGAAGCACTTTCATGGTTTTAGTCATACACGCAAAAGAAACTCAAGGTCTAGGTCGTTAGGAGCAATTGCGCGAGTGGAGAAGCATTATCCACACAAGACGGACTGAGAAACTTCATTGAATATTATTAAGAAACCGCATCGATTCATTAAAGATATCAAGAAACATAGTTTTTCTAGTCAATAGTTACAAATTTTGCTGATGCTCCAATGAAATACAATTTAGTGTTGAAAGGGAGGGGTTCTCCATTCTCAAATTTGTCTCCCCCTTTGCCTGTCCTAGAGAAATCTGCCTTAAAAGTTGGCTTCTCTCTGGACGGGCTTGACACTTCTGTCGTCAAATTCTTGTGTCTTCAGTAGGATCATGTTACAGGAGCCACTCTACTCTGGTGAAAGAAACTCTGCAATGTAAAAGGGAGCAAATAAACAGTCAATATTCATTTTCCAGTACCTAAAAATTTAACTACGCCCGCATGTCTTGAAAAGAAGTCGGGTCTTAAATTGGAGACAGAAATGACATTACCAGTCAGAAAGAGGGTCCTGCGCATTAATAGCTTTGTGAATATGTGAGGGCAGGTTGGACCTTGATAGGCTTTAGGAATTCCATTGCCTTTCTTCCAGACTCAAATCCCATCATTAACCAACCAAAAAAGTGCCACAGGAAAAAATTTAGCCTTTCAATAACGCCATTAACAAGACACATAAGTAAGTCTCCCTCTGCATGTGTTCTTGTAGTAGACATAGTTGTCTCTGGCAATCCTGTAAAAGGATCAGTAGATATCAGCACTTGCAGTTCTTTCGGAAACGCATAAACATATTTAACCAAACAGATATTGTAGTGCAAGTCTCAAGATCAATGCCATTGAATGGGGTTAGGCTTGGCAGGTCACCTGTGCATATGGTATATGCACGCATTTACATACATACATGTGACCTCACATGCATCTAACGTGCACAAATGCTTCAGAGAATGAATAAATGAGACCGGGAAATCATTCTGAGCATGGATATACTCACCAGGGCTATTGTTGGGCAAGTCAGTCCAATCATGCTGGACGACCTTCATTTCTGATACCTTGATCAGCTCGAGAAGAGCTTGATTAACCTGAACATGAGCATAGCCTCAATCCATCTTTTGCAGTTCAACAATCAAGCCCAGACAATTAAATCAACTTGTATGACCAAAATACCGAAACAGTTTGATGTGATTCCCTCATTTTTGAGAAACTCTGGACTGCAATAATATGTTCAGAAGCCACATCTAAAAACCTCTCGAGTCTGAATAAACTTTACAAATTCCTTTTGATCTCAATTCATACACACAAGTAGTCAATTGAAAGAATTAAAGTATATCCATTTCATCGATAATTAGCACAAAACCTATAAGCACTGTCTAGAATGATTTCATCCAACTTATTTGCATGTTTGTCCAGTGCACTTTGAAAACCTAATTGCCCTCTATAAATTATCATGGAGCAAGCATGTAGTAGTGCCAGAAAAACTGCCCTCTAAAAAATAGTATCCAGCTTTCCAATTATTGTTCCAAATGAAGTACCTCTTTAGTCCTCTCATGACTCACTAGGTGCCCTCCATCAAGCTCTATCATTCTAGCAACAGGCTTTAATTTCTCTGCCAGACTCCTTGCATGGCATATTTGAGCAACAACGTCATGCCTGCATACAATAAGGTAAACATACAGCAAAATCGCCAACATTCTGCCAAATGACACGGACTGCAATTGAATATAATAGAGAAATCTTAATCATCTCTGAAGTAGAGTTACACTGTTTGCAACAAGCATTTGAAACTATCTGAAGAAATTTAGAGTTAAGAGAACGCCACTCAAACTATTCCACTAAATCAGGAACTAATACTTCTTGACAGCGATAACTGATTCTGTCAAATCACCTATATATCTTGGTTGGTCCTTGTGGAAATGTGATGAAAGCAAATGGTTGATGTTGGGAAACACCCAGAGGTGCTCATGTCCCTCTATCATTACCGGGACACTGCTGGGGGAGGCATTATCAAGTTACGTATCAATTGAGGAGAGGTAATTATCAACATTGAGGACATTGTCCCATTAAATTCCTGTTTCCTTAACCTACTGCAATGTTCTCATTCAATGTTCTTACAAATTTCCTGGTGAACTGCCACTATCATTTGTCATGTCAGTTCATAAGGTTAGTCACATACCTTCCATGAATGATTGATACAGGAAATCCAGCCGAGCGGATTGATTCTATCTCTGTTCTTGTCATTCGATGCTTCCAGCAAGCATTTATCTGACCCTGAAAGCCATAGTTTGACTGCAGTCCTGTTGATAAAATACTTCTTACATATTCCTGCAAGTGATTGGATCTAGTCCTTAGTCAAGTTATCAATGTCATACTACAATTATAAAATCAAACTAGTCAAAAACCAATTATTGACTTCAACAAAATGGCAATTTTCAGAAAAGTAATCTCTTACTAAGCTCATTCAGTTTCAATAAACTCCAAGCAAAGGTGTATAGTCATAAGTGAAAAAAAGTTGCCTAGGTAAAATACCATGGTTATTCAGAGGTAGGTCCATTTAACTGTGAACACCAAAGCAAATGCATCTCTGGAAATCCTAAGGATACAAAAACTCAATGATAGTTTGGCACTTGTTTATATGGCATTGTTGTGCATTTAAACCTGGAAAACACTCGTAGACATAAACACTTACTAAACCTTAGAGAACCCTCTGGAAGTCTCTAAATAACAGACAGTTACCAAGACCATGTAGAGTTAACTCCATAAGTTAACTCCATTAGACCAAAGAAACTTGAGATTTCTCAAGATTTCTTACTTGGTGGAGTACTTCCCTCCGGGTGCTAGATCCAACGTATTCCTCAAGATATTCCTGCACATAATACATTATGCTTCCATAAGAGAAAGAAAAATAAACCAACGGCTTTACCCTGCGGATTGCTCTCTCTCTCTCTCTCTCACACACAGACACACACACACACACACACAGAGATTATCTGAAACCTCTGTCCGAGGAAGCCCAAAACATCAATGCACTTCGATGTTCCAAAAGAAAGACTCCAATCATAAGAACACAATTGAATTTACTTGGAGTCCTTAATTCATATTATCATGGAGCCACTGATTGTTCTCCTAAAATCCTTATTTCTTTCAGGATGGAGAAAGACCAAGTATTTCTCCTTTGACAGGGATGGAAGAAGGATGCAGTGGATTTTACAATGATGGTTTAAGTACATAAGTACTGCCTACCTTTGAGTAGTGGGTATCCAAATCAACAGCAGCCCTTTGTTCCGGAGTTTTAGCCCTAAAGAAGCGGATTGCAATTGAGATGGTTCGCCGGTCAATCTACATGAATCAAATATCGTTGTTAGACTACTCAAATAGTGGCTCAAATGCGATATCAGGACTGGGTTCAACTTTTTTTTTGTTTTAAACGACAAAGCAATTGCATCATCTAAACCAATTTAATTTACATAGTAAATATCACAACTAGTTACTTAATACAAGTACGCGAATTTATCTGGGAAAGTAATAATGAAACCAATTTTCTTGAGGAAAGTCAAAACAGCTTCCACTCCCCCGATAACAATGTTCCATCATATGGTGAGGTCAAGATACAGAATATGAATGGATTCAAGTGAACAATAAGCAGTTTCACCATTAAAAGGCAAACTGTGAGAGGACCCTTTTTTGCCTAGATGAAAACACGGAATCATCTCAGGAAGACTGCAACTGCGATGCAGAAAGGCTCTCGCTAGATATTGATCTTTCTTAGAATCTCCATTTCAAAAAATCATTGTTACCGCACAATATCCAAGGTTAAGTCCTATGTCTCTGCATTGCTTCTCATTTTCACAAGGAAAAGGACTCCTGTAGCTAATCAACGAGAGATATTTTGAAAAAATAACCATCTCTATGATTTTGTGCGGTGGCTATGGCTGGTATATTCAGGTGATGCAATGAGATCTTTTGAAGATTTTTCCATCTGAATGGTTTTGTATGGTAGCTGTGACTGCGACATTCAAGAGATGCAAACTGTGGAAGCAACTTCTGCTACTGCCCGCAAACATTAATAAGGAACATTCTTGACATGGATTAAAATCCACAAGTACCCAACCGGTAAAAGTTCATAACGGCTCCTTTCTAAGCAGTATGCTAGTAAAATAATCCATTTCCTCTTGTTCATGTGGTTAAAGCAAAGGATAGGAGCATGGAACAGGCTCAGCATGCGATAAATGAACAACCTGTCTGTAAAGTACTGAACAGCAAACACCCATGCAAACAGATAGTTCTTTTAATGATAAAAGAAACCGGGAAGAACATTCTTTCCCCTTTAAGTTTCCATGGAGAAAAATGTCAATCTCTATTCAAAGGAAGGACCATCGCATACTGAAATGGATGCAATACCTTTGGGAAACATTCATAACCTCCACCAGTCACATTGAGCAATCCTAAAGATAAAACTCTGTTGGGCACCATGGCAGCCAACTTGCAAGCGATCATAGCTCCTGTTTTGACAGCCAAAGAGGGCAGTTAGGCACCCTGAAACAAACAGGAACCCAATCTGGACTCACAGGTAGACATGTCATGGATGTGATTTTTAGTTCATTATTAAGTTTAAAACATGGCCAGATAAATCCAGGCATCCAGAAATTGCAATCAAAATGGTTGTTTCAAGATCTCATATGAACCACAGAGCCCAATAAGCATCCATGAAATTTGGGTCATTCAAAACTCACCCATTGAATGGCCAATGACATGGGCTCTTTCCCATCCCAGGTGATCGAGTACAGCAATCGCATCTTTCGCCATAATCTTTGTCCTGCTCCAGAAATCACATTGAAAGTCAAAGTCAATTTTCGTTAAATTTTTTTTAGAACGACACCAAATTATCATCAAACTAAAAGACTAAGAAAGCCATCCAATGTTCACGATTAGTCCCAAGGAAAGCTGAAGCTGCATTTCAGCTTTGCACCAACTGGCAACCATTTCTCCGGAGAATACACTCCCGATTCAAGAAACTCCACGGAGCAGCACACACTCAAACGAACTAGAAAGCTCACGGTACGCGTCGATCCGACTCACGTGTACTCCGACTTGTCGGCGGGCACGGAGCTCCGGCCCGCGCCGCGATTGTCGAACGCGCACACCTCGACCCCACCATCACCACCGCCGGCGCCAGCTCCCCCGAGAGCCTCGTTGCTGGGCCGGTCGGTGCCGGCCAATCCTCGAATCTGGGGTCCCCAAGAATCGTGCGTCCCGGCCAACCCTGCTCGTTACCCACCACCGACAAACATCACATCAGGCGAAACAGGAACTGACCCAGAAAGCGAAAGAAGCACACACCATGCTCGGAATCCCAAAGAAGCGGAGTTTTTTTTATCTTTTGCGGGGGCAGATACCTATGATGAGGAGGACTTTGACAGGGCCGCCGCCGTAGGTCCGGTAGAAGATGTCGGTCCGGCCGTCGTCCACTGGGCAGTGCGGCATTGTTGCCTTCCACGTCGATCGACGGAGCGAGAACGAAGGGAATGCAGCGAACGATCGAAGGAAGAAGGAGAAGGAGAAGGAGAAGGAGAAGGCGGCACAGTAATGGTCCTGTGTGAACGAGAGAGAGAGAGCGAAAGAGAGAAGGAGAATGAATGTTCAATAAAAGGGGACGGAGCGGAGCCGGAGGAAGGAAGCCGCGGACGTGGCGGATAAGCAGCGGCCTCTCGCCACGTAGGATGGTCGGGGGGGTGGGGCCGCCGAAAGTCCAAAGGTTCGCCGGGGGGACCACCCCTTCCGGATCAGGTTCGGAAGGCGCTGGAATTTCGACACGTGGAGGATCGGAGGTGGGTTGACCCGAAAACGAATATCACGTGCCTTATTTCCGAAGCTCCGCAAGTTACTCTTACGTATCATTATTATCTACATGCACAAGGCAAGTCCTCCACGTCGTAAACGGACATCTAATCATTATGGTTTGAATCGGCAACAATCATTAAATTTCCAAAAGTTGTAGGGAGGCCGATTCTCCGTAAAGACCCTACCGACTTTAACTTCAATTCCAATTCTCTACCGAACTTCTTTTTGTCCAAAAAAACAAAATTCTCAATTTTTACTTGAGTCCCGAATTTATCAATCCGTCCAAAAATCGCCATTAATTTTTTCAAGATTATCAATATCGAGAGGATACGAAGGTGATGGTATTGATAGAGACGAGGATTCTGATAATAAACCTCAAATTGGCCTCCATGTCGATAATTTTGAGGAAATTCGTGACGATTTTTGGACGGGTGGGCAAATTTGGAAATTCCTTTCTAGACCGAAAAAAAAAAAAAAAGGTCCTCCGCAAAATCGGGATCTTACCCGAAATTGGGGATTTTTTTTCAAGGGATTAGAACAAATTTTATCTCTTTTTCTCTTAATTAAAGGCAAAGAGAGATATGGTCAAGAGTTGCCACCGACAGTTTCTTGCTAGCTAAGCTCCTTCGCCACAAAGCACGAACCCAATAATAATAGCAAAGACTTCAATTCAAGCGTGATCAACAAAATTAGTCAATTTGCAGCAACGACAACATGTCTCCATGTTCATTACTTGATCTTTGGGAAAGTTAACAATTCAATAGCAAGTTGAAGTGTGTACCCATGTAGCAATGATCTCGTACAAGGACCCGTCAACTAATTCTTCCCCAACCGCGGACCTGGGCTCCTCCTTCTAGTCCACGTCCTTCGAACTATTTCTTTAATCGAAGTCCTAATTGGTATGTTCATCGGCGGCCACACATGGGTCAAATCCAATCATTTTTGCCAAAATTGATTTCCGCTAAGTTTCTCCGTGGCCAACTCGCGTGCTGATTCGACCCATCAAACACGTTTGCGTAAGAAACAGTTGGACACTAAGGCGGATTTTGCATTATAAAATTAGCCGACGACTAGACGCATTGGAGAACCAAACTGCATGTTTAGATAATGTCGAATTTATATGCAGGTATGAATATATGAGTGGAGAGGAGAGCTTGGGTAGGCTTTTGGCTAATCGAAGTTGACGTGGGATCCTGATTACTTCTGGAATCAAACCGAACTAAAGCAATAAAGGGGAAAACAACAACAAACCAGCCCAAAGACTCGGTCGCCATGGCGGCCGTCATCGTCATAAAGAATGCAGGAAGAGAAGAGCAGGACCTAAATGTCCGTTTTGGGACCAGACATTCTGGTCCAGAACTTGTAACTCTTCTACAACCAACCAAACATCACATGGATCAGCCGCAAGGAAGCAAGTTCCGTAACCGAAGAGCATTTGATAACCGATACCGGAATAGAAAAAAGCCCCAAGATCAACAATTGCTGTTTTGATAGCTAGTATTGAAATGGGCTTGGTATTTGGTGTGTTGTTGAAGCACACCCACATGATTACCCGCTAGTCTTAGGAATCGTTACAAACAATTTGATCTGCGCGTATGATGCCCAGACACAACATGATCATACAAAGCAAGTGAATCAAATCATGTCCAAGAATTTTTGTCTGACAAACTCCTGCATAACCTTAGAGAGGAGAATCGACAGGGAGAATTTCAGGTTCGTGTCCAACCATTGTGCCTCTGGGCACTGAGCGCATTCAAGAAGCATTCTCAGGGAAGGAAAAAAAAGACGCAGAAAAGAGGCAACTGATCATGGATAAGAATTTAAAACCAACATGAGATTGTCTGGGTAGAGAGTTTCTGATATCACGAGTGAATGTCAGATGATCCTCAGTACAAATTCCAACTCACAACTCCTACTAATAGACACTCGAATAAGATGAATCATTCTTCCCAGTTCCCCACCAATTACATCGAATGTCGAGAGAAAGCAGCTTCTTCATCAGAGGCAAAACACTTTAAAATTTCAGTAAGAAGGTAGGACCATTATCCAAGCAATGGAACTGTGAACATCCGGAAATTTCCACATTTGATAATAGTATTTATGACTAACTTCCATGACCAATGATGGAGTTTGGAGATTTCATGGATATCTTCGTGTACATGAGAGAGAGAGAGAGAGAGAGAGAGAGAGAACTTCTGTAAGTGACCTTCTATATCAAACCTTATCACTTCTCTAATAACTATGGTCATGGAAATTAGTCATAAATGCTATTATCAAATATGAAAATTTCCGGATGTCACGGGAACTCTCTCCCACTCTTTTCCTTTCAGTGTTCTCTGCAGACTATCATCCAGGACAGCTACTTGGAAAGAGCACAACACCATTCTTCGAACAAATAGTGTGGAGACTAGAACCACTTACCACTGCAGTTGATACTGGCTCCACATGGCAGTTATATGTCGGACAAAGAAATTCACAGTTAGCCTTCATGCCTTGTAGCTGTCAAAACATGATTCCTTCCGGTTCGCTGAGTTGGGTTGCACAAGTATCTACTTCTTCCCCTATAAGTACAAGAGGTTCTCTGTACAAAGAACAGGTGAAGTTGATCCCAACTGTTATCCACTATGATTAGCATTAGTCAAAGGTTCTCGTATCACTAGTAATTTTCTTTTTAAAATTGAAAAGGGTGAGAGTAGTGACCAATTAGCTACCTCCCTTGGGAGTAACCATAGGGACTCCACACCCTGCCACAAATTATCGAGTTGCACGTCCGCCAAGTCTGACGTTGCATCATCACTACTGATTATGAAGAAGGTGGTGACAGTCGTATGTAGGGATGTATTTTTTGGATATTGCCTTGGTGAGCTACTTGTTGCCAAGAAACCACTGTTGCTGACATCGCCTTGCTCCTGAAAATGGATCAAAGAGGCAGATAGATGTTTTAGAAAAATTTACAGGGAGCTAACAACTAGCAGAAGTTCTTTCTATCGATTACTAGTGTCCATCATTCTTCCATCCATGATCACATCATCTGAAACTAAATTTCAGTTGAAATTATGGTTTCTTTAGAATGCCAAAAACTCCGAAAGCATGACAATCTGAGAACAATATGTAATCACAGTATAGACCATAGTATTACAGTACTAGCCATTGGAACTAGGTGTCACAGCCATCACAACAGTTTAGGTAACTTGACACATGAATGCTGCAGCCCATAAATTTAAATATGACCATAATAAAAGTATTAGAACTGTCTGCAGCCAATTCAGCAAGCTCCGCTGGACATTTTTGTTGATAGGGGTAATCAATAAATAAGTAAATTGATGACCGATTTCACACGAAAATTCTCAGAGAAGTATATTTTTTCTGATTTTGAAAAGAGAAATGTTAACAAGGCATCACTCTTCCTTTAAAGCCTTTTCACTGCTATGAATCCTGCGATCATAGATGATATAAAAGCAGTAATTAAAACAGCTCAAGAAAGGAATCAAGTGCTACCTCAATGACCAATAGTTGGATGAACTGGCTCTTCTGTCTGTTTAACAACATTGCCTTCCTCATAGAAAACTCATCCCAGTCACAGCTGCCAGTAATCGAATGAATCTTCCGACAAATTGCTTAAGTAGGCAGGCATAAATTCAACAACTATGGCCCGAAAATTCCTATCTGACTAAGGCAGGATAAGGGCATCTAGCTAAACCACGAGTTCCTGATAACATCACGACGTCAGGATCATGTAGAGGTATTCACTTGATTTTCAAAATAGTCCCACTTGTGCATACCAAATCACCCTGAAGGAGATGGAAGCAGATGTGCCAAGAAACTAATAATGTATCATTTGCTTGTATTTCATCTTGAGTACAGACAATCTTTTCTGCAGCTGAACTTTTTCATCCCTTCTTCCTAATTTTTCCAAATAGAACACAACTTTTTTCAGGGTTACTGCCACTTCTTCACTCTCATAACCTATCTCTTTCTCTTGGATTTTTAGAACTCTCTGGAGAAGCACCACTAACTTGTCATCATCCTTTCCCATGCGAGTCTGGATCGAAATTAAACAGTCAAGAGCCTCCCCTGCAAGACAAATCAGAGGGGAAGAATATAAGCTGCCAGCCTGCAATAGAATAGGGAATTCCCAATGTTTTCAAGACGTCCATAAAAGCCACCCGGTCCATTTGTGTAAAGATTAACATTGCATAATGTAACTCCACAAAATAATGTTTCCTGTGAAGAAAGAGACCATGCATAGAGATAATATTAACGAAGACAGGAAAAACTAGAGTTTACCAACTGGCAGAGAATCCTCTCCAAATGCTTTCTCGCGAATCAGCAAAGCATCCTTGGCAAGTTCCTCAGCTTCTTCATCCCTTTTCAAATGGTATAGAGTCACTGCAAGATGAAGCATAGGAAAGCTGACGGAGGGATCATCAGGCCTCGAGGTCCTCGTCATTATATCTAAACCAGTTCTTAGCAAGCGCTCTGCCTCCACAAAGTTTTTTGAGCTAGAATAGGATGTTGCAAGATTTAGAACGTGTCTAACAGAATCTGGATGATCCTTTCCTTTATATTTCTCAGAAATTAACATGCACTCCTCCAACAGCTGTCGCCCTTCATTACCCCTGCAAGTGCCACATTAAATCAAATGAAAAAGCGAACTACTAGCTGCCTTCACTTGTCAGGAAAATAGTGTCGTTTTCTTTAAATTTTCATTCTGTGATATCTCAAATGCATAACCAATTATTATACACTCAGATAACTGTCAGATTGGGAATGTTTTCTTCATGGATATTCGAATAAATACCACGAGGGTACTAACCCATATTCATTATCAAGAATACCAAATTAAACACCATGAAATACCAATTAAAGGACAAACACCATAAAGACCCAACGACCATGGGCCCAATTAAACCCTCAGCTTGCCCACTTTGCAGGCCAAGATTAGACCATTTACCAGAAGAGATTAATGAAAGACTTATGAACATCTCTTGTACGTTGACCCTGCCCCTAAAAATGTCAAAGCCACATCCTCAGTCAGCATGTCGGAAGAGTACTTCCTTGAAAGCCATCTACATACTATTCTCAACGGCAAAGGGTAGATGGAAGAAGGACAGGCAAGCTCTATGATTATCTGAGGAATCCAATAAGCATGCCCCTTAATACTCTTAGCATTATAATAAGTATGACAAAGAAAACTTCAGCTGAAGTTCAAAATATTTTAAGACCAAGTGTTAAGAAAAAGTACACTGAATATGCATCTTATGATCACAGATTACAAAACAATAATAGCATGAAGTAATTCGGCCAGATAGAGTAGCAAATGTAAACCTTCCGGTAACATGAAGTAATTCGGCCAGGTCTATTCTCATCTTCTCCATCATGGGATCATCCAAAGCCATAGAATTTGAATCCTTGATGATCTGAAGGGCACTTTTGTATAAGTTAATAGCTTCATTGACATCTCCTGTAAACACGCAACTTAACATTAGTTAAGGAAAATATTTAATAGAAAAATTAGTGAGAAATAGGATAGTAGTACACAGAACAAAACTCGCTTTCTAGGTGCTGGAAAGCTTATATCAGAAAAGGACTTTATACTATCACCCACTATAATTGCTTTCATTTTTCTCAAAGCATGGCCCTCTCATCACCCAGACTGATCTACACTAAGTTTCAACTATCAAAAGGATAGAGTATTGAAGCAAAGTAAAAAATTACAGTGGGAGTAAGAAGGAGATCCATATTGAGAGTAGGAGAGAGTAAGAAATTACCTTTTGCACATTTCTCATGGGCAAGAGAAGATAATGCCATTCCAACTCTTCCATCTTTGTCTCCATATAAGGTTTTATATATGCTTACAATTCTAACAGAAACATCAAGAAGGCAAGTTAAACCTATATCACAGGGTTCACTACTGCTTAATAAGTAGTACACATCAGCAAGCAGAATTCAGTGCAAACCTAGCAAAAGGACTCTCTGCATCGTCAACCTTCCCTTCCATTATCAGAAGATTGCCAAGACCAGATAAAGGAACTACCAAATCTTCACTTTCAGGGCCTCTACTTAATTCTAGAATGCTAATTGCACGACGGTATATCTCTGTAGCTTTAGATGTTCTTTGAATAGAGCCCAGAGCCTTTGCCATTCCCAGTAATGGCATGACAAGAAAAGTACTAGTTTCACCTACAGTTCAACAAACAAAAAATAAGCGAAGAACAATTGCTCACATTTAGCATTTCTGCTCGAAGTGAACTCCAAATTGTGAGAAAGATAAGAATTGGCATTATACAAAATAGTAACAGAGTGAGAGTGTAACAGCACTGTGCATTCATCACAAGTCTCGTGTTTTTGTATTGACAGAAGATAATCAAGGTAGTCAAAATCACTTTTTTCTCTAGGACTGCTAGGGTGCTTAAAATCGTAATGGAAGATCGCATCTAAAATTGTAAAGTAGCTTAGGAAATGGTAGTGGAATCACAAACACAGTTGAAAAACATCTTATAAGGATTAAATGATATTTAGTGTATAATACATTGAACAGTACAATCCAATGGACATGTCCATTACACATGTCATAGCAATAAGCAAACCTAATCTGAATTTTTTTTTTATGCATATAAAATTAAAGTATCAAATTGTTGACTTTAATACCAACATCCTGAACAACAAAAGTAGTACATTTAGAAAATCAAGATAATGTTTTGTTGGTAGCAAAGACTCAAGAGGTATACTAATATTAATCCAGTTGAAAACGAAACAACATCCATCTTCTTCAACCACCAAAGGTTTAGATTGATGATTTTTTAAATTTGCGATGCACCATATCTTTCATTAATCACCTCAAATGACTTCATTTTGAACATTCATAACCTCAGACAAAATCCGAGATATTACGGAGACATAACAAACACATGGATGAACATGAGTTCAGATAAATTTCACTCAATGAAATGCAAGTTCTTGTCAAATGATAGATAATAGCAATTCCTCTTACTTCAAAAACGTGAAATGGCATTCAAATTGCTTCACATCAATATAACTAGCACAAGGTAAACAGATAAAATAGACAATCTGCCAAACATATGATTTTAACAACTAGTTCATGCAGCTGCAGTCAACATTATGGCCACCCTGTTAGCTGCTTAGTCCAACATAGTCAAGTCAGTGACATAACCATCCCTGCAAGACCAACCAACAGAGCTATCCTATTGGTCTTTAAGCTAGACGCAAGCAAACCCATAGAGTTTAAGATTGAACATTGCACGTACCATATAGCTGTTCAAGAATGCTAATAGACCTTCGGTACATGACTGTTGATTTCTCAAACTTCCCCAAACTGGAATACATGCTTCCCATATGCATAAGTACTGATCCAAGAAGATGTCCATCGTCATATATATTGCCAACAACTCCGTTCATCTGGTTATGCATGAAATGAAACAACAGACGAGAAGAATCACGGCCTCAAACATTGAAGAAGAAAAACATCATGATTGATGTGCTTTAGCATCCAACACAAGGCTTCAGATCTAGGTGAATCCATCATAACATCATCATTTCAAATTTGAGATGAAGAGTATAATCACAAGGGGAATTAGCCAGGCAACAAGTCATTGGATCTCCCTCATACAACAGCGCAGTCAACCTCCAGAACAACACGGGCAAGAAAATACGACAGAAACACACAGAAGTATTTATTGATTATTCCTCTTAAGAAAGGCGCCTGACAAATCATATCATACTTAGGTATAACCTTTTCCCCGTGAAACATGAGAGAAACTATAGACACTCTATCGCAAATTCATCCTAAAGCTCCACCTAATCAACCCCCTCCCCAGGGCGGGTGCATTACCCTGCAACTGAACAATTATTCAAAATAAAAAGAAAAAAGATTACCATCTCCAGTAGGGTCTCGACCATTTTGAAGTCTCCAACGCGCATGTACCCCAAGGCTACAACGTCAAGAACAGCAGCTTCTTCGATGCTTCTAGAACCTGCATCTATTTCTCCCTTTACAGCTTCGAAATTCGCTCGAAGCAGGCTTACGGCATCCTCATGCTTCCCTGCGGAAATCATACCTTTGACTTCATCGAACAACCCTTGCAACTCTCCCTCAAACTCATGCACGCCTCCCGAGGAATCCGCAGTGGGTTCCGACCTGCCAATTTTCACACGTCGAACACCGACGGCACTCGTCACGCCTCGTGCACTCCCAAACCACGCACTCTCGGAACATTTTCTAACCACAGAACTTCAAGCAATCAAGCACAGTATTCGAAAGCCGAGGACGAGGAGAGAGACCCTACCTCCCGAGGTCAGCCGCTGTTCCGCCGCCTCGATCCTTACTCGTCACGCCGGAACTAGCGGCGGCTCGAATCGGACCGGCGACGACCCCGCCCCTGAACGTCCGCCGCCGGAGATCAGCAACGGAGGGCAGCGCGGCGGCGGCGGCCACCGAAAACGGCGGTCTCGTCCTGGAAAAACCATGGTTTTTAGAGCAGAGGAGGAGGAATTCAGCTATCCGGGGCGTCCGGTAACCGACCGTTACACCTTCGAAGCGGTGACGCGGTCGTCGTGGAGAGGAGGAGGAGGAGGATTTACCTGTAGGCGTTGGGGCGGAGAGAAGGCAGGAGAGAAGACGAGGACGACGGCGTCGCCGTGCCGGCCAAACAACAGAGGAACTCCATCTTCCGGGGACGGAGAAATTTGCAGAGTCGAATCTACAGCGCGCGACGTAGCGGTGGATTGGGACTGACAGGTTTCTGATAAAACCCCTGCACGGTTCGGTCTCTGTTCCTCCCGTTTTCTTCTTTTGAGGGTCGGACCGGACCGAGACGATCGTGCGGTTCGGTTTGAGCATAGGCGAACATGCTTTTGCTCCGCGGGCCCATAAGATTTACGGGGTAATTCAAGGCGTACTTGTACTTCACTCCCTCGTATTTATTTTTAATTTTTTTTCCCGGTTATACGTAGGGTTGTGCGTCGATCCCGATCCAACCTGGGATGTGAAATGAACCGAACCAAACAGGTCGATTCAAGGTGGTTCTTAGAGGGACCGGTCCCAAGATTTCTTAATTTTTGTTACTTTTTTTTTTATCTTGAAGCAAATCCTAATTCGTAATTTATTTCTTTCTTTTAATGTCAGGAAACTCCTAGTTGTAGGGAATAGAAAAAACCAAAAAGAAAAAATCATCGGATTTGAAACCAACCCTAAAATCGGACCGAACCAAATGGGTCCATTTTAGGGCCGAGTGGGCCAATTCCATGATTCTAGGTTTCAGAGTAGGAATCGACCCATTATGAAACCAATCACCAGTAGTTATGTGTGTTGCATATTACAATTTATAAATCCAAATTTGCTTATCATTTTTTTCGAATTTTTCTTCAATTAATTTAATTTAATTTTATAAAAACGTTGGGGTTGGGAATATCGTGCCCGAGCGCAGCACGAGGGCTTTCATATTTCCGTGGCCTCCAGGATCTTACAAAAAGATGATTGAGGGGACAAGAAAATATCATATAGGTCAGTCTTGTCTTGTAAACAGTAAAACACCCAATCCAAGTAGGCTCTTTTTTTTTTTTTTCTTCTTTTTTCTTTTCTTTCCCTTTGCCATATGGCATGTACTTTGCCATGGATTTAAAAAATGATCCTTGTGAATTCTCTCAAATTCTCTTCTCTCAAGTCTTAAATTTTCTTAATATTGAAATTCTCTCAATTGCCAATTCTCTTAAATTCTCTCAATTTTTCTCAATTTTTTCTTAATTCTCCCAATTAATACGAATTCTCTCAATCCACTCGGGCAAGTGGGTGGAGTCGTACCATCCGGCAAAGTAAGAATATCGTCGCGACGAAATCCCATCATTCTTTTGATCCTTGTGAATATCAAGGCGAAAATCGACATTTTAAATATGGAAATGGCGTCGACCAAGAAAGTTTAATCCTCCCGAAATATCTACAACAAAGGAAGCGGGCGAATTTACATCCGACATTTGGAATCAAAAAAAGGAAAGGTTTGATATTGGTGAAAAAGGTATGATATAATTTGTAAATATTGTGGGAAAATATATAAATATACAATTGGACAAGGATATGGAACATTTAAACGATATCTTAGAAGCAAACATCCAACCGAAACGGGGAATCGATGTCGGGCAACAACAAATTTCCGAATGCGTCAATCCTAACACTTCCCCTTTATTTCGTTTTAATGACAAAACTTATAAGGAAGAATTAGGCAAATTTATTTCCATTGAGCATTTAGCATTTAATTTTGGAGAAAGATTTGGTTTTAATGAATTTGTACAAAATGCATGTGCTCCACAAGCAAAACACGTTTCTAGAAATTCAGTTAAACGAGTAATTAAAGATCTTTACAAAAAAGGAAAAAAAGATTTACAAAACTTTTTTATGCAATTTAATGGATGCGTGCATATAGGTAGTGACATTTGGAGTGATCCTTGGCAAAGTCATTCTTACATTGGCATAACATGTCATTGGATAGATGACGAGTGGAGTATTCAAAAAAGAGTCATTGCATTTAGAGTTTTCGATGATAATCATACGGCAAATAATATTTATAGATTAATTAGGCAAATTTTAGAAGAATATTATTTGCTTAACAAAATTTTTTCAATTGATTTTGATAATGCTGCAACAAATACCGCTTCAATTGTCGAGTTAGAAAATATTTGTAAACCCGCTTTTGGCGGAAAATTTTTTGACGTTAGATGTGCTTGTCATGTTTTAAATTTATGTGTACAAGATGGTTTGAAAACTCTCAATATTTTTCTTCAACCAATAAAATGGCGATTCAATTTTTATGGAAACATCCCCAAAAAGAGAGAATGGGGTAGATTTTGTAGAGAAAAAATGGCGTAAGGCCAAAAAAGATTTAAAAGATGTTCCAACTCGTTGGAATTCTACTTTTCACTTGCTTACTCGAATCTTTAGCATATAAAGATTTATTATGTGCATTCATTTCTGATAATGTACCTTAGATTAATTTATACCCACAAGAGTGGGATATTTGCCAAAAAATTTTAGATGTTTTAAAGGTTTTTAATGATGCAACTTATACTTTGTCCGGTGTTTATTATCCTACTACACATTTATTTTTAGTAGAGTGTACTAATATTGTCGGAATTTTTTATGAATGTGAAAATGATGATGAATTACAACATACTATACTTGCAATGAAAATGAAGTGGCTACATTATTATAGGGAAATTTCCATTATTTATTTAGTTGCTTGTGTTTTTTATCCGCGTTGCAAATTGGATGGCTTAAATGATTTTTTATGTGTGTATTATCAATGTTTACATTGTGATGAGATAAATGTTACAACTTTAGTCGTAATGTTAAAAAAAACGAGTAATAGAATTATATAATGAATTTTATACTAAATATAATTTAGGTGATACTTTGGATCTTCTCAATCTATGGAAATACAAAATGACAGTGCAGGTAAAATTAGTAGAGGGTACCAACTTTTATTACATAGACAAAAAAAAAAAAAAAGGGAGTAATAGGAAATATTTCTGAATTAGAGAGTTATCTAAAGCGTTTCATTTGAGATTACTTTGTTTTTTTTTAATTTTAGATTGGTGGAAGGGCACATTCCCAATCCTCTCTCTTATTGCAAAAACAGATTTTTTCAACCCCTTGTTCCACGATTTGCGGTCGAACAAGCATTTAGTGCCGGAGGTAATAGTTTGGATGAACATCGTTCAAGATTAGATCCAGAATCAATCTTTGCAAGCTTGTGTTCTTTGATTGGACCCAAGGCTCAATACCGGCAACAAGAGATAGATCGGAATAATGAATCCGAATTCTTTAACGAGATCTTTAGACTTCTTGCCGCCTGGGTTGGCAAATATTTGGGAACCCTTGTTTCTCAGGCCCATGAGCTTAAAACCCTATAATCCAACGACATATGACCTCTTTGGATTATGCGTTTAGGGGATCATTTTAGGCAGCATATATATTGTGCTCCTTTTTTTTTTTTTTATAGATCGTTATATGTGAATTGTAATGTGCTAATGATAATTTATTATTCAAGTCATATCTTGACAAAAATTTAATTTTTTTCAATGACCCACAACGGAGAAGGAGCCGCAGGGCGTCGGGACGGAATCGCTGGTGACTGCGGCCCGACCTCGCCATGCGCCCGAACATCGGGCGGCTCGCCTCCGAGGGCGCGACCTCGTTCGCGAGGAAGAAAAGACTGGGAAAGAAAAAAAAAAAATTATGTTCCGGTTCCGAACCGGAACTGGTCGGTTCCGAACCGTGGCCATCTCTAAGGGTGAGGCCTCGACGAGGGCGAGGATGAGGACAAAAATCAATGATTGGACCGACAACGGAGGAGTCGCCGATGTAGAAGGAGATGTTGCCTGTGCAAAGAAGAAGAAGCAGGGCGGGTAGGAGGAGAAGGAGGAGGCAAGAGGAAGAGAGGTAATGAGACGAAATCTAAAACGTGGGCTTCGTTCGAATACGTGACGATTAATAAGGGGAGTATCTTTCCGCTTACGTGACAAAACTGGTGTCTACCTAATATTTTCTCCTAAAGTGATAAGGTTGTCGAATATATAAATTCGATCCTATCAACGATGCAAGAAAGTAATGGAAATTTGCACAACACAAGAATTTAAGTGGTTCAGTAGAGGAGATGTCCCACCTATCTATGTCAACAGGGAGATGAGATCTGCTTCACTAGTTACGTAAAAAAGTGTACATCCGCTCTTTTTCACTCCCTCCTTCTCTCTCTCTCTGTAGAGACCTGTTTCGCTCCAAACATATATAGCAAAACTCTACATGGCACAGATTATAAAATTGCTCACATAGCCTAAAATATTTAGCTTTTCCATATAACAGAATACAAGACATCAACCTCAACAATCTCCACCTTGGCTTGGATTCTATAAAGCCACTTGTAAAAAAATATAAAATATAGATGTCTTCATCCCTGTACTTCCATAAGAGGTACACTCCCGCTCTTATTGAGTGCGTCCCTCACCTTCAACAACGAGTTATATTAATTAAGCCCAAACAAGATCCAAACTTCTCAATAGTGACCGTCTTGGTAAAACAATCTACAGGATTGCTATTTGTGTGAATCTTTCTCAAGTGAATGCTGCCATCTGACACAAGCTCCTTGATTTGGTGAAACTTCACATCTATATACTTTGTTCTTGCATGAAACACTTGATTCTTGGCGAGATGTATGGCACTCTGACTGTCACAATGTAACACCGTACCTCCTTGCTCTAAACCCAACTCACGAACCAACCCAGTCAACCAGAGCCCTTCCTTAGCAGCTTCTATAAGTGCCATGTATTTTGCCTCTGTAGTAGACAATGCAATTGTGGACTAGAGCATCGCCCTCCATGAGATAGGTCCACCAGCTAATGTGAAGACATATCCTGTAGTAGACCTCCCTCCTGTCTAGGTCACCGGCCAAAGTCCCTTGAACCTCCGTCGCGACTAAACATAATACCCAAGTTCCCTTTGAGATATCTAAAGATCCACTTGACTGCATTCCAACGCTCCTTCCCTAGATTACTCATGTATCTCATTAGCAACAACGGTTGCATGAGATAAATCCGCCTACATACTATAGCATACATGAGACTCCCATACGCACTAGCATAGGGAACTCGAACATCTCCTCAATCTCCTCATGTTTTGTGGGGCATTCCATATAACTCGAAGTGGCTAGCTAACGGTGTCTTCAACAGCATGTTGAAACGCTCAAGTACCTTTCCAACATACTTCTTTTTGAGATACCCGAGTTTACCTCGCTTCTATCTCTATGAATTTCCATACCAAGGATCCTCTTAGCGATTTCAAAGATCCTTCATCTCAAACTCATTATTCAACAAGGACTTTAAAGAGATAATATCATGCATATCCTTAGCAGCAATGAGCATGTCATCAATATAAAGCATCAAAAGAATAATCGAATTATCATATGACACTTTAAAATAAACACAGCAATCATACTCACTTCTCGAATAGCCAATTTGCACCATAAAAGAGTCAAAACGCTTGTACCACTGTCTTGGAGATTGCTTAAGGCCATAAAGTGATTTCTTAAGCAGACAAACATGATCTTTCTTTCCTGGCACTTTGAACCCGTCAGGTTGCTCCATGAAAATCTGTTCCTCTAAGTCTCCATGAAGAAACGCTATCTTCACATCAAGTTGCTCCAACTCAAAATCAGATATGGCTACAAAAGCAAGTAGACCCCGAATGGAAGTGTGCTTTACTAATGGAGAGAATATTTCATTATAATCCACCCCTTCCTTCTATGCATACTCTTTAGCTACAAGTCTAGCCTTGTACCTTACCTGCTTATTCTCAGATACTGCCTCTTTCTTGCGAAAAATCCATTTACACCCAATGATCTTTCACCCTTTAGGTTTCTCCACAATCTTCCAAGTCCTGTTTTTTTGTAAGGATTCTATTTCTTCCATCATAGCTGACATCCAATTATCACTATCAACATCAGATATCGCATCCTGATAGGAAGATGGATCACCTGTACCTACTGTGAGGGCATAAGCAACCATATCCTCAAGCCCGTATCTCACAGGTGCTTTGTGAGTACGTTTTCCTCTACCTTCTGCGATGGTGTAAGTATCTTCTACTGTCTCCTGTGATTCTAGTGAGTTACTGGATGATTTCCTTCCTCCCTTTATTTCTGGTTCACCTTAATCCATCTGCACAGTAGATCTTTCTTCACTTCTGCCATCTACATGTGAACTGTTATTTGCCTTCACCATGTCAGATTCATTAAAGACAACGTCCCTATTAACCACTGTCTTCCGCGCATTTGGATCCCATAGCTTGAATCATTTCACATCTTTCTCATAGTTAAGAAAGATGCACTGCTTAGACTTTGAGTCTAACTTGGAACGATGTCCACTTTGTACATGAACATAGGCTGGACAACTAAATACTCTCAAACCAGAATAGTCAATCGGATTACATGTCCATACCTCCTCAGGAACTCTGCATTCAATGGCTTTAGATGGAGACCTGTTAATGAGATGGCATGCCATATTAACTGCTTTTGCCTAGAAACTTATACTCAGCCCTGCATTCAGCCTCATACTCTAAGCCCTTTCCAAAAGTGTCATGTTTATCCTCTCAGCTATACCGTTTTACTGTGGTGTATCTGATGTTGTGAAGTGACATGTGATCCCTTCAGTTTTACATAGTTCCAAGAATGGTGTGTACCTGTATTCCTCTCCATTGCCTGTTCTCAAGCACTTTAGCTTCTTTCCTGTTTGTCTTTCTACTTCAGCCTTCCACTCTTTGAATTTGGAAAAGACTTTGTTTTTCTACTTCGAGAAGTAAATCCAGACTTTCCTTGAATAATCATCAATGAAGGTCACAAAATATTCGGCTCCACCTTTTGATTTGATCAATGCGGGACCCATACATTAATCAAGTACATCCTTGCTCGTATGCTTATTTTTTCTTGCAGCATTTGCGAGTTCAATTTGCGACACCTTTAACAGCTTCCTTTTATGAAGCTCCATCATACCCTTTCACCCATATATGCCCTAACCGCATATGCCCACGGATAAGTGTCATCTGTTCTACAGCTATAGTCACATATGCTCCACTTATTTCCCTCCACAATATAAACTTCCGTCAACTCTCCTTTCATGACAACCATAGCTCCCTTGATGACTTTGAGAACTCCACCTCTGCTGCGTGCTTGCAGCCATTCACATCAAAAGCGCACCCAAAGATATCAAATTTTTTCTTTAGATCCGGAATGTGCCTTACAT
The DNA here is from genome assembly GCA_024733475.1 of Syzygium grande. NCBI lineage: Eukaryota > Viridiplantae > Streptophyta > Magnoliopsida > Myrtales > Myrtaceae > Syzygium > Syzygium grande. The sequence goes on along the minus strand of JAMXDD010000004.1, from coordinate 12,135,429 downwards.
CCACTAAAGTTCGACTATACCATCAAACATTCTGATTTTAATAGTGCATATTCCAATGGTTTTGCAAACCGCATCATTCCCCCATTAGAACTGATCCGCCGCTGTATGACTGGTATGAATCAAACCAATCTCTATTCGGGCACATGTGATAAGAGCATCCAGAGTCTAAAATCCATGAATCAGCGAACTGATTCTTACCTGATGATATAGAGAGAAAATCTCAATTATCACCGTCTAAACTATCAGCCACACTTGCTTGATTAGAAGTTTTCTCGCGCTTCTTCAAATCTTCCTTTCTCTTATAACAATCTCTTTTCAAATGGCCTTCTTTCTTGCAATAATAACAAGAGAGTTTTGTTTTACCCCCTCTTGATTTCGATCAACCCTTATTCCCGGATCCCCGCTGGATTGTTCTCCCTCATTCCTACTCCTTGACTTTTCCGATGAGACCCTCACCCTGTGCCGTAACACTGTTAACCCTCTTTCTCATATCATTAGATAATAGGGCAGTAGTGACCTCATTTGTCTCAAGCGTCTCTTTACCATACAAGAGTGTTGTCACCAAATAATCATAAGATCTTTGCGTTAATAAGGCTTTGTCTTCATCTTCCATTAAAACCTCCAGGACTTGCCGGAGCGTATTGATGTTTCCTAACGTCCCTTCCTCCATCCAATATAACTCTTTTTTCAAAAAAGTTCGTTAAATGCCATAAACTCTGTTTCTTCCTTTCCCCGTGACACTTCGGCAGCCCCTCTTTGAATCCCTCTCGATGTAGGTAAGAAGTATATAAATTCGATCCTATCAACGATGTAAGTAGTGGAAATTGCTTTCGAATATGGGAGATGTTAAGCGACCTCGTCCCATTGGGAGATGAGATGCTTTCACTAATTCGTATCTTTTTTCACTCTCCTCCTCTCTCTCTGTAGAGACCTGTTTCGCCCGAAATATATATAGCGAAATCTTACATGATACAAATTATAAGATTATCCATATAACCTAAAATATTTAGCTTTTTCATATAACAGAATAATGAGCATCAAAATTTAAAGTGACAGCCGAATGGGAATCCACACCAGCCCGTCCGACTCGGCACTTTCCAACGCTGCGCGAGAGTCTCCTCTGTCGCTCCAAATCGGTTACAAAAAATTTCAGTTATTAGTGGCCAAGCATCCTTCTCTTATCTCTCCACAGCCCCCATCACTACACACCACAAACGAAGAATCTCTCCTCTGCTCTGCTCCGCTCCGCTCCGCAAAATCCGCTGGGGCCAGGACAAACTCGGTCCTCGAACTCGGTCCATCCATGGCGCTGCTGAGCCCGCGGCTGCAGCGGTTCCTCTCGGCCAAGCTCGCCCCCCGCGACCCGGCCTCCAGGTCCCCGGCCAAGGCCGCCGCCGCCGTGGCCGCCGCCAGGCCGAAGAGCCGGTGCTGCTCCGCCATCGCGATCGACGCGCCGTCGTCGCTGGCGGAAGTGTCCGGCGTCCGATGGGGCTACGCGAGCTTGCAGGGGGCCCGGGAGGAGATGGAGGACGACGTCGTCGTGAGGACCGAGGGCCTGGACGGCTACTCGTTCGCCGCCGTCTTCGATGGCCACGGAGGTTTCGCTTCCGCCAAGTTCCTCAGGTTTAGATAATATGCCGTTGTAGTTTTAGTCTATATTTTCCTGACGATCGTGAGTGCGAATGCACTAGTTGTTCTTTCGTTTAAGGTAATGCTAGTTGCTTCACCTCGCGATTTTCTTGCTGCGAGAATGTGTTGTCTGGAATTGGTGCTAGAGCTAGCTTTCTATTGTTGTTTCTTTCCGAGCTTCAGTGGAGCGCATAGCACGCGTACAATTCACTCTAACCACTTTGTTCGTCCGAGGCACGTAAATAAGATCGACACTGCTCTTCTGGACAAGTTTGAAGCTGCCGTTGATGTTGTCCTTCAAATTGCCATAACTCTGTTTGCCATTTAAGTCTGAATAATCTAGAGTTGTCGACATTGTTGTTCCGGGTTTTGATTTGTTCTGCAGAGATATTATAGGCTTTCAATTCAATCTTAGCTTAAATTTGATGCTCTGAGTACAGGGACGAACTGTTCAAAGAATGTGTCATGTCCCTACAAGGTGGTTCGGTCCTGAGTAAACAAGACATCAACTCTATCCAAGAGGCACTGCGGGAGGCTTTTGCAAATGCGGATGCAAAATTAGTGAATTGGTAAGCTTTGTTACTCCTGGTCGAGAAAATTTGGTGCAGTTTAGTCGATAAAACTTGATTCGGTTTTAGTTGATAACCGACGAGAATAAGCCCCCATAAAGTGTTCTCAAGTCGTGGCATTGAAGTTTTGTATGATCTTTCATTTTGGGTAGGCTTGAGACGACACAAGAAGAAGATGAATCAGGTTCAACGGCCACTGCTATATTCCTTGGGAGTGATAAGATCTTCATTGCACATGTTGGGGACTCATGTGTGGTATGTAATCTTTTTGTGAATATATAATAGGTCATAGTATCTCCAGGCTTATGGAATTCAGAATTGAAGGGATTTATTGTATTCCAAAATATGTATCGGGCCAATGTGAAATATGTATTGTGTTGGATAATGCAGGGTTGCATTTGCTTCTGTAGTAGCAAATTTCTTGAATGAATTTTACATTGCTCCTGATAACGATATCTGGCACAAAAGCGTTTAATTATGATGTCATTTTTTATTTGTCTGATTGCATCAACCACAATGAACCCTCTGAACTTCTGCTGCAGGTCCTCTCCCGTTCTGGAAAGCCGGAAGTTTTAACAAATCCCCATCGACCATATGGAAGCAGCAATGTTTCTCTTAACGAAATCAGAAGGATCAGAGAAGCAGGTGGATGGGTGTGTTTTTCTGTACACCATTTTACTTTGTCTTCTCAATGATAAGTTCTTTTTCTGTGTCCAATAATTAGAGCATAATCTTGAACTCAGAAAGTACCTACTTGGTGGTAAGCAGACTAGATTTTCTAGCTTTATCATTGTTTTCTATCTCTGGTTATGAGTTCTTAATTAAGTAATACTGCGGATGATTCTCTGGCTAGTAATTTGAAGCATCGTGACTTTCTCATAAGCCATAAATGACTTTCAATCCAGTTCTAGAATTTGTGTTTTTTTCTGCGGTACTCATAGTTACTATACAATATGTGGATGGTGACTCTTGTGCACGGGGACCGTAGATTAGTAATGGAAGGATTTGTGGCGACATCTCCGTCTCTCGAGCTTTTGGTGACATACGTTACAAGACAAAAAAGATCGAGTTAGTTTCTGCAACTCTCATTTTTATGTTGATAGTGTTTGTGCAATATCCTAAACAACGACCTCTTATCATACCCCGTAACGTTTTTTGATAATTGAGAAGGATGCTGCAGAAGGGAGTCAAGGAAGGAAGATGGTCAGAGAAATTTATTTCTCGGTAGGTAACCACCTAACTGTTCATTATTATTTGCTCCCCCCTACTGAGGAGAGGCGGAATGCTTGTGGTACAAAATTTCATATGAACTGTCTTTTCGTGAATTCACTCTATAGCTCCTCTAACCAAACAAATGGCATATCTAAAGAATTGATCTTGAAGTTTGTTATAGCACGACACAGTTGAAGCGAGTTGGTTGGTTCATTTCGCTGAGAGATGATTTTAGGATGAAGATGTGTTCTGATGCTCTCAACCAATCTAGTGTGCCTTTTGCCCCAGAGGCTTAAGGGTGATTAGCACCTTCATAAACTTATTATGTAACTATTGCTCATTCATTTTGATGAACTAAAAATGAGCACGGGTTGTTAAATATGCAATAATCCTTTTGGTAGTTGTAAGCTTGCAACTGGTGTACATGTACACTTGGACTGTAACTTTTCCTAGTTGCTGACGGTTTAGATTTCATAGCTTTGACCACAGACACAATTAATTCTGTTTCAGCATTCAGTTCAATGGGGACTTGGTCATTGCATCTCCAGACATATACCAGGTAGCTCTTGGCTCTGACGCAGAGTTCATAGTGCTAGCATCTGATGGCTTATGGGACTACATGAATAGGTATTGCTCTTTATTTGTTGATGAAGTACAGTAATACGGTGAAGTTCTTTCTTTCTCCTTTGGTTTCTCTTTCTTCCTAAGTGAGGAGGTAAAAATAACTTTCTGGTTATCGTTTGTTTTTTTTTTTTTCAGCTCAGATGCCATTGAATTTGTCAGAAACCAACTTCGGCAACATGGAAATGTTCAGGTAATTAAGTCATGTTGTTCCAATGACGAATCTGCCTTAGACTCCTCGGTATATTAAATCTACTTTACTTACTGATCATCTCCTTTCCCTATCATGCTTGATAGTTGATTCTGAACTTACTGTAAGTTCCTTTCTTTTCATTAATGCAGCTGGCATCTGAAGCACTTGCAGAAGCAGCTCTGGTAATTATAACTCGCAGCAAAAACTATTCCATCTCCTAGAAATAATTTCCAAGGCAGTGCCACTAACTCGATAATTCATGCATTTGCAGGACCGGCGCTCACAAGATAATATCACCATTGTGATTGCTGAATTGGGGTACGCGCATCTTCGAACTGCGTGATTTTAGTACTTATTTTACTTAATTAGATGGATTGGATTTGATTATGACCGGACAAAGCCATGCCTTGTTGATTAACATCAAATCGGTTCTCAACTACCTGAGTCGTCGACTTGAATTCAAATAATAAAATCTATCGCGGTTTCTATTTTGCACGTCTGTTGTAACCTTGTTGTTGATCAATCTGTGTAGGCGAACGGACTGGCGCAATTTACCAGTGCAGCGACCAAATGTAGTTTTTGAATTCGGCCAAGCTTTTGCCACTGTTGGTCTCGTGTCTCTTGGAATTTGGATGTTTTCCCTGCTGTCTTGATGAAATTGGAGCATGCTCAATTCCCCAAATGTATATAAGTCGACATAGAGCTTCGATTTTTGCTCTTTTCATGTAATATTATTGTAGATAACCTCACTTAAACCTGCTATATAGCGCATCTTAGAGTAATACAATACAAAATTCTTCATGCAATTTTTCCATAGTTATGAAGGTATGTTTATATGTGGTCCATCCTATCCTCAGTTACAGATTGTGCTATGGAGAAAGCTGGAGTTTAGGCTATAAATCAAGTGTACTAACACAAATTCTTCCCACCCAAAAATTTAAATCGATAGGTTAGGGATATTCCATGGACGTAACACCCATTGAAACTCCTTAGACAAGTTATGCGGGATGCTTTTAAGAGATCGAGAGGGCCCTGAAAATTATGGTTCATCCCGAAAGAAGGTGAAATTGCGGGAGGGATGGCTCCAACAAACACCCATCAACTCTCAAAAACGTAAATCGTCTCCGTCAAATTCACATGGCGTAGCAGTTCTTTTATCATGCTCAAGTAAAATTTGACGTAAGTAATTAGGTTGTAATCCACGGATACAGATTCAGGATCTCTTACCGCCTTCCATAATTTCTAAAGCGGTGACGACTATGTCGATGAAAAAACGACAAAGAGAACCTACGAAGAGAACCATGCCACACATCTTTTGTTCGATACTCGGGACAGTTTGTATGGTTGATCACCACCACCGTCACTGACGTTCTTGTCTTTGTTCATCTCGTTTACCACTTCATGTTTCCAAGTATGCCTTGTATGTATGCACAGAATTTGGTCTATATTTTATTAATGAATTTCGAGTTTTCCACTATTGGGTAATTTTTGACAGATTAATATTTATTTGGGAAGTATTATTATTAGCATGTACAAAGTCCATGTATACAGACTCAGGATTTCTTACTACCTTACGAGATCGAGATCGAGATCGAGAGAGATCTCCAGAGAGAGAACTGAGGTGTATCAAAGCTAACCAATCAAAATCAACATTTATTGAGCCTTCATACACGTAAAACAAATATTACAGAGAGGTACACAACTGCATATAGGCAACGTGCGACGTATTGGGGTATCATCACACACCCAAATTATTATTCGTCGGGGTCGTTTATTGTAGAATGCCTTGCAAAACAGATATATAATATATATATATATATATATTCAGAGAGAGAGAGAGAAGGAACTTAATAATGTGGGGGTGGGGGTGAGAGTGAGGTAAATGATGAGCGTGAAGGATTCTAGCAACCAGGTTTCTTCCTGGGATCGTGCTTAGTGTTGGCACAGACGTCGTCATAATCCGGCATCGCCTCCATCCCCATCACCTTCCTTCCCGTTATCCCAGCAACAACGCCATCCTTTAGAGAGAGAGAGAGATGCTAGTTATCAGCTGAAACTAATGAATTCCCACTATGTTATGTTCACCTTTACTGGTGATATGAAAAATTCCCAGTTTTGACAAAGGCGTGCATGCATGCATTTGTACTGTACCCCCACGATTCTTAAGTGTTTTCCTCGCGCAGTGCACAATCCGGAGGTAAGCATCGCATCATCTCATTGCATAGGGATGAGAAATATATTTGGACTCTTACCCTTCCCTTTATTGGGAAATGAGAAAATTCATAACACTTGTCATCTGACGATTGACATAAATGAATGATCACATGCTGTGCTAAAAAATAATGATATTCCATGTCCGGAGCTTGGAGTTTTGAACATTTTCTATTACCCAAAGCCGTAATGGCTTAATGGTGTGGTAGGATAATTCGGGCACGTGCAAGAAATATTCTATTTGCATACTTAGCAATAGAAACTATGATGGTATGTGCTTACCTTATGAAGTGAAAAGCCAGAGATCTTGTCATCCAGTTCTGTCCTTCCTGCATTCGAGAAAAGAAAAAGGGAAAGGATGTTTAAACTATGTGCTGCAAGCTCAATCTTAACATGATCTTTAACTTACTGACTAATGCTTTTTGAGTTGCACCTGAAGAGAGAGTAGTCATGATCAGGAGGGAAGCGAGAAGGGCAGCAGGGAAGGCCTTCAGAGCCATGGCTCGTGCAAATGCAATCTCTCTCTCTCTCTCTTGATCTCTCTCGATGTTGAGTCGTATTGGAGCTGGAGATGGTAAGGGTCTTCTTTTATATGAACTCAGTAGCAACACATAAAAGCTGTGATGGCGACGGTGCTTCCCCCACCAATTTCAGCGCAAATTGCGACTCCTTGTTTCTTTATCTTCTTCGTGTCACAGGCACCAAAGAGTCAACTATACTGTTCCCACGTTACATCACCACAGGGAGCACTTTGCATAGTTCCGCCCTGCTGATTATGTTTTCTTCTCTATTACTATTTTGACGCGCAAATTCGATAGTCTTTGATTGATCAGTGACAACATTTTACAGGTCTATATCTTGCTCATCATAGATAAGAAAGATTTGGAATTTACACTACGAGACCTTTCATTGGTTTAGTCAGCATATGTAGAGAGAAGCAAAAGAGAGCTAATTGAGTTAGAGAAAGAGAAGCCATCCATACCTCACGTCTTTTTTTTTTCTCTTTGCCCCGAACATGACTCCATAACTTCCAATTGACCATTACACAAAGAGGAAGAATGTGGGCTACGTGGTGGGACTTCGATTATGGGCCAGCTTTTCTCTTAGGTCAATCTAAAAAGGGCTCGATTATAATAGGTCAATGACTCAATCGCCCCTTTATTACTTTCCTTTTGCATGTACTCTCGAAGCTAGCCAATCTTCTAATTTCCACTCCTAATTTTTTCCAGAACTTTTTATTGTCTAAAAAAAATCTTCAACTTTAACCTTAATCCCAAATTTTCCCACTCGTTCAAAAATCACCACTAATTTCTTAAAGACTATCGGCATCGGAAGGTTGCTATTGTTCCATATGAATGCAAAGGTGCTGATGAAGACATCGATTATGATAATAAACCTCTAATTGGCATTGATGTTGATAACTTTAAAGAAATTAGTAATGATTTTTTTATGAGTGGGCAAATTTGGGATTAAAGTGAATGTTGGGTTTTTTTTAGATAAAAGAAGTTTGGGATAGAATTAGGTTTGCACCTAAAGTTTGGGGTTTTCTTTAGGAAATTATGCCAAAAATATGTATGTTTCTTTCTCTTCTTCTCTCTCCTCCTCCTCCTTCTTCCTAACTTTAAAGTTTAGGGTTTTTTTTTTTTATGGGCAAATTTGGGATTAAAGATAATGTTGGTTTTTTCCTAAAAGAAGTCCTAGAATTCCTTTGCCCCCTCCTTGGGGTTTTCTTTAGGGAATTATGCCAAAAATATGTATGTTTCCTTCTTCTTCTTCTTCTTCTTCTTCTTCTTTGATAAATGAGTGAGGCACTAAGGCTAAAAAGGTAAGTTTAACCTTGGGCCTAACTTGGCATTCCATTCGAGCTGGTCTACCTGTGATCCTCATATCTAGGCTTCTTATGACATTATGAGAAAATAAAAGTTGGCAACCATGGGCTACAAATACAAAGGACAAAATCAAAGGGGAAGCCTTTAGGAACTTAAGTGACTATCCCTCGAATTAGCCAATGATTTGAAATGAAAATATAATATATAGTGTTATCATCCCTATAAATCACTTGACGCTGCTCAATACCCTAGGGGATTGACTTTATTACATAAATGGATTCCTAACTTTTATCTTCTATCATGATAAGTAAGTAAGTTTCTCATTGTATCGACCCAAAACCTCATTAATTGATCTTTACGGTGCTTTCTCTATCAATTAGATCCTTTATCCATAGAATAAAGTATCTAGGAATATCTATTTCTTCATATTTTGACTTCTATTAAGTTCCTTTCTTTGCTACAGCTAATAAAAATCGTTTTTTGAACGACGTATATGTAGAAAGCCTATTTTGTCTAGTATTTACTAGCGGATTCGCTCTTTTCTTGTTCCTTTTTTCTTTCTATAGTGGAGATAGTCGCACGTAATGACAGATCACAGCCATATACTCCAATGAAGCTAGTACTTTTTATCCTTACACATTTCTCCTCTTAGGATGCGCCCTTATTTCACTGAAACCTTTATAATAAAGGAAAATGTTTTTCATAAGCTTTCATTTGTTTAGTGGTTTAAGGAAAGTCCTTTTCGCCAGAAGAGGAAACAGTTTTCCCCCAATCTAAATTTGTTATTTTTAGTCCATGGAAAATATTTTCCGTAAATTGATTAGTTTTCTATCATCCAAATACTGAAAAATCATAAAATAATTTTCCCAAAACAGTTTTCCCTGGAAAAATGGACCCTCAATGTCATTTTAAGGAGACAAAAATAACATAAGCATTGAAAGTTTGCAGCAAGCAAAAATCTATGGAAAGCATTAACATAATAAGTAGACCTGTCAAAATGGGTCATTGACCTATTTCTTAACTCATATTTGATGGATTGAGTTATTATATGGGTTAACTATGTTCAGTAAATGGATTAAAAATGGCAAAGGTCAAGAAATTTTCCCAAACTCAACTTGCCTTTATGATTATTTCTTCACCCTTTAAGAGAAAATAATGGACTCCTTGGGTTGTTCCAAGATCAGAGAAGTCTTGGTGGGCCCAAGGTGAGCTTAACTTTACCCTTATTAAAAATATCAAGATAGCTTCTTATTTTTCCTGTTGTTTTTTATTTTTATTAAAGTTTCGTTTGCTAGTTATTAGAGTATATCTTTTCTTGGTTTCATTTGGCATTGTTATTTCTAAGTAATATTCTAATCTTAATCTTATTATCGCAATCCATGGTCACATAAATTATATTCTTCACTATCTTACATTCCATTTAATTAAAATTTCAATTCCTCCACGTTATTTGTTCCTGTAATTTTATAAATTCTCTGCTAACTACTAACTTTTTCTTATCCTTCATTGCGAATCAATACAAAAATTGAAAATTCTATGCAATATGGAAAGCCAATTATTTAACATATTATAGTTGAAATAGCGATTTTATGCAAATAACACAAACACATGAAGAGCTTAAAGTGGGTTAAATAAGTGGACATAAATTTTCATAGGTTGGATTAAGTGTAGAAGTAGTTTAGTAACAGGGTGGATCCGGTATTGGTCACTGAATTTGTATTACATATAAATAGGTCAAATTCGACTTGACCCGACTCGTCCCACCCATTTGACGGGCCCTACTAATAAGGATTTTGAACTCTTAACATATACTGTTTTTAGGATCAGAAGTTAACAAATAACCATCCTCTGAGCATACATTAATTGATTTTGAACATTTATTTTGTGGACCGTAAATGATGAGATTTATCCAAGCTGACGAGCTACGTCGGATCAATGACATGTATACTAAACATTCACCTTATTTAGCCACGCAAATGGACCCCTGTCATCAAGCCGTCGTGGTCGTCGCCGCCCTCGTCATAACTTAGTTTGCTTACCCGCAATGTTTCTAACGGACTTCTGTTCTGATTTTTCTTGGAGCGTATACTTTGCTTGTAGTCAAATCCATGCCAAGCTGACAAACAAAGTGTAGTGAAATTGGACAAAGCACATGGTGCGCAAGCAATTGTGCAAAAGAGAGCATAGAAAAATGGCAATGGCAACGCCACCGCCCACAAGTGAATGGTGAGTGCTATTCCTTTCAAAGCTGACTCAAGAAAGAAAACTAGGGTTTCGGTTTTCTCTCTTTATTACCTTGAATTCGTTCCTTCCATTGAACGTCCCAGCTTTCTTCATCCATCCCTGTCGTGCACAGACACAGCATGAGCTCACATGGAGTGAGATTAATGAATGGAAACTCGAAAATAATGGGAGCAATGAAACTGGGCCACATAAGAAGTTCCAAATTCATCAAAAGAAACTGGTTAGGTTGATAGCATGAAGGTCATGTCACAAAAGCAAAGAGCACACCACAAAGGCACAAGCCACGTTCTCTGAACCACGCCACTAAGGAAGGAAAGACCAAATTCGTGTCCCTTTCCCTTCCATGTTTATCCATGTTTGGGGGAACTTTCCCCATACTGGTGTGCGCTCAACTGTAGCAGTACTACTATAGCACGAGCATGTCGCTCTCGTTTTGCTTCTCTATTTCTTCAATCCGCTTCGACCACAAAAGAGGACGATGTCGACATCTCCCACTCGTGCCCCACTTTTCTGTTGCCCTCCGTGTTGGCAGGCTATCGTGCCCGTCGTGTTCCGGGATCGCCTTTTTCCCTGGTGAGCCGAAGCAGGAACGATAATGCTTGATTCAGTAGAAACTCAACCGGGCAAAGTCACCACGCGAATATTCTTTTTAGGACTGGATTCGTGTGGAGTCCCAACATGAGTTGTTGCGTTTTTCTCAGTGATCTTTGTCACCTTGGAAGATGACAGATCATATTGATCATTAACAGGAGTGGGTTGAGGCTTCTGTGCACGTTTTGAGGACAAAGTTTCGAAGCTGAACATTTGTTTTATCCTTTTCCCTTTCATATTCCCGAAGGCAAGAACATATTCTTGACGAAGAAAGCGGGAAAAGTAAAAGGCAAGTCCTCATACTTAATCGGACATGTTCAACCGAAGGCAAGAACATGTTCTACTTTTCCAATTTCAAAGAAAGAGTTTTTTTTCTTGTCGCATGTTTCTTAGTTGGTAAGTGCCAAGAAACTGTATCTGTCATTCATCGATTTTCCGGAAAAATTTACCGGCACTTTCAAAAAAAAAAAAAAGTTACCGTTTATCCTTACGTTCTTCGAAAATTACCGACTCTCATCGTTTATAAAATTATTTATTTATAATTCATATCAACAGCTTAAATTTAATTTTTCTGAATTATGGACTTTTCTTATCTTTGACAAAAAAAAACGTTTCTTATATTTTACTAGTTTTCATTTACTTCTTACTAACGCCTTAAAGTTACGAACTCTAATATGAAATTACCAACTTTTCTTTGAGTGAATTACCAATTTTTTCCTGATTAAGTAACCTAATAGAAAAGTTGGAAAAAAAAAAAATAACTGTTAGTAGCTAATTCATATTAGAGTTGACAACTTAATTGGAGAAAATTCGATAATTCACTTAAATTAAATTTAGTGATTTTATGTAAATATAAGGTGTAGTTAAGAAGGAAGCTCAAATGAAAGGTGATAATCCAAAACTAGCTAGTTATTAGAAAAGTTGATAACTCATTAGAAAAGTTGATAAATTAAAAAAACTGAACATTGACAAGGAAGCTCAAATGAAAGGTGAAATGAAAGAAAAGTTGATAATCATTAAAAAAGTTGATAAATTAAAAAAAACTGAACATTGACAAGGAAGCTAGTTTATTCAATGCGATAAAAATTGGTAAGTGGCTCTAATTAAGGTTGGTAATTTCATATAATAGCTAGTAAATTTAAAGATTTAGTAAGTTATGTAAATAGAAGTTAATAAGTTAATATAAAATTTAGCAAAGACAAATACAACATGAGTCCTAAAACCTGTCATGATGATGTATCTAAGTCCTTAAAATTTCCTTTCACACATTAATGTCCTAAAATTTATCACGGTCATCCACCTTAGTCTTTCGGTTCGCTCGGTTATTTGTCAATGGATGGAAAGTCCACGTGGCATTATTTATTGACGGCCACATAGGACAAAAAAATATTAAATAAAGGCACATGGTACTTTTCCTTCACTTGAAATTGAATAATTAATGGAATGACCCAAAGTGCCACAAAGTTGCAAGTTTAGGATTTCAATAAATCATCCTAACAAGATTTAAGACTTGCATTGTAATTGTCTCGAGTTAGAAATTTCCAAACCATAAAAAGTTGGTAATTTCATAAATTTGGCGAGTTTAAAAAAAAAAGTCACTTATCATTTTTTTACTGACAGTTTTTCGATATTTACCAATACTTACTGAAATTTACCAGCACAAAAATAGTCCATATTTTATGGTGCAGAAAATTAGAATTATGCGATTCATATGGTTTCCTTTTCATGCACCAATATTTTCATTTCAAGTGCATCTTTTGTTTCTCTCCCCCTTTTTCTGCTGATCCCTTTGCCAGTCAATTATGATTCCTCTAATTCCATAGAAAGCTATCGATTGAGAATTCAACCTAAGATATCGCACCTATTCTCGAGTGAAATACGATAAAGAGAGATTGAATTGCAGACAAAGTTCCTTTGCTAATTGCATTGAGGCCAGTCCGATATGACTGTCGTCATAACGGGTTACATTGCAAAAAACAAGTCGTCGTGACTAATCGAGTCGAGCGACCCGAGACTGATTTGCCAAGCAAAACAAGAAAGTGCAAATTTATGTCTACGAACTAGAATTCCATTTGGCTAGCAGACTTTTAGCGGCATTTACCTTTTCTAACTTTCCTGAATCTACCGTGACAGATGAGACGTCAAATGTAGAGTTTAGAGCTACGTAGCAGGACTAGACGAGAGATGTAGTTGTCTCAAAATTGGAGAAGAAAAGGAGATGGATGTTCTGTGCTGTTCTTCTTGCTAATCTTTATGAGTGAGAGAAACTCCATCATCCGGGGTATGTGCATTTTCCATAGCCTGAAATTGACAAAGAAGCAGAACAGTCGCTGAAAATCAATGAAAATCTGTCTTGCCCTGAAAAATCAGCAATGAGGAAGACCATGGACTAACTTGGATTGACGGTGGTAACAGCTCCGGTCTCTTTGAAATCGCAATCGTAGTCGTTTCTTCCCATGGCTTGGTAATACGCATTCATGGCGTATGCCGCGTGAGCACGGACCGTGTTAGGCAAAAAGCACGCGCTGTCTTCTTGTATCGGTCTGCAGTCCAACCCGAGCCCGCATATGTAATCGATATTTCTCTGCAGAGCATCTGGGTCTGCTCCTGCTTTGGGCAGGCACCATTGTTTTCCGTTGGGCGGTGACATGGACGCCGGACTTGTCGGCGGTGTCATGGAGCTCGGGACTGGAACGGGGTCAACCGGAATTGATGATCTAGCCTGCCAGAGCCAAGTGGACAAAGCAATCAAACAAGCATACTTATAAGGGCGATGACTAACAGGAACAAAGGACGGTAACTCTCAGCTGCGGCGGCTACCGTGGGCCTCAAGATCCCAGCGTCGTACACCGGGGTCATGTCCGGCCTGAAGAGTCCGAAGTTCCTCTCACACAACGGTCCCGGCTTCAAATTCTCGTTGAAGAGAGCAAAAATGTAGGTCTCAAATGTCCGTTTTGGCATGAGGGGCGTGCCAGTGCCCGATGATACATGGCGGATGAGATTACTGTTGTATTCTGCCGCCGTCTTTGTATTGACGCTGACTTGGGTCGAGTCGCCCATCGAGGGCCATCCCGTTTCGGCTATCACGATCTCGATATCAGTGAAGCCCAGCAACTTCATCGCTGAATAGACGGCGTCCAATTGCCCGTCCAACATGTTCATGTAAACAAGTTTGGTATTCTCATCCACCACCCCGGAATTCGGCCTGAACAGTGCATAATCGAGAGTGTCCTCAGAGAAGCCGAAAAACGGGTATGGGTTCACCAAGAAAGGTGAGCCGGTCTCCCTGTGGAAGCTGAGCAGCGGCTTCAGAACGTGCACGTCGTAGCCCTGCCGGAACTTCCCGCTCGACGGCGGGGTCGAACTGGACAAAATTCCTAAGGAGTGAGGCGTGGAAACCTTGATCCTACGGTCCAGTGACGCGTCAACGAGGGCTGTGTGCAGCATCCGCATCGACGTCACCAGGCTGCCTATCATCAGCTTGTTCGCAGTCGACAGCACTTCGTTTCCAACCAAAATTCGAACTATGTTGGTGGCGGGAACATAAGGCTCGACATTAGTTCTCACCCAATCTTGGGCATTGCTCAGCTTGGTAAGTTGAGGGATGAGCTCATTAGGGACGGTGATGGTGACGGCGATGCCGGTGTGAGCAAAGGCTTTTATTATGTCCGGGTTCGCATCGAAGAGCCTGATGCGGTTGATCGTGGTGGACTCGAGGAGGAAATGGGCCACTTGGGCAGGTGGAGGTAAGTCGTTTGCGACCGTGCCATAGTTGACCCCAATGTTAGCATGAGCTCCTGAAGACAAAAACGAGAGCATTCGGTTATTAGCCAAGGGTGTTACAATTGCAGCGCAGAAAGTACAACTTTGGACAACTTTTGGTTCGAGAAAGAGAGAGACAGAACAGACCTTGCATGAAGAAGGATGAAGAAAGAAGCAAGAAGACAATGCCGAAGACTGAATCTGACAACATTTTGGGGATGATCATTGTCATCTCCGTGATCATAATAATTGCAAATGTGAGGGTGCAAAGGATGAACGAAGGCGTAGCATGACAATTTGAGAATGGCAAGTTTGATCTCCATGTCTAAAAGCCAGAAAAGTGGGAATTGAGATACTTTTCTTTGCATTGAGTGTTTGCTGCAGATGCTTGAAGACAGAGCTTTGTTCTTTTGAATTGGGGAATTTGCTTTAGGAAGATTTTGTGGGCATCTTTTTTGAGCTTTTCTCTCTTTGAACCTGCCTGTCGCCGGTCCTTTTTTCCGGCGCAATTACTGTGAAATGTAGTCAAAGTCCCCATGGAAATCAGCCACATTTCTCAGATCGTATGAAGCTTCCAAACGAGGTTAGGAGACCAGATTCTTCCCCATTCGTTCTTTGTACAAGCTTTGCAAGTCTTTTAATTTCTCCACTTAGATATCACATTGAACCGTCAAAGATTCTTCTGGGTCGCTTTTCTCAGATCCAGATTACACATGTATCTGGCAGTTCTCTCTACTTTGGGCTTCACCCTCTGCACTTTTGTTGAAGTTGTTGTTCTAGGCCCCCATCAGTTGGAGGCCTAATAGGTACTGTACCAAGCTAGTCCCAAGGAAGTGGCCAATGACCATCGGCCAAATACCCTAAAAAACCCTCAATTTTTGCTTCAGTCTCTATTCTACCCTAAACTTCTTTTTTATTTCATAAAAAAATTCACAACTTTGACAATTGACTTTATTTTGTTTCATAAAAGACTATTAAATTACACTTGAGTCTCATATCAGCCCCCATTAACCCTCCATCCAAGATCAGCCTTAGTACACCTACGTGGCATTTTCACGTCATTACTCTAGTTTTTTCCCAAATTTCAAATCTAAGAAGATGTGGTTTGGGCCGACATGGAAATGCATATCCAAAAAAAAGTCTTTTTGGATTTGAAATTTGAGGATGAACCGGAGCAATTAAGGTTAGCTTTCTTCAATTGCTCTAACTCTTAAAAGGGTCTACCTTCCATCTTGCTTGAGGATCTTCAATTTTGTGCTCAGTCTTTAATCTCTCATGCTTGGGAGTCTTCAATCTCTCATGGTTGGAGAGCTTGTGCTCAGGACACTTGGCTCAAGATGCTCGAACAGCTCACGCTCAAGAGTTTTTCATCTCTTGGTTGCCCATGAAAAATTTTCAGCAAAGGGTTAACGGGGCAGATTTGAAACTCAAGTAAAAGTTAATGATTTTTTATGAGACAAAAAAAAATTATAGTAAAATTGGGATCAGACCTAAAGTTGGGATTTTTCTAGCGTATTGGGCCCTAAGAAGGGAAATTGTTATATCTATATTTAGATCTCCTAATCACCCTCAAGCACCCTCTTGTCCTCATACTAAATCTGAATGCATTCAATCATCAATTAAGATCTTGATCTAAGACAGTCATGCGCCGACCTAAATGGATAGAATACCGATGTTTGTTTAATGGGAAAGCTTCTAGTTCTAGTAAGGAACCTGCTCTAACCCAACTTATAAATGAACTAACTTAGGGTAAGTTTGATAATCATACTGTTCTCGAAAATAATTTTTGTTTAGAAATGAATCTTTTTTATTCCTTACCCAGGAAAAATTTCTAAGCATTTAAAAACATTTGGTAACTACCCAAAATTTCTATTCTTGGAATAGAAAAAGAACAAAAATAGGTTTGGGAACTGCACAAAATTTCTTTTTATTGATAATATTTTAATGATAGTTTGAATTTTTTAATATTTCTTTCTTTTTATTTTTTTTCTTCCCCTTCCTTGGCCATGGCCAGAGTCGGCGAGAATGTTGCAGCCCTCGCCAGATCTGGCAAGGGCTGGGCCCTCGCTGCCGCCCTCGCCAAATCCAACGAGGGTGGCTAGCAGCTTGGGCGAGGGCGGCGGCAAGGGTTGCCCACGCCAAATCCAACGAGGGCGGCCCTCACCCTTGCTGGTGGCCGACGACCGGCCACAAGCTAGGAAGAAGAAGAAAAAAACTTCTTTTTCATTTCTTATTCTTATTCCCAAAATCGAGAAGTTTTTTTTTTTTTTATTTCTTGATTCTGCTCCAAACCGATTCGAGAATAAAAATTTACCAAACGGATTTCTGTTCCAAAACTGATTCTGAAAACAAAATAATAGAATCAATTACTATTTGGCCAGTTACCAAACACGGCCTTAGATATTCTTACTCTTTCTCGTTTCCTTTATCTCTTCCAACGAGTTTCTCAATCAAGAATCCGAGATATTTGATATTTGGGTCTTTGGATGCTGCTTGGCACTCGTTCTCTAAGTTAAAAGCGACGTATCGCATTGCATCTTATGCCTTAATCAACCAAATATAATGGGGAGGAAATACTCTTTCGAAAAAAGCCATGAATGATGATAAAGCACGCGATAGCCAACCATTCTTTGCGTAACATCAGTGGTTTTCGATTGGCTTTGGCACTTCACCTCAAGGAAAAAGAGAAGACAGCTACGTTTGGTCGCACGGCGTCCCCAGCCTTTCATGTGGCTTGTGTCTGTCCCTTTATGCCTAATAATGATGCTGTGGACTCGTCCGCTTTGTCCTAATGCCCAAGACATGCTAGTCCCTGAAAATTGCTGTGCTATGACCATTCGCGTCGAGGATGAATAGGAGCAGGAAATTATCCACATTGCACCGACACATAGCTAATTACGTCCATCTTTTTTTTATAGCTCTTGCTCGTAAGATTCATTCCCGATTCATGTCCGCGCTTGCTTCTGCATTTGCTTTGATTGTGATTAGTCAAAACCCCGGTAAGTAATTACAAAAGCGGTAATTCAAGGCAAATGGACACCAGTTTAGCAGAAAAATTGCTGAACCCATTCTCTTTCACAAAGGGACAAGCATATGTGATCCTTCTTCACTGCACTAAAATTTTAACTAGCTACTTGTGAATTACACTGGGATGTAAGCTACACTGGACTCTATTCCTCCTATACTTACTGGAATAGAAAAAGAAAAAATTCTATGTACTTGGAACTATCTAAGAGAACATGCATCCTCAATTTAAGTTAGCAGAAGCTCCAGTGCATTTTGGAGCTCGTGCGGCAATGGAGGTCGGTCCTCTGCTTGCCTGAACCAAGAAATCAATCTGTCCGAACATGGCCCAAGATACAAGCATTTCGACTCCAAGACAAGCCAGCGACCCCATTTCTGGACAAGATCCGGTGCAGTTGACCCTACACTGAAAACTGACCGAAATGGCAGACAATTGCTTCAATCAATCAGACCAGCCAGCATGATACCATGGTGAACCTCCCCCCACCATTTTCTTTCAAGTATCAACTCCAACCACAAATCAGGATATGCCCTATCTCAATCTTCTTAAAGGGGCATGCATAAGGAAGAGCTTGTAATTTAGGCCCCACAACTCGAGCACAATCCTCCATTATAACCCAACGATATCCAGAGACGGGCTCTCGGAATGCAGTATGTATTGCATGTCTTTTCAGGGCTGCCTAGACATGACCTTTCAGATTTAAGGAATCAACAGTGAATTAAGCAAGCAATCCGAGTAGCCCACCTCAACCGCTTGCAGATTCCTAGCTGGATTATGATCACAACTGATGAATTGTTGACACCTGTCGTAGCCAACTTGGATTACTAAACACTGAAATGTGCTCGATGAGTCCTGAACCCGAACCAGCTGACACCAATCATTTGAACATGCAGAACAAGGTGTTGTCTACCAAAGATAGACTGAGGACATGAACAAGCCAATTTAAGGGCTACTCATAATGCCCCAAGGAACTTTTAGATAAGCCACTCAAAATCTCAATAAGGAACTGGCAACCCATAATTGAGAAAGGATCTGATCCTTCCATCCCAACCAGCGGTCACGATAACTAATCCCCATGCGTGGGCATTCGACGAGCTCTGGCAAGAACTCCTCAGAAACTTGGACTGGGTTTTGTGCATAGCATGTGATGGTGCCCATGGGCTAGAAGTGGGAAGCTTCTCCTCGGGCCAAGTGGCAGAGCCCTTGGGAAAAGACTCCAATAAAAATTCAGGGCCCTGGGAGAAACAAGCTGGTGAGGATGAGAGAGCTTCCAGTAACTTCCCAACCAAGTCATCCAACTTCAATCCATCGGGTGAATTACTGTAATTGAACCCACACCATGGTATTGCCACCGATGCATTAGAGGAGAAACGTTCACAAGATCTGATGACTTTAGCCTCAGAAGGAACGAGCCCTTTTTGATCAAGGCACTTCCAGATATATACACTTGAGTCCTCAGATGCTGAAATGATATGCTTCCCATCCAACGTCAAAGATGCAAAGTTTTGATTACCAGCCCCACGGCAACCTGCAATCAGCAGAGCATTTCAAGATCTCATGATTAGAACTCAATGATCATAGATGAACGAACTACTACTGTAAGACTTCAAAGGCAAGAAGGAATAATCTTGCATCCAACGTTTACAACAACGCTGTTCTGTTTTAACAAAAGCTTAGGAAGTAACAACTAAGACAGATCTGTCAGATATGCAATGAGACATAAATCTGTTATGAGGCTCCTAGAGAGACAAGCAAACATAATCAGGAATGACGAATAAATAAATTACTAAAAAGAAACAATAAAAACACACCTCTGTATCTGCTGATTATATTAATTCCATCTAGAATTCTTATCTGTGAATCCGCGGAGGTAACCATTACCTTGCTTGAATCATGCGGGAAAAACTGGATGGAATCACAAGACAGATTTCAACACAATCCCACAAAATGCAATAAACAGAACGAACCAGAAGCAGCAAGGAAGCAAGCATCACTACCTCAAACCCCGTTATCCTTTTACAAGGCGACTTCTTCCTACTGCATAGAAATATATCATCCTCCAGCTGTAAATGATTATCTGAACCAAACAGACATAATTATCTCATCAAGCAACAGTCTACCGTGAAACGAGGGGACCAAAAGGCACCATAAATAACAACTCCATCATAATGCAGCAAGACGAGCAATTTCATTATCCCCAGGCTAAAATAAAACTTATCAGCGGACCATTGATGGGATTGAAAAGGACAAAACAAGAAAAGCCAAAAGAGCCAAACTGCACTACCCTCAATCAGCACTTTGAGCTACCACTTATTAGCTCACAAAATTTGCCTGAGCAAAGAAGGGGAAAAGAGTTCTGGCAAGAAAAAACAAAATAATAGAAGGGGAAAAGAGGGGTTAAACAAGATACTGCCTGCCATGCCAAACTTGATGGAAGAATGAAAAAGCATTAGTAATTAAGAGGATGTACCTGACACTGTGTAAAAGCGGCAACTTCCCGACATGCACCCAACCATCATCCCCTGTTAAGATGGAACACTTTTTTACAGGAATTTCTCACCTCTATATCCCAAATTTCTCATTTCTTCAATATAAGAGAGAGAGAGAGAGAGAGAGAGAGAGAGAGCTCTATACCTGTCCATCTGGACGATAAGAAACAGCAGTCACAATTTCTCTAGCATCAGTCCAGTCAACAACTTGGCAATCATGAACCGACCATATGCGCACTTTGCCATCTATTGAACCACTTATGAAGTAGTTATTGTCCACAGGATTGAACTGAACACTAGTTACTGTACCATACAAGCAACAAAAAAAAAATGAAGACGGCCTGAGTTTTTGTTTCGAACAAAAGAGAGGAAATCAAGAGAATTGACCAAGCAGGGACAATGCCCAGACCAAGTAGATTTAGGAAAACATGGTACACCTAGGTGCTCACCATAACTCGTATGCTTAAAGACTCTGAGGCAGTTGTCAGACCCTACTTGCCACAGACGAACGGTATTGTCCATGGAAGAGGAAAGCAGATACTGTACCATCAATCAAAGAATGAGTTAAAGATAAATTTTGCCAACTATTGTCTTTCAATCATCACTGTATACAATTGCTTACATTATCGCTCGACCACGAAAGGTCCAATATTTTGCCTTTGTGCCCCCGGAACTCATGTAATGGCTTCTCCAAAATCCGGAAAACTTTTGGAGGGAAAATGACACATGCGGAGTCTGATGTCTTCCTCAAACTCCTTGGTTTGCCCATTTTCTCTTTCTCGGCATAGAGTGGAGTTAATTCAGAGACATGATTCACAGTGAAATATACACATGATGGGTCCATTTCAGGAATGTCTAGATCATCAGATCTGTCGTCCTCCACCACTTGCCATATTTTCACGAGCCTGTCTTCACTAGCACTTGCAAGGAACCGCCCATCAGGACTGAATTTCATCTTTGAAATAGCACCACTGTGAGCCTGAAAGTCTTGCCCCATGAACAATGCCGACAATTCCTTCAATCGCTTCCTACAATGCCGAACCTTCACCCTCCGAACCCTCAGACCTTCTAATGCCTCATTTTTGCTGGAGGACACTTCTACCTGCCTATCCATGACACAAGTCACGGAACGCAATTTAGTAAGCCACCTCTTTCTAAGTTTCTTCGCAACCTCCTTCTTGCCATTCGCTTCTGCAGGTTCACTCTCCTCAAACTGGTTTGCTAGTGGAGATGAACCAGTTTTGCTCTCAGTCTCTTTGACCCCATCTAACCAATTTGATCCCATATCCTGACCTTCACTCATCTTGACATCCAGATCATGTACATAACCCTCCCTTGCCCCATCCCCATTCCCTGCTCTACATATAAAATTTTCCTCCCCCATAACTAACTCTCTTGCCCATTCTGAATTATCACTAGACGAAGACGACTCTGAAGATCTACTGGAACAAAGCTCGTCCTTGAAACCCGAGTTCCTCAACACGGCCCCACTACTCCCTTTAACTCTATCCACATCCTTCGGCGGATCCCTACCTACATCTGCTGAGCCTTGAAAGGCAACGGAATCTGAACGGACACCCATCCAGTTCAAGAATTTAGCCCGCCGCTCTTCTACACTGCAGGGGCTATGCATCCAAACATCATACGCAAAAGTTGTAGAGGCACTGTCACCAGGGACATGAGGAGAACCAGCAATCTCGACACCACGAAGGCGATCGCCATGTACATTGTCTGCGAACGAAATTTCTTCGCGGGCATCGAAAAATTGATAATCTTCCTCTTCCCCGGAGCTCCCCATCCTTCTTCGAGTTCAACCCATGAAACCCCCGACCTCCAAATAGCCCCTTAAATACCCAAGGCCAACATGCTGTGATCAGGAACCCCCCACAGACAAGCCAACCAGCAAGACTAGAAAAAAGAAAGAGAAAAAGAAAAACACACGGCACAGATCCCAGCATTAGTCTAAGCAGTGAAATATATTAAGCCCAGCAATTCTGATCTCCTCCCATTATAAAAAAACAAAACTCAATAAGATCCAACATAGATCCCAACCCAGACCCATTGAACCTAGCCCCCCCATGCCCCGAAAAAGCCGCAATTATACGCAAAACTCGGGCAATAAAGAATCACCCGCGAACAGAGTGTGTGCAGCAAACTAGGGTGTACGTACCCAGCACCCCTCGGACCGCGAGGATCAAGAAACCCAGTACCCGGAATCGAACATCGCAGGATTGCAAACGAAGAAAGAAATCCAG
This sequence comes from Syzygium grande, assembly GCA_024733475.1. Lineage (NCBI taxonomy): Eukaryota > Viridiplantae > Streptophyta > Magnoliopsida > Myrtales > Myrtaceae > Syzygium > Syzygium grande. Next base: position 12,112,799 of record JAMXDD010000004.1, on the reverse strand, counting down.
AACCCGAAAGAAACAAAGAAGCAAGCAAGCAAGAATGTCAAACCACATAACGAAGATGAAATGCCGTTCCCAGAGCGAGACGGAAAGGAGATCTTTCCCTCACCCGAGCCTGCCCCACCTTCAAGGCGTCCCCTCGGGAGCGAGGAGGGCGCGGATCGAAGCGCCCATTGGCGTTTCTCCTGGGAGCTTTTCCGGGACTCGCTCTTGCGCTCCTGCGCTCTTGCGCTCTCTCTCTCCCTCGGTCTGCGTCTGTGGAGGAAGCAGGAGGAGACACTGAACGAAAACCAATGGACATAAAAAAATGTATATATATATTTTATTTTGCTTTTTTGTTTTTTGCGGGATTTAAAAGGAGGGGCAAATAAGGAAAACGAGGAATTAAAAATGCCTTGATTTTCCTGAACGGGTTGGCCCGAGAAACGAGATTTCGCGAGTAGATGTTTTGTGTTTTCGTGTCCGGCTGTCGATATTTACCGTATGTCATGAAAAAGGTCGTCTTGTTTTTTGGTTTTTTTAAAACGACGTCATTAATGCTAAATCCATTTCCTTGATTTTTTTTTTTGGGTCGAGAATTACCTTTCTTGATAATGCAACGAGAAATATTAGCAAGCGTTCCGAAGAGAGAAAATAACACGAATAATCACTGGCTTTTAGTTTAGAGTGCAATGTCATTCCTGAACTTTTAATTTGTAGACTGTGATTCCTGAACTTTAGCTCGAAATATAATTTGTTCATCGCGTCCCGAACTTTTAGTACACGTTCAATATAATCTTTGGAATGTATGAAAATATCTAATGTTGTCCTTTCATTAGTTCAACTTCAGGGACTAATATTGAATATTCTCATCTAATCTGAGGAATGGGTTGAACATCTACCGAAAGTTCAAGAGATCATATTGAAAAGATTGAAAGTTATTGGATGACATTGCACGTTAGGCTAAAGTTCAAAAATCACATTGAACAAATTAAAAATTTAAAGACAAGATTAGATAAAAGTTGAGGGACCATCTGTGTAATCATCCCTTCTACAAATTAGTAATTTTGTGCACGTTTTTTTTTTTTTTTTTTCGACTCTTTTTTAAACCAAGAAAACTAAATTACGATATAAAAACATCGGCACATGGGTTTATGCATTTTCTTAATAACCCGAAATATTCACACATTTTTATAATTTTTCGAAACAATATTTTTGAACGATTCCGTTTCCCTTCGTATGCTCTTGCCCGAAGGCACCGAAAAAGTATGCTCTATTGTGTTTTAAGGATGTAAAAAGGGTAAATCAGCTTTGCCTGCTCGAAAATCTAGAGCGACATCATATTTAGTATCCCATGCTCCATTGGTTAGTTAAGATGTCGCGGATTCGAACCGGATATATTGTCCGGCGTGTGAATTTTATATCTCGTATAAGTAAATCGTCATGAATTAAAATGCGTCGCATCACTCGAGAGGTTATTTTAGTCGTAAGATCTTTAGTGTATCTAACTTCGTATCCTTTCATATTACTTTCCTTTTTTTTTTTCAAAATTCCCCTTTACAGTTTTGCCTAATGCAATTACCTTCCTAATCAGGCCGCTCAACTAAGATATAACTGCAATAAATAGTTTGATTAATTAATTGTGAATTTCATATTAAAAATTTAAACTAAAGTACTTAGGCCAGCTACGTACTACTAGAATGGCTTTGTTTAGATAGAGACACGTCGAGGCTGAACAATACATATGTGAAACTATATACTAATTACTAACTACAACATGGCCTTTTTCCTTCAACCAAAAAAAAAAAAGAGAAAAAGAAAACATGTTTGTCATATTTAACTTCTAAGTGCTTCAACACTCAAGAAAGACGGCAAGGAAGAGCCAAATCTTATTGAAATAAAGCTATAATTATTATTACATACGATATGAGCCGAGGTGAGAGTATTATGGCAATTAGATTAGAAATTCTCGTCGTGATTGATTTCTATCATATGAGATATGGGTCAAAAGCCACCAAAAATTCTAAACTACGACTGCTTTGACACATTTATCCTGATTTTTTTGTGACATCGAGAATTCCAAGCTTGTATCCGTGTGACACATTTATCCTCCGTCAAAGTTCTGTTCAATTAGAACCGTTTAAAAATCCGCCTACATGGACCCCAGAAGATAAACGGTATTAACATGGCGCTCACGTGGTTTTTAAGTGAAATAAGAACGATGCTTTGTTTCGGCCGAAAAACCATCTAACGGAACCTTAACTTAGAGTAAACGTGTCACGTGGATACAAGTTCCGGGTTCCATGTCACAAAAAAGTTTAGAGTAAACGTGTCGCGATAATTTTCACAAAAAAAACTTCAGAAGTGAAATAAGAACGACAGCGCGACAGTTTTTTTTTGGAACGGGCCCGTGAGGCCACGGGGTTCGGTTCGAACCGCGGCCCGGTCAACGGGCGGTTCCGGGCAAAACCGCCCGTGGCCATCTAACGGTGCGCGAGCACGACTCGCGTATCAGTACACGTCATCTAAATCATTTTTCCTCGACATGCGAGTAGTGAGAATCCGAAACCATATTCTCCCTTCAATAGTTTTGGACCACGGCAATATACGTTGAGCAACTTTGCGAATGCGGAAGCGGAAGGGTCAAAACTATGGAATTGGACTGCGAGATGAGATCAGCAGGTGGGTGGGGCACGACGAACTTTCGCTCCCCACTAAGCAAAAAGCAAAGCGAGCTGCTCCTCCTCCTCCTCCTCCTCCTACGGTCAAAGCGTCAAAAACGTTGACTCCGAATTCGGCGTCGAATGGAGATGGGAGATGGATGGGATGAGTGCGTACATGTACGTATGCGTGCATTAAGGAGAGGCTAATCGCTTAATCACGAGGTATAATGCCGGATCCCTTTTTTAAGTTTGTCATGCTCTAACTCTTTTTTAAGTTTGTCGGACTTATACTTCTCCTTCTTTGCAGAAAGCCGTAGGTAATCCAACCTCGCATCCAAAACTAAATATTCAACTCTCCTTACAATCTCTTACCGCCGGGTCGTGTTCCTGGTGGGTAGGTATGGTGCCGGACTAATCGAGCCAATCGTTAGCCATTCTCTTCGCAAAACCATGTTAGCCCAATTATCGCGCGTGCTCATAAAAATCGGACGTTCGGCGTGTTTGAAAATTCGCGGCGACGTGGAGGGGCGGGAAAATCGAGCTTTCAAGTGGCAAGTTCGAATCATCGGAAAATTAACGGGGCCGATGAAGTTCCGATCTTATGTTAGCGGAAGAAGATTTCGGCGAATCCATTCGTTTTCACGGAAAACTCGAGATTTGGAAAAACATTTTTCGAAAAAGACGATTGCTTGTATCGCTTATAAAAATGAACGAACGGAGGATCGTTATCAATAATGAAAATATTTTTCGTTTACTAATCTTTTTAAACAATATAACTGGCCATTCCACCGCAATTTTTCAGTGACGATTTTGTCCCCGGGGATTTCCAAATAATGCCCAAAATGACCCGCCCTGTCAAGTCAAAGCTTTCTCCTCGTCTTTTTCCAGGGCATGGGCTGGGACGTCTCGCCCATCCACATCGTCCCGAAACGATCAATCATCGGGTCCTCGTTTCACGTTCGTGTCGCGCGCCAACATCGATAGGACGCTAAATCAATTTCCGATTTACCAGGACATAACGTTATCGATTATCAACATCGCTCGGTACGCCGTCTAGCGAGAACGCTCGATCGGGTCGGCGATACCCCTGCCGGCGCCGGCGCTTTAATATCGGCGCCATGTTGCGACGTCGTCCATCGTGGGGCGTTACACAACCGAGCCGACGAAACGCTCGGCGGACCGTGAACGGCAGATGTGATCGACAGATCGATTATCGCCTTGCTTGGAAATGATTAGCCACGCAATGCTCGCGAATGATCTTGGGAAATTGATCGCTTTCGTGTTGGTCACGTGACCCGGAAAAAAGTTTGGGGATGAAATGGTTCGATTGCGGCAGCCGGGGGGGCTAGCAGACACCGACCCCACTTCAATTATGATGATGTTTCGAACCGTCGGCCACGGCTTTAACACAGTTTTCCGAGGTAGTGGGCGTTATGGTAATTTGAATACGTGGGTGCTTAATATCGGCGCGACATTGCAACATACATCCATCGCGGAGCATTATTCGACGGAGCGACGAAACGCTCGGCGGACCACAAATGACACACGCGATCGACAGACCGATTATCGTTTTTGTTCGGAAATGATTAGCCACGTAATCCTCACCAATGATCATCGGGTATCGATCGCTTCGTGTCTTTAATGGGACCCGGAAAAAAGTTCGGGGGTCGAATAGCCGGATCGCGACGGCCGGGGCGCCAGCAGACACCGGCCCCACTTCGATGTTGATGATTTTTCGGACCGTCGGCCGCGACTTTTACCGCGATAATCCGGGGTCGGCGTTAAGTTAACTGGAATACGTGGGAGCTTTCGAGTCGGGTTTAATCATTAGTGCCAATTAAGTCAAGGGGCCTAAGGGATTATGCCACCATTAGAGCCATACAAAGAACAAGTTAATAAAGTCGAAAGGGTGAATAATTAGCACTTTGTTCCCGATTAATCCGACCAATTGCTTTCACCATGTCTTTCCAAACTCTCTCTCTCTCTCTCTTTTCTTCTCTGGCCTTAAGTTGATAATGAAATGGACTCGATTAAGCTCCCTAAATTTCTTTACATGCTGCTTTTATGACGTCACGGGGGTCATGCGGAGACATCATGATACGAACTCGAGAGGAAATGTGCGCCCGGATTTACGGTACAAGTTCGAAAGAAAGGGCCTAAGCCAAGAGAAATTGATACACGATCCGCGAGCATCGTCGAAGGGAAATTCCGTTTCAGTAATCTCGGTCGGACCGGCTCAACTCTACTTCCGGTCTTTGACATGGTTTTCTGGCCCGTATAACTTGTCGACTCCGAATCCAATTTGATGTTCGGGAAATTTTTTTGAAATATTGAGGAAAACCGGACTGAAAACAACTTTCAGGGTCCGTCTATTCGAAGGAAAACCGTACTCGAGAAATTATTTTCTAGTTTCCGGTGTTTGGATGATAAAAAGCTAACCGATTTACGGAAAAATTTTTACGATGACCCGAAACAACAAGTTTAGATCTGGAAAAAACAAATTCCCCCTTTGACAAGAAGGAAATTGTATTTCCCTAAATCAACAAACAGATGAAAATTAACCAATTTCCTCGAAAACGATCTTCATGGAAAATGTTTTCCTCTACCACGAAACTTTCCGTGAAATAAACTCATTCTTAATTGCGGTTACCGTAATATCAGAACCAGCTTCTTCTTGGCATTACCTTAGAGAGAGAGAGAGAGAGAGAGTAATTAAATAAGGTTAAGATCGAATGTTAACCCAAATTGGGGTTTGCGTTCTTCCTCTCGGTGCTGGCTCGAGCGATGCCATTCTTTGTCGGCAAAGGCGCATGGAGAATCGGCGAACCCATCATCGTTTTTCCCATGTCCTTTTTGGTTGGGTAAAGATAATCGATCAAATCGTGTCCCATTTCTCGTGTAAAATCGGGTCGTGTCAGTGTGCCCAAAACAAAAAAAAATCCGCACAACTTTTGTCGACTTTTTCAAGGACGAAAGGGGATGTTGGTTGCTTTCGCCCGAACGACAAAAGACCAGAGAAAAACCCTAGTTTCGAAATAACGAAGATACGTGCCTTCTAATGATACTAAAGCTATGATAATCATCTCCTTAGTTGTTATGACCGGCGCGAAAACGTGAACGGGCGAAACGATTCGAGTAAGAAATAAATTTGGGGCATTAAGACCTGAACACGAGCGGGTTCGCGTGTTCTGTCAGCGGTTTGGCCAATTCATGGGAAGAGATCGACGAGATGGTTCCGGTGTAATCGATAGATACGAGAATACAATCGCTCAAGCATACTCACTTATAAGTGTTTTCAAATCCTAGATCAGTCCTGTGCAAGAAATGAGTTTTCTCGCACTCTTGACACTCTTGGATGACGGGTCTTAACGCTCTCCGTTTGTCTCGCGAGTTTCGTGCATTTTAAGCGTGCTCGTTATGGACACCAGACCAATCTCGAATATTTTATATGCCAAAAAAAAAGCTATGAGCCACTCCCATTGACCACAAACTTCAACTTCAATAAGTCAAAAACAGTCAGTCGAAAATCAATTTCTCCTTTTTGCATCGCTCACGATTCTGCTGGCGACAGTTCAATTTAGACTTTCCTAGCATGAGCTGGGCATCCTTGCAATTCAATTATGGGTCTGAATTCAAAGCAATTTGAGATTAATTTCAAACCATAATCAACAATAATTCAATCATCTTCGCCGAGGCCCCCCTGGACCGGCGGAGGGAAGAAGACGAATAAGGAAAAACAAGAAGACCTAAAAAAATAAAGGAAAAAAAATTCAGAAAACTTGGAAGGAATTGCAAACGTTGGTGATTTCTGTCCAAAAATTGGTCAAATGGACTACATTGAAAAATTATCAAAAGGTTTAGGATTACGTTTTTGGCCAAATCGAAAAGTTCATAACTAAACAGGTGACCGAACAATAAATTTAAGACTGTTTGGACAATTTTTCCCCGTGTCTTTTTCATTTACTTAATCCAAGGCCACAAACCGTGCCACTTACTATATAGGTATAGGACCATTTAATAAAAGGTAAAAAAAGAAAAAAAATATTAGAAAACTTAGTAGGAATCGCAAAAATCGTCCACTTCAACGTTAGCCATTCCACGTAGGACAGCTGGCATTGACTAGACTTTCACATCAGTGATCTCTAACAAAAAATTGGCCGCATATATTATATTGAAAAATCGTCAAAAGGTTTAGGCCAACATTTTTTATCGAATTGAAAAGTTCGGGATTAAATTGACGGTCATACTATAGGTATAAGACCGTTTAGATAATTGTCCCGGTGTCTTTTTCATTTACTTGATCCGATGCCGCATACCGTGTGACTAGACCTACTTTTGCGGATGCCAATGATATAAATAACACAATGATGAAGCTAGCTTTAGGGGAATATTAGGACCTTGGCGATGCTGTCGTGTCTTTGGCCCGACAAAAATGGGAATTCATCGGTGGGCGTAAGCCTCAAGCTAAAGCTCAGATCGCACCTCATCTTTGGAACAAGAATGATAGGAGTGACGACTTTCCATATATACTTTCGGACAAGAACCCGCCACATGTTCAAGGATTTACATCTTCAAAGATTATAAGCATGTGCCTCGGTACTTAGGTTACATACTTTCTTCACCATATAAGTTGAAATGGTCGTTTCACACCGACTCCATTCATCGAACACCGGCTCGTTCTTCTTCTTCTTGTTCTCCTTCTCTTGTTTTTTTTTTTAACCGAATCGAACATGAGTTTCGCGAAAAAGGGCCGTTTCCACGGTCGGCGCACGGAATAATTATCTATTTAACCCTAAATTCAGTATGCCTTCTTTTGAAAGCAACAAATCTTATCCTTTTGGTATAATCCACGCCCTCCCAAGATTGTAGCCTTAATAATCTGTCTTCGCATATTCGGAGTACTTCGTTCCTGTTCGTGCTGCACTGCTTTTGCTCGATCATACCAGCACCAGATTCTCCCCACGTTTGACTTCCCTTTGATTTTTTCCTCCTTTTCCCTCTTCTAAATTTATTTTTCGGGAACCGCCCACTTCTTTCTTTCTTTCTTTCTTTTTATCCCCTTTAAAAAAAATATCACATGAATTTTTTTTAGGGTTTGCGGACCCCTCTTCACACTGATAAACTCACCAAACCAGGGATTGTTTCTCACCAATTGGGGCTGTATGTGCCTGTCCAGTAAGGCGACGAGCTGCTAGATTGTGTTTCTTATTTTAACGTGCTGATACCCACATGCCCAACTCCCTAATCTCTCCCTGTATGTTTGTACTGTTATGAACAGTGACTGTTACAATACTTTGTTACGGTATTTTGCTACAGTACAGTGCTATAGTACTTTTACTACAACCAACCGTTGGTCTAACAGTTAATGAGAATCCTCATTGGGGCTGTAGAGGAGGATATAATTATAATCAATATAAATTTGGACATTAGCCAAGATAGACCGGAAACGACCACACATGACTTTATGGAATAATGAGGGAATATCCTCTTGTTGGTGCGGACAAGATTTCAGATGGAGCAATTTTACCTCTTGCTTAGGAGGATTCTTCCTTTTCCCTTTCCTAAATTTATTTTCCGGGTACCCCCACTTCTTTCTTCTTTCTTTTTCATCACCTTTTAAAAAAAATTTCGAGATTGCATTATCACGAAGATTTTCTTTTAGGGTTTGCGGGTCCCCTCTTCACCACCCCCTACGTTCTTTCTCCTCTTGCTTTATGAATCCACCGTTTTCATCTTATCCCCTCTCTCTCTCTCTCTCTCTACGTAGGGTTCATACAGGCCACATGAATGTCCCTAATCTACTCCACAAAGTTGGCAGCCGACACCATTAAAGAAATGGCCTATGAGAAGAGAAGATGGGGTGCGATTCGCTTCCGTTTTCCGCAGGTTGATTGATGAACAGTGACTCTTCGGTAACATGTTCCAGCCAAACATTGGACAGCGCTCCCCTCAGTCAGTGACCTAACGTTATTCGAGTTGGAAAAAGAGCTTTGTTTGTTCTGAACTGGGTGGAGACAAATCTAGCTTTCTGTTCATTAATATATATCTGCTGTGGATATCTACCTCTTAAGTCAAGCCTTATCGTCCGATACTGCGGGAGATGGGAGCTTTAGGAATAATACCTTTTTTCTCTCCCATGTCATCATCCCTTGGAGGGCTTGTCGAGAGGCCGATTTGGATGCCCTAGATTTTGTGTCTAAATCGCGACGTCTAATCTGTGAAAAAATAAACTCTCGCATTCATCAGTTTACGGACGCATGGAGCTTTTATCTGATGCGGGTGAGTGGAGCGGCTTGCATGCATCCGTTTAACATTCGGTTGAACCGACAGTTTAAAGAGAGTATCTTGTCACTTAAAAAAAAAAGAGATAATAAGACGGGACGTGTATAATGTAAGATGAGAAAGAGAGGCAATTGAAAGGTATATCAAAACCACTTAAGAAGTTTCACTCACATTTGGGATTCCAATGTTTACGTGGTAGGTGGAACTTAGGTTCGTTATGGGTCACGAGATAAAAAAAAAACTACCTAAAAGATCATAGGTAAGAGTATTTTTGCTAATGTCATCTCAAAAATGGAAAGTAACTAACCTACAAAGTTCAGGCGATCAGTTTGAACGCTTCAAATGCGACAATAGTTCTCAAGGGCTGCAATTTATATGGGCTAAATTAAGAAAAATATTTGAAAAGTATTTTACTCAATCCCATAAACCGATTAAGCTCGGGCCTTTGACTTAATTTAGGTGACTCTAATCCAGAGCAACTTGCGTGTGACCAGTAGGGTCCAAATTTGCGATCTACAATCCTTAAATAAAAATTCCCGCGCCGTCTCAACCGACCGCACCAACTAGGAGGGATTGTATCCCTAAAAAAAAGAGACGGGGACCAAGCACATGCATGCATGCTCGAACCCAAGGACTACCTTCTTCCAAAGCTATGATAAAAACTACACGAAAGCTGGCGCTCTTGGGGGGGTACTCTCAATGCATTGAATACGTCCATCAATCGATAGTCGGCCGATAGACAGCTTGAAACAGTTGACTTTCCGGAGATTGCCCACATCTGTTTAGGGCGAAGTGCCACTCCCATTCCTATTTTCAGACAAGAATTCATTGTGGGCACAAATGCTCCTCATCTCCAAAGGCCAAAAAGGATAAAAAGCATGCCTTGCAAGATGCAGAACTACAAAGTTTAGAGAGAGAGAGATCTTTTGATATCGACGTGTGAAGCAAGTCGAGCCTAGCACATACCACGGTTGGATGCGTCCTATGGCCAAACACATGCTTGATATGGCATTGTGGTCCACTTCGCGACTCGAAACATGTGATGATGTTAGTTTGAAAGGCCTGAATGCCTCGTACTACAGGAAAACGCGGTATTTTAAACAGGAATTAGAGAGTTCGAATACTTTAGACCCGAATAAGTGCTGATACCAGGATTGTAAATTCTTGCTTGGGCCCATCCGTGATCAGAGAAACCGAAAGCTTCCACAGAAGACTGATCGGACTCGGGCAGGCGGCCGGACCGAAAAGTAAAAATATAACTTCTTGAGCCCCGATAGGCCTAGTCAAACGCCATGGCCAATATCGCCTCTATCGACGCCATCTCTTCTCGTTATTCTGTCTGCCTCTCTAACCCATTTTCGCATTACCATATTCACCCAGTCCCATCATCTGTTTTAAATAATGGGGTTACATTACATAATGTATAGAATCTTTCGCGTGTAAAGATCCGATTTAACCGGAGGAGATTTCCAAAGAAACATATGATTACATGCTTTTGCGGTTCTTTTCTTGAACAGTTCTTTAGGAACTAAACCGTGGTGCCTAACATGTGTTGGTGGTGGCGGTGGTGGTGGTGCTTGGAGACTACTGCTGGTTTGCCACTAAAAAGGAGGTGGTGGGGTTGATGGGTGCATTTGCCTGCAGTGCCCTGTTTAATGTGATGAGTGCCCACTGCCCACTAACTCATACCCGACTCGTTTGTCCTTTAACCATTGGGGACCTTTTGTCACTCTGTTTCTCGCGAAAGTGTTCCTTTCCTGTTGCGCATTTTTGAACCGGGAAAAGATGCTGCAGAAACATTGAAGAATTTGAACCTAAGTCACGTCATTGATACACGAATTTATTGGTTTACCTAGGTAGAAACTAGAGTAATCGCGGAACGGATGACGTACAATAGCTTTTATCGCTTAGGACTCGTTCACATGAAACGAAACGACCAAGTAAACCGCGTAGAACTTTTTAACGACCATGCTCTCTTTTCTTGTACAGTTACTAGATGTTACCGAGTGTTCACAAGATTGTAACCAGCAGCCCATGATTTCCAGCATTTTGTCCAGAAAGAACCAACAGCAATTATGGAGCCGCACAGAGTTCTGCAAAGCAAAAGGACTCGGCTGTCATTTTGGGCCAAGACAAACAGGAGATCTAGAGCGAAGGGCAAGCGCAAGAGGGCTCATAGTCATGGGATCTGATCTTCTGATTTAATCAAAAGTCTCTCAGAGTGACATAATATCACCTGCATTCCGCCACCGGCACCATGCAACACCCAGACTCCCAAAAGAAAAAACAGACCACATCTGATCTCTGAAGATCCTAACTTCAATTTGGACCACCAGTTCTTTTTCGCTGCGACGTTCGGATCGAAATCGGATGGCGAACGCTGGACACATTCAATTCCACAGCAACAACAAAATGGAATGGGACCATCTCCATCTCAAAGTGGAGTCATGGCTTTCTGATGTACGATCAGATCCAATGGCAAATGCTACTAACAGCCTACGTCCGTGCTTGCGAGTTTGCTTCTGCCAGCTACGTATTTTGTACAAATTTGGTTTTTATGGGTAAGTCGCCCATCTCTAGGACCACCCTATAAGAGGAGCGCTGGTTTTGAACCCAAACAGGGTGGTCCAAAATTTGATCAATAATCATCATCATGAGAAAGAAAGGACAGGAAAGTGCTTCAGTGGACTGACAGTCACTTTTGTACAACTCAATTACTGATGCATGAATGAATCACATCGCGATTCCCAGCCTAGGAATCCAACGAGTCCCTTCACTGAATTTTCTCCATCCACAGCAACGATAAGTAGACTGCATCTTCTCTTGTTGGGCCAAGAACTTGAGCAACTGTAGGAATGTCCATGACCAGTTTTCGACAAAAGATCAGCCCAGATTCATTACTGGTGAAGTTGATAGTTCGGCCCATAATGTGACGCAGTCATTGGGGCATGGTCCGGCAATTCCCAGGTATTGATTGCCCTAGACCGTGGACTTGAGAATAAAGGTGGTCTGTAACTCATTGGTTCTAACTTGAATGTTGCAATTCTGATCTCACATCATGAGGTACAATGATACACTCACCTGCACTAGCTACAACATTTTCTTTCGGTGATCAAGTTGCCACTAACATTTTTCCGCAATCGACCACCTGTGTGTATTTAGTTCAGGACCGAGTTTAGAAGGGCCTCAACGTTGCCCCCTAACAGCATCAGGATCACAGATTGTAGAGCAGTGGAAATTGATAGAGAATTTAGGCGACTGCAATGGTTCCATCGTTTGCTGCGTGACATACACCTGTTAATGTCCGGTTCAACTTTGGACATGCTGTGTTTAGTTTCGATACAAAGTGAGGTAAAACGATCTCAAGATAGCCTGAATAATGATTCCCATGCATAGTCATGATGTGACTGAGCTAATCCACTGTGAGGATGGAACAGAACGCATACAACAGTCAAATGGAAGAAACCGGTCTGACCAAAAAGGTCCTCATTTCTCTTGCCATTGATTTATCAGTGTTGAGATTGTGAATTGATAAACAACAGGTGGAGTTGTGCCTTGTGTTGTGTGTGCATACAATTGGCTTGTTAGTTGTCAATTCTTCCTACATCTTATGACACAGAACAATGGCAGCAGAGGCTAGACAAAATGTTCAGTTGGGTATTCATGCTCATGTCCATTGTAATCATAGTACAATCGCTCCCCCTTTGATATATCTCTGTTGGCAACCAGTAGCACCCGACACTCCCCATCAACATCAAATCTCACGCACTTGAGGTTCTGCTTCTTTTTCCCTTCCCTGCATCAAAATGGTGTTCATTAGAATAGTTATGGCGTAAGAGATATTGCCAACCAGTAATGGACTTACGGAGTATGGTTGTTAATGCCATTGATGAATCGAGCTATGTTGGCGCGCTTATCTGGGCAGATGACAAGGCTTCTTGAAGGATTTGAAGCAGAAAGCAGCGTCATCATGCTATCCCCATCGTCATGTTCCCGATTCTTCAAGTAATCCACATCGCCAGTATACTCTGTTATGATAGTTAGATCCTTGATGAATCTATCAGCCTCGACAGTAAACCTGACATTTAATTTAAGCATTCTGCTATGAGTAGCAAGCATCGAGAAAAACTACCACGTCGAAAGGAACAGACATCAAATTGGCAATGAATGTAAACAAGAAGTATGCTCTCACCCCTCTTGAGGATCGAACACAACCATGAGCGGCGGCCATTCACCCCTTCCCATCATGCTCTTGCACAAATTCAAGGTTTCAACATCTTCCTTTGGCAAGACCTGGAATGTGCAAGTTTTTACTATTGATTGCCAAACATGAAAGTACTCTACGCATTGTGAAAATAAAAGCAACACGACATAAATCCCACATAGCATAATCACTTGAAGACCAAAATTCTCAAGTATGTCCAGAAGTTCAATAACTGTTGACCAGCAGGAATTTGCACAGAAAATGCTTGACAGCAGCCAAGGATTAGTCAACTTGCTTTGTATAGTATTTCCCTTGATTTATTGTTGCTTTATTGGGAAAAGTTTTCATTGCAGATCAGCAATACAATTCAGGTTTCTTGTCTAAAGTCAGGTTTATGAAGACTCGCATTGCACAATTGCATCAAATCTCTTCCTAAAATAGCTAGTCAACGAGTTACCTGCATCCCTCCTTGTTCAAATGCTGCTCGGTTGGCCGATCTCTGCGCCATGCCAGGCACGTAAGTAAGCTCATTACTGAACTCAGCTCCAGTAGCTGTTAATGCCGTTGCCAGTGAAGCCATTTGTTTCAATCTCCTAATAGGATCCTCACTCGGATTGAACTGAAGCAATTTCCTCTTTTTCTTCGACATCACCAAGCTGCTGCTTCGCTTACGCTTCTTATGGGTATCTTAAAAGCAAATGGAAGAAGATGCCAAAGTATCAGTGAATCATGAGACAGGGCCGCCAGTGCGTGCAGAAGAACACAGAGCGAGATGTAAAACATCCTCTTACCATGAATTGACTTTTGGCTCGTTTCCTTTGTCGCCTGGATGCGAAAGAAGTCGATGATTTTGGTCTGAACAAGAGGAAAGGCTGCATCAAAACAATCATATTAGAAACGCACAAAGGTTTGCAAAAAAGAGATTGCTGGCAATGAATGAGCAGAGATTTCTGTATCAGATCATTTCGAGGAGGAAGAGAAGCCATCTACATAACCCATCAATTATTCATTTTTGGTCATTCATAGAGCCTACAGGAATACTAAAGAGAACCGAATCGCTCCAACTCAATGCATCCACGTCCTTTTTCAGTTGTCATTCTAGCGGTTGAAAATTGAAAGAGGACATTCACATAGGTTCAATTCAGGGTCCACTGAAGAGATGGTAGTAGGGGAATCTCATCAGTTCTTAGCTAACAACAAGTAAAGAGAACCATCAGTCGATCTGTATATCTATCAATCCGACCACCAAGGCGATTCAAAAGGAAAAATGCGCATCACATCCAGCTGGAATCAACCTGAGCAAGATCTTAATAAAATACCCATCAAATCTTCGAAAGCTAAGCAACCAATTCCACGAATCGGACACAGCTGAGAATCGCCCGACATCGACCCCAGAAAAAACACAGACCTCAAGAAGCCAGCCAAGCCAAACCCAGATCAAAACAACGAACAAGATCGACCCAGAATCAGATCAAGCAAGCGACAAGAAAATCGAGCTAAAGCAACGAAAGCCAAAGAACATACATTTGAGATGCTTGCGGCTGGCGCAGGCGGGACAAAACCACGACCCTTTGGGCACGGCCACGAGGACCGGCCGGAGGCAGAACAGGTGGTGCCCTCGGTCGCACCCGTCGCAGAGGAGCAGCTCCTCGCCGGAATCTCCCGACCCGCACCTCTCGCACCGCACGTCGCCGTAGCGGTCGCCGCCGCCGCCGCCGTCGTCCTCCTCGAACGGGGGTCGAGAGCGCGGCTTCGGCGCCCGGGTCCGCCGACCCAGCAGCGTCTTGGTCGTCGTCGTCGTCGATGGAGACATGATCGTCGGTGAGCTTGAAGAACCCGAGCGAGCGAGAGACAGAGACAGAGACGCGGAGAGGTGACCGTACGGTGAGCGCGGTCGAGGGGCATGGGGGTCATTTTAAGCCCGCGAGGTTTCGCGCGGAAATCGCCGTTTTGGCGCCACTTTGCGGGATTCGGTAAATAACGAGCGAGCCGAGTGGCGCCAATGCCCCACCGTCCGGGCTCCCGGGTCGGGCCACGGGCCGTGGGCTCGGCCCGTATATGGATTGCATTGCGCTTCCTTTCCCTTCCACGCCTTAGCTCCTCGAGGCCCATTTGATTCGCATGACCTTTTTCGTTTTCGTGTTGTAGGCATTTATTCGGTTTTTGTTATATTCAACGTGCTAATTGTAAGGATTACGAAGAGTGGAGATTGATTCGTAAAATTTCAATTTTCTCTTTATTCTAGAACTAGATTGAATGTAGCCACGATTATCAATCCATTATTTGAATAATACTCGTACCCGCCCATTTAACCCAAATCCAACTCATTCCAACCATTTGGCTAGCTCAAGGTGGGTCTAAGTTAGGCCAGATATGGATTAGTAAAATCGAAGGGTAAGCGGTTTCAGGATTGATCCAAGTTTCACCTAAAACCTACCATGTCAGGATCGGCTCCTAATTTTTGAAACTTGGAACCTACTCTGTAGTCTCTGGAATCAAACGGTTTCAAGGTTAATTCCATGGTCTACTTAGGGTGCGCATGATAACGTGCCAAATAGTGTTTGATTTTATTTTTTTGTTCCCAAAATCAATTTGGGAACAGAAATGCGTTTGTTTAATTTTTTGATTCTGGGCACATTTTTGCAAAAAATTGTTCCCAGAATCAATTTCGGAATAGAATCGAGAATAAAAAAAAAAAGTAGCTTCTTAATTCTCGGAACAAAAAAGAGAATCAAAAACAATAACGAAAGAATCAAAAAGAACAACTTCGTTTTCTTCTCCTGCCCAGAACTCATTTTACTCGTGGAGTTCACGGTTGCTGCTCCTTCACCAACGAGGCTACTCCTTCACTGATGAGGCTGCTCCTTCTCGTTTGAGGTGAGTTCTTGGTGATGAGTTGCAACTATGGAGGGACGCCGTCGGTGAGGGGTCAATCCCGGCTCCGCCAAAGATGGGCGGGGCGGCCCACTCATGTCCTTGCCTGCCGGCGGTTGGCTTGATGCCACCGTTGGGGCAAGGGCTCGCTTGAGCGAGTTCCGCCTCGCTCGCCCATCTTGGCGATTGCGATCTGGGTGAGGGCTCGCTTGCGAGCCAACACTATCCTCGCCTGCGTTAGCCTCTCCCGGTCACATCTCAACCATTTTGTTCCTTTGTGTGAACTCTAATCCCTCCACCAAATTGGTGAGAACACCATCGTCTCCCGCCTCTGCTTTTTTTGCGTAGCTCTGAATCTTCGCAAATTCATTGTGCGGCCTCAAATTCCCATATTTTGACGCCTGCCCACCTCATGTTTGTGTGTTGTAATGGGTGAGGTTGTTTCATGCAACTATGGTGATATGGTATTGGTCATTGGTGCTATTTATCTTGTGCCTCTCTTGTTTGTTGACTATTTTAAGTATGACCCTTAGGCTGTACACTTTATGCATGAAGTGATGAATTTCAATAGCGTTTCTTTTATATATAGTGATATGTTTGTACATATCACCTGAGCAGAACAACTTTAGGTTGTACACTTATGCACGAAGTTGAATCTCTACACCACAACTGTCGTATTTCGCCAAGCAAACTGCACCTCAAGCTTCCTTTTGTGCGGTGAGTGCTTTTCGCATTTAGAGGTTTTCTTTTCAAAGCATCGAATCAACTTGACCTCCCTAAGAAGGGCTGGACTATTGCCACCCCCCATTTTGGATGAAACCACCTTTTATATAAAGTGATAGTAACACCCTTTATGCCATTGATACTCGGGGCTACTTTCCATTCAAAGTTAAGGGCCAAATGACCTCTATTCTTTCCTTGATTATTGACCATTCTAAGTCCTCTACAAAAAGTGTGAATCGATAAAACAATTGGAGTTTTTTGTTTAAACCAAGAAGCCTGATTTCATTCATAGACAAATTCTCTCAAACATTATTATTTTTTTTTTGTAAGGGTAAGGTATTTCTCAAACATTATTAAAATTCACTTAAAACAAAAACGTGTTGTTCCATCTAAAATGGGGGTAGAAGTAGCCCCACCCCCTAAGAATTGATAGAAGGGAATTTTTTGGCAAATTGACTTTGCTAGCATCATGGTCCTGATTTTTCTTTTCTCATTTCTTTTCTATACACTGCGAAGATTCTATTTCTCAAAATTTATGCTACTTTGTGTTCATGGACACTTTGACCTGATGAGGACATCAAATATCCCATATATTCATATCATCATGTTCACCATGCCTCACGTTTGTGTGTTGTAATCGAGAATTGGTTTCCCTTCAAAAAGCATTTGAAAAAGAATCCGAACTTTCCTCATCGAATAGAAATTTTGCACAATTGGTTCCATTCCCAAATTTTTCTTTTTGCTAACTTGTGAGGTTGTTTCATGCAACTATGGTGATATGGTATTGGTCATTGGTGCTATTTATCTTGTGCCTCTCTTGTTTGTTGACTATTTTAAGTATGACCCTTAGGCTGTACACTTTATTTGCATGAAGTGATGAATTTCAATAGCGTTTCTTTTTATATATAGTGATATGTTTGTACATATCACCTGAACTTTGCAGAAAATACAAGAAATTGGAGGGGCTTTTAGGTTGTACACTTATGCACGGTTGAATCTCTAGACCACAACTGCAGTCCTTTCGCCAATCGAAGAAGCACCTCAAGCTTCCTTTCTGTGGGCATGCAGAAAGTGCTTTCGTTATTTAGAGGTTTTCTTTTCAAAGCATCGAATCAACTTGACCTCCCTAAGAAGGGCTGGACTATTGCCACCCCCATTTTGGATGAAACCACCTTTTTATATAAAGTGACAGTAACACCCTTATGCCATTGATACTCAGTTAAATATTAATAACATTATTAAAATTCACTTACTTTCCATTCAAAGTTAAGGGCGAAATGACCTCAATCCGAATATTCTTTCCTTGATTATTGACCATTCTAAGTCCTGTACAAAAAGTGTGAATCGATAAAACAATTGGAGTTTTTTGTTTAAACCAAGAAGCCTGATTTCATTCATAGACAATTCTC
This sequence comes from Syzygium grande, assembly GCA_024733475.1. Lineage (NCBI taxonomy): Eukaryota > Viridiplantae > Streptophyta > Magnoliopsida > Myrtales > Myrtaceae > Syzygium > Syzygium grande. The sequence continues at coordinate 12,094,671 of JAMXDD010000004.1, read as the reverse complement.
TCAAACATTATTATTATTTTTTTTGTAAGGGTAAGGTATTTCTCAAACATTATTAAAATTCACTTAAAACAAAAACGTGTTGTTCCATCTAAAATGGGGGTAGAAGTAGCCCCACCCCCTGAGAATTGATAGAAGGGAATTTTTTGGCAAATTGACTTTTATTTGCTAGCATCATGGTCCTGATTTTTTGTTTTCTCATTTCTTTTCTATACATAAAAATCCCAAAAAAAGAATCACTTTAGGGTAAGATTCTATTTCTCAATAATTTATGCTACTTTGTGTTGATGGACACTTTGACCTGATGAGGACATCACCATATATATAGTTTGCATGTATATTCATATCATCATGTTCACCATGCTTCCTTCACTTACAAGAAAAAAAAAAAAAACATAATTGGTAAGTGCTTCATGAGAATTGTAAATACCAAGTTCTAAAAAGCATTTGAAAAAGAATCGGTTTTTTTGAATAGAATCAATTCATCATGCTAGTGACTAAGTTAAATGGATCCAGGGTTTGCATTTTTTTTTTTTCTATTTCAGGAATAAAAATTTTGGCCAATTACATATCTCCCTATGTTTTAAATGTTCCACAAATTATTCCGGCATAAAATTAAAAAAAAATTTTATCTTAACAAAAATTTTAGGTCACGAATTCAAATGTTCGAAAATTATTTCCCCAATCGTTTTTAGCGAAATTAATCGTTATCATGCACAGCCTTAGGAACCTACTAGAGACAAATTCACAAAGACTTGGAATGTGAATGTGGTGAGCAGTTTCATGAATGTGTTTGTATTCAAAGCAAGTGAGAGATTTTAACATCCAAATCTTCAAGCCTTTATTCTTAATCAAAGTGAACCGAGACATCATTCAAATCCCACCTCGAAGACGCGATCAAGCCAGCAATAGGAGGTTTTCCAGGGGTGTTGTCGTCGGAAAGCAGGCTGCGCTTCAAGTTGACGAAGATGATGAATTTCAAAATTGACCAACAGTCAAGAAACTTTGGGAATTCACGAATCGAGAGAGATTTTACCTTTTCTATGGGTCGTTTTTAGCTGTGAAGTCTTAATCCCCCTCTTAATCTCAGCGAGCCTGTCGTGTAGAGAGAGAGAGAGAGGTTAGGTGGAGAGAGAGGATAGAAACCAAATGCTAAGAGCGAGAGGCGGCAACAAACAAGACGCAAGAATGAAAAGAGAGAATTTAGGATCACCGGTTCTCGGTCAAGTTCGGTTCAATTACTATCCGGAAAACTGAACCGCACGATGATCGGTTCTAGGTTTTTTACGGTGTTCGAATCAATTTTTAGGGTCGGTTCGATCCGGTTCCCGAATCTGCTCGGGATCCATGCTCGCCGCTAATGGATCAATTTGGGTCGGATCACAATCAATCCAATCCGGCCCAACGGGCCCCGCTCATTCAACGGGGCCTATCGCGACGCTGGCTCTCTGATTCGGGCTCGAACGGTAGCCCAAACTAATTCAATTCAACGTCGGTTCTCTACTTAAGCCGCGTACGGACGAATTCCCCATCGCTCTTTCCGTCTTCTCTTCTCATGGATTCCGAGCACCGAGCGCCCCTCAAAATCCACCTCGTCTCGGCCCCCGACTCGCCCGAGTTCGCTCACCTCGCCCGGGCCCTGACTCGCTCCTCCGTCGTCGCCCTCGACGCCGAGTGGAAGCCCGCCCGCGGCCCCCGCCCCCTGCCCGCCTTCCCCACCGTGACGCTCCTCCAGCTCGCCTGCCGCCCGCCTCCCCGCGCCGCCGCCGCCGCCGCCGCGGCGTCGGAGGAGGAGCCCGCGGTGTTCCTCCTCGATCTGTCGTCGGTCCCACTGCCGTCGGTCTGGGAGCTCCTGCGGGACGTCTTCGCGTCGCCCGACGTCCTGAAGCTCGGGTTCAGATTCAAGCAGGATCTGGTCTACCTGTCCTCCACCTTCTGCGCTCAAGGATGTGATCCTGGATTCGATCGGGTGAGCGTTGGGGCTCGGAAGGATCTTCGAGCCTTCTTACGTTGTTACTCGTTGCAAAATGTTGGAGGAGGGATATACGTTCGTTGATTATGTCGCGTTCCAAGTAGAATGTGCTGAAGAACCGTGGAAGATTGCTATGGGTCTGCTTAGTTGACATATGGTATTACAAAATTGGTCAGTTGCAAGCAAGCAAGTTAATTGTGGATATTCCGCTCTAGTGGGTGCATTACTCATCCGCAGTTCTCGCTGGTGACCAAAGTAAAGTCAGTGCTTGTTCTGGGAGACGAAAGCAAGATGCTTGAACTCCATCTAGCTTATTATGTTTTGCAGGATATTTTGGGTCACAATGCTGTATGTGATTGGAGTAGAAAGTGATTTACCCCAACGGCATACACGACAAATTTCTGCTTAGGGATACATTTCTATTGCAGAAACTGGTTAAGACTTAGATGGTGAAGAAGGTTGCCTTGCTCGCCGCCTTAGAATTAAGTCAAAAAAATTGCAGGGGTTTTCTTCTTTTTCCTCACAATGGGATGAAGGCTTACTTCTTGAAAAACCTCTTGGCACATTTGTTTTGGGTGTTAGTTTGGAGGATCGATCATCAAATGCTGATATTTTACTTTACGGGTTAATTTATTATTAAGCATTGGACAGGTGGAACCCTACATTGATATTATGGGTGTGCATAATATTCTGCGACAAAAGCAATCGGGAAGGAAGACGGCTAAAGTTTCAAAGAGTCTGTCTGCTATCTGTGAAGAACTCTTGGGCTATTCTCTTTCAAAGGTTTGCTCCTGGATTCTATATTTGAACTTCTGTAGAAGGAGGATTGACTCTATTATCAACGGACTCTGAGTGAGAAGATGAATATAATGTGCATGTCATTTGGTGTGGAGCAGCACCTACTAGTAGAACTTGATTATTGTTCAAGATAAAACCCAAACAAAAAGGCTTCTTTCAGCATTTCCTTATGCTATAATAATATGTATGTTATATGCTTCCATATTGCTTCTACATAGAGATTCCATGTTGATTTGTAAATCTGAAGCATACTGAAGAATTCATGATGATTCCTTATATGTGTTAGGTAATTTAGATGAAGCAAGGGTTGCTCTCATGGTATTCAGTTGCTGTTTCTGCAAAATTCTTTTGATAAGTTGATAATGTGATTAATCTCTTTAGGAACTTCAATGTAGTGATTGGTCACAACGTCCTCTTACAGAAGAGCAGAAAGAATACGCCGCAAGAGATGCGCTCTGCTTGCTCGAAATTTTCAGTGTCTTTCAGGCCAAGATTATCAATGAAGGTTGTACCGCTGGACCTTCCAAAATCCCTGCGACATATCTTCGACATTCATAATGCAAAGAAAATTCTCTGATCACCTGGAATATGTCACATGTCTTTGCAAATGCATTATTTCTCTTTATTCCGACTTAGTTTCATTTGTGCTGTTAAAATTGAATCTGCCAAAACAATTTGCTTGTCTTCGCATGTTGTGGAGATCGGGTCAAAAGGGGATGTACGTATTAGTTTTGGAAGACTGAGGACTGTGATGGTTCTTATCTCTTCAGTAAATTGTCCCTCTACTTGCAGCATCTTCTCCAGCACAAAGCCATGTGCCTTATGTTAGCATTCCCTTTTTCCACATGTCTCAGCTTTAGGTGATGGTTTTTTTTCTATTCTGATTGATTAATTTTTTTCTTTTTAGGAAAATTTTTGAATGGTGATGCGGTCCTGCATTCTGATCGCATGAATCTTGGATTGAAAGAAGTTCTCAAAGAACCTGATACATGTAGTGCAATTCTGAGGATTAAATCTGTCGAAGCCTTACACATCTTGCGGACCACTACAGCTAAATTTCCTCATGGGATAGTTACAGTAGATGAGGCATCTTTTAGGTCCTCCTTTCGAAGTACTGAACCCATGGATGAGGCACTTCTGCCTGTTGTGAGAAAATTTGGGGAAAAGATTTTGCTAAAAGAATCTGATCGAAGACCTAAAGCCTCCAAAAAGAAAGGTAGAAAAAGATCTTCATTAAATTCTTTTTCCAAAGAAGAGAGGGAAACTTTTGATGAATGGCAAGGGCCAGCGCCATGGGATATTTCAACGGGTGGTGATGGATGCCCCAAGTTTCTGTGTGATGTGATGGTAAGCATTTTCTTTTATGCTTGAAGCTTCCGCCAATGGCATATATTAATTTCCCAATGAAGAACATGATCTAGATATGGCTAGATGTCATGATTGTGTAGTCAAAGCAGCATTCTCTTGTACCTTCCGTCATTGAAGTCTATACTTGAACTGCAGATTCCCTGTCAGTGTGATGCAGGACTCAAAATCTTTTTGTCTTTTCTCATAGAAGAAAACCTCTTCTCAGGTTGAAGGCTTGGCAAAACATCTTCGGTGTGTTGGGATAGATGCTGCCATTCCTCATTCGAAGAAGCCAGAGCCCAGGTTCTTCTCTCACCAGTGACTTTTTCCCCCGTCTGTGTGCTCCCAATTACTCTCTTGCATGTGACTTGCAATCTTGAAAAAACTTATTTTGGGAGAAATGACATTCTCTTCTACTATTGCAGGGAACTGATTGCACAAGCACATAAAGAGAAGAGAGTTCTTCTTACACGAGATGCTAAGTTGTTGAGACACGAATACCTGTTGCAAAATCAAATATATAGGGTGAATAGTCTATTGAAAAATGAGCAGCTGCTGGAGGTATGCATGCAGGAATTTCAATGCCAAGCTAGTTAGATAGGACCAATTGACTGGCACTTCTCATATTGATGTTCCAAAATGGACCAATCAATTGTTGAGGCGCGTGAACGGTTATTTTCATGAGGTCAAGACACACTGATCTTGAGAATGTTTTGCAGGTAATAGGAGCTTTCCAATTAGAAATTTCCGAGGATGATTTGATGTCTAGGTGCACCAAATGCAATGGTAGGTTCATTCAGAAGCCCCTATCAACTGAAGAAGCTGTGGAAGCCGCAAAAGGTTTCCAAAGAATTCCAAGCTGCCTGTTTGACAAGAATTTGCAATTTTGGCAGTGCATGGACTGTAACCAACTATATTGGGAGGTATGATTTGGGTCTGCCCATTCTTTTCCTGTTTCTTTGGTTGATTTGGTTCAGATCTTGATTTTCTCATATTGTGTTGCGAGTCCTGTTGAAAAGGGACCTGCTTCGATCAACTGCACTTCTAAGAAGTCAAAAACTCTTCACATATTATATTCAACTCCCCATACTCCAATTACTAGAATTGTACCCTCTACATCTAACCCCAGAATTACTTGCGTATCACTATTACAGGGAACTCAGTACCACAACGCGGTTCAGAAGTTCATTGACGTTTGCAAGTTGAAGGAGTAGAACGAGGAGAAGGGGCAAGTTCCCAACTCGATCCTATTGTGTTGGAATGCAAACGTAGCGTGATATCCTCGTTTCGAATGTTATCTTCCTGTATCATATGCTTGTTTTTTTATCAAGAAACCAGGCAGATCGCCAGTTCCAGGTAATATCAATGGTTCTGTCCAACATACGTTGTCCCGTGAAACGAGAGGCCCCCTCATTGATGGGTACACCATGGACGAACGTGTGCAGACATCGGACCACCGCAGTTTCTTGGTAAAATGCCACGTCCCGGCTTCAAGGATGTTTCCATGCGATCGTAATGTCGGGTTGGGGACCCCTCGACGCCGGTTTAAGTTTAGTGCGTTGCGTGGGGTACGCGTTAGTCGACAACCCCACATTATTAGTCCTTGTGTAAAATGAGAAAAATGAGAAATTGCAATTCTGGTTTGGGTTCAGCGGTCGTTTTCTTCCTGCGAGGTGTGCCTTGGGACTGGCGACTGATTCGATTTTCTTTCTAAATTTTCGGGTCGAATTATGTCGAATGAATCATTGCGAGACCCTGTTCTCCAACGTACAATAATTTAGCCTAGTTTTCTGTGCCGTCGCCCGCTCAGTCGGAACGTGTCAGAGCGGAAGGCTAGAGTTAGAATTTTTTTTTTTTTTTTGGTCTTGGAAGGCTAGAGTTAGAGTTACGAGCCGCGCCGTCACTGCGGCTCAACGGTGAGTGTTCTGCCGCTCTCAATTGGCGCACCTCCAAGCTTTTGCAATGCCTAGTCTCTCCAACTCGATATTTGGTTAACTAGACCTAAAATTTTACGATAGAAGCTACCAAATATCTTAAATTATATTTATTATGATACATTCATTTGAATTTTTTTTTAAATTTTAAATTTATACCTATGCTTCCGTCAAAGTTCTATCGGTAAGAATAGGTAAAAAGATGCCTACATCTACATGGATGACAAAAAAGTAAATAGTGTTAACATGATATCCATGTGATTTAAGTAAAATAAAAACAACGTTATTTTGGCTAAAAAATCATTTGGTGAAATCTTAAGGAGTGTAAATTTGTCTTATAAGTACAAATTTGAGGTTTTTTAAGAAAAAATTTAGGGTACATGTGTCGCAGCGGACATATTTTTAGGTTTTTAATATCACAAAAAAATTCAAAGTAAAGATGTTACTCTGGGTATGATTTGAAGTTTTTTTTTTGCGGCTTTTTTCATAAATTGTAGGTAAAGCTTACAGTTTAGATGTGAAATCAAAAAAAGGGAGAATTGATGGGCATAGGATCGAAAAAAAGAGAGAGAGAGAAAAGAATATAAAGTCGAAGCGTAAGTTCTGAAAGAGTGTCCAACTCTCGGAACCGTAAATCTACGATTCCATAGGCATATATTTAGGTGATGTGAAATTGATGGACATAGGATCGAGGAACCTTACAAAAGATATGTTCGAAGTTCAATGCCCAATTTAGAAAATATTGTACGGAACCCTGAGTGTCAAGAGGCGAATTACACTGGCTGGCCCTTCTTTGGATGCACCTCTGGTTAGTTGCTTGCTTTTATCGTCCGCTCGTTTTGCGAAAAATAAATAATTTAAAAAATAATCAATTATATTATTTAGAAAAATTAGCTAAAGAAAAATATTATCATCATCGAATAACAATCTATGCCTGATTGTTTTCGTAAGTGATAAAAAAATTAACCATTCATTTATTTTTCTAAACGATATAAACAATCATTTTTTGAAAAATATTTTCCAAATCACTCATTTTCTGCAAAACGAACACACCCTAGTTAGTCATTATAATTCTCATCGTTGGATCTTCTCTCTAGTTGTGTTTATTGAATTCGGTACGCTTAACAAACCGAACTTATTCAATCACGCAAAACCATAAACAGTGTATTACTAATCCTAAGATGAATTACATAGACCGAGACACTTGTATCCGTAGGGGAAAATTAACCAAAAAGTCCTAGACTTATTGTACGGCGACCAATTCAGTCCTAATCTATTCAATTTTGCCAATTTAGTCCTAAACATTTCGACGACTTGCCAATTTATTCTTAAACCTTTCAACCGTATCAATTTAGTCATAAATCTTTTAACAATTTGCCAATATAATCCTTCCGGTTAATTTTGGCTGAAAATTACTGATTTGGTCATTTTACGTGGCATGGCTAAAGCTAATGTGAACAATTTTTTACACTTTTTTTTTAATTTTCTTTTTTTTTTTCCTTGTTCCTCTTGCCGGTCGTAGGGCCTCGGAGATGGCTAACGACCCAATAGAGGCGAGGACTAGTGGGACTCGACCTCACTCAACCCTTGCTAGCCAGAGGAAGTAGGAAAGAAAAGAAGAAAGAAAAAAAAGATTAAAAAATTACAAAAAAGTTCTTATTGAAAAAATTGTCCATGTCAGCGTTAGCTATGCCATGTAAGATGGTTGGCGTTGACTAGACCGCCACATTAACGATTTTCGGCTAAAATTGATCGGAATGACTAAATTGGCAAATCGTTAAAAATTTAGGACTAAATTGGCAAATTATCAAAAGGTTTAAAACTAAATCAATAAGTTATTTAAAGGTTTAGGACTATATTGTCACCATTGAAAGGTTTAGGATTGAATCGGCCGTCGTACAATAGGTTTACGACTTTTTGGACAACTTTCTCATATTCGTGGTGAGTTCAATAAGAGGTTTCTATTTTCGCCGGAATAATGTTAGTGTTGATCAACTCTAAGTAGAGATAGATCAAGAGACTCAAATTAAGATTTTCTGAAGTTTGAGCTACAGTATCATTGGGGGCTATGGACACATCTACTAACGTCTCGAAAATTTCTCCATCACATAATACATCCGATTCACGGTATGGCGCGCATGCGCAAGAACGTCGATGAGAAAGACAAAGGGACCGAGCGTCATAATCTTACCTAAATTCTGTTGCCGGTGGACTATCACCTACCAACGAGGATTTCATCATGCGGTGGACGAGTAAAGAATGACATCCACCAAGTCAAGCCCTCGTCAAATGACGAGCATCACATTGGATTATTAGGAAATAAATAATCATCGTAGCTCCAAAGAGATTCAGACTTACGCAATTGGGACTCCAAAAGTCAACGCCTAGCTGTGGCTAATGCATGCTAGAGCATTCCACCACCGGTAATGCTCACTAGAAAAACGAGGACCCCTTTGAACTTTCATCGGCATGCAACAACTGGTTGAGACGCGAGCATCCTGTCTTTCTGGTTAATGAAGATGCACAGATGATGAAGCTGATGAGTCCTTGCCCCATGTCACGACTTCTTGATTCCTTTTGTGTCTGATGACCTAACAATGAAAGGGCTGCTTCTGTTCACTCTGCAATTGCATGTTTAGTCAGCATTAGTGCTGCGGGGGGACTTGAATAGGCATCATCACTGCTCCTGCGATGGCGGCAACAAAGACCCAAGTTAGCTTCGTGGGAGGGCGTGGCATAGCCGACCTACTTGCGCGCACTCTTTCTCTCTCTCTCTCTCTCTTTCTCAGAGTCAGAGAGAATTTTTATTAACGTGCGAATAATTGCGAAGGGAGAATGGGAATGGGAATGAGAATGAGAGGAAAATTCTCAGTCACTTCTTGTGTGGTTTGGTCAGAAAGGAAGAACCCTCCCACCTTTAGGTCCACGTAGGATTTGCACCAAGACACCCTCTGAAGAAGAATAAAGTTGCCAATCCCAAAAAGATATACGGATGTCGATTTAAAATTAAAGAAAAAAGCGCGTGTCTATGGGAATTTTCATGTGATGTTTCATCATACAATTAATTGGGACAGCGAAAGATTAACTGATAGACAAAACTAGCCCCCCCGTTCTCTCTCTCTCTCTCTCTCTCTCTCTCTCATCACTGATAAGATTATACAAGGCAACGCAGAGGGGAAGAAGAAGAGGAGGAGGAGGAGCTGCAAGGACCCCTTTAAAGGTGTTCCATATCTTTCTGATTCTGAAGGCTCGAGAAGGAGAGTGACTCAACCCTCTCTTTTTTCTTCCTTTTATCCCATGGATACTGCACAGTGGCGACAGGTAAAGACAAAAAACATTTTGTTGTTGTTTCTCTTTCTCTGATCATCATCATCATTTAATTTGCCCTGTGTTTTTGTGTCCGTGTCTGTGTCTGCGTGTGTTGGAGATTTTCGCAAGGTGTGCAGAAGAAAAAGTTTCAGCTTTGAAAAAGCTTTCGGTTGATTTTATCTGCTCAAAAAAGTTAACTTTCTTTCCACCCGTGAAATGATGCTTAGCTTCCCACTAAATACTACCGCTTTGAATTTTGTGTGTGTAGCTTTCTTTCTTAACAAGAAATCTTTCATCATCATCATTATCTTACAGTTGAAAGTACCGCACTCTTTTTCTCCCTCTTTCTCTTTCCCAACTTCTGATAAAGGGATCTGGGAAAGTTGTTCCTCTTTGTTCTTTTGCCCTCGTAAACATGTAATAACCCCCTCAAAGTTGTCAAAAGTTAACTGCTTTTGTTTTCTTTTCTCTGTCCAGTGTGTTTTTTCCTTTTCTTCTATTTCTCTCTCTCCCTCCCCCACAAATTCTGAGTGATCCAATCTTTTTCATGCTGTTGGATGATGGAGTCCTAGACTTTTTTCAGTTTTCTTTGGCACTTTTAACTGTTCTCTTTTTTTTTTTTTTTGTGTGGAATGATGTTCAGGGAATTGGGGTTATTAAAGCCATGGAGGGCGCATCAAGGCCTGCCCTAAGGTCAAGGCCTCAAGAGGACCAAGCTTTAAACTGCCCAAGGTGCACTTCCACACACACGAAGTTTTGTTACTACAACAATTACAGTCTCTCTCAGCCCAGATATTTCTGCAAGACCTGTAGGAGGTACTGGACTGAGGGTGGTTCTCTCAGAAATGTACCTGTGGGTGGTGGGTCAAGGAAGAACAAGAGACCATCATCATCTTCATCTTCACCTACAACATCATCGCCATCATCAAAGAACAAGATTATTCCCAATCTGACTCCACCACCTCCAACCATCCTGCACTCTGACTCTCAAAACCCTAATAATAAGCTCCATGAAGGCCAAGATGTGAGCCTGTCCAGCTACTTGCCGGCTCAGGCTTACGCTGCCATTAGTCACCACCTTCCAAACCCTAGCTCTTCTTCTTCCCCAATGGAGCTCCTAAAGAGCGGTGGGACTTGTCCTAGTGGTTTGACCCTGAGCAGTTTAATGGCGATTCCCGGGTCTGATTCAAGCGCCGGCATGTATTCATCACCAGCTGGGTTTCCTATGCAAGAACTCAAGCCAACCCTCCAATATTTCTCTCTGGCTGGCCTTGAAGCTGGGGAGTTCAAACAAGAGCCTTCGAGGACTGCTGAATTCGAGCAAATGAATAGGGGGCAGCATGGAAATTCATCAACTGGGTATTGGAGTGGATTGTTGGGTGGAGGATCATGGTGATGACATGGTCATATAACAGAAAGATAGCAGCTCTTTTCGCATGAAAAGCATTTGCAAGAGATCAGAATGAGTTTGATTTTTCTTTGATTTATTTTTCCTTCTTAAATATTTCCCTCTCAGTGGTGTGTGACTTGTTTCTAGGATGATGAAAGGCTAGATAACGGATAGGGGTAAAATGGTTGGTTTCTTCATTTTACTTAATTACTGTCATCCCCCTGAGTGAGTTTGGTTGCTTTGTTTTCCTTCATTTGATTGGTTTCTTGTATTCTTCCGTGCTTGTGGTTTTTTGTTCACCTTGTCTTAGCTACTTGATCCATGGGGATACGCCTGAGAGGTCTCTAAATGGAGAAATTAGTACATTCCGGAGAAATCCGAAAGAATGTATATACATCACATAAAAGTTTTGGCTATGGTCTAGTATCAGCACCTTCTTCCCTCATTGCAAGAGGAGAGATCACAGAGCTAGCTTAGTATTTGCATTGGTATTTGCGGAGATGGCTTGATTAATACTAGTGCATGAGAAAATTATTTTAACTTGGGAAGGCACGAATGTTTGTGGTCATTCTTCTTTTTCCTTTTTATTGGTAAAGTGGTGTTGGAATGATGGCTGTCAATCCTTTAGCTTTACAGCAATTATATATAATATAACTCTGTGTGCGTGCTCCGCTCTTTCTTCCCCTTCGATCTGAAGTGTCTGGTCTGGTCTTATCAGCGCAACATCATCTTGGCAAAGATTCTTGCAGCCCAGAAAAGCTGATTGAATGGAGGGAGTAGAGAGAGAGAGAGGGGTTTCAAGAGAGATGACGTGAGAGCGAGAATAAGAAATGAGTGGGGAAGGACCAGAAGTGCGTGTAATGTGTACATGAGTATGACCCATCTTCCACTTTGCCTCCCTCGCCAACAAGTTGTGCGCAGCAGCTTCACATGGTATCCCACTTTCATCATTAGGGTTTCTCTCTCTCTATATATAAACTTAATATAATGACAGTGGGATAAGCGAAAAATAGTCTTGAAAATTTCTTGCATTTAAATTCATTCAGTTCTAAACATTTTAAATCTAGTCAGTCAAGTGCCAAAGTGAGCATATGTGTGGCGGTTGTCCACTCTGAAATTCCTATTGGTAGTGAGCCTATGACTTGACTTAACCAAAATCGAAAATGATTGGAAGTTAATCAATCGAAACAAAATATGAACTTAAAGGACTAACTTGATCGATTGAACGAAAGGTTCATGACTGTTATAGTATCTATAAATATTTATATATAGTTAGTGCTTAGTGGTGAAATATTGTCTGCAAATGCAGTGTGTTCATCATGTGAAAAATCTTTCTTGACTATATGTGATAGAGGTGAGAGCACAGCTGCCGTACATGGCTAACTAAGTAGCTTATAAAGTAGATACTATTAACATAAGGTAGGTTTCAAAGATTCGAAATCTATAGATGCATTTTGTTCTAAGTTACATTCAAGTCATACCCCTTTTTTTAAATTAACACATCAATACAGGCTTAATTCCCTAAAAAACCTCAAACTTTAGGTTCAGTTCCGATTTTATCCCGAACATTTTTTTGTCTAGAAAAATCCTCAAAAGTTTGGTCCAGTCTCGATTCTGCCCCGAACTTTTTCTTATTTAAAAAACTCCTAACTATATGAGTCCAGCCCTAAATTTGCCTCAAACTTTTTTTTATCTAAAAAAATTATCAATTTTAACTTTAGTCTCAAATCTGCCTCGAACTTTTTTTTTGTCCAAAAAAAAATAACCAACTTTCAATCTAGTCTCAAAAATACCTCCGTCAACTTTTGTCAAAAAATTGCCATTAGTTGTTTGATGTGGTATTTTCATGTCAGTAACAAATCAACATCGGTAAAGGTGATGTGGAAAATTATTTTCAAAAGGATTAATACCACGAAAAACCCTAAACTGGTACACTTGTGACACATTTACCCCAAACTATTTTTTTGACCATAAAAAACCCTCCAAATTGGTACACATGGGACAATTTTACCCTGAACTATTTTTTTAACCATCAAAAACCCTAAACTGGTACAGCTGTGACAATTTTACACTAAACTTACCACAAAAAATTTCAAACTGGTACAATGTGACAATTTTACCCTGAATTAAAATTTTAATATTTTTTATTTTTATTTTTTTCGAATTTTTATTTATTTATTATTTATTTATTTTTAATCTTCAACCTCTAGCCCGCCCCGGCTTCGTTCGGACCGGCGGAGGCAAAAGCCGGCAAGGGTCGCCCTCGCCGGATTGGGAGGGTCCCTTGGGATCGGGCGAGGGCGACCCTTGCCTGCGTCGAGTGAGGCGGCCCTCGCCAAATCCGGCGAGGGCGACCCTCGCCTGCGTTGAGTGAGGGCTGCCCGACGCCGGCGAGGGCCGCCCACGCCGGCTTCCGCCTTTGGCCGGTCACCGAACCAACAACCGGCCAAAGGTTAAAGGTGAAGAAAAAAAAAAAAGAAAAGAAGAGAAAAGAAAAAAGAAAAAATTCAAAAATATATATATTAAAAATTAGTTCGGGGTAAAATTATCACATGGGTACCAGTTTGGAGTTTTTTGTGGTATGTTCGGGGTAAAATTGTCACAGGTGTATCAGTTCCGAGTTTTTTATGTTCAAAAAAATAATTTAGAGTAAATGTGTCACAAGTATATCAGTTTAGGGTTTTTCGTGGTATTAACCCTTTTCAAAACGAAACCATTCTTTGATAAGAAAATTAGGAAAATTAGGGATGACTAATGACGATTTTCAGACAAAGGGCTAGCGAGGTGTATTCAGACTAGAATTAAAGTTCAGAGTAGATTTAAGAATGAACTTAAAGTTGAGATTTTTTTTTATAAAAAAAAATTCGGGACAGAATTAAAATTAAATCTAAAATTGAGAGTATTTTAGGGAACTCCGACCTAAATACATAATGAGCTTATCGAATCATGACTCTATGCCAAGGGGCTATCATTCCCTAACTTCACTAGGATTCCTTCCTCCTCTCCCTTCTTCTCCATGCAAACGAGGAATGAATTTTGCCCCCTAGGCTTTGGTCCTAAAGACGGCCCACCGACAAAGCCCTCGTTCACCGCGAAAGAAGGAAAGAAAGACAACCTGTAACATCCCCGTCACTTCTCTCCTTCTCCCCTCCATCAATGAAAACCAGGCACGAATTCCGCAACTTGGTATGCAGCCGTAAAAGCTGCAATTATTATTCTAACGTCTGTTCTTTGACGAAGTGGTGAAAGGTCGCGAGCAAAGGCCATGATGATGATGACGGGGGAGTGCGGGCTTTTGCCAAACTGGGGCCATCCCATTCCTCTCTCTCCCTCTCTCTCGCCCCCACGGTCTTTTCCTTCGTGTCCCCTCCATTTCTGTGAAAGCTGAAACAGGCCATGCACGGGTCTGAGTTCTGATGTCGTCGCCATCTTTTGCTATTATTGTGCTGCGCCTCGAAAACCCTATTGTGTGGGTGCTAATTGCTGATTAGGTTACAACATGTGTTAGCATTTAGTTTCTCTCTCTCTCTGTTTCTGTCATGGTTTTTTTGCATGTAGCTATAGGGTTTTGAGACTGGCTGATTGAGTCCAACCTAGTGACCATCATCCAGTCTACTGAAGGTTAACCCCTAGAGAGACTAGCTTCTTTAGCTTTCGGCTCATCTTGGTATTTATGGCTCCGTTATAATTGCAATTGCTGCGCCCTTGGCAATTTTAGCCCGGTAATGTAAACGATTGGTGTAATCTTGTCGAGCTGAATGAAATCTCTTTTAGATGGGGCGGTTTATGATGTCGCGCCGCGGTGCATGTCTTTGGGTTTTGTAAAACACGGACGCGATCATTTATCAGGGATCGCATCGTCCTTGGCAAGTTCTTCGATCAAGGTTTAGGGACATTTTGTAATGGCCTGCGATGAAATGACTATATTCAAAGGTATGATTTTACGATGGTTGTGTGATGGTTGATGACCAAATGAATGTGTTTTAAGAGCACTTACAAGCCACCGGCAAATCCATCTTAGGTTATATCACTGAGATGTAGACACAACCCAGCTGACATTTTCTCCTCAAAATCCCAAAAAGCCCAAAAGTTAGATCCGATTGTATTCGGTAGTTTGAGAAATCGAACTTGTCTTGTCCGCTCAAGTCAGACAGCAAGTCCGGTCTTCAATCACCGAGCTAACCCGTGGGGTTTTGCATGCACGCATGATGAACAGATCATAGAGCAACCTCAGACAATAACAGAGAAGATATCGAACTGCCTATGCTACGAAACGCACTGAATTAGGTTAGATGACTCAGATCTCCGTGTATGCATTTGGGCTCCGTTGTTGACCTCTGGATATGGACCGGTGGGTTCAAAGTTCTTCCTCGTCAATGCCTTATAA
Organism: Syzygium grande; assembly: GCA_024733475.1. Lineage (NCBI taxonomy): Eukaryota > Viridiplantae > Streptophyta > Magnoliopsida > Myrtales > Myrtaceae > Syzygium > Syzygium grande. Next base: position 12,079,537 of record JAMXDD010000004.1, on the reverse strand, counting down.
ATTTCAGTAGTTACAGGAAACGGGATACAGAGGTTCCACCCATACCATCACTTTTCACAATGTATAATCAGCCTTAAAAGTTAAAAATGTTGCTTCAGAAACACGTCTGTCAAAGATGGTCATTCCTTTAGGTTTAGAAGACCCACAAAGTTTACCCTTTACAGTGGCTACCGTTTTCCTAGCCAACCATCAGAAGAGCACGCGAAACAGATGCAACAAGGAAGCTAACTACATAGACCTTGTTCACATTCGCACGTGGCAATACCTTTAGTAAGCTATAACAACCCATTAGAGAATTGTAAATACAGAGACTACCAATTCAATGTAAAGGCTGTGCTTTTTCCAGGAAAAAAGGAAAAGGTTAACGTGGTGAAAGTGCATCCGCAACTCCAAGAAGTAACCAGGTGTTTGAAGCTCTAGCGAGCAAGATCTCCACCTCCAACCCGGACTCCATTTTAGAGCACACATAATAAGCTATTGTCACAGACTTGGTGAGATACGGGGAATACAGGGGTATCACCATATCAATGAAGTCAGATAGTTCAGCACAATTGACTCACAAATTCAACTTGAACAATCAACTACTTACCATTTTCCAGAAACCTAAGCTGAAAAATCAGCCAGTTATGTACATAACACTACCGAATGCCTTGAGGATAGCTGACACTGGAGAAGGAGCTTTCATAGAATAATAGTCAGGAAAGTGAAACGCAACAGGGAATTGTGAAATCACATAGACAAGTTTTTATAAGCCACCTAAGCATAATCTAGAGATGCTTCGTAGCCCAACTTCTCCCTTTTTTTTCGGTCAAACAACTTATCCCATTAAACTCATGTGTTTTAGCTCTTGGACCTCTGGAATAATGGAAATACACCTCGACTTGATCAACTCAGAAACATGAAAGTAACAATTTACTCCATCTCAAGAAAGGACAATGTGAAACTATTGAAAAGACCTTAGATCTCCACCAAGCAGCAAGTTCGACTCGGAAACATGAGAGTAACAATTTACTCCATCTCAGGAAAGGAAAATGTGAAACTATTGAAAATACCTTAGATCTCCACCAAGCAGCAAGTTCTTCTACGTCGCAAGCAACCCAGAAGCATTGCAGAAACCAAAAGGGAAAGAAAAGAACAAAGGAAACACTCCAAAGCAGCCACTTCGACTTAAAATCTTCTCGTGAGTCGTGAATGTTTAAACAAACCGGTCGGGGATCTTATGTTTCTATAATATTATGGCTTTCTTTCCCTAGCTGGGAACCGAAATTCAAGAGCTAGTTGTCAAGAACCTATAAATTCACAGCTACTAACTGAAGGGAGGCGAAAATCCAAGTAGAATCAGACATTTTCATATATACAAAAAGTGAAAGCGAAAGCAGGCACTTCGACTGAAAATCTTCTTGTGAGTCGTGAATGTTCAAACAAACCGGTCGGCGATCTTACGTTTGTATAATACCATGGCTTACTTTCCCAAACTGGGAACCTCGAAATTCAAGAGCTCAATGTCAAGAACCTATAAATTCACAGCTACTAACTTAAGGGAAGCAATTTCATATGTACAAAAAGCGAAAGCAATGTGCAACTTCCAAACACCACACATGGCAAGATTCCACGGTTCCTAGGACCAATTTTTAATCAGCGGAGAAATCTCTTTACACAGAGATCGTGTTATCTACACACTCACATGAGTATGAACATTTATGAAGATTAATGTTTTGACAAGCATAAACATCAGCCGGTGCGCTACCAATTTTCCTTAACAATCTTCACCTTCTCAAATATGAATTTTCCTTCCTTATACTTCTGTGAAGCCTCGTAGGCCCTCTCATACTTCCAACCCAACACCTCATGGCAATCGGCACAGGATATGTCGGCAACCGTATGAAGACCAGTGCGGAGACGACGATTTTCTTGGGCCCCCACGACAATGTTCATGGCATGAGAGAACAGAAAAGCCCGGCCATTTATTCCCTAAGAACAACAATCTCCAGACCCCTATTAAACTGATTCATATGCTTGAATTTTGATAACTGACAAGAACTTGGAAATAATACCGATAGCAAAAAACAAAGTAATGAGATCGAACACCATTTAGCCATCTAATGTGAGACAAAGGCAGATCCTCTCCTAACTGCAATGCCAAGGACAAATCTCACCTTCTATCTGACAGCTTTAAAAAGGCCTTAAGGCATAAAATTTAAGACACGACAAGACATTTTGCCGACTCTGTTCAATTAAAATTTTTTCCCATCAGCAATCTCTTTGCAATAGACTTCATACAGCCGACACGCAACGAGGGTCGCACCGATTACTCAAGCACTCCGCTCAAACGTGTTGAAAAACCCCAAACAACACTGAACTGAAACATCGCGAGTCCACAGAACAGTCAAGAACAACAAAACATTCTCTCGGAAAACCAAAAAAAAAAAACCCGCCTCACCTGGAAGTCCTTGGAGATAATATCATCGTGAAGACCGACATGGTTTCGACAATTGTAGCAGCTGTACACCCGAGGCCCCACGAATCCCTCCATTGATGGAAAAAAGAACTCGAACCTTCCTACTCAAAGCCAAGCAGGGTAAGCCAACTAAAGCAGTGAACAGACGCGAATCGGAAGACCAACAAACCCAGAAGCGGAAATCTATAGACGAACCCGAGACGGCAAAGAAACCGGAGATTCCTCTCACCCGCACAAAGGATTCGGCGGCGACCCAGGAGTCCAAAACCGGGGCTTTAGCGTGCAAAAGCTCGCGGCGGGACTGGACTTTCTCCGGGGTCGAGCAACGAGATTTCCACGGGGAACGAACGACCGGTCCGATAGGGACGGAGATGGGTTAAATTAAAAGAACCCCAGTGGAGCACTCAATCGAAAAATTCAACCCGTGTGACCAGCGACCGGGAAGCAGTAACTGGAAGCGAAAGAGAGAGAGAGAGAGAGGAGCAGAAAAGGCCAACGCGACCCGACGGGCGCGATGGCCCCCACCACCACCAGTAGGCAAAATTGGGATTAGTATATTGGGGAACGGATTAGGATCCGAGGTGTCGACCGTCCACCGGATCAAGCAACCGCTGACGGAAGACGAAAAGCGATCGGACGGGAATTTAAATAAGAGAGATCCTTTTTCGTCGACGCTTGTCCGTTTTCGTGGTCGTCGCGCGATCTCCGGAGCTCCGGGACAGCGCCGTCCATACGAGGCGAATCGGGCCGGTCCGGACCGGACCGATTAGCAACCGGGGGAGGGGGAAAGTGCGCGGAGCCGCGGGCCCCGCGCGCCGCTCGGGTGGGTCCCGGTCCGCCAATGGTTTTAAGTTAACGTCGTACCGCTTCCGAAAAAACCGCCGCCCCGGGAGACCGGTACATCGGGATCGTCGGGATTGGACTCGGGTCCCACGGGATTCGACGGCTGCGATGGAGCGAGAGGACCAGGCGTCGCGTGTTCAGATCATCGCGGCATCTAATTGGTACCTCTCGTGTTTTTTGGGTGAGGAGTCGGTGACACGATGTTCAACGAAGAAAAAGTTGGGCAGAAATGTCCCAACTTAGACCGCCAGTCTTGCAAATCACTCTCACCCACTTTCCCAAATTCTTCCTCGCCCGTGATCCCGAGCTTAGGACATATTCGTGTCGAAAAGATTAAAAAAACTTTACGACAAAGCGCAATACTTCTCGGGAATACGAAAATTCATTTCTCTAACTTTAAGGATACGTATTTTCCGTAACTGGAAATAGCTTTCCGCCGGCTAATTATTTCCTGGCAAGCCCGATGCACGAAAGTCCGGAAAGCCAATTTGCGGAAAACTCTTCCACTCAAACGCACCGTTAAGTAAAAGGGCCAAGTGAACGGATACCGTATTTAACTATTCCAGTCCGTACGCGCCAAATTAAGCCATCGTTTTTCGGATCCTGGTGAATCATGTCGCGACACAAACTAACCTCGGCCGATTCTTTTATATACGTGAAAGGTTTGGTACTAAACAGGCACAATTGAAATGTTTTGGACTAAATTGACAAATTATCAAAAAGTTTAGGATAAATTGTTTTAGGACTGAATTGGCCGTCGTATAATAGGTTTTGGGCTTTTTAGATAATTTTTCCAATGTTAAAGCATCATGCTTACTTATCAGCATGGCGTATAGACTCTTTATATACATGCGGTTTCCTTCAACTTGTAAACTTAAACTTTTGGGTTGAACTTTCTAACATTTTATCAGAGCCCAAGTTTATTTCATATATACACTGGTTCGTCAAGTTTCGCGTCTTAATCCCTCCACCTATAGATTAAGTTGTTTTGCTGGATTTTTCAATTAATATAAACTTGACAAATTTGAAATATATTATGATTTGAAGATTCCTGATCGTACGAAACAATATTGATTTTGAGTGCCAAATTTGATATGCACTTACTAGCATTTACCATTCTTTTCTTTATTTCGTCACCCACATTGCTGGGATCAAACGCTAGTTTACATTATAAATATAATTAGTACGATAAAGATCAAGCAGCTTTGGGATCAGCATGTACTCACTTGATAAAGTAAAACAGTTCAAAAGACGAAAATGCCATCCGCGTAATCATATCTTTGCTTTAGCTGGTCGTCAATTTTTGGTCTTTCCACATTGTCTTTTCTTGGTTATTTAAATAAATCCCGTACTAAATTACCAGTGCATTTGTTTCGCGGGATAATCAAAATTTGGAAAGCATTTTTCGAAAAATAATTATTAATATCGCTTGTGAAATTAGTCAATGGTTTTGAACCAAAAAAAAAATTATAAGTTCATTTTTGTAGATACAAGCGATTATTTTTTATAAAATATTTTTCAAATTTTGAGTTTTCTGTTAAACGAAAGAAACCTATATAAAAATTTGAAGTTCGCGTACAAAACTATTCATGAGATAATGTATCCAAAAAGTATCACAATAACCTATTATGCTTATTTCTTCTTCTATTTTTGGTTGGCCCAATTCATTTTGTATCATTGGTATGATCGTCAGCCCTTGCTCCTAAATATTTATTTATACCCAACAAAAAGAAAAACAGGGGAAAGAAACCCTGAGTTCTCTAATCCTAGCGAGATTATAATAAATTATATATGAATATGAACATTCAAACGTTGTTTTAGTTATAATAATAATGTAAATTCAAACGTTGTTTTTAATTATACGTGAACACGAACATCATCCGACGTCGTTTCCACGGCAAGAGAGACGTCCAGCGCCTCGAGATTTCTTTACAGAGGGAGGCGGAGACACGGATTTATTCTTACACGGTACGAGAAGCGAAGACGGGAATGGCGAGAGAGACAAGTCATGGACGGACCGGCATCGGCATCGGCATCAGTACTCCTTCAGGATCTTCGACAGGTCGATGATGAAGCGGCCTTCCTTGTACTTCTGCTTCGGATCGTAGGCTCGCACGTACTTCCACCCCATAATCTCGTGGCAGTTGCTGCAGTAGATGTCCGCGACCGAGAAGGCCCCCGTCAACAGCTCCCGGTCCTGCGCCCTCGCGATGGCCACGTTCGTTGCGTTCGTGAACATGTAGGCCGGCCCCGATTTCACCTGTCGTGGGGAGTGATCGGAGATCGTTTTTCAGATCCTTAAAGAAAAGCACGGTCGATTGACAGGAGGAAACAAAAAGCAGGAGGGATTTCTGGGGAGGTTCTCTTTCGTTTTCCCCTTACTCGGAATTTCCTGGAGAGGATGTCGTCGGCGAGGGCGACGGGGTTGCGGCAGTTCCTGCAGCTGAAGAAGGGACGACCGACGAATTCCGCCATCGAAAGGAGAGCGATGAGATTCCGAAGAAGAAGAAGAAGAAGAAGAAGAGAGTGCTCGAGTGCTATCTGAATGTCGAGTTGCACAAGGGTGAAGGAGCAGGTATTTGAAGATGCGGACAGTTGACTAGCTGACCCTTGGAGAGAAAGTTGTTGGTTGCTCCCGAGAGTACCGTGCATGAAATGAGCCCGTACATGTAGATTTGCCACGTGTCCCGACATGGTCAAAACTTGGTTAGGGGACCAACGGATAATGGACCTCAGAAATTGTGGCGAAAAAAGTGCAAAAATATTTTTCGAAAAAACATAGCTTGTATTATAATATTTTTCAAATTATTTATTTTTCATCAAATAAACGGAACCTTAAACGAAGTTATTGACTAAGAAGTTACTGATGAAGCGGGTCTCGACAGCGATGTCAAGTGGCTTTGAAAGTTCATGAAGGCTGGATGGCAATCGAAACCATTGTCGGGATGGACATCGATAGCTCGATGCCCGTCAAGTCGAGGGTGGCCTCTTCTCACGAGAAAGCCACCGGCTCGCTCGAGGAATCGCAGCTCGAGAGCGCGCGACCCAAATCCAAGCTCGGGTCGTCTAAGACCGGGCCAAGAAAGTCGGGACCGAGACCATCGCTTCAATGACCCCCCCCACAGCCGAGAGCGTCGGTCCTGTCCAAAGCTCCCTGACCTGTCGCGAGTGGTCGGAGAGTCCATGCTCGCGGGCATCTCTTCATCGGCCGAGAAACCCGTCGGTGCGTGCACTGCGTCCTGGATCGGAGCTTCAAGACAGGGGCGCGAAGCGCGGCGAGCGGCGATCAAGTGTGGCTTCCTGCGAAATCAGCGGGCTTGCTTGGTCAGGCCGAGGGAATAAGAAGAAGATGAGAGGGAGATGTTCTGAAACTTTTGGAAGCGGGAGTTCGTCGGCTCGTCGGCGCTTCACATGCTTTCCGGCATACATTCGAAACGGCCGTTGGCTCCCCCAACAAGTCGTGACAACGTCAGCGCACATGGCATAATTTCACTGGTTGGGCTCATTTCACGCGTCGTACTCCGGAAGCGAGCAATTGTGTTTCTCTGATTCGTGGGAATCTCAGCTTCAAAGATTCTTCTCCCGCTGCCGCCACGTGTCTAGCGCCAATTGGCCCTCCAAAAAAAATTTCAGTATTTATATTATATAGAGTTAATACCAAGAGAAATATGAAACTGATAAAGTTACGATAAATTTTCTTCAAATTAATTTTTTGATCACAAAAAATCTAAAATCGTGTACTTGTAATAAATTTACTCTTTATTATTTTCCGTTAAATTAGATTAATTTCACGAAAAATACACATTCCTACATGTATAACAAACGAAGAGTAAACCCCAAACTGGTACATGCATTGTTATTCAACTAAGCAATATGATGGTAAATTTTAACAGAAATTAATAAAGGATAAATTTGTCACATGTAAAGCAGTTTGGGGTTTTCAATAGTTTTACCGTTATTATATAATGCATGAAATATGATTATAAAGAATTAATACATCAGTGGTTGGGCCTGATGATAGCTGAGCCAAGTCAGAGGTTCGATCTTCGTCCTTGGCTCCGAGCTTTTTCTCTTTTTTTTGTGCATTTCTTTCACAAATTCTTTTCCTTTCGTTAATCGTTTGTTTTGCCCCAAAATAAAATAGAAAGCCCATTCTTCGTAAAAGTTCTATTTTTCTTTTCTCTCCTGATCTTTTTTTTTTTTGTTTTCTTTCCAATCTGATTGAAGATATTCGTAATTTTTTTTGTGTGTGTACTCTTTTTTTCGTATTTCGTAATCAACCCACTCACGCAATCGAGTTCGTAACTCTTTTTCCTTTCACTTTTAAGTGTATAGTAGTAATAGTCCTTGAAAAAAAACACACGAAATCTCCATCCATAAGTAAATCGTTTCATAATTCTCATATCAACTTAGTACTAATCGCTTTAAAAATAGAATCAAGACAGAGGTGCTTTGATACCATAATCAAACGCTATTCTACGTATAGATTTTTAACTTCAACTAATCCATGCATTTTTAAGACATGGTGTGCCGGGAAATTACCACGCTTACCATAATATCCATTGGTTACTTTTATTTTTCCAAACCACACACATAAAATAAGAGACGTGTCTTAATTTTTTCAGTTCTACAGGTAAAAAAATTCGACAGGCATTCTCGATTAGGAAAATAATGATATTGATATAAAATTTTTCATTTTGATGAGTGTATTTAAAAAGTAAAATAGAACCTTTTCTGTCGCATTGGGCGGGCTTTCTCCTAATTTAATTAAAAGCGATCGGTTGGAAACGAGATAAGGGCCGGTTTAGATAGGCTGAATAGCCCTCTTAAACGGTTGTATTTTAATATTCCGTCTGAATGAAAACAATATTATTAAAAGTTTGAAAAAAGAAGAAAAAATCTGGTGACCACCAAATTCTACGTTGAGATTTATATATATCTATATATAAAAAGATTAGGATTTGTCGTGTAAAGAAAATAAACTTTTTTAGTTTAAAGAAATATAAAAAAAATTATAAAAATTAACTCTCTACTTCCCAAAAAGGTCTCGTCCAAACACGCCCCGACCGAGGACTTCAATTTACTGGAAACTTAATAAATTTGCAGCACGAATAAAAAGAAAAGAGAAACATAGAATCTATAAAGGTTTATTAGTTCGCGTAGGTTAACGTGGATTCGTATAAGGATTAGCACAAGAAAATAGCGAAGCCGATTTAGCAGGACAATGAATTTTTGATATGGGTCGCAATTAATGGCAAAGCCAATGAAGCAAAGACAGTTGAAACTCTCTTTTTCCGTTTATGGTAATTAAATTAAGTAAAAAATATATATATGAGAAATAATTTTGGGCAATACTTAAAATTCTGTAAATAAGAATTTATATATGGGCTGCGAGAAATGGCGAAGCCGATTTAAATACGGTGCAAGATGTTCTTTTTGCCATATATGGTAATTAAGTTATGCAAAGGGATTTTCAGCCTAATTAGTAATTAGAGCTAAAGTAGAATCCCTAATAATTGCAGAGGATACGACAACCCTGATGCAATGTTTTCGAAGTTGGACCAAGCTCGGGGCAAGCACATGGAATGCACCCAAATTACAAATATCCATATATTTGTTTGTCAAATGGTTAACACCCAAAAAAAAAAAATTGTGCACATTCTTGCAATAATGCATGTCATACACACATATATATGTATGTATACCTCACCAATGTCACGAGCGATCTAATGTGGCATCATTTAATTTAGTCCATGCATTTTGATGAAATTAGCAGAACAACTCGTACCATCCCGCTATCTCTCGAAACATCCGGCACGGCAAATCGATTTGGAGAAACTAGTAAAATTGGAGGAAGCGTGAAATTAAATCGCGGCGGTGATAAGATGACCATAGAGAGAGCAAAGGATTCGATTCATGCACGCTTTGCCATTACGGGTAGGTACCTTGTAACGATATCCAAATGGTAAACCCGGTTACCGCCGGTCCTTCACCGCGCATTTTTATTTAAAAAAAAAAGAGACAATTCGAATTTAGCAAAAAATAAATAAATTAAAAAACCATAGTGGAACCTTGTACTCTCGGACAATATATACATACATACATATAAAATATATACAATATAAAATACAAAAAAAAAAACAAAGAAAGCCTGCGGGAGCAACGGAAGCAACGGAAAGACGGGAAAAAATTAAATAACAATTTTAAAAAAAGAGGAGGAGCAAAAAGGCTCCCGATACCTGTTTCTCAAACTAACGAAAAAAACAAAATCTGCGCGCATTTAACTTCGCTCCTCCACTTCACACACGCACACACACACACACTCTCCCGTTGTCTCCCTCTCTCTCTTATTGAGAGTCCAAAGTCCTCCTTTCCTTCTCATTTCTCCCTCCCTCCCTCCCTCTCTACCACCACCTCCTCTTCCCTCCTCCCTCCTCCCTCCTCCCTCCCTCCTCCCTTGCGCCGCCCTCCTCCGCCGCGGCGTCATGGCCGATCCTTACTGGGGGCCGGGGGGGCAGCAGCAGCTCAGCGACCCTCGGCAGGCGCCATCCTTCTTCTTCCCGCCTCCCCCGCCTCCCCCCGCGAAGCGTCCCCGGGCCGAATTCGGTAAGGCGCTCTCGATTCTCTCCCGATCGCCTCTCCGCCCCGCTCGATTCGGCGCCCTCCCGGCGCGGGGTTCTAGGGTTTTGCTTGCTCGGGCCCCCTCATTCGCTTTCGCCTCCCTTCCTGTCCGTCGCCGATAGATTAAAACGAGCGGAGGACGGGGGACGGCAGATGGTTGGCCTTTTCTTCTTTTCTTCTTTTCTCTTGAGCGGGAGCTCTGTTTCCTCGTTTCTGGCTCGCTTGACGTGTGATGTGTCGTGAAAAGGGAAAAGATGAAGACGGTCGGAGCTCAATGCAGCTCGGCTGGCTGCTTTGCCGCGAGCCGTTGAGCTCGTCCTTCGCTAACCTCGGTTTTGAAAGATTTTCCAGATAACATGTTCGCGCTTCTTCTCCCGAATTCTCTGGAACCCAATGAGTTCTTTAGGCGATCAAATGGTCTAGTTCTGTTGTCGGAGTTCATTTGCAGTGGATTGTGCGGATACCTCTCTGTTATTGCAATTTTAAAATGTTCGAAAGGCGTAAACCGATTTTTCTCGATGCAAGTTTCGTAATTTAGGTTGTCTGTTGACTGACCGACTTATGATTGAAGGTGGCAGCTCGAATGATTGAAATCTGGAGGCCCTCGAATGGTGATTTAGGTTTGCGGTAGCTATTGCCGTTGGTTGCGTGCGGTCGGTTGATGCTACGTGTAGATTTAACAGGGAGGGGATTATAAGTTTCAATGGTTTCGATAGAGCTGGTGTTGGGTCCGCTGATATCATCGGACGCGTCTTTGCTTGTCACGCTGGCTAGATCATCTTGACCGTTGGTTCTGCAATATGAGGACTAGGATTTCCATTTGTGTTTCAGCGTATGCGCCAGTTCTATTTAATTGTGGTATGGAAAAATTAATAGTCAGTACTCAATGCACTAGTCGTTGGAAATCTCAGGTGGACGGAAAACACGGATAAAGTCAATTAGCTTTAGATGAACCTTCCCCGTGTATAGAAAAACACGTATCCGTTAGGCTTATTATAGATTTGATGAAGAATTTGGCATGTTTGAAACCTGCATTAATTCCATAATTTTAAGGCTAGCTAATTTAGCAGCAGGTTGTTTGCTGGTAGATCATCTTGACAGTCACTTCCATGATTTTACAAGGATTCCATAAGTGGATTCAGTGCACGTGTTAACCTTACTTAGTCTTCAAGTAAGGTTGTCCCTGATGTATCGACAGTCGGCTGTTGCTTCCTCTGATCTAGTTAAGTTGCTTGGATAAAAAATGTGGATAAAGACTATAGCTTTTAGATTAATAATCCCTCCAATGGGCACGTGCACATGGGGGGGCCGGAGACTCGAGCAAGATATATGCATTCTGGAACACTTGCATGACTTCCGTGGTTCTTGGCTTATTCTCGTAAGTCAACTGATAAACTGGTGTTTCTGTTACTCCAGGACATGCATTGTTCTGTCTTAGCAGCTAAATCATCTTGAGAGATAATTGGGTGTCTTTGAACGAGTATTTGTACCTTGGTACTGGGGCACATGCCAAGGTTGCACATTTTCGGTTTTTGGGATTTGCCTCCTCAGTCATGGGAATTTTGTGGTGGATAAAAGAACATTGCTAGTGGTCAAACAATTATGTATCATTCCACCATCTACCTGAAGGTCACGTGGACTAGGGGGTGGCAATGGATTTGAGCCATGTAGTTGCATTAATACTCTTTCACATTGGAGCACAGGGCACGGCAGTCTTTGCCAGTAATCTCAAGCTATATCTGGTTTCAACGGGCTTTTTATCAATATAACAAGTCATTGGCATTGCTTTCTGTAGTTTAGATGCATTGCTCTTAAATACATTGCTTTTACACATTCAAAAGGGGTTTCTTTGCTAATTAGCACAAATAAAAAACTGAACAGCGAGAGAGAAAGCGCATTCTGGCTTGAATTGATCGTTATGCATCTTCACTCCTATCTGTGGGATTATGATTTCAGTATCTAATGGCTTGAATTGATGGTGATGCATCTTCGAGTCACTCTCACGGTAGCAACAGATTAAGGCTTGGTCTTTGCCGTTTAATGTATTTATGTTGCCATTCACGTATGAAGATCAGATAAGTAAATTTCTATATCTGTCATGAGTTTCCACCAAAGGCCACTGGATGTTCAATCTAAAATATTCTAGTCGCGGCTGATTTCAAAATGTAAAAATATCAAACTTGTAAAGTTTTAGTCCAATTAAGAGTATGTGCAGCGCTTTTACTAATTTCCAGAAGATAATGATGAGGGATTCTAGTTTACTTAATGCCTGGTCTGCACTATCCGAGTGCCTCTTCTACCAGTCTGTTTCTCGTTTATTTCTGGCAGTGTGGATTGTTGCTCGTCCTGACATTTTTTCTTTTCAAATCTGTGCATGTTCCTGCAGGTGCTGGCCATGATTTCCAGGGTTATCTTCCCATAGATGATAATAGAGGAGCCCTCCCTGGAATCCCAGATACCGAATCCCTTGAGCTTCCTATGATCTTTATCTGCATACTACTGTATGTCATACACTTCGTTGCATAAAGATTTTGTTCAATCCAAGCCTCGGTTCATATCTAATATATTGAAATGTTCTTCCAGCAAATGTCGCCATTTAGTGGGGCACAGCCAGCTGGATTGGTAGGTGCAGGGACATCTGTTCACTCCTTTGATGATTTACCTATGGCGGGAGTTGCAGGATTGGGCCCAATGACACCTATGGGAGAAGGTACCTTGCCCTTTGAAGGTTGGAAGGCTGAGGTTCCCCTTCCACCTGATGCTTCGAATACACTTTTTGTGGAGGGCTTGCCTCCAAAATGCACCCGGCGGGAAGTTTCTCGTATCCTTTCCCACTCGCTACCTTTTGTTTTGGTTTGGTTCCTTCACAGGTTGTACTCCTTTACTAGAGTTTAGATATCTTTCGGCCTTTTGTTGGCTACAAAGAAGTGAGACTTGTGAACAAGGAATCGCGACAGGTAAACCAAATCATGTGCTGATGTATTGGACATGCATCATTCAATAAATGAAGACTGATTACATGGATGTTTGCAGACTGGGAAAAATCCTGTGGTGCTCTGTTTTGTTGATTTTGTGAGTCCAGCCCAAGCAGCCACTGCCAAGGATGCCTTACAAGGTATGTTCACCTTAAAACAGCAATTTCAACTTATGGTTTTATATTCATGGTATAATTTCTGGCTTATATCTGTCATCCTTGAGTAAACAGAGTTGGCAATCTCTGATACCCATTAGTTTCTTCTTTCTTTTTCTTCTGCTTTTGGGTTTCCCCCTAGTAATTTGTGTTTCCCTCTGTTCTGTCCTTTAGAGAGCAGCAAACGGTTGCTGTCCATCTTGTAATTTTGTGTGCATTTCCGATGTCGCAATTTTAAATGCATCAATCAATCATACTAACCACTGAGATTCTTGTGATGGTATTTTCCTCTAGCAGTCATTTTATGAGAGTAACAACAAATCAAAGCAGCGTTGTTTTTTTTTTTCTGGGGGGGTAAGAGGAGCAGCTGTTTTCAGTTATTGCAAATCTTCCATTTCTGCCTTATGATCAGGTTGCATTTGAGGCCTGATCAGAGAGATTTTGTTTTGAAATCCAGGATCCATTACCTACAATAGAGAGTCTTCTTTTATCTTCTAGGACCAAAGCAGCTCTTATGCAATGTAGGCTGTCTTGAAGTCAGAATAGAAAAATCTTGAGATAAGAATAGAATTTTCCCGATGCGTCTCTTATCTTCCATGGCTGATGGCCATAATTCCCGAAACACAAGCTCAGTTGGAGCATAAAATAGTCACGCTCGCTTTTGCAGGTTATCTCTTTGATGAGCAGGACCGTGACTCAGTCAGACTGAGGCTGCAATTTGCTCGCTACCCTGGTGCAAAGTCAGGTGGGGGGTATCGTGGCAAGCGCTAATTTACATTGTCTTGCGGGTGATCATCCTCGTTTTCCAACCAGTTAACGTATTATATTTCAGGTCCCTTAGATGCTATTTTGCAAAACATCATATTGGGACAATGAAATTGAGCTAAAGTCTGGAAACATTATTGCTATGTAGGAATCACATGTATTTGGGAGGGTACATACTTTATAACCGATGGTAAAGAGCCTTGCCGTTTCGAGAGTTATACAAATTTCCAAAATGGCGGTTTGATAGGACCAACATGAACTGAAGTTTTTGTTAGGACTGGCATAAGCCGCATGTCCCATCATCCATATTTATAGCTACAGAACTGATACTCTTTTCTGTTAGAACTGCAGACTATGTTTATCTATGTATGTGACTTAATTGCTGTTGGCATTTTGTTATGTCCTGGAACTTATATATAGTTGAACATCTGAAGACTCTATTGCCTTCTCCGTTGTGTGTTGGGTGTTATTGTCATGGCATATGGATGTCAACAGTATCTCTGAATGCTCTATCAAAAGAGGCCAAATTCTTTTTGCTTTTTAGGGGTTTTGCATGGAAATTACGGAGTAGAAAAGAAGATTTCTTTGCTTGATCTTTCCAGGTCACCATAAGCAATAGCTCATTGGGCATTTTTGGTACTTGGTCTAAAATGCTAGAGAATTTAACTGCCCACTTCCCTCACTCGATTGTTGAAAATGATGCTCCTATTCTCCTTTTACTGTTGTCAGGAAACTCATCACCTGGTATGATTAGTGCTATGGAGGAATTAGGATATCCATTAACACCTCGATATTTCATTGCTTAGCAAAAAGGGGAAGAAATAAAGTCATCGCCCGGTCAGTTCCTCACCGTGCCTAGATAGTTGACACCACCAAGCCAACTTCTAGTCATCCAGTTCTTATATTTGCCAAAGTTCTGCATTTGATGACCTTGAATTAAGAATTGCTTTGTGGATTAAATATGTAGCTTACTTCAAAGCCATAAAATCTGTGAGTTGCTATCCGATTATCTGCTCTCTGTCTAACGATGAAATGTAAGCAGTCTTCAAGGAGGTTGTGAGTGCAATCTCATTTCTCTAAGTTTGTCATTCTCTAGCTATCTAGCTAGGTAGAACCTTGCAAGTTCTGTCAAGCAATTTATGGGTATTCGGTTTGATTGTTTGAGCCTGCTTACCAGGTGCAGTCCTGTAATTCGCTTCCAGTTCTTTGTGGAAGTTCGTCGCAGTTCCTTTTTATAAGGAATGATCTTAAACTATTCCTTTTGGGAGCTCCTCTTCTTTCAATACCCCACTCTCTTATTGCCTGCAGCTAGACAAGAATAAAATATAAGATTGCAGAACTTCGCCCGTGCCTTTCCTGTTTGCCGACTGTTCTTTTCTCGACCTCATAGAGTTTTGATCTTGTTGTGGATGTGTGCACTAATGCATTGATGATTGTCATCGTGATGGTTATCTGCTTGTGGGATAGAAAGAAAGCACTATTGTCACAGAACTGATATCATGCTTCTGTTTTGCGCTTTGCTGGATGAGACTCCGAACGCTGTTGCTTCCTATTGCTATACTTTCACTAGAAGCATTGTAGTCGTTTTGTATCGAGCGCAATTCTGAGAATAACGATGAAGGCAGCAAAGTTTATGATGATTTTTAAAACTACTGTTGCTCCATTCTGCATTTTTCTATTTTCCAGTTGTTCCTGATTCCTCTTTGGGGGTGGGTGGGTGGGCTGTCTTTGTGAGCCTAAACGTTGGAATCTTGTTTTGGGCACTGAACTCGAGATCCTGTCATGGACCCCCCCGGGCATTATTGATGGGGACAAAAATTAGTACTTTTATCGCCCCACTTGAGTAATGGATCATCCTATAGATTCTTAGCCCGTCTTAGATACGGCCATGTTCGGCTTGGGGTTCCTTCACCATCAAAAAGATTATTACTTTGTTTATTACAGAAAGGAGAAAGAATACATAAAAAATATCGAATTCCTACGTTGGGAGTGGAGACCAGTTTCTTGTGGGTGGAACCAAGCTGTTGACGCTCTTTTGGTTTTTATTTTTGCGAATTTTTTTCTTATATCTCCTCCTTTTTGAATGGTTTGCGTTGGGGGTCAATTTCAAGATGTGGGTGACTTTTCCTTATCCTCATCAGATCGGGAAAAAGGCCAAACTTTCGAAACTTTGACTTGCTTGGATTTGAATTGAATGCTAATCTTGCTGTTCCCAACCATCTGTCGAGTGATTTTGGTGGGCCGGAGCTTCCTCGTGCTTTTGTCTCGTACCAAACAATGGTACAGTTCCAGGTCAATATCCTTCTTTGATGAAATCAGTTGAAATCTCGTTCCCAGTGTTTTCTTATACTAACAAGGTAGGTCTCATTCAGGACACTGATAGCGATGTTTAACAGAGTCGTTTACCCATTAAACTCGGGAAGAGAGAGAGAGAGAGTTTATGTATATTTTACAATGCAAACAATGTGTACGTCAAGGCGGTGGGTATGGGCACTCTGACCTTATTGAAAATGCAGTTCCGAGTGACAGGTGGGCGATGGAGGGTGCTAGCGAGAGGGGCAGTTTTCTTGTATCTGTCTGCAATGAAACGTCCTCCCACGCCCGGCACTCTACCTGCAAAGCTTTTCACACCGCGATATTCTTGCGCAAAATTCGGTTGCCAAAAGTCTTAGTCCAACCGTACATCTGAATCTGCGGAATCCTCAACAAATTTGAACTTTTCCGTTCCGTCCTCTTTCATCTGATGGGATTACGTTTTGCTTTCGCGTTCTTTGTACCCCTTATCTGCTGCTCCTACTCTGTTTCTGTTTGCCCTGCCTCTTGACATGCATTCCGCAGACTGATACTCTCTGTGCACGTCTCTGTGTTTCTCCACTGAGATAGGCTTCTCTCGGGGCACCCGGTGAAACATCCCTGTGAAAGCGACTCCCGTCTTTTCACCATTGCCATGGCTGAGACATTTCAGGTTCAGGGCAAGGAAGAGGAGCTCGACGAGGAATGCCCCGTCAAACAGGTGGAGCTGACGGTGCCCAAAACCGACGACCCCACTCAGCCCGTGCTCACGTTCAGAATGTGGGTTCTAGGCGTCGGAGCCTGCGTCATACTCTCTTTCGTTAACCAGTTCTTCTGGTACAGGCAGAACCCCTTGTCCATTACGTCCATCTCCGCGCAAATAGCTGTGGTGCCCATCGGCCATCTGATGGCGAGGACGATAACGAAACGTGTCTTCTTCCAGGGGACGAAGTGGGAATTCAGTTTGAACCCTGGGCCTTTCAATATGAAGGAGCACGTCTTGATCACTATTTTTGCAAATTCTGGTGCAGGCACTGTGTATGCCACGCATATCTTGAGTTCCGTCAAGCTTTATTATAAGAGAAAGCTCACCATTCTTCCCGCCTTTTTGGTGATGATGACTACTCAGGTCTGGTACTAGTGATCTTGTGGAGATCTCTGACGACAAAGCTTTCTTTTCTGGGATTTTTTTTTCTCTTTACTTTGTTTATGGTAGCTGTGAATTGGTGATAGCAACAGAGTGATATATCATATAGTGCAATCTGAACTCAGTGTTGGGTTCTGGCGAGATAAATTCTATCCAAAATCTTCAATTTTTTTCATGACAAGAAGCCGTCTTGATCTACTTCATGACCATAACACATCATATTCTGGAATTTATCATAGGTTCTGGGCTTTGGTTGGGCTGGTCTGTTCCGGGAATATCTTGTTGAGCCAGGGGAAATGTGGTGGCCGTACAATCTGGTCCAAGTATCCTTATTCAGGTAGTTATATTCTGTGCGGCATCATATGGAGTGGTGTTCTTTCTGATTGTGTAATGGATTGTTATGAATCGCAGGGCTCTACATGAGAAGGAAAAAAGGCAGAAAGGGAGCTTCACCAGGGACCAATTCTTCGTCATTGCATTGATCACCAGCTTTGCTTACTATGTCCTTCCTGGTTATTTGTTTATGATGTTAACCTCATTTTCTTGGGTATGTTGGATCGCTCCTAATTCTGTTCTTGTTCAACAACTTGGCTCGGGCCAAAAGGGCCTTGGAATTGGTTCTGTCGGGTTTGATTGGGCTACCATTTCATCATACCTTGGGAGTCCATTAGCCAGTCCATGGTTTGCAACTGCGAATGTGGCAGTTGGTTTCTTCCTCGTAATGTATGTCATGACGCCGCTTTCATACTGGTTTGATGTGTACAACGCCAAGACCTTCCCGATATTTTCCCAGTCTCTCTTCTTGTCAAATGGTACAAAGTATGGCATTGCCACAATCGTGAATTCCGAGTTCCATCTTGATAGAGCTGCTTATGCCAGGAATGGTCCAATACATCTCAGCACTTTCTTTGCAATGACTTATGGCCTTGGTTTTGCTACACTTTCGGCTACTGTTGTCCATATTTTCCTCTTCAATGGAAGGTAAATACTATCAAGTATCGGTTTTTTTGCACAGTGCAAGTTGTCACACAGAAAGAGATGGGATTGAAACGTTTGATGGAATATTGACATTTTTTGGTATTTATTTGATTGTTTACGTCTTATGGTTTCTTCGTGCCTTGACATTAATTGAACAATATTATCAGCATGAAGATTCCACAATATCCAAGCCCTTCGTTGCTTTTTATAAAGTAAATTTCATGATGATTCTGTTCATTATATATTTTTAAACCGGGAAAACTTCATTTGTCAACTTGGTAATTTCGCTTGTTATCTCAAAAGTTTGTTTAGACTTAGTAACCTGTTGTAGTGAGATGGGACTATCACAATCCAATTGGATTAGTCACATGCTCTTAGAGATTTAGACACCCGATGTCATTAAAAGGAAAAGAAAAGAAAATCACCTTGGTGGCGATGAGTGCTTGCAGAGTGTTTTTTCCCATGATCTAATATTAATTTTACTTGCTCTGTCTCTTCTTCATGCAGTGACCTATGGAAGCAAAGTAAAAAAGCCTTTGGAGGGAGTAAAAAAATGGATGTACACACGAGGCTCATGAAGAGATACAAATCAGTACCCATGTGGTGGTTTCTTGCTATCCTGGTCATTAACATTGCCTGTATAATTTTTGCTTGTGAGCACTACAAGGAGACTCTTCAATTGCCATGGTGGGGCATATTACTGGCATGTGGCATTGCAATTTTTTTCACCCTGCCAATTGGTATAATTACTGCAACCACAAATCAGGTACGTGCACGGAACTTGAAACTCTTCAACCTCTTTTTATAGTTGTATATCATGAACTCGCACATGACCATCAAAGCGAACTATGTTTTACTCCAATTGTGAAGATTTCATCCTTGAACTTATGCTCCCCAACTTTTGTGCTCTCCTTGGTAACAGACACCCGGTTTGAACATCATCACCGAATATGTCATTGGTTATATGTACCCGGAGCGCCCTGTTGCAAACATGTGCTTCAAGGTCTACGGATATATAAGCATGACTCAAGCTCTGACTTTTTTGCAAGACTTCAAGCTGGGCCATTACATGAAGATTCCACCTAGGTCAATGTTCATGGCACAGGTGGGGTTCTTTCATCTCTTGATCAATTTTTTTAGGCTTGATTTCATTTTAAACCCTAAATGAGGATAGATCATTTTGGATAGGAATTTCTGCATGTTAGGTTCAAATATAACAACCAAACGAGGGGTTGGGGGGTTTGAATTGTTCGAAACTTAGCTAGATAGAGATTTTTTTCAGATTCTTTTCCGGCAAGTGCCAATTTTAAAACTTCTAAAAACTGCAAATTTTGAAGCTTCTGTAAACAGTCTTGTGCATGCAATAATGAAAGTGGTCAATGCAAGTGCAAGCAATAATGAGGGATAAGGATAGAGAATATCAAGACGAGATTTATAGTGGTGGTTCAGTTTTCCTTTTGCTTACTCCACTCTTCCAGCTCTGGCAGCCCAATTAGGCAATATTTACTAGTATCAACAAATATTACAGACTGCTTCCGCAAAAAACTTGTTTCTCCCGCAGTTTATCTTAGGCAAGACTAGTTCCTCTGGTAGTGCCCTACAGCAGAATCAATCATTTCTTTCTGTTGATGCCCCACAACAATACTAGAGCTCTCACAACCTCTCCATTATCCCACAGTGGATTTACAAATCCCTTTGTCAAACACTTTGACAAAAACACAATTCCCTGTGTTTGCGGAACAAAAAGGTTCTTCGAACGCTTTTAATGATACTCTTGTTTTCTCTCATATATACTCAAGTGTGTACAAATGTATAACGAGTGTTGAGAATATTTAGAAAGAAACTGTCGACTCTCAGACTAAGAATAACCTGTGGGCAACTACTCAATCAACAGTTTCATAGCTTCGCTTCTCGTATATATAGATCTCCAAATCTGAACGTTGAAGATTGAATCAATAGCCATTGCATCAAATTGAGTTTCCTTGAATAATGTAGTTGTTGGTCCACGAAATCGGCTATTGCAGATATTTTCCAATCAGTCCATCTGACTCATGTATGCAGTCTCCTATATACGTGTGTATTGTAATCATTGATTCGTCATCAATCCGATAAATCAAGGTATATCTTTGCCAAAATTGGGTATGCTGTAGCAAAAAACTGTCTATGAGGTGGGTCTTGAATAATTATATTTCCACGAGCTTGATTTATATATGGGAACTTTTATATGACTGATGCAATCTTCTGCATCAGTGATGTAGAACATATATCTTTTAATATGTCCACTTGTGTTTTCTTCCATTTCAATAATGATCACTTGAATGTAACATTTAAAACATGTATCTCCACTTGACATTTCCATAGGTGTAGGTCACTTGTGATAGCATAGACTAGTAAAGGATATTTAACCTGTTATACTTCTTTTATAACTCATTAAATACTATGTAAGGTTTTGTGATCATCAAAATAATCTAAGGGTCAGAATTAGTTTTCAATTGTCCAATACTTCAAAATATAGCATCAGACTGACCTATGTGCAAGATCTGGGATTTTTCTGGCTAACCCACTATTTCAGTGGAAAATTGAGCAGGTTAACCGTCAAGTCCTCAGAATGTTGATTTCTGTTTCAGGTCGTTGGAACAGTAATATCCGTAATTGTTTACCTGTTGACTGCTTGGTGGCTCATGGAGACTGTCCCAAACCTTTGTGACACATCCTTGCTGCCGCCTGACAGTCCATGGACTTGCCCACCTGATGGCGTGTTCTTCGATGCATCTGTCATTTGGGGTCTTGTCGGGCCCCGTAGAATTTTTGGGGACCTTGGCGAGTACGGAAATGTGAATTGGTTCTTCCTGGGTGGGGCTGTCGCGCCTTTGCTAGTCTGGCTTGCACACAAGGCATTCCCCAATCAAAACTGGATCCGCTTAATCCACATGCCCATCCTCTTAGGTTCAACAGCGATGATGCCGCCTGCTTCTGCCATTAATTTCACCTCTTGGATCGTGATCGGCTTCCTCTCTGGATTTGTCATTTTCCGGTATAGACCGGAATCGTGGAAGCGCTACAATTACGTGCTTTCTGGAGGTCTTGATGCGGGAACCGCATTCATGACGTTGCTGCTGTTTCTCGCTCTGCAGTCAAAGGACATCTCCGTTGACTGGTGGGGAAACAATCCAGAAGGATGTCCCTTGGCCACTTGTCCAACTGCAAAAGGAGTTGCCATGAAGGGATGCCCCGTCTTCTGATCAAAGCCATTGCTCTCGTGCTTTCTTGGTCGTGTTTCCTCAAACCTGTATATAGTTTCTTAAGTCTCTTACTATTATGCGTTTTCTAGATTTATAGGCAGAACAATTTAGGTTGGGTTTTTCATTGTTGAAAAAGGTGCACTTTGTCTCCATTGTCATTTGAATGTCTTCCTGTTTTCCTTTCTGAGCCAGTGCCGCATTTGAATTTCCTTAAATGCAAGCGCAGATGAGACGCCTGACAATTCTGAACAAGCTGGTCTGCATAAGACTTTGTTCTTTCTTTTCCTCCATTTGCCTCTCAATCTCAAGCAAAACAGGCATCAAATGCCTTAAAACCTTGCTTGATGCAACCATACAGAGAGAAGATTGTGCACGGGTAAGGTTAAAAATTAGTGGACTGCATAGGACATAAACATTAACATGTCTTTGAGCTTTATCAGCCAATTACTCTGATATGCGATGTTCTTTCAGTTTTGTTCCAGAAATGACAGATTGCCTCTTCCTCGTATAGCTATGGATACGATCATTCAAATTTTGACTCGAGAGTTTCATTTGGTCAAAAAAAAAAAAAAAAAAAAACTCGAGAGTATCAAATTGTGCTAGGACTCTGCTAGCTGAAACTTCCTCTGTTGAGGATCTAGATTTCTTCTATCGGCTGTAAGTTGACAGAAAGAGATCGCTAGTTTTACTAATTGGAACTATGCATGTTATCTTCTTTTCTTTTCTTTTTTCTTCTTTGTGCAACTTCTATCGTTGAATAACCGAGCACAACAAGTGCATGTAAATGCGATGTCGTTTGCACCCAATGTTGTAGATATCTCTTCCTATCTAATTTCCAATCACTATCTTCTGTTCTTATTCTTGTTTTTCCATTTGCCCTCAAACACAAGATTTTATGTGCACAATATGGTGAGGTACAGTAGATGATAATTTCAAAAAATTGAGAAACCCTATATTGCAGGGATCATAACTTCTCGTCTTTCATTGTTTATATTTGAAGAAGATCACCATTCTCATTCATGATGAGCGCATGTGAAATTAATGAAATCGAAAATGGGAAATATAACATCTACCACCAAGGCTAGCAGCAGTTATATTGCATTCTTGACATTGGATTCACCATGTTGGCTACATCCTAGACCAATAATCGATGTTAAAGTTGATTACATTTCTTTTCGATCAACATCAAGGGTGCGTTTGTTTCATTGAAAACTTCAAAATTAAGGAAAATATGAAGAAAAATGGTTAGTTTTCATTTATTTAATTAGTAGTTTAGGAAAATCAATGTCTTTCTTTTGAGAATGGGAGGTTGTTTTCCCCCAATCTAAGCTTGTTGTTATCCCCCAATCTAAGCTTGTTGTTTTCAGTTAATGGAAAATGTTTTTCATATATCGATTAGTTTTTCGTGATCCGGACACCGGAAAGTCAGAAAATAATTTTCCAGAAACAGTTTCCCTTATAACAAACAGACCCTAACTTTATCTTCCAATCTTACCTGGTAATTCGGATGACATAACTTTCTGACAACCTTTGGAACACGCTCAAATGTGGACAACAGTTTCTACGCTTGATGTAATTGTGGTGCTTGATGCCGTTATGCTTTGCTAAGTTGTAGTGATGGCTAAGTTTTATTGCTAAGCGATATGTTCTAAAGTGATAAGTGGGATGGATGTCTTATACGAACAAGCAAGTTATTTATTTTTGGAGGGAGATGTATCACCTTAGGAATTCAAAAATTTTAACGTTATCTAGGCTAAAAGTAACCGTAAATGTGGAAGTTGGAAAAAACATCCTTAGACTATGTGAAATTTTGCTTCAACCGGTCGAAGTCTTGTCATAGATCTCGAGAAAAATGACAATAATAGTTTATAAATTTTGGTTTAATTTGCAATATCATTCTTGGTGGTTTAATTTGTTTAATTTGGTCCTTGAACTATTCTAAATGTTCAGTGCAATCTTCTTGTTTGATTAAACTAGGGAGAAAGTCACCATAAGTTCCTAAACTAGTGCGAATTGGGCAATCTAGTCCTTAAACTTTCATTTTGTTCAATCTAGTCCCTTAGCCTTCTCCGTAGCAAAATCAAATCAAATGTTTAATACTATTTGCAAATTTTCATAATTTCAATATTAACTAGATTTTATAATACTTTTCATTTCAATTCATTTGCTAAATCAACAAAAAATGTGCTATCTTTGTATTATCGTATTGGTTTGATATTACTCTAGTTCCATTTAAGTATATTTTACCTTATCTACAATACTAAAAGTAGAACTTTAGTGAGAGTTGTATTGGTGTGGTCAAACAATAATTGACATTATAGTGCAATGTACTCAGAGTTGTTATAGATATGACAAACAAGGTGAGGCCTAGATTTGGATGAATGGATGAACATTGGGCCTTCGACCACCATGGAGCCAACTAGAGGAGGTGGAGGAGCGATCAACATAGGGGGCTAATGATGACCGTGAACTGAACCGATCATAGGAGAATTGCAAGCTCGGTTGATCAAGCAAGGTTTGTCCACCATGTTTTTGACCAAATTTTTTGCCCCAAAACTAGACCCTTGGAATGGGGGAGTGGGTGAAGTAGCATGGCCGATCAAGGCATGATGAATAATGGATGATGATGAGGCATTCAATTTTGAGGAAATCATTCTTCCTACATAAGGAGTCATGGCTGCTGATCATCGAATAAGAGAATTAAGCCGTTGGTGACCATGGTGATAAAAGGGATTTGACTTAGATAGGAGTTCATTAAGGGTTTAAATCACCAAGTAGTTATCAAAAATGAAGCAATTGATTGTGATAAGAGAGTCTGTAATTGACTTCAAATGCCAAAGATGGTAAAAGATGAACTGGTCGGGTTTCTTGAAAACATTCTAAAAATCAAGCTTTACTACAATTTCCTTGGCCACGCAACTGATTAAAAGCATTGTCCTAGAGAAAGCCAAACTATTGAGATGCTCAAAATCATGAACTCGTGAAAAATCTGGATTGTGAGGGTCAAATTGATCAAACTACAAAGCCACTAAGAGTCTGTTTGATAACATTTCTATTCCTGGGAACATTTTCTGTTCAGAAATAGTTTTTTCTAATTTTGTTCTCGGAAACAGTTTCTAAACAAAAAAATACGTTTGATAACTTTACAAAATTTCTATTCCCAAAATAGAAAAAGAACATAAATGCGTTCGGTACGACCTTAAAAAATTCTACTCCCAATTTTTTCATTTAATTATAAAATGTGAGTGAAGACTTAACAATTCTTCATGTTTGGATAAAATTGGACTAGAAATAGAATCAGAATATATTATAATATAGAATTGGATTACCTTAATACAATCACAAAGAAATTTACTCCTTATAGACAAAGCAAATACCAAATGGTGATCGAGGAAGTTGCAATTTAGGATTTAGGGGTTTAGGGTTTGGGATTTAGATTTTAGGGTTTCGGGTTTGGAGTTTTAGGATTTGGAGTTTATGGTTTGGAGTTTCTGGTTTGGGGTTTAGTGTTTCAGGTTTTGAATTTTAGGGATTCGGGTTTTGGAGTTTGGGTGTAGGATTTAGAGTTTAAGGTTTTAGGGTTTAGTGTTTCGGGTATAGGGTTTGGAGATTTGGGATTTAGGGTTTGGGGTTTTGCGGTTTAAGGTTTTAGAATTTAGGATTTGGGGTTTAGTGTTTCGGATATTGGGTTTTAGGGGTAGGGTTTTAAGGTTTTGGGATTAGGTATTGAGACTTAGGGCTTAGGATTTTAGGGTTCAGGAATAGATTTGGAACAGAATTAAGAAACAGTTTTTTTTACTTCTTAATTCTGTTCCGAATCTATTCCTTGGCTACTTTTCTGTTCCAGGGAACTAAAAAATTGACTGACATCACCAAACGGATTTTTATTCTTTTTTTTTTCCGGGGAACAAAAGAATAAAAAATCAGAGAATTTGGAGCGTTACGAAACAGGCCCTAAACTATCCTAACCTAGGTGAAATAGGAGGATTGACCTCCATTGTGCAATTATGATGAGTGACAGACTTTACGCAGACACAAAAAAGACCCGTCCACATAACTCAGCTAATCGTTGCAAATTAGAATAGGCTCAAACTTAGACTTCCACGAAAAATAATTGTGCGCATGAAGCTCGATAGAGATGAGATTTGTGATGTTGTGAACAATAAGAGACAACGACATTGAGTGTAGGACCGTAATATGAAAAATAGGAATTGGAGCAGCAGGGAAGAGGGAAGAATAGGTGGAATTGGGCGTAGTTTTGGGGAGATGGATAATTGAGATTTAGGAAACATAAGAGAATGGTTAAAGAGGTGGTGCAGGAGAAGAAAAAACTGGAGATGCATCCGAATGTTGAGATAGAAATATGAGTAAAGGAAGTTTTGAGTTGTGGGGTAGAGATATTGAGGAACTTAATGTGTTTTCCTGCTTCGATAACATGTGAATCTTTAGAGTCAGAGATAGAGTGCTTATGGTGATTTGGCCCAAATTAGGATTACATGATAATATATAATCCAAGAGTGATTATAGTCAAGATACAGACAGAAACATAATCTCCTGGAGACCTCATCATACATATCAATTACAAATTAATAATATTTTCATGAAACATCAGTTCCATTCTAGGGTTGCTTTTCAAGAAAAGAACACATACTTCCCAATTCTCCATAAATGTTTGATTCTATCTATCTCATAATGTACCGATTTACCCAAGATCCTGCACTTTCTTGGCTGCTCGTAGATTGATTGGTTGGGCGGTGGCTGAGTGGGACTGCCCAATGTCAACTGGAAAAGGAGAGACACTCCTCTCATCGATCACGTGCGTAAAGAGTTCCTACTCCAAATCCCAGAACGGAGCACACGAGGACGAGATCTATGTTAGATCCACTGTCTCTCAGGATAATAACTTATGAATTAATCGATACGCACACTATTTCTTGCGAGTCGCCCGTGATGTTCATCTTGCTGTTCTTTAGGTCAATCTTTGTTCCACCCAAGGATTCCCAGAAGAGTGCATGCTCGTAGCCCAATTCATGCGCTTCTTGAAGCTGCAAGTACCTCCCGGTTGAAATTAAGCAACATAGGTGTTGTTAGTCTGCTGATGATATAAGAATGCATGTAATAACATGTGTAGTTCTTTGGTATGAGTATTGCAAAGAGTATGCAGATTGGCTTGACCTCCTCCATTTTCTCAACACTTCTTCATCCTGCAACATGTCGAATCAAGGGGTGATTATGTGGTAATAGCTCACATGATGAACAGCGATAAGTGAGAACGATCTGTTGGCTAAACTCGTTCTACGGATGATACCTGTACAGCTTTTATAGCATTGCATAAATAAGTATATACGCAAGTATACAGATGGAGTGATTCATAATGGACAGTCTGAAAAGCAAAAGATTATTGACTGATGCAATATATGAACAGTAGAGTAGCCGGCAGATCTCACGAATTAACTCAGACACCCATCCTTGGAAAGAACACATTGCAAGATATCAACGAACTTTGAAAGGAAAAAAAGAGGGCTTCCATATGCAAAAACACGAAACTTGTTACATACATTTATCTATAGATCTGAGAGAAGCTTCCCAAACAAACGGAGTCTCTCCTTGCGGAAGATGTCTGATGTATTTAGGAGAAGAACACGCACATATGAGCGAAGTATTCCTCATAGGAGCACAAAAGAACTGAAAAAAGCATAGACCCATCAAGATCTGGCGCTTAAGGAAGGAAAACAAGGAAAAGGACCAGACAAATACCGACAATTGCTAGGGCCTGACTCAAAAGAACATAACAAGATGAGAGGACTCTTCATCTGAGAAAGAACAAAAAGGAAAGAAAAACTGGGAAAAGAAGCATACAAGAGTGATATTGATTCGGCTCGTCTTGAAGATATTACATAGCTAATAGTAAGCACGAAACACAGAAAGATGAGCCGGACCAATATCACGCCATGTCTACTTCTCCCATCAACCTTCCCTTGCTCTTCTTCTTCTTCTTCTTCTTCTACTTCAGTAGAGAGAGAAGAGAAGCTATTTAGGGCCTGGGTTTTTCTGTTGCAACTTCTTCTCCCTTTTATAGCGTGGAAATGGAATATCATCAAGGGTTTTGACGCTCCCTCAGAAAGGAATACGGATAAAGTAGAGGTTTGTAACGTGGAAATTGATCTACCAAATTGATACCTATATACAGTAATGATCTCTCGTTAAGTATCAAATGTTACCCATATGTAATTTGGCACATCATTCTGATGTGCCAATTGGGATCAACAAATTTAGTAGCCGAGATAAGTTATTCGCAAAATTCCATTTATAAATTGATGCGGTGAACTTTTGTTTGGTTTTGAAAACGACTTACTTATCTTAGTAGTTATTTATCTTAATAGTTCACATCAATCCATCTTAAACCATATTTTATATTCCTAAGGTCACTATTGTTTGACCAGGCATGTGGAACATGTAAATAAATTACGGTCCACCAATAGCGAATCCAGCAAGCATTGCCATCCAGTTTGCCACCTCTTTATTTTAAACCCTAGGGCAGGATTCTTGCAGATTTCATGATTATAATATGGCCACTTGATGCATAGTACATAGATACCTCCTCCATCCATTAATTCGGGGCGATTCTTCTAAAATGCCGACATCACAATTACGGCCCAGGCATGAGAGGATAATTAGCTTTATGAGATTGAAATATTTTCCCAATCAATCCTCCATCATATTATTTGAATTTTTTTTTGGTGATAAAATGTCAGGTCGTTACAGTTTTCAAGAGTTGATAATTTAGTAATTACTCGGTCCAAATTACTCGGATGGATAAAATTTTTGTTAAAATATAACATAAGTGTTTCAAGTTCTCAATTGGATAATCTCGTCTGTGATTTTGTTGAACTATGAGTATGCTTTTGATTTCCGATGAGGATCCATCTACTAAGTATGCAGTTTTGAACGACATGGACATTAATTAAATTTTCAAATTTTATCATGTACATTCATAGAAGCTAACACTTTTTCTTTTAAATCTACCATTTGCTTCTAAATCCTGTTATAGCCTCAAACAAAACACGTCTTGGGAAAGTGAATTTCGTCCTGCTTATTACCGATATCTTGCCTACATGAAAACGTGCTTCATTTGTACGGAAACAAAAGGCACATTAGTGGGGGAGAACAAAAGCTTATGGTCCCCCCTAATTTAAGCCCCAAATTATGATTGGTGACCTGTCTCGAAAGGAGGAGGGGACAAGACATAAAGTCGAAGACAGGATAACTTAAACATAGTTTTGTGCGAAGGACTCGAATTTATTAAGATAAACCGGCGGTCATTGTTAATTGCATTCTCCTCTTGCTCCAATTAGAGATTCTAATTATTTCTTGAAATTATCATTAACGAGCACCCCCCGAGACTTTAATTCAACCCGACTGGTTAGGATAAATCTAGTATGAGATGTCGGAAAAAGAATAAATCGTAATAATGTCTAACGCATCATGGGATATTGGCGCGTGCAAAGCTTGTCTTTCTATATCTTCAAAGCAATTTGAAATGCTGCTTAACAAGTGCTTCGAAAACACGCATTGATGAATTCATTTTAAAATGCTAAATGGTGTCGCCGGCCCTAAAGCCTCTCTGGTGGTTTATCAAAAACCCCAGAGAAAATCTAGGGCCCCAAGTCTAAAAGGCAAGAGAATCTAATCCTTTTTGCAGCGTAGGGGAACTGCCAATGGATCCTCTTTTCCTTCTTCCTTCATTTGAGTGGCTCGTTGAGTAAGAATACGAGTCAATTTGGAAAGTTCGGTCGTCGCAAGTGATTCCAAAGTAGGCCAAAACAGGAGACATGTACATCTTTATCGATATGTGTCGAATTCCCACGATTCTGAATAGATATGATGCCGTCTCATGCCTGTTTTTCCAACACGTGCCAGTCGTCTTCTTTACCGGTATTTTAAAGATTAGCACCAGCGATGGAGCTCGAATATGAAGTTATCAGATCGAACTGTTCAAATATACAGGCTGCAACTGTCTCCTTTTACGATCGTTTGTTAAATACACATACTGAAGTGCATCATTAAACCAGTCAAAAAACTTCAGTTAGCAGAAGAATTTGGACATGAGGCAATGATATCAAACCGGATCATTCAAATTCAAAACGATTGATTGGTAGGCGGCATTATTCCAAAATGTTCTGCCCCTCTCATTGCCGGCAGCTTGTTTGTAAAACAAATCAAGAGGTGCGTTATCTCTTAAAAGAAAGTGTGTGACGGTTACTTTTAATACCGGTGATTATTTTTTTGCTAACGGTTATTGGGCGGACTTTGAAAGGTTGTATCTAAGTTATAAACTTCAGAAGTAAAATTTTTTTTTAAAAAGGTTATTTTTTTTTTTTAGTTTCATTTTATCTTTTAAAACAGTAAATTTGTTCAGAATGCAATGTTTAAGAGAAAGATCATATATGTTCAAACAAGATTATAAATTCGACCTTCCGGGTTTTTTTTATTACTTTAACATCTCGGTTTTCCTTTCTAAAAGAATACAACCAATGTTTTTTTTATTGTTTCCCTATTGAGAGTTCTTAAAAAGTATCATAATTGATATATGGTATTTTCATTCGAGATTTTATTGTATCCTGTGAAATTTTTGTAAATAATCATTAACAATATTGTGGGGCAAATAATTCATTAAATACAGTGTATTCTTCTCAATTGATTTTTTCCCAACACTAATGACACGAGATTCCGTGTTAGTTTTAGAGCGAGATGTCTAAAGTTCGATCCCTCGCATCACTTCTTAGTAGTCAATGTTTGTAGATTTTCCTTTCTCAGGTGCCTTGAGTCTCTACGAATTCCGTCATTCACACAGACCTGAAGTTGCCAACAACATGCTCTCAGTCATTTCATGACAGCTTTTGCATGAGGAGAAGTGTGTACAAAACACAATTCACGGCATGCTTTACAATCTAATACGCATACTCATCTAACCTGAAAAATAATTTAAGCTTGTAGATCAATCCATTTGCATGTGAGATCCAAAGTTTCGATTATTAAGGCCCCGTTAATAAATTATTGGTTATTTGTTCGTTATTTTGCTCATTCTTCAACTCCAAGTGCATTCTAAATTTACGGTTCCATTCCAATTTACACATAAAAAAGGGAGTCCTCAAACTATAGTGGTCATATCTTAGTTGCATCATCTCTTGGGGAAGTCCATCTTCCTCTCCCTTCGGTTAAGTCTGAGCTCCCTTCGGAAGGTGGGGCAGGCAAGTTCCTTCGGCTGAGATATCACCTCGACAGGCTAAGGTCGGTCTTCCCCTTATATTCTCAGACTTCTTGCTTTTGTACTTGTCTGACCCCAACCTCTGTCCACGGGGCGGAATCTTCTTTTGGTGTTGTCCCATCGAGCTGTGCTCTCTTTTTCTTGCTCGCTTCGGTGCTATGTTGGTTGTTCCCTTATATAACCTTCTTTGTTAGCACAGTTTTTCTTTCTACCGTGTCATATTTTTAATCAAAATAAGAACATCCTGCATGATGTGTGTCTGTCTATTCTTCTAGTTAAAACCTGATCAATCTAGCTTCACCTAATTCTTATGGGTATGTGTTTGCTTTAACTATATGTATCACTTATCCTTTACTTCTAGACGACCTGTATAGGGATGCCAAGTCAATATTCAAAACCTTGAGGATGTTTACACTCAACTAATAGAAGATGAGATTGATTGCTTGGAGATATCTCATTGTTTTCAACATGTATGTTTCCTTAGTTGATCCGGCCTTGAATTGTTTGCTTGAGTTTCAATTCAATACCATTAGTAATATATATTACACTACCTCAATTTAGGCTGAAGAAGGAAGGTTTTGTTTCATGTCCGCTCTACTTGCCCTTTTTGTCCAAAAGAGATGGATCCAAATGTTTTTCCCAAGTTACAGAATTTCCTTTGCTGTCTTTCTTTCAGTGAGTCCTAATTTTCTTCTGTTCTGATTAATCTTATGAATCAGTAATTGTATCGATAACGGTTAAGAGGCTTTGTGAAGGTTAAATTTCTTGATTCCTTCCTTGAACGGCATTGGAATAATTCCTCCAATCCTTCCTCCAAAATGAAAGCAAAAGCTAGTCTTGGCATGGAGAATTGATTGAACCCTCTACTTTTATTTCAATAAGGAATGCGAGCAAGGAATTCAATCCAGCGATCTCGTGAGTCCCAACATCAGCTAGACCTTTCCAACTCTGATTCATTTGTGAATAGCAAAAAGAGGAGATCCTATGAGATTTTGGTAGGACCACAACCAACTGTTCTAAAAGTTTAAGTTCTTAGATGAAGATGTGTTTATTATTTGATTACTTTAACACTCCCACATGCTTAGTCTGGTCTTTTTTGAACTAAGCCTGGAAATATTTAATTGGGAAGGCAAATGAAGTTTGAAAAGATTTGAACTAAGGATCTCCTACTATGTTACCATATGAGATTTTGGTAGGATCACAACCAACTATTTTAAAAGCTTAAACTATTAAATAAATGTATGATTTATTATTTAATTACTCCAACATACCCAATCCTATTTTCTCAAAAGACTTATTCGGGTGCGGGGAAAACAACATAGATTCGTGAGGGGGGCCGTCTTTGATAAGGAAGTAAAGGGAAGAATATAAATTTAACGACAACCCCGATCCGATGGCTATTCTCCACTAACCCCAAGGATATTGGTCGTCTTCAGTGTCATTGCTAGAGTGAGGGCACATGCTTCTCAGAATCATATCGTATGGAATTAGCAAGACTTGGTGATTAAATTTTTTGGGGAATATTATCAACTTTATAATGTTTTAATAACGGCGCATGCTTTTTTAATGAACTTTTTTATGGTTTTGCCAGTGATGATATGTGTATCTGATATTAGATCTGTTCTGATTTTGATAGGTGCACTGAACATAGAATTCCACACCTAAATAACATTTCATTTTCCTTTGTTGCCACCAATTCTCTTGCTCCTATTAAGCCTAGCCTTAGCAAAAGTGGGTACCGACGCTAGGTGGACAGTCTATCCACCCTTGAGTAGTCTTACTAGCCATTCCAGAGGGGCAGTTGATTCAGCAATTTCTAATCTTCCTTATAAGCAGAAGATTCATCTAGCAGCTTTAATAAAAGTAGGATAAAATACTAAGTCAAGGAAAAATGTGGCAATCTATCCAATCGAGTTAAGAGGAATGCAATTGAAGTTCTTTTATAAGCCCCGGACAGCTAGTGAGAAATTTGTCTAGTCCTTCTATCCCAAGTTTCCCGAGCCAAACAATATGTTCGATCCAACAAACAAATTAGGTCTAGCCAAGTCAATTTGAGTGAGAAACTGAGTCTCTCTAGTTGGATAGTGGATATGATGTTAAGCACATATATCTTTATAAAAGAAAAAAAGGAGTTTGATTCTTAATCTCAATGTACCATTGTTGAGATGATTTCCATTATATATGGATATTATAAATGTTACATTTCATAAGGAAACATGTTGTTCTTGGTGCTTGCTTGAGACCATATAAAGCTCTCCCCAGTTTGCATACATAAGAAGGGTGATTTTTGTCTTCAAAACCTGGCGGTTGCTCCATATAAATAGATTGCGATGGAAAATCACATAAGAAGGCATTTTTAATGTCTAATTGTTTAATGGGCCAACCTTTAACAGTAGCAATGGTGAGGACCATTCTTATACTTCCTGGTCGAACAACTGGCGAGAAAGTCTCAAAGAAATCAACTCCTGCTACTTGAATATATCCCTTGGCGACCAATCTTGCTTTTAATCTTTGTAATGTCCCATCGGCCTTTAACTTAGACTTAAAAACCCATCTACATCTCACGACATTAGTATTTGAAGGACGTGGAACAAGAGTCCAAGTTTTATTCCGATGTAGTCCCTTGAGTTCCTCTTTCATTGTTGCCAACCACCCTGGATGCTTCAAAGCATAACGTCCATTGTTCACCTCCTTCGGTATAGAATCTATCATATGTAAATTGGCATATTTTGGATTAGGCTTCACAATACCAGCACATGCTTGAGTAATCATTGAATGATTTTGAATGGAGGAATGTGCTATTGAAGAATCATGAAGGACATCCATAGAGGAATCTTCATTTTCAAAATTGAATGGAGAATCAAGCGAAGCACTCGATGAGTCACCAATTTCAACATGATTTTGATAAACCTGTGTTTCACCTTCCTCAATGTTGTCTTTGTGAGAAGTATCATTGGTAGCATAATTTAATAAGTCATCATGCGGTTGATAAGAGTTAACAGACAACGCACCTTGTTGCAAGTACAAAGGAGAAATTTCGAGTCTGATGTTGTTGTGTCTTGATTTAGCCAACTTATAAATTCAGATATCTTTGCTTTATCACTTTGATCCCGAAATAATAAGCTGGGCACATTATAAGGAAATACTGTCTCATTAAAAAATGACGTGTCGCGATATATAGATTCGACCAATTGGAGAATAAAGACATCGATATCCCTTATGGTGATCACTATAGTCAAGAAACACACATGGCAATGATCGAGCATCAAACTTATTTTTGGTGTAGTTTCTAAGATAAGAAAAGCACCTATAACCAAAAACTCACAAAGAATTATAATCTGGTTTTCTGCCAAATAAAAATTCATAAGGTGATTTCATGCCCAACACCCTTGTAGGAAGCCGATTCAAGAGAAAAACTGCCGTTTGGAAGCCTTCGACCCAATATTTTTTAGGAATTCCACTTTGATGAAGTATAGTCAAGCCAATTTCACATATATGCCTATGTTTCGCTTTGGCAACTCCATTCTGCTTCGAAGTATTTCGGCAAGATACTTGATTAATAATGTCATTCTTTTGCAAATGAATTAAGAAATCTACTCGATTGAACTCTTCTCCTCCATCATATTGAAAGATTTTAATATGCCCCCAAAATTGCCTTTCCAAATATTTCTCAAAATTGAGAAAACATGCATAAAAGTCAGATTTTTGTCGTAATGGAAACAACCAAGTATATCACATATAATCATCCACAAAGCAAATTTAATGCTAAAACCTTTGAAATGAGATTATTAGAGCCTTTCCCCACAAATCACAATCTATCTTTTCAAAAGGCTTAGTAGTACTAGATTTGGAAGGCAAAAAAGGAAGTTTAGATGCTCGACCCATTTGACAACGACTACATATCATAGTAGGTTTATTCCGAGCAGTAACAATAATATCGCCTTTATTTTGCAGATGACGGATTGTCGTTGATTGTGGATGTCCCAACCTTTAATGCCAAGTGCTTTCATAAGGTTTTCTGAACCAATTCAAAAATAGTGCTTCTTTTTGCACCTTCAAGGTATATAGATCACCTTCACGGTTTCCAATTATTAGAGCCTTTCTAGTCTTCCTGTCTTTTATCGCAAAACCAATGGCAAAGAACTCAAAATTTAGCAGATAGTCAGTTGTAAATTGGCTCACTGATAATAAATTCTTTATCATATGAGGAACAAGTAGAACATTTTTTAAGTCAACGTTATTTTGCCCCAAATTGATTTGAGCACCACCGATATGGGAAATTTTGCGTATCACCATTTCCAACCATAACACTATCTTTATATATGGTCATAAGTTGAAAATGTTACCTTCATCTCCGGTCATGTGATTTGAAACTCCAGTATTAGTGAACCATTTTGAATCTTGACTATCTCCAACAGTAAGCGCAGCAAATGCCTTTGACACATCCGATGGAAGGAAAGATTGATTAAATCGATTAAAGCAATTTAAAACAAAATGTCCTTGCTTGTTACATATTTGACAGGAAACAACTTTGTCTATTCCTTTCACAAGCTTCTCGATCTTGCTTTGATTAAATTGTGGCTTATGACCCTGCGATTGCACAAAATCAGCCCGAGAATTTTTCATTCGTTGACCATTGTGAGAAAACCCCTCTTTCATGCAAAGAAAAATAATTATTGGAATGTTGGAATTGTTTGCCCTTCTTGATGCTCTTAAAATTATTTCTTTGACCAAAGAAAGCTGTCCCGTGTTGAATTACAAGGGAACTTTTATTTGTGAGCCGACTCTCAAAACTTTGTAGTTGTGAAACCAAGTCAGAGAATATCGGCATTTGAGGCTTCAACATGGAGGTTGTGAATGAATCATATTGATCACCTAAGTCATTCAAAACAAAGAAACCCTTCTTTTTGTCCTCAAGGGGACATCCGATAGCAGATAACTCATTAAAATATTTTTGAAAAGTGCCAAGATACTCGTGAAGAGATGAAAAATTATCTTTACGACATTTTTGAATTTGTAGAAAAATTGAAACTTCACATTCGTCAAATACCTTGGTAAAAATATTTTGTAAAGCTAACCACACATCAGCAGATGTCTTCAATTCTAATACTTGAGCAAGAACTTCTTCGGAGAGCGTCGCAATGATCCATCCCCGCAGAAGGTGATCTGACCTTCTCCGTTGTAAAAAATCTAGCTTTGCCACTTCCTATGAGACTCTAGCTTCTTTTCCAGAATGAGAGGGGGTGGCTATTGTTGAACTTGGCATCTGGTACTTGCCATCAATGAATCTTACCAGATCTTGACTTTCAATTAGTGCAAGCATCTGGGCTTTCCAATAAGATTTGTTTGTTTGTGTCAGTTACAGTGACACAAAATTGCTAATGTTCAAAGATGAGGGGTATTGATACTTAGGATTGGTGGAAGCCATGGTTAAGGATCGATTTCTTTTGAAGATATGCTCTGATACCATAAAAGAACAAAGAAGTTTTATTCTCGATCTCAACGTACCATTGTTAAGATGATTTCCATTATATATAGATATTACAAATGTTACACTTAGGAAACAATACAACAATGGAAATAATGAATGAAAATATCGTTATATTACAAGAATTGTGAATCACTTGATTCTAACGTCTCCATGAATTATCTTGTGATTTTGATTGATATCTCTAGAATTTTCAGATTCTTCTTTCTTCATTGATAAATCAATGCCTTACTGTCTCACTCCCTTTGAGCAAGAAGATAGGGGATTCAATGGCACCAAGAGCTGATTAAATAGATCTCCTTTACAGTCGAGCAAATAGGGTTCTTCAGGCGAGTTTGAAGTAGGCATCTTAGGCGCAAGTAAGTTTTTGAAAGGAAGCGACGGGCTAGCTATCAAGCGATTCAGTGAGAAAGCAAAAAATCTTATAGTTAGCCTCTTTTGGAAAGCTCGTAGAAGTTCCTTTTCTTCGCTGCCTCAACATTGAAAAGTGGTAATTTCTCAACAAAAATTATCCAATCAATCATAACTTATTGTACGGATGCTAATTCAAGTCTAAACTTTTCAATTTTGCCAATCACATCATGATTTACACAAAAAATGTTTGAATGACTAAATCGATGGAATTAATGATATATCAATAGTATAGTTAAAACTAAACCATCACATTTCGCAAAAATTGATCCGAATGACTAAATTGGAATTAACATTTAAGACTAAATCGATAGAAGTCTTAACATCCGATTTATAGATATAGTTATTACATATAAAGTTTTATTACATATAAAGTTTACTTCTCTAGATTATAAGAAATTACTCATATCTTCACGCGTTTGTATGTTTTCATACAAAGAAAAAGAAGTAAGTTTTAGGGACAATTTGCTTGCTCTAAATCAAATGCAAAATACGCCTTTTTTTTTTGTCATTTTAGTAATTAACTAAATTAATAAAGATTCCATCGTCTATTCAAAATCAAAAGTACAAGATTTTAACTAAGTAAAAAGTAAAAACCGATCCAAACATGCCTTGGGCATTGATAGCATAAAGAGATTATAACAAACTCTTTAGCGCGTAAAAAAAAAAAAAAAAAAATATCCCACCTTGGCTACTATCGATCTGATGGTTATTAAGATTTTTTTTTTATAATTTTAACCTTCATAACAAATATAACTAAGACTGCCTATGAAAAGAAATTCACATATGTATGCTAATATTCCATTCAAATTAGCATTCATGTGAATTCTTTCTGCTTTCCGGTTTTCTTACCTCCCGCTTTTTGGCGGGTACTTCGCCGTTCACGGAGATTTTCAAGTATCGCGGTAAGAAAAAGGTGACTCACGGTGCTCGTCGATGCTGCACACGCTAGAGTACAATTTAGCTCCTACTCACGATCCCCAACGAAAAGCGTGCCGCTCCATTTCACCTTGTAATAGACTTAAAAAAAAAATACGGCAAAGTCACCAAAAAAACTCTAAATTATGTCAACTGTAACACAAAAAATCTCAAATTTATACTTGTATAACATATTTATCTTCCAATTGTCAAAGTTCCGTCAATAAGGCATTACAAAGCAAATAATATCGACATGGCGCCAAGTGACTTAAGTGAAATAATAAAAACGTTATTTTGGCTGAAAAAAAAACTATCAAAATCTTTATAGATGAGAATAAATGTGTCGCGTAGATATAAGTTTGAGGTTTAAAGTAAATATTATCACGATAAATATAGTTTGAGATTTTTAACGTTATAAAAAACAAAGTGCGTGTAAATGCTTCACAATATAATTTAGGGTTTTTGTGAATTTTTTTTTTTTTGAAAAAGAAGAGACCCAAAAAAGGGCAGAAGCCTTACGGGTAGAGCGAGTACGAGTTTTCGTGAACTACCGGAGCGATGCGGGGTTAGTACCGCGACACGTCAAACGTCTCGGACTGTTCCGAGTGGGGAAGACGCTACAGAAGCGAAGCCTGCCCACCGAAGCAAGCATCGTGACAACCTCATCATCATCATCATCATCGTGTCGTCATCTCTCTCTCTCTCTTGCACGCACACGCGCACTCTCGATCTTGACTTTTGCCCCAGAAGGCCATTCGAGAGGGAGGGAGGCTCGTGGGCATTCGGGAAGCTCTTGTTCAATGGAGAGATTGCCGGAGGAGCTCTGTTCCAAGATATTCTGCTTGTTGGATCACCAGAACCTCGCCACTGCTCTTCAAGGTCGGTCGGTCGGTCCATTCCCAGATTCCTGGATTCTGTCGCTTCCAAGTTCAAAATTTGGAATTGGATGGGCGTTTTGTAGCGTCTGATCTGAGTTGGGTTCTGCTGATTCCTCGCGAATCTGGGTTCTTTGTTACGTTGACTGCTCGCTGGGATTCTAGCAGAGTAAATCGAGATTTGCCTTTTGCCATCGGTTTGCTAAATTTTGATAGAGATTACATTACCGGGGGTGGGTGTGTTATATGTTCGTTGTTCAATGTGAGCGCTTTTCAAAGGCTTGATTGGTTGATGAGGAGCTCGCGTCTCCTCGATTCAGTTAAGGTGATTACAAGCGGAGTCGGTTGGTCTTGACTTCAGTGAGATTTGATTCATATTGTTGCGAATTTAATGAGAGAAAGATACAACTCGTGGTTGCAAAGTAGTTCAGATCTGCCTGAGTGGGAAACGGTCCATTTTGGCGCGGTCAAGTAGTTTTATTGACTTTATACTGAATAAAGCTTTTGATGTTTCCCTTTACATTTGATATTGTTTCCAGAGTTCAATTCAAAATTGTTCTTTTTCCGCGAGGAGAACGAGCGCAACTGTCTTATGCTTAATAAAGTTTGGTTGGAGTGTGCTTCATTTTTCTGATGATAGGTGATCGTAGATGCATCCGTGGAGACAGTACTTAAATGCAGCAAAGTAGATGACTAGCAAAATAATGAAATTTGTGATGATTTCTCTAGATCGAATCTATGAAACCTTTAGATGCATTGCATATCTGCTCCTTGACATGATCTATCGCAATGGTGATGTAGGAAGATGGACTTAGATGAAAACTTTGCCCTGGCTGAAAAAGTGGCTTTCTAGTGACATCGGTGTATATATAGCAGGCAATACTGCATAACTTGAAACTTCAGAAAGTATATTCCAACTTAGGGTGGGATGAATGCAAATGGACTAGCTTTTGATAATCGAGGGGCAAATGAGATTCTACACAAGAATATATAGTTGTTTGTGAACTGTTAGATCTTTGCTTTAGCTCAATTTTGCTTCTAAAAGTTCATTTACGATGTTGAAATTGGTGATTAACAGTTTGCAGAAAGTGGAAAGTCTTGGCCTCAGCCAACACCCTTTGGAGTGATTTGTTCAAAGAGAGATGGGGAGAAGATCGTGCTGCGTTCTATGATCCTGCCAACTCAAAGTCCTGGAAAGAGGTGTATGAGGTGCAGGACCGTTGTGACCGTGTCGGACTGTAAGTTTGATCTTTTTGATTTGTAAGGCGATCTTTTCAAATTCATTTCTTTCTATTAATGCACCTCCAAAAATCATTTATTTGAGACAAATTAGACATATCAATCATTGGAGTTACTTCCCTTCCATCATGTAGAGTTGCTAACAGAAAAAAGTTCTCCAAAAGATTTGCTTCATGTGGTGGCATTGAAAACCCAACTCCGTTGATGATTTCAGGGGACTAAAGATAATCAGGGAAGGCGGTGAATACTTTATCGTTCACCAAGGCGAAATTCAACATCATCTAGGTTCAAGGACCCCTTGCCCTTTGGGTTCTAGAAGGCATCAAAATGGGGAAGAATTGAGGCACGAGGAGACATCCTGCCGAAGCCGAGGTATTCTTGACAGGATCCTCTTCTTCATTGGGGACTTGGAAGTGGCTTCCACAGATGCAAAACGTCGTCGGGTGCTAGAATAGCGTCTATGTTCATATGTTTATAACATTATCCTGTTTGTTGTATGTAAGCCTTTATGTAGAATCCGCTCATTTTGATTTATAAGCGAGGAGGGCCCTCTCATGTTGTGTATTCATCGCCTGATGTAGAATGGCCAATGCAGATTTGTGTTTATCTTGCGGTTCATTTCAAACTGATGGAATTTATCAATTCTAGTTCATTATGTAGTTAGAAAAATGGATCTTTAAAGAACTTCAACCTTTTCTCAACCCTGTTTCCGTCAATTAGACTCTCGTGATTTATAAGCTACTTGAGCAGTCAATGGCAAAAAAGTGACTCCGGACATGTAGCGTGTACAATTCACACTTGATAAACGTATCTTTATGCATCATATATAGAGCGTCGCCGGTCAATGTTCTGGAATTTAAAGAACAGATTTCCTTGTTTCAATGAAGATTATGAAATAAGAATGGGTTGAGCCCCCATAATATTATCGGACAGATCCGACCGAGGATTTTAGCTCATATGAATGATGTGTATCAATATAGTTAGGGACTCCGGATCTGTATTTAATTCAAGTAAATCACGGATTTCAGTCGATTATTCTAGACTAGACTACTTCAGCTGAACCTCAAGAAGAGGAATGGATTCACTTTCGTCTACACACCCACTTCAGTCTAATTTGATGTGTTCAACTCAGTTCGGCCCTTAAAACATGTCTTTGCGAGTCCGTCGCCGTGGGAAAACTTTACAGCTGCATAAAGTGAACCGAAAGGAAAGAACAGTTCAATTTATGCAACAAAAGGGCATGAAACTTAACAGATTTTCGTAGGGAATAAGAGATGGCTCGCGCGCCACATACATAGATCTCTGTATGAATGTAGTGACATATAAAACTCTGACGAGCCAATGTGATTCCATGTCCAAAAAAGAAAGAACATATGTAAAAGATACATTTAGGTGCGCGTAGCAACAGATACCACTTTTAGGCTGAGAAACAAAAGAATGACAATGGAACTACTACATAACTGGAGTCTCCTTTTAAAGAAGGGAAAAACCAAAAGAAAAATTGAAAAGCTAAAGTAGATTCGATTGTAATCTAGTCTTGCACTCGTTTGCCCATTGCAAGGAGGTCAATAGCCATCTACAGATCTCGAGTGTTCCCCGTCTTCTCATCTCCTTTTTTTTTGTTTCTGCTTTATCTCCATATCTTCTAATCTTCGTACAAAAAAGAAAAAACTCAATACAACTGCTATCCAGCACAAACTGCGACGTCATGCGCAGTTGAATAACTTGCTGTTTTGCGACTTTCCAAGACTTTCCCGTATTCGTCAGCACAAACAATAATTATATATTCAACGGCTCAGTTTCTGGGTCCCTTTCCTTCGCCAGTTCCCTGTCTTCTGTCTCTGTTGACACAAGAAGTACTTCCAAGTCATTGAAAGCAGAAAATAATGAACAAGAAACAGACTGAAATACTACATTTTTAGGGATCCAAGTTCAGAAGTGCATGCACATGTGGTTCTGGACCAGAGGCAAAGATTTTACTCACTCGGCTTATCTGCAATGACCAAGAGCCGCCTCTGCAAGAGGGAAGCCACAAAGAGGAAAATAGAGCACATGCCGAACATCACAGTGATGGGGAAAGCATCGACCTTCAAACACAATTCATGAAAACTTTCAGTTAGGCAGGGAGAACAGTTTCTAGAAGGGGGCGACACTACTACTAGAAAGCTCGACATGCACTGGCCTCAGATTTCGTTAGTTCACTGATCTTGATTATATAAAGCCAGCAACTTACATTGTACAGCACTACGCAGACAAAGATATTAAGAGGAATCCGGAAGAAGTTCATGATGGTGCTTCTGGCCTCCTCCGGGATATACTGGGACCTCATCTTCATGATGGATGGCCAGAAAATGCCAACACAAGCCTCAAAAGTGCAAAAGCCAAGAAGCTGGAGACAACCTGAAAACGAAATACCTCCACCTTTGACCTTAGCAGGCGTCACAAACATCTGTTCCAAATCAACAAAGTCAAAATGGGACAATATCTCCATGTACAAACACAGATATAAACACACAAAAAGCTGTCACAAGATTTGTGCAAGAACGTGCACATGCTTGTGCGTGCGTGTGTGCGTGCGCACACACACACACACACACACACACACACACACACACATATATATATATATATATATATATATAGAGAGAGAGAGAGAGAGAGAGAGTTACAGTGGTTAAGATGGGGAGCAGGAGAGCGGCAGCAGATATAACAAAAACAATCTGCATGTAACTTTCAACTCTGGGTGATGTACGAGCCATCAATCGGGAGGCAAGAGAGCTACCCAGCATGGAAGCCAACATGAAGGTAGCAAAAATGAAACCATGGGGAATCTCCTCCCCATTTGGGCTCAAAGCAGGAGTCCACAGAAATACAAATGTATACATTGAACCTTCAAAAAGTGATTGGATTGCGCCAAGCAAAGCGATTTTCTCATCTGACCATAAAACAGAATTTCAAGGTTAAAAATAAAAACAGATCAGTGGAGTGCAATATAAGCAAGTGAAGAACATTTGAAACAAACACGTATACAGAGGTAACAACTATGAGCATTGCATGTGTCAATATGGCTATCTACAAAATAACAACTGGTTTTTGAGAGAGAGAGAGAGAACCACAGAAAGATATCTGAGATTCATTGACAAAGTAAGATCAGGAATCTACCAGAAGCAATGGCAGTGGCCGCCCCCTTGAATTGAGTGAGCAAGTCCTTGTTCTCTGAAGGATCTCCATAATTCTCAGTCCACGAAGACAGAATAACTGCCATGCCGATAGCTAAAAAGCATGAAGCAGCATCGAAGGGTGCCACAGGCCCGAGAGAAAGTGTATCGACAAGTATATTTCCAAATAACCCAGATAGGATAGCAACAAGGCCATTGCCAAGAAAAATTGCCTTCGAGAATGTTATAGACAGCCATTGCTGTTCAAAACCCCTCTGCGCAGATTGTGTGAGAGGACATTAGTATGAGAATTCTCAAATTCCTTTAATCCAGTAATAAGAATAACTACAGGAAAAAACTGCACCATCTCATCAATATTATATTCAGGGGAATCGACTCAGTAATGTTTTGACGTCTGAAACCACAGGAGCAAATTCTCAAGGGTGGAATGGATCAGTCTATAAATGGAGACAGCTAGAAATATATGTGAATTCACTATCTCATCCTCCCACCGGCATACACATTCCAAAC
The DNA here is from genome assembly GCA_024733475.1 of Syzygium grande. NCBI lineage: Eukaryota > Viridiplantae > Streptophyta > Magnoliopsida > Myrtales > Myrtaceae > Syzygium > Syzygium grande. The sequence continues at coordinate 12,036,173 of JAMXDD010000004.1, read as the reverse complement.
AGATGCGGATATATAATATATTAAGGGGAATCGACTCAAAGTGTTTGGACATCCTAAATCAAAGGAGCAAACTCTCAAGGGTGGAGTGAATCAGGCTATAAATGGAGACTGCTAGAGAAATATGGTGAACTCACAATCTCATCCCCCCACCAAAGGCATATGCATGCCAAATAGATGCAAATACATGAACAGGTTTCAAGTGTACATATGTATTCTTAACTTTTGGAAATTCTGCCTCTTCGCACAAACCTTGAGCCAGACAAGACAGTAAATGCAAAGTATCTAAAGAATGTTTGATAGCGATTGTGTTAGCCCTAAAGAGAAAGTACGAAAACAAGGAAGTTCAAGTTTAGATGAAACAGAATAACATGCTTTGTTCTACTTGGCCTAAATGATCCAAAGGGCGACAAAGTCCAGTTCATTTGACTTAATGTTTCCAAATAACTTCACTATTAGAACGGGAAAATGGGGAAACTATGTTCCCATCTCATCAAATGAAAATAAACTTCCCAGGAAGCCATCTAAGGAAAGCATGAGGATAGTAGCTTGTTACTGCATTTACTCCTTAATGATTAGGAGTTACAGGGTTAAAAGTTTCAAAATGCATAATAACTGTCAATGAGTAGAACTGGCGGTATTCAGAGACAGAAGTTTCCCAACGATCAACTTTCATGCATCTTTATCATCCAACAGAGAATAAATTTATCCAACTTTGTACTAATTTTTTTCAGCATTACAATTTATTCAATCATCTGAGAAAAACCAAACAAAAGAAAAGGAAGGGAATAGCCGCCCATCTCTTACCTTATTGTGTTCAGCAACAAGCCAGGACTCAAATGCTGAGAACAATAGAGAAGTGGCAATACCTCCTAATACACGGCCCAGCATCAGCACTTTGTAGTGAGGAGAATGCTTGGTGATGCAGCTCAGTATGTAAGTGATACAATACGTCACACACGCCCTCTTCCGACCCCTAATTAAGTGCCAAAAAGGATCAGTCGACCACGAAAGAATTTCCCGAATAGTGGAAAGGTACGCAAAAACAGCACGTAGCAGAAGTCTCACTGTTTGTCTGCCAGGGATCCGACAATTGTCCCGAACAACATGGAGGAGCCAAAACCAGCAATAAAGAGTTGTCCTATATCTCCTTTTCCGTAGCCATACTGACTGTAAAGGTAGTAGACATAAGGGCCCTGCAACCAATCACCGGCTTTCGCCATGAAGAACACAGACCGTCAGATGAAGAGTCGCAAAGCATCTCAACTTCTGAAAAGTACATTTCTCCGCAGAGTTTGACAAATAAGCAGCTGATCTCGAAGAAAAACTACAGATCCATCCTTGACGGTCTCGCGAGACAATACATCATTATTTACGGATTAACGAACGACGGTACGGAATGTCTAACGATCTAGATGACCCTAGAGCAGGAACAGGGTAGGTCGGGGAGAACGCGTCGACATCAAACAAAGACAAACATGCAGCATACGAGCACAATGGCCAAAAAGCGAAATTGATCGATAATGCAATTGAGCTGTAGTCCTGCACAATCGAGCATCACTAATGACAGCAGATTCGATTCTGATATTCCCTCCGAATCTAGGAGCAGCGCCAACCCGCAAAATGAATCCGCATTTCCACAAACAGTTACACGATAGAGGCCAAACCTCCACGGTCCACACGCAACCAGCTAAAACACGAATGCAGCCGCAGATCCACGCCGCACGCAGCATCCGGAAAAGCGCACGCAAGAACCGCAGATCAAGCCCCCCCCCCCGACGACGGCGCCTCGAATGCGGGATCGTCGGCGCCGGCATTCTCGCCGATTCGTCCAGATCTCGACAGGAATCCCTCGCGACGCGTCAGATCCACGCCACAAACCCTTCGCTCTCTCTCTCGCGGAGCGCGCAGAAAGGAGAGCGAACGGGGAACCCGAGCGCGCGAGATCCGGGACCCCGGGAGAGAGAACGGAGGGAAAAAGGGAAAAAAGGGGGGGGGGGGGAAGGCGGGAGATGGGGAGATCAGAGGGACCGCGAGATTTTACCCATCATGAGGGAGTAGACGAGGAGGTAGTTGTTCTTGAAGGAGGTGAAGGCGGAGGTGGTGTTGATGCGGTCCTTGTTGTTCTTGCTGAGCTCGAGGGCGGCGACGACGGCGCCCAGGGCCCCGAACACCATGTAGTAGAACACCTCCATCGCCTCCTAAGATGATCCCACGGATTCAGATTCCGCGCGAGCGAGCGAGCGAGCGACGCAGTAGAGAGTGTGAAGGAAGGTGGGGGGAGGGAGGGAAAAAAAAAGCGCCCTTTCGCGAGTGAGATTTTGATTAGGATGCTCTTAAGGTCTCCGAGAGAGGGAGGAAAGTTATAAAGAGAGAGGGAAGAAGGATGACGACGCGGGCGCGGGTTTGGGATCCGGTGCTTCGCGGCCTAACGTTGACCATTCGGCGGGGGGCAGGGACAGGGAGGTCATTCCCCCCACCCGCTTCCCTCTCTCCCGGCTTTCGAAGAGCACCTGGGGACGCGGTTTCTCTCGGTTTGCCGGTAATTGAATTTGACACGTGGCGAGATCTGAGGCCCGGGATCCGTGTCGATCCGGTGTCGGTGCTCTTTTTCGGTCGCATCGCAATACGCTCTCGCTCTTTCTTTTAGCTTTCGCAGCTCTTCGCGAGCTGCCAAGCGTGCCCATGCCTTTCGACTCCCGCAACTTTCGGTTTTTTCTCGATAAACAAATATTACGTTACACGCCTAGCGAGACGAGAGAGAGGGTCATATCTAAGCAAAGCTATTTTTTTTTAAACTGGGTCATTTCCGTCGTGCTGTACGTTTTCGTCTCGGGTCTCGGCGAAGAAGTTATCGCCGTTCATGTGCGATTCATGTGCACCGCGATACGGACACTATCGTGAAGAAAGTGAAGGGCCGGATGAGTATCCTACAAAATCGTGATGGGAACGGACCGGTAACGTCGAAGCGCTTGTCGCAGAACGACTTGCACCCCTCCGATGTCGTTCGATTTGGACGATAGAACGACTTGCTAAAAACAACCCGCTCCGGCGGCACTATACCTTCTTTAGGAGGGCAAACCCCGGATATGTGAAATACTATGATAGTCTCGTGCTTCGCATTTCTCCAGTTTACACAATTATTCGACGAAAAAATGATCACCTTCGAATTTTCTTTGCTCTTTTTTTTTTTTTTTTTTTGACTCAATGGCCAGGTAGAGTACAATTTGATTCAGAACGGCATAAGGTTGTCTTAGTTTTGTGGGATCATTTCGTGCACTCTTGTCACCACCCTTCAAATTAGGGGTGTAAACGGTTCGGTTCGGTTCGCTTTTCTTGAAAAACCGAACCGAACCTAACCGTTAAGGGTTCCTCCTTGAACCAAACCAAATAGGAACCGAACCGAATTGGAACCGAACCGATAAAAGCGATTTGGTTCGGTTTGGTTTCGGTTTTGATTTTCTTTCTTCTTCTTTTTGTTTTTTTTTTTTTTTTTTATTCATGGCTCGATTTTCTGTTTTTTATGAAAAAATTTCATGATAATTTTTTTATGATAATAATATGTAATTATGATAATTTTATGATAATAATATAATTTTTTATATTCAAGAACTAAATCAAACAAGATCTGCATTGTCATACAAGAGTCAACTGATCGATCTCATCAACCTACTAAATTGAAACACATCTAAATGATAGACAAGTTACTCACGAACAAGTGTCCACCAAGCATCAAGAATTTATTAAGTATTTTCCGATACAATCTACACCTTAGTATGATGATTAAGAAAACTAATTCTTATAAAATAGTATCACACCGGTCTATGACTCTAATTATAGCGATGCTTACAGATATCAATGGTATGAGAACTTCTTAGAAACTCCAATAAACATCTCCATCAGCAATCAACTATCCACTAAACCCTATAATGATCAGAATATTCTTGATTACTCCAGAACAAACAATAGCACTCCTGGCATTAAGAAAAACAAGCAAATGCATTCTTCCCAGGCATGGCATTAAGAAAAACAAGAGACAGTCCGAAGATCGCCACTCCTGGCAAAGCACGAAATCACCGCGTTCCAAGAGAAATCATCCTTGCACGGCATGTAACTAATAGATCCAGAGACCGAGCCACCTCTCCCATCCTCATGCATCCTTCAATCGTCGTTTTCCCAGTGAAGTTATTCCTCTTAGGCATATCATCAAACAATCACCGTGCATTGTCCATTTGACCGCACATGGTGTAAGTCTGAAGGAAGAAGAAGGTTTCCAAGCGTGGAAACTAGGTCATCACTAACCTTGATCATGGAACAGAACACCACTGGCCTTGATCTCATGCCGACCCTACTCAACGATCCGCAGGTAAACCAGGTCCCTCGTGACTGTACTTCAATAGGCAAACTACCTCGTAGAGCCTCTTCAGACGAGCATTCCACTTTACCTCTCGCGGCTCCACCCGTACCGCCGCTGCCAGAGCGACTATGAGAAAGACGTGCAATAGCAACAAGCTTAACGATCTCAAGGGTCACGGTTGTGATCCTCACGGTTCCGAATTGGAGGCGGGGCAGTGGGGTTGGGGATCCTGGGCCTCCTCGTGGGGTTTGATGATTTGGGGGTTTTCCGCGTTTAGGGGTTCGAGAGAGATGAGTGTAAATCGCCGTAGCAGTAAGTAGAGGAAGAGCGGAGGGCGGAAGGAAGAGTCGATGGGGAATGAAGGGGTCTCGGCGAGAGGAAGAGTGTTTATTTCATTCGGTTCAATCCGAGCCGAATCCAAACCGAACCAAACGAAAAAAATGGTTAATTTTGATGATCCGATCCAAAATCGAAACAACCAAAATACAAAATTTTTCGATTCGGTTTTCAAATCTTGGTTCGATTTTCGGTTCGATTTTGACACCCCTACTTCAAATGCTTGGCTTCATCTGCCGAACATGCTCCCACTTTCAGTGCGCGCTCCCTTCATGAAGTTAACGGCACATCAAACAAACAAGAATCGAAAAAGGCTTCAAGAGCCGGGAGACATTTGCTGGCCCCACCATGCAAACTGGGCACGAAATGGTCCAAATTTGTCTAATATCAGACACATCAATACATGGGATTACAAAACAATGAGCTAATTGCCCTCCCATTAAAATCCGAAGCCTGCCGTGTATGACATGGAATGTCAGATTTACTTCCCCATATGTATTCATTAAGAACTCGTCCCCTACTAACCATCTTCAAGCTAATTGAACCACAGAGCAGAAAAGAAAAAAAAAATTCGTGACAAGTTCCAAATTTTCCAGCAGGAAATATGGTTTGATGCATCCGGTGCTGAGTATTAAAGCAGAGAAAAAGATATTAAAGGACAGATTCTACAGACAAGAGGAGGCTTAAGATGGAGATGGACCCCCCTTCAAGAATCCTGCGAATCCGGTCGGAGGTTCATGATCTGGGAGAGGACCAGCCTCGACAGCTCGTTCATGGCGGCCTGAACCTGATAATCGTCGGACTCGCTATTCCTTGGCCAACTGGGTGACTGTGAGCTCAACCTGGTGTATTCGCTGGCTGCAAGCTTGGTCTTTTTTGAGGTCACGAGAACTTTCTCCAAATCAGATTGTAATAAGGGCCTTGGTGCCTGGAAAAGATGCACACATCGATAGAAACCGCTTCAGTCTATCTCGAGATAGGAACATCATCGCAGTCATACACAAAACTACATGCGTAAAACTAGCACCAGACAAGTCTGTACAAATAATCCAAATGCTCGTCACAGAAGTTTGCATTTAATGCAGTCATTAATAGGAAACTAATCATCATGATCCTGAAGCATATTTCATGTCATCGTAGAGGCAGCTACAAATGTCCTGGCAAATTTATCATAAAACTACACAACTCCATAGGCGACACCAAGAATCCGCCCAGAACCAAGGATTTTTGCAGTTGAACACCAAACCATACACACTATCTTTTCCTCCTTCAGAAAATTAAACCTCTAAAATAATGAGTCTAAGTGAGTCTTAAATGCAACTTAACTAGTGAAATGAGTACTCACTTGAGAAGGCCTTCCCTTCTTCTCTTCATCTAATAGATCCCTGATTGGAAAATAAGCCGCCTTCTTGCAGAGTTCAAGCAGATCTGAGCCTGTGTACCCTTCACACAAGCTGGCAAGGTAGTCAAAATCAATGTTCTGTTCAACTTTCTCACCCTTCAAGATCACCTTCAGTATCTCAGCCCTCTCCCTGCGATCAGGTATACCAATCTCAAAAGCTTGAGGAAGACGGCGAAGTATTGCTTCATCAAGTTCAGATGGACGATTGGTTGCAGCAAGAACCATAACCCGAGCATTCTCTGTAAAGAGAGGGCAAAATTGTTAGAACCAAAACTTACTGCTCAAATTGACCAGAGGAACAAGCTCGTGATATAGCAGCAGCCATGCATAGTATACTAGCATCCACTTCTAATGTTTTATGTGTGCACGTGCATATGTGTGCGTGTGAGAGAGAGAGAGAGAGAGAGACAGACAGACAGACAGACAGATAGACAGAGGGGGGAGGGAACTCACGATCTGTCGTGAAACCATCCCATAAGGCCATGAATTCAGTCTTCATGTTCGTTAATGCCTCATGATCAGTAGTTTTACGCTGGCCCAGGAAACTATCGACTTCATCAATGAATATGATAGCCGGCTGCAGTTTGTAAGCCAAGCTAAACACGGCAGCCACTGCAAAGTAGTACCATCATATATTTAAAATCAAAGCACCAGAGTCTGTACTCTAAATACGAGATGAAAGTAAAATTGAAGGATTCCCTTTGATTAACAACATTATAAAACCTAGAATATCGAACTCATGATAATTTCTGAGTAGCATCGACATTGACACACAACACGCGACCACGACACGACCCGACCCGACCCACCGACATGTCACTTCTCAAAAAATAGAAAATTCCGACATGTTGAGACATGTATATATATATTTGGTCAGATTTGGGACACATATATTGAATGTATAGTTTTATATATACATAATAAATTACCATTTGTATGATTATTTCAATCAAATTAATTTGATTCAAGTCCACAAATAAAGAAATAATAAAAAAAAGAGCCTAGAATGAAAAGTTTAATTTGACTCAAATCCACATGTTGAAGACTAGGGTTTCTTCTTTCTCCCTTTTCTTTCTTTTTTCTTTACATTTTGACCCCTAATTAATTGAAAATGTTTAAAATTGACCCCGTGTGTGTCGGATGGCGTGTCAGGATGCTTTGACTCGCGTGTTGGAGGCATGTCCGGAGCGTTGACCACGTGTCGGATGTCTAACACCAACGTGGAGGCCTACGGAGAGTGTCCGTGCTTCCTAGGATAATTTTCACTTACAATTTAACTTCATGAATAAATGCAGCAGTTCTTAGAGTTAGCTTCATCACTAAAGAACAAGAAAGAAGAATATGTCCTAGAAGTTACAAACACCAATACCCCCATGCCCCAATGAAAAACAAGCATGCTGCGTGCCATCAAGAAAAAGATAGAGGAATTATGTTATATCCAAAATGATATGAAAAATTAATTGCACCAAAAGCCCAACCAAAGGTCAAATGTATTAAAAGCCACTAAAAAACCAATACTGCTGCCGAAGCTTTAGCGTATAATGCAGTTCAGTCTGTGGTAGAAGTTTTTTCTTTCTATTTGGGCCAATTTACTACAATAGCATCCAACACAAAATAATACACATTTCAAACAAGTGGCCACTGACTAGCCACGATGCACAAACAATATTTACCTAAATTATGCCTCACTGTAACCAACTTCACTGCTTAATCATATGTGACTCCTCTAGCCAAAAACTCTATCTAAATTCCAGTAAATTGAGTTTTAATAATCTAAAAATATACTCACTCTGAGCATTCATCTCAGCTGTCACAGTACATAAAGCAGACACAGACATGCAAACTCACCAAGTTTTTGAGCATCTCCAAACCATTTGCTCATCAAGTTTGATATCCTCACATTAATAAAAACAGCTCCAGACTCTTTTGCTATGGCCTTGGCAAGCATGGTCTTTCCAGTACCAGGTGGTCCATAGAGCAAAACACCTTTTTGGGGACCAAGAAGTTTTCCATGTGAGAAAAGATCAGGTCTTCGTAGCGGAAGAATAACCAGTTCAAAGAGAGCATGTTTAATGGTTTCCAATCCTCCAATAGAGTCAAATTCCACATCAATATGGTCAGGATTGATGACGTCACATGCTATCACATCCTAAAATTGTGAAGGACAAAAATTAGAAGAAGAACAAATCCGAAATTGACATTTGAAAGCCCAAAAACCTTCGTGAGAGAAGAACACTTTTCACAAAAGAAGCTATTTACTGCAGCTTGCGAAGTAACCCAGGAAGATGAATGATGACTGACCAAACAACAAGATAACATTAAACATGCCCAGCCCCACCAAATATACGTAACAGGCTATCAGTTAACAAACTAGTCAAAACCAATCTAAAAATAGTTTTGATGGCAATCTGATCTACATTCACCATAATCTTAGTACATGTCCAAAACCCCTCCTTCACCACTTATGAAATTTTGACAACTTTATAAGGCATTCACAATAGTTTCGACAAGAAATTCGGGCATTTAAGGAAGGTCTCTACATCCAAGATGGTGCACGACCATCAATAGTGACAACAACTTACAAAGATGAGACAATAGTGGAGTGTATTGTCATACAGATAGAACCTTAGCATTAAAAATGAGAACGACAACTGGGAGGACAGCGCTAATCCCTCAACTCCCGTCCCACCTTCCATATGAGACTCTTTAGTTCACTTAACCAATTCAACACTATTATAGACAGGAGCTGCTATCCATGGCAAGAAATACAAATCTCAATCACCTTAAGTGAAATGAGTATCTTAGAAAACATATGTGCTCAACCCAATATCACACTATAACATGCCGGAATCTCTGCCCCTTTCGGTAAAGAATTCTACATGGTCGACCGTATAAAGAATCACGGTAGAGGTACCATTAATTTTTGGGCAGCGCAATACAACAAATGAGATTAAGGAATCCTATCAAACACCGAACGAAATATAAAGCAGACAGAACATTTAAGCATTTTTGCTGGGTGGCAAGCAATTCGATTCATCTCATCTCAGTCACAAAGTCATAACAACTTGAGGGCTCCCCAAATTCTCCCACACAAGCACATCAAACACTGCATAATCCTCCATCCAAATCACAAAAAATCCAGCTCAGAGCACACCACCCAAACCTCAAATCCAAAACCCACGTGCAGGGCAAAACGATTCCAACGAGCAGAAAATCCGAAGGGTTCTAACCTCGTACGGATTGGTCTGGACGAGGGGGCGACCGAGCCGCTTGGCGATCTCCTTCTTGTGCTCGAGGGCCTTCTTGGAGGCCTCCCGGTTCGGGTCGAGGTGGCGGAGCCCCGCGAACATGACCAGGCAGCTGAGCGCCGCGCTGGCCGCGTACAGCACCAGCTTCTCCAGGAACCTCGCCTCCGACCCTTCCATGGCTCCCCGCGGGGGGGAAGGTCTCGCCCTCCGGCCGGCGGCGACGGGCGGCGGCGTCGTCGAGGGGGAGCCCGAAGGACCTGCTTCTCCCTTGCGTGCTCTGCTGCTGCGCCGGCGAGGATCCGAAGAGGAGGAGGAGGAGGAGGAAGACGACGACGAGGCTCTCCGCTTGAGGATCGGAGGAAGAAGATGAAGGGAAAGGGGAGGAAGGGTTCTCGGGAGAGAAGAGGAGAGAAGTTACGGGGACTCGCAGGGAGGAAGGGGCCCATAGTGGCAGTTTTGGTAAATAGCGGTTGGTGGTTGGATCCGTTTCTTTCTTCTCTGGGCTCCCCGGTCCTGACCCGTCCTCCTTTGGGCCGGGTCGGGTCCTGGACTTAGGCCCGGCCCGGCCGTTCCCACGTGTCGCGGTCGGCGAGGGATGGGACTAGTCATGGCCACGGGCCGGTTGCGTGGCCTCTGAGCCGGTTCGATTCAATAATTTTTGAACCGGCCGAAATCGTGATTGAGAGGCGGTTCCAAAAAAAGCTACGATAACTCTCTCTCTCTCTCTCTCTCACATGCTCTGCAAGTTTACATCTTCTTTTCTCCTTCTCCTTCTCCTTCTCTTTTTTTTTCTTCTTCTCCTCACTTCCCTATGTCTTCTCCAATCAGCCCCCACCCCCTTTCACCTCCCGCCCAGCCCGTGACCCCATCCCCCCCCTCCCTTCCCCCTCGTTACCTTGCACCTCCTCCCTTTTCTCCTTAGCGCCCCCATCTCCCCGGATCTTCCACCGGGTTGCCACCATTGGCGCGGTCTTGAACCTCCCCTCCTCCCGTCCCCATCCCCTCTCTCCCCCTCCTTCTCCCCCTCCCCCGCTGGCCAATCTCCACAACCCCAGCTCGAGCGGCCACAAAGCTCGGCGATAGCGAAGGATCGGGTCTATAATTTTTATTTTATAATTTATTTTATTAATTTTTAAATTGCAAACCCGGCCGTTCCGGAACCCAGCTTGTTCTGGCCTGATAAATGGCCATGACTAGATGGGACGGACTTTCCGCGTGAGGCTTCGAATCCCGCTTGCCGGGCGAGAGCAGTTTATGGGGTTACCCCATGAATTGCCTAAGCCTGCCATCGTTTTTTTTTTTTTTCTAACGAATGAGGTGGGGTGATTCGTCTGGGGTGGCTGCCTCTTAAAAAGTAACAGAGGCGGGCGAAGGTAGGCTCGAGCTAAGATTATGCTCGTCATAGCGATGGCAGTTCTATGAATTCGAAATCTCGCGATTGGAGATATCCAAAAATTCAACGTTAGCTAGAGAGTTTGCGGGAGTTTTGGAAACACAAAGAGTTTATGAGATGTAGGGGTGAGCTGTTCCCGATCCGGTTCGATTCCATCCAAGGATCAGGAACTGCACCAAGAGGATCAGTTCCCATTTTCTATGACCAAGGACCGGACCGATTAGTCCTAGGACCGTGACCGGACCGGATTGATGGTCCGGGCCGGTTCTAATGGAACCGATCACGTACTTTTAAATTAAATAAATATATTTATTTTTTTATTTTCAAATGGAACCAATCCTTAAAAAAATGGGTAAAGGCAAGAGGGAATAGATTAGGCTTTCTTTATTCTTCAAAAAATTTAAAAAGTAAATATATATATTTATTGGTCCTGTCCGATTCGGTTTCCACTCTAGAACCCTAACGGGGGACCGTCCCCCGAAACCTGTTCCACTTTTAAAACCAAAGAATCGAGCCGATATTAAAAACCCCGACCAAACAGGCCGGTTCGGTCCGATCTCGGTTTGAGGCGATCTATCATGCTCACCCCTACTGAGATGCATGTTATGTGGGTTAACAGTATTCCACGTTACTCGACAATATGATGGCAAGTAATCCCTAAATACATGATTTCCATTCACCCATTAAGTTAAACTTAAAACTTTTAGAAAGGGTCTGTATTAATATTAAAGGTCTTGGATTCAAATTTTTTCAGGCTCGTTATTTACGTTCTTGTCGTGCATTCCCACGCTCAGTACTGTACAATGTCCAATCTAAACGTGTAAAAGGGAGTGCTAAAATATTTAAATGTTACCGCTCGCGTATTCGTTCAATAGCTTTAAACTTTTGAAACGGGCGGTACCGATCTCACAAAACTTGTTTAATATTGAGCTAGCGTGCAACGGATTATAGTAGCCCCTTTTTTTTTTTTTGTGCGATAGGCATCGAGCCTCGCGGGAAAACAGTCGCAACGAGCTCGAATCAACGGCCAGGATCTTGCCGTCTCCCCCTCAGAGACGGCCCACACCCGCGCAGTGTGCGGCCTCCGACACAATCCCTCCTCCGTCCCCGACAAGAAAGAAAGCTCCCCGCGTCGCGCGAATGGCCACGCCATTTCCGGCCAATAGCTTTCGAGCACCACGACGGGCATACGTCTTTGCCCTTTCGTTTATTTTAAGGAGAGCTCGACGTTGACACGCGCGAACAAAAGCAAATTGTCTGTCGCTCCCCATCGGCTCTGCCTGACCCTTTCCTCTTTCGCTGCGGCGCTACCCTCTTCGTCTCTTCCACCCGGAGCCATCTTCTTCACCGCCCATTGAAGCGGTGTTCCTGCCGCCGGGGCTCGAGGCATCCATCTGCTCCTCAGCCTGCTAAGCTGCGTTGAACGGTCGGGCGCGTGCGTTGTTTCTTCCGTTCTTTCTTTTCTGGTGGGTCACGCTCCAGTCAGACGCGGGACGTAGTTAGATAAAGATCCCGACGTCACGACCACTTCTTGCAGCGACGACCATGCCGGCGGGGAACACGGACGGGGAGGAGTTGAGCGAGCCCCTGAACTTCGAGGGAGAAGGTCCGGAGGAAGCGCCCGTGGGGCGAGCGGGCTTCGCGAGAGCCGCTGCTCCGTGGACGAAGCAGATCACGGCGAGGGGGATCGTGGCCGGGTCGGCGGTCGGGATCGTTTACGGGGTGATCGTGATGAAGCTCAACCTCACCACCGGGCTCGTGCCGAATCTGAACGTCTCGGCCGCGTTCTTGGCCTTCGTGTTCGTGAAAGCGTGGACCGAGGTGCTCCGCAAGGCCGGCGTCATGTCGACCCCGTTCACCCGGGAGGAGAACACCACGATTCAGACGTGCGCAGTCGCGTGCTATAGCATAGCAGTCGGAGGTGGGAGATTCTTTCTTGCCTAACCTTCTCCGCTGACTTTTTTTAGCATCTGTGTTCAGGACACTTTCAGCGTTACGTTTGAAGCAATCTGTGTCTCTGAGTTTCTGCGTGCTCACTACGAGAATCTGTTCCCTTTTCCAGGCGGTTTCGGGTCTTACCTGCTGGCCTTAAACAAGAAGACTTACGAACAAGCTGGGGATGCGCCTGGTAATACTCCCGAGAGCACAAAAGAACCCGGGATCGGTTGGATGACCGGCTTCCTCTTTGTTAGCAGCTTCGTTGGGCTTCTGGCACTTGTTCCTCTCAGAAAGGTAATGCCTTGATGATCCACAAAAAATCAGACTTTATGCTTCTCGACGCATTCTCAATGTTCATTAGTAACTCGAATTTTGAGTTCGTTTCAAACGAATTGCCTCTTGCAAGATCTAGAATTTAATGCCTGTGCAGCTATGTGGGTCTACAGATCATGATAGTAGATTACAAACTGACTTATCCAAGCGGAACTGCTACGGCTGCGCTTATTAATGGGTTTCATACTCCTAAAGGAGACGACATAGCCAAGTGCGCATTTTTTCTTTTATTGATTGAAGCGTGCGCCACAGGTCCTAGTTTGGAAAATGAGAGATCTCAGGGAATTGTATTCGCAGGAAGCAGGTTCGGGGTTTCGCGAAGTTCTTTTCGATCAGTTTCCTGTGGGCTTTTTTCCAGTGGTTCTTTTCAGGGGGCGAGCAATGTGGATTCTCGCAGTTACCGATTTTCGGATACAGCGCCTGGAAAAACTCGTTCGTGTTTGAATTCTTCGACGCTTCTTTTTTGCTGTTTCCCTGAGCGACTTGGTTTTGCTTGCATTGGTTGAGCATTTGGTTTTTGCAGATTTTACTTCGATTTCAGCATGAGCTACATTGGAGCTGGAATGATCTGTTCCCATATCGTGAACTCATCTCTGCTGCTCGGCGCTCTGCTTTCCTGGGGAATCATGTGGCCTCTGATCGGTCGCCGTGAAGGGGACTGGTTTCCCAATACGCCACCCGAAGGCAGCATGAGGAGTCTCGATGGTTACAAGGTGAATGGATATTTGTGAATGTTCACGATTCGATCCGTGATTTTTGACCGATAACATGTCCTTCGGTGGTAATATAACATATTCAGTACGTCGAGTTATGTGCCTGCAGGTTTTCATTTCAATAGCTCTCATTCTGGGCGACGGACTCTACAATTTCCTAAAAGTACTGTATTTCACTACAAAGAGCGTCTGTGCTAGGGTGAACAACAAGAACCGTAAGACATGTAAGTCACAGATGAACTTTACTTGAGCTACCCTATTTTTGAGTTCAGGTTAGGTTAATCATGTACTTAACCGCCAAAATTATGTAATGTTACTGTTTGAGTGCGCTGCCGAAAGCTTACGTTGTCTTCTCTACGGCAGTTCCTGAGGATGAGAATCAGTCCCTTGACGATCTTCGGCGGAACCAAGTATTCGCGAGGGACAGCATTTCCGTTTGGAAGGCCTGTGCAGGGTACGCTTTCGCCTCCATCATCTCCGTCGCCGTGATCCCCATCATGTTCCCTGAGCTAAAGTGGTATTATGTAGTTGCTGCTTACATGCTTGCGCCCCCACTTGGCTTCTGCAATGCCTATGGGGTGGGACTCACGGATATGAACATGGCCTATAATTACGGAAAAGTAGCGCTCTTTGTGCTAGCCGCTTCGGCTGGAAAAGATTCCGGCGTTGTCGCCGGACTAATTGGGTGCGGTCTAATTAAATCTATTGTTTCCATCTCTTCCGATCTGATGCAAGACTTCAAGACTGGTCATCTGACGCTGACCTCTCCCCGAGCGATGCTTCTTAGCCAGGCCATTGGGACGGCCTTAGGTTGCGTGGCAGCCCCTCTAACTTTTTTCCTCTTCTATGACGCGTTCGATGTGGGAAATCCGCAGGGTGAGTATAAGGCTCCTTATGCTATTGTTTACCGCAGTATGGCCCTTCTAGGAATGGAAGGATTCTCCGCCCTCCCCCAGCATTGCTTACAGCTCTGCTACGGCTTTTTTGCCTTTGCCGTGGCGGTAAACTTGGCTAGAGACCTCTCGCCTAAACACATAGGGAACTGGGTACCGCTTCCAATGGCTATGGCCGTGCCTTTCCTAGTTGGTGCCTACTTTGCAATAGATATGTGTGTGGGGAGCTTCATAGTTTTTGCGTGGCAAAATATCAACGGTGAAGAGGTGGGCTTGATGGTTCCTGCTGTTGCTTCTGGTCTGATTTGCGGAGACGGTTTGTGGATCCTTCCGTCCTCGATCCTTGCTCTCGCTAAAGTTCGTCCACCAATCTGTTTGAGATTCTCTCAAACTACTCAGTTCTCTTAGAGGCCAACTGATTTTGGAGGTGAAACAAACCGATACGCTTATCAGATGAAGGAACTATACACAACCCACCATCTAATCTGAGTTAAGAAGCTGGCCGAGAAGTTTCAGTCGCAGCAAACTAACAGAAGATCGATCATGGAATTATACAGATGAAGGAACTATACACAACCCAGCATCTAATATGAGTTAAGAAGCTGACCGAGAAATTTCAGTCGCAGCAAACTAGCAGAAGAACGATCATGGAATCATACACATGAAGGAGATACACAACCCAGCATCTAATATGAGTTAAGAAGCTGACCGAGAAATTTCAGTCACAGCAAACTAACGGAAGATAGCTATTGGAAATACTTACAGGCTTCATATATTCGTCTGATTAAAGTGATTTTGTACATATAGCAGAGAACCTTTTCTCTGCTGATCTGAATGTCCGTGGGAATGGATTGAATGGAAGAATTGAAGTGCTCTTGAAGAGGTGGATTGTAACTTAAAGGATGTCGGGTTCTCTCTCCTAAGCAAAAAGGCTTACAAAGGAAGATCTCACCTGTGAATAGAACACAAATTAAGTCCGTGTAAAGTTTAACAGGATTGAATCGAACACAACAATCTCGCATGCTTGCATAGAATTGGGCGAGAGCATCTGATTGCTTTGCTAAAAGCTCTGCACAGGCCTAACAGTAATTATTGATAGACTTGATTATAAGTCGAAGAATATAAGCTGTGAGTTTGAGAAGAATTCCTGAATGATCTCTATCTTAAGAAACTACAATAAGATCAAATGAATGACCTTGTTGTACAGCAACGAGTCCTATGTTCAACATGCCGAATCCTTTCACTACACCACTCATGCAAAATTGATCAGCCAAACATGCAATGGAGCTCGAGGGGAAAAACTGATTTTCCTAGGCTGGTGGCCTATGGAGGCATCGCTGTCCGCGTTGTCATCGCGTAACAATGGTAGAGACGAAAACCATTCTTACATCTGCTTGCTTTCCCCTCCCGAAGCTCAGGAATAGTGTCCTGACCGATTCTTAATCCCATTTAGAAACTTCAGACTTACACTCAACTTACTGAACTTTCTAGAGAAGATACCATCAAAATGATGAATGTCAATAATAAGGGAGGAGCATCCACAGTCAATGGACTGATGTCCGAAATCCGAGGGTAAATGTTCTGCAGTAGCAGCAGCAACCAACTCTCTGAAACCCCCCAAAGAGAAAAATGAGAACAGAAAAACCTCAATGCTAATTCTAGAGATTCAAGATTTTGATTTGAGTTCTGCAGCGCTGACTGAACACGTTCTTGTTCCGAAAACACCCTATCACAGTGATCGTACAAAAGGGTGTCACTTGGTGCTTGAATACTTCAGTCAAATGGGCAGAGAGAGAGAGAGAGTCAAACCTGAGCACTTGAGCTTTTTCTTTACTCGAGTAGCTTCAATTACAAATCAAGCGCTTGACCCCCTGTCGGCCCAAATGAATAGTTCTCAGATGTTTCTTTCTTAAACAGTCATTACTAATCAGAGCCTAAAGGGTCACTTTCATTCACAAGCAATGATCTTGGAGTGCTTTTTGCTTGAGCATCGTCGGAAAACGATGCAAATTACGTGGATCACATGAGCGCACTTCCATAGATAGCGTCACCAATGTGTTACACACACACTTGTCTTTACACGAAAAGGAATATGTCTCTCCATGGTTGGCGCATTACAAGCTGATTCCAACAAAGAACAGCATGTGTTCGTAGGATAAAAGATCCTCACATATGTGACTAAACCTTTTGACCAAAACACTAGAAAATTTCATCATGTTATTTATCCACAAAGCTAATGGGACTTGGGGAAAGTTGGTCATCTCCCCACACGATAGTTAATGGCCCTAAGCACTTTCAATCTAGAAAACCTGTTTTCCTGAAAACAGCATTCCTGACTCGCCTCAAGTCCCTCCCTTTCAGCGTCCTCCCGGCACCTTCAAACACCGAATACGCCATCGTCGCCCGCGACAGGGCCACCATTTCATGCGGTGGCACCATCTTCTTCTCCGGCCGATGATCATCCTCCGCGCCGACGTCCTTGCACTGCTCCCACTTGCGACGGTCGGTCCCGGGCACGCCGCCTTTGGCCCACTTGGGCCAAACCGGCACATCCACGGGGACCGACATCCGGGCCCTCCCAGGACCCGACCCAGACAAGCCTCCACGGTCCGGAGAGGACGGGTGCGGCGCTTGCGGGATCGCGCGGGCAGCCGACAGGGCAGACAGCGTCGGGTTTATGGCGGGTTTCTTCTGGACGAGAGGCAGGTCGGCCAGCACTGCGGTGAGCCCGAACATCGAAGCATGTGGGTGGCGGTCCGGAGCGGCGGTCGGGGTCGCAGGCGGGGAACTCGGGTCCGTGTCGGAGGACCAGACGATATCGGACTCTTCCCATTCCTCGAAAGAATTCTGACCCATGCAACACCGCGAGGGCGAGCTGCTTTCGAGCCTATCCATGGCTGAATTCAATTCTCTTCTCTTCTTCTCTCTCTCTCTCTCTCTCTCTCTCTCTAGAGCGGCCTTCTTTGGCTACTTCTGTGGCTTGAGATTCAATGGGAAAAGAATGAGAAGCACCCAGAACCAAGTAGAAGAGCTGAGATGGCGATGCGCAGCTTGCGAGGCGGCAGTTGCAAGATCATTTGACGCCACATGTTTGGTGCCAGTTTCAGGAGGACCACCCAAATGTCGGGGAGCATTGAATACGACTGTACGAGAAAGATGCTCACTGGCCATGATTCATTTCATCAAAATCTTGTTTCATGGTGAATCCTTTGCTTCGTTCGCTTTCCTAGAGACTTTCCGAGGATCGGGTCGCGCTTCGGATTTGGTTCGGTTCGGATCTCGTTTCTTTGCATTTCTTCTTCTTTTTTCGCGTACACACTCTCTCCTTACTCCCTCCTATCTCACTGTCGGTACTCTCCCTTCTCTCTCTCTCCCTCTATCTTCGCAACTCTCCTCTCGCTCGCTTTTCTCTCTCCTCTATCCCCCCTCTCTCTCTCTCTCTCTACCTTTCTGCTTTATTCTCTCTCTTCCTGACCTCACGCGTGCCTCTCCACGCAACTTGGACCGGACGGAGGCCCGAATCGGAGAAGCTCCGCCGCTCGGGCTAGATTCCGGTATCGAGAACCCCGATTATGATGTCGTCCGCATAATCGGAACTCAACCAGAGGCCGGTGCTCTCGGTGAGGCCGAGGAAGTGAGGGGTCCCGGGTGGTGTGGAGGTGGCGGATGCGGTCCGGGACGACGGAGAGGACCCCGGGGGCGCGGCGGAGGGCCTCGGCCAGGGGGGGCAGTGAGGCGGGGGCCGGCGAAGTTGCCCGGCGGTGGCTCGGTTAGTGTAGAGGATCCGGGAAAGGAGGGTCTAAGGGTGGGAGGGAATGGAGGAGGGAGGAGTACCAGTGGTGGTGGGTGGAGAGATGAAGGGCAGGAGGATGAGGAATGAATATTTTGGAGTGACATTTACATTGGCCATGAATGAAGATGACTATTCTTCGATGAGGTAGAAGATGGCAGCGAGCGGGAAGAAGAGGACGACGATGAAGAATAAAATAAAAAGAACAAATGAGGAAAAAGGAGACGAGGAGGAGGATGAAGAGGGACCCTTTGAAACCAAAAACCAAGCTGTGAATAAAAAGAAAAAACAATCTGAAAACCGAAAACCGAACCGAACCGGTTTTTCGACTCAAATCATATTTGATTCGAGCGAAATTCTCTTTGATGAAATGTCTGTTCGGTTCCACATGTTTGGTTCTATCATCTTGAATTGGATTATGAGCAATTTTTATGGGTTTAAAATCGAAAACAATTTATAACCCTGGTGGATACCGGCCAACCATCCTCGCCATAGAAGTTCTAATTTTTGAACCTCCAGAAAAAAAGAGAAAAGGAAAATAAAAAAAAAAAAACATTTTGAATCTCCATGAAAAGGTTTCCTTAAAATTTTATTTTTAAATGTTCACCTCCAACACCACTTCCATTATCCACGTCTGTAAATTCTATTTCAAGGTGGCCATTCTTAATAAAATTTCCGACTCGATTGGCAATAAATGAAAGATTCATATGTTCCTCAATAGGTGCATGCATTTGAAACACTTAAACGCATGAGCAATATCGGGGCGTGTAATGTAAAGAAATTAATCGACCTTTGACAATTTTCTTTATTATAGGCGTCCGATCACCCTCAAGCTTACAATTTTGTACCATAGAGGTTTCTAGCATGCCAACTTTGAATCAAGAACATAGGAGATAGACAAGTAAATTTTTAAACCAAGCAACCTGACTCCTAGGAAATTTTCTGAACTCCCAAGTTCTTCATCTCAAACTCCCTAGATAATAATTCCTCGTAGTCTCATAATCTCTCGCACTATCATTGCCTCGTAATAATCATGTCGCTCACATATATGATAAGAGCCGCCATTCTTCCTTGAGCACCTTTAAGAACAAAGTATGATCCGAGTTACTTTGGGAGTATCCATACCCTCTCATAGTGAGCTAAAGCGACCAAACCATGCACGAGGGACCGCTTCAACCCATACAATGACCTTTCCAAATTACAAACCATGTTTGGCTTATCTCACAAGATTCCAGATCCGGTGGAAGCTCCATATAGATCTCCTCCTCTAAATCCCCATGAAGAAATGCATTCTTCACATCAAATTGATGCAAAGGCCAATCCAAGTTTGGCACTAGAGATAACAACACTCTTATGGTGTCTAACTTTGCAACCGGAGAGAATGTTTCGATAATCCACCCCATAAGTCCGTGTATACCCTTTAGCTACCAAATCGCCTTTATACCTCTCAATAGTGCCATCTCCCTTTTATGTTTGACCGTGAACACCCACCTACATCCAACCGGCTTTTTATCCTTTGGTAGTTCCACAAGTTTCCAAGTTTGATTTTTCTCCAACGCCTTCATCTCTACCTCCATCGCTTGAAGCCATTTCGGATCCTTCATGGCTTCTTCAACCCTGCTTTGGAACTTGAACCGAGGAAATTGTAAACACGGGCTTGTAGTGGTGTGGATAGCCTCTTGGCGAACACATAGTCCGCAATAGGGTATCGAGACCGGCGGTCCTCTATATCCGGAGAATATCGATTCGGTGGTTTACCCCTATTATGCCTATCGGGTAGCTTATAACCAAAGAAGCACATCAAGATCTTCAAAAGAATCAAGTACAATAGAAGTACTTACCTCAGGTACATTCTCGTGGAGCTTGGAGTGGTAATCAAGAGGGCGAAGAGGGCGGGTGATAAGGAGGGTGTTGTAGGAAGGCCGATATGTGCATCCGCTGGCACCGCTCGACTCATCCGCTAACAATTCAAAGGTTGTCCGATCGCAATGAATCATGCGGCAATAGCTCAAAATCTTCAGCCTCAATAGCCTCGGAATCACGTACAAAGCACACCCATCCGCCGCCTCCCGCAATTCCTACCTCCCACCAATGTCTAGTTCTACAACTAGTCTCCCCGAACAGACACTTGGGGAAGGAAAATAGGACGCCTCGATAAATGTTACATCCATGGTGACATACGCGCGCTTCTCGCAAGATCATAACATCGATACCCTTTCCGAGAAGGGCCATAACCAAGAAACACACATTTGACTGCACAAGAGTCAAGTTTGGTTCGCTGATTTTTGTGAAGATGGACATAAGCGACACACCCAAACACCTTAGAGGCAATGTAAGAACCGAAGGAAGAGACACATGGGCAGCAAGTGCCTGCATTGGCGTCATCGTAATGCGGGAAGGCATGCGATTCAACAAATAAGCAACTGTGACTACGGCAGTAATCCCAAAACGATGGGGAACATGGCTACCCTCCAAGAGTGCTCGAGTGGTTTCAAGAAGATGGCGATTCTTGCGCCAAAGAACACCATTCTCAACGAGGAGTCCGAGGGCAAGAAGTTTCATGTATCAAACCATGTTCTTGAAAATAAGCTGCAAGAGGTTTACTTAAGTATTCGCCACCATTATCGATCCGAGAATCAAAGTTTGGCCCCAAACTCGAAATCGAATCATACGATGAAACGTCCGAAAGATAGCTTCAGCCTCATTCTTATGTTTCATCAAATATAGCCAAGTCATACGTGTAATCATCAACAAAGATGATAAACCATCGAAACCCGTAGATGAAGAGTAATAGGAGACGACCCCATACATCGAATGAATTAAGGAAAAGGAGTGGAACTTATATTCAAACCGGGAGGAAAAAAAGCGATGGCTCTTTGCCAAAATACATGTATCACATTGAAAACCAGAGTTCGATAGACCATGAAATAACTTGGGAAACAAATGCCAGAATACCCAAAGGATGGGTGACCTAACCGACGGTGCCATAACCAAAGTTCCTTCTCTTGAGCTAATCGTCCACGAGAATGATAGGTCCGTCCCGTAAGTAATTTCATCCACGAAATACAGCCCCTCCTCTTAGTACCACGCCCAATAATCTCCTTCGTGAGAATGTCCCGAAATAGGCAAAAATCAGGGGTACATAAGCACAACACAATTCAACTCACTAGTAAGCTGTCCAACCGATAATGTATTTATTAGACAATGAAGGAACAAGCAAGGTATGAGATAGAGAGAGAAGGCGTGATAGACACACGCCCAAAGAGCCGTCACAGAAAGCTATGTCCATTAGCATTGTAAATGTGATCTCGACGTGGTGTAGTAGTTGTAAGAATGTCACCGATTTCCGGAGTCATATGATCCGTAGCCCCTAATCAATTATCCACCCATGATGACCATCACCATGTCCATTAGCAAAGACAAACCCACAATTACCTTCAAGAGATTCGCATTAGCGTATTCAGCTCCATGGGAATTAATGACAAGCCACTAGTCACTAAGGAGGCTTGCCCTCCATTCCGCCCCTTTTGAGCCCGGTTTCTTCTTCTTGGTCCGAAAATCATCCCACCAATCCGGATAACCATGCAGTTTAAAACAAGATGTCAACAGATGTTTAGGATTCCCACAAAGGAGAGCATCCCTGGATTGAATTGGCATACCAGGTTTAGGGGGCGAGGTCCCCAAAGAAAAGCACTAATCGATCAACCTTGCCTCACTGCGGACACCATGGCGTAACCAAAGGTGACCCCCGACAGGAGTGGAAAGCATGATGATTGGGCGATATCCTCCTCGCCGACTCGGGCATAAGCTTGCTCAATAGTGGAAATGGATCCATCTTCATAACATCAAAGACGAACATTATCTAGGCGGTCATCGAGACCATCCAAAAAGTATAAACTCGATCTTCATGGACAATGGCATTGTACTTGAGAATGTCGGCCGGACATTGCATAGGATTAGGACGGCGGAAATCAATCTCACGCCAGAGCCCTTGAAGATCATTGTAATATTTCTCGATGGGTCCACCGCCTTGCTTCAATCGAGAAACCTGCCTCTTAATATCATAGATTTGAGAGGTGTCGATCCATCAAAAAGGTCGCTACACAAAGATCCCATACGGCTTTTGGCGTTAGGGAAATCGAATAAAGTTCGGTATCAAGGCTGGGTCTATAGAATTGATAAGCCAACCTTTCACTGTAGAATCATCGGTCTTCCATTGTCTAAAAGACGAATCAGTAGGAGGGGGCTCGGGAGAATCACCATTCAAATAACCCGGTTTGTCTTTGCCCGAGACATACATCTCAACAACACAGGACCATACGCCATAATTTTTGCCATCAAGCTTGACAGCAATCGGTGCAACAGGAGGCTCAATGCGCGACGGCGCGGCCTGCTGGGTCAAGAGCTGCTTCATCGCAGCGGTTAGGTCTGCCAAAATGGCAGTAGCATCCGTAGCAGAGGCACTAGCATCCGCTTGGTCGGTTGCAACAATCGACCGCTTATCACCCATGAAATCAACCGCAAATTGATGAAGATCGTAAGACTCACGTTGACGGCACAAAGCCCCAAAATTTTTGGGACCGCCAGAATCGATGATTGACGTCGATGAAGACCCCGAATCAAACCCTAGGGCTCGATACCATGAAGAGAAAAGACTCTCCTTTTTGTATTCAATGAATATTTTTCTTCTCAGACATTTACAATGCTCAATCCTATTATATATATAGGACACATAACAACCCTAATTAGGAGATATACAATAGGAAGGATTCTATACTAGGAAGAAATCTATAAAATAAAAATCCCTAACAAATAGGCTAAAATAGCTCACGACCACAAGATGAAGGGCGGGAGGATGAGGAAGAAGGTGGTGGAGTGAGAGAGATTGGCCATGGATGAAGATGACTATTCTTCGATGAGGAAGAAGATGGCAGAGAGCGGGAAGAAGGAGAAGACGACGAAGGAGACGAGGAGGAGGATGAAGCAAAACCAAAAACCAAGCTGTGAATAAAAAGAAAAAAATCTGAAAATTGAAAACCGAACCGAACCCGTTTTTCGGTTCGAGCGAGATTTGGTTCGGTTTAAGGGTGAACCCCTAGCGGCTCGGTTCGATTCGATTTTTCAAGAAAATCGAACCATTTATAACCCTAGGCGAGGGCGGTGATGTAGAAACGGTTAGCCTTTGTGATTATCTTGAAGAATGTGATCGCCAAAATCTCAACAGCTTTTTCTAACTTTGGGGAAAACAACCATTCAAGCAATTTCCTATATTATTATTTAGGCGCTTTCCTATATTACTTTAGGCGCTAATTATTAGTCGCGTTTTCTATATTATCATTTAGGCGCTTTCAATTAATTATTAGTCGTATTTCCATATTATCATTTAGGCGCTTTCTTCAATTATTTGGTTTCCATTAATATTATGAGTCCTATTTCTATATATAAGATGTCTGTCTTGTAATCAAGAATATAGTATCATTGAATAAAAATTTCGAGTTCTTTGAGTTGTTCCAAATTTACGCTTTCTCTCTGCGGCCATTTGGTATCGTGAGCAGGTCTCTCCCCGTGACGATGGTAAATAACGTGAATGTCAATCTCCCCACCATTGCCGAGGGCCGTGAGAGAACGAGCCTATTACGCTGGCTGAGTTCAATCAATTCGTGGCTCAAACCGATCGGAGGTTTCAAGAGATCCTTGATGCCATCCAAATGCTTGTCCACAAACCATGCACCTAGTGCTCTTCCAAAGGAGCAAAATCCGTCGCCGCCAGGATCCCAAGATGCTATAGGGCGTGGAGGAATTCCCGACATAGGCGCCAAGACTATGTCGAGGATACGGAAGACGAAGATGAAGATTTCTAAGAGATGCAGATTCGTGGTGGTCGCCGATACTGGGATTCCGGAGGAGCATGCTCGTGGAATCGACGCCGGGAAGGATATCGACGAGATCCCGAGCAATATCAACTAAAGGTAGATCTCCTACTTTCAATGGGAATTTGGATATTGAAGATTTCCTTGATTAGCTTTGGGAGGTCAAAAATTCTTCGACGCTATGGATATTGACGAGGATCGCCAAGTGAAACTTGTGGCGACAAGTTGAAGGGTGGCACTTCAGCTTGGTGGGAACAAACTCAATTGACGCGACATCGACAAGGCAAGACTCCTATTCGATCTTGGGGTCGGATGAAACAGAAGTTGAAGAAGAGGTTCCTCCCAACGGACTATGAGCAATCATTATTTCAGCAATTTCAAAATTGCCGACAATCGAATAGATCGGTCCAAGCTTATACGGAAGAGTTTCTTCGACTTTTACGCTCGTAATAACCCGATGAGTCCGAGGCACAACAAACCCGCTAGGTACATTAATGGTTTGCGACTTAATATCCAGGATCGGGTTTCTTTGCATCGACTCTTCTCTCGTCAAGACGCCTGTGATATGGCGTGAAAAATTGAGGTGCAATTGGAGAGAACTAGCCCTAGTACTGCGGTAGAAATTATTTGGATCGTGGGTCATTCGCGAAAGGAAGACAGCTTGATGTTACAAGTTCTTCTAGTCAACAAATCCCCGATTCAAGCAGAGTTCCGTGGAGTACTACGGGACGCCTTAAGGAAGCAATCGCAGCAAGCAATCGTACTCTCAATCGTAATACCCAAAATCCATATGCCAAACCCCAACCAATCAAGTGCTACAAGTGTAACGAGTTGGGTCATCGTTCCAGTGATTGTCCTCGTCAGAGAATGGCCAATATCGTTGAACATGACGAAGATATGTATGAGGAAGATTGGGAAAAGGAAGAAGAAGTGGGAGTAGAAGATGAAGTGGGCGAGCAAGTTAATTGTGTAGTGCGTCGCTCATTGTTTGCTCCGCTGAATAGAAGATACCTAGAGGAATCAACTTTTTCCGGGCATTGTCTTTGTCAACGGCAAAGTATGCGATATCATTATTGATAGTGGAAGTTGCGAGAACATAGTGTCAAAGGCCCCGTGGATCACTTGCAACTAAAGACGGAGTCGCATCCCGCACCCTACACGATCGGATGGATACGCAAAGGAACTTAAGGTAAACCAATTATGCCGCTTACCTATTTCGATCGGAAAATCATATCAAGATACTATTGTCCGTGATGTGGTGGAGATGGATGCGTGTCATGTTTTACCTGGGTCGGCCATGGCAATATGATGTTGATGCTACACACCGAGTTAGGGAGAATACGTATTCTTTTGTGTGGAAAAGGACCAAAATTACTTTGAGACCAAAAGTAATTCCCCTCAAATTGTGAAGAAGCGTAATAAGGGGTTATGATGAGCATCCGAAAGCGTGAAGGGATGTATATGATTGTGGACAAGGGCGACCAGCAAGTTATGGTTCATGTTCCCGATATTCTTAAGCCCTTATTAAAGGTTTTCAAAGGATGTTATGCCCAAGGATTTACCCGACGGATTACCTCCTTTGAGGGATATCCAAAGATGAGATTGATTTTCTTCCAGAGCTAGTCTTCCTAATTTGCCGCATTATCGGATGAATCAAGGAGAATCAGATTCTACAAGAGCAGGTGGAGATCTCCTTCAAAAGGGCTTTTGCGTGAAAGCAAAAGTCCATGTGCGCCTCTGCGCTTCTCACGCCAAAGAAAGACGGCACCATGCGTATGTGTGTAGACAATGTTATTAACCGGATTACTATCAAGTATAGATTTCCGATTCCACGACTTGATGATATGCTAGATAGACTTGTCGGATCACGGATTTTTACGAAGATCGACCTTCAAGCGGATACCACTAAGTTCGCATCCGTCCCCGCGAGAATGAAAAACGGCCTTCAAGACAAGTGCAGTTTGTATGAATGGCTTGTCATGCCGCTTGGACTCTCTAACGCGCCTAGTACTTTCATGCGCTTGATGACCCAGTGTTCTCAAACCTTTTATTGGCAAGTTTGTGGTAGTTTTCTTTGATGATATACTCATATATAGTTCGGATGGGCGCCTTCACATGGAGCACTTGAGGGATGTCCTACTAGCCTTGCAGCAAAATAAATTGTTCATTAATCTGAAAAAGTGCGCTTTCATGACAGTAACGCCTTTGTTTTTGGGTTTTGTTGTTGGTGCGGATGGACTTCACGTTGATGCGTATAAGGTGGCCGTGATTTGCAATTGGCCGCCCAAAGAATGTTGGCGAGGCTCAAAGTTTCCATGGTCTTGCAACATTCTATAGGCGCTTCATTCGAGATTTCAAAGACTATTATGGCCCCCGATCACCGATTATTTAAAGAAGGGCAAATTCCATTGGGGAGATGAAGCTTCACCGCTTTTGCTCTTATAAAAGAAAACTCTCCACAAATACCACGTATTGATGCTCCCCGACTTTGAGAAAGTGTTCGAGCTATACCGTGATGCTTCCGGCGTTGAATTGGCGCCTGTCCTTTCCCAAGAAGGTAAGCCTATAGCCTTCTTTAGTGAAAAAACTTAATGAAGTTCGCCAAACATTGGTCGACGATGAGCAGGAATATTATGTCAATCGTATGAGCTATAAAGCATTGGCAGTCCTATCTTTATCAATGAAGTTTGTTCTTAATACCGATCATCATGCTTTTAAATATATCAAGAGTCGAAGCATTTAAATCGAATGCATGCACGATGGGTTTCTTTTCTAGAGCAATTTAATTTTGTACTTCGCCATAAAGGTGCCATTTAAATAAGGTGGCGGATGCTGAGTCGACATGTCATGACACTCGTGACCATGCGACCGATGTTGTCGGTTTTGATCACCTATGTTCTCTTTTATCCCGAAGATGATGATTTTGGTGAGATATGGAAAAAGTGTTCAAACAAGTTGTCATGGCGATATGATAATTCAAGAAAATTTCTTGTTCTTTGGCAATAGATTATGCATTCCACGTGGTTCTTTATGTGAACAACTCATTCGAGAGCTTCATGGTGGTACTCTCGACAGACATTTGGGGCGAGATAAAACTATAGCCTTGGTAGAGGAGCGGTACTATTGGCCTCAACTGAAGCGAGACGTGGGGCGATTTGTCAAGAATGCTACATTTGCCGACCGCTAAGGGCCACTCTCGTAACACCGGGTCTTTATACCCCTTTGCCTATTCCTTCAGATCCTTGGGTAGACATATCGATGGACTTCGTGTTAGGACTTCTTCGCACCCAACGGGGTTTAGATTCTGTTTTTGTGGTGGCTGACCGGTTTTTCAAGATGGCGACTTCATCCCTTGTAAGAAAACTTCAGATGCTTCACATGTGGCTAGTTTATTCTTTCATGAAATAGTCCGCCTTCATGGTATACCAAGACAATCACTTCCGATCGTGACACGAAATTTCTAAGCCATTTTTGGCGATTTTATGGCGCTTTGTTTGGGACTGATTTATAGTATAGTAGTTCTTTCCATCCCCAAACGGATGGTCGAACGGAAGTTGTGAATCGTACTATGGCGGATATCATTCACGCCTCATAGTGATATGCCTGCAACAACCGTATCTTGCTCCTCCTTGAGTTTGCCTTCAACAATTCGGTTAACCGCTCTACCGGTACATCTCCCTTTCAGGTCGTTTTATGGGCGACACACACAAATACTCTGGATTTGGTTCCTTGCCCAAGATTCCAGGCTATAGTGTCGCGGGCGGAGAATTTGGCGACCAAATTAATGAAGTCCAAGCTGTTGTTGCTAGTCAATTGGTTATATCTAATTCAAAGTATAAGGAGGATGCTGACAAACAAGGAGAGGTGGGCGATGAGGTAATGGTTTTCTGCCAAAAGGAGCGTTTTCTTTGTCGGTCTATAATAAATCAAGCACAAGAAGATTGGTCCTTGCAAGATCCTCAAGAAGAAGATCAACGACAATGCCTATGTAGTTGACCTTCCCGGTGATCTCAATATTTCCCCACATTTAATGTGGCGGACTTATTTGAGTATCATGCTTCCGATACACCCTCTATCCCGATCATAACTCGAGGGTGAGTTTTTCCCAAGAGGGAGGGAATGATGTAGAACGGTTAGCCTTGTGATTATCTTGAAGAATGTGATCGCCGAAAATCTCAACAAATTTTCTAACTTTGGGGAAAAAAACCATTCAAGCATTCCTATATTATTATTTAGGCGCTTTCCTATATTACCGTTAGGCGTTTCCTATATTATCATTTAGGCGCTTTCTTCAATTATTAGTCGTGCAGTTTCCTATATTATCATTTAGGCGCTTTTCTTCAATTATTTGGTTTCCATTAATATTATGAGTCATATCTCTATATATAAGATGTCTGTCTTGTAATCAAGAATATAGTATCATTGAATAAAAATTTCGAGTTCTTTGAGTTGTTTCAAATTTACGCTTTTTTTCATGCGTCGGTCGGCCAACCACCCTCGCCGGCCCTAATTTCAGAACCCAGAAAAAAAAGGAGAGAAAAGGAAAAAAAACATAAAAAAATCATAAAATTTTAAAATTTTATTTTAAAATATCCACGTCAACACCAAGCGGCCATTCACGTCAGCGATTTCCGGTAAAAATTGGTAAAATGGACTCAATTGGCAATAAATGAAAAGATTTAGGACCTAATTAGTAAAGTTGAAAGGTTTAAAACTGAATTGGCTAAAGTGTAATGGGTTTAAGGCTTTTTAGACAATTTTCCCTATACACACCCTCACCATTTTGGCGACTTTTGAAAGAACAAAAGATACAGATTTTTAAACCAAGCATGACTTTATGATTGATGAAAGTAAATGCTAAATAAAATTTGAGCGATCAAACACGATAATAAGCAGGATCGCAAAAATAAATCGTCATGCATTCTCAACAACAGTCACGACCGTCCTCGTTGGCCAGACCCAAGACCCCACCATCTGAATCGTTGGACTCGGGTCTCGGATCCCAACCTTGGATCTTTGTGGCTCGAACCGAAACCCGGCACACCCGGAGTATTAACAACATTCCTTAGTACATCTTCTGGGGTTTTGCCATATGATCAGAGATTCATAGCCAGACAAAGAACTAACAAAACCGTGAAACCTATGTCGTCAATGAATTGAGCGTGATATCGACGATTGCATGTGATTAATGTTTTGGCAATTCAACTCACCGAGCCGTCTTTGTCGGAACGAATCTAATGGAGCTGACTCCAAGGAATTTCGTCTTCCATTTTTTCTGGAAAATTATCAAAAAAATTCCAAACTTATTGTAATTATATCAATTCAATTCTAAATCTTATTTTTACTCTATTGGGTTATAAACTTTTTATATTTATATCAATTCAGTCCATTCGGTCAATTTTGATCGAAAATTGCTTACATGGACATTGGCCGTGGCGCGAATAGCGTTGATGTAGATAAATTTTTAATAATATATTAATATTTTTTTAAAATTTTTTTAATTCAATCCATCCGACCAGAGGAAGAGGGTAAGAAAAAAAAAGAAAAGAAAAGAAAAGAGAGGAAAAGAAAATAGAAAATAAATAAAAATTTGAAGTTTTTTTTAAATACTATTAAAAATTGTCCACATCGGTGTCGACCGTCCTATGTGCCGGCCACGCCACATAGGACGGCCGACGCCTATGTTAGCGATTTCCTATCAAAATTGGACGGATGGACTGAATTGACACAAATGTAAAAGGTTTAAGACTCAATTAGCCAAAAAAAAATTTCGAGCTGAATTGGCACAATTACAATAAATTTAAGATTTTTTTGATAATTCTCCCCTTTTTTCTAGGGGTTAATACCACAAAAAATTCAAAACTGGTATATTTATGATAAATTTACCCAAAACTAATTTTTTGATCATAAAAAACCTTAAATTGGTACACATGTGACAATTTTATCGTCTGTTAGTTTTCGTTAAATTTTACTGTTAAATTTTTTAGTTTAATGACACGTGGCAATTGAAGGATATACCAGTTTAGGGTTTTACCCTTCATTTGTCACAGGTGTACTATTTTGTGATTTTTCGTGATATTAATCCAATTTAACAGAAATAAATTTGTCACAAATATACCAGTTTTGGGTTATTGGTGGTTAAAAAATTAGTTTAGGGTAAATCTGTCATGGGTGTACCAGTTTATGATTTTTTACGATCAAAAAATTAGTTTTAGGTAAATTTGTCCTAGGTATACCAATTTGGGGTTTTTCGTGATATTAACCCTTTTTTTCTAAATTGACAAAGCTTGGCTAACTTTTTAGTCCCATTGGAGAATTGTTGCTCTCTCCCGGGTACCTTTTGCCCACTTTTCATTTCAAGGGTTAATACCACTAAAAACTTCAAATTAGTACATTTGTGACAAATTTATCACAAACTAATTTTTTGATCATAAAAAACCTAAACTAGTATACCTGTGATAATTTTACCCTCTATTAGTTTCCGTTAAATCTTATTATCGAATTTCTAAATTAGATGACATGTGACAACGGGTGTATCGATTTGGGTTTTATATAGGTGTACCAATTTAGAGTTTTTCTTGATATTAATCAAATTTAACAGAAGGTAAATTTATCACAAATATATCAATTTTGAGTTTTTTATGATTAAAAAATTAATTTAAAATAAATTTATCATAAATATATTAATTTAAAGTTTTTTATGGTGTTAATCCTCATCCCAATTGAAAAAAATACTGTCCGAGCTTATTATCTTGGGAACGCGTGCGGTTGCAGGTCAACATAATACTGCCGACTAAATATAGGAGGAGTCAAAAACAAGAAAATGGATGTCAGAGACCGGTGGGGGTGTCCATCGTTTCTGACCAAGCCAGTTGACCTGACTCTCTAGAAAAAAAGAAAAGGGAAAGAAAAAGAATTGCTAATATATTGTATAGAGACGATAACACGAATGATTCTCGAATTTTAGCCTTATATGTAATATGATTCCTGACTTTTAGTTTAATATATAATGCTGTCTTTGAATCTTTAATTTTTCAATGTGATCCCTTAATTTTTTGTACATGTTCAATTTAATTCATGGACTATATAAATTAATGAAAAGGCAATATTGAATATTTTCATAGGGACAAAGACTGAACTGGACATGTATAAAAAGTTTAGGGATCACACTGAATAGACTAAAAGTTAAAAGATAACATTAGCACTGGGCTAAAATCTGAGGACCACATTAATCAAATTTAAAGTATATGGATCACATTGCATGTCAAGCAAAAGTTGATAAATCATTTGTGTCATTTACCCTATTATCCTTTTGGAGCACTCTCAAAAGAGGCCGGCAACAAAAAAATACACAAGCAAAACGTAACGAGCGGCAAGACCAAGATTTTAGCATAAAGAAAAAGTGGTGGGACTAACAAGGAGCCAAACAAATGGAAGAATCATAGTTTGATTTTTGGAGCAATATATATTAGTGAATCGTGCATGGGGGTGAGCAACGGTCCAGGGCTGACCTTGGATTGATTCTGGACCGGCCGGTCCTGGTCCAATTCCCAAGGGGACTGGATCAGTCATTGGTCTTGGGACCTTTGGATCCTGCATTATGCGGGTTGGTTCTCGATCATGAGAGTTTAGGGTTGATCCAACCCGGACCAACCTTATATACATATATTTGTTTTCCAACGAGCCTAAGGCCCTTCCCTCCTCTTCTTCTAGCTTTGAAAATAGAAATTCTATTGACTATTGAGCGTCGCCTCTCTTCTTCCCTCACTTCTCCGTGACCGTTCGCTAGATTTGCCTCTCCTCGCTCACCTCACGAACTCGCTTGCCTCTCTTAGCCCGCCTCGGCACCTCACAAACTGCGAACGCAAGTCGCCTCACTTGGCCGTCCTCGGCGTCTCACGAACAAGATATGAAGTTGATTGTTTTATTTTCAAGTGTTCAGATATTGAAGCAATAATTTGAGAAATAACAAGATATGAAATTGTATAATTGATGGTTTATGTTATGTATTTTGACCATTTTATTTTTTAATTTTATTTCACGTGTTCGTATACTACTAAGTGGAGATTTTTGTTGTTGCGTTGTCTTAGATTTTTATTTGATTTGCACCGGGGTCCATAGTTTGGTTACTCAATATTATATTGTTAATGGATATATATTTTCAAAGTGTACCGTTTATCCTTTCAACGAATAAAAAAAATAAAACATAAAAAAAATCGATTGGTCTCGGGTTGACCCTGGGACCGGATAGGACCTAGGGGGTCGGTCCAGCCCTCGGTCCCAAGCTTAATAGGATCGGTCCTCGGTCCCAAAAATTGATGATCAATACTATGCAGGTTGACCCTAAAGTTACGTGTTGGACCGGCCTAATACTGGACCATCCTGACCCCTAATCGTGCACGCAAGTCAGTCTTCATGAAACTTATAATATCATCTGGTCCTGTTTTCTCCTTTTTCCGCCCAACACAGGATTCTAATTTTAAAATTTTTTTTTTCAACGTTCTCTGCACGTTAAGAAGAAGGAGAGGAAAAGGGAACATCCACGGCAGCAGCGCCAACAACAAAAGTTAGCACAAAAGCTCTGTTCAGGCATCCTAAGACTGAGACTCTTCCAAAAGTACCTAAAGTTAGGTCGATAATTACTACCCTTTTGGCAGAGCAAATCGCAGGACAGAAATGACCATGTTCTTATTTTTCTTTTATTAATTCGATGGTAAGCTAAGCTAGGTAAATTTTATTTATTTAATTTTCTGGAAAACGAAATCTTGAACTATTTAGAGAAAATACAAGAAAAGAGCAATAGGTGTTCCGCTTTAGGACGCATTTACCCCCTGCCCAACTCCAGCATCTGGAGAACGTCGCCGCATGTTGTCTGGAAGCGGAAGGGGCGTTTCGGACACTTCGGGCAAAGAACCGGGCCTCCTATAAAACCGCAGTGCGTCGTGTGCGTTCGCGTTGCCTTTGAGCTTGACAGGCTGCGGCAAGATCGAGGGGGCGAGAGAGAGAGAGAGAGAGAGTTGGGTGGGAAGCGAATTCCGATCCGTCTTCCGGAGACCCTTTTCTCTTGCGTAAGTTGGGGCAAGATCCGTTGCTCTGTCTGATGGTGATTCTGATCCAAGATCTGTACTTTTGGTGCTGATTATTTTCTTGATGCAGTTCCACTTGCGTCGGTTGTTTTGAGGTGGACTAGATGTAGATATCGTGGGGTTTCTGCGTTTCTGGGGGGTTTCTTTTCCTTAATCACTCACTTTTCATTTCACTGGTACCACATGACGTAAGATTCAGTACGAGTTGAACCTTTTTTTGGCGCTAATTAAATTTTTGATCGACTTCACTCGTATGTTCAGAATTAGACTTGATGAAGATGTTGTGGGCTTTGGTTCTTTTGGGTTGTTTTTTTTTTTTTTTTTCCTTTGTCGCTTATTTTTCATTTGATTAGTACAATATGATATTTGATTCAGTGCAAAATTGAAGTTTTTTCGTGCTTTTTGGATCGGTAGCGGCTGAATAATGGCTTCGGACCGAAAGCTCTTTGCATTCGAGGAGGTCGAGAAGCACGACAAAACCAAGGATTGCTGGCTTATTATTGCGGGGAAGGTCAGAATCAGATCTCCCTCGACCGGATTTGTGATCGCTTGTGTGTTGCATTTTTGGATTGTTAATTGCTAAAGCACTGACTTTTCAATTGTAGAAGTAAAGAGTTATTAGAGGGTCGGTTGAGTTTTGCATTGTGCTAGACTGAGTTTTGAAATTCAGGAACTTTAGCTCCTCAAGTTGTTTTTTCTGAAATCTATTTGCAGCGCGCCTTTAGCATGGTTTGTTTTTTTGGGTGTCATCCATCTGCTGTGGGTGAATATTGAGTGAACTTTCTTCTCTTGAAACTGACCAGGATTGTGCATATCACAGCTGATATATTTTGGATGTTTGTCTTGTGTAAAGTAGTTAAAGGCAATGAGTTTTCAAGTTTGATAATCTTCTTGTCAATTATCAAGTTGTCAATTGACATAGTTTTAGTAGGAAAACAAGACATGAATCATGAAATTGTTGTATGTAGTCCGGCAAGAAGATACTTAGAGTTTCGTATATGAAGTGGTAAAAAATACATAATAGAATGAAGGATCCAGATAGCTCTTTTCGTTCTCACAAGAAATTCAGTTGATGGAGTGCCTTTATAAGTCCATTGCAGAAGCATGAGATGATGCTATAATGCTAAGTGTCTGATGCCGGGCATCAACAGTAAGACATAGACATTGATGAATGATATACGCATTCAGGTCATATTGGAAAACAAGCCTTTTGTCTATGATTCAGATTTGCAACAGAGAGTACTATGTACAAATCTTGTCAAATGTAGACCGTCCTCTCTCTCTCTCTCTCTCTCTCTCTCTCCATCTAATAGGCTACTTGTCTTACAATTTCATAGGCATAATGTCTAGGTGGCTCTAAGAAATGGTTTCCCCCCACCTTCATTTTCATACACTTGCCTATAGGTCAGATAATTTGTACTTGAAGAGGTTTAACCATGAGGATCCTCTCTGTCACATTCCTTTATAGTGCTCCAGACACCATCACAAAATCGGCTGAGTGCTCTGTGATGGAAAAGAAAATGCCACTTTTGGTGGTTAAATTCATTACTCAGATAGAAACTGCTATATACTATTGCAGGTATATGATGTAACGCCATTTATGGATGATCATCCTGGAGGAGATGAAGTTTTGCTATCTGCTACTGGTATGGAACAATTTCATCCTACTTAATTCTTCATCCTCCCTTGAAAGGAAAAGCGTTAGAAGACTTTAAGCCGCTTTTTTCTGAAAGTGGTAGCTTGAACACAGTCAGCATAGGTTTATGAGTAAGATGGAGGATGTATAAGGAGAAAAGTGAAAGATTGGAGGCCAAAAAAACAAAATCTGCCTCAAGTTTTACTATTTCCTTATATTTATCTCCTTGTCTTGGCTGAGCGTGGTGTGTGCTCCCACAAATTGCAGGAAAAGATGCAACGAATGACTTCGAAGATGTTGGCCACAGCGATTCAGCTAGAGAAATGATGGATAAGTACTATATTGGTGAGATTGATGTATCAACTGTTCCGGCCAAGCGCACTTACATCCCCCCGCAGCAACCCAATTACAATCAAGACAAGACTACGGAATTTATCATCAAGATTTTGCAATTTCTCGTTCCTCTTCTGATCTTGGGCTTAGCATTCGTCGTGCGGCACTACACAAAGAAAGAGTAGGACCGGGAACTATTGCTCGGAGATACCCCCCTCTCATGAGGAGTGAACTGTTTGTCTTGCATTATCTTTAGTGGTTCGAAGAATTATAGCCGAGAATCATAATTTGGGGTTCTGTAACAGCAGTCAGTTTGTTGTCGAGACCTAAATGTCATTGGTGAGCCCCCATTGCTGTTGTCGGAACGACTTCTCTCTCTTTCCCTATCTCTCAACCTGATGTTCTGTTTCAGTTTGGACCTGTCATTCTCTCGAACCCAATGTTCTGTTTCAGTTTGGACCTGTCATTTCCCGTGCACACTTTGTTAATTTGTCTTCGAAAAGTTTCTTACAAAGAATGTTCTTATCGCTTTACTCGTCCAATATGTTAAAAGTGATCCGGATGACGATTGTTGTTGAGTTGGAGCGACACTAAGAAACAACATAACCAAGTCGATGATTATGTTGTTCGACAGTATCATGAAAGGTGAAATTTAGGATGCCAATGCCCTTTTGTTTTGCTGGAGAAAGTTAGTTGGCACTGTATGAAACTGGGTGAAACAATTATTGAGAAGCTGCAATGGTGCTTCAAACGTTGGCAAACACCCTAAAAAGTTAGCGCTCCTTCTGCAACTCTCTTCTTATCACTCTAGCTATGTGAACCAAGTACCCTGTGTTAGGCTGATCGCACAGCTACCAACTAGGAGAATCACACAAACATCAACACGTCACAGACCGATGAGACTCCGACTATGGGGACTTAAGTGATAGGTCTAGGCGTTAGGACTTGGAAGACTTGACCAAATATCAGCAGAGAAGAATAAGAGAACCTCAAGTTCAACTATTGCGAGCCAAATCTGAAAATCTGCAAGGAAAAATAAAAAGTTGCCACCATGTCTTTCTTCTACAAATCTGAATTTTATGCTTTCCATCTCACAGACTTGATGGAAGCAGACACGGCTATGCTCTTTCAGACTAAAGAGGTTTTGTCACTGAGAATAATACATTGATGCATCTTCTTGCCGGCTGTCGCACCAGATGCAAACAGTAGTAATTTATAGCATAGCTGCAGATGTCTAATCTATCTAATGTTTGCCCCCGCCACTTCCTCAAGCCTTGATAATGTAAAGCCATGGCAAACAGGCAGTATAAGCTACGGAACCGGGTGCTCATTGCTCCGGTCCCGAGATCAGTAGAAAACCACATAAACAATTAGCCAAAAATCAAATCCACAAACTGATCATCGGAAAGAAGTTTCTATTTTCTCATGGAGGGTCACCACCAGGTTGTGTGCATCATCTAAAAGCTTCCACACATCAAGGTGCCCAGCCATGCTATTGCATTCTCTCAGTATCTCATCCATGCTGTTGTACCTCTCTATGATCAATTTCCTCTTCTGCAAAACCGAAGCAGCTATCGCGTAGAGCAATAAATCCTCTGTTGGTGGGGCCCGCTGCCTTATGCGGCTCCATGCCGATTTCCCAACCCCAGCCCTTATAGCGGCCTGGTCGGCCCACATCACCTCCCAGAGGCAAATTGTTTGTTCAAAGGATAATTCCCTTCTAAATAGTACAACCACCATCCTATAAACGAAGAAACAATCTTCTGCCTGGAGCTTCTCCAAGTGCCTGTAAAGGTGAGAGTCCTTGGATTTGATAATTTTGGATACAATATTGAGCTGCCTTCTTATGCCCACCTCATCGAGCCTAAAATTATGCCGGGCCTTCCTCATGAAACTAACAAAACACCAGAAAGCCTCGTGATCTTCGGTGATCACAGTAATTATTGGAGAAAGAAGATCACTCATACCCTGGCAATAGCCAATTTCAGGGTCATAAAGGGCATAGGCTTCAAGAACTGCAACTAGTCGAGCAGCGTGGAAAATTCTGCAAGGCTCAAGATGATCATAGTCCTTCAAACCGACAGCCTCAGCAGAACGCCGAGCCCTAGCTTCTGATACTGTGGCCTGAGATGGGGAGTACGGTATCCATTCTGGGTTGGCACGCACTGCATCCAAGCGGATAATCCGCTGCCATGTGGCAAAGTCCTCATCAGTGTGGAGGGAAGATTGAACTTCTGTCCTGGAGGGAGAGAGGTTCTCTTTGGGCGGTGTATCGGGATCATCATCCCCAGTCTCTAAAGAGAAAGATGCATCAATTATTTCAACATCCTCTGATGAGTCCGTATCTGATGAGTCCGTGTTCAATGTAGAGGTATCAGCATTTGTAACTCTTCTTGAAGAGTCATCTCCTTCCAACAATTTGCTAGAAGAATCATCCAAGCACCCACTATCTGGGCCGCCTTCCCCACTAGATAGGGACTCCCTAGCACTTTCCACTTCTTCAGAGCTAGGAGAATATGTGTCTTGAATGAGCCGCCCACTATATCGCCTGCTGCTGAAGCTCTCATCAAATTGCCTCATCAACCGACGGCATTGCATTCGAAGTTTTTCATATTTCTTCCTGCAAAGAACAATGGCAAGTAAAATGCCAATTAAACGGAGTTGCATTAATGGTACAAGGACAAGGATTGTCACAGAAACAATGACCAGACTCAAATTGAAGAGGGAAAGCACCT
The DNA here is from genome assembly GCA_024733475.1 of Syzygium grande. Lineage (NCBI taxonomy): Eukaryota > Viridiplantae > Streptophyta > Magnoliopsida > Myrtales > Myrtaceae > Syzygium > Syzygium grande. Next base: position 11,998,113 of record JAMXDD010000004.1, on the reverse strand, counting down.
GTTTTGGGTCCTTGTCATATCTCTCTCTTCTTTAGAACTTTTCAAATCATACCTGATAGTAAAGGAAGCAAAATGAACAAATTCCTTGCACAGAAATTTACTGTTACCACATCCTAAGTCATAAAGGTACAAACTGCTGATACAGAACACACGACCAATATCACAGAAACTAAAGAACTTCAGAAGTATCACTTTTAAGAGAGGCAAAAATGTTTTTGCCGATAAGGGAGGAAAAGTTCTACAGAATCATATCAATACCAATGTGCATATATCTAATGAGGGAAAGCCATAAGATCTTCAAAGGTTCAAATTCATAAATCATATCACAAGAACTCCAATTTGAAATTAGCACACTCCGTGAAATTTAAATTCGAGAGTATCAAGAATCTGTCTTACACTCCAAGAAGGAAAGGCCAAACCTCTGCCCTAATGCTTGGATGAATTCCCTGGAGAAGGATATGAACTTTTAGCTCACAGGTTATGTACATTAACGATACAGTTTAGATACTTCTTGAAAAATATCCCTAGAAAGACTTGATTACTCACTCCACTGCGAACTTTCTTGAGAAACTTGACTCCACCATCTCGAAGTCTCCCATCGGGTGTATACAAACTTCTCCATTGCTTGGGCAAGAGTGCATGTTTCCTTTTTCGGCGAGACCATGGTGATTTAAGGCGGCCCCTGATTTTGATGACAGGCAAAATTAGCATATGCAAGAAGGGGGAGAAAAGAAAACAGCATAAAGATAAGCAAGCAAGAGTGAATTGTACACGCTAAACAGATGCTTGGTTTCCCTATAGCCCGTTTTGCAATATATATATTCCAAGTGAGTGCTCATGGAGAAAGCAAGGACCAAAGGCATTCAACAATCCTAATGGGCTTCCAGTGATCATCAAGGAAAATGGGTAAATCCAAAAACTAAGACCACCCTAAAAAAGGGACCTCAAGCCATAACACCATAAGAATGGACCAGCAGTTATTATAGGGCAAGAAGCAATATGGCGAGAAAACATATTACAAGTGATAGTGACATTCTCAGATAAGCCAAGTGTACAGCAGCACCCACACGGCACAAAAATTTCAACGAAGCATGCAAACGTTGGTTGGCTAGTTCGGTTTTATGTGTTGTGTTCCCTTGCTACCATTTGGTAATATAGGTTCAATAAATTGACAGGTTTTGATTGTCTTTTAAATAGGAAAGATTTCTCCAAGCTGCATTGACGACCTAGAAAGCATTCAAAGTTGGCTTGCCAGTGTGAACACAATTGATCTAAGCAGAAGGTTTTCAAACACATGCACTTGTGCCAAGAAAAAACAAAGAAAAAAACAACAAAAGGGAACATCTGTGCTTGTGATGGAATCTAGTCTAAGTAACTGCCTTTGCAAAGGAAAATCCATTCGATAGCACACAGGACGCATGCTTCCAGCCAAAATGGCAATCGAGGTTTTTCAGACTTCCAACACCTGCTTTCTTGCCAACAATTTCCATTGTTTATGGCCAATCGGCTTACCACAATTTCCAATTATGGAAAACATCATCTATTTCATGCACTGTTATTACCTATTTAATAAGTACTTCGATTGACCGAAGACGCATAAGAACGAGTAAATCACAAACTGACAGAAACTCGAATAAACCCAAAAGGAACAAACAAGTCAAACACCATAACCGGAGCTAGCGCGACATGATTATGAACCCATGAAACCGCACAAATCTTCGACTGAAACCCAATCTTCGATCGATCAAAGCCAAGCAACAACAGGCAAATTTACACTAGCCTAGTCACAGAGAGAACAGCATCCATCTTCGTAACTCCGATTTAAACAATCTCCCCCAAAGTCGGCCCCGAAAACATTTCCCTGAAAACGGGACTAACGAAATGAAGAACTTGGGAAAGTACAGAAAGTAATCGGAAGTGAAGCTAGAGAGAAAAGACTTTGAGATTCAAGACTTCGACTTCAAGATCTGAAAGACAGCAGAAAAGCGACATAAAACTAGAGAGAGAGGGAGAGAGGGACTCACCTATCGAGGGAAGAAGAACAGGAAGCTGGCGACGAATTAGCTACGACGAACAGGACCGAGCGCAAATGGATCCACGAAGACGAGGAGGAGGAGGAGGAGGAGGAAGGGGAGGACGAATTCGAAGAAGACGAAGTGTGGCTCCGCCTGAGAGCTTTCATCTACGTGATGCACACGCGAACAACAAGGTCTCCCCCTAACACTCCCCACCTAACGAGCCCGAGCCTCTCTCTCCCACTCTCCCGGGGTGTGTGTGTCTAGGGTTCCACAGGAAGAATTCGACCTTGACCGAATCAAACTTCCGGGACGCACGACCGACCCCCGATTACCTACGAGCGGAGCAGAGCACGGCAGCCAGCACCGCGAGCCCGGCCAGGACGGTGAAGAGGGCCGCCGCGGAAGCTGGGGGGAGCGGCGCCGCCGACCAGAACCCGCCTCCGCCTCCGCCGCCGCCGCCGCCGCCGAGTCGTCGCAGGGGGAGCAGGTCGGGCATGGCAGTGGGCAGTTGGGGGGGGGGGTCAAAACCCCGCGGACCTGCCCCCCACGGCGGCGGCGGAGGAGGAGGAGGGGTTCGCTGCGGCGGTCGGCGGCGGCGGCGACCTCGGCTGCTTCGAGGCGGATGGGAGATTCTCTCGCGGGGCGGAGAGAGACTGGCCGACTGAAGCCCAACTGCTTTCGCTTTGATCTCTTCTTTTTTGCCTTTCTTTCCCTTTGTCTCTTCCGTTTCCGTAGAGAGAGAAATAGAGAGAGAGAGAGAGGAGACAGAGCGTGCGCGCGTGCTTGTGGGGGTAGACCGTAGCGAAGCGACTTTCAGAATCTACGCTGCGCAAATATTTTTCTCTCTCTCTTTCGAGTGAGAAGGCGCTGCCCTCGAAACGACGTCGTTTTGGTCGCCAAGGGAAAATTGGAGAGAGAGAGAGAGACAGAGCGAGAGATGAAGCTTTGTCTTTGTTTGGACACAACGGGTGATGATGATGATGATTAATATAAATTTGAACAATGGACGGGATTGCACCTGAATCTATAGAGAAAAAACGAGAATAATGAACTCCCGTTTTTTATTCTGAACAGATCCAAAGCTTTCGAATATTACCGCTTTATTAACGCGTGCGTGAAATGCTTTCTATGGCACCTGCACTCGCAAATATCTACGGCGAAACTCCAACAAATAACGCACGAGGAAAAGAGGGATTCATTAGTTTGGCCGCCTGCAAATCCCTTGTTCCTGCTTCGTGTGAAGGTCGAAAGTTAAGGTGCGCAGAATAAGTTCAGCATCTTTACGTGGAAATCCCGTTGACTTTATTTATTTGAGCCTATGATTATGTTCGAGGAGATCAAATGAAGAGCTTCCGCCGCGAGTTATGCAACAACGAGATGCCCCCCCTTGACCTCTGTCGGATGTGCTTTGAAGGTCTTTCGAAGTATCCTCATGTTGGAGACTTCTTACTCCGGTTGTTCCAAGAGTCGCCGCTAGTTGAACCCCGTCCAATAGACTCCCTGTCCCGGGCTCATTCCTTTCGCAAGCGGGTCGATCGGAACGTTAGACCTTAGGTTTCTCGGCTCGGAATGGACGGCGGATCGCGCATGGCAAGCAGTTATATATGGATTGCCTCACATGGTACTCAACATCAACCGATTACTCTTCTTCTATCTCACCCAATTCATCATGATCATTCTACGGTACAACTCCTTGACCAAAACAAGGAGGACATCCGAAATGTGAAAAGTAAAGAATGGTGTACATTTTCCTTTGAAGCATAGAAGGGAGGTTGGTTTATTGAGAATGGGGCAAATCATGTCTCTCCCTTCCCTTCCTTTGCTTCCCACCGACTCTACCATACCGTCCGTGACCCGTGCACATCAAGAAAATGTCCAATATGCATCGGCCGAGTTCCGTTGGGAGACTAATCTAATCCTCGAGTTCTCGGTTCGTGCGTAGAACAATAGCTCGTGTTCCGCGAGCCGAATGATCGGAAAAAGGAGAAACTTGTCTTTAATTCATGTTTGTTTTGCCCTCCTCCCTTTTGAACTGTTCATGTGGACTGGGCAGGCCGGAAGAGTTGAAGTGGATGCATATTTTGCGATCTCCTTGTCGGGGCAAAGGCGAAGCCAAAAAGCGACCGCTCACCCGAACAGAGATGCTTTCGAAGCTTTTTCTGCCCGAGCGCCCTTTACTCAGCAGCTAAGAGCCATTCATTCCCCTTACGGTTTTCCGAGTCAACAAAAGCGGGCGCCACCACGCTGTTCATCGAGCACGAAGAAGAGGAACGAGAAGAAGAAAAGCGCCATTCGTTCCATCGAACGGAGATGAAACCCAGAAAAGGGTCGGTCACAGAATCAAAAGGCCTTAGCGTCGCGAGAGGGATAACCAAGACGAGAGATGACCCATCAAGAAGTCCCTCTTTTCGTTCTTGGGTTGGGCATTGCTTTCCTCTCTTCTTTTTTGGCTGGTCAAAAGGTCAAAAGGGGGGGCGGGGGCTCGGTCCTCCGAGAGGGCGGTTTTATTCGAAATGCGGACCCGACCCTCTCTTTTGTCCTCTTTTTTCAGCTGGGTCGTGCTAGGTCATCATCATTAGCGCTAACGAAATCGATTAGGAGGAAAATTTAATGATGCGTGAAGTGGGGGGGTCTCCATCGAGAAGCGGGGCCTCTCTTCTCTCCACCGTGTCGTTAGCACCACCTAATGCTTTCCACTTCACCAACACAATCATGGGACGGAAGCCCCCGGAGGCAGCAAGATTCCATGTCTTTCTCCTTGGTTCGGGTCGGCCAACGGATCATACTCCCCACCCTTGAAGCTTAATTGCCAGGGGGACACCCTCTCCTTTTGACCCTATTACGGCAAAGGCCGATTTGTCCCTGAAAACGTGATGGACAAGCCTGCGCAAATGGTGGGGAGGCGTCAGTGGATTGAGCAGTTTTGCGTACGAAGCACGAAGTTAGTCGTCGCGCATTAGCTCGCGGCAGCGGTTTTTATAGGCTTCAATTTTTACCAATTTTTTTTTTTGGTCAGACAATTTTTACCAATTGCATGGCTATAGTCCCGTGAGAAATCGATTTGTCTTTAAATATGCGAGCGACCTCTTCGCATCACTGATCAAAGTGCAGTGGGCAGGAGATGAGGATGGACATGCCGTCCGGCGAAGAATGGTAAAGAGTTCTTCGACATCAGATGGAGCTTGAAAGGCTTTTTGAACAGCTCCAGAATGGCTGGATCTGGTAGCCATCTACTGTATGCGCAGTGGTGTTCACCGTCGTGACAATGAATCGGAACCCATGCATCGGCTGCCAAGAATAAGCGAGAACAACGGGCGTGATAAAACCCAAAACTATGTTACATAACTCAAAAGTACAGGAAGCAGTTTACAAAGGAAAATGCACGTATCGAGTTCACGCTGTTTTATTACGTCGATGCTGTGATCCTGTGACAGATCACAAGAACCTCACTGATCATTGCGCAATGTCATCAACATATCCCGGAGCTTGTACATGTAAAGGTACAGAACCCGTGAGATCTCGACACCTAAATTATAAAGGAACAAACACCGCACAAATATAGCAAAGCCTTTCTACTACAGCTTTGAAGCAGCAGCCTTGTCCAAGAACCAAGTCAGCTCGCCCTCGGGCGAAACCATTTCAACAGGTAATTGGTCAGGAGATTGACTATTACCCAATGCAGCGTGCACTACACCAGCTTTTCCAGCTCCAGCAACCACTAGCGCAATGTGTGCAGATGCGTTGATCACAGGGAAGGTAAAAGTAATTCTCTCTGGAGGTGGTTTAGGTGAGTCCTTAATGAAGGTGACCCATTTCTTGTTTTCGTGGACAAGAGGATGACCGGGGAAAAGAGAGGCAACATGTCCATCGGGACCCATACCCAGAAGCATGAGATCAAACTTTGGGAGCCCACTTTCTGATGATGCTACTATGCTGCTTTTCACTAAATGCTTAATGCATGTCTCGTAATCATCCGCCGCGCCCTCTGCCGACAGAGCGTCGTTAATTGCATAGACATTGCCAGGAAGTATTGGCACCTAAAGCAGGGAAAGTAGCAAGAAAAATGGCTGGTCAGTCAAGAATCTTACAATTCAAAATGATCTCCCTTACAGCCAAAGAAATGTGCCATATCTGTTTTCATACATCTCAACCTTCAAGGCCGCACAAGAATTTTTCTTTTTCCTGATCACTATAAATGCAAAGCTAATCAAGCATAAGATGAATCCCCTGGATAGCCATTGATAGCAGGTCAAATAGATAAAAACAGATGACGCAATAGATCAAAACCACTGTAGACATCTGCCAACAACTAGGTCTGGAAACTATGAACAACAGAAACCAGCACACGACATATCATCAAAGATGCATCACATCCACTTTCTTGTGCACCAATACACCCAAGTAACCAAGCGCTCCCAATCAACTAAATAAACAATCATGCACTACTGATTTAGTTGACTGAGCTCTCTCTTCAATTGTCGGAGTAGTGACCCCTTAAAAAGCGGATCGGGATTTGCTTTGCCTTATTCAACCCCAATTCATCCATTTGATCTGTTTCAATGCAAAAATGCACCGTAGTAACAGAGCTCAAAAGCAATGAGCACCCTATCAACTTTAACAAAAAGCTACATGCAATTGTGACATTCTGCGCAATCTAAATGACAAGACATGTCTTCAGCTGATCTAGCAAGAGGAATAACAGGAACAAGCATATCCACACAGATCATCAGAGCATGACCTTTGCATTTTGGAGTAGCGTAAATGACATTAAAAATGCTCAGACCTTTACAAAAAATAGACACACCTGTGATAGAAAGCCATCATAAGCAAGCTTGTAGTTACTATCATCGTGATCCTTAGGCACAACTCTCTCATCCACCCAGAGAACGTGCCATTTCGACCAGTCCACCGAATCAATGTACGGCGCTTCAACCAGTTTCCTGAAATACATCTCAAACAATGAGCCAAGCTCTTTCCAGTGTAAAGTAAATCAAACGACACTCCAATCAAGCCAAACTAGTGATGATTCAAATTCTTTTTTTTTTTTGGTAAAGAGTGATGATTCAAATTATGCCAAGATAATTAATTGAAGCTGAAAGAGCCCAACTTCAATATCTAGTCAAGTACAATGCCTCAGAAATCACGGTTTTGCTCACTAAACTAGCTCAACCATCCCCAAAGGCAAAACAAATGGTCGTCTAAATTTCCATCAGCAGTTCAAAAAAACTCCGAGTTACCGACCGAATGCACCTATCTTCAGCCAGATAGACTTGTAAAGTTTCGTTTTTTTTCCGACGATTCCTCCACTGAAAATTTCACTAAGTTGTAATCTTCCTCATTCGTAATTCTCCTCCTCCTTCCTCACTCGCTGATTCTTCGGTTTAGCAATAACTCCTCTAATTCCCCACCACGATCGACTGAACTACCGAAAGTTAGATAGAGTTATTTCCGCAGACACACAGAAGAATCAATGAAAATCAAGCTCCAAACCTGAGTGACTTGATCAACGAACCTCCGGACACGACGACGCTGAACGCTCCTCTTTCCTCGGCGAACTTGGCGGACAAATCGGCGGTGTACTTCGCCAGAGAAACCGCGAGATCCTCCTCGGTGTCGAACACCTCCACCGCCTTCTTCCTACCGCTCTCGGTCGCGGCTCCGGCCATCGAGGATCGCGCCCTGGGGACGAGGCTCCTCGAGCGAGCGCCGGTCAGAGAGAGGCGGCCCCCGAGAGCGGCGGAGAAGGCGAGCCGCTTCGGCGGCGACCGGGACGGGGGAGCGGCGGCGAGGCGGCGCGCGGGGGGAGGGGCAGGCGGCGGCGTCCGGCGGAGAAGGAGCGGAGAGAGGAGGAGGAGAGGGAGGCCATCAGGAGATTTATGGGTGGTTGGCGAGTTTGGTGGCCGACTTTTCGGTGGTGGCGGTGGGGGACCGAAGAGGTGTAGGTGTCGCCTTCGATACGGGACGATGATGGCCGGCGAGAATCCTGGTGACACGTGGGAGGGGAGCGTGGATGTTTTGTTTTTTATTTTATCTTTTTAAATTAGAATGCAAACTTTAAAAAATATTTTTCAAAAAACAACGAATTGTATTACTTATAAAAATAAATTAATTAAAAATATTTTCATTACCGATAAAAATATTAGGTATAAACTGTTGTTCATAATTAAAATATTTTCTATTCACTAATTTTTTTAAACGATATATTCAACCATCTTTTGAAAAACATTTTCTAAATTTTGAGTTTTAAATAGACTCGCCTTACTTATGAATTTCAAAGGATTTTTTGGATTTAGTGATAGAAAGAAAGGGAAAAGTATTAGAAAAGTCTTCAACATTTTGCATTTGTGCCAATTGAGTCATGAACCATTTTTTTATGCCAATTGAGTTCTAAACCTTTTATTTTTGTGCCAATTCAGTCATTTCGGCTATTTTTGGCCGAATTTTGCTAATGTGGATATTAGTTGGGCTAGCCACCCAAGACTATCGTTGATAATTTTAATAATATTTTTTGAATTTTTCTTTTTTCTCCCCTCCTTCCTTCTCTAGCCAATCGCCGGTGGCCAGAGGCCGGTGAGGTCGCCTTGCCAACCACAGGCAAAGCTCGCCCTCGCTAGATGGCCGTGAGGGTGGACTCGCACTAGGCTAGTGAGGTCCGCCCTCGCCCAGCTACTAGCGTGGCTCCAGCCCTTGCCAATGGCCACAAGGGCGAAGGCCATGACCTCACGCCCTTTGGCGAGGTGAAGCCTCACCAGTGGTTGGCGTGGCTCACCAAAGGTTGATCGTCAATCTGGCGATCAATTGGAGCAAAAAAAAAAAAGAACAAGAAAAAAATAAGTAAAAGTTTAAAATATATTAAATGTATTATTAAAAGTCGTCCACGCCGGTGTTAGCGATCTTAATAATAACCCCGTCGACGCCCACGTCGAAAATCCGACCAAAATTTACTGGAAGAATTGAATTGGTACAAAGACAAAAGGTTTAGTATTCAGTTGATACAAAAAAAAAAGGTTTAAGACTCAATTGATACAAATGCAAAAGGTTTATGACTTTTCCGAAACTTTTCCCTAGAAAGAAAGGAGCATTTCGGTCATAAAATTAAGGAAACTAGGCATCTAGATTCACATAATCTAAGAACAAATTTTTGTGTAAAAACACATTATCGGGACATTAATTCTAATCACTAAAGTTGTTATGTCATCTACAAGATTAAATAAAGTAATTATGGCATCCGAATCAATGTTTTTTTCCTTCCTCAAATATTATCAATCACTGATTTTGGATAAATTACTCATTTTCATTCTTTGTCGTCTCTCGCGTGTTTTAATTTTAATATTTATTCATTTGCATTATGTATTTTTACAAGTATCTACATAACTTGCAAATTTTCTTTAATACGTATTTCTATCAATTTCTTTGATTGAAGTATTTTTCGATATGTTATATTTTACATATATACAACTAATTTGCATCATAAACATTATTAATTTTACTACTTCTTTGGTAAAGCTCGTGAAGTATTCCATGCCAGATATTTCTTGCAAAGACAAATGATGAATATCTCGCGTTAAGATTACTTTTACTCTTGAATTCATCGCGTTGTGTTTGACAATAAACTAAATTATTCACTATCATGTATAAAATCAACGAAGGTTAAAAGTCGGAAAGAAAAGCGACCGGTTGGTTATGAATTGACTTTTTTCTTAAAGTGAAAATAAAAAAGCCTCATCTCCACCTCGTCCCATTTTTACATTCCTTAATTGTTTACTTTATTGAGGAAAAAAAAAACCAGAAAGATGACTTCGAAAGGGACCGGTTGGCAATTGGTTTATTCTTATCCGAGCGCGGCGGTGCAAAGTAGGAACCGCCCATCCTTCGTAAGGATATCCCAAACCCAACAACCAAACAGAGCGTAACTCCCAAAACCCTAACGACCTCGCAATCGCCTCGTATAAAATGGAAGCTCAAACCTCCAGCGACGGGAGCTGGCACAGCAGAAGCGTCTCTCGGCCGCGCGAAAATGCAGATCTTCGTGAAAACCCTAACCGGCAAGACCATCACCCTCGAGGTCGAGTCCAGCGACACCATCGACAACGTCAAGGCCAAGATCCAGGACAAGGAAGGTACGAGAATCCCCGATCCTCGAGCTCTCGATCGATACCTGTATGCAGGCGCCTGACGTTCGGCGCTTCTTTCGAGTGCTTTATCAGGAATCCCGCCGGACCAGCAGAGGTTGATCTTCGCTGGGAAGCAGCTCGAGGATGGCCGCACGCTGGCTGATTACAACATCCAGAAAGGTTCGCTCGTCCTGAGCCTGAGCTTACTTGCTTTTAGCGCCTTTAGATGGCTAGATACGTAGCTTAGTGAATCGGCCGCTAGGAGCCGTGTGGAGCTTGAGCCGATTGTTAAAGGTGTCGAACTTTGGAGGATCGGTGCGTAGGATCTTACATGTCAGGCGTGCGATGATTGCAGTGTTCTAAGCTCCGAATTAAGGTAGATATGTTCTGCTATAATCTCTGTTGTGTTTGAGGACAATGAAGGTTGCGGAAGTTTTCTCGCAAATCTGTCCTTTTCATACACGAGGAAAGGACGTGTATTGTTGGTTGAAAATAAATGATCAGGTATAACAAAGTGGATCTACGGTTTCTTTTACAAGATAATCTCCTCGGTGTCGCAACATGCCAAGAAAGGGATTCAAATCCTTGGTTTTGCAACTGATTCTTTTGCTTGGCAGTAGTGTTATCATGTGTAACTCGATGAAAACATGGCAATCAGTAATAAGGCTTAGAAATAGTTTTGAGTACGTAGAGATTTTTTGTTGAAATATACTTGTGACCACAATTCACTGGCCATGGCTAGTCATCTACAAGTAGGATATTGCAAAAATAAGTGCCCACTCTCTACCTGTTTAAAACGAGTGGATTAATCATCCTCGTTGTTGCATTGTGCAGAATCAACTTTGCACTTGGTTCTAAGGCTTCGAGGAGGCATTATCGAGCCCTCGTTGATGGCACTGGCCAGAAAATACAACCAGGACAAGATGATATGCCGCAAGTAAGTATAGTTTTGGCATGACACATAACGCATGATTCCACACGTAATGGTTGCAACTGCTAATTCACTGGGTATCTCTCCATGCATTTGCTTGATGTGAGTAGAAGTATACTTTGGTGTCTGACATGTTTGAGAGCAGTAAATCTTGGTGCGAAATGATATACTTGTTTAACTGTGCCTTAGTTTCCCAAGGTAAAGATCAAATTCACCTATCATATTTAGAAGTTTCTTTTTCTTTGCTTCCCTCAACAATAATCAATCAGTAAAGATATAGTTCTTGGAAACTGCAATTCATAAAATAACCGCCGAAGATGGCATCTTTCTAGCTCCATTGGCCTAGGTCAATGTTTCTGTGTAGTTTCCTTAGTTAGATGCATTAGTCTTTAGTAAAATAAAATGTATATTTGGGTTGCTCCGAATTGTCAATGATGAATGCTTCTGGGCTACAGATGCTACGCTCGCCTGCACCCTCGCGCTGTCAACTGCAGGAAAAAGAAGTGCGGACACAGCAACCAGGTACATTGTTCAGTAATTCCATTCAGTTGCTTTGGCGTCTCTCCATTTCATTTCTCTATTTTTTTTTGGGCTGAAATGTTTACCTCCCCTTCTCTTCAATTGCAGCTGAGGCCAAAGAAGAAGATCAAGTAGAATGCTGATTTTGAAGGGCTCTGGCATGTGTGTTTTGCTTGGTGGATTTTGACTTGAAAGCTTTAGTTTTTCAATAGATATTGTGAGAAGCAGAACGTTTTTTGGTTACCAGTATTAGTCACTGGCAATACATTGTGCCCAGCATTTGAACATTGCATCTTTTCTCAATTTGATTCGACCTGTTGGTAGTTTCAATCCAAGATTTCCCTTCTTGTGTACTATTTTCTCGGAATTTTGTCGTTTGCGATCGAGGATATCGTTTTGACCAATGAATAATGAATATTGAGAACCATGCAACCATGAGCACATTCACAAGTGAATCTATTATTCTCTTGGTCAACTATCTCCAACGAGAAAGGTTGTGCCAACAGAAAAAGAAAATTGTAGGTAAGACGGACGCACGCACCCACACAATCACACACCACGTGCAAAGTTGGCCCCAAAACAACTAAACAGGCCATGTCCAGAGGCAATGCCACTGCTCAAAAATAGCAAGACAGCAGGAGGCACGACCCTTCTTGAAACGTTTCTTCTACCCGTCAACATTGACGCCATTGTCGATATCTCATCAGCTACAGCGGATATAAGCTCGTTACCATTGCCTTTCCATTCCCCCGCTATGAGAAATTCCTGTGCTTGATTGATCACCTTAAGCCCATCCAACTTCAGATGAGCTGATGCTTTGGCAAATGGTGCTGTTCAGTCACTGCCTCGCTGAAGTTTCACCTCGTCTGAAAGATATTTTGGATCATTTTCTTCGGAGATTCTTCTGCTGCGTTTTCTAACTGAAGCATCTCACTGGCACTGAGGCGCCAACCTAAAGCGCCCAAATTTTCCTCGGCCTGCGCCACTGTCTTAACTCCTGGTATCGGAATTGCGCCCTTACGGATGCACCAGTTTATAGCAACCTGCTCACAGAACAATCTAGCGTCACCAACCAACGGCAAAGAAATGTCAGGGATAAGATCAGGGACAGGAGCAGCACAGAAAGAGAAGGTAAATAATTGTGCAATCTAATTTTGATATTGGCCATCTCACAAGAAGGCCGGATGTCAAGAATCCACAAGAAAGAAGACGTAAAGCAGTTTACCTGAGGTATGGTTTTTCGCCGCCTTTGTGCGATATCTTCTAGCGAAGATAACAAGGGCTTCAGTCCAGGAAGAATTTGTCGGAACAGGAATGAACTGCGACGAATATGCAATTCATTAGAAGATAGTCGCATGCATAAGCAATTTTTACCTGAGTCACTTTACCAACATCTTAAGGTGAAGTAATAAAACTATCATACCGGGGACCCCGTGGTAGTTTGGAAGGTGTGTACTTTCCTGTCAGCATTCCAAGTCCCAGAGGACTATAAGCAATTAAACGGATCCCCAAAGAATCACATATCTTCTTTATCTCAAACTGATCTTCTCCCATGCTAAGCAATGAAAACTGCACCTGTGAGCACAAACGTAATTACAATCCATAATCTAAGCGAGAGCCGATCGCTGCTCGATGATGAGCTCCTCGAAAGCCATCTCGGAAAGCTTTAGTGGACAATGACTCAGAACAGCAACAAATTCTATCTAGAGGTATACATTCACCTGAGCAGAGCTTAGAGGAACGCCTCGGGCTGTGAGGTACTCATGAATCTTTACTAGCTGCTTTGGTCCATAATTGCTCACCCCGACCGCTCGAACCAAACCCTGAATCATCAAGGCAAATTATAGGAACTCGAAAGTACCGCATAACTGCAAGAGATTTCATGGCTTAGAGTGAATCATGATAACCTTTTCATACATTGCCACTAAACCATCCCACAGGGCTTGCTCCTGGAGTGGTGCATAATTTGCAGTCGACCAATGCAATTGTCCAATTCCGATTTGCTTGATCTGCAGTCGCTCCATAGAGGCCCTGAAATGATCCGCATACTCGTCACGATTCCTCTTCAGAAGACGGAGAGGACTGGGGACATCCTCCTCCGTCCACGCTCCCTCATTCTTTGAGTCACCGTACTGAAGAAGTGACCATTGCCTTTTTCATAGAGCATAAAAGGCGAGTGCAACATACTTGCACGCTTCCACGAACTGACCGGGCGAAAGTCGCCAGGGGTAGGCAGCAAACTTTGTAGCGATCACGATCTTGTCTTGTCCCTGCTCGTTCCCTACAAATGCCATGGAACCGACCGACCAGTTGGATGAGCTGGATGAGAAAAAAAAACTAACTGCGCAAAGCATATTCGGAGAACTTCTGTTGAGATTTCGATTTAACAAGCAATCTGCAAGTGTGATGCAATCTTACATTTTCATGGAGCTGATGTCTCTCAATATTGCAGTTGACATTTTCATGCAGTTTCACATTCAATGGAATGAACATTTGGTCTCCACCTTCAACTGACTCGTTAATACCAATCACTTAAGACAGGAAATCAGCTTATCACAAGACTCAATATAAGGGTCATCCTGCTCGAAATGATCAGGTAACAACACCAAAGCTTCACTCGTTCAAGCACAGCAATTCGATCCCCTCATACGCGCAAAGTTCCACGGTCCACTTTCATCTATACCAGAGAGAGAGAGAGAGAGAGAGAGAGATTGAAGGTCTTTGATGAACTTCCCCAGGAGCTTCTCGCTCTGCCCATTCAGCCTACCGGTGCCATAAGAATCGGCGGTATCGAAGAGATTGACCCCATTTTCAACGGCCAAATTGAAGACCCTCTGAAGATCAGAGTCCATCGATTCTTGATAACCCCACAGGAACTGGTTCCCCCACGCCCACGTCCCAAACCCCATCGGAGACACGCTCAGCGGGCCCATCGTCACCTAGTTCCAGCACCAGTTTCCAAAATGCTTTCATCAATTCTCACAGAAAAGAAAAGTAGCTGGCGTCGCGTCGGGTCGCGTTTACCTTTTTCAGGTTTTGCCATGGCCAGAAAGCAGGGGGCCTGAGGGACTTGAAGAGCGAGGAAGGAACAGAGGCCTCGCCTTGAGGACCGAAGAAGCTCGAGGGGCTGAAATACTTCGTGGGTGTTGATAACGTCAGGGTGGAGGACGACGCCATTAACGTTCCCATCTGCTCTCTTCGCTTCTGCTCAGCTCATCGCTCGCTTCCATGCTCTGTTTTCATTGTGTGGTCAGAAAAACGGGGGAGTCGCGGGTTCCATTTGGATATTATTACAAGGACGGTTCTTCGAATGATATCCTGACCTGTTTTTTCTTTTTTTTTTTTAATTACGAAGTTGACGCATCCGACCGTCAGTTGGCAACAAATTTGGCATAGACCCCATGCAATTAATTTGCGAAAACATGCCAACCGAGGCATCGAACGAGAAAGACGAGCACGCTTCACCTAATGCACGGTGATCATATCGTGTACTAAATTTTAACCGCGTCAATGTTATTTTTCGTCCGTTCCAAATCGAGCAATTAGTTTCCTTTTCATTTCGGTCTTTTTCTGTAATTTATGCATGGTGCCTCACCTTGGTGGCACTATCATGCATGTTTTCTTTAAGGCAGTCTGTCTTCATCGATCAAAGTTTGTAGATGCACAAAAATTGGGGATAAGAACGCAAAAGCTTGTTCAAAGGGGGTAATGCTATTTCCATACCAACGAAAAATCAGTGCAACGAACCCCTGATAACACTCCTGGAAAAGATCAAAACGACACTTATAATTGTTCAAATTCGACAAAGATCCATCAACGCAAATTGATGTTGTATGGACACACAGACCAATCCTTCTTGGGGGATACTGGTGCTTCCAGGCTCTGAGCTCGAGCCACCGGGAACCCAAGCTCGGACCGCCACCATTGTTGTTGTTGTTGTTGTTTTCATCGCTACCGTCGCCGTGACCTGTGTCTCCTCCACCGTTTCGTCTGTCGTCGTCAAGTTTGACCAGAGCAAAGCAAAGCCTGTCGCGACAGTCGTCAGAATCGACTCGGAACGACCAGATTTGGATCCTGTCACGTACTTTCAGCTCATTCTCGGACGCGAAATTGTTCCAGCCGGATCTGAAATTGTAGATCAATGACGGCTTCGCCTTGTTCCTGCTGCCCATCTCCACCAGCGCAAATTTCAACACCTGCGATCGCTTCGGGCCGATGACGCTCACATCCATCGCGTTTTGCGCTTCCACGAATCGGTTCTCTTCGTCTCTGAGAAAGCTCAGATCGCGGACTTGGTTCTTGGGAATAGACACGCGACATATATGTCTATCCAAGTCCGTCCGCGATAGCTCTTTCTCGATCACCAGCTTGACCTCTTTCCCGCCCATGCCATCAATTTGGTCTTTGAATTCTTGAGGCATATCCGCCGGCGGATCACCAGGGGCCGGCAAACTCCCCTTGCTTTTCTTGCCACTGCCCTCTCCGGCTTTTGCGGTGAAGCCGACCTTTCTCCTAGTACCGCGACTCTTCTCTTCCCTCAAACACCATTCCTCGTCGACGCTTCCAGCCGCGAAGCCAATCCCCTCCTCGACGACTTCTTTCCCGGGTCGACGATGGCGCTGCACGTCCCCCCCAGACAGTGTTTCCTCCATCGCTTTCCTCTTTCCTCCTGCTCCTAACGGGTCACCAATGCCCAACCTGTTACTCCATCCTCGCCTTCCCATAATCTCTCCTTCCCTCGGCGCGCCCCAGACAGTGTTTCCTCCCTCTCTTTCCTCTTTCCTCCTACTCCTACCGGGTCACCAATGCCCAGCCTGTTTCTCCATCCTCGCCTTCCCATGATCTCTCCTTCCCTCGGCACGCCCGTCGAAGCCGTGGCCGCCGGCTCGCGGCTCTCTCCTCCTCCGCGGGGGGACGACATTTCTCTCTGGTGTTTGCTTCGAGCCGCTCGGCCGAGCGCCGTCAGCATCGACTTGAACGTCTCGCCCATGGAATGCCCCGCGAAGTCTTCGAGGCGCAGCAGCCATCTGCTCTGTTCCCTCCAACCCTCCATCGAAGACGATCTCTTCTTGATGCAGAGCAATCGATTTGGAACGATCTTTTCTTCGACGCTTCTGAATCGATCGCAATGTCACTTCTGGTTCAGGGACAAGAAGCCCTCATATATTTGCAGGTGAGAGACGACAAGAGTGCGAGTAGAACTTAGCCTTAAGCAGAGTAGAACTAGGAA
Organism: Syzygium grande; assembly: GCA_024733475.1. Classification (NCBI taxonomy): domain Eukaryota; kingdom Viridiplantae; phylum Streptophyta; class Magnoliopsida; order Myrtales; family Myrtaceae; genus Syzygium; species Syzygium grande. The sequence goes on along the minus strand of JAMXDD010000004.1, from coordinate 11,981,301 downwards.
ACTGGAAACTTAGTATCATGGGCGATCTAATTAAGGAAATATCCGAGATTGGTTCGGCGGTTCTTGATGAGAGAGGGAGAAACTAACGAAGAAGTTTCCTAATTTAGTCGTGGTATCCTAGGATTCCCCGAGCTTTATAAGATAATTATCCTGCTGAATATAAAACTATTATAGAACCCTTTTCTCTGATTTATCTTAAATTTGGTTTCTGAGGATTTATCCTGACCAATATTATTGTTACATTAGGTTGCAATACTTATCAGGTATTTTTATCTATTTGAACGTAAAGAGTAATTATCCAAATTTTGAAAAAAAAAAAGGGTTAACATCACGAAAAATTTCTGTAATAAATTTACCCCGAATTAATTTTTTGACCACTCAACACCTGTACATTTGTGACAAATTGACTCTCCGTTAAATTAGATTAATACGCGAAAAATCACAAATTGGCATACCCATGACAAATAGAGGGTAAAACCGCAAACTGGTACACCAGTCAGCTGTCACTTGTTATCCAACTCGGTAATTTGATGGTAAAATTTAACAAAACTAACGGAGGATAAATTTGTTGCTGGTATACTAGTTTGGGGTTTCTAGTGGTCCAAAAAATTAGTTTAGGGTAAATTTGTCACATGTGTACCAGTTTAGGTTTTTCATGATATTAACCCAAATATATATGAAAGAAAAGATTATAAAGTATCTATAGGTGGGTAATTAACTGTTTTTTATGAAATTTTTTAGATGTTTCAAATTAAACAAAAGTCGAAGCTAGGAGTTATTGCGAGGTTGAAATGAAGTAGAAACCCTACTTGATCAACTTACTAGTCTGATTTATCTTATGATCAGGTACGGCGAGTAATTCTGGCGTCCGGCAACATCGTTAAAGATTGCCATGCAAGCATCTTCAACATGCCGCGATTTGAAGACCAGATCGAGAACAAGAGAGATGATTCACAGACAAATTTTACAAACTGGAGGACGGTAATCAGATCTGAAAGTTGCATTAATGATTTGATTCGAAACGCGAATGCTCGAACCCGGGTTTTGATCCAGACAAACGTTTTGTAGCAGCGTTCGGGCCTCCTTCCTGAGCAAAATTCATAGCAAGAACGTCGGCCATGGATTGCTGATAACTCACCAGTTGCTCCCAGCGCGATGAATCGCGTGCGTAGGAATGATTCGACTTAGGCTAACCAGAATATGTTGCATGCGACTAGTAAATCGAATCTAGTTAAAGTTTAGTGCCCCTAACGTTGTTGGTTGATTATTTGGGGTTCTTTAGGTTAGCGAAATGGTGGTAGCAGCCAAGAAATACGTGCAGAAAACAGCAAGAACTAACTGCTAATGCAAATGCCTCAACATGTCTTTACATGTCCACTGTACTACCATCACAATGGAACTCCATGTTTCAAGCTCTGAATTCATTTCATTTCTTTCCTCATCTGCGATGCCCCTATTACTGAGCGGTCTCTTCGTCTATGTTTAAGCAGGACCGTTTACCCCACCAGCTACGCCATTCTGTACAATGTTTTAGCTAATGCTGAGACCCCGCGATGCAAGTCGAATTCATGTTATACTGAATCCCGAAAGTTCAATCGCCTAGGCAGCCCCCTTCTCAGGTCCAGAAGTTCCACCACGGCGCCACATTGCTGCAAGGATTGTCTAAAATGTCGTTCGAACCAAAGTTGCTCCATTTCTCTGGCACTGCCACGGAACAATTTTCTTCGTCCCGGCTTAGATAATCCCGCGCATCTTCTGACGACTTCTCTGTCTCATTTAATTGGTCATCAGGTGAGGCGACAATCAAACTCCGATCGAAAGATTCGTGTAGCCCGATCGGGTCGGCTTCGCTCTTGCAATTAGTATCTTCATCGTCTAAATTGCTAGCCTCTCTGCAGATCCTGCCCCCACCTTGGTTTTTATCTAACATACCACTTAGCTTCTGCAGCTGTGAATGACCAGAGAAAGTTGTTATTATGAGGTTTATATTTTTATCCAGAACAACTCGTTTCCTCAAGCACTATGGAATGATCACTTATGGTGGTCATACGTCATAGTACATGCTGATTCTATCTAACGCTCAAGATTGAAATCATATGGAGTTTTCGCTTTCATCAATCATTTCCTAATAGATGAAGTCAAGCATGTTGGAACTAAGAACAACCCATCTCTTCACTTTTTCGAAATTCTTTGTCCTGATGTGATTTCTCCATGACCATAATCAGAAGGATCAACTGCAATTAGCCAGGAATTAAGTAAAAAGGGGATCAGTGCTACCTCTTTCTCTAAATCCAGCTTTTCTGTCTTCAAAGACTCGAACTCAGCCAACAGCTTCTCATAGCTGGCTCTCAGCACTCTGTACTCTTGCTCGACCTGCTTCGACTTCCACCGAGCCCTCCTGTTCTGGAACCATATCGCCACCTGCCGCGGCTCCAACCCCAGCTCCCTCGCGAGCTCCATCTTCCTCCTTGGGTCGGGCTTAGACTCGGACTCGAACATGGTCTCCAGCAACCTGATCTGCTCGTCGCTGAACCCCTTCTTCATGTTCTTGCTCTTCCCCTTCTTCTTCTTCATATTCCCAGCCACGCAATCCTCGCTCTTCTCCATCTCCAGCACCCTCGGTGGTGCCACCAGAATAGTGGTAAAGGCTACAGAACCGTCTTGGGTAGTGAGAAGGGAAAAAAATATGGAAATTGATATTAAATAGAGAGTGAGTGTTGATTTGATATGTCTTTGGAGAAGAGTGTGGGCTAACGTGGGCTTGGTAGCATAGCTGTGGGGGGTGGATTTTCTTTGACATGATTTGGATCATTTGCTTTACGGGTGATGATGACGTGTGATTGATTATAGGATTGTTGGCTATCCAAAGCCAATCGGGTCAATATCGTATTGCAGTGATCTTGCTTATATTATTCCTGTAATGTAGCTTGTGGTAGTCACTATCTATCTATCTCTTCTTCTTTTCCATTCTGGTGCAAATAGTTGTACCTCATTGTTGATTATCGACCACTCGAGCTAACGTCATTGAAAAGGAAAACTAAAGCTTTATCACCACCATGGGAGCAGGAAAATATCAGTCCTCCTTTGAACCGCTCCTGTAATTGAAGTGGGAAGCCACGGTTAAAGATCGATTCGGAAGATGGGATCTTTACGTCTAACTCCGAATTTATCTTCTGTTTCTCGAGAAGGGGAAAGTGCCTACAGTGTGATCGGCGTTCGACTTCCTTGACGACGTGTGTAAGTTATACTGCACGTTCGAATCGGGAGAGTTGGTTCATCGAAGAAGAATTGCACCTCGAACTCGTTAGCTTAACGTATGTCTTCTCTTTCTCTCGTTGCCAAGATGCCAACGGAGGCGGAGAACGGAGACGAATGCGAGGAGAGCTAAGAACGCATCAGTCAGCATCAGCTCAATGTGAACTCTAATGGGTAAAGCAGCCACTTGGCCAGCACACGTTGAGAGCGGATTTACTCAACAGTCGCGTCTCACCTAATTACAAGAATGCGACGTTCCCGAAAGGATAAGGATTGAACCCGCTAGGGGACGACGGCTCCAGCTTTCGGTACTTCGATCATGCACCTATCCATATATACATTCGGACTTCCGTGGGCTTCTGTCGCATTAGAGTCGCGCGTACGTGGCCATCCCGGTCACTTAGTCCTCGCGAAATCGGGTGGTCACGGGGTAAGAAATGAGCACAGCTGGGGAAAGACTAACGGGTTTCGTGAAACGGACTGCATAATCACTGATCATCTTCCTGTCGTTTCCTCCATCAAAGACGTCAAGCGGAGAAAAGAGCATCTTTATCCTCCGAGTCATCACCGGGGAACGGAGATGGTGTTCATCATCGTCTCGTCTTTTGCGCAACTCGCAAGTTGGTCCCTTTCGGGTAGCCTAATAGCGACAAGCGACTTGTCGGATTTGTCAAGTTAAAGCCATTTCCAAAAGTTCTTACCCTGGGAAAGAAAGAGAGAGCCACCGAAGAAAGCAAGCGCCTGCAATCATAATCAATCATCGCCGTCGTCGTCGTCGTCGTCGCGGTGGGTCCGGTGCTCGGGACGAAAGCTGACTTCACGTCGGCCCCGGTTTTGGAATCTATCGCTGGGATTAAAATATCGTTCGCATCGATTCCGGGTCAATTCAGGGGACCACTTCGAGAGAGCTTAGGCTGAAGAGGCTGCTGCTTCAAGCAAGTTTTGCTTGTCGGGCGTGGCTTGTATGGTGTGGTGGGACGTCCGCGTCGCGGACCGCTAGGTGGCTCCCGGAGGCCGTGTACCAGGGTCGTTTTACGTACTTTTGCTCACGATGATGCTCTTCTTCTCTTCTTTCTGGATGTCAGCCAACTCCACCACGCCACGATGCCGTCGATTCAGGTGCTCGAAACATCGCGCTTGCAAGAGTGTGCGTGAATAGTGTGATGATGATGGATCGATTTGGTACGAACTACGTGAACCCGATTGATTAAAAGGCGACTAGATGCGTAGCACGCTCGCTCCGAGATTCACTGGATGGAAACCCCCCGAGTCCGATGATCCGACGACTGAAAAAAGAAATGCCACGGACCCGGAATTCATCGAGAGAAAGTTCCTCGAAAATTTGTTTGTTTGCGATGAAGAAATGGAATCACCAGAACGTTTATCGTTTGCCATTGTCGATTTTGGTTTTACCTGCTTTATCGTGTATGTAATTTAGCCGATGCATCGTTGTAGGAAGAAGAGGCCGGAGCGTTCTCACTTCTCTTTCATGTATCAATGTAAGAAAAATGTAATCGAATTAGTCAAATTGATGATAGCGATTCTTTGAAATGAAAAAAGTTACATCCTTTTTAAGTTTTCGTATAACTACATTAATAATATCAAAATATACAGCGCTAATCTCATCAATATACATTTCTTAACGAGTGTCTAGAAACACCAGTTAAATATTCAAATAAAGAAATTTTGATAATCCGAAGTGGCTCGTTTGATAGGCTGTTAGAATGGCGAAAGGAGAGTGTTCATAAGATAAATATGTGAAACTGGAATTAACTTATAAGAGGCACATTTGGCATAACGGCAAGTTTAGTATTGAAAATCCAATGTTAAGTGTGCTCGGGTTGGATCACTACTAAGATAGGTGACATTTTGGGAAAGTACCCACCTTTACGTCAAATGAGAAAACTGTAACGTTCGATATGAGATGGGCCAAAATAAATACAATAGCTCGAGTAATTAACCTAGGGGTGTCACAATATGTAATACCCTCTAGTAGTTGCGTAGTTTAGGGACGAACCACATGAAAGCTGGTGGGCTTATCATGACTCGGTCCGACGAGCATAGGGAGTATTTGTTGGGGATTAGATGGTATGAACAAAAAATGGCTCCTAACAAACTTCTAGAATGGTGAAGGAAGTAGAAATCTACCAAATTGCTCACCAAACGGAGAGCGAACCTTCCAAGGACATATATGTAAAATAGGAAATACTCATTACATGTGCTTTTGTATGAGAATGGGTGACCTCTTGGGGAAGAGCCCACCTATAGACAAACTTGCCAAAATGGGTCATAAGCTTATTTCTTGACCCATATTTAATTAGCTAAATTATTATATGAACTAGTTATATTTATTAAATTGATCATAAATTGGTTTAGAATGATAAACCCAAGATAATATATATGTCAAATAGGTTCACAACTTACTCAGACCCGACCCGACTCGACCCACGTTTATGACTTTCTTCCACCCTCACTCGATCTCGTGCTCTTAGCCCAGTTTTGGTGCGAATTTTCCCAGATTTTGTTAAATATATAAGTATTTTGACAATATAGACCGGTATAGCTTGGATCATTTTCAACTTGACCCGTTTGACGGATCTACCTATACGCCAACGTTCTTTTTTTCATGTTATGCACGATGAATGTCTTGAAAATGAACATCTTTTTTTTGTCTTTGGAGGCATTCATGAACGACCCACTATCGTATCTTTACTAATTTGACAACGATTATTAGGGGTGTCGGAACTGACCCAAACCAAACTTAAAAATTATAACGATTTCGGCTCGGTTCGGTTCGGTTTTCAATCCAGATAATGAAAAACGAACCATTCTTTTTTTGCCGGCTTGGATAGTTTCGGTTCAGTTCATAATCCGAATCGAAGCAAATAGTTTCGTCATTCAATACCGTGGCAACTCTCCCCCCACTACAATCTCCTTCTCGTCCATCGCCTCCTCCAGCAGCAACGGACTCGCGCTCAACCCTCTCCCCACGACCAAATTCCTCTCCCGCAGCAGCGCGGCATCGTTCGCCAACTCCCCACGCTCGCCTCCCAGCATCTGAATCCCGCGCTCCAGGGCTCGAACCCGGAGCTTCAGCCCGGCGATCTCGCCAACGACGGACTCCTCCTCGCGGGCCCCACCTCTGCTCCTCGTGGGAACCGCCGCTGCTCCTCGCACGGCCGCCATTGTCCCTCCCGGAGCTGGCGGGACTCCTCGAGGCTGTAGCCGGGCCTGCCTAGGCTGGGGATGCCGAGAGTAGGACGCGGAGATGGTGGCGGGGCTTGGGGAAAAGAGGCCGAAAGAACAAGGTTTGGGGACTGGGAAGGTGAGGGAGGATGGGCGTGCTGGTGGTGGACCTAATGGTGGGGAATATGGAACAGAGCGAGTCGCGCTCAGAGAGTTGAACGGAGAAGAAGACGACACGAGAGAGACATTTTGCAGAGAACGAAAAACGGCAAAGGAAAAGAAGGAAAACGATTTTCTCTTTCGTTTTTCAAAAAGGGACAGTGAGTTCGACTAGAGCATAAAGACAAAAGGCGAAAAACCGAAGATCTGAACTGGACCCGAATCGAACTGAACCGAACCGAACTGGGTTTTCGGTTCGGATCGCAACTTGGTTCGTAGCAAGCTCACGTCGTAACAATTTGATTCGATTTGAATTTTCTGAAAATCCGAACCGAGCCCGTAACGGTTATGCCCATCATCAAATTCCATATCTGTCTAGCAATGGTTTTTCTCTCTTAATGGAAACGGGGCCAAAAGTGCCCTGATGCGTATCCACTCATCCTTTGGGCCCATCCACCCATCACCTCGCGAGGGCCGGTTCTTTGGACAGTTTGGTGAGCCGGCAATTCTTTGTCATGCGGCATTCGTAGCATTTCGTATCGTTACGAGGGAATGTTCAAGTTCGACAAAATTGTAGAATGATTTCGGCTAAAAAAATCGAGCGAGAGCCCGTCGATTCGTGCCCGTTTCGAGTCGAGTCAGGACATGCCATTCCGAATCTGTACTTCTCTCTGTAAATTCGTATTAGATTCTCGTATCGTATCCGGAACGGCCGCTCCTCGGGGCACCGTCTCGTTGCATGTAATAGTTTACCGATAATCAATCACGGCGCAAAACCTGCCTAAAAGTTTATGTCTTTTCATAAGGCCGGCGCGTAGATTTCTCGATCCTGCCGTGCGTGCAGCTCGTTGATTTCTTTGAGGGTTAAGGAGATGGACCTTGCTCGCATGCAAATATATCCGGGAATTTGCAACCCATATGCCAGATGGCTAATGTAATCGATCATTCACGTAGCATCGAGAGGACCGAGCGATACGAAATGAAAGATCGGTATTTGATTTTGTTTGAGGGATTAATGTTTTTGGGGAAATCTTATTGTCCGAGTCATGAAGATTAAAAGAGAGGGGGGCGCGTTTGATTAAATGAATTTTTAAAAAAGAAAAAAAATTAAAAGGTGGAGTTCAAGTGGTTCCCCGTTTCGTGGGCTAAGGGCTCCAGGCAATCATATGCTTTTGGCGAAGATCTCCTTTTTCATTATTATTATTCTCGGTCGTCCCATTTTGCGGGGGAGCAACGGCCCCACGGTTCATTTAAATAAGTACATAAACACTATCGAATAAAAAAAAAGCGGCATTAAATCCGCTTAAATAAAAAAAGAGTTAATATCACGAAAAACTCCGAATCGATGCGCTTGTCACGAATTTACTCCCGAACTGATTTTTTGACAATCGAAAATCTCCAAGCCGGTAAACCCGTGATAAATTTATCCCGAACTGATTTTTTGACCGCTGAAAAACCTCAGATGAGTATATTTGTAACAAATTTACTCGCCGTTAGTTTATGTTTAATTGGATTAATACCACGAAAAACCCCAAATTGGTATGCCAGTGATAAATGGAGGGTAAAATTCCAAATTGGTACATTCATTTTAACTGACAAACCGGTACACCTGTAACAAACGGAGGGTAAAACCCCAAATTGGTACACCCATCTCAACTGACATGCGTCGTCCAACTTAGCAATCTGACGTTAAATTTGACAAAAACTAACGGAGAAAGATAAATTTATCACGGGTATACCGGTTTGGAGTTGTTCGTGATATTGATCTATTAAAAAATCCATCCAGAAAAATTAGGTGAAAGGAGGGTTTTCCGAGGGAAAATCAAACTGATTTTACAAATGCAAATTCGATCGTGAACTTTTCATGTTTTTGCCCATTTAGTCCTAAACATTTTCACGAAATTCTATCGTGGCGGTCCAGTCATCGCCGACGGTCTTACGTGCAGCCACATTGGCGATTTCCGAAGACAGCTGGTCGGAAGGATTGCATTGAAATTTCTCACGAGGATTTAGAGTTAAATGGGTAATATTGAAAAATTTAGAATTGGATTGGGATCCATGTAATGATTTACAATAAATTGGAGAATTTTCTCGCTTTTAAACGATAAGGCCGCAGCAGTAGCGAGAGTATGATAGTATGGTGAGCCGGTTTCGGCTCTCTCTTACATACTCTCCTCCCATTCCTAATTTCTTTTTTTAATTTCACTCTAAAGCATATGCTCATACTACTATATTACGTCATGAGTGAGTCGTAAGAATACGCATTAGTGTTTATTCTTCTTTAATTTTGGGGGGGACGCATGTCACCTAATATGAAAACTCTAGAAAAATGACTTGCTCCCATTGACTTCTCGAGTTAACGCTCCGTTTGCTTTATGAAAAATAAATAATTTCGAATACGAATGATTACTTGTATCCGCTTACGAAAATAAATAAACGAAAAATATTTTTATCGCACGCGAAAAGTTTCAAACATAAATTATTTTTGTCAATGAAAGCATTTTTTTTTATTGGAAAGGATTTCCAACATCTCTTCTTCATTTCTTGAGATTGGGGTCAAAAGACACGCTAAAATTTCATGAGCCTTGGGAACAACCGGCCCTTATTAGGTATACTGAATAATGAATAACTCGCCTATCGAAATATCAGTTTGACATAGCACGAGACGGTTAGTAGGATATTAAACATTATAAAGTCTCCTCAATCAGCTGCTTACCAGGGGAATTCGTTAACAGAATCCGAATTCAAAATTGCATCGTGTTTTGCCAGTATGGGGTGGTGACTTATGAGGAAGACGATTATGTAGAAATCCCGGCAAACGAAAGTTTTTAAAAAAAAATTAATTCGATTTGATTTGTTCAATTCGATATCTTAACTTTTAGACATACGATTTATGCAAAGACGGTGACTGATTTGAAAAGTGCCAATCCATATCTAACGTACACATCTCCTGAAAATCTAAAAATTGACTTTAATTTGAAAGATCAGAAGAAGATTGTGTACTTCCCACCTTCTGCCTCAACAAAAATGTTCTGTAATTTTTGCTCAACAGCAATTTCTTCCGTTCATTGAGGCGTCAGATCCGGTCCACCAGGCCCACGGCTAGCTAGATTTTTCGGGAAAAAATAAAATTGAAATCGAGGATGATTTTGTTATTAGTCCCATCTTCGATTTTGTGACAAGATTCTGTTAATTTCGTAGAAAACAAATAATTTAAAAATTTTTTCCTCAACATATAAAAAAGAAGGAACGAACGAAAATGATTAGACATAAATTATTATCAATAATAAAAAAAATTGTTAACTAATTATTTCAGGTGATATGAACGATCGTTTTCAGGAAAGTAGTTTTTAAATTGTTCATTTTCCGCGAAATAAATACAGCCTAACGGATCGTTCTAAGAAACATCTATTAACTTGTCGACAAAAGAAAAAATTTAGAGTATTCAACTTGTTGATTGTTGTTCTCGTGTTATGGGTGATGGGAATCATATAAATTGACTTGAGTGCTTTCAAATAAAATATACTTAGATTTAGTAATATAATATTTTTTTGGATTAATATCACGAAAAATCCGAAACTGATACACCTGTAACAATTTTACCTCAGACTAATTTTTTGATTACAAAAAATCCCAAATTGATACACATGTGACAAATTTATCAAAAATTAATTTTTTTGATCATAAAAAATCCTGAACCTATACGTTTGTGACAAATTTACCCTCAATTAGTTTTCATTAAATTGAATTAGTACCACAAAAAATGATAAACCGGTACTCATATGACAAACGAAGGGTAAAATATAAAATTTGTACATTAAATCAATTGTTTTTTTTTTTTTTTGGTAAAGGTAATGTTTGTATAACTTTTCATAACACCAAATATAACCTAAGCTCAAACCTACTCCCCGACCATATTAGGATACAAAGATGTCCATACAAGGTCAAGAAAGGTCCAAAGCAGAATTACATTCGTCAATTGTTTCGCGTCATTTAACAAAGCAATTTGATAGTAAAATTTAATGGAAATAAACTGAGGGTAAATTTATCACAGATGTACTAATTTGGGATTTTTGGTAGTCAAAAAATTAGATTAGGGTAAAATTGTTATAGGCATACTAATTCTAGATTTTTCACGGTATTAATCCTATTTTTTTCTGATCGTGCGATCACAGATTTTAAGTTAAAGGGGGAATATTTTTTTTTGGTCAAAAAGTTCTAAAGGGGAATTTAATTTTTTTTTGGGTGGTAGGACAAATTTAAAGGTTGAATTAAAAAGGAAGCAAAATGATGAAAACGTTAGGATTAAGTTAGGAGCTGACCCACACCCCGACGTCTCTCTTTTCGCGCCGAAGACTTTTTGGCTCACCAGCCGCGCCAATTGGCGAATGAGTCCCCTTCCCTGCTGACGTGTACCGACAGAACCTGTCGGTCGGCTCGGCTCATCCATCGTCGTCATTGTCGGGCCGGCCCCACGCGAGCCCGCGGGGGAACGCCCGCATTCCACGCCCGCATTCCCCCCCACCTCGCGGCCACGTGTCCCCGTGGCCGGGCGACGCGTGTGGCCCGTGGGCCCGGGTGGGTCCCACGACGATCGTACTGGCCTTCCCTGGCGGAGCTCGTTCTGCTGCTGCGGCCCGCCCCGGCTCTGTTCCGGTCGAGCGTCATGCTGATGCGAAGCGCGAGTCATTTGGAAAAACAAGCGGGCGCGTGGTCAATTCACATTTTTTTTGTAATTTTATTTTTTGGCAATAGTCTTGATGTGAAAATGTGTTTTTTAATATGTATCGTAACTATTGCGATAGTTCCGACCAAAAAAAAAAAACTATTACAATAAAAAACAAAACCTACAAAAATAAATCTCAAATTATATCTACCGTACGCGACACATTCACCCTCCGCCAAACTTTCATAAATAAGGACCGTTAAAAATCTGCCTACATGAACGTCGGACAGGTGACGGTGTTGACTTGGTGCCCATATGGCCTAAGTGAAATAAAAATAACGTTATTTTTTTACAAAAAAATCATTTGACGATTGGAACAATATAGAGCTTGTGCAACGAAAATCACCATCCTCAATTCACTTTCTTATTCGCTGGTTGCTTGAAATATAAAATGGTAAGTTTGTCAATACTTAAAAAAAAAATGTTCCCTGTTTCTTTTTTTTTTTACATAATTTTCAACATGGGAAATAGATAGGAATGGAGGATTGATATAGAAAAAGAGGCGTGATCCGCGTGGATAGACTACAAGGTATACATTGGAACAATTTGTAGGAAGGAGGGATTCGATGTTATAATTGCATTCAATAAGTCAATTAAATCTTTTTTTATATTAACAGTAATTTACGGTCATGCATTTCACGTTATACATTCCACTTCGAGGCGTCACCTGACATGGTTTCTTATTTCACTTCTTCATTTCATGCCACCTGTGAATATCAAGAGATATTAATCGAGCATCACATCTCAAATCAACACTTAATTGCGCGGATTTGATTGCATTTTTTAAAGTTTCGGGATGCGGTCGCAACTCCGCAACAAGTTTCAGGGCTCCCGATGCACTTACCGCTAAAATTTTAAAGGGTTAATATCAAGGAAAACTTCAAACTAGTATGCCTATGACAAATTTACCAAAAACTAATTTTTTAATCACGAAAAACCTTAAACTGGTAAACCTGTAACAAATTTATCCTAAACTAATTTTTTGACCACTAAAAATTCCGAACCGATACATTTGTGATAAATTTACCCTCCGTTAAATTAGATTAATATCACGAAAAATTACAAACCGGTGTACCTGTAATAAACGGAAGGTCAAACTCCAAACTAATACTCCTATCAAACTGTCACGTGCCATCCAACTAAAAAAATTAACAGTAAAATTTAACGAAAACTGACGGAGGGTAATATATATTATCACAGGTGTCTTAGTTGAGGTTTTTAGCGATCAAAAAATTAGTTTGAGATAAATTTATTACGCCTATACGAGTTTTAAAAAGAAATGAAAGAAGAAGATCCCGGCGTGAACTCGGGGATAAAAAGAAGTCAAAATAGGGAGAAGCTTTGAGAGGGTATCCCCGTAATAATCACGTCAGGCCCCGGCCGCAATATAATCCCGGAAGTGGAAACAGCAAAGAGTCCTCTAATCCTGGAAGCAGCCGCAGCACCTTCCGATCTCCAGCCGCAAATTACCCCGAAACTTTGAGAAAGGAACGATCCTGATCTCATCATGCATCTCCATCTTCATCTCCGTCTTCTTCTTAGCGAGAGGGGGAGAGAGAAGGCACAACCAGACCAGAACCACCTGATCTTCACAGGAGTGTGACCCACACGAGATATTGACTGTTTCATCCTCCCCACCTCTCTCTCTCTCTCTCTCTCTCTTTTGCCTTTGTGTATAAGCTAAGCTAAAGCCAAAGCGATACCCTACACGGAACAGAACACCAAACGCCAAAGGGCCGAAGCTCCTCCGTCCACCGCCCCTCTCTCCTCCGTATAAGAAGCCCCACCTCCGCCAAAACCTCCTCCTCCTCCTCCTCCATCCCCCCATATGTTGTTGATCGGTCATCGTCGTCTACCATGAGCAACATCCCCAGATCCTTCACCGACTCCTCCTTCACCCTCTTCCAGCTCGCCATCTCCTCCTCCGACCCTTGGCCCTTCTCTCTCCTCTCCCTCTAGCAGTCGTCCCCTCTCTGCCTCTGTCTCTCTGTCTGGTTTCTTCCTCTCTTCTTTTTTTGCTCTCTCTCTTTCTAGCGGCCGGCGATGGGAAGCGGAGACAAGCTGTTCCACCTGCACTTGCCCCACCACCACCACCACCACCACCACCACCACCAGCGGCAGGAGCATGACGTGCCGAAGGGGTGCCTGGCGGTGATGGTGGGGCAGGGCGAGGGGGAGAGGAGGAGGTTCGTGATACCGGTGATGTACGTGAACCACCCGCGGTTCGTGCAGCTCCTCAAGGAGGCCGAGGAGGAGTTCGGCTTCGACCAGAAGGGACCCATCACCATCCCCTGCCACGTGGAGGAGTTCCGCTCCGTCCAGGAATCCATCGACCGGGAGAGCTCCCCCCACCACCACCACCACCCTTCCCTCGGAGGCTGGCACGGCCACCACCACGCGTGGTGCTTCAGGGTTTGATCACACGGACACCACGTTTTTTCTTATCATCACGTGCTAGGACTTCCTTTCGATGTTATAGATTGTTCTTGGTCTGTCGAACGTCGGTCGATGATGCGTGAATCACTTCTGCAACTGTGAAGAATCACCATTTTTTCTTTTTCTTTTCATTTTCCTTCTTTTTAGGTCTTTTTGTTTCAGCTGAAATTTTTTGGGGGCGACGATGCTCGGGTTTGTTTCGTTGGAGACGATGATGATGTTGACGAGAGCGTCTTGGTCTGATAAACGTGGATGCTTGATTCCTGCTTTTTCTCCCATTTTCCTGTAAATATTCTCCACAGGAAAAGCGAAAAGAGAAGAATATTTGCTTTTGTTTGTAAATTATATATGCTCTCCTTTACCGGTTCGATCATTTGTGGAAATAAAATCTTAGAAAAAACAGCTATTGGTATTGTGACTTGTCGATTATTTCAAGTTCGAATTCCCAATTTCGGGGCATTTTCCGGGTCAAATTCACCGATTTTCGCTAGCGGAGGTCGTTGGGGAGAGAGCGTGCGAGGTGGGTACTTCAAACGTGTGGAGCACGATTTAAATGGAGAAAAAAAACATGATTGGGCACCATAAATAAATATTAATTTAAATAAGGCTAGATTTCATTTTGAACGTTCGGGGTGCGCCAAGCGTCTATCCGTTTGAGCCGGAAAAGATGTTGACATTGGCGAGGGTCTCTATACTTGTGGGACAGGGGGTGATCGGTTCCACATTAAAAGTCTCTGGGACTAATAACCGGCCCCGTCCACCTTAAAAACTAATAAAAATACTTAAAACGGATTGTACCGTAGGCCGATTTTGCCGGTTCGATACGGTGCGGTGCGGTCTAACCATCTGGTCCAGTTTCTGGATTGGACAGAGATCGATGCGTACCCTTATTGTGGGAGACCTGGAAAAAGATCCTTTGTTGAAAGAGGGGAAAAGGATCGACGAAAAACGGATTATTTTGTTGCGCGGGGGCTTAAATTCGATGCTCCTAGGAAGTAATAACCTTTTAACCCGGGTATTATTTTCCCTAGCCCCTCGTTTGTGTGTTGTGCAGTGGCAATCAGTTTTACCGTGAGTCGGTCGATTCTGGATTGAAAGCTTGAAATCTATTCAATCAGGATTAATTTCGAGAATCGAGGACTGAATCGGGATCTTTATTGAACTGGCCTCGAAATCGAACCGGCTGCTTCCAAATTGATTTCAGTGTACGCACGAGAACCGGGTTGTGAGCCTTTTTCTTTTCGTTTTTAACATTTATTAAATTCTTTCGGGCAGGAATCCCGTCGTCCCTGCCCCGAGAAACAAATATTTACCCCGCCACCGCTCCATGCCGAGGCGAGGACTTCACGGGGACAACTATACCACTTGCTAGATGACGAATTGACATTTTTCTTATTCTTACTATTCTTTGTAAGAAAGAATGGCTTTATGAACGGATTCTGTAACAGAAAAATGGTCTACAGAGATGTTCCAAAGCTTACGTTTTCTATGCGAACAAAACTTGTAAGCAGGAGGCGGATGATACCGGCCTCAGCCTACCCCGTGCCCCGCCTAATGCCGCATTCGAGTCGGGGCAGCATCCCGCGGGGCACATATTCCTCGCGTCCCATGCGCATTCATATACTATAAGTAGTTGATTTCTATGAGAAAATACCAAAATGGGCCCCCGCCATGGACAGACCTATGTTGAATCGAAGGCAATGAGGCTCTTGCCCCGACTTTTTTTTTTCTCCTAATATTTGATAACAAAAATGATTTTAGATTTTGCTAAATTATTAGGGCCTGATGAATAAGTTTTGCCTCCTTTAAATTTCCCCAAAAAAATGCACGACTCAGTCAATAGTGACTATCTTCATTGCATTTGCCCCCATAAATTGATGAAACTCAGGAGGCAATTCTACAATTATGAAACTGCAGCTAGCTTAGACGAACAAAGCCTACATAACATTTGATCGTATCGACTAATACGCATTATTGATAAAGTTTGGCCCCCATTGGAAAAAATTTTGTAGATCCATCCCGAGTCTCCGCACTCTTACTTGATGTGCAATTTAGTTTTTGAACTTTAATTTCAATCCAATTAGTTCGAGCGGTCTTTGATTCGAACCAGTTGAGTCATCTTAGTTGACATGGCAATTTAACTCACTCACATTGTGGAAATCCATATTTCCAAAGTGGCTACACAAGAGTGCGCAACCATGTCAGCAAATTAGCAGAAGATAAGATTGGTTCGACTTAAAGAGTACAAGTATCAAATTGATCAAAATCATAATTCAAGATCAAAATGAACGTCAAATAAAAGTTCAACCACCGGTTTTTACATGATCCCACCAATAATTGGCGATTATTCACATCCGCCGAACCATCTCTCTTTCCAATCGCAATTTTTGCCGGTCGTTGTATAATGCAACTGCATAATAGGAGCCTTTGGCTACTAGCCGAACATATTCATGCCTTCGAATCCCTTCATATCTTTTTCCCCTCGAATGCTTTCAAGCCTCGAATCAGTAGCTTTGCAAGCAAGGACATTACCTCGCCTTATTATTCCAATTAGGTTTGCATGCGGGCGACATCCATGCCCGTAACTCTGTGAGCAGAGGCATGGCTGGAGGGAATTTCCAACCACTGATTGAGGAGAACATTGTTAAAAAAAATAGTGGGGTTGGGACCGGAATAAAAGGTGGAGGAGGAGGAGGTAGCTAGGCACATGCACATGCACGTGCACAAGGACCCAACGTATAAGATGCTTACCAATAACTTTTGACAGTCGGAACATGAGCTGGCAGAATCGTGGCTGTAAAGATATCTTAGGGGTCAAAAACGAACGAGAGCCAGTCATAGAAGAGCACCGGAAGAAATTGACCACAAGACAAATGTCTCGGGCCCGGAGCTTTAATTAGTATCATCCACGACCTCGCGTCTTCTTTCGAGTGGGCGTGAAACTGGCCATTCCGCAGCACTCGAGGACGATGACCAAATGACAACGCTTGGTTTGGTGCGTGGGTATAACAGCTGCGGAACATGCTTCTCCATTGGCAAAGAAGGGTTGAACCTCGAGCGCTGACAAATGGAATCGGCTCAAGAAACTCGTGCGTATTCAGAACGAGATCCGTTCAAGGAAAGCTTCGTGTTCGGGGGAAGCGAGCCTCTCGGCCGACCTTGACACCGTTGACTTTCCCATCGATCTTGCGGGTCCGAGGGATTGGGAGCGTGAACTGCATTTCTCCTAAGAATAATATCCGAATCACGCGTCGGTTTTAGTGCTCCGATTCGTATTAAACAACTGCTCACCTGCCGCTAATCGGTTATTTAAAATGGCAAGTCAACGGTCTTATCTTGAAGTGGTGAAAAGATCGAATATGGGTTTGTCGTTGCCGTACTGCTCCTTCCACCCTGCGCATGCATTCCCACCATGTATTGTGTGAACAACTTAATCTTACACTTAAGAGGGCAATGTCGACCCAAATTCTTTCAGTCTTCTCTTTTGATTTTGGCTCCATTTGCAATACCAACTTTAACGTGACCATAGATCAAACTTAGATCCGGCAAAATAAGTCATTTTGGAACTCAATTTTATGTGAGTAACCCGTTTTTTATAAAATGGGCCTAAGCGGGTAATAAGAAAATGAAAGCCTAAAAAATAGATCATGATAGGTTTACTTACGATCCATATCTAGCTAAATGGGTCTCTCTTCACCTCCCTCTTCTAGCTAAATGGGTCTCTCTTCACCTCCCTCTTTCGTCTCTTGCATGATCGTCCCTCTCTCTCTCTCCCTTCTCTCTCTCCTCAGTCCGCTCACGCGTCACAACAATATTTACTGCCGCAAAACTCTAACGCGACCCTTTCCATCATGCCAGCATTCACCCTAATCATCCGCACGATCAACCTCGACCTCCCCATCAAGGACCTCGAGACCAAGGTCTTCGCTTTTGGAGCCAAGGGTGGTGCGCCAGCGGCGCCATGGTTGACACGCACTCTGTATTATCATACCAACAAAAGATGGTGGCCGATCCACCATCGCAGCACTCCGATAATAACCGCAGCTGTGGCTGAGCCAGAAGGGTGTCAGCTCCCTCAGTGATCTCGTCCTCTTCACCAACAAGCTCTCTACTCCAGTGACCTCCAGTGCCGCCTTGGCGTCTTCTCTGGTCTCTGAGTCCTCATCCAACTTCTCCTTGACAAGTGCAGTGATCACTACGAGGCCATCTACAGCTTTGATTCAGCAAGTACGAGCACATCTCCGTCCAAGGTCCCTGCCTCACCTACCAGGACACGTTCATTGGCGTTGCCTATGACTCCGACATCTTCGAGGGCGTCTCCGGCATTGTGAAGCTGCAACAAATTGTCTTCTACTTCAAGCTCTTCGAGGGCGGCTCTCACATCTTTGATTTTTTTTTTTTGGGATAAGTGCACTACAAGCTAGGAAGCACGGACACGCATTTTTTGCTTCTCAACACGTGTCCGACACGTGTTGCGTGTCCGACACGCGTCGACACGCTCGGACACGCGTCGGACACGCTCGGACACGAGGTCAACGCGTGTCGGAGATCCGACACGCGGTCAACACGCCGGACACGCCGGTGACACGCGAGTCGGGCGCGGCGAGCGGCGCGGGACGGACGAGCTCGGTCTGGCGAGCTACCAGGCGAGCAGCGAGTTGAGCTCGCAGCGACGAGCAGCTTGGCGAGGCTCGCGGCGGCGAGCTGCTATTGGGCGGCGACAACGAAGGCGACGGCGGGGCTCGCGGTGGCGCAAGGCGGACGGCGAGGCGGTCGAGCGAGCTGGGTAGGGGTGAGCTCGGCCCGGCGAGCTGCGGCTGCGAGCCTGCGAGCTGGGCTCAAGGCGGCGACGGGCGGGCGGCGGGACAGACGGCGCGTGGGCTGGCGAGTTGCGGGCGACGGTCGGGCGGAGGAAGAAGAAGAAGCCAGAAGCTGTGGCGTCGGGGGAGGAGAAGGAGGGAGAAGGAAGAAAGAAAATGGAAGAAAAAAGAAAAGAAAAGAAAAGAGAGAGAGAGAGGGGACTGGTCAGCGGGGAGTGGGGTGTCAGGCGGATGGGGAACCGACGAGAGAGAGAGAGAGAGAGGGGGAAAAGGTCAAATCGCAATAATCGCGATTCAATGGCCACGATTCGAATCTAAAAATGATCTAACAGTCTCCAAAAAATCTTAATTAAAATTTAGGGAAAGAAAAGGAAAGTGGGCTGGCTGCTTTTTTAAATTTTTTATCTTGTACTTTCCTTTTTCAAATTTAATTATTTACTTTTAGTTTCTTAACTAATATATTTATTTTTATATAATTATTTTTTTGAAAACTTATGTGTATAATTTTTTAGGGTAAGTTCACTCTAGGCTTTTTATTTTTATTTATTTACTTATTTGAATCAAATTTAAAAATAATAATTTATCATATATATAAATATATATTTAATATACAACGCCATCCCAACGTGTCGGAATTCTCTATTTTTGAGAAATGACGTGTCGCGTGTCGTGTCGTGTCGTGTCGCGTGTCGCGTGTCCGTGCTACTTAGACTACAAGTCCTAAAACTTATTACAAAAGTGTATTTGAGTCCTAAAACTTACAAAAAGTGTAATTGAGTCCTAAAACTTGTCAAATTGATTCAATCGAATCATAAACTTAACACCGTTAAATTTATTAACGGAAAACGTTGACATGACGTTGATGTGTCGTATTTTAATACTTTTATTGAGACACGTGGCGTCCAACAAGCGCCACGTCAGAAAAATTTAAAAAATGTAAATTAAATTAGAAAAAGCTATAAAAAAAACAAAAAAAACCTAAACCAACGGTAGATTCTTGGCGGTGGCCAAGCCCTCATGGGTGGCCCTTCTGCCATATAGCCGCCCTGGAAGGACCGGCGGAGGTCGCCTGGGCCTTCCCGAAGCCCGGCGACCCTTGCCGGCCCCGGGCAAGTCTCCGGCGAGGGCCTACAACCCCCGATCTGGGGAAGGGCGCGACCCTCGCCCCAAATTTGAGCGAGGGTTGCCGGCCCTCACATGGGGTTGTCGCGGACTGGCGAGGCCTCGCCCAGGGTGGGCAACCCCAAGAGAGGCCTCGCCAACCCTCAGCGGCCCCCGGCGACCCTCGGTCAGATCTGAGGCGAGGGTTGCGCCCTCCCCCAGATCAGGGGCTTCATGCCATCGCCGAGGACCGATGGGGCCTCGCCGGGGGCCGGTGAGGGTCGCCGGGGGCCAGTGAGGGTCGCCGGGCTTCGAGAAGGCCCAAACGACCTCCGTCGGTCCTTCCCGACGGCCCTAGCGGCAGCCACCGGCGAGGGCTTGGCCACCGCCGCAGCTGCCGGTCGAGGTCTCCTTTTTTTTAGCTTTTTTCTAATTTAATTTTTATTTTTATTTTTGCTAACGTGGTGCTTATTGGATGCCATATCATTACCACGTGTCCCAATAAAAGTAATAAAATGTGACACGTTAACGTTTTCCGTTAGTAAATTTAACAGTGTTAAGTTTAGAACTCGATCGAATCAATTTGACAAATTTTAAGATTCAATTGCACTTTTTGTAAGTTTTAGGACTCAAATGCACTTTTGTGACAAGTTTTAGGACTTGTAATGCACTTATCCCTTTTTTTTTAGATTTTTTCGTTTTATGTAGTTACATCTTCATATTTTGTGATTATACTTTTTTAATTTGATATAAAATTTTATCTAAGTGACACATTAACATGAAGAACCTAAAGTGGGTTAAATGAGTTAGTGTTTATTTTCATAGTTAGAAGGGAAAATTTCAAATAAAGACTCGAAATGCTCTCAATTTCTCAAATAAAGGCTTGAAATGGACTTTGTGTCAAATAATGGCATAATGTAAACTTATGTTCTCAAACAATGACCTGAAGTGGCTATAATAGTTTCAAATAGAGACCTCACCCCGCCGACTTGCTGGCCGGCCAAGGGTCTGTTTAGTAACGTTTATTTTTTGTTTTTTTTCGTACTTTTGTTCCCGCAATGGAAAAAAAGAACAATCCGTTTAAAAAAAAAAAATCTATTTTTTTGTTTACATTCCAAAAAGTGTTCCGAAATAGATTTGGAATAGAAACAAAGAAGCAAAAAAAAAATCTTTCTTATTTGGAACAAAGAAAAAAAGCGATTTTTTTTTCTAGAATTCTCTAAAAATAAGAAACAATCCATCGGCCGCAATCCGCCCACCATCGCCTCTCACCGTCCTTCGATGCCCGCCTTCCGCGCCGCCCGTCGGCCAATACTGTCCCGACCGCTTCTCTTGTCGCTTCTTCATCGTCGACCATCGTTCTCCAAATGCTTATCGCCACATAAAACCGTGGCCTGTGCTCCATCGCCCGGCGCCAAGCGCCACTTATCTCCCCGCCAACCACCCGGCCTTGGCGATCACCCACCAAATCCTTAGCGCGCGCCCGGCTAACCACCGGTTCCTCGCCACCAAATTGTGCTCCATCGCCCGGCCGTACCACCCGATTGGGCGCCCTCACCGCCGACCACCTCTAGCCTCACGGCCACCCGGCGTAATGGTCACCCACCATCAGCCACCATCCTTCGCCACTAACCGCCGTGCTCCATCGACCGGCCATTTTGTCCAACCCCCCGTTGCCCACCACCGCCCGATGCCACCGCTCCCACCTCGACCGCCAGTGCTTCACTGTCTCCCACCGCCTGCTTTGCCATCCTCTGCCGCCGCCGACCACCGTCCTCCGCCACCTACCGTCCTTTGCCGGTAGCCTAGAAGGGAGAAACTCGTCCATGGAATAGAAATGGATCATTCGCACCCTAAACGCGTTTCTATTCTTTTTCTATTCCAGGAATAGAAATTTTGTGTAGTTACTAAACGCTATTTTTTTGTCAGAAACTGTTCCGAGAAATAGAAATAGAAAAAACTATTTCTGATCAAAAATTGTTTCTGGGAACAGAAACGTTGCTATGCAGACCCCAAATTTTCCGATCGACCAAGGGCATTTTCGTCCAAAAATAATTTTAACATAAATTTTAGTTAAATTAGATTTAAAATTAAAAAAGAAGGGGCAGGGCTAGCCTCCCCTTGTTTTTTTTTCTTTAACTTTATCTTGTTTTTTCATTTTTGAGTTTGTTTTTTTATGGAAAAAAACTGAAAAGAAAAAAAATCAAAAAAATTAAAAGACGAAAATGCCCTTGACTTAGGTGAGGTGAGACCCTTTTTGAGACTGAGATGGTCACTTCAAACCCTTATTTGAGACAAGGTTCACTTCATGCCCTTATTTGAGAAAATAAGGGCATTTCGGGTCCTTATTTGATACACGGTTCACTTCAGAACCTTATTTGAAAAAATGAGAGCACTTTGGATCCTTACTTGGAATTTTCCCCAGTTAGAATTAAGTATGGAGGTATTTTAGTAATATGGATTAAGTTGGGTATGGGTCGGGTTTGGATCGGGTCATCAAAATTGTATTTCATAAAAATGGGTTAAATTGGTCAATTTAGGTGGGACTATTTTTCACTTAACCCCCCATTTGACACCCCTAGGCGAAACTTATTGAAAAGATGTGGTTGTGTTATTGTTCCGGGAGTTACAATCACATAGCCCAACACACCAATTTCAGAAAAGCTAACTAGAAGAAAATACTGTCTCGACATGACCCGCATTCAATCTAGATCCACATTCGTGGTGGCTCGAGGTGGGACGAGGAGCCGATTCTAAGATGGTGATACTAAGCATAGCAACACTAATTCATAGCATCGATGTGCCAAGTGATGCGACGATAAACTCTTCTCGAGAGCCCATCGAATCTTTCTTTCATACTTACTGGACTGGTCCGACCCGTTGGGTTCTTCGGAAGTCAAAATGCCTGTGATTCTAATGCGAGGGATCATCATATAAGTGAGCGGGCATGGACCATGCAGCTTGATGGGATCGATGGGCTCATAAATTTAGATAGGTCCGATACATAGTTTCGACTCTATATTAAACCGGGTCCCTTTTAGATCCGATTTAATCACACCGCACATCATCCAAGCCCGAACAACTTTGCTCATCATCCGAGTTTTGTGGGCTTATGGCCCGGCCCATAAGCCCACCAGAGCTAGAGCTCTCCTCAAAGCAATCTGGGACGGAAGGGGGCCGAATCCCACGCGGCACGCGCCACAATGGGGTGCGTGAGCCTGCCAATCATGCGAGCCCCTTATAAATAGCGGGAGTCTCCGCAGCGTTGAGATTTTGGACGTCTAAATTCTCTCTCTCTCTCTCTCTCTCTCTCTGTCTCGACACTCTCTTAATTGCACTGGAGGACCTCCAAAACCCCGTAATCTCAAAACCTCACTCGCTTCGCCCCTGAATCTTCAGCTACGTGCCCCCCCCCGGCTGTTCATCCCCACCGCCAGCCGCCCGCCCGTGCCGCGGCGGACCTCCTCCTTCTCCGCCGGCTCCCAGCCCTAATCCGTCGGCCGATTCTCTCGATCCGAGGTCTCTCTCCTTTCCTCTTTTTTTGTGGTCTAGGGTTTGTCGGTGGGAAAGGTCGAGAGCGGGAGCGCCGGGAGGACGGGGGGAAGGGGTTAAGGGCTTTGGAGCGGCGCCGGGTGGGGTTCCGACTCCGATGGAGGCTCCGGCCGGTGTGGCCGCCAATCGCGCCGGCTCGTCGCCGATGTCCTCGTCCCGGAAGGAGTGGCGCGCCGTTTCTGAGCATCAGCCGATTCGGAGCCCTGGAAATGAGGTTAGAATTTAAACCTAAAGGCTCGAGTCGTTTGATTATCGCGTAATGTGAATCGATTGTTTCGGTAAAACGTGGAGTTAGTTTCGGGAAGCCGCGGTATATGCACGACTCTGAGCAACTGTCGCGAGCCTGTGGGGGATTGATTTTATTTTGGCACGGCATTTGTGTTGTTTAGTGGTCGTCATCATTGTCTGGTGCTTACATTTCTCGACTTTGTCCGCACTGTTGGGCGTGGAAGATCCTGCCCGAATCGTCGTCATGTTGGGCGTTCTTGTGATGTGATCATGGACAGTCGGACTTATTCTAGTTTATATTCGAAAAACTGTTGCCTTTATAATCTGAGGGTAGATAATGTCTGTTTTCTATCCTTCATGTCACGCTTTACCGTCCGGTGGAGGGGAATAGCCAAATTATATGATTAGGTTCGGTATCCTCTTAGGACTTGTACTTTTTATGTTCCCTTTCTCTAGAATCTTGATGTACAAGTTAAATTTGCAAATGCTTAGCTAGGTACACCCTTTTTGCTGTATTGGCAGCCTGTTTTTCAAAAAAGTTTAGGCTCCATTTGTTTCGAGCAAAATGACTTATTTGGAAGACATTTTCCTAAAATTTATAGCTGTGAACAAAAAAAAGTTCAACTGTCTATGAAAATGTTTAGACATAAATCAGTGTTGATAATGATAATATTTTTTATTGACCAATTATTTCAAGCGATCGTTTTTAGGAAAATGTTTTTCCAAATCGGTCATTTTCCGCGAAACAAATGGAGCCTTAAAGAGAATTAGAATTTGCCTCTCACTTTGTCTAAACTATTCTTGGTCTTTCTGATAATTTGAATTGGCAATTTGGCTTGATGGTAGCATAATCGTTTGCAGGTCCAGAATGTGGTTGCCAGCCTCGCTGGCCCGCTCTTCCCCACTTTGGTATAGGAAAAGAGATTGCCCCTTTCTAATTTCTGTTTTTCCTTGGGGGGGGGGGGCTATACAGTTAACGTAGATGTGGATCGTTTAGAATAGTCATTCTACTCATCATCTCTTATTTTCTCCCTCCATTGATTTCTCCTGACATGTTAATTGTTTACAGGATTTGGAGAGGTCAAAATTGGGTCAGTCTGATGAGAGAACAATATATGAGGTAATAAACATTATGTTGTGGTTGGGACTTATTCAATGGACATAAAAAAGTGATATGCTTTGCTGTTAATTAAGGTGCAGCGGGGAAGACAGCCGCTCGACTTCTGTACAATTACAATTGATGGCAATTCAGGTGACGACCTGTTGGAGCAGCTTCAAAGCATTGCAACGAAGAGAGAGGATTTGCAGCATCTAGAGATTGAGCTTAGAGCTCAGATGATTGCTAAATCTGAGATTGCTGAAATTCAAAACTCCTTTGATTCTCAAATCAAGGAGCATGCGGATGCTGCTGTCAAACTTCAGGTCTGCTAAAGTCAAAGTGAACCCTGAAGTTCTGCTCTAATAATGTACTTAGAGGGAAGAATTGGTTTTGTAACTTCAAACATTTGTTTCTTCATATACAACATAAAAGTTTGCACTGGAAGTACTCGAGCTTCTGCATCAACTTGTTTAGAGCACAGTTAGTAGGAGCACTCTCCTCGATCATGGACAACCTCGATTGGCATTCTCATTTCGTTTTGATATCCTTTGGAGCTCAAGTGAAACGGTCAAGTTTATTTCTTATCTTCCCAATGAGGAGTAATATGATAAATTTTAAATCCAAAATGAGCAATCATAAGTCCATATAAAGGCTTGGAACATGCGTGGTCTAGAATAAAAGGCCAGCTGAGCATTTCCCATTTTTACAAGCTGCGCACGCAGCATGCCCAATCAATGTTCTCCTGCTCTGATAGATAATGGTATTTCATGTTAGGTTATTGGCACCCCATAGCTCTGACCAGTTATCATGGACTAAATCTTTTCAAATATATCGGTAGATTGATATATATTAGTCCCTGTCCTTTAAAATGTGATGTTATTTGGTCATGCAGGAGCAACTACACGAAAGAGAGCAAGCAATCCATGACTTGGAAAGGAGGATGGAAGAGAAAGATCGAGAGCTTATTGCTATAAAAAGAGACAACGAGGCGGTTTGTGGACCTTTTTCATTTTCTTCTACTTTCATTTCAAGGCTTGTTTCTAGCCATCACTCTTAACTGGCCCTTTGACTTCGCAGGCTTGGGCCAAGGAGGATCTTCTAAGAGAACAAAAGAAAGAATTAGCAACTTTTCGGTGTGTCCTTAACTTCGAGTCCTGAGCTTATGCTTTAGTTTGATATGACGTGTCACTTTGCCGGATAATATGAAAAATTTCTCTTGGATTGTGCCTTTGGTGCGATATTGTCAACTCATTTGCATTGAGTGCTTTAATTTGTATGCTTCTCAACATTCTTGGCTTATTTCTACTGCAGCTTTTTTACCTCATCAGGTTTTATTCCTGAGATTTGGACAGTCTGATGCTTAGACATCTTGAAGTGACTTTAATGGTAATTTCTCTCTTGTACTCTGTGCAGAAGGGAGCGTGATCATTCCGACGCTGAAAGAATGCAACACTTGCAGCAAATTCACGACCTTCAGGAACATTTTCAGGACAAAGAGAGGCAGCTCATGGACTTGCAGGAACAGGTCGGTGCTGCTTAACAGAGGTGTTGCTTAGGCTTCTCAAGTGAAAAGCTTTTCAAGAGTTAACGAATTTCAAACTTATTGGCATAAGGAAATCATATCTTTTATCCTTTTTGTTCTAAATGAATTATTTCGTTGATGTGCTAGTTTACTTTGGTGTGATAATGTGGTCTGGATAATTTACTCCATTTATTATTACTAACTCTTTACCCATTTTGCAGTATAGAGTTACTCAAGAGACAATCATATATAAGGATGATCAGTTGAGGGAGGCCCAAGCTTGGATTGCACGTGTTCAGGAAATGGATGCTTTGCAATCTCACTCTTTACAAGCTGAACTGCGCGAACGAACTGAACAATGCAATCAGCTCTGGATTGGTTGGCAACGACAGGTTTATCTGCTATGATCTCTCCTTCATACTTCTAGATTGTATCTCCGATCTGCAATTAAGTTAACCTGTTTGTGTTTATATTTTTGGTTCATAGCATTATTTGGCTATTCCGGTCTTCATATGCTGACATCATACTTTGTTACATTTGTTAGGTGGCAGAAATGGAGAGATTTCATGTGCATACAATGCAACAGCTTCAACTGGAATTGGCTGATCTGAGAGAAAGATGTGGATCCTTTACTGATGAATCTCGTGCACCACAAACAAATGTGAAAGATGTATCTCAGTTTGGACAGATTAATGACAACCGATTAGATTCTAATGGATCCAGTGGAAATACTGTTGCGCTTTCAAGTGATAATTCTGGCAGTGCATCCAGCAATGGATCATCCCAGGTATAATGCCAAATATGGGATATTCTTTTTATCTCAATGATTGGCCAAGTTAGATTCAGGGCCAGAAAAAGATCCAGATCCTTGGGCGTTCATTTCGTGGAAAAATAGCTTGTGGAAAACATCTTATCTCTGTCTTTGGCTTTGCTTGGGCTATTGAGTTAATAAAAATTTTTTCATTTTCAGATTTGGAAAGAGAACTTTCTTTGGTTGTTATGCGGAAGATGTTGGTCCTGCATATTGAATTAGAAATTCAGAAATATTAGTTGATAATCAAGTTTCATTACTGTACTTTTGTGTTTTACTGAAATTATGCTAGTAATGATTTGTCGAGATGTCTAACTTCCAAGCGTTTTGGATACGTGGCAATTTCAAATTAGATTGACCGTGCTACTGGTGTTCCACTTGGGTCATCATCACTGCTTGGACTGCCTGCATACCTATCACCTGCTCAGGTCCCTACTCTTCATCCATTTGCTATGCATCAACAGGGAATCCCACAATCTGTGCCATCAAATGTTCCTCACTCTCAGCTTAATCAGTATCAATCAATACCTTCACTGTCGTCCAATCAGCAGTGGCAGAATCAACAGGTTAGCAGAAATAGCATATAATCCCTACATCCTGATGACCGAATTTTCTTAAGGTATGGTGATCAGGTTCATATCTGCAGGATGTATCTGGAGAAGAACGTATATCAAAGCACATACAGCATTCAGAAACCCAGAACGAACAGAACTTACTGAAATCTGATTCAGGATATGGCTATGAGCTGACTGTTAATGGTGAAGTCGTTCAAAGAGAATATCCAGATGTTCATGTGAGCCAAGTAATAGAGCCTGATTCCTCGATTTTATCATCTACTGGAGAAGCAAAGGTGGTCTTTACAATCTCTGTTTAATCATTGGGAAATTTTCTCTTCACACTCTTGGCTACGATTTCAAATTAAATAGCACAATCTTTGATCCACTAGGTTACCGAGTCTAGTGATAGAAGCTACTTGGGATCCTCCCAGCATGAGCAGAGTTTGAACCCGATTTCATCTCAATTTCATGATGCTTTGACTTTGGATGGTCATCAACAGAGTATCAAATCTAAGGTGGGCTGCTGTTTATGCCTTCGTAACTTTTGCAATATCTTTTACTTGTGTCGCGAGTTCATCCTCCTCATGCAGCTTGTACAGCTAAAAGAAGTTTCCACCGTTGTAATGGTGTAGGAGGAGGTTTCCAGTGTGACTAATCAAGAAATAGAGGTTCAAGCATTTAAAGCTGAACAGGCAACTCCAATTTCACTTCATCCTGCAAATAGTGATGCCATTGGCAACAATCACGCTGCTGATGAAGTTGCACCTGAAATGGTTATTCCAACTGGGAAGGCTATTAAGTTGACTGGTGGAAGAAATCCAGAAACTAATCTTCTTGATGAAAGATCCTTGTTGGCTTGTATAGTTCGCACCGTTCCACCCGGTGGTAAAATACGAATTAGCTCAACGGTTAGTGTTTTTTTCTGGAAATAATCGTTGCGAGCTGCTTTGTCCATCTTGCATGAAAGATTGATTCACTCTGATGAGCCATTTTTGTCAATTACAGCTGCCAAATAGGCTGGGTAAGATGCTGGCACCCTTACATTGGCACGATTACAAGAGGAAGTACGGGAAACTTGATGACTTTGTTGCTAGTCATCCAGAAGTGAGTTTCTTGATAAGCTAGTTCGCATTCTTGCATATGTGCACACACTCAACTAGTTTAAATATCGTTGATATAGGGAAAGATCCAATATAACTGGGGAATTTGATGTACTATTACAGTTTTTTGTGATCGAGGGGGACTACATTCAGCTGCGTGAAGGTGCTCAAGAAATGATAGCTGCTACGGCAGCTGTTGCAAAAGTAGCTGCGGCAGCTGCTGTGTCAGCTCCCAATTCCTCATCGATGCCCTCTGTGGCTCTTACCCCAGTGGCACAGGCCCGATTAAGAAGTGCTTCAGCCATCGATAGCAAACAGATGAATGCTTCTGAAAATAATTTCAATGTCACTGAAGATTCCTTGCGCCTGTCAACGATGCATATGCATTCTAATGGAATAAACTTTAGCATTACTGGGAGTACTTCCAAAGCCACAGTACTAAGCAAGTCTAAGGAAGCTCTGGGTTCAAACGGTCTAGAAACAAAGCCAGGCCAAGCCCCTGGGTTCATTTCCAACGGGGCACATCTTGATACGTTCGGTGTGAACACTCATGGCAAAGGGCTAAGTAACGGAAGGGCTGGCTTAAATGCTGTTGGCAGACATCCGGGAAGGTATTGATCGATGATTAAAAGTGTCCTTTGTCTTTCTTTTCATCCTATGCTTTTGCAGTCGAAATTATTCTAGAGCATGTGCTTATCCGTTGTACTGAATTTTGACAGGGCTGGCGGCCATACTTCGATTCCCAGAAGATAGTAAGTATCGTGTCCTTGTGGTTGTTGTATGCATGATTAGTCATCAATCTAACATTACTTAACTCGCATGTCTGTCTTTTTTATTCTTTTTTGGTGCTAGGCTTGTAGAGAATTATTTTTGTTTTTTGGTGATGCAGGAGATGATTGGCTGTGCATGGATAGCAAAACGAGGAACAACGTCCTCTCAATCGCGACGGCGAGTGGATGAATACGTGACTGGAATTCTTTCAGACTGAAGTTGCACCCCACCCTTTCGCTGATGCTCAAAGTCCTCTCTGATTGAGATATATTGGCTTATTTATTCTCTCATTTTGCCTGGTCCAGTAAAATCACAACGTGAATCTTCGTACTTTACATTGCATACTAAATTGACAAGACTGCATTTTTGGCGAAAATTTTTATGCGAAGCATCCTTCTATTCCTTTCCATTTTGCTCAATCTTATTGTTAGGTGGTGGATCAGGTTATAAGTGTCCAGGGCAGCGTTTCGAGGTCTTGAATTTGTCCCAAAGACGATGAAACATTAAACATACCGGGCGTTGGAATGAGAAGTGGTAACTTCCAGTCAATTTTTCCTTTTGAGTTCTGTGAAATGAAGCAACCATTTCAATTTCATTGAACCCCATTAAAGGTGCACGGTAGCTTGAAGGTTTTGAGGGTAAGTGAACTTCACATGTGATTGGCATTGCCTTAGTTTTTCATTGGTATTATGATCGTTTTGTGATGTATATCATCTATATTTACCCTGCACATAGATGATAATCAGACGAGTCTCGGTCGAAATGTCTCCGACTGGAATGGTCGGATTTTCTTTCGACCCTGGCTGGGTTCATCGCCAACCGATGCACGAATTACCTTACGGGAGTGACTTTTGTCGAGTGACGATGCATTACACGAGCGTGGTCGCTCAGATGCAATCATCAATCCGCGAAAAAAAGGAGAGAAAGAAAGAAAGAGCCAACTTCAAAAAAGAACCAAGAGAAATATCTGATGCTGG
This sequence comes from Syzygium grande, assembly GCA_024733475.1. NCBI lineage: Eukaryota > Viridiplantae > Streptophyta > Magnoliopsida > Myrtales > Myrtaceae > Syzygium > Syzygium grande. The sequence goes on along the minus strand of JAMXDD010000004.1, from coordinate 11,951,001 downwards.
GTCCTAGAAGATGGACGTGAAAAGGGCAATCACATGCGCGCCACAACTCCACCAAGCCAGCTTTGTTTCGGAAAGGACCTAGTGGGCCAACACAGCCCAGCCTAAGGAAGGACTTTGGGCCCAGTCGGTCCCTACCAGCCGGTTCGATCTCCAATTCGATCTTTTGGCCGGTCCGACTGCCTATCGAACACCTATTCCCCCCTTACACCCCCCAAACGTAGCCAGCGGCTAAATACCCCGTCCCTATGGAAGTACAGCCGAACGACGAATTTGCAAGTAACCCATTCGACAGCAACTTTAGGAGGAGGAGTGAAGGTGGTGAAGTGAAGGCGATGACGGTGTCTCCTTCGCGGTGGCAGCTAACCACTCTGCGCGATGACGGTGTCTCCTTCACGGTGGCAGCTAACAACTAGCACGACAACGGTCCTGCGCCGTCGTCACCTATCTGTTTACTCGCAGCATGGAGGCACAAAAAGTTCGTCTCTTTCTTCCGTGTACACTGTATCGGAGGGGACCATCGCTGCTCTTTTGGGGGGCTGGGGTGCACGTACAAATTGGCCCGCTTTCTTGGTGGCAAAAATTCGTCATTATGAGCATGACTTGTGTGGTGATCGGAGCCACGTCTTGATGACTCGATTTATTACTAGCAACAGCAACGGTTAGCATAAAATTTAGAACACGAAAGACCGGTCAATTTTCGAATTACCGATAGCCATGGAAGCTTTCGCTGCAAGGATCTGGAGTCCGAATGGATGCATTTCGAGCACGACCCTTTGTGCGTGAGGGGGTCTTCATGGGGACGTCTTTGTAGGCTTTTCGTTTCCCGACGACGTGATCCAGAAACATTTCGGACCTAACTTTAGATGAGTTGTCTCGCGTCATATTTATGTCCATCGATTGAAATGCCGCCAGGAATCGCCTTACTAAACGGGTAGAAACAGATCCCCGATTGATTGGTCGGCGTCCGTAGTAGGTACAAGAAAATTAGCGAATGAAGGAATGCGAGCAGCTCAGTAAATGCGAGCGATACGACGAAGACATCGAAAAACTTTTACTATTATTGCAATCTCAATTGTGTTCTTTAATGGAGTGAAAGTATCAATCTCGTACATATACGATGTATGCAAAAGACCGATCGGATGTAGCCTCACAGAGGGACCGACCTTAAAGTCAGGGTAGTTGGGGCTGTTGCCCCCGCTCATTTTTCTAAATATCTTATAAAATTCAAGGGGCTTTTTTTTTTACTTTATGCTAAATTATTTTAGCCTAAAAAGGAATGAGTTTTGCCTCCCATTAAATTTCTCGGCAAAAATTTTAAGACTAAAGTCCACGGTAGATATTTTCATTTCACTTCGGCCCCGCTAGTCCATAAAAAGGAAAAATGACACAAATGGTCCATAAATATATGTGCAATGTGGTCCCTAAATTTTTAATTTGTTCAATGTGGTTTATGAACGTTAGCCTAATATGTAATATAATTATTAAACTTTTGATATGTTCAATATGATCTCTAAACTTTTGATACATGTTTAAATTAGTCTATGGTCCAAGGATCACGTTACATATTGGATTAAAATTCAAGGATCGTATTGAAAAAATTAAAAATTCAGAAATTACATAACATATTGAGTCAAAGTTTAGAGATCTATCGTGTCATTATCCCTTTAGAACAACAAACTTACGTTTTTTTTCACCATGTTTTTAAGGGTCGGAACGTCTACTTCCGCTTTACTATAGTAACCATTCATCGAATTTTGTCCTCGCCACAAACAAACAGACAAACAAACAAACAAACAAAAGAAAAGAAGAAATTCTAGATTCATCCCCGGTCTCACGTCAACATCTGGACAACCTTTTCTTCGTTAGAGCTGTCGTGCCTTGTCGAGTGCAGACATCATTTCTCTCCCACCCCAACTTTCTTTTTCTTCTTCTTTTTTTCCCTCTCTCTTGCCACGTTTCGAGAATTGCGACGATGGAAGAAAGTTACAAACCGATTCGTGTTGTTTTTTCCCCAGTGATCTTGACAAATCGTTGTAAATGGGGGGGTGGGGGGCGACGACTTTAGAGATGGTTTTGCCGATGGTGGGGGCAGGAGGCGACGAGGAAGGTGCCAAAACCCAGGGCAAATATCTCGTTTTTTCGGTACGACCGCTGCTGCCTAATGTTCGTGTCGCCATTAAATTGGACAAGCTGGAGGCTACAACTTCCCCCCACACCCCGCTCAACTAGTTCGAGAATGAATATTAGCTTTTGATACCTAAATTAATGGGAAAATGATGCGACCGAGCTCCGAATTTCGGCCAGACGTATAATGTCATTTTTGGACTTTTGGTTCGTTTTAATGTAACCTTTGAACCGATCCTGCATGTTCGGTCTAGTCCACAAACTTTTGACTTCAAAATGATAAGATAGAACATCATCCCGGTATTATGCTCTGTGCTTTGCACACGCCTCCGTGAGGATCTTGTGTATCGGAAATTGAGGTCAGACTGTCTTACGTTCGGAATAATAAGGGTTTAACTGGATGCTGAAAGTCGGTCCCGACAGGGCATGGCCTAGGGGATTGAATATGTGCATTTCCTAAGCTCTTGTTATGAACATAAACCCCTCTCGTGAAAATATTACGATAGTTCCATTTATTTATATTTTAGCTTATAATCTATGTAACGGTAAAAGTAGAATCTCTCATTTAGAGCTGTATTAGGTTGATATCCTTATTATGTCGATTTCCTAATTTAGCTCAATTTAGTTAAGAAAACACAAAACATAAAAACTTGTAATTTATCTATCTAAAAAATTAGGAACAAGATTTAGATTAACATAAGTACGAGAAATCTACTAGAAAAACTAATACCATTATTAAATATCCTTACGAAAATACTTATTTTTAAAATAAAAAGAACATGAATCCGATATAACCCTAAATGAGTTTATATTTTTACTAATATGGAGATTATAGGTGAAAATACATTTAAATAGAACTATGGTATTATTTATAAAGACCAGAAAGGTTAAATGGTGATAAAAAGATAGCATAATCTTTGTTGATTTAGGAAATGGGTTTAAATGAAAAGATATTCTAAAATCGGGTGATAGTTTAATTATGAAAACTCGTTAATAGTATTAAATGACCGATTTGACTTTGTTATGAAAAGTTGAGGGACTTGATTTGATTTTGTTATTTATTTAGAAAGTTGAGGGACTTTTGAAAGGAGAAAAATAAAAATTGAAAGTTTAAGAACTAGATTATTTATTTAGGAATAGTTTTTCCTTTTTTTTTTTCATTTTTGAAAATTAAGAGTTTAAGGATGATAAAACAAAAAAAAAAAAAAAAAGCATTAGGTCAAAGTTTAGGAATTATTTGTATCACTTTCCTCACTTAATTTATTCTACTGTCAATATAAATCAATTGATATTGTCATAATTTAATAAACGAGACATGCAAAAATGAAGTTATATGATTAACTCGATCAATTTATATGGTCATAATTTATTGGGAAAAAAGTTCTTAAAAGGAGAAGATTGAAAAATATTTGGTATTGGTCTAATCATGGGTAGGATTAAGGAAGGTTTTTAAACTCGATATTCGACTTTGCCTTTTTCATTGATTAAATTTAGATATGAAGATATTTGGCCTAGTTTTAGTTGCTCATAATTCGAAAGTTCTTTCTTTCTCCTAGTAATTTCTTTATGAAATTTTTTATTTTGAACATGGGCAATATGATAGATCAAAACTGGTTTGATAAGAAAGGTAAAAATGATATATATGATTCATAAATTTTGGTTCAAAGTAAAATATCATTCATAAAATTTTAATTTATTTAATGTGGTCCTTGAACTTTCATAAATATTCAATTTATTCTTTAGACTATATAAAAACGTTCAATGTCATCGTTCCGTTAATTCAAATTAACGGAATCTACTAAAGGGAGTCCCACATCTCTTTAGAGAAGTCAATCCACTCTATATATAACCTTTAGGGCCGCCCCTCCCACTATCATATGCATCTTTTGGTGAGGAGAAACTTAGTTGATATCAAAGCCAAGGTCAGTGGATATGAGTATATGTTAAGCCCACGTAGAAGGGAGTCCCGCAACTCTTGGAAGTCGCTAATCCACTCTGTATGTAACCTCGGGGGACGCCATCCCACTATCAAATGCATCTTTTGGTGATGAGAACCTTAATTGTTAAGTTTGAACGGTGGATCTCGAATCATAATATCCATGTCATCAAATGACGGTTGGCATGTTAACGCTCTAATTTTTTCCATTCAAAAGAGGGACACATTGCCTCATCATCTTTAAAAGATCCATTCATCACATATCAAATAACATTAGCCGACGAAACACATTGGATACAAGAAAAGTTTAGGGACGATGTTGCGTACCGGGTCAAAGTTCATGGATATTATTGCCGTTTTTCCCACTAGAAAGAAGAATAAAAAAAAAAAAGAGTTAGTATCGAAAAACCCTAAATTGATACACCCGTGACAATTTTACCTTGAAATAATTTTTTGATCACAAAAAACTTCGAACTGGTACACCCGTGATAAATTTATCATGAACTATTTTTTTGATCATAAAAAATCGTAAACTAGTACACCCGCGACAATTTTTACTCAAAACTAATTTTTTGATCATTAAAAACCTCAAAGTGGTATATCCGTGACAAATTTACTCCGAACTAATTTTTTGACCACGAAAAATCCAAAATTAGTACACTTGTGATAAATTTATCCTCCATTAAATTGGATTGATATCACAAAAAATCACAAAATCTCTTTTAAATTAGTACACCGATCAACTACGACGCGCCATCAAACTTAGATACCAGTACGAGCGCACGAGCATAGGGAGTTCTCCCAAAAGAAGGTAATGACAAAAGAAGAAAACGCAAAAAAAAAAAACAAAAAGGATGGGTGTGGGGGCGACAGCAAAGCGATGCCTCATTTCCAGCTGTCTCTCTCCCCCATGCCTGCATAATCTCGCTTGGTTGTCCCGTTCCTCTCTCCTTTTTGATTAATAAAAAAGAGGGCAGGGAAGGAGTGGCCACCGCCGCGCCCCATGCCGAAAGATGTTCGATTTCAACCATACCTTCTCTCGCTTTTATTCGTGCACGTACGAGCCAACTAGCGGCCGTCGTACCGGATCCGTCCGCGCGAATCAGCAAAGCGTCCCGGGACACGAACTGGATCGAGAACTCGCCCGTCGTACGCCCCGAACTTATTGGTTTCACGAGGAACGCCCCCCGTTTTATCGCCGGGCTGCCGTGCCGTGCCGTGCCGTGCCGGTGCCTTTGCCCTGCGGTATTCTCGCTTCATCAGTTACTCTCCTCATCCCTTAATCGAAATTTCTCGCGGCACCTTTTTAAGCCTTCTCTTTTAAACTTACTTCTTTTTCCGTCTGTTGACATTTGATATAACCCGTTACTATAATTCAGAGAAGGCTTCATTAACGCGAGCCTTCAGTGCTCCTGTTCAACATCCAATAGAGAAAGGATAAGGTTTTCGATACCGCATTGGATGTTCTGGTCTCGCGTGCTGCCATCGCTTCGAAAAACAGTAGGCTCTTGCAAATTAAGTATGTTTGACAAGTGTCTCGAGACGCGAAATAGATTTTTTAAAAAGCCCCAGGAGCACGAGCACGGGAACCCTATTTATTCGTAAGATCACGAAATGCCTTATAAATCTTATGAAACGATCAAGACTTAATCCTAACCTAAGGCGATTTACATACGGTTGATGAGATTTGAACGAACGGCCTATAGCTTGTGAAATCTAAACAAATGGGATTGGATTTTGTTAACGCACGCAGCAGAGCACTCGTTAACCGTGCTGAGCGTACTCTATCCGGAACGAAGCTTGATTTTCAAAAGCGCGCGCGCCCGATTGGCGCATAGTCCGAGAGGCGCGCTTGTACATCGAAAAGCCGCAGCAAAATTTTCTCAACCCTGTTACTCAAGTGCCCCAAAGCATACGTTAATCAAATTGATGATTAGTATTATCGTTGTTATTATTACTATTGTTACTATTGGTTTTACCATTGCAAAAGGGTCTTGGGGGACTCGTCTTGTTCCCCTTTTTGAAGGGCCAACAATGTTGTTCGCTTCCCGATGGGAACGTGCGGTTGCATGGCCACCGAGCGAAAGGATAACAGTGGAGGAGGAGGAGAAGGGCGAGAAAGGGGGGAGATGGCGCCACATCATAAATGGCCGTAATCGCTCCCCAATGAGATCAAAGTCCAAGGAGGCCCACCGCCATCTCAAATTTAATGTCGCACCATCTTCTTTTTATTCTATTCTATTCTTTCTTTCTTTTCCAGAAAGTTTTTATGGCGAGGACTGTTTTGATGAGTAGGTGCAGTGCACATTGAATTCGGGCTTGTGATACCGAGGAGGAGGGGGCGGAAATTGTTTCACACGACACGAGCGCGAAAACGAAATTAGCGGGGTTCGGATCAGGGCTGATCGTGTTCGGGTTCAATTTCGTGTCGATTCGGGAGACGGGAGTAATGGTCGCGTCCAACCCGTATAATTTGTATCAACTAACGAGCTAGTTTTGAAACGACCTATATACTTGTATACAGCTTTTTGGGGGCACGATTGACTACATGGGCTATTCGGGTTTGTGATACCGAGGACAACTTTAATAAGTAGGTGAAGTGCACATTGAATTCGGGCTCGTGATACCGAGGAGGGGGCGGAAATTATTTAACACGACACGAGCGTGAAACGAAATTAGCGGGTTCGGATCGGGGCTGATCGTGTTCGGGTTCAATTTCGTGTCGACCAGGAAGACAGGATTAATAGTCGCGTCCAACCCTTATAATTTGTATCAACTAACGAGACGAACTGTATACCTGTATATAGCTGTTCGGGGGCACGATTGACTACACGGGCTATTCTATCCAGGCTATTCATTGTCAGAAATTTTACTTGTTATTGACTGTGAACATGTTATTTGATCTGATTTGATAATGTTCCGTTGGCCGGTTATTGCAATTTATAGAAACATAATAACGAAAAAATCGAGGATTTTTTTTTCGTGTTAAATTTGTGTTAATGGGCTGATTTAGAATTGTGTTGACCCATCGATCAATTAGTCGGTCATGTGCACAAGCCGTGTCACGAATGCTCGACAATTTTTCAAGCCGCGTTCGTCTCGAGCGGGGTCAACACGGTTAGTTTAACCGGCTCGTGTTCGATTCGACGTCTCGGTATTTGGATCGACGTATTCCGTAGGATCCGCTTGTGCCGATACAATACGAACACGACTCGCCACTCATAGCGGCAGCGAGTGGTCCGACTGGTGTGTTAATCGTATCGATTCGGGAAAACTTAATTTTTCAAAACAATCTCAACGCATTACGGTAATAAGCCGGTCTATCGAAAAAGTGCAGAATTTCTCAGATTCGCTGTATGACGAATGCTTTCGCCTTTGAAAGCGCACTCGTTAACAAAATCCACTAGACATCTACGACAATGCCCTCCCTACGGCGGTATCTTGTTACGTGCGGTCGATATTTTGAAAATCATGTAATTCCCTGCAAAAAATGAGATTAGTAAGTATCTAGTACTAAAGACACTTGAGAAAATGCTTAGAATTCCATTTAATTTTTTCCTTAAATTTTTTTTCTTTCTTTCTTTTTTTTTTTTGGGGGGGAGAGAAGCCCAATCCCATTATTTTGAAATTGGGTACCACACTGTCGGTTCCTCTTTTGTCACCCCCCCCCCCAAAAATACAAAAAAGTCCACTCCCATCCCAACTCGCACCGCCCCGGCGCGTGCCCATCACCGCCCAATCGCGGCCCCTTCGATCGGAACTCCCCCTCGCCCCAGCGGCGCGCGGCCCGCACGCGCGTGGGGGGGTTGGTGGGGGACGCGACGGATTCCGTACTGGTCCAGGGTGGCGGGGCGGGTCTTTAAAGCTCTCACTTACGTCAGCACGTGGGCGGAGGGGGCGCGCGCGGTGGTCCCTCGTCGCCTGGAATTTTTGGCACTCCGAGTCCCGTCGAAAAGCCGAGCCTGTTCTGTCCTCGGTTCCCATCTCGTTTCGATCTGCTCCGTCTCGATTGTCGCTCCTAATGCAAACAGCCACGACCCGCAGCGGCAGCAGCAGCAGCAGCAACGGGGGCAGCAGCAGCAGCCTCCTCAAAAAACTAAAGAGGCACGTTGGTGGGAAGTCTCTAAGAAGGGACAGATATTGTCCCGAAGAACGCTTCGCGGAATTGCCCCGAGATAGCGGCGCGGCGGGTCGGGTCGGGGTTCGGATCGAGGGAAGCGTTCGGGTGTGGGCCGTGGCTAGGACCGCCCGTCTCCCCCCGTAACGCCCGAGCCTGGGGACGGACACGGGTCAAAAAGATCGTGGCGTTGATTACCCGGGTGGTGGCGGTGGTGAAAGAAGATCGTGGCCCGTTCTGCGGAAACGGGGGCGTGCGCTCGGATTCCGACTGGTATTTCTGGTGTCATGGGAATAATTTTTTGTATACTAGCGGTACTGGTACTGGGGTACTGTGTACTGGGGTACTGGTGTCTGGTGTGTGGTGGTGGTGGGGAGAAAGGAGATGGTTGGGTACGGAGGTGGTGAGCATTACATGCAGATAACGATAGGCGCGACGATAATGAGGAGAGAGAGGGAGGGAGAGGGTGTGGGGGAGGACATAATTATCTTCTACTACTTTGTCTAGTAGCGTGGTGCGAATGTTGGAAGCACGGAGGCAAAGCAGAGGCCGAGAATGGCGGCAACCCGTTCCTCCACCTCCTCAGCCTCATACCGAAAACCGCCACATTATCACGCCATTATTATTGTCATTCTCGCCTTTTTAGAAAGCGAAAAGGATGGGAAAATATCTGCGGTATAAGACATGGGTCCTCTCTTAGTCACCTGCCTCGGGAGCTCCTCTTGAGATCTCTCTCTCTCTCTCTCTCTCTCTCTCTCTATGCCAGGGACGCCTTAGGTCCTGTCTGAAGCAGAGAGAGTTTCGGGGAAGAGAAGTTGGGTGTCTTTCTTTCCTCGTGTGCTCAGAGAACGACCTGGAGATCTGCCATTTTGGTAAAAGTTCGAATCTTTATGAGGGGAGATGGAAATGGCACTGTTCTTGGGACTGATTTGAAGCGGTGACCGAGCTGAAGCATACCCTTTTTTGCGAGACCATGATGGTACATCACCAGAATCACCCCGGCGGCGGCGGTGTTGGAGGAGGGGGTGGTGGTGGTGGTGGTCCCGCCGGTGGTGTGTTTCCCAATGTCGTTCTTCTTCCTTCTGATGTCTCCGGTGGCGCTCGTGGCGATAATGGTGGACTGGGGGGCGGATTTGTGAGGACTCTGCAGCCTTATGGCATGGCTTCTGCTGTTCACACTGCCTTCAAATCCCCTGGTATAGCCTCTCACTTTTGGAAGTCACTCCACTTCGCTCTGTTTTAAGTGTTGCCGTGGTTAAAGATGGCATCTTTGTCTCACGAACCACTGAGAAAACCTGATGGGTTATTGTGACAGTCACTGAGGAAGCAGCTCTCTCTCTCTCTCTCTCTCTCTCTCATCTCTTGGGCTTTTCGATTTTTTTTTCCTCTGCAGGAGCAATGTTGGGATATCCTTTCACGCATGCACAGTGGAAGGAGCTTGAGAGGCAAGCTATGATTTACAAGTACATGATGGCTTCTATTCCAGTACCTCCTGAACTTCTCATCCCTATCTTAACGCCCAGAGACGGTCCTCCTCGTTATTCCTGTAATACCTCATCTCTCTCTCTCTGCTCTGACATGCAGATTATACGCATTGCTTCAGCATCTTTTCTCCTTTATTTTTTTCTTTCCTTGTCTTTTTTGCTCCGTTTGTTTGATTTGATGGGTTTTGGGTGCTTCTCTAGTTTACCGGCAGAAACAACATTTATATTGGCTTCTCATTTGCGCCTGTTGTATCCTTGATGTCTCTTCCATCCCTTTTGCTTCAATGATACTCTGTTTTCTGCATCCTGATGAAATAGACGGTGTCTGCTGATAACTTCTTTACGACTCTCTGTGGAAAAGCTTCAATCTATGTTTCCTTTCCTTAGCTTTCCCAGATTGTTGTTTCCCAGGCAGCTATTGGTCACCGCTCCTTTGATGGCTTCAGTATCTAGCCGTTCTTTCCCCTTTAAAGTTTCTTCTGTACTCCCTACCTCTAGCAAAAGACATTCTCGCTGGGGTCTACTGCATCGGCCTCTTCATCTATTTGATTTAACGCATGGTGTTTCTACACAGCTCAAGAAACGCGTAAATCTATATATGCCGTGTGCTTGTCCTTGCTGAGGGATAACTGCTCTATGGTTGGGTCAAGTTGGGTTTTCAGTCAAATCTGTGTGTGTGTGTGAAGACTGATGTAGTGGTTTCTTCTTCTTGTGGTGGCGATGGCAGTTGGGAATGGATATAGTCTAAGGTACTCAAGCAATGGAGATCCAGAGCCAGGGAGGTGCAAGCGAACGGACGGTAAGAAATGGAGGTGCTCGAGAGAAGTGGCTCCTGATCAGAAGTACTGCGAGCGTCACTTGCACAGAGGCCGTCCTCGTTCAAGAAAGCCTGTGGAACTCCATCCTTCCCTTTCCAAAAAGACCCGCCTTCTTCACCAACCCAGTCCTCTTCCAAAAGCAGAGGACCCTCCTTTGTTTCTTCACAAGCCCAGTCAGAGTTCTCTGGCATCTCCCCTCAAGGAAGCTAGGTGAGTGAAAAATCCACCCCAAAACCTACAACTACTGAGTAGCTACTATTCTATGTATGGATTTTGATTATTTTAGCCTTCTGCAAAGCAACCAGAAGTGCATATGCTTGATTACTTACACATCAGTATGCCCTCAGGATTAGGAAAAGTCAGTTTAAGATATTACACACGCACTCGCTTTCGTGCGGAACATGATGAAGTTACGGAGATGCTTATATAAGAATCTTTAGTGACTTAGATGTTATATTAGCTAGATTTTGACTTGTTTCTGCATAATCCATTTCCAAGGAACCCGGACTGGCTCATGATAGGAGAATCTTCTCCAGTTCCAATGCTGGATCAACAACAATGGCCAAGTTCGATGCATAGCAAAATAGGATCAGCTGCTGAGAGCTCACTCGACAATTTCAATCCTTTTCTAGCGAAAGAAGAACCCCTGAACCTAAGTTTTTCTACTGGTTATCCTTCCAGTGAAATCCATCATTTCAGCAAAAACCAATTTTTCCTCGACTCATATTCACTTCCCCTTGACAAGCCCCAGATTGAGAACCCCAAGGGATTCATTGATGCCTGGTCTAATTCGGTATCAGCTGGCAACAGTAGCCGCTGTTCTGTTTCATCAGGTGAAAATATCTCTTTTCCTCACTCACTCTGTCCGTGGGTGGCAATCATTCAATCGAAGACGAAATGGGCCGAGCGCATTTAGGCTTCAGTCTATTGGATTCTGAACGGAATCCAAGCAAGAACAACTCTCATGCCACTTCTTGGCTTGGTTCGACTTCATGGGTTTCTTCAACGCCTGGAGGACCATTGGCCGAAGTGCTTGGACCTGGTATAAATGCGACCCTTTCTAATCCTCCATCTCCTGGCGCAGGTAATGAAGATCCTGGTAGTGTTTTGACGACCACAGTTTCTTCTCCTTCAGGGGTCTTGCATAGAACGTTGGCTTCTTTGTCTGATAGTAGCGGCGGGAGCAGTCCGACCCTCTCCAGTTCCATGGCTAGGTCAGAAATCACTGTTAAGTGGTTCAATCCTAACAAATTGGCATCGGCTAATTGAGGAGGCAGACTTTTCTTATAATCTTTGTGCGTGGAATGTGTTCCCGATGAATTTGCATTGCAATTTACTTTGGGCAAGTTGTAAAATGATTCGTGAAGCTGAACACCTATTGCTGGAAATCAAGACAGATTGTTAATTTGGAAGCACGCAACCAGCATACGAGTGCTGCTGATTCCTTCCTTTTCCCCTCTCTTGCGCACTGGAGATACTCCTCGTTGTTTTTAGGTGTCGCTGCATAAATGCAGGATAAATTTCTTAAATGTTGTCTACTAACAATTAAATAAGCTTACAAGTATTTTGTTGCAACACAATGGCGGCATTCCCTCCTTAAGTCTGAATGTTTTTTTATCGATCCAAAACAGTGTTGGAGCGTCAAGGCGCTAATCCGAAACATTAGGGATGTATCATCGCACTATGATGGACATTCAAACTTATTGGATACTTGGTTCATGATGACACCATTTGCACCTGCACATGCTCGGCTTTCTACCATTCATCTTTGAACTTCCAAAAATACAAGAAAGAAACCATCACATACGGAGGCTGGCTACATTCTGATGGTCAGTCACTCACCTAAAATCAGATCCATTTCTTACCTTGAATGACTTCGGGGATCATTCCACGAACGGTTGCTTCCAAGAGCTACACTCTCATTGCTCGGGCTCTTCAAACAATGACGAAATTCACCATCCATTTGGCCAAACGGATCAGGAAGAGGAAATGACAGGCGTTTTCTCGCTGATCCTGTCCTTTCTCTCACTGGAGTAGGAATGCTCTGCCTCGGTGCGCTCTGGGACCGTACCCTAGATTTTGCAGATGCAGTTGCAGCCATGTAGTTTGGCTTCAGTCCAGCGCTCGAGCCACTTAATCTAGGTTCAGGACTGGAACCGTAACCTGGTGCTTGGGGCGATTCTTGGTGGTTCTGGTGACATCTGGTTGGGCGGGGGCTCGAAGACGGTACGACCTGGGTATGATGTCTCAACTTAATTGGAGATTGATACGAAAGAGAGGCTGGGCGGTGCCCGCTTGTATCGACTTCAATGGTTTTTATGGCTTCTCCTTGGTCACACGAGATTCTACTTCGATCGCTTCCTGTAATCCTCTGATCAGACCTCCGGGGCGCGTCCAGGGTTGGTTCTTCCTCCCTATCAAGTAGGTCTCTGCTGCAATCACTCCATATCTTCTAATAGGTCATGCAAAAAAGTGAAAGGGTAATTAGATGCAAGGCAAAGCTAGGTGAGGTTGGATGATTGCAGAAGCACAATGGATGGGGTTCCCAACTGAACCTGTTGAGAGAAAGCAAAAGCTAGGCCTTTCTCGCTTTTCCGAGTGACTTCCTTCCTCTTCTCCGACATGGATTTGGTCTCCGCTAACTTGTGCGGCAGGCGATAGTTATTCCTATCACGGGAAACGCTTCTTCCATCTCTAGGCTGCAATGAAAGTTCCGAGTTTCAGCAAAAACTGAACATAGCAATAGCAGATATGGACAGACCGGTCCACATGGACTCGACCAATGTCGCTGCTGAATGCGGCGAACGCTACACTAGTCTTGTTGACTTGGCAAAAACGGAAAATAATTTGGTTTTCTGAACCTTATAGTGTTGTGGCCTGACGCACGAAAACCCGGTTTGTCATAGTAACATAACTGTATCTCGTTCAAAATGGAGCCTCCGGAAAAGGGAACCACATGAAAAAACCTAATTGACTACGATATTCTCCGTTAAACAGAGCAAGTGAAAATGAAAAGCCTGAACTTTTGCCTCTCATCGTTTTTTCGCTCTTTCTCCGCTGACGCTCAACAACAGGCAAGTGCTAGGGGCCGGCATCTGAATCCATAGATCATCTACGCTTTATGCATTACTAGCGATCGAGAAAGGAATGTAATCTTACGGCGAGTTCGAGGTCGAGAGAGTCGATGGAACTCCAAAAGCTGCTGAATTCGGGAAACCTGCATTTTGTGCTCCCTGCATCCGAGACCGAGAGCCTCTTACGTTGCTCGCATACCTGCGCTTGAACTCGAACCAAAGCCTGCATGCATTTGAGAGTTATCTCCGCTCGCTTTCTCACATTGCGGCCTCTTACTATTGCCTGCAGCTTCACCAATCCTTTAAGCGCCCGAAGCGCCCTCCTCGCCTAAGATTTACACGACACAACACAGACCTTAATCGCTATTCACATGGTGGTGGAAATATAACTATCAATCAAGGCAGCTTTACCACGTGTTTCGAGAAAAAGTTTTTAAGTACGCATGTCGAATGTGAGTACTAATTTACCAAATATCCTCTAAAGCTTGTCTGAATGACAATGGCGGCGCAGTGTCCTTTCTGAACATCAGTGCGAGGCCTACTGATATGCGGGAGGGCTCCAAGAGCCACTTTTGCCGTTGCGACCGCCGCTTGTGCAGCTGCCGTGGTCGCCATTGCTACTTCAAGTTCAATACCATCTGCATGGCTTTCTTCGACGACACCTCTCATTGCTGTCGTGCTTATGGTCCGTTCGCGGCAGCATTGTCGGGTTGTCGCAGCTTCTTGATTAGCAGGCCTCAAGAACGTCCACCTTCTCTTCCCTCTCCCCTGCAAAGAAAACAAAAAATCAACAAAAAAGAAAGGAGAAGATAATCACTTTCTTGAAACCCTGAGAAAATTGACGCATATGGATATGTACCTTGTCTTCTTCGACTTCTTCCTGAAATTCTTCTCTCCTCCTGCAAATCCTTTTCAAGGCACTGAACCAAGAGCTTCGTCCACTACTTTTCCCCATGAATCAAGAAGCCAATATAGCATCAACTCGACAAACCTCAACCGAAGCCAAGACATGCGTCGAAGGAAAGAATCTCTATCTATACGAGCTTGGCCTGGCTTAGTACGTGGTTGGAGTCATTGAGTGCGAAAGGGAAAGGACCAGAGCTGAGATGAGACTTGTGGGTGCGATCAATGGAAGTGGGCATTTCTGGTCCATTCATGTGGGAACAGACGCTGGCCAATATTATGTGAAACGTCCATTTACGTGCCACTGTGAGAGTGCAGGCCTCGTATGATGTCGAAAAGAAATGGGTGCTCCTTTTGCGGCAAAGTTGTATCAGTCACGCCTGAGACAGTTCATGAAAGAGGGTGAGCAACCTCGAAAATGATGAAAGCCACCCACATGAAGAGAGAGAGAGAGAGAGAGAGAGAGAGTCCTCGCAACTCCTTTCCTGTTTACATGTTTCTGTAACATCAAGTGAATTCGTCAATCATATCAAGATCATCTAGAACGGGTGAACACCATCTTAACTCGACCTTTTTTTATTAGACTCATGCTAAAGGATGCCGTGATGTTATTAGGAAAAGTAGGATTGCTAAAGGTGAGTGCGCTGAGCAGTCTTGAGTTCATTTCTGTTCGATAAAGTTGAAGAGAATAACTCCATACGGCCTGCTATTGCAGAGTTCAAAGTACACAGCTTTAACTTTATGTAAGTTGAAGAGAAAGGGGTTGTCCCACTAGCGAAGAAGACTAGTCAAAGTGCCTTGGATTCTCCGGGGGGCTGTTTGCTTTATTCGTCTGGGTGCGTTGTGTTATTGCCCTGAAGAATCAAAAGAAAAGGTAAAGGAGAAGGCTATAAACTGGCCATTCATAGGGGCACCAAAGCGCAGAGACCCGATGACCAGTAAGATTTAATTCTTAAACTGTTGAGAAAACCTTCTCCTTTGCACGGTTTTGGGCTATTTGTAGGTTGTGCTGTGAACTTGCCCAAGTTCGTGAATAAGATGTTGTGAACAGTGTGGGAGTTGAGGCGTGTCTTTAATATAACAAAACTTTTGCATGATGCAAGAAACGACCGACAGCAACATCTTGAGCGGTGACAGATGTTGGAACCCAGGGACTTCTCGTAACCTCTTCCCTGCAAACGTATTACACGTATCGACCTTGCAAAACTATCCCCAGGAGAATCATATTCAAAGCTCGCACTTTGGATCACACTCAACGTTAACAGAGCATCTGGTTTTAGTGAAATGGCCGGGTCCTTCTCGTCGTACGCTTCACCTTTCGTATGGGTAGAAGCCAGGGCTCTGCCTAGAGCGGCAGCGCCACAGCCGCTGTTGGTTGGGCTTCCATTGAGGAGTTGTCCCTGCCGTTTGTTATGGAATTAAAGGGATTCGAATAAGTTTGGGCTTTGGGCCCATTTTAAATCCTATATATTGTACTCGTATGAGAGATTATTGTAACGGGTGATTGTGGTTGTAAAAAGTAAATATCATAATGGAATCCCTTTGCAGGATGTAGCCTTATTCTGGGTGAACCTGAGTAAACTCGTGTGTCAATTTTTTTTTCTATTATCGGTGTGATTGTTCTGATTCGGTTTAGATTTAACCCCATCACCCGATACATTTTATCTAATGGCAGGGATGATGGATCATCTATCTCCGATGATGATGATGCGCCAGATGCTCGACGCCATTGACCAGGCCTTCGACGGCAACATGGACAGTGGCGGGGGATGGAGATCCGCCCCCCATGGGACATCCATGAGGATGACCGCGAAATCAATACGTGGTTTGACATGCCGGGGCTCTTCAAGGAGGACGTCAAGGTCTCCGTTGAAGACGACGAGCTCGTCATCCAGGGGGACCACAAGTAATCAAGCGGAGGAGACGGCCCGTGGTTGGCCAGGACCTATGGCTCATCCGATACGCGAGCTCCCCGACGACTGCAAGAGGGACAAAGTCAAGGCTGTGCTCAAGAACGGAGTGTTGCTCACTTCGATCCCGAAGGCCAAAGTGGAGCGCAACGTCATTGATGTTGAGGTCCAGTGACAAGTAATGCGAGTAGGATTAACCGTTTCAAGTGCCTGTTATGGAGATCTTGTACTGCTTGAGTCTCTGTTGTGTTCCCTTCCCTCGTCTTATATGTGCATATGTTCAAGAAACTATCTTTGCCCACCAACTCTTTTGGATCTCGTAGCCCCTATAATGGGCTTGCTAGAGTTGAGCCCAAGATGAGCAGAAACTGTTCATAGCAACAGAGCGAGAGATCTTCGCGTTTCGATGCACCTTTCGTTTTCATTCTCGCTCGTCAAGAACTGTTGTGATCAAGAAACGTGGCCTCCTAAGTGGCAGACAGTCGGCAAAGATAGCCGCCGTAGTGACAGCCCACAGAATGATGTCAAACCTTGGATACTCTGCACCCACGTCACCCGATGGTTTGACTCTCGCGTTTCTCTCCTCTCTTTCTCGCCACTGTCCAACTTGTGTTATAGCCGTTGTCTGTCATCGCCTTGCCCCCGGTATCTAATGCTTTCCAGAGGATGCTCAACGTACACAAGAACACGAGATTTACGACGAAATGAGTGTATGTCGGTTTTCGTTTTCCACTGTTTGTCTTTTCCTCTGGCTAATAGTGCCTCGTCGCCCATCCAAAAACAAGAGATGCCCGCACGTTGCGACGTCGTGACTCGTGCAAGAAAGTCGGTCGACTTCCGCCGCTGGTCGAGGGGCGTCATAATATTCACGCCCCCGAGCATGCGAACATGTCGCCAATGTTTTCACACGAAAAGGGGCGCATTAAGACCCATCCATCCCCCCCAACATCAAGAATTGCATGGTGATGGCTTCGCAAGAAAAGCGAGGGGACGAGATATGGAAAGCGAATATAACAATAAACAATTCTTGGATGAGGAGAGCGCGAGATGTTGAGAGTTGAATACAGCGAGGCACGTATCGTCTTCGGACCCATTAAAAGTGGAAATTCGTGGTGCTGATACTGATTAACTATGGAAATCAATATTAAATTTATCGCCTTCTTCTTTGGAAACCTCTTCTCTATGCGCTCTAACCACCCCCCGCTCGCACTGTTCTTGTCGTTTCTTTCCTTTATTCGCCATTGAAATGATCTTTGCCCTCCATGATTTCGTGCGTGTGCATAAATTTTTGTCACTTTTCGCGTTGATTTCCTTCTGTTCTGATCTTTTCCTTCCCCCCCTCTATCAACGGTTCCAGTTGAAAGCTTTGCTTGGAGGCGGTTTTTCTCCTTCCTTGTTGAGGGAATCTTTGCCTTGGGGGGAATCTGAGAGGGCTCTATGCGAATGTTTCTGATATCAGCTGGTCCTGCTATAAAGTGAAGGAAGCACACTTGATGACCACGATCATGGTCCTAGACTTTGTTTTGACCAGATTCTTTTGCTAGCTGCTTTTGGGTTCCTGTGTTTTCGTAGGGGTGTATTTGAGATCACACGGGCCCTCTTCACTTTCTCCTTCCTGACCTTTTTCTTGCGATTTTTGGGTTTCTTCGAATCCGAATCTTCGACGCATGTCCTGCTGTTCCTGTTGTTGTTGGCAAGTTTCCGCCCTTCGGACTTAAAATGTCTCACTCGCAGCCGCCGCAGAAGGAGATGGTGAACGTGAGAGAGGCCTCGCAATCGGGAGACACGACCTACACCAAGATTTTCGTGGGTGGGCTGGCTTGGGAGACTCGGAGAGACACGTTGAAGGGCTACTTTGATCGGTTCGGGGAAATCCTAGAGGCCGTGGTGATCGTCGACAAAGTCACCGGAAAATCCAAGGGATATGGCTTCGTAAGTTACTGTTAGCGACATACCGCCTTTCCTCTTTTCGCAACTGTGTCTCACCGGTGGTTGTTCAATCCTGTTTGATCATTTTTTGTACCAGGTGACATTCAGAGACCCGGATTCGGCGAGCAAGGCTTGTCAGAATCCTTACCCTGTCATTGATGGGAGGAGGGCTAATTGCAATCTTGCTTCTCTCGGTGCTCAAAAGAATCGATTCTCGACAAATCAACAAGGTGCTCATTCTTGATGGTCTCTGGCAGTTTCTTTAGGAGTCCTATCAATTTGTTCAGCTGCAAGAAAATACATCTGTTGCATCGACCATGGAAAGCTTCAATTACTCTGTTTGGTTGTTCCTGCAAAGTAACTAGTTGTCTGGTTTCTCATTTTGGTGTTTCATCACTTCTGCGGACGATCAGATGGCCATTGGTTGTCACTAGCTAATACCTTCAGGAGTACTTTCAAGTGCATTTCTACTTTTTGTGAATAATTGATATAATACCAGCTTTGCTCGCAACGTGCAGGAACTGAGAAATTTAGGCAGAAATCCGCATCAGCGGCACCCTCCAGCTTCAATGCCTCCTCTGCATATTTTCCACAGTCTGCCCCCAATAACGCATTTACTTACTCTGCTTACGGGTATCAAAACAAATCATACAGTAGACAGTCATGTCATGCACATGTTTTTTCATACTACCATCCTTCTCTGCTCTAAATTCCATTTCTTGACATTTCAGGTACCCGGGCTATCCTCACAACTTATATGCAATGGTTAGTCCGATTCCTTGCATTCATTGTAGATAACATGCATTCGTAGTCGTTTCAGTGCTTAATTCAGAAGTAGGAGTTTATTGGGAAACAATTGCAGTCAAATTAGTTAAAAACCTATTTAGATGACGACTCTGGGAGGGAAGGTTCTATACGTTTTCATGCATCTTTTGTTGATCACTTTGTGCTAATTGATCTCGTTAAGGTAATGTCTTTTGAACGAACCGATTGTATGCATTGCAGAATTATTACAATGTTTATGGGGGCCAACAGCACCCAACTTATTACCCTTCTCCGGCACCTGGGTCTTCGGGGTTCTACCTAAACTACTATCCATTCTATGCACATCATGCACAGAGTAGTTCGATGCAGTACCCGAAATTGATGCGATATCCGCTCCTATCTCCAACAGCCCGTGCCTTAGAGTTCTCGTCAACAACTACCTCGGCTTCTTTGCTACCTGTTGTTACCAGTTGAGTATAATAGTGCTCCTTGTCTAAAATTTAGTATTTCGGTTTTAACCCACGGAATGTAAAAAGATTGTCCCTGTACCGGATGGTTGAATTGCAGCACAATCAACTGCATCAGCAGTTCCTGCAGAAACGAGGGACACACCAGTGCACAAAAATGGCTAAAAGATTCACGGGGCAGGCACAGGAGCAAGGTTCAAAGTCTCTAGGGGCTGCTGAGTCCAAAAATATACGGAGGCATGAAGGAGCAAAGTTTTCACTTTGACCATCTTGTAGGCTAGGTCTTTTCTTACTTCTTCCTTTTCATTGACATGGATTACAGAAAGTCATATTCAGCTTCGTTTCGCACCATCACACACATTCACATACACGCACATTGCATACTACACTCGACATGGAATCATCTTTTATAACTAAAAGTTGAACTCAATTATTGACATTGTTCTGGTTTATACCTCTGTAATGTTAGCAACAGCACTAGTGATCGTCCTAATCCCCGAGTCAGAAATCCTTCTGGGCCTCGTATGGATGCCTAGTAGCTTTACTTACTGGCCCAGTAAAATTCAGTTGGGCATCTTCAATTGAATAACCATATAAAAAGGCCAAAAATATGCATTGTCACCCGAGAAAAAGTGTAAGAAGAAGGGTTGATCGCGCATTTGCATCTTAGCTTTGTATGTAGGATTGCACAATCGCGCAACCGCCAGATGCTAATTAAGATTGTTGACACTGGGAACTGCTTTGCTGAGGAACGACATTCCTATCAGACGAGCAAATTCACTTCAGCAGAATGCATCAAGATGAAATATTTTCTTGGCAAAGCCTCGTGCTGAAGATTTGACTGAACACTTACGAGATACCATTTGACAGTAGGTAACATGCTGACGCAAATGCTCTCGTGACATGCCAAGACTTGCAGAGTCAATTTGTCCCTGTAGTAGTATCAAAGGTTGTCTTGTAGCCTATTGAGTATTTGCCATTGGGCTTTTTTTAATCCAGAGACCTTTGACATTGCAAGCAACAACATAAAAATGATAATAAAGAACCAGACCTTTCACACGAATGATTAGGTTGCTAAACCAATGTTCCGTAAGCACCGATGGGCAACCCATCTACTTTTGCTCATGAAATTGCTGAGCCTACAGAAGTTGAAGCTCTGGCCTCTGAAAATAAACAAACACTGACCAAAAGGTTTTCCGAGTCTGGTGACTCGATAAAGATTGCTCTCTCTCTCTCTCTCTCTCTCTCTCTGTGGATAGCCACCTGGATCTTATAACACCGAATTTAAGCTGAAAATACTGCAAGGATATCCATTCCACTAACAAATCCAATTAACCGAAGCTCAAATTCATTTAATAGCTCATATGTCAACGGCAAAACATCCAGGAGTTAAACTACACAAATGGAACAAACAAACAATAAAAACTTTTGGGGTTCTTCAAATATCCCAGCAATCCTCCAAGGGGCAATAGTTCCACTGAAAATAGCAAGAACTCCATTGCAATATGCAACAAGCACTAGACCACTCATATTCTCAAGATCTTCAAACTCTACATGCTTAACAAACAAAACATGAAGTTGTCCTACATGTCCGAACAGATCAGGCTGAGATGGAGGAAAGGATACAGATAGATAAGCGGGCACGTTGCAAGTGCCATATAGTGACTATGTGCCTATGTATGTGTGATTAAATGTCTATCATCAGCAGAAAAGTCCTAGAAAGATGATAATTAATGCGTTGGAGAGTGAGGAACTCGAGGCCTGACAGGGGTCTTTGATGGACTCACCCTGCACACATAATATGACAAAAACTGGTTAAAAGACAAGTGATTTCTACATTAATCTGGAGTTGGGGAAGGACAAATAGTCGGATCACAGATATCATGAAGAGATCACAAGGAACAACCTTATGGGCAAAGATCCCAAAACCACACCACTGCAACTAAGAGCTGCAATTGCACTTTCAGCCTGCAATTATGGTTAAGATGATCAATGAGCAGTAGTGCAGGGTCAGCCAATGGCAACTGAAACCAAAATAGACATAAATATGCTCTACAAATTTTTCTGAAGACATCATAAGGCGATGCTCTATAATTCATAGATAGTGAACACAGAAGGAGGCTTGTCATAAAAGAATCTAAAATCGACATAGATTGTCACGCCAACATCAAGTGAAATTCCAGAACCTTGACAAAATAACATACCCACAAAGACAGGACACCAGACTATGGTTGGTGATTTTTAGGGCTATCCTATGTAGCAACAATACCCCATACACCAATGCCCCAGCTATTTGGTCATAATTACCAACAGTGAACCCACTACAAGGTGCAGCAAGGCTTTTTTTCCCCCCTAATATTCTCTTTCTCTCAAGCATTACAAAATGAGGAAACCATGGATAAGCAATACATGTCATGGCTAATGTACCCTACATGTATGCATATGCTAGAATACCGCTGGTTCCGTCCAAAAAAAAGGAATACCACTGATCACAACTTCGTCCTAGCATAAAATATATATTTTTGTGTATTTCATTCAAATATCTACAGGTGAGTTCCATGAAATCAAATTAGAGAAGATGGCTTAGCGGCAAATGTTTCAACAATTCATTGGCATTGACCCAATTAATACAAACAGGACAATGCACCAACGCGTCAGTTATAAATGTCTTTCCATTGTCTTGTACATAAAACAATTACACTGTGATAATATACAGCTGCTCATAGCAGAACATTGATAGAAAGGCATTTAAAAGCTTAATTTCATCCTCGGTAAAGCAAGGCACAGGGAGCCATACTCGACCAAACTGGAATTATGCTGATCTGTTTGAAGACATCAGCAACAACAAATGCTCACCCAAACCTCAGAAAAGAAAGAAAGTATTTTCTTCCTCTTTAATCAGTACAGGACTAATCCATCTCAGGTGTAGCATTCTGCAAATTTTTTTATTTAAGCGCTACTATGGACCTCACTCTGCACTTTAGTCCCTAATGTAGCAACACTTCTGCTCACCTGCCACATGCCAACCTCAGCACGAGTAGTCTATAATTTTTTTAGTCTCAAATTTTTTTATTTAAGTGCTACTCAACATTAGCTAAAGCTCGCTTGGACAAGGCTTCAAACTCAATAAGACTCAAACTTCACACTATGCATTTCCTAACAAACCAGCCTTTCGACTTTCAGCTTGAGTTCTGACCAAAAAAAAAAAAGACTTTCAGCTCGAGTAGTCTATAACAACCACTCCCTGAGGACCCTAAAACTTCAAACCAAGGAGGTTCAGCAAAAATCCACAGGTCATAAAATTGTTTAGTAAAGTGTTACAAGTGATTAAGATATGAACTCTATAAACCGGACATTTCCGTTGTGGTTAGACAGGCAAAACCCAATTCCGCATGTAGGGACACAAGAAAGCACTCCAGTCGACTTGTGAGGAGCAAACTCGGGTAATCACAGAGGATTCCAGCCAGCACCAGTAAGATGCGGTGTCTATTTTGCTAGAAAGATAATGGGAGACCATCACCACCAAGTGGCACTAACAGTGAACCTGACATTGAGGACCACTAAAAGCCAAAATTTTTCAGCACCAGGGCTCAAAAAATTAACAGTAGACTATAAACAGTGTTTCGGGAATACTATATTCCATTAGCGCGATTTCACAGATGCTGAGGATCCTCTTTTAGGCATTAAGAGAATTTCCCAAATGTACAAGGAAACAGTGAAGCGAAGACCTCAGAGAGGTCGCTTAGTTGCAAACATCCACAAGTTAAAAATCGTCAAAATTGAAATACTAGAGAGGGTCAACTGCTCAATGAAGACGCCAATGTAAATGTAGACATGAAAAGACAAAAACCTCCATAAGGAAAAATTAACTAACATGAGATGATAGAAATATAGACAAAGGCATCGTTCTAAGTGAATGGAAGGCCAAAACACCCAGCCAACACATCCCTCAGAAGCAATCTAAATTAAAAGGATCTCATCTCTTGGATTTGAAAATATTGCTTAAGGGGACAAGATTCTTAACTTACTATGAAGGACCTGAATTCAAATTGTATCATTTCAGAGAGAACTTATATTCATAGACTGTAGTGGATAGCTATAGGAATTAAGCATCAAAAGATCTTGCTTTACCATCACAAACTCCACAAAAGCAATACGAGTTGAATGATGGTAGTCTCCAAGTAGCCTCAGACGGTGAACCTGCAGGAAGCGAATCCATACGTATCGCCCGAAAGGTAATCAAAGAGAAGCAAGGACTAAAATATTGCTTAAGCTGCAACTGCTCACCTCTCCACAGAGTGACTCAAAGAAGTGCTTAACATCCGCTTGAGTAACCTGCATTGATAATCAACAAAATGAATAAGTGCAAACGCAATTCCACCTGGACATGTACTTCCAAAATAGGGAAAGTTCATTTCTACCGTTTTGTCAATGTTTGTGCAATAAACAGTTCTCGAGCACATCTCCCGTTCATCCTCGGACTGAAACCATGATGAAATCAGTACGTAGTGACAACAAACAGAACAAGATTATAATGATCTCAGAGAAGATGGAAACACTTAGGTCAACACCAGAGAAAGAGGCATGATGAGATAACTGGTACAGTCTACTTACCCTTGGCAAAAATGTTGGATTAACAGGTGCAATCGCAGTTTTGGAAGGCTGAACCCTAATAGGATAAAAACCAAGAACAGTCCCCGAAAGATTCAAAGCAGACCTCGCACCATCTGCGAGAAAAAGTAATGATTGTGTCAAAGTGAATGTGAAAAGTCTGCCATGGCACTATAACTATAAGTATGTTCAACCATATACCTTCATCAGTAAACTCAACAAAAGCAAACCGGAGACAAGAGCTTGGATCGCCACACACACGACAGTCAACAACCTTCAGCAGAAAAGAGAAGCTCTAATGAAACAGCACCGAAAAGCGTCAAACCAGTACACCGAATCAATGAAATTCTGCTTACCTGCCCAAAGCTATTGAAAAGAGCTGCAAGTTGCTCTTCAGTTACCTATTTCAGAATAAATTACAGACACATTCAAACCCAGAGACAGGTTCCGGTAAGAGGGAAAGAATAAAACATTACGAGCAACAGATCACATTTCCATCAATGTACAATAACAATCTAGTAGAGCCATATGGCATAAAAAAAATGCTTACCTGTTGATCAATGTCAGTCACATACACGGTTCTTCTAATTACCTCATGACGCTGCGCCATACTAGTTCTACTATTTATTCGCCGCTTACCCTGGCTATTGTTACTCTTCCTCTGGATAACAAAAAACAGAAAACTAAGGTAAGCAATGTGCTCAGGAGTCAGCAGACAATAGAAATGAAAATTAGATTAAGAACTACACATAAAAAAACCACAGCCCGGTTAGCTTCACTGAATGTTAAACTATTCGTTCCAAAACTGACAATAGTCCAACACCGGCGACATTCCTTTACTAATTCAGGATAAACGAAATGAAGATCGCATCATTCAATGCTCTCACTTTTCTCAACCTTCTGAACTAACCATCAGATAACATTACGGAAGATTTCTAAAAATGAAAGTGCAGCTAGCGTCAATACCCGTCTCCCGGTATGTCCATTGCCATCGACCCCATCAATCTGCAACACAAAATTCTGGGGATACCCAAAGCCGCCATTAGCTAAATAAGCAAAGTTCTGACCCAGTGAAGGTCCTGAAGGAGGCACGAATTCCTCAGCCATGGGATTCAGCTTCGACAACATATCCACCAGCTCCCTCACGTCGTTCACTCCACTCGACCTGAAATTACTTCCGTTCCGGCGAAGCCCGTCCCTCACCAGACCCATTTGACCGTTTCTACTGCCCCTGGCGACCATGACTCTGCTGCTCACATCGTCGCCGTTGCCGTTGACGGGCCGATCGAGCCGGGTCGCGGCATCTCTCCTGGGCTCCGATTTCCCGGAATCGCTCGAAGCGCTCCCGTCGGACGACAGGGCAGCAGCGTCCAGATTCCGACCCGGCGCGCCGATCTTGACCCCAGCATTCTCAGCGACCGCCATGACCAAAGACCCACCTTCTATTCTTCCTTCTTCCCCCAAAAAGCTCCTTCCTTTGCCTCTTCTTCTGCCCCAAAACAAAGGCGCCTTATCGGGATCGAACGATACAAACAAGGAAGGAAATCCCAAAAAATGATTTTAAGATAAGCAGCGAAGCACGTTCGGGGGGGTGTGGGATGAGCACAAATTACCTGCCTTATCTAATTCCCATTGACCCAGAAGCCGTCCAAGAACACAAGAAACGAAAGACCCACGCCCCCACCACCGCCAACCAGATCGCGTCTCCCCACCACCCCCTGTGGAAACCCAACAAGAAACCGGGCAATCGGAGAAGCGCCCGAGATGATGGTCGTCGTCGTCGCCGGGGGCGGATGGAAGGGGAGGGAGCAGGTGCGAAAGGCGCAGGAGAAGCACCCACCCTCTGCCTTTTATACTCGAGTCGTTGCCTCAGTGACGACCCGTGCGAGGGATAGAGAGAGGACGGAAGTGGGTTTTAGAGAGAGAGAGAGAGAGATATATGGTGGTAGAGTCGTAGGGGGGCTCGTTCGTCTTCGGATCGTCCGTTTACGCTGTACGCTTGGCCGTTTGGACCGTCGCCTCGCGCGCTTCATGGGACGCCCCCGGCGCTGTTGCGTGCGCGACGCGGGGGTAGAGAGAGAGAGAGAGAGGGGGGGATGAAAAGTCTCATTCGAAAAAACCCGATTTTCCCCATCGAGTGCCCAACCCATGATTTTGGCCAACGCGATACGCATAGATCTATCCTCGTGATGTGGCCGTTCTTTGCTGATTTTTCCAGTTTTGGACCGATTCGTTGGAGGAGTACACCGAGAAGCGATTCGCCGCCCGAATATTTATTATTGTCCTTTCGCGATGCGTTTCTGCGCGGATTGAAACATTCCACCGCGCTTTTGTACGCGAGATGAACCGCACGTACACGAGATGAACGGTTCGCGATCCGAGCCTATTATTGTCCTTTTTTCGCGATACGTTTAGCGGATTAAAGCGTTCGTTACGCCTTTTCGCGAGTTGAATTGCGCCCGACGCGAGCGCTATAGTGGGCATGCAATGTGATGATAAGAGCTTCGGTTTTCGACCGGTAGCGTCCTCGTTCGAATCTGCACAATACGGAGAAGCTTACATGTTACCATGCATGTTTAACCCAAGAGCCGTCTGGCTTTGTGACCGAAAAAAGAATCGAAGAGTCGTCTTAACATTATTGGTGAATCGCCTTGGTTGTGTCCACAAAGGCAATTCACCAGTAATGACTTCTTGAATCCTCTTTTCAGGATCTCAAGAGTATTCGACCCGTTTGATCTTGACTTTTCTGTTTGAGCTCAATTAAAATCCTTACTATCGTTGTACTTTTTTATGGCTTTATTTAATCCGAAACGACCGCACTTTTAACAATGGATAAAATGGTAGAATGCAGATCAATCTATAATTTGTTCGCAATTTATCGGAATTTAGATGACGTTTTAAATATGCGCAAACGAACACGTGCCCTAAATAGCTATGCTAGAGTTCTTTAATTGCGTGAAAAAAGACGGCTGCTTATGCATCGTCGACGAATAAAATTAATATCGAATTTAAGAACTTCTTGTCAAAATTTATTTGTTTTTCAATTAAGTTTTGGCAATTCATGTGAGCCGAGGGAGGGGACGGGGGGGAGATGGACACGAGAGCACGGAGAGTTCTGGAATATTGGGCGGGTATGCCGCTGACGTGGCACGGGGGGGGGGGGGGGGGCGAATGCCGTGCGGCGGCGTCCATGACTGGCCTGGTGGATAGACGGCCTCATCCGCCGCCACGTGTCACTTGCTAAAGCCCTGAATCCTGATCAGATTACTTGGAAATGCTCATCCCCCGCCCCCATGATGATAAGGTCAAAGGTAACATCGGAACAAATTCTCTCATTCTCATCCAGTACCCGGTGGCGGCTTTGACGAATCCCCGGTTCCCATTGGGCCTGGGCCTTCTCTTGTGGGCCGGCAGCGCCGCGCGATCCCTGAATCGGCCCATTGGGTCTGGATCGGGCCGAGCCCGAAACGCGCCCGACCCGTCGACCACCCGTCCCCAGGCTCGGACCCCCGAAGCAAAAGCCGAAAAACCCGCAAGAAAACCAGCGCGAGCGTCCACGGACTCCCAACGCCGGCCAGCAGAAGCGAAAACCCTAGCGCTCGCCTGCTCTTCCCTCCGTTGACCTCGCTCGGAGCTCCGGCCCGCCTCTCCTCTCGCGCTCGCTCTCCGGCGGGTGCATCCCCGGCGCCGTCGAACTCGGGTACGGCATTTGTCATTTCGCGTGCGCAGACGGTAGCGTTGTTTCCTCGAGATTTGGTGACGGAAGGATCCAGTGCGACTTTTGTGCATCTGGAGTTTACGCTGCGTCTCTTTAGCTTTTGGTGTCGTGTGATTTGGTTTTGCTGGTGAGGAGCGATCGGAGGGGCGGGGTTTGCGTTGCCGAGTTCACCGTTTTAGGGGTCTTTGGTACGGTGTCCCTAGGTTCGGTCGCGACTGTGTGGGAATGCGGTGTAATGTATCTATTTCGGCTCGGGAATTGGGTTTGGAAATGCGATGCCGCGATGGGGATTCGTGATAGAGGGGCGGTTCTGATGGTCATCACTTGTTTTTTAAGCACGATCGAGCGAACTGTGTGCGAAGGACATGGGGCGTTTTTTTTTTTTTTTTTTGTATTTGAGTGTGGCGAGTCTTGTGTCTTCTTTTCGAACAAATATGGATGTGTTGGTCATTTCTGTCAAACTGCAAGTGGTGGGGAAGGGAGATTTAGCTTGCAAGGGAATGTTGGGGCCATAACTTTTCCTATCTTCTAATGACAGTTTGATCATTTGCTGTCGATTTTCATTTTCGTCTATGTGACTCTATTTTGTTGAGAATGAAGGATGATAGGGACTGCTGAGTTCCCAGTATTATTTACTGATAATATGGTTATCTTTTTATTGTGCAAATTAATTGGAGAGAGAGTTATGTGACAAGGTGCAAGTTCTTTTAGAGGTAACTGCAATTTGGGAAATATTTTGCCGGCCGCTGTTGAATAAAGTGCATTATCCCTGAAAATTGATGTGATGGAAGTATTTTTTTGTGCTTGGGAGGGCTTGTGTATTGATTTTTCCAAACTTATATATTCAGTCTTATTTACATATTGGAGACAACTGGGGTTTGATTGAGCACTCACTTTCATTCTGCCCTTTGAACTATGTCATGCTACACTCGGCTTGACGTTAGCAACCAATAGGAATATATGTCCATCAGGACAAGCACTACAAGGCGGGTTTTGCTGATCCGTTGCCTTCGGGCGAGTAAGGCATAATCAAACTAGTGACTCGCTAACAAGACATGTCTGGCTTATTACATACTTTTTTTCTACGGTGGCCTTTTGGTGTTTAATCAAATCTACGTTTTCATTAGACAGAATACATGTTTAGCAGGCTTGTTAAACTCCGACGATCTTAAAGAGAGATGAGTAAGGTGAATGAATTGATGTTTTTCAATCTTACCTGATCTCATGACACGGATCCTTTGTTTATGATAGATGACGAGTGCTTGGACAAATATGAGCTTTGCAGTCATTCGTAGGGATTTAGAGAGGGAGTGGGAGAATCAGGGAGGAGTAATGGGTATTTTTTTAAATAACTGGAGACCTTGGTCACTCCCAGAAGATCTATACATCTGCGAATTTTCTGGAGGGGATCTGGAGATCAAATTTGTTTTCGAATTTAATATAGCTTTGGAGCATCTTGGAGCAAATGAGCAGTGGAGCTTGTGGAGCATGGCTCACCGCGGGATTGCTCTCTTGGTTTGCTTCATAGTTTTGGTCTTTCTTTATTTTCGTTACTCTTGACAGCAGTGGTTGACTGATCATGGCAGCTGGGTTATATTTCAGCGAATTGAGTAAGAACAACTTAGTTTTCAAGCTTCACTAACCTGTTCCTTGCCCTGTTGCAGTGAAGAACTTTTGAGATAGAAATGAGTAGCCGCTTTTCTCGCACAATCTACGTTGGCAACCTGCCATCTGATATAAGGGAATGGGAAGTCGAAGATCTGTTTTACAAGGTCTAGTTCAAAGTTTCTTCCTCCTATAGATGTTATCCTGCCATATTTGCCTTGTCAAATTAGCTATCAGATATTCCGGAATAGGTGGCTGTGATAGGTGTCTGAACTGTAAGGTGTTGTTTTACCAATCCAGCTTCATTATATCAATGTGATTGAATTTCTTGCATATAAATTGCTTCTTGTTACCTAGGGCTGTGAACGGTGGATCAAGCTGAGTTTATCTTCTCAATTTCCACCAGTTCTATGTGATGCTTAACAAATTTGGATAGTCAGCTGCGAAGCACTTGAGTGTCTTGATTCCCTAATACATTGTCTACTTAAGGTTGCTGTGGATTTTATGTTGCCATATGTCTATATAGGTTGCATTCTGTAGTTGCTATAATATAACTGTTGGGTTGAGGTTCCTATGAGTGGGCTCTTTTCTTAAATGACTCATTCTCAGATTTTACTGAGCTATGACTGGTTTAGCCAGCTTATTTGAGTTCTTTTTCCATCTGCAGTATGGAAGGATATTGGATATTGAGCTGAAGATTCCGCCTCGTCCTCCATGTTATTGTTTTGTGGAGGTACATCACAATAGCCTTCATTCTACTAAACTATATTATGGTATTGGTAATGCTTACAGTCATTGTGATATACTTGGTGAATGTGTATCATTTATGAACAGTTTGAGACCTCTCGAGATGCCGAAGATGCAATTAGGGGTCGTGATGGATACAATTTTGATGGCTGTCGTCTACGGGTGAGTTGAATGTCTTCCCCTTTGTTGTGTTCTACAGCTCTTCCTTTTTTTCCTTTGGCTTTTGACCAGTCCTTGATGCAGGTTGAACTGGCTCATGGTGGTAGAGGACAACCATCTTCAAGTGATCGTCGTGGTAGCTATGGTGGCGGCGGAGGTGGAGGCGGAGGTGGTGGTGGAGGTGGAGGTGGTGGGGGGCGCTTTGGTATCTCACGTCATTCGGAATACCGAGGTACTCAATTTATGATTCTTCCAAATGCAATTATAGATGTAATAGGAGAACTGTGGTTTGAGTTTATGTGAATGAACTTTACTTTTTGTTAAATTTAAACACAGTCATTGTTCGAGGGCTTCCTTCTTCTGC
Organism: Syzygium grande; assembly: GCA_024733475.1. Classification (NCBI taxonomy): domain Eukaryota; kingdom Viridiplantae; phylum Streptophyta; class Magnoliopsida; order Myrtales; family Myrtaceae; genus Syzygium; species Syzygium grande. The sequence goes on along the minus strand of JAMXDD010000004.1, from coordinate 11,920,270 downwards.
ATCCTGGCAAGATTTGAAGGTGAGAAGCTTTTTCAAATGCGTGAAAAGCTTTGAATCTAGCATTGTTTTCTTTCCGCATGAATGTTTACATCAATTGCAGGATCATATGCGGAAAGCTGGTGATGTTTGCTTTGCAGGACGTTGCGCGTGATAGTGAAGGTTTGCTATCAAATTTTAATATTCATTGCACTAGCACGATTTTCTTCTATCATTTCCCTTTATTTTGGTTGAAATGGAAATAATTATTGTGTGCTACTTTTAGTTGACAAAGGCTGTCTTGTTGATGAATGATCAGCAAGGGTTTTTATCAGTTTGTTAGAGTTTCTATCTTTCTCAAGTGAAGCTGCAGATATTTTATTTGAGCCATTGAGCACAAGCATCAACCATTTCATCGCCCCAATGTCGAGGGAATGAAAATTAAAATAACATCTGCATCTGTCAATGTGAAATTTTTAGCTGACTCGAATTCTTTAGGATTGCCTTGCCTTAAAAAATTTAAAGTGGCATCGTCATGTCATACAGCGGATGGGTTCCCTATAATGTACAGACATCATCGCCAATGTTAGACAAATGGATTTACTTTGCCAATTGTTTTCTTGTTTTGGTCATGCTCTGAGAATCAATCTTAAAGTGCCCAGAAATTATGTGAATTTTTCATTGCTTATGCTAAATAAATTTCTTGAAAATACATGCGGAGACTGAGTGAAACTTTCAAGTATGCTTATTGAAGCAGTACTCCCTCCTTCTTGGCATAGATCTAAACATGGCTGAGGCTGACTTGAAGCAAGGGCGGCGGATGCTCATGTTTGAATGAGCTGAGCTGGTCATCTTATGAAAACTTTCTTTTTTATGTTGGTAATAGAGCGTGGCTTTCTACAAAATATTTATTTCAGTGTTTGAATAATTCCTTCTACTTCCCTCCACTTTCATCTTTTACATTTGAGGATCTGAGATGCATATAGGCTCATGAATGTATATTTGTGGGTTTTATGATACTTATACATAATGAGAGAGCACTGTACTTTGGTAGATTTATCATGGAAAATGAAGTTTTCGATTTACTTTGAATGCTTCTAGCCAACTTCTGATGTCATTTCTGTGTGGAGACCCATTTTCATTTGGAAAACCTTCTTTGCTCTGATGAACCGCTAGATCTGGTCCTGGCTCTTGGTTATAAATAATCTGTCATACTGCTTAGAGTATGATAGAGATGATTAGAGTCTGCACCATGCACTAAACTTGTGATTATGGAAATGCTTATCTTAAGTTATTTTTCATTTAGAAGTGCTAATATATGAGATATGTGCAATCAGGGACTTATGGCATTGTTGATTACACCAACTATGACGATATGAAGTATGCTGTAAGTTTATGAAAAGGAGCACTTAATTTGCTGGAATTATCTTCTATGGCTCCTAATTTTTTCACTCTTTTTCCTTATTTTGTGTAAAAACCTTCTACTTGTTCAGATTCGGAAACTTGATGACACTGAATTCAGAAATCCCTGGGCGAGATCTTATATACGGGTGAGTTATTCAATGATTTGGTTTATATATTTGATATTTTAGACTAATTAATCTTGGTAGGAGAACTGAGTTTTTAAAGTAGAGGTTATACTTTTAAGAAGATGGAGTTTAAGTCACTTTGTTTGTCTTCTTCTGATTTGCATCTTTTGGTCACTTGGCTAGGTGAAAAAACATGAGAACAGTCCTTCTAGATCTCGCAGCAGAAGCCGCAGTAGAAGCAGAAGCGACAGAAGGGAACGAAGGTTCTCCCCCCCCCCCTTCTCTCTCTCTCTCTCTCTCATGGTGCGCTAATATGCCTTTTTTCTTTCTCTAGTAAATCACCGGGTCGATCTGCATCAAAATCGCCGTCTAGATCTAGATCAGCATCTCCAGTCAAGTCTTCCAGGTATGTAGCTTTGTGTGTTTTTATCTTGATTTGCTTCTTTGTGCTATCTTCCGTGTCTTATAGTATCGGTCATTTTTCCTTTGCCAAAACATATAGACCAAGGTCCAGATCAAGGTCAGCATCTCCCCGTCAGGTGAGTTGTTTTCCCCCTGTGAACTAATATGCATGTTATGCTCGGCAAATTCACTTAGAGCTGATCAATTGGGTCTTAGGGTTCTGCTTCAGAAGTTAAAAACTAGAATAGCAATGATATACGAGATGACAGGTCCTGCTGTGTTACCTTGAGAGGAAGGAAATGAGGGATGTCCTCATCCAGGAATAATTGGTAATTTCATGCAAATGTCTTACAACTTCTGTAGACGAATTGCTCACCTTTTACGTATTTGGGGGGTCCTATTTGAGTCTAGATACTGATAGGAAGGTTCTCTTATTAAAGTGGATACTCAACACTCCTGTCCCTATGATTGTGTGTTTGAAATTGTTGAGTCTATTTACCCATTAATATGCACGTGGTATGGATATAAAATGCTAGTTCCTATGGAGGACAAACTTTTATCTTTAAATCAATGAAATACTGATATTAACATTTTTATGTTAAACAGTAATAGCTGGTCTTTTCTTGGTTGGTGATTCGTGTGCATCTCTGAAGATATCTTCTTTTCTTTTCAGGTGAGATCAGGTAGTGGCTGATTCCTTGTAGCAGAAATCCCTGTGCTTATGGCTGTAATGAAGAAAGTGAGTGAGTTAGGGAACTTTGGGATCCATCTTTGTTGGGATTATGATGCGTTAGTCCAAGAACTATAGGTACTCGAGAATGCCTGATACTGTTTCGTGACGGTACTTTAGTGTTGGATTTTTCAATGCGTCGTCTGAATATCATGTAGCTTGCTATCGAGATCTTTGAAGATGCTATGGTAGTGGTACTGTTTGAGATGATGACGGCTTGGCTCAGATCAAGTCCAAGGGAAAGCGCATCCTGGTTTTGAATTAATGCTGATGTCAAACCTCAAAGCCAGTGTTCTTAGAACTATGCTTGTCCTTATCATGGTCCATTCCATGTTAGCTATGTGGAGGAATCTGAACTTGGTCATCTAGTGATGTTTGATGGATTCACGAGGACATCTTTAAGGCACTTTTCAACTTGATTGGTCCCTACCATCGTAATGCAAGAGCTTTCACTCTGGGTACCATCTACCTTGAAGCAGCTTTTGCACCTGGAGCGCATCTTAATTTTAGCGGGAGGTACCATAAACAGACTGCTTTCTTTTTGGGGGGGTCAGAAAACAGACTGCTTGATAGAGCCACGATTCTTCCAATTAGATACCTTCAATAATGTTTACCAAATCTGATGAAGTATATACAGAACTACGTATGTGAAACAGAGAAATGAGCATCGTATCATCGATTATGGTCAAGATAAACGAGCAGCAAAACTGGTTCTTTTGCGTTTTAACATTTCCTAACCTAAAAACTGGTTTGAGCAGTCTCATTAGAGGTGGAACGATCAGATTGCGGCTGGCATGCATTGTTGAAATCTATCCAGCTCATAGGGAGATTTAAATTTGAGGTTGCCAACGCGTAAGGTTGATGTCTTGATGGTGCCGTTGGTCTACTAGGATGACGTCCAGGAAATTCGTCACTCCGGCTTGCCATGGAAGGATGATGTCCCAAGAACTGACAACTTTTGTTCATCCCTGTAATTTCGTGCTTTGATTTTCTAATCTGTAGGCCTTAAACCCACAAGTCTTCAGCTGTTCCTCGTTGTTCCGAACGTGCAAAAATCTATAAACCAACAGCAAATTGCCCCTAAGAATGTTCACTGTAGCAACAACATTGGCCATGCCCCCCCCCCTATAGGAATCCACAATATGAAAGAGGCCCTTGCAGAATATCACATCTTTGGATACTCTTATCCTAGGATGATCCCGGAGGCACCTCCAATTATTATCTCCAGGATCAGAAGTGCTATCCTGTAGATCCTGCCGTACATCATCTCTTATTGCAGGGCACTTCCGCTTGAAACCGTAAGCTTTGTTGCCTCTAATGTCGTATAAGCTGCCCGCACATTTCTTCACTGTTATTCCTAGCCCAGATCAAAAGTAGGAGAAGCTGCGGTCACGACGTGTGGAGGTTACACCACTGCTTGCCTTCTTCGTGCACGACCGACAACCATCTATTGCAAACGAGACCAAATCGGAGGTAGTCAAAGAGAGGGAGAGCAACTCATTGAGAATTGAGGAAAGAATGTGTCCAGGAAGCCATGTCCATTCCCAACAATTTCATGCTTAGTTGTTGAGATCAGCACGGTCCTAAGTTCCCAAGATGTGTGAATGTGTTTGGTTTTGGCTGCCTCTAATTCTCATGATCCTTTTATACAGGCAGGGCAGAATTAGAGAATTGGGTAATCTTTATTGTTTGGAATTTAAGGTGATGGTTAATTGAAGTTCAGCATCCATGTCACTTTTACAAAAACTGAAATGTCAAGTTAACCGATGATGTACAAGCCGTTTTACATATTCATCTTTGGATGGAAGATACGCGGTTACTTGACCATCTTTAAAGACACGTGTCATCGATCATCACTGTTTATATTGGTAATAGATTTAATAATAATCCAAAAAAATAATTTAGTTAAAATTTGAATTTTTCCGTACTCTCAAGCTAGTCGGTCTTGATTTAATCTATCGTCTTCCTAAAGAATCGAAATCAATTACAAAAATCCTGGCAATAATCCGACTTTGGTTACATCTTTCTCCAACCAAAATCGCTCAAACGTCCTTTTTCACAGCTGGCCCGAAAATCATTGGGCCGGCCCAACAACCGCCGGTCATTTCGGCCCAGGACGCAAGTCACGTGCCGCGTCCACGTGACGATGCAAACCCTAGCCGTCCCGACGCAACATAAGTACGTCCCATCTTCTGCTCCAGAGATCCACGACGGCACTCTCGCTTCCTCCAGCTCTCTCTCTATCTCAAGCAGGTTTCGAAGTCGAAGGTCTTCTCCACCGCCGCGAAGATGTCCGCCGGCGAGCTCGCTTGCACCTACGCCACCTTGATCCTCCACGACGATGGAATCTCGATCACCGTAACTCTCTCTCTCTCTCTCTCTCTCTCTCTATAACCTGTGGCAAGCGATCGTGTCTTCCTTCTCTTGGTTGTCGTCGCTGAAACGTCGAATGGAAACGGAACAGGCGGAGAAGATCGCCACGCTGGTGAAAGCGGCCAACGTCTCCGTGGACTCGTACTGGCCGAGCCTCTTCGCGAAGCTGGCGGAGAAGAGGAGCGTCGGGGATCTCATCATGAACGTCGGTTCCGGCGGCGGCGGCGGCGCCCCCGTCGCCGTGGCCGCACCCGCTGGCGGCGGCGCCGGAGCGGCTGCCGCGGCTCCTGCTGTCGAGGAGAAGAAGGTAGAGTTTCCTCCTCTTTCGTTGCTTTGTCTATAGACAGCCATGAGTCTTGATTGCGGTTGAATTGTAGAGGTCTTTCTGCATCTGATTGATTCTGTGTTGGAAAATGGAAATTAGTTTAGTCAAATTTTTGAGGCTTTGTTTTCTTCCTCTTGATCTGAATGTAGAACATCACCAAAGGCTTCTGTATTTGCAATGTTAATGCAAAACGCGATCATTACTGAACATCGCAAGAACTAGGAAATTTCGTTATGACGGCGATGCTCGACTGAGTTGGTGTTTAGCTACTTAGCAATTGGAATCTTAAGCCCTCAGTATTGTTGTTGGAGGATTATAAAACTCGACAGAAAGACATCTCAAAAGCCTTGTGCAGTGATCTTGATTTGAGGAAGCGACGATCATATCTGTAGATGGTATCTGTAGATTGTATGGAAGTTTGCATTCCGTACTTTCAGTTTCCGTCATCTATGGGGAACCTCAGAATACAAACTGATGCTTTTCTCTGTGAACTGTGCAATGATATGTTTAAAGTTTCTCTTTTGTCATTGTTTAGAGTTTAGAGGATTGAATTGGAAATGAAGAAAGCTAAATATGCAATCGCGTCATCAATTCTTTTGAAAAAAATCTGCATGAGAAATCTGCAGGGATGTTGTTCGAGTTCTTGTGCTATATGAACACCAGGAAATTCTAAGATTTGTAATTTTGCCTGGTCTAATTGATGTCTCCATGACTGGATCATTTGTCTGAGTTGCTCCTTTTCGTTCTTGAATTGACCGCAGGAAGAACCAAAGGAGGAGAGTGACGATGACATGGGCTTCAGCTTGTTTGATTAAGGAAAACAAGTACTCTCATTCTGATTTGTCTGGATTTTTTGTTTGGTTCCTTAAGATTAGGATCTCTCGGAATGTTTCATCCTCAATTTTTGTTTGGTATAATGTCGACATTTAGCTTCAACTGTTCTTTTTCTACGATTCAGTTGGCTTGAAAACAGAATCATGTCTATTGCTGATCATTTGATATCGAACCTCATCACGCTTGAAACGTTCAGAGTTTCTTTCTCCTGAAAATTCTTGATACACACGGAAAATTAGTAGCTATAGAGAGGTGCATATTTACTTGCTCAAAATGAAAAATTGCTTGTTGCGGTGAATGACCATCGTGGCTAGCAAGTAAATGCAGCATTCGAGAATTGCTCTTGTAGATCATAAACAGTCGAAGGTCATTTTTCCGCTGTGGCAAATGGGGTAGATAGCTATCATTTGTGTCACAAGTACAAATCTCTCCACAGTCGCATACCTTCAATGCGATGTATAACTACTTCAGAGAAACGTTCTATACAACACATGACAGCTTGAACATAGCTTTGTCTAGGCCCTTCCATTCTCATTGCCCTCTGAACATAGCTAATTTCGACATTCGATAGAGTAACATCCATCACCTTCTTTGAGTGCTGGTCGGCAACAGCAAGCTTGACATTGTGACGTTATGCAGTAACAGTCAACGATAAGCTTTTATATTGCACCAAAAGAATGAGGGACAAAAGAGGGCTTTTATGTAAGATCGCCATTAGGGTTTTTTTTTTTATCTTTTTTATGAGGGAAACTGTTTTGTTTCTTGTAGTCAGCCATTAGGGTAGTTGGTTAGTTCATTGGAACATACTGAATAGCAGGTCTTGGAAGCTGACCAAGCTTAAGGAGTTGCCACATTCTCTTTCGCCAGAGGAGCAATCTCCTCCCCATCGACTCCAGGTTCGCCGCCCGTGACCTTGAGACTCAACAGCAGTTTCTCCCAGTTCTTTGCCGGTCCCTGTCACAGCAAAGAGGCAGCTCTCAGAGAAGAAGCTTGAGAAAATGATAGTTTATGCATTGATTCTAGACGAAGACAGCTTAATATATGGGAATGGTAGTTATTGAATGTGCTGATTTCCCTATGCAGTTCTTTCTTTTTTGCTTAATAGTCAAACGTGATTCTATAACAATGATCAACGTCACACGATGCTGGCCGCGACGTAAATATGATAGGGTAACAATCTTTCTGACCTTCCAGGAGAGATCTTGAGCCATGCAGTTTCCAATCATCTCCTTCAAAGCAGGGGTGCCGTAAGTTGCTAGTGCCCTTTTGACGGTCTTTGCTATCGCTGCTACATCAGCAGGATCAACAGTTTCGCACTGAAAGGTAGAAAACACGCAGCTTGTTACGCGGCATGAGTTCATCAACTCTCTCTTGTGGAATGATAAATTGAAAGGGACGTAAAATCACCTCGACATTGAAGGCGCCCATTTGGAATCCGGTATAACCTTCTAATACCGTGTTGACAAGGCCGCCGGTGGATGCCACAATTGGTACCTGCATCCATGGTTGAGTCTCAGACTCGTGTCTAATGAGAGGTATATGCTTAGTAACAACCGCGAGAAATTCTCAGGTTACGAAAAGATGGAGGGAATCTCATGTTCGTGGGCGACATAAGCTTCATGGCCAAATGCAGAGTGAGCTATCGTATAGAAGATCAGAAAAAGTGAGCGTGCATACCGTTCCGTATCTCATGGCGTGCAGCTGAATGAGACCGCATGGCTCAAATCTACTTGGTACCAACATAAAGTCGGCACCGGCTGTGATCATATGCGCAAGGGGAACATTGAATTTCGCGACTCCCCTGGCGTTGTTAGGGTACTTGACCTCGAGCTCTGCAAGTTGTTTCTCCATGTGTTTCTTCCCAGTGCCCTGAACATCAGTAATTTAAATTGTTAATAAGTAGGCAAGCAGTGCGCAGAGCGACCAAGTTCTGAAATTGCAGTAGCGGAAGCAACACTTGAAAACCATTCATCTCTATCTTTTCCATCCTTACTAGGACAATTATCTGGACATCTTCGCCGATGAACTGAGGAATTGCTTGCGCGAGAATATCGGAACCTTTCTGCTCTTCAAGCCGGCCAATGAAGCCTATTACGGGGATATTTCTATCAATTGGCAATCCAACATGAGCTTGCAGTGCTTCCTTCAGTAGGGGCTTCGCTTGCATAACCTGAGAATTATTGAAGATGTTGAGTAATGCGGATTCGTATTCACTGGCATGCCAATTCAAGTATTTCGGACAAGGAGTGGAGAAAGTACTGGCGTTGAGGATCTTACATTTGTAGCGTCGTATTTGATGTCAATGTACTTGTCCGACAATGGATTCCACTCTTGGACATCCATGCCATTGACAATACCAGTGACGCCGGTCATTCTGCAGATATTATCCAATTCTACACCTTTTTCTATGCCAGAGACGAGTTCCTCTGCATAGTATGGACTCACTGTTACAACCCTGTCCGATTCTAGTATTCCAGCCTTCATCCAATTAATCTTCCTGCCCTTCACAGGCTTGTCGTAGCTTTGGAAACCAAAAGGCTATCGGATCAGACGCAGGTTCGATATATACTTGATGGAAGGTTGAAGAAAAAGCAAAAGTAGTCATACCCGTCAATGAAATCGAAGGATGCCCTGAACCGGCCTGGAAGGTTCAACAATGAGAAGTCTGCATATGCGAATCTGCCCTGGTATGCGATGTTGTGGATACAGAAAGCAACCTAAAACCATTGTCACGAAGAGACTTAGCTCGCCAAGCTCTCGAGACTAGAATGAGAACAGGCAACTACACTAAACAGCAAATATATACCTTTGCATTTTTGTAGATTCCTCTAGGCTTGTACATTGATTTTAAGTAGCAGGGGACAAGAGCAGTGTGCCAATCATTAGCGATAAAAACAACATCCTCCCCTGCACAGTTTTGTGAATTTGTCGTGCATCTAATCATGAAGAATCGAATAATTTAAAGTTTTCGCTCATCCTTTTTTTTTTTACTTAGCCAAAAAGAAAAATAAAGAAAAGAAAAGGAATGGCGCCGCACCATATGGTCCTGAGAAGTACTTGCTGAGGTTCAAGTTTAAAACTCGAGGTGCTTCCAGGGCTGCCTGATGATCATGGCCAGTCCATGTTAGCGTCAAAGCATTATAATGGTAACTATGACAGTGGTAGTGGTCTTAACACAGGTAAAGTGCATGATTGACTCTCCTTCTGTTTGATTGAAGATGAATGTTTTTCCAAATGAAATGGTAAAGATGACAAACATCCATGAACAGCTAAAAGAACTGACCTGGCATAGCAAGCTGAATCTAAGTTGGTTATCACCATAGTCCTTTCCAGCCTGGGGACCATAAATCTTGGATCCAGTTTTCCCCCACACCTTATGAGTCAAACCATGAAGATGGGTTCAGCTAAAGAGATTATTACCGATTCAATTTCAATAGTCAATCCCACAATAGACAGTCTGTAACTTACTTTTTCGAGGAACATGGGGTGATCTACAAAAACACGATCAACTCCTCTTTTATAGCAGTGGAAGAAGCGAACGGTTTCCATTCTATCACCGACTTTAATCTGCAGAATGAAAAGCAACCTCCGAAACATTTTCCATGGAATGTGAGCACAATACAAGTATGAGCAATCCGAAAACTTTACCTTGGCCAGCACCTCTGTATCCCAAGCATCTTTATACTGATCGTAGCGAGGGCATATAGTCATGACTCGATGACCAATTGCCTGGAGAAGAAGCATAGAACATCGGCTTATAACCGTAATCATTTGAACTTCTGGACAGGAGCCAAAAGAGAGAGTTTGTCAATAGATAGAAACAGAATTATGCTGTAAGACATGCTTACCGCCATAGCTGGCGGAAGTCCTCCGAGAACATCACCAAGTCCACCAGTTTTGCTCCACGGACCAACTTCTGCACCTACAAAAATTAAGTTCATCCCAGTTCCACATTTAATGACTCCTGAGGGGCTTGCAACCTCAGTCTTTAATGCCTTTCTTCTTGATTGTCTGCTAGCTGCCCTTAAATTAGTCCTAATCTGCAGCTTATCCAACTTGTTCAAGGACCTCAAGCCACAGTGTGTCATTGGTTGGTTTTTCAGGTCATTGTGGGTCAATACTGTTTTGGAATCTGACCCAGTTGCTCCCGCAGAGCTGAGGTAAGAACTCCCAGAGACGAATCGAGCAGCACTCACAGACGCCATTAGGGGAGAGATGCTGCACACGATCGCCTGGAAGGGTACACATAATTTGATGATGTGAATGATTAATGCGAAATAGCCATAATCAAATCACACACATATTTCATAGCCAAGCCAGTTGCAGAAATATTGATTCCCAGAGTACATTTTTACAGCTCTATCACGGCTATTTGACTTATTTCTGATCAAAGAAAGCGCCAGCATGTTTATCAATTCTCAGAATCAACAACATTGCATTTGAAATGGTTTAAACGCCACAGTGGAGCCAAAGTCGCACCAATTGAGCACACTCGGTCCTACATAACGTGAAATCTGCATATATTCTTACTAACCAGCTGCAACTTACTATTTACATGTTCAAAATATTGAAATCAACCATGAACTTGCACCATCACTCATGAACAAATATAACAATTTTAACACAGAACCATCATGCAAATGAATAATAGACGGACTGGGGCATCTCCGACACTGGTTTCTCCATCGAATCATGGGATACTATGCAGGTCAATAAAGAGAATCAGGGTGTGCTTGGTAGTTATTTCTGTTATGACCCGACTTATAAATCTTGTCAAAATAGACGCATCTACTGAATTTAAATACTTCTGTATAGCCTTCATGAGCTTGCCCCTACCAGCCTCTTCCTAAATAGATGTTCTCCGTCGATTGTTTATGCTAACTGGGGGCGTCCACATGAACATGTCTATAAAATGTGAACCGCAATCCTAAATGGCGCAACTCAGGCCACATAGTTCGACCCATCTTCTTAACTTGGTTGACTAATCTGAATAGCAAAAACAAACTCAACCGACTCCTACTCAAGGTAAACGAAACCGAGTCTGGAGAGGCCCTCGCGACAGGCGTCCATTGGCCATTCGGTCAACTGAAAGCGTATGCCTAGACATGGTCGAGCCGGCTAGCTTTTCTACGGAAACCGCAACAAACAAGCGGAAAGAGGAGAAAATCGAAGACGCTTGTTTAAATTTACGTATTTTGACAACGACGTTACCGACCTAAAAGCCACCGAGCGCCGCACGAGCATTTTTGGTAACCATACATAATCACGGCGCAGATGAATAGAAAACATAGCCCATCGGTCAGGCATCCCCTCTCGGAATCAACAGATGAGAAGCTGAGCTCTACCTCAGAAATTTTAGACAAAAGAAGAAGAAAAGAAAGATACCGTAATCTACGCAAAAACAATGCAGAGAATCGGAAGAAAGATATGCTGATGCACTGTGTATAATAATATATGATGGTAAGCTGAATCCTCCACGACAGCAACGGCGAGAGAACCGCCGAATCCAACCGCACGGAGTAGCAACACAAAGCCAGGAAACACGACGCGAGAAAAGGTCCAAACCATATCGCGAGGCTCCTCTCTTTCTTCAACTCTCACCTGGAGAGCTAGTGCCGGAGCGGTGCGCCGCGGGTTCGCCGCGGCACAACACCTCGCTCGCTTCAGACTTCGGAGAGCCGAGAGCTTCCCCCGCGCGAGCGGAACCGAGAGCGCGCGTGAGCTCCAAAAGCACGGAGGAACGGCCGCCCATTTGTAGCGGGAACCGGGTCCCCGGGGCCCGCGCGTCCCACGTGGCGGAAGAATAGTGGCCGGGAGGTCCCTCCAAATCATTGACGGCCTCTAGCTCCCAGCTCCGATTTGAGGCCGTGAGCCGCCGTTTCGGAAGCGGGGCCCACGGTAGCCCAAGCGAATATGCGGCAATTCCTTATTATTATTATTATTATTATTATTTTATTGTTGACCGAAAAAGGAAAAGATTCAGATATTTAATTTATTTTTCTCGTTCGATGTTGGACACGCCAATGACGGTGGCCCAATCCGAGCCGCGCAACTGCAGCCAGTTTCAACATCCTTTCCATTGTTAAACCGTCGACATTTGTTCCCCCTCGTGGGGTATGCTAAAATATCTCAATTCCAGTCAAATATTTTAAAAAAAAAAACCGCAAGGCCATTTTACATTTTTGGCGGCTCCCCAAGCAACTTCGATTGAAAAGACAACATAAACTTGCGGGATAATAATACAAACAGTCCTTGAATTTTGGCTCAATATATAATTTAATCATTGAACTTTTAATTTGTTCAATATAGTCTATAAACTTTAGCATAATGTTCAATGTTGTCCCCGAACTTTAATTCAATGTTCATGTGGTCCATGAACTTTTGGTACATATTCAATTTAGCCCCTGAACTATATGAAAATGTACAATATAGTCCCTGAACTTAAATTAATGGAAGGACTACATTGAACATTTTTATAAAGTTCAGTGATTATATTGAACATGTACCAAAAGTTCAAAAATCACATTGAATAAATTGAAAGTCTAATAACCATATTGAATATCGGGTTAAAGTTCAGGAACTATATTGAAAAAATTAAAAGTTTAGGGACCAAATTGCACATTAAGTCAAAGTTCATGGACTATTTGTGTCATTTTCCCTAAAATTATTTATGTGGTTGCATTGTCTTTTGCTCTGTGTAAAGCGTCATATTTGTTGGTACCATTTATTTTCTTTCGAACAATTGTCCAAAAGGTCCAAAATCTATTGTACGGAGAATAATTCAATTTTGAACTTTACGATTTTGTCAATATAATGCAAATCTTCTGACGATCTATCAATTTAGTTTTAAATCTCTTGATAACTTGCCAATATAGTAATTACAAACAATTTTGGCTAGAAATCGTTGACGTGAATAATTTTTGTAATTTTTTAAAAAAGTTCTGAATTTTTTTTTATTGCGAAAATCTTTCACGTTAATGTCAGCTATGTCGGCTGTTTAAGGACTATATTGACGAATCGTTAAAAGGTTTAAAATTAAATTGACGAAATTAAAAATTTTATAACTGAATTACCTAACGTATCATAAATTTGAGACCTTTTTTCTAATGATTTTCACCATTTTTCTTTTGCGTATAAGACATGCCAAGCTGGGGTAGGGCATCTTTTTGTTCTCGTTCTTTTCAACTCTGCTTCATTCGAGCATGATGATGAATGATACATTGGCACAACACACAGGGTCGTTGGTTTTTGGGCGAGTCGACCTAAGATGACCACGACGAAGCTCGCATGTATCTATTCCGATTCGGGCCACACGGCATCCCCGATCGACAACGATCAAAGTGTCATATCGAAGCGAACTGATGGGATTGTGACTGGCAGGAATCATCTCCCAAGGTGGTAATAACTTTTGTGAAGACAATGTGACAAAGAGCTAGTTGGGGAAAATAAACGAGCCGCTTCTTAACGACGATACATAGAAGTAAGTAACTGGATGGCTTGCTATCAAAAGGTCACACTTGAATCTCCAATATTCATAGTCGGCACAAAATGGAGAGGGCCGTTGTGAAGGTTATTTAGTACCGGAAAATATATATTTGGGGAAAGCTCGTGCAGAAATGCAAAAGACGTTAGGTTAAATGGATTTTTCGAAATACAAATAGCATTTGTTAAATTGTAATTCAAAAAATGCATCATAAAGACACTTCGGTTTAGTTGCCTTTTGGAAAAAAAAAATTATACTTGTAAAGGACTTTAGCTATTCTTTTAAATACACAAAAAAAGACCGAAGCTCGGTCATCGGCGGTGCTCGGGCGAAGGGTTCAGGCAGCAGCCGAACACCCGGCAAGCCAGATCCGGCACCGACGGCCCCTCGCTTGAGGTCGTGTGGCCCCTAGCGGATGCTCGAGCAGCCCCGGCGACTTTGACCTCGGCGACGTCGCCCATGGGCGAGGGTAAAATTGGAATTTCAAAAGTTTAGCTAGGGCAAGGTTGGAAGATCAAAAAAGATTCTTTAGCATGCCGGAAACGCTCGGGGACAAAACTGGGTAGTACTTGGGGTTTAAGCGATTTCTTTCATTTTATTTTTTTCGTTTAGGTCAAGTGACTTTGGAAAATGATAGTTTTGACTCGAGGCCTTTGAAATTTTGCTGCCAAAACACATCTCGATTTCGGCTCGACCTTTAGAGGTCCCAAAAACCCACTTTGAAAGGCTGCGCCCGAATGCGGCCCAAATCACGTGCCGTTCTCGGCCTTTTCGCCGAAGATGAGAAACCGAGTGGGGAGCTGGTCAAAGGCGACGGACCGTTTGACTGACTGCGGGGCGCTTGCTCGTCCCGCCTCGCGTGCTTGCCTTGGGGAAGACGGAAGTTGACCCGTTGACACTGGCGGGTTCCGGAAGCCCAGCTCCCCCCGGTCTGGATAAGCTCCAAACACCGCAGCGCCGCGTCATCAAAACGCCCATCGCCGCTCATAACTATCAATCGGACGGTGATTACCAACTCCCAACGTGTCCATCCACGGAAGCTTCGACCGCTCTCCGGTCGGTCGACCCGGCACGCGCCCCCCCACCACACGCCTCTTTCTCGCACACGTCAAACCGAACGGGGAGTCCCCCTCCTCGTCGCCGTCGACGACGACCCGTTCAACGCCCGACCGAACCGAGCTTCGACGCGTCCCACGTCGTCGCCGTCCCGAGGTCCGACCGCCAGCGAACGGTCAAAGATCGGCCCACGTGTCGAGCCGCGGCGTTGAACAGATCGTCGCCCCACGACTTCCCCCCCCGCCGCCACCCCACCCCCCCCCACCTACCTTCCTCGAGCTTTCCCGTGGACAAGATTCAGCTCCCCGTCCTCGCTCGTTCCAGGTCCTTCTTCCACTTTTCCGTCTCGCCCTCCTTAAATACCCCCCTCCTTTCGAATTCCTCCGCTCAGCTCGAACCCCAGAAAAAGCACAAAGCAAAACTGCCCTCGAAAGTGCCCCTCCCTCCAAGCAAATATCTCTCGCATCGAGTTTCGTCCATTCTTCGTGATCCAGACAAAAGATGATGTCCATCTTCAGCTCCTTCGACGCTCTCTGCGCCGAGTCGCGCGGCCAGAAGGTCACCTTCTCCTTCTCTCCCGCCAAGGCTCAAAAGCCTGCGGATTCGCCGGCACCCGCGGCGGCCGAGAAGGCGAAGAGCGCCGCAGGCGGCAAACCGCTGCCCCCGGCGCCGAAGCAGCCGCAGCAGAAGAAGCGGGCGCCGAGGTTCGCGCCGGAGCTGGACGGCGTCCACTGCTTCGAGACGATCCTTCCTTATTGATCGAACCCCCACACACGACGTGGGTGGTAGCCTGAAATCTGTATTCTTTTTCCGCGACGATTCTTTTTGTATATGATTGAATACACTTTCTGGGTAAATCACGAAATATGAAGCTCGATCAAAGTTTTTGACTCCCATCGCGTGTTCCATAGCGTGTCTACGTTTTTTTTTCTCTCTGGACTTACGACCGAGTTCCCGCTGAACTGCGATTTCATTAGCCACACGATTAGAAACAACAGGGACGCGTTAACGAAGGTTCATGAATCACGATATCGAATGATGATGACGATCCACTGCCTACGCTAGTTATCAAATTATAAGACTTTGAGCTTTCCGATAAGGGCTTGTCTCGACAGAATGCGTCTCGGTTTTCGTTAAAAGAAGTTGAGTTTTCATCTTGTAAATCACTATATAGTAAACGATACAGGAATTGAAAGACAACAGATTTTGCTTGAAAGATGACAACTTTTTTTGTTTGCGGGATTTTACGATGCGCCGATACTAGTTTTTAGCGTAACTGCTCGTAAGCAGTGCTTTAACTGTTTCCATCGTGCCTTCACCATCTCTAAAACTTTCGGCTCCATATATATATTCACGTTGTCACGACATCTTACTGTTACTTCTTCAAAGTCGGGTCTTGACAGGTTGCTGTTATTCCTTCAAATTCGCCTCCTGATCACGATCTATCGTGCTTCATCGCCTTATCTACAGGCAGTTTCTAATTCGAATACCATTATGCTTGAATCTCGCACCCACTTTGCTCGCAAAACGGTCAATTCTCGGATGATTTCTCACCTAATTGTCGATTGCCTTTCAACCAATATCTCTGCTTTTTGAAGCGTTTGGTCAGCTATATTATGACAATCATCAACCGGCCGCTATCGTATATCGTTAACTGATCATGGCCATTCATAAGTATGACCATTGACAAAAACTCTAGTGATCAGAATGGCCATCGAGAAGGACTCCTGTAGTCAGTATCCCGCCAATAGCCACCTTACCTAATCTCAAGTCATATACATTAATCCATGTCATGCCAACTATAATGACTCGATTAATTTTTTATGTAAACAGGGTGGGAGAACTTAATGAAATGAAAATCCTTACTCTAATAATTAAGGGAAAAAGCCACCAAAAATCACAAACTTTATCACCTATGACACATTTATCCTAAACTTTTTTTTTGTGACACCAAAAACCCCAAACTATATTATTTGTGACACACTTACCCCAATATACTTTAGTCCATGAGCATTTTCGTTTTTTTTCTTTTTTTTCCTTTTTTTTTCCTTTCCAGCGAGGGCGGCCTTCACCGGCGTCGGGCAACCCTCGCCCAACACCGGCGAGGGTCGCCCTCGCCTGGGCGAGAGCGGCCCTCGCCCGTCGCCAGATGCCGGCAAGGGTCACCCTCGCTTGAGTTTGGCGAGGGCCGCCCTCACTCGCCTAGGCGAGGCGACCCTCGCCTGACGCCGGCGAGGGCGGCCATCGCCGAAAAGAAAAAAAAACGAAAATGCCCATAGACTAAAGTACATTAGGGTAAATGTGTCACAAATAGCATAGTTTGGAGTTTTTGGTGTTGCAAAAAAAGTTCAAGGTAAATGTGTCATAAGTGGTAAAATTTAAGATTTTTGGTGTCTTTTTCCCAATAATTAAATATGAATGGCCTTAACAGATGGTGACATTGACTTGCTGTGAATGGCCTAACAGATGGTTTTGCCGCAAGATGTTTCAAATTGATCCACGAACCACCCCTCTCGTACTCAACTACTATACTCACTGAAGGCTAAGCCTTGTATCGTGAGTTCCATCAGGGATGGATACTGATAATCTTCCACTTATCAGACTGTTATATGACAATCACTGTCATTACAAAAACTTAAAAGTCTAAATAACAATTGCATAGATCTTGGTAAGCTATCGTAGTTTTCATTTTCACCTAGTTAGAATGCCCGTCAATCATGCAAGTTGTCGATATGCAAGTCGTCGATCGGACAAATTAACATCATATAATTCATAACAAAAAGAGAATCACAAGATGAGAAATGTTCTGTAATAGCAGAAACTCGCTGAAGACCCCAGGAAATGAAAGCAAATGGGCATATATACCTTGCATACACGTCAGATGATGATTACAACACCGCAAAGTGGGCTCTGCTTCAAAAGGTTGGTTTTCCATAAGTAGCTCTATGACGCTTTTTTTTTTTTTTTTGTTTTTTGGTCGACTATGATGCTTAATCAGTTGTAATTTAGTCTTTTCAGTATGAGATCATTCTGGCAATGCTTGGCCTTTCAATGATCTCCTGCCAGGATGATTATGCCAATGATGCAAAAGGCCTTGAAAATCTTATGTTATCACATGGAAAGGATCATCCCCTTGCTTCACCTCGCCTCTCTCACTCAGCGAAGGACGGCTCTTTGGCTGGTTCCATGACCACAGGCTCGAATTTCTGGGCTTTACCATTTCCTTGCGGTATTATCAGACCATATCCCCCAGCTTTTCTCTTGTACAAAATGTTGATCTCACCTGCAGTGAAGGCACAGAATTAGTCGAGATATGAGGAAAGATAGCTATGAGAAGAAAGCAACAAAGCAAAGCGACCATCATACCGGTTTCTTCATTCCGGAACCCATAGAAGTCGTGATCAACATTTTCCAGTTGCTCAATTGCTTCAGCTACCGTTAAAGGTGGCATTTCAAAGTACTTGGTCCTGACAATCTAAGAAATAAGTTGACTGTGAGTGTGACTTGCAGAAAGAGGGCATGAGCATGTCATAAGTAAATATAAATGAAGGGTTCTTGCAATTGCAGCGATTCAGTGAGATAGTAACCAGTCAGACTAACAATGGTGGGAAATATCAAGCAGAAACACTAGTCGTAGTATCAGCCCGACTCATGAAAACTGCCGCAACATACCGGGAGGCTAAATACAAGTTGTTCTTTTACATTGCAAGAGCCAATTAACGACCACCAGGACGCGTCAAAAGAGAACGAAGCTCAGCAGTGTCACCTAGACTTAAATATAACATTCTACAGTTTATAGCTCAACCACAACTTATAAGTAGGATAATCAACTGAGAAGTATCTGAATATAATTGCTATTATGGGAAACTAGGAACAGTAGAGTCAAAATACAGGTTCCCCAGTGCTTTTTTGATGCTTCAATAATAAGCAAGCAAAGTCTGCTATGAATGTGAGCACGCAAAGAACAAAAGAGCCAATGTATTGACAAGTGGTAATCATATTTGTTGCCATGACATGAACAGAAAAACTTATCTCTAGGGGTTTGACTAGACAAGTTAGTTCATTTTGTGCAGATCATATATACAGAGATACCTTGTGGGTGGACTAGAGAAACATTGAGCAATATATCGATGAAAATTGATGTTTTTATAGAAGGAAGAGCAGCCTCGTGATACTACAGATTTCAAAGTGAATGACACTTGACAGTCTGAGCAGACAGCTTCACAATTTCACCAATCCAGGCCATGAATTGAGCCTCACATCACTGGTGCAATGCACCACATTCACCTAATACCCAAAGTTGAAAGCACAAATCTAACTTGGAAAATAAGTGACTACCTATTGTTTTATCTAATAAACTGCTTGTCTCATTGATTTGACTTCCCATGATAGTTATCTAATATTTACTCACACGTGCGTGGGACAAAGTGCATAGAAGAATGCCAGCAAGAAGCCTCATTACATTAGTTTTAACCCAATACTAGAAATAATTACCTCACTATCAAACAGGCACTGGCATATGATTCGTGGCTACCAAGTGCAGAAACAATAGAGAAGTGAATGGAGCACAAACTGATAGAACTGGACATTCAAGAACGGATGACAAGTGTAAACAAACAGTTATAACCTCATCAAAGTCCTCATCCTCTCGTTGAGGAACATCCTCTACATCATCTTCCACAACCGGCGGCACAGCCACCGGTTCTCTTACTTTCAGTCTATCAAATCCCTTCATGTGCCTACCATGATCAGACTCCTTCTCCTTGATCTTCCTTAACTTCCTTTGTATAATCGACGACACCAAATCAATACTTCCATAAATCGACTCCGCATCTTCCTCGGCTCGAACCACGCCATGCTTCTTGGTGAACAATGTAACCTGAAAACTAGCAGAGAATCAGAAAGCCAATCAACAATTTCAAAGAACAACAATTTCAAAGAAGTCGAACCCCAGATTCAGTCGTAGCTACCTCACATCTCCGAACTTTGGGGCCTTTTCCAAACTCTCCGCCTCGAATCGATAGCCTGACATCGACCTCGCGCACGAGATGGCTATGCTTCTGTACAGCCTTTCCAACTTTCTCCTCAACATAAGACTTCACTGCACTGTTCATCTGCACCCAGCAATAGGAAAGATCCACATTATTCTATCATCCACACTATTCCATGAATAAGGGAAAGATAAAGGAAGAATCATGGCCTGTGTGTCTGCAAATATAAAGAAACTCCAAACTGTAACTCATGCGATTGCTCGAGGCAGATATGTTTCACCCCCCTCGCACCATCCCTTCTCAAATTCCTCACCCACCCACACTTCGATTAAACCACTCTCTTCCATTGCCAAATGCCCAAGACTAAAAGACCCGGGACTAAATACCCACAATGGAAATTTGAAAAAAAAAAGAAAGAAAGAGAAGCAAAGAGAATCAATCACCTCCAGATTTTTGCCTTGAATGATCAATTTGACGGAAGAGAGGGGTCCGTCCCAGGACATGCACACGACCAGCGGCCCGCGGCATTCGCTCCTCGCCACTCTCGCGCTGTAACTACCGACAACGTTCCCGAAGCGGCTGGTGAAGAAGGAGGATCGGCTCGACGACAGGCCCGGGGCCCGGGCCCCCGCCGCCGACAAGATGGGCGAGCCGAGGTGGGAGACACGAGAAGACGCTGCCGGCGCCGGCGACGGGGGGTGGCCGCGCAAGGCCGCGTGCAGGGACGACGCGAAGAGGGTGGCCATGTCGGGAGCTCCCGGGAGCGGATCACAGCAGGTACTTGGTCAGGTCTGGCAGCGCAGGGATGCCTACGGAAACGCTCGGAAAGCGAGAGAAAATCTTCTTGGGTTCGAGCAGGAAGTGGAGGAGGAGGAGGAGGAGGAGGGGATTCTTGAATATTCAAGTTTTGAAAAAGTTGGAATTTTTCGGTTTTGGATAATTCCTGGGGTGTCGGAATCCAGGCGTGGCGGGTCATCCGGACAAGAGAGAGAGAAAAATATCCGGACGGCGCGGGGACGAGGATCGGGTCGGGTCGGGCGGCTCTGGCGCCAGCGGTGCACGACGACCGAAATGGTCCCGCCCGCGCTCGTGGGCCCTACCGCCGTTTCCCCCGTGTCCGGCGTGGGCCCAAGGCGACGGCCCCCGCCCGCGCCTTATCCGGATCGTGTCCCCCGTGTTTCAATCATCCTTTTCTTCCTCCCCAATTATTTATTTTCACCCAAGCGATCCTTTATTCAACGTGATACTTGAATTTTAGCCCGCTTTGCTATGTCATTCTTGAACTTTTAATTTGTTCGATATAATCCATGAATCTTCAGGTACTTGATTGTATGGAAACGTTCGATATTATTCTTCCATTAATTTAAATTAGAATGGTCGCCAAAAAATAAGTTACGCGTGGATTATTCACGTGAGATATTCAATTCAAATTAAAATATAATAATCCTTTAAATTTGTTTAATTTGTAAATGATCGTCCATGTTACTTGATGACATGTCCCGATTTGAGTTGCATATCTTATGTGAATAATTCACGATAATATTATTTTTTCGTCCACCGTTCAAACTTATTGGATTAGAAGCTAAATCATTAGATTTCGTTAACTTGAATTAATAAAATGATAACATTTGATATTTTTAAATAGTCCAGAGACTAATTGAACATTTATAAAAAATTCAAGGACCACATTGAATAAATTAAGAGTTCATGAATGATATTGCACATTAGGCTAAAGTTCATGAATCACATTGAATAATTAAAGTTTAGAGAATACATTGCATGTTGATCAAAAGTTAAGGATCATATACGTAATTATCCTAGAGAGAGAAATAGCGCTCGTTAGGTGGTGCTTTTGTATCAATAGTTTTATTATTAGTATTATTATATACACACACAATTTTGCAGATAATTCTCGCTCTATCTTACCTCATGTAAATGAGTCGATCCACAATTTTTTTTTTATCTCCCTCCCTCCCTCCTCATCTTTTCTCATTTTTTTCCTAGTTCTTCTTTTCGCGTGGCCATCCATGGCCGTGACCGCAATGGCTGCCTTGGCCTCAGAAGATGGGTTTTGTGACTTTTTGCTGATTACCCTCGAGGTTTGTTTTGGGTTGTCCTTTTTAAACTTGTGAAAGACGAGTTTGAGCTAATATCGTCTCCACCGTGAGAAGACGCCGTGTCTTCCAATACATCAGTTTTTGGATAAGTTAGCGTGGGCATATTTGGAAGTAACTTGTTTTGGCAAATCTTTGGTTGGAGTTCTCATAGGCCCGGATGAATGTGCAGTGAAGCCCACTTCTTGCCTCTCTGCGAGTGAATGTTCTTCTGATATTGTCATTCTCAGAAGGGGCTTTAATCATATATGTGTGGACATTTATACTTTTTCACAATTTTTTGTATTGTTGTACGGCTCAGTTGTGTGATTGGAGAATTGAATTCCATCAAGCTTGCTTAATAGAGGCGTTCTTGCATGCGCAATCTGTTTTTGCACATAATTCCGTCACTTTCATAATTCATCCTGTCCGTTTGGTATTTCTCTTTTCTCATCATGACTTTATCCTTGTGTTTGTTTGTTCTGTTGAACTTGCTTTGCTTTCATTTATCGTAACTATTTGATAACTTCTGTCCCGGTGCTTTAATGGCTACCCCTTCTATTATGCTTTTATTTGGATTAAGTATTTGCTTGTGATACAAAGTTTGTTAACTTGACACAGCCACTTGAATTATAATAATTTCAGGTTTTAATTGTCATAGATCGGTAGATGTCCACTTCAATGAGTGAATCTAGTGGCACAAATAGAAAGAGGACGAGATCTACTGCATGGGAATACTATAAAAGGAAAGAAAACCAAGACAAAGCTGAATGTTTATATTGCGGGGCTCTTATTAGTTGTTCTACCTCTCAAGGGACTTGTGCGATGCGTAATCATTTAGGTAGATGTAAGGAATTTCCATATGCGAACGCTGAGAAAAGGCAAAAAAGTGTTTCAGGTCAACTTGTTGGAGTTGGCAGTTCTAGTTCATTTGATCCATGGAAATTTAACCAGTAAACTAGTCCAAAAGACTTAGCAGCGATATTCATCATTGGTGAATTACCCTTTAAGTTTGTGAAAAATGAGGCATTTTGGCAACTCGTGAGTAAGATCCAGCTGAAGTTTTCAATCCCCTCAAGGAAACACATTGAGGGAGGACTGTTATAAGTTATACTTGGAGGAAAGATACAAATTGAGAATTTATTTTTTCGATACATCTCTAAGGGTTTGTCTCACAATGGACACGTGGACTTCTTGTCAAAATATGAGTTTACATGTGTCTCATTGCTCATTTTGTAGATGGTGATTGGAAGTTGTAAAAAAAAATCTTGAATTTTTGTCAAATTTCGGGACATTCTATTGAGATTATAGGAAAAGCATGTTGGAGGCTCTTATATGTGTTCAAGATTGGTTACGATCCACACCACTTTCACTTTCAATTGAGGAGGACTTAGAAGAACTTGAAAATTTTGAGTCAGGTGATAAAAAATTATCGTGGAATATTTTATGTCCTTTAATATTGTAATAGATACTTTAATTCTCATTTTTATTATGAATTTAATGTAGAGTTGTCAACTGTGACTACAGAGCTAAACTCGATATTGGTTTCCCTGGATGATTGACGAACAAAAGAGAAGTAGTCATCTCCTTGATGTGTAAAGAAAGCGAGTACTAGAGATTGTGTATTCTTTTTTTGTAGCTAGTCCATTATCTGATTATTTTTAAAAAGGGAAGGCTCAATAGCATGTCACTATATTGACTCGATTTCATATCATAACTGAGTGAATGGCCGTCAATCTTTAAAAGAAAATTAGAAGAGGAATAATCCTAGCGATACCTCATCAGATAACACATGCCAAGAGATTCTTCAGTGACATGCAATTTATCTTGTGATTTTAATAGGTGCAACTGTGGAACCATTTGGGTCATTTGTGTCTAATCTTTTCACTAGACAAGGGGACCTGGATATCTCTGTTCAGTTACCCAATGGTTCATATATCTCGGCTGTTGGAAAGAAACTTAAACGGGCACTATTAGGAGACTTGTTGAAAGCCTTGAGACAGACAAGTGAGTGTAACAGAGATTTGAGCACTGTTTAGTTTTTACAAACTTGGAACTGTCTGTGCTTGTGAAAGTAGGCGGATGGGACAAAGGCAATAGGGACTTTTTGGTTCCTTTAGGTTAGCCAGTTTTGATTGTGTTCTGCTGGGAAAAATCTAAATAGTATCTTGGTTAAACTTCTATTTGATTGACATTAGGCCTCAGTATTCATCTTATAAGTGTGAGTTCTTGCGTTAATTACTATTGTATTTCTTGTAGTATTCACCAAAAAATGAAGAAGGGCTCTCATCAACTAATCCTGTACCTGTAGGACTGAGAGGAGACATCACAAAGCAGAAGCTTTTTGCAGAGCTGGGTCTTATTAATTTCTGACATTAGAATTAATGTAATCAAATGCATGAATTTTTCTTGCAAGAACTTCCTTTTATCTTGGTTCTATTACATTAAAATGGCACTTCTTGTTTTCACCCACTCCAGCGAAGTGCATATTTTACATCAGAGGCTGAAGTTCATCCACAGGTGTTGTATAGGTTGTGATTTTTGCCAGGCCTGAGAAGTGCATATTTTACCGGTTCTTTCTATGCAACATGTATGCTTGCCCGGAAGGTGTTTGAGGAAATGTCCAAGAGAGAGATACCCATGTTCGACTATCTAGGTCAGCGATTGAGTTGAGCGATATAGAAAGCATGGATTTTGCTACGTGGTTCGACATTGTCGAAAGTGGTTGAGAGTAAGATTGGCTTTTACGTTGTGAAAGTCGTCGGCTTGGGCATGAAGTGATGGTTCTATAATCGGGTGAGGGGTGGGTTTGTTATTTTGTTTGTTATTAGAATGTGACTTACTTCAAAGGTTTAGGATACCCATCTATACTTTGCATGGATTATACAGTTTATAGTGTCATTTATGGTATAAAAGCATATTTTAGAGAAGTGCGGATTTTGTGAATGGATGAGAATTTAATATTAGAGTATTAGTTTCTTTATTTAGTATACAAAACGGCGTGGTACATATGCGACGACGATTAAAGTCGAAATTCACTAGGCCCACCAGAAAAAAAACAAATATCCCACGGCATTAAAATTCAAAATCTATAAAGTAAATGTCATTAAATATTAAAATGAATTATTTAAGTTTAATCTTGTTCGGAATGACATATTGAATTTATTCATTTGGAAGAGTCTTCTAACACAAATTATATTAATGATATCAAATGTCCTAGTTTTTTTTGGTCTGAAACTAGTTTAAATATGTGATTTTTTTTTCGTTTTTCAATTTTAAATAATGAGTTTTTAATTTGTAATATATTTACAATCACTCAACTTATTTTAATTTGTAAGATCGATGATTCTCTCACATTTTGACATTAAAGATTCAAATCTAGGAAATATATGTCATAAATATTAAAAAGAATTATTTAATTTTCATCTTGTTTGAAATGGCGATTCAGCAATACTTAATTGAAATTATAAATAGTTGAATAGCGTAAATGACTAAAATATTTTTATAGGAATAAAAAGCAAAAAAAAAAGAAAAAAGAAGAAAAATAGAAAACCAAGGCATGAAAAAAAAAAGCAAAAAAGAAAAAGAAAAAAGAAGAAGAAACGGAAAACTGATCTGAACCAAACCGAATCAAATCATATTTTCGGTTTGGTTCCAAGTCGGTTCGAGCGAGTTTCGGTTCAGTTCAAGGGGGCACCCTTAATGGTTCGGTTCGATTCTATTTTTCAAGAAAACCG
Organism: Syzygium grande; assembly: GCA_024733475.1. NCBI lineage: Eukaryota > Viridiplantae > Streptophyta > Magnoliopsida > Myrtales > Myrtaceae > Syzygium > Syzygium grande. Next base: position 11,894,741 of record JAMXDD010000004.1, on the reverse strand, counting down.
AACCGTTTACACCCCTATCCATGGCCATGACCGCAATGGCTGCCTTGGCCTAGCATTGGAGCAAAGCTCTCGCTGACATCTTAGCTCTACTACGAAGCTCACATGGCTGGTCGTGGCCCTCGTGAGCACAAACTGCACCTCGTGCGACTCAATGTAGATCCGAGCATAGCCTCAAGCTTCGATTGCCAGCTCGGCAATTGCCTCGAGTTGCAAACTAGCTCAACATAAATAGAGATAGGGGCACCGAGAGAGCGGTGTTGACGATAGGGTCCTTAATTCTTGATTTATCGGGGTTTTATATTGTCTTACCTGATAGACTCCGTTTGTTTCATGAAAAGTCTTAACTTTGAAGAATGTTTTTCTAATACCATTTACATCACTTAGAAAAATGAGTTAATGAATAACATTTCACGCAAAGGACTCCACTTCGAAGAATGTTTTTGCAAGTGTTCGTTCCAACCTCACGCTTTGCTCGGAAGCACGATACTGTATTATCAAGAAAGTCTCACTTCCTGAAACTTACCAGAATGTGGGAGTGACACGGCCGTCCTTCCACCCAAAGGACGTAGCCTCAAACACAACCAAAGAACCAACTCCCAAAATTCTCCGTTGATATTGCTTTCGCTCTATGGACCGTTAACTGAGGGATCTGAAAAGATTTGAGAAAGAGAGGGGTGAGCAACCATAACCCAGTAGGTAGTACATATCTCTTCTAAGCAGATCAACCAACCACTATATATATATATATATAAGTATAAAGCAATACTAGAAACTCATAATTTAACTCTTTAATATACATATCAAATCATATAAGAGTTGTTTCATTTCAACAAGTTTTATGCAATTAAGAAAATACTCATTTAAATCATTATAAACATCAACAGTCAAATCCATTGATCAATCTCATCAAAATCACATGCTAAAGGTATATTCGATCGACCAATCTCGAATCACATGTCAATGGTCCAATCATTGAACAATCTATTGCTCAATCTCAAAATATGGTCATGATAAAACGCCTTATGACAAGGCAATCAAGATTCACTTCTTAGCAATGTCTTCACCTATGATAAGTCGGTGGCTCGGCTTAGAAAGATATCCTAACTGATATGCATATCCACAAGTCTCTTAATGGGCTCACAATAACACCGAGCTTCATCACCAATCCACAACAACATCCTCGGCAATCCTCAAAACCAAATCCATAATTGATATCACAAGTAGATTTACAAAACAAAGCATATAATTTTTTGCAACTCAACTCATCCACCAAAATACCTTTTGCAATTAATTTCATAAATACTTGTTAAACATTTCAAATAACAAATAAGGTAGTAAATACTCGATCCAAAGTTATACATCAAATATGCCATAAACATCAATTTTCCTCTTTAGCCAAATTACACTTTGCACATAATATGTATCATACTTTTTATTTTCAAAATATGAGTTTATAAACTCAAAGAAGAGATACCATCACTCACCTAAAAATGCCCAAAAACTAAATAGCGTGTAGCTACAGGAGCTGACAATCTCATAATTCTAACAATTAAACAAAAGTCGATGTCAAAATTGTGTAAAACTGCTACCTCAACTATGAAACGGCTAAATTAAACTTAAACACTAATAAAACAACTCCCTTGTGACAACAAATCGCTTCCTCAAAGAGATTATTCAAATCTAAACACAACATGGAACTCACATGTGAAACCCTAAAATTTCACTCCAACTAACTGTTTCTTCAAATTGAATCCCATCAAATCCCACGGCTCCACAATGTTATCCATCAATTCCATGAAATCCCACAGCTCGATAACTCAAAAATCGGATTTCGCGGTTTGAATTTCACGAAACTTCGAATATACAACCTAACTCCGAAAACTACTCCAATTGGACGAACGAGGGGCGCAAATACTTACCGGGTGTTGCTATGTAATTGAATTGGCTTGGTGAGGCATTGGCAAGAACCCTCTTCTTATTTCCTTCTTCTTCTTCTTCTTTCTTTCTTCCCTCTCTGTTTTTCTTTCTCTTTTCTCTCCCTTGCTATCTGCGCGAGCTCTTGGTGCATCAGCTTGGCGATCGTGTATGCACCACTTAGTGCGACCAAGTCCCAAGTGTCGAGGCCTTGCTTTTGGAACGTGATGATCACTTAAGGCAAGTCTATGTTCGGTGCGGGAATGTCAGTGTTGGCTGCCGTCCTATTTGCCGTGGTGGAATGTTGTACTTGCCATGAAGGCCCCCAAGCTGAAATATGAAAGTCAACCTTTTAAATTCAAATTGAGCTTTGCTTAGATATTCGAAACATTATGTATGTGCCTGGTCAATAAGCTAGGGTAAGTCTTGCGATGACCAATTTGCTTAATTCGGGTTTTCAAACTTAAAATAGAGTCAAATTATCTAAATGAACTTTGAAATACACATCCCAAGCTTCCTAAAAACACTTGAATCTTGTCAGTTGGACTTTGTTTAATGGGTTAGTTGAATTGAAACAGAATCAGTTCGAACTTGAAATTTAACTGAATAAGTGACCCTTCTATGGTTCATTTCCCCTTGTCTAATTGATCGAGAAATAAGGCAATTTGGCCTAAATGCATATTTAATTTGATGCTTATGCATGTGTTTTGTTAGATGAATGGATAGGCACGATGCATGCTCGATGGGTAACCGAATTAGATCTCTTAGAACCAATTTTAGGGGTTAATTAACATTGATCATCATTTTGTGCATGCAAATGGTGATCAATCGTTATCAATCGTCAATCAAATTAGTCTTAGTCGATTAAGAGGTTGGGATGAACGAAATGTATGAATTCCGAAGGCCGTCCTTGAGGCCACTCTTTGATTGATTTGTTTGAACTTTGCTAAAATGTGTTGATTGTTTGAGTGCACATTGTGTGAACAAATGTAATGAATGTTGGAAACCGACACCATCGACGTTGGCCATGCGAGACGATCCATGGAGAAGGCGGCCGAGGCTCATGAAGATGGTGCCAAAAGATGATTTCTTATCTGGTCTCAAACTTGTAATAGATAGTTCAATTCAACTAAATAAGCAAGATTGACTTAAATCTTTAATAAAAACGGTTTAGTTAGAAAGATCACCAAACATCCAAAAAGAATCAATTGTATAGCTTAGGCTACACATTCAATAATAGGGGGAGTTTGGGACACTAGTGACTTTGAGGCTACTTGAAAGGATTAACGACGCACTTTATATTCAATGATCAGAATTGATGATCTGCCTTGAACAAGTGAAAACATAGGATTTCTTGTGGCATTGGTCATGAGGGAACGATTCCGCTACCTAAGATAGGATTAGTCTTAGGACTTACTTAGTTTCAATAGAAAGCTTCCGAGGGCTCATGTCTCGAGGCTCAATAATAAAGCCATGTACATACGTTACTTGACCACTTCTTGAGTTTTCAACTTGTTTTGTAATAATCACTCAACGAGTTGCAGGTTTTTCTTTATTGCACTTAAATTAGCTTGCCTTTCAATACATTGAATGTTTACTTTACACATCGCTTCTTAATAAATTAATTTTTAGTTTTTTCTTGTCTAGACTAGGATAGGTTAGTTTAGAACGATAAATGAAAACCACAAAAAAAAAAAGATGTATGGACATTAGAATGGTGGCAAAAACCTCATTGGACTTTTAAATGCTAAACTAAGACAGCATGATCACTTTGGAAAACAACAAACTAGTTAGCGGTCGTGAAAGAACATTAATGGAAACATTAGCGTAAGTAAGTCTCCGAACGTAGAAACTCTGCTTACGTAGAAATCAAGATGAACCTCCCACCTCTCGATTGGGTATCTAACCAACCTCCCACAAAGGCTAGCTACTCCTAGTATGATATTTAGGTTGTTAAATAACTTAAAAATAATCTCTTGTCATGCAAGGTATGGTCTTGGGAGAGACAACGTTCAAGATTGATGGACCGATGAACCTAAAATGATGCATTTGAGTCGTCTTTTTAGGATGTGCTATTTGGAATGTTTGTTGAACAATTGCCTCTAAATCTATTCTTGGGGTGGTCCTCAAAAGGGTAGGTCGCGACAAGTCTCGCCATTGCCAACCTGAGGAATGTAAACACATTGAGGATCCCTGTCAGGAACACAAGATGCATGTCGGATATCTTTAGATCTTCTTTATATATGCTGACGCCCTGCTCATCACTGTTTGGTCTAACAAAATTCAAAAAAGAAAATCTTATATCATTACAATGTTCGTGCGTAAAATCGTAACCATATATAAGAAATTGAAAACATAAAACTAAAAAAATTTCGTGCCCTATTTTCTTCCCTTTTTTAAGTGAATTTATTTTCCAAATATATATGATTTTAAGATAAAAATGATGAGAAATAATAAGTGTGATGTACACTATCCAAAATTAACTTGCTTTGCTAAAAAAAACGAAAAAAAGTGGATGATATCCAAAATTAAGTAATGCAAGTGTAATATACATGTTATACACGTGCAATATACGTGCTGTATACGTGCAATATATGCACAATATGTGAAAAGAAACGTATGATTTAACTGGCTTTATGTTTCCATCTTGACCATCGACTTCACAAAATCATCCCGACAGTCCTCCACATCATCACTATAAGTTTTCACCTGCTCATTCGTTAACCCATCACTGTAAAGTGCTTGATCAAAGTGAAGAAGCCCCTTCTGCGCCAACAAATTATGGAAGTACAATGCATCGAATTAAGCAGGCGAAGGATCCAAACCGGCGAGGTTACTCACCTGTCCAATATGCAGGCGCAAAGATCGGAGGCTCTGGCGAAATCAGGGGCGATGTTGGTATCGTTGTATATGCGATCCCTAAAAACGTAACATTGCGCGACCCAATCACGTGTGCACCACTTAGTGTGACCAAGTCCCAAGTGTCGAAAACTTGCTTTTGGAATGTGTTAATCAGTTCAGGCAGTTCCATGTTCGGTGCGGATACGTCGGTGTTGGCGCTTTCCAATTTGCTGTGGTGGAGTCTCTCCTTCCATGTACTACTTCCCATGAAGGCCCTCCAAGCTTAAATATGAAAGTCAACCTTTTAAATTCGAATTGTGCTTTGCTTAGATATCTGCAACATTATGTATGTGCATGTGAGCCTACGCACAGTGTGTTCAGTTAGCCGGAGACTCTCTCTTTCACTTGTCTGTACTGTAATTTTGCTCAAATGAAGGCATCATATATGGCATTAAAATTAGACGTACCACAAAAATGGAGTTACGGGCTGTGACGGTACACTAGTGAGTATCCGCAAGCTTTGTCGACCTTCGCTTTAATCTGATCGATCATTTCGAACCCTCTGGCCGAATTGTTATTCGCGCCGGCGAGCTTTTCACTATCAATGGTAGGGATCTCATCCAAAAGTATCCGTTGGTCTAATTCTTTGAACAGTTCGGAGGTCCTCAAGGAACAAATCGAGGATCATAAAATCCTATGAATTTATCAAATTAATGTCTAGAGTTTGAAATTCCAACATTGCTTTGCTCAATTATATGCAAATCAACAACTTAGGAACAGGTCATAGGCAGCAAAAAAAACTCGAGTCCGAAACAGGGCAAGAGCATCTAGAACCTATTTGACCCTCTAGTACAAGAAAATGTCACTATCAAATTTGAGTTTGCCCATTAGAAGTCCAATAAACAAGCTAACAATCAATCGATCCGATGAAAGAACAAATCATCAGTATTGCGTGAACTGTATCACATCCTAAATGTCATTTTTATTTATGCAACTTGTTGGATAACTCAGTCAACAAGTTGAGGGTGAGTGTGACCTTACAGGTTGAGGGCACACTCACACTCTTCTATACAAATCCCGGGCGAGGGATATACAAAACCCTAAGCACAAATTTAATCAATATTAAAGGCCAAAATCCAAGCTTTTTTGCCCTCTGGGTCACCAAAAACAACCATAAAGTTCTCTTTTTCCTTTGATAAACTTATTACAGTTCATAATAATTAGCAGCATGATCCAGAAAGAGCTCGAACTGTAGACATAGATAAGCCGCTCATTCAAGCAGAGTCAATAGATGTGGGAAGCGTCAATGCGTCCTTCCCCATCACCATGCCCAAGCATTTCGTCTTTTTCATGATGAATCTTGCTTGATTGCCTCGGTGGGTTTCCTCATCAAAGTCGCCTCTGCAGAAGAACAGCATGTCAGTCTTTCCTTCTTCCCAATCAATCAACTGATTTTCACTCGAGGGGCGTTGTGAATTCGCACATCGTTCCTGAGATTTTGAAGCACGGGGGAACCCGTGATGGAACTGACCGCGATACACTGATCTCGAAACCATCTCCGAGCGCCCGGTTCTCTTCTGTAGAACCATCTCCTTCCCGACCTTGGTAGCTTTCCACCCAGGACAGACCAAGAAAATCTGAGTTGGAGGAGTAGTTGAGACTAGTTAAGGCACTGATTTCGATCACGGACGGCCCTACCCGACTCCTTCTGTCGGATATTAGGAAGACCATCTCTCTTTTTAGTCCATGTGTATGGTTAGCCCCCTTTGCAACACAATTCAACATCTCCCATACAACATCCGGTCCATGTGCGTTCGTAGATTGCACTGCACTGAATGGTAGACCCGCGAGGCGAGACAAAAGGTACAATAGCCACATTAGCACTCCAAACGCTAACCAACCCTGCAAAATAAAAATTATCAATAACCAAACTATCGTGTGTCCAAAAATTTTGTCGGTGCGAATATTTCCGGGAAAAGTAGACATGATTTAAAATAAAAAAATGAGGAAATTTGTCAAAGGATAACCATGCTTCCTAGATTGCAGCAATCTCCCGGAAGCCCCGTTTGTAATTCGCCTACTAGTTCCTAGTCACTCACATTCTAACAAAGGAAAGAGGGGATAGTGTTCTACACAGTGACAGTTGGCACCGTGCGGTTCCCATCCTCCCAAAGCTTTTGTCCATACCGAGGAAAATCTAGAATAGATATTCCGTCTCGCGATACATTAGCTTCGCTTCACGGGCAAACTCTGTGGACAAAACCAACGACAGTGCGGCATGCGAAACACTATTTCTTGTAAGATCCTCTATTATTCGTGCAAATTCTTAATGCGTCATGGGTCTTGATCTAATGAAATAATTCCAAACGAGATGCTAATTTATTTACTCATCCATCATCGAGCGCTTACAGATAGTGACGATGAACAAGGACAAACACGTTCACGAGAATTCCCAAGCTCACATTATAGGCAATACGGTAAAATAGCATGACCAAGAGCACGTTATCTTGATTGAAAAGTCGGGTCAATCAGGTGTCGAGTTCTTTTCGGGTGGATGCAAATTAAACGGAGTCGCCGAAGCAAAAACGTCCGCGTGGCGCGGATTATCCATTCGATCCTCGGTAGTCTTTTTCCAAGATGGGGGCGGGGGCAAACTGCCAACTGGCCGCTCGGGTACCCCCCTAGCGAAACCCAATCTAGGATCTCAAAAGGCAATCAGTCACGCACGCACCATCAATCAAGCGATTAGAACCAAAAATATCTGGCCAAAAAAGAATGAATAAAAACACATGTGGCCTCAACTAAAAGCATCAGGCCACGAAAGAACGGCCTTAATGATAACAACCACGACTTTTTTTTAAAACGATAACAATACCTAAGGTTTTTCAAGTAAAAACCCGTGGGCTCCAAATTGACCACGCACTCACCCAAAACGGATGGATCGCACGTCTCGTCCGGGCATCTATCTCGTACCGCCGGTTGTTTAAAAAAATGCCCCTACATCGACACCCCCCCCCCCAAACCCAATCGGCGATCGACACGTGGAGCTTCGCGAAGAAGCATCTCGCGCGATGGTGGGGTGGGGTGGAGTGGGGGTGGGGGGGAAATGAGAAGATGATGAAGCAGAAAAAAAATCGAAAAGGGGCCCCACGGAAATCGAGCCTCCCCTAAATATCCTCCACGTGTCGCGACGACGTCCATGAGATCCGGTGTCTCCCCGTCAGCACTCAACCTCTACCCCAAAATATCTCCCCTTAAACAAGTATTTCCCGAGGCCCCACACCCCGCCACGTGTCCAGGCCCTCCCAAAAATATCCCGAGCACCACAAGTCCTCTCCCCCCCCCCCCCCGCCACGCCTTTTTGACCTCACAAAAAAAAGAAAGAAAAGCGTGGGAGGAGGAATTTCGCGATTTTCCATTTTCGATTTTTTTTTTCCCCTTCTTTTGTGTGGGGGCAAAGGTCACCGGCCACCTACCAACCACACAAACCAATGACTCTTCTCCTTTTGATCGACTGGCTCGGGGGGCGAGGGGTGGTGGGTGGAGGGCTTGGGCTCCGATAGGCCGGTGACGTGGCACGCCACAGCCACACACGCGACGGGGCTGGAGATATTTTGCGCGCGCGCGCATTTGGGGCGAGATATTTCTCGCCGTCGGATCCTCGGGCAGTTAGCGGTGGGCCGGGCGTCCTCGCCGTCCGATCCCCACCCACCCCCAATGTCCTATCGACGCCAGATTTCGGAGATATTTTGAGCAGCCAAGGGAAAAAAAAGAGATAAAAAGAAGAAAAACGAGGAAAAGGAAAAAAAAACAACACGCGAGGGGAAGGCGATCTCGGTTTCCGTTTCTCACTCCGGTCCCGTCACCGCGTCGCGACGTGAAGGAGATGGGGAGGTGGTGGTGAGCAGCAGCGACGGCGTGGAGGAGAGGGAGGAGGAGGAGGAGGTCGTGGTCGTCGGCGGCGCCGGCGGGACGGCGGCGGAGAAGCAGGCGGGGAGCCCGGGCGGAGGAGTGGTGAAGTGGGAGAGGTTCCTGCCGAGGATGGTGCTGCGGGTGCTGCTGGTCGAGGCCGACGACTCCACGCGGCAGATCATCGCCGCGCTCCTCAGGAAATGCAGCTACAGAGGTCGGTCTCGGCCCCTCTCTCTCTCTCTCTCTCTCGGCTCGCGACTTCTTCTCTTGTTTGGTGATTGCTTCGTCCGTTCCTGTCCTCCTGTACCGTGTGGGGTTTAAGTTCACCACTCCAATTGTGGAATGGTGACGAAGAAGGTCGATGTTCGGAGTTTTAGTCCGGCGGGTTTTCCAATTGTAGCGAGTCGAGGTTGAGGAGTGGCGTTGTTGCTGTTGTAGGCTCGAACGATCTGTGCTTCTTGTGCCTGGTGGTTGGCTGCTTAGGCAAATTGGCGTACAAGTCATGTGGTCGTGTCTCGATGACAGTATCGGAAACCGCGACCTCTGTGTCCATCTCCTTCAGTTTGCTGCTTTTGGGAGAATGGTTTCGCAAGATCTCCTGTCGTTTGTCATTATGCGTGTCCTTTTCCTTGGATAGAACATCATTTTTCGCTCTCTACTAGGCAAGGAGGCCTTTGTTGGGTTTCGATGGAAGTGTTCATCTTAATGTCGTCGCGAATCATCACACGTTGTCTGTTGTTGATGCAACATGTGAGCTGCTTGCTTCCTCATTCAGAAGAAGAGGTCAAGTAGAAAGTATTTCGGTGTATAACTGCTAAAAGAGGCTAATTAGTTTGAAATATGGAATACATGGTTTGTCTTGTGCCATGTTTCATAGTGCTTACTGATTAACATTGGTTTTCACTGCCTGCACAAACCAAGACATACATTAATAGGTTGTGATTTGCTTTTAAGTTGTGGATGTCTTGTTGATGTAGACTCGTTCTGTCCGCCCTGAAAGAGGTTAATTAATCAATCTCCATCTGTATTTTCATACTTACGAGTTATGCACAGGTTTTTAGAAATGAGGTTTAGAATTTCCTTCTGTCTCTATGCGTTTTAACATGTCAGGCCTCATAATGGAAATGACTTTATCCTTTTGTTGAGCAGTTGCAGCTGTTCCTGATGGTTTGAAGGCATGGGAGTTGCTGAAGGGAAGACCTCACAACATAGATCTCATATTGACTGAAGTGGAATTGCCGTCAATATCTGGATATGCTCTTCTTACTCTAATCATGGAGCATGATATATGCAAAAATATTCCAGTCATAAGTACGTCATACATATCTATACATAGCAGATTCATATTCTCTACTGGTGCCATGGTCCAAAATGACTTATTTGCTATTCCTTTTGTGATTTCGCAGTGATGTCCACACAGGATGCGGTCAGCACGGTGTACAAGTGCATGTTGAGAGGTGCTGCCGACTATCTTGTCAAGCCTATTAGGAGAAATGAATTGAAGAACTTGTGGCAACATGTGTGGAGAAGACAAACCGTAAGCCTCTTAACTTGCTTGTAAAATATGCAGGTCATTTAAGATATATTACTAACAATGGCTTAGCATTTTTCCATCTCATTTATATGTTTACTTCAAAATTATTGCTTGCTCTATCGAGACCCTGATATCTTTCCTGTTTCCACAGTCAACCGCAAGTGCAAGTGGCCGAGAAGATGAGACTAATGCGTTGCAGAAGGTTGAAGCAACTGCTGAAAATAATGCTACAAGTTGTCATTCGAGTGGGTACATGGCTTGTGTCGAGAGAGACAGGGAATTAATTGAGAAAGGAAGCGATGCTCAGGTTAGTATCCACTCCCACATCGAGGAAGCACTCTTCTTTGCTAAGAGGAATAAAGGCACCGCCTGTGCAGTCAATCTGATTTTCGTCGTAAAATTCACTGGCAATCTGATATTGTATATGCAATTTGGAGTTCCTCTTATCTTTAATATTTACCTGCAGATCCGCTTTGTTTTAAAGTTCCATGTATTAATTATATGTCAGATCCACTTTGCTTTTAAGTTCCATGTGTTAATTATGTGTTTGCATTCCTTCTCTGTAGAGTTCTTGTACAAAGCCAGACTTAGAAGCTGAGATTACAGAAATAGAACAGTTGCCGGATTTTTCTCGGCCTGGGCGGGACAAATCTTCCGTGAATGACAATAAGATAGCAATGCCTGAAGAGAAAGTGAAATCAACTCAGGAAGAACTTGTCTTGCAAGAGGATGCTGCTGATGGTATGCTATTCGCAACTTCTCCGTTTTTGTTTTGTTGCATTCAATCATTTAACAAAACACCTGACTCTCCACGTTCTTTCCGGAAAAGCAGCTATGGTGGATGCCCACAAATGTTCTCATGCATTGACTCAGATCAAGGATGCCAGGTCTGAAGTTCACAGGGGGGATGAAAATGCTGTCAGTGATGGGTGTGGTGATAATGATGGAATAATGAACTCATATAGACAAGCGATTAACTTAATTGGAGCATTTGAGAATAATTCACATGCCTGTTATGTTCATTGTCCATCCAACTATGGCATGAGACAGCCAGACTTTTCACCACATCTGGATCTTTCCTTGAAAAGATCTGATCCTAGTGCTTTCGGAAATCAAAAAACTGAAGAGAGGCAAACTCTTAAGCATTCTGATGCTTCAGCATTTTCACGGTGAGTTTACTTTTCAATCTCTGATACTTGTCGTGCATTATAATTTTGGCTATGAGGAATAAATTTGAAGATGCAGCTGGTGTGTGGTGCATTTTCTGTTGTTGCGTTCTTCTCCTTTGCACATTTAGATGCTCTCTCTTAGTAGGATTGTCATCTTCAACTCAGTTTGGAAGTCCAAATGTGCAGGTATGTGAACAAATCTTCGCAACCTTTGCGGCCACAGTCAGTTAATGTTCCTATTCAGCGGATGGCACATGGAAACGACCCTGATAAAGAGGCTTTGCATGTTGTTGATGATAGTAATCCTGACACTTCTGTTCCTGTGCAAAGCACTCCAACAAGTATGATTGCATCGGGAAGCACTCAATCTAGGCAGTCCGAATACATCCTTTCATGCCCTCAGCAGAGTGGTTTTCCAGCTCCCATTCCAGTGAGAGGTGTCAGGTTTGCCAATCTAAGCACAGATTATGGTTCCGTGTTTCCTCGAATATACTGTGGGCAATCAGTTCCCTCACCAGTGCCAAGTCCGAGTACTACTGGCCAGCAAGATGCTTTCTTCCGCTCTGAATCACTTCATCAGTCAAGTTGTGAAAATAATAATTGTGATCGTATACAAAACCCCCTTGATCAAAACACAAGCAACTCCTCCAACCAGAGTAGGTACAAACAGGAGTTTAAGTTTGATTCGTTGGAGGATCGAGGACATATTTCGCCGGGTACGGACAGGAGTGCAACAAGCAGCTTCTGCAATGGCACATTAACTGGGCTTAGTAGTCTCGACTGTGGAAGTATCTCTGGAAGTAACGGCAATGTGAATCAGGTCTCTGCAACGAGGCATGCTGGTGAGAGCATTGGTGGAGATGGTCTTGTTGCTCAAGATGGAAGCTCCCAACGAGCTACGCAAAGAGAAGCAGCTTTAGCAAAGTTTCGCTTGAAGCGAAAAGATAGATGCTATGAAAAGAAGGTAAATACTTTTACTTTGGTCCTGATTTTTTAGTTAGTACGAGTAGTCATCATATTTGCCTACTTGAGCCTATTTCCTTTTGTTGTGAGACGAAATTGTTTAAATTAAAACTGATGGGTATCCAATAGGGATTTTTTTTGTGGAAAATATGTCTCAGGCCTTGAAATTTTATTCCCTGTGGAGTTCCGGGGTATCAGTTTGAAAACTTGAGTATTTTTGAGAATCTCATTGAACTGGGGTCAGCACAAATGTTGTCCGTTGCTCTTACCAACAGCCTTATATGTGGTCTTGTTCCGCCTAGAAGTAGGGATTTTTCTGTCTCCTGTTCGTAGAATCTTCGAAGGCCATAAGGAGATCTTGGATATTTAGGTGTTTTTCGAGCCTTGTGATAGAATGGAATGAATGGTTTCTCAGGCCTTGAAATTTTACTGGCAGCATGCTGATTTTTAATCAATTCACCTTCCAAAATGGAGTATGGATTTCTGAAACACTCTGTATCAAATCTTGATAGTTGAAAGTGAAACTCAGAATGGGCGTGTGTGTTAGCACGTGTTACATGGTTGATTTTTTTCTAATGGAAATGGGACCCCTTCTAATCTGGCTGGCTAGTTAAGAGTTAATTAGGTCATTTTGCTCATAACTTAGCATATGATGGTATTTTATTTCAGATCCCTTTGGTTTCGCATGTTTTAGAATTTTAATAATGACAAAAATCAAAATCCCACCGAGTACCATTTTCCAGCTTGTAGACTTAATTATGCCACTGGTCCTCAGGTTCGGTATGAAAGCAGAAAAAAACTCGCGGAGCAGCGTCCTCGAGTGAAAGGACAATTTGTACGGCAAGTGCCTGCAGATCCTGCACCCGGAGAAACCAATCCTTGACATGGCATTTTGTCCACATGTGCAACTGAACTATCTGCTTTCAAATGGGAGCCATGGTCTTAAGATAGCTGGATTTAAGACGCATTTTGAAGAACACCGCACCCATTCGTGATTGCTTGGTTAGTAGCGGAAGGACTTCCCAGGATGCGTCTTCTGACACCTTATTCTCACCCCTCTTTTGTGGATAGAGAACAGAGTAATCTGTAGGATTCTTTGTATCATAGTACTAGATCTAAGCAAGTCCTTTTCCCTTGCTTTTAGTTCTTTGTTTTGTGAGGTATTGGCATATGTGTTGTATTTAATCAGATATATAGGTTGTCCTTTTTTTTTGCAGAAGTTAGGGATAGGTTCCTCGTATAAAACCGAATGTGGCTTATCAACTGGCTGCCGCTTGACACGATGTGTAGCTAGTGTTTTTGTTTAATACTGCAGACTCGTTGCTGCCCTTTTTTTCAGGTGGTACCATTTAAGTTGTCTGTGCGTCAGATAGTTTTGGTCCTCCATTTGGGTCAGGAGAAAAATCAAGGCTCGCAAGTGCATCCACTGAATATGTTGTTACTGCATCTGATCTTTAAGTCAAGTCAACTATGCAGAAGTGAAACTTAGAGTTCAGGCCTTCGAAAGAACCGATGTGAAATTGGCAACTGAAATTTTCACGGGCACCAATTTAAGTTCAGCCTAAGAATTTTCCTTCTTCTCGTTCTTCAGGTGAATGTCGATTCATATCTCTCAACCGAACACGATGCATCTTTATTTGGTTTGAGAGCTTGGCAACTAATGAGAATCTGGTCACGCAAAATTTTCTCGTAATTGACAGGATGACGCATTAAAATGAGCGAAAGACGTTGCCAAAGCAAAGCGAATCCGGGAAGATTTCGAACCAGAGCCAGCGCTGAGCGTAATATTCTCTCGAAGATCCTAAAGCGTTACAGTGCCTTGGCCCATTGGCTCTTTGTCGCATGGTCAGTCAACTCGAGACGCGGCGGTACATGGGTGAGCATCAAGCTTGACGAGGGTCATTGTCTTGTTCGATTTTTTTTTTTAACGTTAACATGCAATGGGATTCATTGGTCTCGGGAATCCGATGTCACTAGCACATCAGCTCGTGGACATCTTCTCTTTGCGCGGTTCAGTTTCTTAATCTGAAAGAAATGAGAAAGACTCGAATAAAAGCGAGGCAATCATCCTGAGAAAGTATTATTCCCATGGGGATACTGGAAAAGTCGTTCTAGGGGGGACGCACTCCATGCTTTCTCCACCTTCAGCTGTCTGTTTTCATTGCTCGTCAAGAAATTTCCTAAAAGTCAAAATCGGAAGTACCCTTTTCAGGGTAACATTCATGTCGATGTATACGTTTTTTACACTGTAAAACCCGGCCAATCCCTGGAGCAGTTTCTAAGCGATCCGCCAAACCAAAAAAGGCAAGGAGAGCGATGCGGAGATGCGAAGATAATCCTAGTGACAGCTACATGTCATGTAGAATGCGACGGTGCATGACCATGCACATAAGCTCATGCTCATTGGATCTCCAAAAAGCACCACATCATCATCAAATCTGCCACTGCGTCGCTTTGTTAGAAAGCAGCAGATTATAAAAAAGCACACGTTTGTTCAGCTTTTTCCATCTGAAACTTTGCGGGCTAGTGGATTGGCAGATACACATCAAGACGCAGCGGCATACATTTACCTGAGGCCGAGGGTGTTCGACTCCGGATCTAATGCTCAACTGTCTCCCAAATTTCGCTTCGTTTACTTCCAAGAAAGGTTGTACAGGGATAAGGCTGCTTTGTAGTTTGCAAACGGCATTGTCTCCGACTCTCATGCCCCATGATTCAAGGTGCCACTGGGTGCCGCTTACTTCAACCTGAACACTGCTCTCAGGAAGAAGACACGGGACAAAAGAAAATGTTCAGCAGAACAATCAAAGCTTGGATCCTTTATTCACGTAACACTTCAAATTCATTAACTAGAATTATGAATTTTAAGTTAGAGCGACTTATCAACTATTGTCCGATCAAATTAGCTACTAATTCGAAGTCGCCCTTATTTAAAACAATGTCCATTTGATGCCCTTATTTGAGAAAATAAGGGCACTTTATGCCGTCATTTAAAACAAGTTTCACTTCATGCCCTTATTTAAGAAAATGAAAGCACTTCAGACCCTTATTTGGAATTTTTTCTAAGAAATAATAGAAGTTGTTAACTTAATAAAATCAAAAAAACATTAGTTACTAACTCGAATAAAAGTTGTAACGGAAAACTAGTCCGTGATATAATAGAAGGAAAAGTTGGTGCACATTTATTGAGGTTGGTAATTTGCGCAAAAAAAGGTACAATTTTAAAAGTTAATAAGACAAATAAAAGTGGTAATTCAATAGAAAAGTTGATAAATTAAAAATTAATAAATAAACATACATAAGCAACTCAAATGGGAGTTGGTAACCCAAACCTAGTCGATAACTTAAGGGTTAATACCATGAAAAACCCCAAACTGGTACACATATGATAAATTTACCCCAAACTATTTTTTTGACCATAAAAAACCCTAAACTCGATACTCGTGATTTTTACCAAACTATTTTTTTTGACCATCAAAACTCCACACCGGTATAAATTATAATTTTAATAATTTTTTGGCACAAAAATCACAAATTGGTAAACTTGTAATAAATTTACCCTCCGTTAGTTTCCGTTAAATTTTACCCAAATTGCTAAGTTTAATGACACGTTGTGTTGAATTATCACGTTTTGGGTTTTACCCTCTGTTTGTCATTTTATCAATTTGTGATTTTTGCAATTTAATATAATTTAACGACTAACGGAGGATAAATTTGTTACAAATATACCAATTTAGGGGTTTTTAGTGGCCAAAAATTAGTTCGGGGTAAAATTGTCACAGATGTACCGATTTTGGTGGTCAAAAAAAAAATAGTTCGGGATTTTCACAAGGGGGTTTTTGGTGGTCAAAAAAAATGGTTCGGGGTAAATTTTTCACAGTGTACTTAGGGTTTTTTGGATTTTTTGGTTCAAAAAAAATAGTTTAGACTCTTAACCCATAGGATTTTTGTCATAAGTTACTCAAATTTTGGTAATTTTTTATATAATATTAACCCAAGGAGTTAATAAAATGAAAACAAAAAGCTTATAAAGGATATTTGGAATTTTTCTAAGAAAAAATAGAAGTTATTAACTTTTAAAAAATAAAAAAAAACTAACTCTTGGTTAATAAACTAACTTTGTTAATAAAAGAATAGTTGTAATGGAAAACTAGTCCGTTATTTATAAAAAGAAGGAAAAGTTGGTAAGGCCAACAAAAGCTTTATTGAGGTTGTTAATTTGCGCAAAAAAAACATTTATAAGTACAATTTTAAAACTTAATAAGACAAATAAAAGTGGTAAATACAATACGAGAAAAATTTAGGACATAAATTAAAAATTAATAAATAAACATACATAAGCAACTCAAATGCGAGTTGGTAACCCAAACCTAGTTGATAACTTAATGAGAAAAAAGTTGATAAGTTACTCAAATAAATGTTGGTAATTTTATATAATAGGTGGTAAATTCAAGGAGTTAATAAGAAGGGTAAACAAAAGCTTATAAAGGATAATATAAGCTTTTTTGTCAGAGATAATAGAAGTTGGTAATTCTTTTAATAAAAATAAATATCAAATAACTAACTCTAATAAGAGTTGGTAATCAAACTAGCTTTGTTAATGTAATTGAAGAATAGTTAGTAATCACTTTAATTATATTGGTTATTTATAAAAATAATTGGCAAATTTAGCAATCAGCAAGTAAGGCCAACAAAAGCTAGCAACTTAATATCAAGGTCGATAAACTTAAAGAAAAAACCGAAAAAAAACATTTATAAGAAACTCAAAGGAAATTGGTAACTTAATGAGAGAAAAATTAATAACTCATACAAATGAAGATTAGTAAATCCACACACGAGTTGATAAATTTAGGACGATTGTAAGAAAAATAAATAAAAGCTAGTAAACGCTAACAAAAGCTGATAAATCTAAAGAAACTAAATGAACTTTAGTAAATAACTTTGTTAGATTATTAAAATATTAAACCTCTATGCTATTGATATATCAGGTGACCCGGAAAACGTTTTTATCAACATGCTTTTTAATACTAATCAGCTCTTTCCGAAAACTACGGTTATGGGACAGCACAAGGTCTTTCTGGTGAAGAATGGTTGGCACATTGAAGTTGAATCACTTGATACATGTTAAGATTTACAAGTGACTGAGTATGCCCCAGATAATCCTTGGCTACTGGGAACCCACAAGAGGATCTGCAAGTCAAAAAGCATGAAAGCTAAAATTATTGCTGCTTTCTGCCTTCTTGCCCACCTTTTATTTAACTCCCCCTTCTCTCATTCCTTAGCATGCTAAACCACCCCCTCTCTCTCCACTCACCTCGTTCAGTCCCTGCAAATGTCTCCAGTCCTCATCAGTTCACCAGAGCACTGCGCAAGGCGAGAATTCAACATTGACAGGCGCTACAAGAAGCCGCTTTTCGCATTCTTCACCACCCTGACTTCATTCCTCGCGCTGGTTATTCTTGTTTGGCTCATCCTCCACCCGGCCAAGCCTAAGTTCACCATCAAGGAAGCTGATATCGACCAGCTCAACCTCTCCAGCCCTCGCCTCAACTCCTCTATCCAGCTCACTTTGCTAGCCGAGAATCCTAATGGAAAGGTCGGGATTTACTACGACGACCTACAAGCTTATGCTGCTTATACGGGTCAGCAGATAACGGTTGAATCCGCTCTTCCTCCTTTCTATC
The DNA here is from genome assembly GCA_024733475.1 of Syzygium grande. Lineage (NCBI taxonomy): Eukaryota > Viridiplantae > Streptophyta > Magnoliopsida > Myrtales > Myrtaceae > Syzygium > Syzygium grande. The sequence continues at coordinate 11,876,724 of JAMXDD010000004.1, read as the reverse complement.
AAGGGTGTCAACACAGCGATCTCCTGACCGCTTCCTTGGTTGGAAACGGACTTCCAGTGGCTGCTTCTCTCGGTTACCAAGTGGAACGCGATCAGACGGCTGGGAAACTCGCATTGAGCATCAAGGTGAATGGACAGCTGCGGTGGAAGGTCGGGACTTGGGTCTCCAGGCATTATATGCTCAATGTCAATTGCGTCGTGGTCATGGCCTTTCAGCCTGGTGCCCTGGTTACCCCCTTGAGCTCGAAGCAGGGGAGTCGGTGTTCGACTTCCGTATAAAATTGACATGTACTGAGTCTACTGATGTTTTCCGGGTCGAACCGTTTTCTTCCTTATCTATGTTTCCACTTTGTTGATATTGTTTTGTAAAGCATTCTGCGCCCGGTAAATCCAGTGGACGGATGGTTTGGTGTAAAAATGAAAGTCAGTGCTGTGTGAGAATGAATTTCTACGTTCAGCTTTTCATCGTATTTCTATATCTTATCTTTGCATATCATCATTCATACAAAGGTTTGGATGAGTGGAAATGGAAGGGGATATGTCTGTAGATACTACTTTTTCCACTCTCCTTTTGTTAGTGAGTATTGAGAAGGGGCTGATGTGGAGGATTATTCAGCCTTTGGTTCTTTGCTTGGGTTGCAGAAGAAAGAAGGATAAGTTGGCACGAGATGAGATTCAAAGGGGGCAAAAATCAAAATAATAAAGGAGAAATTAAAGGCGGGAAAACAACTGCTTTTTGGATGAGAATCTTGGCACATCCTTAGCCTATTGCCCTACTTTAATGATTGGCAGATTAACGGAGACCACCATCTACAGAGAGAACACTGCCTAAACTCATCATCCCAACTAAAAACAGCGTTTTTTAAATGATTTTGTATCGTGATTGGTTCTACTAACCGAGTATTTTAATTTCATGGAATGAGTGTCTACGATATATTTTGTGGTCCGCTTGCGTGATGAGCATGAACCGCCTCGTGCAACAATTCCGGGTCCCAATCTTTTCTAAGGGTATATGAACTTCTTGAATTCTTTCTGCAATATATGCTCTTAATCACAGATGAGAGTTGAAGAGTCAAGAACCACAACAAGAACAACAACAAAATCGAATGGACGAGGATTCACTTGGGTCTGGTTGCCTGGAACATAGACAAGACATAGACTCGAGGGCGTCTTTGGAATGAACCTCCCTGTAAGCATAATATGAAAAGTCCTAGGTATGCTGCGCTCTTCGGTAGAACTAGCAAATATAAAAGAGTGCAAACTCCTCGGTAAAACTGACATAATCCGGACACGACTTTGTTGGCTTTTCAGATTAGCAGGCGAATTCTACAGCTAGTTCGGATACTAATCCAAAGTTTACAAAGAAATCTTTGTCGAATAGTGCTATAGAGACGTGTCTTGGTTATTCTTTGAGAGAGAGGGAGAGAGAGTTCATAACTATCAAAAGTCCTCACGACCACCAGTCATCTTATCTTTTCATGGCTTTATTTTGGAATGTCAGTTGGATTTCTGTTTCTGGCTAGATTTCCCTGTAACGTGAGAATTCAGGACATGAGGCAAGCTGAAGGAACATTCCCGCCTTGGAAAACGTCGTTCTTATCGAAATCCAACAGAAACAAACCAAACCCCGCACGTCGTCAAAGTACCATGTGTTTGAGCATGTGCTAGAAATTAGAAAGAACACTCATATCCACAATGAAACTGCATTGTCAGCGACAGGTTTAAGTCCATGCCTATGAACACGTGATTAATTTCTTACATTAGCTGCTCCCCAACGCATCTTCTTTCGACAAAAGCTTTACGCAACTAGAACTCACACCAGCCCAAAATGATCATAAATTGTACAACTCAAAGACAGTCAAACTTTTTGGCCCAGAGTACAAAGGACATTCAACTTGTGGTGCTATTCTCCGAACAGGATATGATCGGATAAGCTCGGAAGTAACTCCGTGATACAATGTCTAACTCTAGGGCTGATTTTCTCCTTTCGAGCGACATGTGGTTTTTAAGCTATCGGCCTAGCGAAGCCATACCCGTTTCCTGCAATGAAGTCGACTACTCGTCAAACACGTCCAGCTCAATAACTTTCAGTATCAATCTCTCCCTCCCTTCCTCCCTCTCTGATCAGTTCCAGATCTCATTGACTACTGCAATTTGGCTGAAACTTTGGCCTACAACCATGAGGCAAGTTGCCGGACCAAATGTCTGCCTGAATCAGTTGCTGAGACGTGATCCCAAGTGTGATCTGGTCCCATGGCTTGTCCTCATGGTCACCGGCCTAGATTTCAGCAAAATCGCACAAACTTGCAGTGAACAGTTGATTTGCAATTGTCCACAGCCGGTCGACACGCCATAGGACAGGATTTTATAGGAAGGGTTGCTGAGAACGTCCGATAGTTCCTATTCTCATACTCCAAGACACTCCCATCTACATCACGATGCTCACCAGAAACTTCTACTACATCTTATACTAGTAATATTTCACTAACAAAGTTTCTTTTATAATCGAATTCCATCTTAGCTGGAATTTCAAGGGGTGACTGGAAGTCATAAAGTATACCATTTTCAAGTTCAAACTCTCTCATCAAATTAAAGTCTATTGCCGAAGTTCTAACTTTTACATAGTTCCGGACCTTGCGTAGTTCGATATACACAACCTTAGTGAGGCCCTGAGCAAGATGTACAGGAGGTGGTAAGCAAAAGGGCACCATGAGAACTCAAAGAATCACATTACTGAAGCTCATCATATCACTGAATAAGAGATGTCATGAGCGAATTTACATCAGGCTCATCATAAGCTAAAAAAAGCTCTACACAACCATCGCTCCATCTGAAGATGCAAGCTATTACCAGAGCTACAACCATCTTGAAGAGCTCACGTAAGGCTCAACCTCATATACGTTATCGAATTGCGTCTTATTCTCTATCGTATACATAATAAAAGAACAGAACAGAAAGAAAGCAAAAAAACAACAAAATTGTCAAATTGAAGAGCCAAAACTCCCAACCCTCCAGCCAAAGACTAAAATTTCAAGATTCAATAGAATCAGCACTCACCCATTTCCAGTAATGCCTCTTCACAGAGACCGCCCTGTTCGCAACGGCCGCATCGCCGCCGCTGCATTCGTATTCCTCCTCCTCCTCCGTGCAGAACTCCGCGTCCTCCGGCAGCCCCTCGACCTCCACCTCGAACGAGTGCAGCATGTAACACGCCGGCAACCCCGGATAAGACATCGAATTCCTCTCCTCCACTTTCATCTCATACGATCCCGGAACAATCCTCACAACATCCCCGAAATTCCCGACCTCCACCCGAATCACCGACCCCAATTCTTCCCTCACGGCCCTGATCACCGCCATCTCGGGCGTCTCGCTCGGCTTCATCTTCTCCGACAAGGGCCTGCACCGCTGGCGGACGGTGCCGTCGGACAGTTCCTGGCGCGACTCGACGAGAACCCGACCGTCGGCTCCGACGACGCGGACCGAGACGACGCTGACGGTGCGGATCGGGGGCACGGAATCGGCGAGCGAGGTCTCGCCCTCGGATATCTCGAGCCAGAGGTTGTGGACGTTCTTGGTGCCGGGCTTGACGCCCCAGGAGGCGAAGGAGTCGGAGGGGAGCCGAGGCCTGAGCCAGTCGGAGAGGGACTGCGGGGTGGCGAAGCGGTGGCGGGTCTTGGGGCTGCGGCGGGACATGGTGGGGATTCCGAGGAACCGCCGGGGGTTCAAGGGGCAGGACAAGAACGGGATCTTCAGGGCCCTGGCTTTAGCTGCGGCGGCGGCGGTGGTGGAGGAGGAGGAGGAGGAGGAAGAAGAAGAAGAAGGGTGGGAAAAGAGGAAGAGGACCGAGAGGGCGGCGAAGAAGAGCTCGGGCAGGGCGGCGGTGGGCTGGTGGCGGAGGAACGGGAGGTGGGTGTGGTGGGGGTGGTGGCTTTTGGTGACGGGTTGCGGCGGCTGCGACATGTCAACGGCGTTGTGGGTGATGATGGGTATTGCTCCGGCGGCGATCAAGATCAGATTTTGGGGGTTGTGGTGGTGGCGATGGCGAGCAGTCCATAGAGAGAGAGATTTTTAGATAGACTCCTCTAGCAGGAGGAGGAGGAGAAGGAGGAAAGTTTTTTTTGTTCTTGATTTTTGCTCTTTTTTTTTTCTAAATTTTTAATTTTTATTTATTTATATGGGTCCATTCTGTTGATGGAGATTGGGGCTTGGTGTCTGAGAATAAGAAAAAAGAAAGAATGGATCTTGTAGGATTCCCAAGAAATTCTTGATTTCTTCCCAAGTAGAATTCTTCATCTCCTTCTCATTTGGGATCAGAGAATCGGTATTATAGCCGTTTGAAGAAAGGAAGGATCCCAAAGAATCGATCTTTCTTTTTAGTTGTTGAATCTCTTTTGATTGATTAATGTGTGATATTCCGAATCCTCATTACTAATGGAATCAAAATGATCTCTGGATTGATCAGAAGATCCTTTCAATTGGCTAGAATCCGTTACTTGAACGAAACTAGATCTTGTAGAATCATATTGAATATTTGACGATACATTCCGTACCTTGCTAAAAAACCGATCCTTGTTTACCAACCACACATTGTCTAACCAAATCCAATTCTCTCTCGATATGTTCCTCAAAAAATCCGATTCATGATTCTTCCCCAACTAACGAAGAGATCTTGGCGGAATTGCCACATATGAAATTGAGCACAATTTTGCAAAAAGAAATAGCCCACTTGTTTCTCGAGAAGAGATGGGAATATGCTATCATTTGATAATAGTTGACCCAACTTCAATTGGTATTTTTTCACGAATTAAATTGAATTATGTTTCGCCTCTTACTCGGAGGATAAAAATTCCCATTAAACTTAAATTTTAACATATTTTCATATTATTTAGGGACAAGATTAAATATGTACCAAGAGTATAAGGGCCACACTGAACAAATTAAAAATTAAAAAATCAGATTATATATTGATCTAAAGTTCATCAATCATATTAAATAAATTAAAACTTTAAAGGCTACGTTATAAACTCAATCAAAATTTAGAGATTATTTGTAGCGGTATCCCTTTTTTGTTAGGTCATGGGCGCGGTGGCATTGCATCAATTTGATCTGGCCTGTCTTGTATTTCTAAATCTGGGCCCTTGAGATGGGTTAGTCGCATCCGTGGTGGGCAATCCAGATGTGTCTGGATATATCTCTCGATTGTGACCTCGATCTTGGGCTTTTCGGATCCGATCCGGAAAGCCCATTTCTGAAGAAAGACTTTGTCATTGGGAAAGCAAAGAGGGAGTAAAAAACACATTCAATAAAGGTACGTTTGATAACCATTTTGTTCTAAAAATAATTTTTATTCAGAAATAATTATTTTAGATTATGTATCTGGAAATAATTTCTAAGCATTTGAAAGTATTTGGTAACTGGCCAAAATTTCTATTTTTGGAATAGGAAAAAACAGAAATGCGTTTGGCAATTGCACAAAATTTCTTTTTATTAATAATACTTTAATAATATTTTGAATTTTTTAATATATCTTTCTCTTTTTTTTTCTTCTTCTTCCCCTTCCTTGGCCATGGCTAGGTCGCTGACACCCAAGGCAACCCACCACAGGCTAGGGCCGGCGAGAGTGGCTCACGGCTTGGACGAGTACTGCCCTCACCGGATCTGGCGATGGCTAGACCCTTGCCGCCGCACTCGCTAGATCCGTCGAGGGCGACTAGCGGCTTGGGCGAGGGCCGCTACGGTGGTGAGGGTCCAGCCCTTCCAGAAAGAAGAAAAAGAAGAATAAGAAATTTTTTTTTTTTTCTGATTCTTGTTCCTAGAATTAAGAAGCAATTTTTTTTTGTTTCTTGATTCTGGGAACAAATTTTTGCAAACTTGTGCTCAGGAATAAAAAATTTATCAAATAGATTTCTGTTCCAAAACTGATTATGAAAATAAAAAAATAAAAATAGTTACTATTTGGCCGGTTACTGAACGTGCCCTAAGCATCGCGCATAACATCATCAACCATGCCACTTAAGAGCCCAAATCCCGAATCGCGGACAATGTCGATAGAATCGTGGCGAAGGGACCACTCGTACGTATGCTCCTATATGAATGCTTTGTCGCCTGTTGATTTAAATGCTCAGCCACCCGTCTCTTACTTTTCAATCGGAATTCTTTTACATACCGACACTGATATGATCATATGACAGTCTCTCACAAGTCCCGCTCCAGATGAGCGGGAGGAATAATAATGCGACTCGAATAAAAGTTACACGGTGAATGGCTATGGCGAGGCACGACACATTACGTGCAGAGGCTCTGATATTAGTGAGTTTAGTGTGTTTAAAGCTCACAAATGGAATCAATGTTAAATGATGGATGAAAGGGCATAGTCGCAAGTTTGTTTCCAACAAGAGAGAGACTACAATATAATCAGCCAAACTCCAAACTTGTAGTATAATTTACTCTACTTTGCGTATCAGTGATTTTCAGACAGACCCACAAGAAGAAGAAGAAGAAGAAGAAGAAGCCAGATCTGTGATATCTCTTCGTGTGGACTCATGGAGCTAAGTAACATGGTCTCCCATGGTCTTCTGCAAAGGCTAGTATTATCAATTTCTCATCTTCATCTTTGTGATCTTGATGCAGCCTGGATTATCAGAACTCCAGATCCTCCCCAAACAAGTACACCATCCTCTCCGCCCTCCACGGATCGCCGCCTCCATCTCCTGGCTCCTCCGACAGATCGCTCCACAGCTTCGCCCTGCAGATTGGGCAAGTTTCGTGGCCCTGGTCGATCCAAGCGTCGAGGCACTCGCGATGAAACGCGTGAGCGCAGTAGCAAAGCTCCCTCACCTGGTCGCTCCCCTCCAGGCAGTTCATGCACACCGCGCACACGCCCGAGTCCCGGTCTCTCCCGCCGTCCGATGACCCTCCCCTTCTCTCCACGAACTCACGATAGGACAACACGGGACACGGATTCCTCGCCGGCTCGGATACATTGGAGGCGATCGGGAGCGGGACAAGCGAAGGAGAAGGCCGAGAGCCCGCTGCTGCTTCGTCTGGCACTTCGTCCGCTTCCGACGGCCTGCCGATCAGCGGGAGACGAGAGAGCAGCGACCCGATCAAGTGCTTGGCGCGGCGGAGATCGAGGTTCCAGCAGGCTACGGACGCGAGGCCCGGAGCTTGCTTGGTGCTCGGATCTGGGGAACCCATGAACTCGCAAGTCGCGAGTCTTGGGAGCGAGACGAAGGAGATGGTAGAAATACGAGCTAAATGACGATGACCAGCCGACAGTTACATCCCACCAAATGATTCTTGACGGGGCAATTCACGAGCTGTGGGGTGTGGTCCTTCTTGGAGGCATTACTGACGACAAAAGGACGAACGTTGCATATGCACAAATTGTCAATATTCTGCTATAACGAAATGATACGGTTCATGGGTCACATGCAACTTACCATGCGGTACATAATTATATTATATTTGTACGCAAATCTCTTGTGTCTCTTGCATAGATTGTGTTAAAATATATGTTTCGAATTTGAGTCCGTAAATAAAATTCAACTCAAGATTTATCAAAGAAAAGTCCAAAATTAATTATATGAGGACGTTTGCCGTGGAAATATAAATATTTCCTGTTCGGCGTTGGAGAAAGAAAAAAAAATCTTTCTTATTTTATCTTGGTATTATATTTGGGTGCAAGAATTGGTGAAAATTGTGTCAGAGAAAAGAAAAGGGAAGAGGGGCGCACTTAATTTGAGTTAGTCAATGATGTCGGCCAAGTTCAGTGAAAAAGGAAAGTTGACCATGCACTTTCCTCAAATTTTCCTTTTCTTTGTTGGACTATGCAAGAGGAAACTTGACCACGGACGCGACGCATGTATATATATATATATATACACACACATATATATGTGGTAGATCTGCTCTCTTGCCGCGAGGGGGTGACGCCAAAATCCTCTTGAAGCGCCGTTTTCTCTGAGTGCCATGGGTGTCAAATTTTCGAGCGACATCCATAGGTGCTTGGTGCTTGACAGTGAATTCATAATTTTACCGTGGAATTACACCAATAATTCAAGTGTTTATAGCGATTAAATATTATAGTAAGATTTGTATTAATTCCCTCGTGAGATTAAGAGATTATTTTGTGAGGAATTATGAGGTGAAACACTGCGTGCGTTATCGGGTGTAATTAGAGATTGAAAAACACTTAAGAGTGTTTGAGTGACTTGAGTGTTGTAATCTCCGTTGAAATCTCCGATCTATTGAATTTCATCTTTATTTCCATGGATATATTTTCTTTTCCACGATATCCCAGATCCGATTTTTTTCTTGCTCAATCATTTTATTGTTCAATCGTTTTTAAATAATTGGTATCGAGCCGGGCTTGGGTGAAAGTTAAAGCGAATTGATGGCGACAGAAGAAGGAAAGTGAAAATTGACAGATTTGATGGAAATGATTTTGGTTTCCGGAAGATGCAAATTGAGGATCATCTATATAATATGAAACTGCACTTAGCCCTATTTGGGGAAAAGCCATAGATGATGAAGTAAGCTTATTGGGAATTGCTGGATAGACGAGCTTTGGGTGTTATTCGGCTAACGTTGGCTCGTAACGTCACGTTTAACATCGTAAATGAGAAAATTACTGCGGATTTGATGAAAACCTTGTCGGACATGTACGAGAAGCCTTCTACGATCAACAAGATCTATTTGATACGACGTCTGTTTAATTTGAAAATGAGCAAAGGTGCATCAGTAGCTGATCATGTTAATGAATTCAATATGATTGTTAATCAATTAAGTTCGGTTGATATTGACTTTGAATATGAGGTACGTGCTTTGATTCTGTTATCCTCATTGCCTGATAGTTGGAATACTACTTTACTGCCGTTAGTAATTCCTTTGGGTCAACAAGTTTAACATGTGATGGTGTTCGAGATTTAATTCCAAGTGAAGATATCCATAGAAGAGAATCTGGCGAACATGTATCTGCTGCTTTAGTATATGAAAATAGAGGAAGAATCGATACACGTGTTAGCAGAAGTAGTATGAACTCGAATAGACGAAATCAGTCTAGGATTGGTGGTGTCATCTGTTGGAGCTATGGCAAGAGGGGGCATCTTAGAGGGGATTGCTTTAAGCTGAAAACGAGAAGGGTAAATGAATTAAAGTTGAGTCTACGAATAATGTTGTAGTTATAAGAGACAGTAATTTGGATAATGCTGATTATGTCTTGTCTGTCACTGATGATTCATCGTTTAGCGAATGGATTATGGATTCTAGTTGTTCTTTTCACGCTACACCAAACAGAAACTGGTTTACTACTTATCAATGCATGGATAGTAGTAAAGTGCAGTTAAGGAACAACGCTGAATATGATGTTGTAAGTGTTGGTGATGTCAGAATTAGAATATATGATGGTATTGTATGGACATTGACTGGAGTGAGGCATGTTCCAAAGTTGAAGAAAAATCTGATTTCCTTAACTGCTCTCAATTCAGCCGTGTGCCTGTATTCTTCAGAATGTGGATTTCTGAAAGTTGTTCGATATGCCTTGGTGATAATGAAAAGAGTCAAGCATAATGACCTATATGAGCTTCAAGGTGAGACAGTGACAGAATTCGCTACAGAGACGTCGGATGTATCGATTCGAGAGTCTGAATTGTAGCATATGCGTTAGGACACATTAGCGATAAAAGCTTGAAGATTCTAAGTGAAAGAAATTTGCTATATGGTTATGTGGCTAACAAATTGAATACATGCAAGTGTTGTGATTTAGATTAACAGCGGAAAGTACAGTTCAGTATAGTTGTCAAAGAAACCATAGAAATTACAAAATTAATTCACTTGAATATTCACGGGTTGTCGCGATTTCCTTCGAGGAATAGTACTAGATTTACGTTAACAATTATTAATAACTACTCGAGGAAAACTTGGGTGTTTGTGCTTAGGCACAAGTTTGATACTGTTGTCAGAATCAGATAATTAAAATCTTTGATCGAAAAGGAGACTGGTAAGAAGATGAAGCATGTGCAGACTAATAATAGTATGGAGCTTTGCTCGGAGCTGTCAAACGAATTATGCATGAAGGAAGGCATAGTGAGACACCGCACTAATATTAATAAACCACAACGGGTTGCAGAGTTGATGAGCAGAACATTACTAAAGACAGCCCATAAAATACTTTTTAGTATTGGTATGGCTAGGAGATTCACGGCGAATGCACTTAGTACAGCGAGCTACCTGAAGAATAGATCCCCATTGGCTGTGATTGGATGTTGGACTCCCAAAGAAGTGTGGTCAGGTAACGTTGCTAATTATTCTATTCTTAGAATATATTGATTGTCCATGTTATATTCGAGCTAGTGATGGTAAGCTCGATGGAAGGACAAGAAAGTGCATATTTTTAGGTTATGCACAAGGCGAGCGGGGGCTATCGATTGTGGTGCCCGGAATTAAATTCACTTGTTATCAACAGAGAAGTTACATTTGACGAGTCTTTAGTACTTCTGGCTATGAGTGCTTGTGGCAGTGTTCATACGGATCTAGACGGTGTTTAGCTTGAGGTGGAGTTGTAACTAGAAACTCCCGAGTAGCGAGTGCTACCGAAGTAATCGATACGGATGGTGCTTATAGTGAGGTGGAGTACGTAAAGCCAACGGTTGCTGTAACTGCTGAACTTGACAAGGTGTGTATTCGATCTTCTGACAGATATAGATGTAACGATAGTTTTACTTTATTTGCGGTTAAGAAGATTGTGTCAGAAAATCCTTGTGGAGCAATTAAAGGTGCATATGGAGTTGGTGTTATGATGAGATCCACGATTATGACGAAGTTCAAGTGAGGCTTGGACTTGAAAGACGTATGTGGCAATTGAGCCCATTGGGAGCTAAGGGAGAGTAGTAGCGAAATTCAGATTCTATCAAAGCGATTGTGACTTGGTTCAAACGTCGAGTCAATGTGAATATTGTTAAAATATATGTCTCAAATTTGAGCCTGTGAATGAAACTCAATCCAAGATTTATTTAAGGAAAGTCTGAAATTGATTATACGAGGAAGTCTGCCGTGGAAATATACATATTTCTTGTTCGGCATTGGAGAAAGAAAAAAAAAAACCTTTCTTATTTTGTCTTGGTATTATAGTTGGGTTCAAGAATTGGTGGAAATTGTGTCAGAGAAAAGAAAAGGGGAGAGGGCCGCACTCAATTTCCCTTAGTTACTGAAGTCGGCCAAGTTCAGCAAAAAGGGGAAGTTGACCATACACTTTCCTCAAATTTTCCTTTTCTTTGTTGGACTTTGCAAGAGGAAACTTGACCATGGACGCGACGCATGTATATATACGGGGTAGATTTGTTCTCTTGCCGCGAGGGGGTGCACGCCAAAATCCTTTTGAGGCGCCGTTTTCTCTTAGCGCCGTGGGTGCCAAATTTCTGAGTGACATCCATAGGTGCTAGGTGCTTAGCAGTGGGTTCATGATTTTGTCATGGAATTACATTAATAATTCAAGTGTTTGTAGCGATTAAATCCTGTGGTATAATTTGTGTCAATTCTTTCGTGAGATTGAGAGATTATTTCGTGAAGAATTGTTAGGCGAAACAACTGCGTGCATTATCGGGTGTAATTAGAGTTTAGGAAACACTTAGAGTATTTAAATGTCGAGTGTAGTTGTAATTTCCGTTGTATCGCTTGATCTATAGTGGAATTCAATGCTGCTCTTCCCGGACGTAGGTCACTACGATCGAATCACGTAAATCTGATGTCCGATTTATTTTCTTGTTCTATCTATTTTACTGTTCGATCGCTTGGTTTCCGTAACAGATTGATGTGAGCTAACTCTAATACCTGCAGAGCGCGAGAGTCGAACCCTGCATCTGTAATATTAGTTTTCCCACCATTTTAATTTCTTTATCAGTAGGATCGCCAAGATGAACTGGCGCCGAAGCAGGCCGAAGAAGCAACGCAACGCCCAGAGAAGCAACGAGCTTTGGGGCAGAGAGCAAAGATGAACCAGCGTCGGAGCGGGCCAGAGAAGCGACGCAACAAGGGTAGAGAGCGAAGATGACCCAAAATTTCGAATTCAGAATGAAAGAAAGGAGGAGAGGGAAGTTGGAGCGTGGGTATTCTTTCTTCAGGAAGGAGGAGAAAGAAAGCGCCACTAATGCGTGCAGCAGCGGGCGTACTCCCATGAGCAGTGACGGAATAGAACAGAGGAGGGAGAAATGGCTTGTGCAGAAACGGGGAAATGGGAAAATAAAGAGCTGTTTGGTGACTGATCAAATAGTATCCATTTTTATTTTTTTATTTTTCGAAATAAAAAAAGAACAGTAATTCTTTTGGTAAATTTTTTGTTCCCGAGCACAAATTTATTCTCATAATCAGTTTCGGAATAGAATAAAAAATAAAAATAAAAAGTTGATTTTTGATTCTAAGAACAAAAATAAAAAATGGATAAGAATTTTTTTTTTTTTTTCTTCTTCTTCTTCTTTTTGGCTTGTTGCCACCCGGCCAAAGGCTAGAGTCGGCGAGGGCTGCTTGCGGCCTGGACGAGGGTCCAGCCCTTGCTGGAGCCGGTGAGGGTGGCCCTAGCCTATGGTTGGCGAGGGCATGACGCCCTCATGAAACCTTGGCTTTCGTCACCCGCTGGCGACCTAGCCATGGGCCAAGGAAGGGGAAAAAGAAAAAAAAAAAAAAAAAGAAAAAAAGAGAGAAAGAAATATTAAAAAAAATACAAAATTTTATTAATAAAAAGAAATTTTATATAGTTACCAAAAGCATTTATGTTCTTTTTTTATTACAATAATAGAAATTTTGGGCAGTTATCAAATGCCTTCAAATGCTTAGAAATTATTTTCTGGAATGAAATAAAAAAAATCATTTCTGAGTAGAAATTATTTCTAGGAACAAAATGGTTACCAAAACGCACTCAATATATTTTGTGCGAAAAAAAGCTAGCGGGGCCCATCGCACACGTGGAGCCACGCGTCACTTTCTGATTAGTCTGGGACCATGCTGGCATGAAGGTCCAGGACCACCTAATATTTTCTGCTAATTCAGCCTTATAACTTTCAATTTGATCAATTTAGTCATAAATATTTTGACAATTTACTAACATAGACTTTCAAACTAATTTTACTCGAAAATCACTAACTGGGATGTTGGTTATCCTACGGCATAACTGGTGCTGATGTAGATAGTATTTATAATTATTTTTTCAAATTTTTTTTCTTTTTTCTTTTGATCGAGGGTCGTCAATTGACCTTAGCAAGGGCCTACAACCCTCACAAGGGTTGTGTGAGGGTCGCGACGCTTTCGCCAAATCTGGGCCAAGAAAAGGCGGCATCGCCCTCACCAAATCTAAGAAGTTGCCAGCGACCTCCGTTAAAGAAAGAAAAGGAAAGGAGAAAAACTAAGGACAAACTTCAGAAAGACTATATGTTTCGACTTTTTGGGAAATCTTCCCACTCTATTGCTAATATCACTTGTTTATCTTCAGCAAAGATTCGGGTATAACAGAGGAAAGGGAAATGAAAGCTCTATATATATATTGCCTTGTCGTAGAAGATATGGGTAAAGATCGTGAAAGGAGGTAGGTCCCCGACGCCCCAAAAGCAGTCGCGCATGCCTTCGACTTCACCTGTGCATCTACAGCGTACCAGGAATACAAGCGAGGAAAAGCATGTCAGAGAAGAAAAAAATAAACGGACAATGTGGAAAGGAATGTCCAACCAAAATGAGTTGACGATTCAGCTCCTAGAGAACCTTCTTCGCCCGAACAATCTCGGTTAGCTTGGTGGACCCTCTTAGTTTTAGACTGTTATGCGAAGCCGTTCTTACAATTTCTCTCCCAATAAGCAAGCCGATTGAGCAAAATGCATGATGACCCGTGGGCGGACTAGGCCTGCTCACAAGCCCTTCAAAGTTACATACACATTTTCCGCACATTCGATTGCATGGAGCTCACCTAGAACCCAAAGTAGAGGTGATCGGTTTCCACTCAGGAACCGGGAACCGAACCAGAGGAACCGGTTCCCCTTTTCTTGGAATAGAGAATCGGATCACCCGGCCCATTGGGTGGGCCAATGGAAGCGGAGGCATGTTCCTGGGTGGGCCAATAATCTGGCAGACCAATGTGTTCAATAGTGGGGAAGCAAATCAAGAAAGAGGGAAAACTCCATTGTTGAGCTCTCTCTCTCTATTCATGAACAAGATCCTCACGCTCAGGAGGACCCAAATAAGTGTTGCCTGCGGCTTCGCTTTCCTGGAGAATCGATTCGACCCAAAGAAATGGTAAATGCGACCCTTTGCTGTGCACAGCCCAATCCCACCTCTGGCAAATCACATCTTCGACTTCTCGTAACCCCAGCTCGCTGCTTCTCAGACTCTCTGGTTATGGAGACGACGAAGGGCCAGGTTATTTTGGTAGAGGAAGACGAAGCTCCGAGCTCGTTGGAGATGGTCGCTCTTCCACCGGCTCATTATTCTTAACCACGCCAAGAGCTCCTGGTCTGACCGTTCCCTTAGAGGTTCATTTTCTTTTCCGGAAAAAGGGATATTCAATCACATAGTTGCATTCAACGGCTCTTGTCCAAAGATGCGATTCTTTTTCTTATCTAAATGTTTGAGGATTGCTGCATTGTCTGAGAGAATAAGATTGGCAAAGCGAAAGCTTCACTTAAGTCTTTTGAGTGTCCAGGCAATTTTTGGAATCAGTCCGGTCAAGGTAGGCGCTTCCAAACATGGAAACGAGAATTGGATCGAAAATCACTAGTTCCAATTTTTTAGAACTGGAAACCAGACCAGTGCTCCTAAAAACCCCCCTAGAACTTGCCAATTCGATTCGGTCTAGGCAGTTCCTTTTGTACACCCCTAACTTGGAGGTGAGATTTGATCAATGATCCCCGTTTGAGGCAAGCCGCGGTAGTCTTTGTTCGTCAACAGATCCACCTAATCAGAGAGATGCTCGTCATTCGGACAACAATCAAAATTTGGTCAGTCTGCGTGATTTGGTATCGATCCATGAAAACCAATACCAAACCAACTCCCTGATTTCGAAGAATTCAATTCGGATAGCCAATCAAAACATCCAAAGGATTGGCAAAATAACGTAGTCTACGATAAGTGAACAGAGACTGTGTCATAAATCACAATTATCTAGACAGACACCACAGATTCACGGCGTGAACTTGTTCACAATCCAATCACATTAGCGAGGTTCTGATACCGCGATTAGATTACAGTGACAAAATACACCAACTTGATCCGTCTCCAAGGACCTTGCAAAAGGAGAACAGACTTCACCTGACAACTGAATAATAACCAACAGTGACGGGAGCAATCTCCATCCTACTATGACCTACTTGTTATACAACCCGCATACAGCCTGAAGAATGCTGACACGCCAATAAGTAACACATTCATCAGGCAGCTCCACAGTAGGCGACTCTGAAAAGATAAAATAGCAACTTCATGATACAACACCAAACATGCTAAAAAGGATAGGCAAATATAAGCCGACCAAATCAGGAAACCAGTAACAAGTAGTCTTGGAGTTTTTAAATCGAGAAGAGAGCGGAAATGCTATGCATGCAGGATAACTGACAACAATAGCACTGGATAGAAAGCTGTAAACCAGCTTCATCCTCCTAGTTCTAACAATTTGTCCAAAGTTTTCATCCATAGTAATGCTACTGTTAGGCAGGATGGTGACAGCACTGCACTTAGTTAAGCAGCTCTCCCATGTCGCAAGACATTTTTTATGTATATATCATGCTTGACTTACCAGGACGAAAGGACAGACAATTACAAAAGATCTTGGTGAGAAATCTTATGGGCAGGCACATACACTGCAGTATTATGCTGCATTGATGGCGTAAAGGTGTTGTTATCAAAATGAAAAGCTTCTTGGTTAATTTTATCAGCCATTAAAATGAAATCTCAGCAATCTCATCAGGACTCATCAGCCTTTCCCAAACTTACAGAAACAGTATCAAATTATTAATCCAGTATCCAGTCTGAGGTAGCAGAAGCAGCAAAGGCAATAGAGAACAGATTTTGAAAGAGCAAGAAGATCAAACTACATGATTTGAGAACGCATGTGCCTCAACTGACACATCTAAACAGTGGCCAGAGGAAAAACATTCGATCCATCTGGCCATAACCAAATGCTTTGGACTTGACTTGCCCTTGCGGTTTGAACTTCTAAAATAAGCAATGCCATTATTCAGGACATGAATTGCCAAAGCTGACTTGAGCAGCAGGAGACCATAATGGTACTAATAGACCACGCAGGTTCATTTTATGTGGCAATGAGTCACTGACTTTTGACAAGATAACCAAAATAATGAAAAGAGGAGGCTAAGCGCGTGCTACTATAAAGCTACAGTGGCTTAGCCATGTGTTTAAACAAAGAAAAGTCTAAAGACTCCATTTTGATATATCAGCTTTAAGTGGACAATGTGAAACCCCAACCCTGCACCAGCTCTCAGCAGTCGATACTTCCTAGCTATTGACTTTAGCTACAAGACTCCCTGAATAAACGGCAAACTATTTGTGAATGGATTAGACCGGCAAAAGATTATCAACAAATTGCATGTTCGAGGAGGCCAATTCAATCCTACCCCAAAATCCACAAATGAGGCTGGAGAGTGGTAACATCCGACGGGTTGAGATTGCCAAACATGAGACGAGACAACATGACATTCAAGGAAGTTAGGGAATGAGTCCTCTGACAGGGTTGGACAGAACTCATAGAACACAGTCTCATCACTCTGCGGTTATAGTCAGTGACGAATGATATTACCCACAGTCTTGGGATGTTCAAAGAGAGCTCTCACTGTACCATTTAAAAAATCATAAAGGCCACCTCCAGTAAGTAATGTTGGCAAATGATTTGAGCTATTACTACCAGACAGTACATGCACTTCAACATGATGTCTAAGAACCAATATGAAACCCAATGAAAGCGATAAAGCTCCTGGAAAACAAGCTAGAATAGTTAGCCAACTATAATTCTCAAGGTAGAATTGGCCTTGCATAATTCTGGGATAACTAGCTCACGGGAAACAACAACAATTCATGAAAGCGAGCTTCAAATCACTTGAACTAACATATAACTCAACAACCACGGAAGAGAAACTTCAGACCTCAAATTTCCAAGCGCTACATTTCATTCAACTTCGAAGAGCATTTCATTTAGGCAACGAACAACCTATACTGTTCATCTAGACGGAACACTCATGCTCAGCAACTCCTAAGCATTGCACCATCCTGTGACCAAGATCATTGACTACTTACTGAGATAGAGAGATTTTTCATACCTCAAACTTTCAAAAGCTGCATTTTGTTCGCGAACGAGATAGCAATCCAATCCGGCTGCGCCGCACACCACTGCAACTGGTTTATCTCGGACCCAGCAGAGTACATCGACATCGGGTCAATCCCGTTGGGCCCAGCAACGGTGGGCAACTCCCAAATGAGCGCCTGAGAGTCATCCCCGGCCGAACAGATGTGCCTACTACTCTGGGGAGCCCACGCAATCGCATTCACGCTCGCCCGATGCCGCTCGAGCTCTGCGACCGGCATCGCCGGCGACCTTATGTCCAAGATCACAACTTTATTGCTGTCCATCAAAATAGTGGCCATGTATCTCAAGTCCTGCTTGTTCCAAGCCAGCCTGAGCAACGGGGTATCGGGCTGAGGGCTCTCGTAGATGATCGTGGAATGCTCCTTGTCCCTCAAATCGAAGATCCGCACCGACCCATCAGCGGAAACGGAGGCGAAAACCCTAGCCTCGCCCCAGGCAATGTCGTACACCTCCTTGTCGTGGGCGATCAGCTGCGTCTCGACCGCGTTCTTCTCGATGTCCCAGATGGTGCACGTGGTGTCGATGCTGCACGTGCCGACCCGCTTCGGCTCGATCTCGTTCCAGTCGAAGGACGTCAGCGGGGCGCAGAACTCGCTCGTCTTGCTGTTGTTGAGCACCGCGACGGGCTCGATCGAGCTCTCCCGGACCTCCCAGAGGCGGAGGTAGTCGCCGGAGGAGGCCAGGAGGTCGGACTTGGAGGGGTTGCTGGAGGCCGGGTGGAACATGAGCTTGGTGGGCGGGTAGGGGTGGTCGAAGGAGAGGGCCGGGTGGGCCTTGACGGAGAGGGAGTCCGGGTCGAAGGAGACGACGTCGACCCGGTTGGTGTACTCCTCGAGGAAGCTCCCGACGGCGATGCGGTGGTGGTGGCGGGCGGCGGCGGCGGCGGGGGGAGGAGGAGACGGCCATGGCGTAGAGCGGGTAGGGGGACTCGTGGGTCACCGAGTTCTCGGATCGCAGGTGGTGGGATTCCTGGGTCGAGTTCTCCATCTCCGGATTTTCTCGGGAAAGAGAGAGGGAAAAAATGTCCTGGGGCAAACTTTTTCCCGGGAAAATGGACGAGGCGGATGGCTTCGGGGGGACTGCACGGGGGGAGGAGAAGCATTTAAGGCCTGATGTCGTTTTGGCCCGACGGGGAGGGCTCAAAACGGCGGCGCTCGTTCATCTAACTTTGTCGTTGGGATCGGGTTGAAAAACGGGGAGCCGTCAACGCTGACTAGTAGGACGGGGGAAGGGGGGTGCCACGTGGGTTGGACCCAGACCGGGACACCGAGACAGAGCGCGCGGGCGCGCGTGGCACGACTCGGTCAGACCGGGACAGAGACAGACCGGACGCATTCGTTTTGACCGGTCTCGGCTCGTGAAGGCAGAAAGCAAGCCGTGCAAGGAAGATGGAAACATCGTTTTAAAAGAAGGTCAGCATGCCCCATTCTATAAACCCTTTCGATCGCAAAGTTAGACTCCATGCCGGGAGAGAGCAAGACTTGATTTGCCGAGAAACGATCCTAAGGAACGGGATAAGCCTTGAACATCTTCCTAAAAAATGTATATTTGTATTTAAAATATTTAATGGTAGTCATATATTTTATAGTATAGAAAGTAGTTGAGAAGAATGAATATAGAGGGTGTTTTTCCCCTCATTTGTATCATTCAACATTTGAGCAATGGAATTACATCCTCTTCCAAAGCCTCGCTCTCTAAACGCTTTCTCTTTCTACAAATCAGTTGATCTAGTGAGCGAGTGATCAATCATTAGGAAAAAGGCTTAACTTAGGTGATCCAACGAGTCAAAGGAAGCCTAAGTTGCCGCACGGTCTCGATATCAAGTATCGGCTTGTGATAATAGCGTGTAATCGCTGCCGTTAGAGCATAATCTTGATAATTGAACAAATAATAACAAAAAGTAAGCTTTTTGTGAGCATGAAAAGATGTGACATCTTCTATTTGAGTTTTACGCGACGTAACTTCACTAGTGCATACCTTAAGAAGACGTTTTTCCCCCTACGGACTACCGGGCATGGCCAGGGGATTTCTTGAAGGAGTTACTGATCTTCGGGCCTGGATGATCAAGATCCAAAGTGTTGAATCTCTAGATGGAAAGAAGAGCTAAGGATGAGCGCGTTTAGTTCATGGAGGTTGAATTCACCTGGAATATTAAATCGTACGATCCGTGTTAAAGCTTAACAGCTCATGCGAGTTTGGCTGACTCGCATGATCTTGAACTCAGTGTAATCAAAGTTCTTTGTCAAGAGAGAGAGAGAGTGTCCGTGTGTGTTTGACTCGTCAAAAGATGAGTTCATGGTTTGACTGGGCTAACATGAATTGGGCCCAGATCTTTTGGCAATGGAAAGTGAGTGGGTCGAAATGTGGCCCCTTTTAACTCGCAACTTGTTGGATTGTACCGTCTATAATGTTTAACTACAAGATGTTGTGGACCTGATAATGAACTGCGAGTCTGAAATTCCATCTGTAAAACCTGACCTCTTCGAACTGCGAGTGTTGAATTAGGCCTCGAACCATCAGCACGGCCCAACCCATGAGCTAGACGTAGCTCGTTTAAGTGCAAAGATGGGGCCAGTTACCTAAAGCTATGAAATTCAAGATTTCCTGAAACCTCTGCAAGTTAACATCTGTTAGTAAAAGAAAGAACAGATATCCGAGACGTGCAAACTCTGTTCTTGAGGATAGTTTTGCCTCTTGGAGTGCGAAATTCGGTGCATCTAGCTCTAGCGATTATACTCCCAGATACAACAAATCTTCCTTTTTACTTCTCACAGAGTGATCGAGGGAATAGGAAGAACATCGTTATATGTAAAATCCAGCAAATAAATGAGAAGAAAATAGAGAATTTCTTGTTTTTGGTATATCTTTATTGTGATTTGGAGATTCTCTTTATAGACATATAAAGGAGAGGGTTAACAAAAAAATAAATCAAAGCCAACGTTACAAAGCCATTACAAATTGATTAGAGTCATACTTTCTAATCAAGTCATTACAAAAAAATTGCTTTGAATAATTCAAAACCGTTGAAATACCCAACAATCCCCTGCGCATTTCAAACATTTGAAAAGAAAAGAAAAAACATAAATGTTGGGTTAAACTCAATTGAATGTAATGCATCGGAACCGATGCTCGTTAATCTATGAACAAGATCTAGGAAGAATGAAATAATAATGCATGAAATAATTGGTGAAGTTTGAAGCTTTTATGAACCAACAATTTCTTGCGTGAATGATAATTTTCACTAAACACATCACACCCCACGAACTTTGTTGTTCAACTCGATTTTGTGCTAATGGGCCATGCGCCTGCCTAGTTTATTCACCTAGTTTATTCATAGGTGCTCTAAAAATTTTATCAAAATTCTCATAGGAGTGGCTCCACTCCATACTTATATAAGTGATTTTATCAAGTGTTTATTGCAATTTAATACACAACCAATAGTGGCTACGAAAATCATTAAGAGCTTAACTCAAGCTCTCTTTCATTGCAGTTTTACACTATTCTCACCTTAAGAGGGACAATAATTTCTATAGATAAGTGAAATGGAAAATTTAAAACTTGTCACGAATATGCAATTGAATCATAAAATTTGCAAAAAGTGTAATCAACTCTTAAAACTCGTCAAATTGGTAAAATCAAGTTATTTCGTTAATTCCGTCCAACTTGGATGACAGAAAATACTGACATAATTTTTTTTTTTAATAATTCCTCTTTTCTACATGTCGTTAAGGTTAAAAGACATCGTTTTGATTAAAATTTCAATTTTTAACCTAAATTTTAGTTAAATTATATTAAAACTAAGAAAGCTAATAGTTTTTAAAAAACCAAAAAAAAGGAGAAGAAAATACAGGGGCGGCCCCTCTCGCCAGTGGCCGTTGCCCCATCACTAGTGGGGTGTTGGCGATGGGTCGCTAGCAATAGGGCGACGGCCACATAGGATGCCATGTAGTAGAGAGAAAATAGTAAAGAAAGCCATGTCAGCAATGCATGTGTGTGTTTTTTTAAAAAAAATTAGCTTTTTTGTTTTTTAGTTTGTCTTTTTTTGGAAAAATTTTTGGATTTTTAACCTAATTTAATTAAGATTTAATGTAAAATTTAGGATTTGGATCAAAACAGCGTCATTTTAGTGCTTTAACTAACCTTAATGCCAAATAGGACACCATGTAAGCGAGAGAAATTAATAAAGAAAGCCATGTCAACATTTTCCATTAATTAAATTGAACGGAGTTAACAAAAGGACTTGATTGCACCAATTTGACATATTTTAAGAATTGCTTATACTTTTTTGAAAGTTTTAGAATTCAAACGCACTTTCGTGACCATTTTTAGGACTTCTACTGTACTTGTTCCTAATTTTTAATGGTGCATCACTCGATCAATAAGCGACTTGTTATTACCCACATGAACTAGGGGTGAGCGGTTCCAGATTCCTTATAGGTTCTACGTGGAACCTGAAACTTACTCTCGGGTACAGGTTCCCCATTTTTTGGAACCTAGAACCTACTTGTCCGAATTTGGAACTTGGAACCTATCTTGTCACAAGTTCTAAAGTAGGTTATAGGGTCTAACAGGTTCCTTTTTTTTTATTGCATTTTTAGTTAAACAAAACAAAAATGAACGCAACAATACTAAACAAGCTTGTCATTGATCAAAGAGAATACAAAAGACTTGTTTTCCTAGCATTACAGCTCCAATAAATATAACTAAAATAAGAAGTCATTGCGTGAATCAATACTAGGGATAAGCAGTTTCATGTTCTGTATATGTTCCACCCATGATAATAGGTTCTTCATTTTTTGGAACTTGAAATCTACCCTATCATAGGTTCGAGGGTTAGTTCCAGAGTTTACTTAGGTTCCACCTATATTATTAAATGAACAATTGTAATGAATCATCATCTTTAATAACCACCACTTACTACTATGATCTACTAATCACAATTTATATTTAGATATACAAAGAATATGAAATATTAACAAACCATAAAATGAAAGCTCAGACTAGTGGTTCCAAATCATACACTCATCATCTAATACCACAAAACACCTTAGAATCATGAGAAGACAAGTTCATATTTCAAGTTCTAAGTTCCACCTACCTAAAACCTGAAGCCTATTTATCGAAACAAGTCCTCTAATTTTTGGAATCTAAAATCTACCATGCATTTCTTGAAATCTAGAACCTACGGGTTCTCATTGGTCAGGTTCTCAGGTTATAGGATAGAACCTATAACCATGCTCACCCCTAATATGAACCTAATTCATGGGATTGCAAATTGCATAGGAAGATTGGTTACCATCATTACTGATTTTCCTCAACTAGCTTAAATCCCGTTCCCCTCAATGTATAATAAGAGGATCGGTCAAATCCACTTCTAACTTTAAATAATCAATGGATAATTTTGCCTTTAAGCAATTGCTTCACCACATTACGTCTCAATTGGATATGTCTGTTTTAGCCATTAAAAGTTTCGTTCTTTGCAATAGCTATTGTCTCTTGACAATCACAATGGCCCAAAAGAATATTTGCTGAGGAGTACTTTAACTACTCGGTCTCATCTCCAGATGTGACTTTGAGGAGAACTTTACTTTCTCAAGAACTTGAGTAGTTCTCAAGTCACTAAAATAAATAATATCTTCTCCTTCCCCTATTAGAGTGTAGGAGGATAAAAACAGTTTTTTGTACATATATGCTTGGTAGCAACTGAATCTACCATCCATTCTTTCAAATTGGTCACAATATGTGCTTGAGAAATAACCATAGCAATTACGTCATCATAATCATATGCTCTAATCGAGTTGACTTTTGGTTTAGCGGTATGATCATTTCCCTCATAATTTTGTTTAGCTGATTTCCAAGTCACAGCACTTCCATCACGGGTGAACACATATCCACTAGGAGATTTTATCTCATCTGAATTTGAATCTAACTAGCATCACTGTATCTTTTTGATACAGAGGGAAATCCACTATAGAAAATGTCAGCATTCTCTTTCTGCATTGTACTGCATTTTTTGTCTCAACTATTGTACTACTACCACTATTGTACTACTACCAAACACGTCACTTTTAATAAAAGAAATCTATATGTAGCACGATACTCAACATAACCAATAAATGTGGATACACAATTTAAAGTAACTCAACAATATGCAAATTCGTAAAAAGTCTAACATGGGGATAAAGGTATTAATTTCAATGACGCACACGAGCATACATATACCAGTATCACCTTTTACAAGAATAGGTCTAAATTGAACTCAAATTTCATCATATGTATTTGAATATGGCATTGAATTTTTTCAGCAACCATGCAAGCTAATGTATATCAACATAGCATTAAATAAGACTCAGAACATTCTTGAATGCCAAATCAACTTAGGGGCAAACATGAATCACGTAAAAACACATTGACGGAAATTTTTTTGTTATTCCCAGCATGGACACATCACAAAAAAAACCAATTTGCATCAACTTTATTGACTAATTACAAATAATCAAGAAACAACTTATTAACATGTTACGATTTCCTATCTCTTCACTCAACAATTAACACATGAAAGAGAGTGATGACTCAACATATCTTCTTCTTTTTGTGTTCACCCATGGTTTTGCTTGAGAAGACATACAAAAGTAGAATATAAACCAAGGTAGCGAAGAGAATCTGAACATAAAATTGATTATAAAATTCAATTAAAACAGAAACGACCTGATTATTGGGAATCCGAATTATTCTTGAGATTGTTGGAAAATCTGTTGGAAAAGATGAAAAATAATAACATATTTATGAGGCGTGCAAGCAAATATCTTAGGGATAATTCCACCCCTCGGAGTACGAAACTCGATGCGTCAAGCTCTAGTGGCTATCCTCTTGAGATATAATAAGTCTTCATCTTTACTCTGCATAGAGTAATTGAGGGAATATGAACAACATAGCTATATGTAAAACTCAGCAAATGAATGGAAAAAAGAGAGAGAATTTCTTGTTCTTTTGTATGTTTTTATTGTGATGCAGAGATTTTCTTTATAGACAAATAAAGGAGATGGTTAATAAAGAAATAAATCAAATCAGACGTTACAAAGCCCTTAAAAATTGATTGCAGTCATACTTTCCATTAAAACTATTACAAAATAATTGCTTTGAATAATTCAAAACCGATGAAATATCCAACAAAATTGACAAAGGAAAACAATTCCAACAACAAACATTAGGCCTTCCCAGTATCAACCAAAGGTAATTCATGTATCATTCTTTGAAATCTCATGAGGTCCGTTATGATTTGCACGAAATGGTCAACAAAAATCGATTCTTCGTGTCTCAGCACTTTGGTATTGATCTATTGGCATACATATACGATTAAACAAGCTGTCTTGCTACACCGCGACCCAAAATATGTGAGGCTTATCACGATACGTGGCCTTATCCCCGAGGCCAAGCATTGACCTTGACTTGGGATATTTCAAGTCATTGCTCGACGACACTTCCCATCATTGATGCTGATGACCCACAAAGAGCATTGTGGGCGTGGTCGCCCACATCCACCATTCGATCAGACACGGGAGAGCCTGAAAAGTAATCTAGGGTCCAAGGTTGTCGAGCCTACAAAGTGAGGATCGTTTAGAGGTTCTTCTCTCGAAATCGTGTGGAAAACGGAATGAGAACGCAAAAACCTAGGCCTCATCTTGTTCCGTGTGGGGGACGAAGTTGTGGGCCGTGAAATGTGAACGGGTAGAAAACCGAGTCCAAGTCAAGCTATTGAGTACAAATGACAGGTGCGCAAGTTGCGCTATCTTTTGGTTTCTGGTGCGGTGCGATAGGCTCGATTGCACGTCGAGATAAGGGAAGCTCTGCGTTTTCTTCACGGTTGTCTCGTGGCCCATCTTCATCCTGGAGCAAAAGCTCATCGTCATCCATTCCTGCCATCGAAAAGGAGCGAACAGACAGGTACGGTGTGACCAAAAAGGGCGCTGAACGACGGTGATCACGAGGCCCCGCGCCACCCGTCTTTCCGCACCACTCAAGAGGGTTTTCCACGGCGGGTACGATCGAGGGAAGTGATTTTCACGGCATCGTTGCCGCCTTCTAATGCAACATGATGATCATGACTAGACATAGAACGAGAATACATGGCAAATAGTGTATCGTGTTAGGGACAGTTCTTGAAAATATCTTCGTTGAATTAGGCCTTTCGCACCAGAAAAAGAAAAATTGGGGTGGGTTAGGTCTCGATTTCTTTCGTTCATTTACTCAACTATTTTTTATGGAAAAAATTATCCAAAAAGTTTTAAATTTGTCGCACTTTTGCTAAGTCAGTCTCAGAGCTTTTAATTTTATCAATTCAGTTCTAAATATTTTCATGTTTTGCCAATCGAATCCATATGGTCAATTTTAATCGGAAATTGCTGACATGAATGCCAGTAGTGGCACGTAAAGACGGCAAGCAGTGCATGGACAATTTTTATAATTTTTTTTAATAATTTTTTGATTTTTTTATAATTTATATTTTCTTTTTCTTTCTTTATTTTCCATTTTTTCTACAAAGTCCGGCGACCACAGGTGAGGGCCAACAAACCTCATTAACTATTGGGTGAGGGTTGCGAAGCCCTCGCCGGTTGTATGCGAGGGCACGAACCCTTGTTGGTCGCGAACCAAGGGGCTAGGGCTTTGCAGCCCTTGCCAATTCTGGGCAAGGCCGCAACCCTCGCTTGCGACTAGCGAGGGTCGGCCGGCCCTCGCTGGGGCTTGAAAGAAAAAAAGGAAAATAAAAGAAAAAAAGGAAAAAAATATTAAAATATTATTGAAAATTATCCACATCAGCGCTAGATGAGCCACGTAGAATAGCTAGCGTTCACATCAACAATTTCCGACTAAAATTGACCGGATGGACTCAATTTGAAAACATGAAATGTTTAGAGTTCAATTGGCAAAATTGAAAGGTTTAAAATTAAATTGACAAAAAATGCAATAGATTTGTGATATTTTGGATAATTTTCTCATTTTCGATGAATTGGATATTTTTAATCATTTATGCACCTTTTAAGTACTAAGCCAATAGTTTCGAAAAGTTTAGTTTTGTTCATCTCGATAGGTCGTTAACCTTTCTTGTGGTTGAGGTTGAGGATTCTTTATAGGAGTAGAATTTGGTTAATTTATTTAATTTAATTTCAAACGAGGCCCCTTGCTTTTGATTTCTCTCGTACTTTAACAGAAGAAAACTATGATTAATAGCTTCTCGATAAAACTGACATAAGATATTGGTTATTTGAAGGCGTGATATATGAAATAATCATTAAAGGGTACTTCAAAGTTCTATAACGAAGGAAATATTACATTTTAATTTGACTAAGAACGTAAAAAAAAATTGCATGTTATAACGCGACATCGCTTGATTAGAGCAACAACTCTTCTCGACACCATTATATTATTATAAATTATGGGACCGAAAGCATGAGATAATCATAGGCGCATAGTTATTAAATGTCTGCTTTAGCAAAATTGTGAAAAAAAAAAAATTCCGTGGCAAAGCATGGGTATTCGGCTAGTTCCCTCTAAGGCTCTGATTATAAAACAAAATGCGTCTCCATGTAAATCTAATAGAACCGGTCATGTTTATTAGGATTTTGTTAACAAGCGCCCGTTCGAATACTAAAAATTTATTATTTTGAAGATATTATTTTCCTCCTCTAGCGCATGGAAATTAAAAAGATTTCTTTTCCTAGGCACAATTAATAAGTCTAGTGAAGACACCAGATAACAAAACCCTATCTATATCAACATGTCACAACAATATCTCTTTCGAGGATAAACTCAAATTTATAAGGAATCGATCATTCTCCTTGCAATGAGATTTTTCTTGCACTCTCCATTCATTCTACTACCTATTTATTACCCTTGCCCGTTTCCCTCCTCTCTCTATCTTCATATCACAACTCCTTCGTGTTAAATATATTTCCCGCCTTAATATAAAAGTACGTTTGCTAAAATGAAAATACATAAATCACATGTACTTTGAGATATATTATATGACAAACGTGGCATAACGAGTCAAAATATCACTTTAACGTCTTATTGCATGAGTTGCTCCAAATGATTCATATTATGTTATTACTAGCATTATATAAGACAAATACATTGATGGGAATTTCTCTCTATGCTTAAATATTTATATATGACTTTGAGTTATAAAATTTGTGCAACATTATTTTATTGCACTCACCTAATAATATTCGTCGTGTATTCACCTGCGCCTCTTTTGTCACCATCCCACGAAAAGATTCGCCCTTTTTCCGGCGTTACGAAGCAAGACTTACCCACCTCTTGACAATAGCGAAAGAGTATAATTTATGCCGAAAGGTTCGCGGGCTGTGTTTGTTTGGACCTGAAAAAAAGCCTTTGTCAGAATTCAAAATATTGTTTAAAATTCTAATAATAATATAAAATAATCATATACGGATTCACGTGTCAATATTTAAATATTGTGGAAAATTTCGTTTCGAACTTAGAAAACGTTAAAACGCGCGAACCACAATATCTCAAGCGTTAATATCATGAAAAACCCCAAACTGATACATATGTGATAATTTTACCCTAAACTAATATTTTGATCCCCAAAAACCCTAAACTGGTATATTTGTGATAAATTTATCCTCCGTTAATTTCCGTTAAATTAGATCAATACCACAAAAAATCACAAACCGGTACACCCATGAAAAACGAAAAGTAAAACATAAAATTAGCATATCAGACAATTGCCGCGCGTCATTTAATAAAACAATTTGACAGTAAAATTTAACGTAAACAAATTAAGGGTAAAATTATCACGGGTGCACCATTTTGGAGCTTTTTATGATAAAAAAAATTAATTTGGGATAAAATAATCACATATGTACCAGTTTAGGGTTTTTCATGGTATTAACTCATACCTAAATCGATGAAAGCCAAAAAAATCAATCTAGTAAAGCCCTCGATGTGCCGCAATCTCAACTATTCGTATCGCGATTAGCAAGGAACAATTCAAATTGAATTCGAATATTTCGTGACGGGCGCGGGATTTCTTCGATAAGTCGGAAGGAAGTGGCCGACTTCGGTTGTGCCTCTTGTCTACTACCGAGGTGGAAAAGGCCAGACGAGGGCCCCCACGTGGGGCCGGACCACCGCACTTTTTGAACTTTTGCGCCACTCGTCGGCCTTTTGGTCCCCTTTTGAAACGTCCTTTTGCATGCCGACACGGACCGCCATGCCCGTGACGTATGCTGAGCTGGGGGGCTCACGTCAACGCCTGACCGGGCGCTTACGCGTGCAGCACGTCGGCAGTCGCTACACCTCGTAGTTCTACATGGGATCACTTGCCGAGGCTTGGAAGCCCTCGAAGGAATCGGACTCTATAATGTTGTTATATTCAGCATCGATTCCTAGGTCGAGGCTCATGTAGGAGCTCAAATTTCTCCACTAAATTAAGTCGAATTGCACTTCTTTCCAGAAAGGTGGATGCCCTTTGGAAGGGGGAGAAATAAATCATAAATAATTCGTAATGGAATAATGACGCGGGAAAATAACACAAACAGTCCCTGAACTTTGACCTAATGTATATTTTGATTCATGAACTTTTAATTTGTTTATTATAGTCCCAAAACTTTAACAATACGTGCAATGTAATTCATGAACTTTTAATTTGTTCGATATCATTCCTAAATTTTCGGTACATGTTTAATTCAATCCCTGAACTATATGAATATGTTCAATATAGTTATTTCCATTAATTCAAGTTCAGGGACTACATTGAACATTTTCACATAATTCAGGGACTGAATTGAACATGTAGCAAAAATTCAGGGATGACATTGAACAAATTAAAAGTTCGAGGACCATATTGCATATTTTGTTAAATTTTGAGGACTATATTGAACAAATTAAAAGTTCAGGGATCAAATTACACATTGAGCCAAAGTTTAAGGACTATTTGTGTCATTATCCCTAATGGCGCCGATACCTATCTGCCCTTCTTTGATTTCTACACGGTTTCGATTTATAAAATTGATTTTACGAAGGAACTTGACTTTTTCTCATTGGATATTGGAACACACGCAATAGATGCTCATTCGACATTATTCGTGTGGATTTTTGCTAGCCTCTCATCTGATTCGTGAGATTGATGACGCGGTTTTTAAAGTAGAGATTTATTTAGCTAAGGCGGGTCATATCGCCCTTTAAAAGCTTATTTTAGAGTTTGTCGTGTCATTTTATAAATTTATTAATCATTTTGTCATGTCATTATTATGTAATGCATAATTGCACATGACTTGTAAAAGGGCAAATGTGTATTTGCATCTCACTTTTTTTCTGTTTTTGCAAGAGATCCGTCTTTTATCCTTGATTTCTATAAAATAAAAAAAAAAAAGAAAAGGGATAACAATAATTTTTAAAAAATATATTACTATCGTAAAAAATAAAACATCAATAGAAATATTTTAGAAAATTTGATAAAAACGAATATATTGATAGAAATAATTAGATATTTTAAGACAAAGGCAATGAAGTAAAATGGAAAAAAAAGGGCTCGATAACAAAAATGTCAAATTACAAAAATAGGATACTCATTATGTGTTTTTAAATGGTTAGTTGACGAAACAATGATTGATGGATAAAAAGTATTTGAAAATATCATCGTGGATTTCGGCTAATCATTTCTTTTTATGAGTTCTGGGCGTCATTTCCTTTAATAATTTTTTAAAAAATACTCTTATTTTTTTACCTTAATTAATTATATAAATATATATTATAAGTAAGTACTTTTGTTATTTGACACTTTTGTCGGGAAGACCTTTTCCCTTTTTCATCTAATTCGTGTTTATTCTTTTTCTTAAAGTATCTTCTTTAGTTCTACTAAAGTGGCTATACTTATTCACGACCAAAAAAAAAGTGTCTATATTTCCTAAAACATTAACAAATTTTTATTGTATACCAATATTATTGGTATTTACCTTTTCTATTATTAGTATTTTAGTTAATTTAGTTTTCTTCCGATTTCTATAATTTTTTTTTCATTTTTCACAGCATCTAAGGTTAAAAGAAAAGTTTTCTTAAAAAACGAGTCGAAAGCATACCTTTACCTCCTTAAAATAATGTAAATTGCATATGCTGACGAGAAAGAAATTGAATAATTAAGCGACGTAGCAATTTAAGAGTTCCGACAGCATTAACATAACGGTTGAAAAAAAAAAAAAACATAACGGTTGAATGTTCGGGAGGCAGGGTACCCTTGTAACTCTTCAAAAGGTTTAGCCGAGCTCCGCATAGTTTTCCCCCCAAGAAAAAGGCTTTGCAAAGAGCCGGGAGATGGCAATATGCTAATGAACTTCATCGCCAGTAAATACAGCGCCGCTCGAGGACAAAGGAGCGAGCTAGCTGTCGTTCCCGTTGACCTAGAGTCGCGGCGGTAATCCTTTTTTACTCGGTCTACGGCTACTACTATTCGATCCCCCTCCTCCTCCTACTCCTCATCTTCCCTTCTTTATATAACACGCCTCCTCATCTTCCTCGAAGTTGCTCCCCAGCGTGCGAACGTTAGCGGAAGAGAAGGTAGGGTTGAAAGCTCTGAAAAAAGTGAATAGTAACCCCCGCCCGCGATCTACTCCGAAACTTCGCAGCTTCTCTCTCTCTGGGTCTTAATCAATTTCGGAGCCTTTCGTTGTTCCTTGGTCCTCCTCCTGACGTGAGAACGAATGGACACCAAGGTCATATCCACCGGGAAGCGGTACGACGCCCTGCCGGAGAGCTACATCCGGCCGGAATCCGACCGCCCCAAGCTCTCCGAGGTCTCCACCTGCGAGAACGTCCCCGTCATCGACTTGGGGTGCACCGACCGAGCCCAGATCGTGGCGGCCATCGCCTATGCCTGCTCGGTCTTCGGCTTCTTCCAGGTGATTGTCCCCGAGAACACGAATTCAAATCAAAGACTAATTAAATGGTTTGCCTCCTGGTTTGGGTCCGTTAGCTAATTTTAGCTTTGGTCAATTCGTGGTGGGGGGTGCTTATCTTTTCTTGAAGGTTGTGAACCACGGGGTGTCGAAGGAGGCGGTGGCGGATATGATGCGAGTGGCGACGGAGTTCTTCAACTTGCCGGTGGAGGAGAAGCTGAAGCTCTACTCCGACGACCCTTCCAAGACAATGAGACTGTCCACGAGCTTCAACGTCAAAAAGGAGAAGGTCCACAACTGGCGAGACTATCTAAGGCTCCATTGTTATCCCCTCGAGAAGTACGTCCCGGAATGGCCCTCGAACCCTTCTTCATTCAAGTACGCTCTCTCTCTCTCTCTCTCTCTCTCTCTCTCTCTCAAGCCAGAGCTTTCATGAACAGAGAATTTGCAGCATAAAAAAAGATTATGATTAGCCCTAATTGCAGGCGTTTCCCATCAATGATTAAAGCACACGCATCATGCATGTCGGCAATTTACTTTCGCTGTCCCTCAGGAAATATTTTATAGAGAGAGAGGGGGGAGAGAGAGCTTACGTGATCTTCATGATGTGCTCTTCCCCTTTGAAACTTTCCATACACCTTATAGCCATCACCGCCATCACCGCAAGAAAGAGGCGCGAAGTGGAGCGCCTCTCGTCTTTGAGCTTGGGGTCATCTCTTAAATCTTTCTATATTAATGACGAGGCCCCCTTTGACATCCTAGGGTTTTAGACTTTCCTAGAAGGTGCAAATCTAAGTCGTGCTGTGTCCTTTTTGGTTGTAACTTAAGACGTATAGTGTCCTGACACGTGTTTCGATAGCAGTGAGGCCAATCGCCAAATGACGGCACACTTTATAAAACCGTTTTTAATGTTGATTCGCATGAAACGAACCGTTTATAACGTCCGAAAAGTGGTCCTGCTCAATTGATATCACGTGGATCTCACGTTTAAAAGAATCGTCTGATCTACCTGCGATGAATAAAATAGGTATAGACTATCGGATCTGGCAACTAGCTATGCTTTAGCAACTAATTCTTCCGAGAATTACTAGGAGTTCAAACTCTGCATGGTTTTGGAAATTTGTTCCTCTATGGGAGATTTTTTATCTTAACTGGACATGCTGTTGAACAGTCAAAATCTCTCGTACTGCAAAATCCATCTCCCCGTGAAAAGTTCCGAGAGCGGCGGACAATGGGCTTTGATAGGTGGGGCCAAGCGATACGCATCGGATTCGGGAAAAGACAGGGTGTACCATATGTCGTATTCTAATGCCATTCTAGATGTTCTAGTGACTCCAAAGGGAAGACTTCTTCCCCCCTTTTCATGTATAGCCAAATGCATTAATTCTCCACAAAAAAATATCCCCACTTTGTATTGAATTCTAATTCTATTCCGGAGACTCTTTTGATCTAAAAAAAAATCAGACTTCCGTTGTAGTCTCAAAGATGCCCCCGCGTCCAAAAATCACAACCGGTTTCTTCAATATTATCAACATCAGGAGGCCGTTGTTGTTCCATAAGAATGCGGTGGTGTTGATGAACACGCGGGTTTTGATAACGAATCTCTAGCCAGCTCCGATGTTGATATTTTTGAAGAAACCAGTGGCTATTTTTGGACGCGTGGGAAAAAGATTCGGGACCAGACTGAAAGTTGGGGATTTCTTTTTCCGAGACAGAAAAGAGAAAGTTTGAAGCAAAATTGGGATTGGACCTAAAACTCGGGGGATTCTTATCTATAGGAAATTAGTCATAGTAGAGCCAAAGGCGATTGCTGATATTGTAAGAGAGAAAGATACATATTTGGCGAGTCGTGGTACTCTCGGACAGCAACCTTGGATTTCGTAATCTTGCCCATTTCTGGCCTCGTCCGAGTTGAACTCTAGCAGCAGGCGGGAAGGAATCGGAATCAATCGCGGGGTGAGGTGGGGCATGTGAACGCGAAAGGACTAAACCGACCGAGGAAAGAAACGACAGGGCCTGCTGCACATCCAGACAAACAAAACAGATGGCCGGAAGACGTCTTCATAAAACTAGTATTCCCAATCGACCCCAGACCCCCACCCACCCCCGCGCGGTGAATCACATGTTGTGGTTCGCCTCTCTTCTCTCCCTTGAGCCATCCAGATTCTTCCCCTCGCGGTGTTCGATTGGCCGCGGAACAGGAACAGGTTCTCGGCGTGTCACTAACGTGCGATGATAAGTTGTCTTTCGAGTCTCGGTCGGTAAGGTTCGGTGTAATGCAATCGTTCGCATGATCCGATGGTTACGACGGGTATCGAGTTGAAACCCGAGCTCGAATGGGTGGAGGTCAGGAAGGGTTCCCTTTTTTCTTTTTTTAATGCCGAACGGTGGAAAAGAAAGGTTTTCTGCTGCCGGTCTCATTAAAAATTTAGGTTCTCTGGTTTTGTCCAGCCGTCTTGCCGGAACTAGGGGTCTTTGGTTTGGAGAGGTGGACCGGTTCAACGAAGAACGAGCGGTTTACAAGGGGGACCGGTCGGTTTATAAAAAGAAATCTGGTCCCGCAACCTCCTCCCGAGGTGGGGTGACGTCGGGGCGGGCCGCGGCGGTGACGTCGCCGGCCCAGGTGTAATAAATGGTGCTGGCGGGGGCCGGGGTGGTGGTTGGGAGCGGCGGGTGGGCCGAGGGAGCGGCGGTGGCCTCACCCCCGCGCCGCGTTGACGTCAGCGGCGCGACGTTATTGGCGGGGCGACGTGGCCCCGCGTGGAGCCCACCGGGTCCTTTGGAAAAATAAATTATTAAAATGGATCTTCTCGAATCGTTCATACGGATTAATGCATAAATTAAAAGCGTACGGATGCCATGGTTTTGTTTGTTTCTTTATTTTATTACGGATGCAAAGTTGGATCGGAGGTCTTCACGACGTTCACGTGAGCATTATTAGTAAGTTTATTTCAGATTAAAATAAAGAAAAAGGTACACATTTTTTTTTTATGTTCGGAATTTTAAATGTTATTAAGATTTCGTAGGATTATAAAATACCATAGATGATTTCATGTGTCGATATATATATTTTTCATTCTGTGAAGATTTCGAGCTTTCCAAATTTTAGAAAAAAAAAGTTAAAAAACGCGAGTCACGAGATTATG
The DNA here is from genome assembly GCA_024733475.1 of Syzygium grande. Lineage (NCBI taxonomy): Eukaryota > Viridiplantae > Streptophyta > Magnoliopsida > Myrtales > Myrtaceae > Syzygium > Syzygium grande. The sequence goes on along the minus strand of JAMXDD010000004.1, from coordinate 11,842,310 downwards.
ATAAAGCTAAAAATAAAAGCCAAATTTAGATGGACCTGAGCATGGTAGGGAGAGTTTCAATTAGCGTAATGATCTTCGATTACGTTAAAACGAAACAGAAACTTCTAGTGAAATAATTATTAGCGAGATGCGCGTGCATTGCGCGGGTCTAAGACTATATGCATTATTCTAAATGTGTGGTGGTGGAAATTGGTGTGGCACTGACAGGGATGTTGTGAGCAATTACTGCAAGGAAGTGAGAGCACTAGGATACCGGATTGAGGAGCTGATATCGGAGAGCTTGGGCCTGGAAAGCCGCCGCGTGACCGGGGTGTTGGGCGACCAGGGGCAGCACATGGCCGTGAACTTCTACCCGCCGTGCCCCCAGCCGGAGCTTACCTACGGGCTCCCGGGCCACACGGACCCGAATGCGCTCACCATCCTCCTCCAGGACTTGCAGGTCACGGGCCTCCAGGTCCTCAAGGACGGCAAGTGGCTCGCTGTCCAGCCCATCCCCGGCGCCTTTGTCATCAACATCGGCGATCAACTGCAGGTAATGGATTGATTTCTCCCTCGTCATGCGTTATTAGTCTCTGTCTTTAATCTGTCTCGTGCCTGTCGCGAGCATTATGGCATGAAAGCGAAGATATCTAGATGCAAATTTTGAACCTCCAACAATAATAAAGTTTAAGCGAAGTTGTTATACTGTCCTGAACTATCATATGTTGGATTCGGAGCCTCAAATTAGTATGTTTTGCTTAAAGACGAGGTTCAAAAGTTGCTCTGTCATAAAAATCAAGGCATAAAGAGACGTCGGTTTCAGGCATTGAGTAACGGGAAGTACAAAAGCGTGTGGCACCGGGCGGTCGTCAATGCTGACAAGCCGAGGATGTCGATCGCCTCATTCCTCTGCCCGTGTGACGACGCCCTGATCAGCCCGCCGGAATCACTGGTAGAAGAGGGATCCGTGGCTGTGTACAAGGACTTCACATATGCAGAATATTACAAGAAGTTCTGGAGCCGGAATCTGGATCAAGAACACTGCCTGGAGCTTTTCAAGAACTCTCGCAATTCGGCAGGAAGCGACACATCATCCTCCATTCTTGGCACAGGGTAACTCGACGGGCTCTCCTCGCAGTTTAGTGAAATTGGACAAACACATTTAGCTTTTCGAAATTTCTTCTGCACCATCTGTCAAAGGTGAAGGTCGGTCCTTAAGTTTAACCGTAGTCTTCGGCTTCTTGATGCTGAGAGTGTCGGCTCTTTTGTGGAGCTTTATTTTTGGAATGGATACAAAAAGGGATCGACACTGTCAATCGACTTCCTCCTCTGCCGGGGGGTGTAGGGCAGATTTTCGAAAGCATGATGTGTCTGTTGAATTCCACTGAAGTGCGAAGAAAGTTGGTGAAGGTTTCTCTAGTTGAATATTGAAATGCCGCTTGTGTGATTCATCGTCCTTCCTCTTTGGGGATTATAATTTTTTGGCGCGAACGTCTGGCCATTGGCCCATTATAGCTAGTGTATTGTAGTTGAAGGTATGGGGTGCTGTATCCGTTGATCTCCTTGTGCTGTGTTCATTTGTAAAAGTGACATCTCTTTGCGCGATCATTTTAACAAGTTTAGGCCTTATGCTATTCACAGTCGTGTCAACACTCCCTCCCGCCGATAGCAGTGCGGCTTTGAATACATTTTTGTTTCTCTGTGTAGAGCCTTCTTGATATCCATTGCATCTGAGATGGGAATCTAAAGTGGCCATTTAAGTCTCTTTTACTTCAGTTGATTTAAGCTCTCATACTTTCAGCATCAATAAATCATTGGCAAATTTGATGTTGATCCTTCTGCTACTGCGGCTGCAATGATTCACATCAGAAGTACCGTTTCAATCCCTTAGTGTGATTTTCCCTATTATTCAAAGTGACTAACTAAAAAGAAGACAGAATATCACAATTCCATCATTCAGGCACATCCATATACTCCGTTTCGTTACACATTTTGTAAAATCAGTATGCAGACTCAAACTTTATTGACATAATCCAACAAATCTTGTAACTTTCTCCTCGCCCCATCACTGAGCATCATACAGTCACTTTCTTATTGTTTCCTTTTACGACTAGAACTTGGTACCCCGAATCGAAATCCAGCTGCAAAAAAAGGGCTCATTTGCGACCTTTCAAATTCAAGAACCACGAACATCACCACCAAGAAGAGCAGTTCAAGCCGTCTTCAAGCACTCCATGACGTAAGTGTTGAAAGCGCAACAAATGACTTGGAAGCCCTGAAATCCCGCCCCTTTGGCCAATGCCTCAAACTCCTTCTCTGTCCTCTCTTTCCCACCTGGGTTGTGGGCCAGCATGATGCAGTCGATGTGGATCACATTCTTGGTCGCTAGGCTCGGGTCTGGGTACACAGGGAGTATGCACTCGGCAAGGATCACCTTTCCATTTTCAGGAAGCGCATCGTAGCAGTTCCTGAGGAACTTTGCGCAATGTTCATCACTCCAATCATGGCATATCCACTGCAAGAAAGAAATGTGCTTTTATGAAGTAATCTTGCACGTACTCTAATTAGTAACAACTTTTTGGACCTGGCGAGAGACAAAATAAAGCAAAGAAAACGGCAACAAGCCTTGTCAGGTATTTCCTGAAAGTTTCCACTTCAGGAACAGAGACATAAATCTGACCTTCATGAAAATGGCATCTCCCTTTGGAACGCTAACAAACATGTCGCCTCCAACGTGCTCGACACCTACGTTAGTACCAGCATTAGACTTTTCAGTGTTATTTTCAGCAAGGTGCTTCATATTAATCAAGGGGCAATGAATCAAACGCGAGATGTGAAAATGTTCCCAGATCTGGGGTTGCTCATACATCTAGGAAATGACAACTAATCTCGAAGAGCGAGTAAGCAATAAACATTATATACCGGGTAAGGACGGAGCGTCTTCAATCACATGAGGCAAGTCGAAGTTGATCCCTTTAATTGACGGGTATGTGGCAACGATCATGCTGAGCACGGCCCCGGTGCCGCCTCCGACATCGACCACTGTCTTGAGGCCCTCGAAGCCCTTGTACGTTTCCAGTATCTTCTTCATGGTAATGGTGGAGTGATCGGACATTCCCCGGTTGAAGATCTTGTTGAATCGCGGGTCGGTGCCATGATACTCGAATGCAGTCATCCCATATGCCTTGTTGAACGGGATTCCGCCTTCGAGGACCGCATCTTTCAGGTAATACCTGCGAGTTGAAAAGCAAACAGTTCAATTTCATACTCAGGGAAGATAATAATGGGAAATTAACGAGTTCTTGAGCTGTGAAAACTCGAAGGAGATTTCTGATGATTCAAAAGCTCAATTACCGTCACCACTTACTTCAATCTCTCGGATGATTCAAACATTCCAACATCTTTGCGATTGTCAAGTTTATACAGACATTAGCGATTCGCTCAGCCGATTAAAATTTTCTTTCTACAATATGCTCGTATTTTATTTTACAATCCCATCGTCCTAGAGGTCAACGTAATCCTGGTCATCATGTACTCAGATCGGAAGACTTCTGTGTAAATTTACCAATGGATGGAGGATTTCGTTCAGGGGAAGATCGGGAAACCTGCTGGTCCGAAAACGACTCAAGTCTCCAATGAACAAGAAACTTTTGAAAATTTCTACCCAACAAAGCACGCAAAGTCTGTCCTTAAGCAAGTGCGAGTAACATGTCCGGCAATACTAATAACCGAGATAATCGTGCCCGTCTTATTTGATTTATCTGTATACATCAACCAAGAGCAACCCTCAATTGTCCGGCAAAAATTATCAAATCGAACTCGAAATCTTTGACGGAGCAAGCCTCCAGAACAGTCAATGGGGGTTAGGTACGGGTCCCCATCAATGATTGGGCCGAGTCGGATACCAAGGCTTCAAATTCTTACCAGGAAGGATGTGGTAATGACGTGATAGGGATCACTATATGCAATTATGCAGACCACATGTAGAAAACACGAATTTGATATGATTGCTTCTTTGCAATGACTTCCTCCACTTGCATCATTCAAGAAAACGCACTTCACTAATTCACTGATGACACAGCAAGCAATCGTACACTATGGAGGGATGATTTCGCTGCATCGAATGACTAGCGGACTGTGTATTTTCTTGCGGAAAACGATCTAAAGTCCAAGCAAGACGCAACCATGGACGACAAGAACAGCTTACCAGTAGCATTTATCTCAAGTCAAAGAGAAGTAACGCGTGTAAGCCCACCAACCCTGGCATTTTTCATGTTCGTGCTTATCTAAAGTAACGCAATAAGCGTGAGTAATACAAGGACAAGGATGGGGGCCACTGACCCGTTCCTGATCCGCTTTCAGACCTGAACATTCGAAAGTGATCGAATCGAATTAGGAATGGCTGATAAGCTACCACCAGGCCATCCCAAAATATATTTTTACATACAGACAGCAGGAAAAATAGGCCACACCAGCTAAGCGCTGTACTTTGCGGAGAGGACTCGGTGCTGAGATTGCTGAAGAGATGTAAGGTCCATGTTCAGGATGAGTCACTGCTAAAAGCGACTCTTGAAAGGGAAAGAGGGTGCAAGATTAAGACATTTTTCTGGATCATGGGATTTGGTAAGATCCATGGCTAAGGAGAGGCAAAGAACCTCACATGTTACGTGGACCGATAGTAATCCTTGAAAACACCAAGTAAAAATTACGTGAAAGCTTGTATCTTTAGTGGGAACATACTATGAATCTCCCCGTTACGCATCTAGAATTGTAAGAATTAATTATCATCTCGGTGTCTTTCCATATCTTTTAATACCTGGCTACAGTTTACCATGTACTGTTTTGTTATATACTTATTGTGTAGCAGCAAAGAAAAAGAGCCAAAGAAAGAAAAAGTACCAGCTTTCCATGAGGACTTTGTCCTGGTTCATCAGGCCGAGTGGGGCAATGGAGACCCCATCCGCGTTCTTGACCAAGAACTTGCACACCGGGGCTAAACCGTAAAGCCGCTCGACCTTGCCGTCGGGGAGGTCGCGGAGGGTGCACGTGAGCACGGAGTAGCTGGCCAGCAGCCGGAACATCCGGTCGAGCATGACCGTGGCATCGGGGTTCCGGGTCGGGAGCTGGGCCGCGACCTCGCCAGGGGAGAGGTAAGCACCCTGCCCAGCCTTGGCCATGATCTCGAGGAGGTCGAGCTCGATGGCGGCCTTGAGAACCATGGGGAGCACGGAGGCGCTCGTCAGCTGCATGGCGAAGAGGTTCGCCTCCTCGTCCGAGACTTGGGTCGGGGTCATCTGGGTCTCGGATCCTGCTGAACCCATTTTCCTTCTCCCTCTCTTCTTCTGCTTCTTGGACGAGAATTGAGCCAAAGGAAAGCAGAGGATATGGAATGAAAAGGAACGGATTGGCCCAAAAAGGGAAGGGGATTGAAGCGAGGTGTGGTGGTGGGGGTCGATATATATGGTACTTTGTGGTTCACCAACCCCGTAAGAATTTATTGGACCCTCCACAAGTACTTACATTCGTCCATCATGCCATTGGCACCAACCATTGAACCAAAATACAGACGGAAAACTCTCGTGTGTCTGTCTCTCTCTCTCTCACGCGAGTGATGACATCTGACCGTTTTAGGTTGGCTGTCGCTTTCCCACCAAATTAACCAGGCGTGAGAGGAAACACTGAGCTTTTGGGTACATGAGCTATATTCAAAATTCGATCGGATGTACTGATCCCAGAACATTTTTCTGAGTAATGATAAGGATGCTCTGCGGATATAACTTTGTTTTGATCATAACCCAATCGGGTTGCTTTGTGTTCGTCTTGTCAGGCTCAAACCCGGACCGCCATTGAGCGCGCGTACCTTTCACTAACGGTCCTAGTTCACTCGCGAAAGATCAGTTTTTATTCATTTGATATCCATGCCAACCGTGGCCAAAGACAGAATTGTTTGCCCGGTTCGGATTTGCCCAATATCGTTCTAATCAAACTGACTTAAGGATTGACCGACACGAAAGCAGCAGTCGATTTTACGAAAGGGTGGAGGTTGAAGTAGTGGGGACACTAATGAGAGACTCGATCGATTGATGGGAGAAGCAAGTCTCAAGTCTCCGACCCTTTTCTCTCGAGTGTTCCAAACCAACATCTGCAGCAACAATTAAGGGAAGGAAACCTGCGATCCTTGGGAGCCATGATTGATCTGATAATCTCAGCGATGTTTTAGGTAGGGTAGATGATTGACAAGAAGCCCGGGCTAGTATTGGGTCTACATGGACACCAGCAAGTGTATTGATGACGATACGTTGGAGTGCAATTTGTCAAGGTCGAGAACGCTATCAATGTGGTTCTTGTCGCCATTTGGAAGGAGATCGACGTCTACCTAAAACACGGCGAAAGGTCGTTGTAACTTGGCCAAGTCGTAATCGAAACATGTCATATTTGAATAATTCCCATCTTCTTCAAACGTCGGACTTGACAAGAGAAAAGACCCGCCCTTTATCAATTTTTTCTTTCTTTTTTTTAACCGCGGTGGATGCTCTAATGTTCCAAAAAGAGTACAATGCCTGGCCTACGAGCGAACTTGCTCGTAACAAGGCACGAAAACGATATAATTTATTAATTTATCTAGAAGGGCAGTATTTGTTTACAACCCTGGTATGAGAAAACTTCCTTCAACCATACTTTCGATACAAGTTGTGGACATTACCCACATGTAAACTTATTCAAGATCAACGGCAGATTATGTCAATCTTTGACACTCATCAATGAAAAGTATGATTGGAGGGAATGTCCTCCGACCACGGTAGCGACGGTGGCGCCACGTATGATGACCGGCTTTCACGTCATCGATTTATGCCCACAATTGGTTGGATGAATTGAATTGTCAAATTATCAAAAGATTTAGGACTAAATTAGCTAAAATGAAAAATTTATGATAAAATTGGCACAATTGTAATAGGTTCATGACTTTTTGGTAATTTCCCCTCTCATGGTTTTAGGTGGAGAATTTTTTTTTTCATTTCCAGAAAATCCAAGAGACCGTGGTCCCAAATGTATCGATCCTATAGATTATGGAGATTGGGATTTAGTACACGTTAAGACATTCCTTAGCAACACACACTTCTTTTGTTAAGTTCCTCTACCCCTTAATCTAATGGAGTGTATCTAGACTGGGATAGTTTCGGTTCGAACGACAACAATTTTACTTGAAAATCTTCAGACCGTAATCGATATTTTTCATCAACCACATCTTACTCTTATATATATAAAATCTATTCGGACGACAGTTAATTCTCGTTCAATTATATCCCCATTGAGATTTCAAAGTCAAGCATCTCATTTGGAGCCTAGTATATGGCAAGTGCTGACATTTCTCAGCCGTAGTACCGATCCAGACTCGTTCATGAGCTTTCAAATGCATATTCAGACAATTCACATATAGGCGTTCAAGTAACGTTCTCAAACAGGCACTACTTTTTTAATTGCGCATCATTCATGTGGGTCATCTCATCTTTTTATATTTTATCTCTTGTGTTTGTCGGGTTCAACCCCTGTTTAGCGTTGAAATGGATACGCATCATCCCATCGGGAGATCACTCTCTCGTTTCCAATCATTTCGTTTATTTCCCCCTAAAGAAAGAAATGCTTTTCACCTTGTCGCATCGGAAGAAGTGAAATCGACATCCTCCGCTCTTCGTTTTTTCAAGACTTGGTTTCAATACGATGAAGAAAACATCTGCATTGGCCATGAATTCATAATCCGATAAGTCCGTCGCATTCATGTTTCTCGGTGAGGAGAAGAACCATGTTAGTTCACTGATCATTTCAGAAGACAGAACGTGAGATCCTACGAATGATGACGTTCTTTACATTAGACCCATCGAAATGAGTCATAGACCCATTTGTTAACCCATTTTTTATGAGCTGAGTTATTATATGAATTAGTTATATTCATAATAACTGGGTTATATATACGTTTAGAATAGTAAAGCCTAAAATAATATTGGTTTTAAATGAATTTACAATTTACTTATACCTAACCCATATTTATAACTCTTTCTTCACTTTCTCGCCCTCATTCGATCTCGCACTTACTTCCTTTGTGCTCTCACCTCAATTTGGATATGATTTTTCCCTAAATTAGGTTAGATATATAAGTGATTTAACAATATAGATCAGGTCGGACATGAATCATTGAATTTGCATTGCATGGAAATGGGTCAATACAAGTTAAACGAGTCAATTTAGGTCGGATCATTTTTGACCCAATCTCGACCCACTTGTTTGACGGGTCTACTTTACATGATGCTCAAAAGAGCACCAAAGCATTTCCATTAGATAATTCAAATGAGTACTTTTTCGATTAAGTTTCCTTATCCGTTTTGACTTGTGATGGAGTATATCGAAATTTAGTCAGGTAGTTGGATAGAGGAATACAAATCGAAGCAGGTAGCATTAGCAGCGTGATCACTTCTATTTAGCCAAACACTGCTTAGATTCCAATTTTCATATCCATGTTGGGGTTTCTTTATTGCGTTTATCTACGCGGGTACGAGTATATTCAAGAGGATTAGAACAAAGGGAAATGTAAGGGGGCATGAAAGTTAGTGGGATTACATCTCCCACCTACTCCTTGATGGGAACAGCCACTTGGGCTGGGGCGACCTGGGCGGCAGGCACGATAGCGACTTTCGATCCGGCTCTTGCTTCTCGAATTCCTTAGATTTCTAGAGCCAAATTGTAAAAGCCCTTCCTCACCAACTTTCCCACCAAACCATGATACATTTTTGTCCACGTTCTTCTGAGGTGGTGGAGGAGATGATCGAGCACGACCGCCGCCACGAAACCGCACACAATGTCAAGTCAAACTGTTCGTTTTCTCTTAGGAAAGCGTTGATCGATTCTTCGTGGATAACATATTATACTCCCCAGGAGGACTGACGTGCACCCGATTTCTCGTTTTCCTGTGGCATCAAGATGAGGAAGACATTTGATTTTCCCTGGGAATTGCGGGATGTGTTCTTCTTGCAAGACTAGGAGTGAATTGTTCTGCTTCGTAGGATGTTCTTCCTGCAGAACTGACAGTAACTGATGAAGGGCGTTGCGCGAAGCTGCCTCTTGTTTTGATTTCTCCAACCAGCGGATATGACGATTCAAGGCGGTGGCGCGGCGAATAGAAAATACCACAGTTTCTTTTTATTGCGGGGATTGGTCTTGAGAGGCGATGGTGCGGAAAGAATAAAGTAGATTAATAGACTAAAAAAAAGGAAATGGTTAATACTACAAAAAATTTTAAATTTGTACACTTGTGATAAATTTACCTTAAACTAATTTTTTAAGAAAAAACGCTAAAATGGTATACCTGTGACAATTTTACCCTCCGCTAGTTTCCATTAAATTTTACCGTCAATTTTTTTTTTTAAATTTGGATGGCATATGGTAGTTGATGGATATACTAATTTGGGGTATAGGTGCACCACTATGTGATTTTTTAGGATATTAATTCAATTTAATGGAGGGTAAATTTGTCATAAATGTATTAGTTTGGGATTTTTGATTGTCAAAATATTAGTTTAGGGTAAATTTATTATGGTGTACCAGTTTGGAGTTTTTTGTGGTAAAAAATTTAGTTTGTGGTAAATTTGTCACAAGTGTAGCAGTTTGGAGTTTTTTATGGTATTAATCCAAAAGGAAATAACACAAATGGTCCCGAAATTATGGTTCAATGTGCACTATCTTTGGTGAGCTTTTAACTTCGCCACAATGTGCAATTAAGTCCTCAAATTTTTAGTTTATTTAATATGGTCCCTAAACTTTGGTTTAATGTTTGATGTGATCTCCGAACTTTTAAATTTCATATAATTTAAGGATTACATTGAAGATTTACCAGTAATTTATGGACCACATCGAACAAATTAAAAATCTAAGGACAACATTGCATATTTGGCCAAAGTTCAAGTATCACATTATACAAATTAATGTTAAAGGACAACATAATATATTGGATCAAAGTTCATGTATCATTTGTGCTATCATCCCTAGACTAAACTACCTTTTTCTAGGGGTGAGCATCGATTTAGGGTTGACCCTAAACTATTCCTGGATCGGCCCAACCTAGCCAGTCTTGGTCTGGTTCCCAAGGGACTCTAGGTCAGTCCTTGGTCCTAGGACCCCTGGACCCTACATTGTGGGGATTGGTCCAACCGGGATCAACCATGTATATATTATATATTATATACTTTTGTTTACTTTAAGCCCTAGCGCATTCTCCTATTTTCTCTTCCTTCTTATGCAGTTCGGTTTGTCATGTAAATTAGAAAGTAGAAAGAAACCCAACCCTAATTCGACAAAAAAGAAGAAGTAGAAACCCTCTTTGCTTTCCTCGCTCTGTACACTTGCCTCACCTTACCTTACTCGCCTCACTCACCGTTCGCTTGGCTCGCCGCTTGCCTCTCTTTGCTTGACTCGCTTGCCTCTGTTTCACTCACCCCACCACTCGCCTCGCTCGCGCAGCTTAGCTGGACAAACATACTTTGTTAAGTATTGGTTATGTATGGTGTTTGCTTTATTTTTAGGTGTTTGGAAGTTGAATCGATCATTCAAGCATGAACAAGATATAAAGTTATATAATTCATGGTTTATATTATGTATTTTGAACTTTCTAAGGTTTAATTGTATTTCAAGTGTTCGTTTTCATGGTTTGTTACTTTTAGCAAGTGTGAAATTTATGTTGTTACCTTATCTCATATTCATGTTTGATATGTATTGATGTTCATAGTTTGATTGCTCAATACTGCATTGTTGATGGATATATAATTTGAAATAATATGTTTGTCCTTTCAAAGAACAAAAAAAAAAGAAATAAAAAAATAATCGGTTGGTCCCAGGTTGACTCTAGAATCGAACCGGTCCCATATGGTTGGTCTAGTTCTCGGTCCTAGGCTCAAGAGGGTTGGTCCTTGAGTTAGGTGTTAGATCGATCCAACTTGAACCATACTCACCCTTACTTAATAGGTTGAAAGTTACTTTTTCTAATTAAAACTTGCCAATCACTCTAAAGAATTACTAGTCCGAGTTTAGTAGATGAATACACAATTGCTTTGTCAAAACTAAAGATTTACAAACCGGGATGAAAATTTATTACGTTAAGGAGTTGCTAACCAAATCACCATCTGAAAAGTTACTAACCACTTTGAGGGGAGAAGGGACCCAAATTCTCTCTATCCCCATTTGGCTGGTTTCCCGGTAATAATGCCCCTGGTGAACAACTGATACACAGTTTCATTATTTCCTGACGGACTCCAAGTACAAGAAGTATTGAAACAATCCTTCACCATCTCATCAAGATGACGACGACGACTATAAGCTTCACTTGTTTATCTTCTTACTCAAATAACATTAGGGTTAACCAAAAGACACCTTCCACCCGAATTAGCTAGTTTTTTTGATCAGTTTGGCAGCGCCTTGGGGTTCTAAAGTTTCTACTGCCTCCGCAATGCTGGGATGCGCCATGAGAAGCCAAATATGGCTGAGAAGCTCTCCTCCTCTGCTTAGGCTCCCGCAGTGTTCGTGGCCTTTACATTGGCAAGCTGCGTATATCAGCAACTTCGCCTAGACCTTGCTCCCATTTCGTGCCGAAGGTAAACTCGATGTTTTTCTTTTTTTTTGGGTCAAACTTGATGTTATTCAACTGGGGTGCAAAACGGCATGCGTCAAACATCACCAACCTGCTTTTGCCTTTCTGCGCATGTTCCTCTCGCGGAGGTCAGTTCTCATTTGGAGCAAAAGATGGCAGAATTCACACAGATCTCCTGATTCTCTCTACTTGTGCCCCTTCTTGCTGCGTTTAACACTTGTGTGGAAATGTTTCTCTTTCTTGAATAATTTCTTTACCCACTCGATAGACGACCGATCAGATTCTGCCTTCGTTCTTTGACATCCTCACTAGCTTGTAGGGGTTCCTGGACCGACCCAACCCAGTTGGTCCTAGTCTGGTTCCCCGGAGGACTGGGTCAGTCCTTGGTCCTAGGATCCCTCAATCCTATACCATGCGGATTGATCTTCGATTGTAGGAGTTTAGGGTTGGTCCAACCCAAACCAACCATGCATATATTATATGCTTTTATCTACTCTAAGCCCTAGCGTCTCCTACTTTGTTCTCTTCTTTTTTATGCAGTTTATTTTGTCCTGTAAATTAGAAAGTAGAAACCCTCTTTGCTCGCCTCACTTTTTTAGCTCGCCTGGGCCTTGCTTACCTTGCTTGACTCGCCTTGCTTGCCGCTCGCCTCTCTTTTCTTGCCTCGCTCGCCTCATGAGCGCGGCTTAGCTGGACAAATATACTTTGTTAAGTATTAATTATGTGTGTTGTTTTGTTTTGTTTTTAGGTGTTTGGAAGTTAAATCGATCATTTAAAGAATGAACATGATATAAAGCTATATAATTCATGGTTTATATTACGTATTCTGAACTTCTTGTGGCTTAATTGTATTTCACGTGTTGGTTTTCATGGTTTTGCTTTTAGCAAGTGTGAAATTTATGTTGTTACCTTATGTCATATTTACGTTTCATATGTACTAAGGTTCATAGTTTGGTTCTTGACGTCGCATTGTTGATGGACGTGTAATTTGAAATAGTTTATTTGTCCTTTCAAAAATATAAAAATGAAAAAAAAATAATCGATTGATCTCGGATTGACCTTGGAACCGGATCGGTCTCATATGGTCCGTCTAGTTCTCGGTCTCAGGCTCAACAAGGTCTGTCATCGGTCTTAAAAATTGGGGACCAACTTTGTACGGATTGATCCTTGAGTTAGGTACTGAACCGATTGAACCCAAACCGTGTTCACCCTTACCTTTTTCTCCACCTTGTTATTTGTTGCCTTTTCCTAAGGATTTGTCTTGGAAATTGTCAAAAGACCCATAAATCGTCCTTCATTCCCATCCATTTCCTTGTACGGTCCAACGATTACCTCTGGTTCTCTCCGCTTCCCTTCACTTTCGATTGGCCAATCTCGAAAAACAATTCTTCTATTCGTCGTTGTGTTTTCGCTTGTTTTCTTGTCCATTTTCTGTACTTCCATCTTTTTTTTTTCAAAATCAAGTTCTTTTACTTGTGCGAAATATATAATCAAGTCCCTCCAATACAAAACCCGATTAAGATTCAATTGATGTTGCTATCAAAGGACGCTAGAACATGATGTACATTGAATATTGCCTACATGGACATCCATCGTGAATAGTACATAGGTGGGAGAATAAAAAGGATAAATTAAAAAATTTCTGTCCCTTCACTGTGCGCGCCTCATCGTTCATGTCCACATAGGAAGTATTTGAGCCAACGTCACGTTTCGGCATCCTCTAAAGACCACATTAGTTAGTTTTTGATGGGATTTTGTGAGGGCGAATTTATAAGTAGTATGACTTGATTAGAAAAATTAAAAGTACGAAGACTTGATTAGAAAAGTAATCATAGTATACAGAGGAAAAATAAAAATTTCCCAGGTACTTTTCCTTTCACTTCCTCCTGACTAAAGTATAGCATAAAGCACCCATGGCCTTATATATTCTTGGGTTAAGAATGGATTTAGTCATCTAAGTCTCTATTTGTTTCAAGAAAAATAAATGATTTTAAAAATATTTTTCTGAAAATGATCGCTTATATCTCTTAAAAAAATGAGAACGATAAATATTTTCTTTATGTCGTGAAAATGATTGATAATGAAAACATTTTCCAGGGACTTATTCTTTCAAGAGATACAAGTGATTATTTTTAAGAAAATTATTTTTCAAATTATTTATTTTCCACAAAATAAAGGGAGTCTAAGTTTTAGTGTTTGTGCAATTTGATTCTTCAACTTTTACTTTTGCCAAGAAGTAATGAAATTGCAGCTGAAGAAGTCGCTCGACAACTATATAATGGTTTGGACATTCTTTCCCATAAAAACGTTATTTTGAATATTGAATGTGTCAAGCTTGATTTCACTGTTGTTCATTATTTGTCCAAGCAGAATCAGAAAGTTGATATTCACCAATGTCATGTATTGTTCTGTTTGTGCTCTCACTCGAGGACATTCCTTTGCCTCGTTTATTTTGTTTCTCTGTGTTCTTACCCTTCTTGATATTCACTTCTTCTGAGATGGGAATCTGAAGTGGCCACTCAAGCCTCTTTACTTCAGTCGATCGAGCTTCAAAATTACATAAATTTCACCGTGAATAGAGAATTTGCAAATTTAATGTTGATCCTTCTACTATTGCGGCTGCAACGACTTTCAAATTGAAGTATCGTTTCGTTTTACTCCTTGCGGAATTCTTTTTCTTAGTGAGATCCTCCCTATTATTTAACATAATTAACTGAAAAGAAGACAAAATATCACAATTTCATCACTCAAGCACACACGTTTACTCTGTTTCGTTATGCATTTTGTAAAACCAGTATGCAGACTCGAAGTTTCTTAACACCTTGTAACTTTTCCTTGTCCCATCCCCACTTGTCCCATTTACAAGCATCATACATGAGCTCCTTAATTCTTTACTTTCATGAGCAGAACTTAGAGCGCTTGGTGTAGCATTTGCTGGCGGCTTTGGGCCTTCTAAGATTCTTGAGACAAGTTTTATTGTTTAGTGATACAATCTGATGGGCCTTTGGTTGCAAAGTTGAGCTTTGAAAATGCCCAAAGCTTAAGGCAAGTAATCCCTCAATTTTGGGCTTTAGCATTTTTGTGATGCTATTTCACGGGTTTGATAATAATTTTTTCTTTCAATCTCGCCTTGCTAATATATTGGTAGACAGTTTTTACCCCACTGCCTTGGACACTTATAGAGAAGATTGTGGCTGGCATGCTTTGCGGAGGAGGTCAAGTGACGCCGGCAAAGCTCTGCTGACAGTCGCTTGTGCGAAGCCCGCAAGCTTTGCTTAGGGTCGCTTGACACAGGCAGGCTTTGCCTAGGGTCGCCTTGGGTCAAGCTCTGGCGTCGCCTTAACTGAGGTCGCACTACCTCGATGGCCTTGATGAGTCTCGCAGCCTCTGGTTGATGCTCGTTGAGCTCTAGATCTAGCTAGTCAAGGGTCGCACGATGCTGGCAAGCTTCGCCGAAGGTCGCTCGACACCGGTAATCTTCACCCCGACAAGATCTGTCTCACCTTAGGTTGAGCAACCTCAGCGCTGTCTTGGCTAGTGTCGTGCCACCCTAACAAACCTTGTTGAGGTCCCGTAGCCTGTGGTCGATGCTCGCTGAGCTCTAGCTCGCCAAGGATCGCTCAATGTCGGCAAGCTTTGCCTAGGTGAGATCTGTCTCACATTGGGCTGAGTGACCTCAACACGACATTGGCTGGGGTCACGCAACCCCGACAATCCTTGTCAGTGGTCTCGCAGCCTTTGGTCGACGCTTGCCAAGTCCTAGCAAACCTTCCACGATGCTTGCCGGGCTCCAGTAACCCTACCCTCTCCTTTTTTACTTTTTTCTAGTTTACTTCATCTTACATTTGCTCCACGAAAATGTACCAAGAGCCAATTTTCTAAACACTGCTTGCTTTATTGGAAAGTACCTCCAATCGAAAACTTTGTCTAAATTCAAAGTCATAAAGCCAATGCTCTCCAAAACGCACTCTAGTACACCGAATCAAAAGCCAGCTGCGAAAAGAGGGCTCATTTGCGACCTTTCAAATCACAGAACCATGAACATCACCACCAAGAAGAGCAGTTCAAGCCGTCTTCGAGAACTCCATGATGTTAGTGTTGAAAGCACAACACACGACTCGGAAGCCCTGAAGTCCCGCCCCTTTGGCCAAAGCCTCGAACTCCTTCTCCGTCCTCTCTTTCCCGCCCAAATAGTGGGCTAACATGATGCAGTCCATGTGGATCACTCCCTTGGTGGCTAGGCTCGGGTCCGGGTACGCAGGGAGTATGTATTCTGCAAGGATCACCCTCCCGTTTACCGGAAGTAGCAGTTCTTGAGGAGCTTCGCGCAACGTTCATCGCTCCAATCACAGCATATCCACGGCAAGAAAGTAAAATGCCTTATATGAAGCAATCCGTACTTGCTCTAGTCAGTAACTACCTTTTGGCCTTGCCGAGAGACCAAAATAAAACTAGGGAAACAGCAAGAAGCCTTGTCCTAGTACTTCCTGAAAATTTCAACGTCAGGAACAGAGACATCATTCTGACCTTCATGAAAATGGCATCTCCCTTTGGAACGCCGACGAACATGTCGCCTCCCACGTGCTCGACACCTACATTAATCCCAGCATCAGATTTTTTGTGCTCTTTTCAGCAAGGTGATTTATATTAGTTAAGGGACAATGAATTGAACGTGAGATGCCAAACTGTTACTGGATCTTGGGTTGCTCTCAAGTATCTAGGATATTACACCTAATCTCGAAGAGCTAGTGAACGATATATATTGTATACCAGGATAGGATGGAGCATCTTTAATCACGTGAGGCAAGTCGAAGTTGATGCCTTTAATTGATGGGTTTTTGGCAATGATCATGCTGAGCACGGTCCCGGTGCTGCCTCCAACATCGACCACCGTCTTGAGGCCCTTGAAACCACCGTAGGTTTCCAGTATCTTCTTCATCGTAATGGTGGAATGATCAGACATTGCCTGGTTGAAGATCTTGTTGAATTGCAGGTTGGCGCGTTGATACTCGAATGCAGTCATCTGGTGTGCCTTGTTGAACGGGATTCTGCCTTCGAGAATCACATCTTTTAAGTAATACCTGCAAGTTAAAAAGCAAACAATCCAATTCAATACTCAGGGAACACAATAATGGGGAGTTAATAAGTTCTTGAGCTGTGAAACTGGGAGGAGATTTCGGGCGATTCAGACGTTCGATTATGGTCACGTATTACTTCAATTTGTTGTGTACAATTGATCTTAGTATGACTGGCATTAAGGATGAATCCTGAAAACAATCCCAAAGAAAAAGAGAAAAAGGAGGAAAAGGGTTTCAAAAAACAAAGTATACCAGCTTTCCATCAAGTTGAGTGGGGCAATAGAGACCCCATCCTCTTTCTTGACCAAGAACTTGCACACCGGAGCTAAACCATAAAGCCGCTCGACCTTGCCGTCAGGGAGGTCGCGAAGGGTACACGTAAGCATGGAATAACTAGCCAGCAGCCGGAAGATCCGGTCAAGAATGACCGGGGCGTCGGGGTTCTGGGTCGGTAGCTGGGATGCAACTTCGCGTGGGGAAAGATAAGCAACTGGCCCGGCCTTGGCCATGATCTCCAGGAGCTCTAGCTTGATGGCGGCGTTGAGGACCATGGTGAGAACAGACGCAGTCACCAGCTGCATGGCGAAGAGGTTCGCCTCCTCGTCTAAGACTTGGGTCGGGGTAGTCATCCGGGTCTCGGATCCTGCTGAACCCATTTTTTTATTTTCCTTCTCTTTCCTTGGACGAGTATTGAGGGATCGAAAGCAGAAGAAATGGAATGAAAAGAGGGCAAAAGCCTGGGCTGCTGGGTCTACAGGGACACCAGCAAAATCTTAAACCCCCCATTCATTTTTCATCGACAATAGCTTACTTATCTATAGAGGCAAGTTTCGAGATTTCTCAGGAATGGTACGGTCCCCACATTTTATGAGCATTCAATTGCAAACAGGCATTATTTTGTCTCCCCTTTACTTCTACGCGTTGATCAGGTGGATCTTATCTCCTGCTTTTTTGTGGCTGTTGCGTCCGACCCGAGTCGGTGATGAATTTCTTCCCATTATTCCGACTCTTTTTGACACTTAAATTTTTCGCCCAGAGTTTTTTCATACATTTTATAAAAATCAGGGATCGAATCCCACGATAGCAATAGAGTTCGACCTCTAACAAAAGATATCAACACTGCGGAGTCCTGCGTATTCATCCTTTGTTGCATCTTTTCACATTAGAGAATGAGCATATCTTTTGAGAATCATCATCCGACTTACGGCGAAATTGCGAATTCCTGTGAACCGCCCTAGGCCTTTTATTCCGACCTCCATCCAAATGGCATTCCTTACATACCCTTTCTAATGGATTATCCTGTCCGACAATGTTTACCTTAGCAACATCTCATCTTCAAGGTGATTGGTTGTAGCTTTGGGTTATATTATCTAAAGGAAAAAAAAAGCTGCAAAATTTGCAAACCCACTGGATAACTCTCGTGCATCAACATGGGCATGGCAATCATCATCGTCGTCGTCCTGATCGGGTTCAGGACAAGGGCATGGAATAAAGAAGTAAAACAGAGCAAGCAACACTGAGAGAGTGGCGTGTTCAGTCAATTGAAGAAACAATGGAACAAAGAAAGAAAAAAGAAAAAGGTGTCAGAAAACAGAGGGGCGCAGAGGAATGCAGCCATGCACTTGGTCAAGATTCACACATTCGTGAGGACGCGGAAAAAAGAGCGGAGAGGGAAGAGAGGGCTCCGGGATCCTTGGCACACTCTCTACAAATTCTCAGCAAATAGGGAAGGGCTCGAGATCGTTCGCCATCACTTCAAGGTCTTCCTCGAGGAACCTTGCGCGCCACCACGTCTGCCGGGTCGTCGCTTTCCGAATAGTCCTTAGAATAATTGGTTTCGACTCCTCCTAGATTTATCTCTCGAGTTCTGCATTGCTTCGTTTTTGGTATGTCATGTCTAGCCATCAGTGAGCAGCCACACCAACGACCACGCATATCTGGAATGCGATGGGCTCGATATGTGCGGTAAAGATTCGATAACAGAGTCGCTGGAGCGTGCGTCCCTTTTCCGCCACAAATCGCCGCTGCCTCGGCCAAGTAAGAAAACACCCTTGTTGGTTTTCGCGTTCGAGAAGTGCAATGGGATGCTACGCCATTTATGAGGTGCATTGATATTTACCCATCATCAAACTTTGCTGTGGCGTGCAAGGAATAGATAATCCATTAGTTTGCTGGAGCATTGGACCGTGATGTCTAATATGTTTGGTTTAGTTCGATACTCTTAGTTAATTGGAACTTATCATCGGTCTCAAATCTAGTCCACATCTAGAGGTGCTTCTAATCGGTGAGTGGTTAATGGGCTGGTGCTAATTTAATAATTGATTCGTGATGGTCGGCTCAGATCTTGGCCTAGAATAATCTGCGGTGAATTGAAAGCTTCCTTTTGTTAGGATTTAATGCACAATCATATGAAAATAGAGAGTAAAAGCAAGAAAAGAAAATTGTGATACAAGATTTTTATCTTGATTCACCCTTAAACTAGGATTACGTTCAATAGAGGATTTCACTATAATTGGCACCTCCCACCTCTATGTTATATATCCTAATTACAAGAGAAAAAAAATATGTATATAGGTAACAGTAACTATTCATGGGCTTAAGCTCAAACTATTAATAAAATACAAGTTCAAAATATAAAAGTTAGGGCTTCGTGGGGGCGCTGCCCCCTATGACCCCCATTGGGGTGGCCCCTGAAACCCTTGCTTTGTTGTCAGATATGAGTATGAACCACACCACGACACCTTTGTGTTACTATTAATCGAGTCTTACAGTTGATACATAAGTAGCCTCAATGGTAAAAGGTACTGATTAGTGATTATGGATGACTGAATAGACTATTCAAGGATTGAGGATAATTTGAAAGGAGCTCAAGCTATTTAAAAAGAGGAGAAGAAAGAAAGAGTAACAAGAGGAACAAACCACGAAGAAGGCGGCCAAAGCTAACTCGGAGCAGAAACTGAAGTAATCGAGCAAACAACTTCCAGCTGAAATTGAAGGGAGAACGGGCGTGCTCACCAGCTGCATGGCGAAGAGGTTCGCCTCCTCGTCCGAGACCTGGGTCGATGTCATCTGGGTCTCGGATCTTGCTGAACCCTTTTTTTTTTTTCAATGAGAATTGAAGAAAGAAAGCAGAGGAAATGTAATATAAAGAAGAGGGGGGCAAAGATACGGCTTTGTTTAAATGTGGAAGGAGATCGATGTAACCCTTGTGCACCTATTTCAAAGTTGATGCCTCTAATTGACGGGTATTTGGCGAGAATCATGCCGAGCACAGCCTAGGTGCTGCCTCCAACATCGACCACCATCTTGAGGCCCTTGGAACCGTCGTACATTTCCGGTATCTTTTCTTCATCGTGATGGTGGATTGATAAGACATTGCTTGATTGAAGATCTTGTTGAATCGTGGGCCGGCGCCTTGATACTCGAATGCGGTTATCCGGTGTTGCCTTGTCGAACCGGATTCCGCCTTTGAGAATCGCATCTTTCAAGTAATACCTACGAGTTGAAAAGCGAATGACCCAATTCAATTGTCAGGGAACACAAGAATGGGGAAATTAATAAGTTCTTGTGCTGTGAAATTGGGTTTTGGGCAATTTGAATGTTCAATTACCATCACCAGTTATTTCATTCTCTCTGCAGATGACTAACACAAATTATCTATTTTACCAAAACTAGTACCATCGCAATATCTTGGGGAAACTTGTTCAAAAAGTTTTAAACTTATTGTAATTCTGTTAATTTAGTCTTACACCTTTTAATTGTGTCAATTGATTGAGCCTTAAACTTTTTCACGTTTTGCCAATTGAGTCAATCCTGCCGATGTTGGCCAAAAATTGGATAGCTTTTAATATTTCTTTATTTTTATTTTTGTCTTTATTTTGTTATTTATTTTGTTGTTTTCTTTTTTTTTTTTTATCCCTGCCGGCCACCTTTCTTGTGACCCGAAATTCATTTTTCGATAATTTTTAGAGCCCACAAATTACCAGATGCCCCCCCGTTGCATGGGCCCAAGCCCAATGGGCTAACAATGATCTTGTCCGTAAGAACCGTCAAGGAACGGATCGGATTGAGCCCAATGGGCTGCAAAAGGAGGCCCATTTTCGGTTGCGGAGGAAACCCTTATCATCATCCCCCCCGTCCCTCACCGACGCACGCTATCGAAGCAGCAGCAGCAGCCGCGGTTCCCGTTTCTTTTGCTACCCTTCGCCGCTCGCTAGCCCGCCGAATCCGCCATCACCCAGCGCAGATGTCGCCTGCTCCGGTCGCCGATCCCGTCGTGCCCGAGAAGGAGCAGGAGCAGGTCGATCCCGCGGAGGAGCTCAAGAAGATTGCTCAGGCGGGTGTCGTCGTGTTCGCTCATCGAGTTCCTACTTCTTTTTGTCCCTTTCTTTGCTCGTGCGTTCAGGGTTCTGTAACTAGGGGGTGGGTGGGTTTGATTGTTGCAGGGCGACGAGCCCACCGTTGAGGACGTGAAGGACGACGACAAGGACGAGGACGACGAGGACGACGATGAGGACGACGACGACGACAAGGAAGATGGAACTGCGGGTCGGTTGTTTCACCCTTCTTTGCCTACGCTCTTGTCCTTGGTCGTCGATGTAGAGCTTTATCTGTTGCTGTGCTATTTGTCTGCCGTTGGATGTTTATGAGGTTTTAGGGCAAAAGCTGCTGACTTGCGAATCTGGGCATTCATTTCTATGGAATTCGGGAGTTCCCTTGTTAGTCCTTTTTGTCACTGGATTAATGGGGACTTATTGGAGTAGATAGAATGAACCCGCTTACTGTCTCCTCTTGCTCGAGTCATGTAATTTTAGCAGTGAATTATCGAATCTTTGAGCACCCTTTAAAATGGAATCTTTTGGTTAAGACTGATTCGACTTAAGGGGTAGTTGGAGCTACAGTGGTTGTTCTTGGTAGGATAGAACCAAGCTTTGCTGTTTTGTTGGTTGATTGCCTCGATGAAGTTGGCAGATTATGCTAGAGTGTGGTCTTTTGTTTTTCCCCCATTGGATAGAATATTACCGGAGAATCACATTCGGGGAACTGCTTTTTAATATGTCGATCTGCGAGACATTTCCTTATCATTTTTTTCCATTTTGCAGATATGCCGGTCTTTTCTATTCTTTTTTCTTCTTTTAATCTATCTCCTGAGGCAGTGTTACATTAGTGCTGTCATTTTTTCACCCTGCCATCAGGGGACATAGGAATTTTAGTCTGGTATCACTGTTATATTCAGTTGAAACTTTAGGATCATTTTATAAGGGACATGATCTTGCATTGGCGACATCCTTTGGATTGAATGAGGCACCATGGTAGCAACTCTTTTTTCATGTACTTTTAAGTGGTCTAACAATATTGGGTATCAGTTGAAAGGTGAGTTGGGCCTTGTTGGGTATCTGTTCTGATGGATTTCCTGTTTTCTGAAACTTAGTTTAGAAATCCTGCGATTGTGTCTATGTTCAAGTTTTTTCCTACTTGGCAGACACCTCGATTACCTGTTTGCTTTTCTTCCGCCAGTGGTAGATGGATTAATGGATCGTTTGAGTTCACTTTCAAAACTTGGATCATGATTTGTATGGTGCAGGTGCAAATGGGAGCTTGAAGCAGAGCAGAAGTGAGAAGAAAAGCCGGAAGGCAATGTTGAAGCTGGGAATGAAACCTATCACAGGTGTTAGCCGGGTCACCATCAAAAGAACTAAAAATGTAAGTTATTTGCCCCTTCTTTTAATTGTTATTAACTTAATTATGGACTCGTATGAATAGTGTTCTCTGGTTCTCCAGATACTGTTCTTCATTTCAAAGCCTGATGTCTTCAAGAGTCCTCACTCTGAGACCTATGTCATATTCGGGGAGGCAAAGATTGAGGACTTGAGCTCTCAGCTGCAAAATCAAGCTGCTCAGCAGTTCCGGATGCCGGATATGTCATCGGTTATTTCGAAACCAGATGCTTCTGCTGCAGATTTGGGTGCACCGGCTGATGAGGAAGAAGAAGAAGATGTCGATGCGACTGGCGTTGAGCCTCGTGACATTGATTTGGTCATGACCCAGGCAGGGGTATCTAAGAGCAAGGCAGTGAAAGCTCTCAAGACTCATAATGGTGACATCGTGGGTGCCATCATGGAGCTTACTACTTGAGCTTTTCTGTAGTTCTTTTCTTGAAATCGCTGATGCTCTGTAATGGGGACGTATTCATTACTTATATGGTAAGTTTTGGTTAGAATGTGTTGAGACTTGTTGAATTTGTGGTTGGCCATGTCGAGGGTGTCTGTTCAGTTGATCTATAATTTTGATCATGAGTACTATTATTTTCTGCACACTTGGTTTCTTGTAATCAATGCTCAACAATAATTATTAAGTAACTTAATAGCAACTAAGGTACCAATGTTTCGTGAAAATCTCAAGATTTGGAAAACATTTATAAAAAAGATGATTGGTCATGTCATTTAAAAAATTTGTCAAAGGAAAATATTTTTATTATTGATAACAATATATGTCTAATTATTTTTATGGATAATGAATTTTTTTTTTCATTCATTTATTTTTGTAAGAGATCAAAACAATTTTTTTTTGGAAAAGTATTTTGCATATCTCGAGTTTTCTTTGAAATAAATGCTCCCTAGAAGAGACAACCAAAGACATTAATTTTAAGGAGAAATCCCTTTAACGTCCATAACTAGAATGATGCTGGTGCAACACAGGTAAACCGGAGACCTTGTTATTGCACGTAAACACCTTTAATATATCAAGTTAGCATAACTATTTAAATATGCTTAATAACTAATTAAGATTTAGAGGATGGTTATTTGGTTAAACAGTATATATTATGAGTTCACGTTGGTTAACTTGTCATAAAAAATAAAGCAGGATAAAAAACTCGGTAAGGAATTGGTCTTGCATATCCCCAAAAGTATTATCAGCAATATCTATCAAATCATCGAATGAACTTTATATTATGTAATCTTGACTAATTGTAAACACTACGAAATAGGAAGATGGTGAAATAAATATTAGAACCCAAGCGAATGAATGTTTAGTCAAGTGTCGCTCATGTAGTAATAATGACATCTTACGTGTGCCATACTATAGTCTTGTTTTTTTTTTTCAAGTGAATTGATTATAATGTGACTGATTTTGTAAAAAATGAATTGCAAAATTAAATGCATAAATTTTGCTTTTGACATTCATGAACAAAGCAAAAGAGCGATTACTGTTTTTTCAATATTGACTAAGACATTTGTAATTAGATAAAAAGTGGAACTTTTGATTAACCAGCAACTCCAACCAACTTAAAAAATAAAATAAAAGGAGAATCAAGCCAATTTCCCAAGCATGCAATGTCATAATTTTCCTATTCACCACTTTCATCGTATCCACGGCGCTTCCCACCAAGATGCCGGTACTACCCTCCGTGGTAACCTCGAACTTCTTGAGAAAAATAACCAAAAAAGTCATAAACCTATTACATTGGTACTATTTTAATCCTAAACCTTTCAATTGGACCAGATTAATCCTAATCTTTTCACATTAGTAACAATTGAGTTAATCTAGTCAATTTAGGTAGGAAATTACTAATGTGAATGCCACATGTTTTAAGTGGCATGGCTGGCGCTGACGTAGACACTTTTTAAGTAATTTTTTTTTTTTTTTTTCCTTTTTTTCTTTCTTTTTCCATCTAGTGGAAGAAAGGGAAAAAAATTCAAAAAAATTATTGGCATGCCTTGACTAGTGGTCAACGACCCTTGCTGGCCAAAATGAAGAAAAAAATAAAAATTATAAAATTATAAAAAAACTAAAATTATAAAAATATTGTAAAAAATGTTCACGTCAGCGACGACTGTGTCACATAGGATGGCCAGAGTCCACATCAATGATTTCCAACCTAAATTGGCCGGAAATATTGAATCAATACAAATGTGAAAATGTTTAAAATTAAATTGATTCAATTGAAATGTTTAAAATTGAATTGATACAAATGTAATAACCAATATAATAGTTTTATGACTTTTTTGGTATTTTCCGGTCTCATTCTGACTAAGATCTTTTTTACTGAGATCTATGTAAGTTGTTGACCTTAAACCACGAAATAGGTAGATTTAGTAGAGTCTCCAAAGCTTTGTCTAAGTTGTTGGACCTTAAACAACAAAATAGGTAGGTTTAGACTACGCATGACAACGATTCTATACCCGGGAACAGATTCTGCTCAAATGATTCTTTTTTATTCTGTGTTCAGAATTGATTCTGAGCATTTTAAGGCGTTTGTTAATGGCCCAAAATTCCATCCCTGGAATAGAAAAAGAATATAAATGCGTTTGGTAACGCCACAAAATTTCTTTTTATTAATAATATTTTTAAATATTTAAATATTTCTTTTTTTTTTTTCTTTTCCTCCTTCTTGGCCATGGCCTACTCACTGGCCATGACCAGTAAAATATTTTTTTATTAATATTATTTTTATTAAAAGTATTTTGTCTTTTTTTGGCCATGGCCTGGTCGCCGGCCATGACTGGTAAAATATTTTTTTTATTAAAATATTTTTATTTTTTTTTTTTGGCAGGTTCTGGTTCTTTGGCCATGGCCGATAAAATACTTTTTTTATTAATAATATTTTTTATTAAAATATTTTTATTAAAAATATACATTTTTATTTTTTTGGGCCATGGCTTGGTTGTCGGCCATGGCCGGTAAAATATTTTTTTATTAAAATATTTTTATTAAAAATTTATATTTTTATTTTTTTTTTTGCCATGGCTTGAACGCCGTCCATGGCTTGTTAAATATTTTTTTTATTAATAATATTTTTATTAAAAATATATATTTTAATTTTTTTGCCATGGCCTAGTCGCTGGCCATGGCCAGTAAAATATTTTTTTATTAATAATATTTTTATTAAAAATATATATTTTTTTTTTTTTTTGCCATGGCCTGGTCACCAGCCATGGCAAGTAAAATATTTGTTTATTAATAAATTTTTTTAATTAAAAATATATATTTTTTTTTTTTTGGGCCATGGCTTGGTCGCCGGCCATGGCCGGTAAAATATTTTTATTTTAATATTATTTTTTATTAAAATATTTTATTCTCGTCAGATCCAGCGAGGGCGGTTCCTGGGCCGGACATTAGAAGCTACATTAAAAACCAAGAAAATGAAGAAGAAAAAAAAATTGATTCTAAAAATTGTTCCCAGAAGCAAAAAGCTACCTTTTTTTTATTCTTGAAAACTGATTCTGGAAATAATTTTTGACAAAATTGTGCCCATAATCAAAAAATTAAACAAACGCATTTCTGTTCCCAAACTGATTCTAGGAATAAAATAACATAATCAAATACTGTTTGGCCAGTTGTTATGCCCAGCCTTAGTAGACTCTCCAAAGCTCTAGAAACTACATGTTCTTCCCCGCAACGTTGTATCTGGCACCTCCTATTTACTGAAAAAGAAAGAAGCATGATATCAAGATAGTCCTTTGTAGATGAATTATAAACTTATTATATATGAGTGAAATCTCTTAACTTTGTCAAAATGCATTAAGAGCCATCTAGTTAAGCGACATGCTATATCGTTCTATGTTAATACTACATGTTTATGCTAGCCCACATATCTTTATATAAGTATTTATAGATTTATTTGTGTAAAGCTATGCATTGAACTTGTTCTATAGGCAGTGTTTACGACATAATTATTAGATGTGTAAGAACGAATAACCAGATAGAGCTGTTCCGTTCATATAATTTGAAATGATATTGACATTGAAACATGAATAGTTAACTTCACATCGTACATGTGTATTGGTGCAAGCAACGTGCACATGACGTGCATGTGGCGTGCACAAACAACTTTTCTAAAACTAACACTCATCTTCCTGTGGAACATCGTACCCAAAGCCTCCCATCTGAAAAAAGAAAACAGAATGCCTCATATTCATTAGTGTGATAAACTTATGCTGCAAAGGCTAGTATGCCAGCACAGGAAACAACTCCTTTGCACATAGCTTTGAGCCTAGCCTTGGCACTGTCGATTACTTTGAATTCTCTCAGACTAGGATTGTTGGCTAGAGAATCCTTTTCGCCATTGTTTGACGGTGTGGAGTCGATGAACACGGACTCATCACAACCCTAAATACTTCTTTTGTAGGGTCATTGAGTTTAGGAGTATATTTACACAAAATTTACAACACGGCACATGATTAACGAGACATTTTTTAGTAGATGAATAATGAACATATCATATACAATTCAAATCTCTAAACTTGTTAAGTGCATTTAGGCACATCTAGTTAAGCGATTAAACTCTAAAAATTGTATGCATAATTTTCCGGGGTCGAATTTGCAATATAATCAGTAGCATGCCATATTTATTAATCAGATTAGGACAATTTCATTAAATTAATCAAAGATACTGCATTGAAATATAAGCCTGTATAGTCAAGTTCATGTTTTACATATGAGACTGGCACACATGTAGAGTAACGTAAATTGCAACAAATTAGCGAACTCTTAGTCGACACATTATTCTGCATACAACAATGCAACCAAATCAAAGAAAAAAGGTAAAAGAAAAGGGAAATTGGTTAACTCCCTCAGTTGACATAGATGAAAGCATAAGTTGCAATTCAAGCTACAACCACATACGGGATATTATTATTGGTTTTAACCTACCAAGCAATTATGAAAGTGCATCCTCGCAAGACCAGCAACCAATTAAACCCTTGTCCTTGACGAAAGCTTTTCTGACCTCATCCTTAGCGGCAGGGAGACCATCTCATCCCGAGTGAGATCCTTTTTCGTTAGATCTGTGTAAGTTGTTGGACCTTGAACAAGGAAACAGATAGGTTCGGTAGAGCCTCCAAAGCTTGTTCCCCACAACGTTGTAGCTAGCATCTCCTATCAACCCAAAAAGAAAAAAGCATGGTATTGAGATTGTACTTTTGTAGATGAATTATAAACATATTGTGTATGGCCGAAATCTCTTAAATTTGTTAAAATGCATTAACAGCCATCTAGTTAGGTGACTTGCTGTATAGTTCATCTGAATACTACATGTTTTTGCTAGCTCATATATCTTTATATAAGTCTTTACACATTTATTTACGTAAACATGTTCTATAGGTAGTATTATCTAGCATATTAAATAACTAGATAGAGTTGTTTGCTTAATATAATTTGAAAGATACTGTATTGATATTGAAACATGAATAGTCAACTTTACATCTACATACGAGTGCACGTGCATGGGTGCAAGCAATGTGCACATGACGTGCACTTGGCGTGTACAAATAACTTTTCTTAAACTAACATTCTAACTTGATATGAATTGTTTTGGATGTTTTGAGTGGCACATATATATTATCTGTTTTCTTCTTTTTCTTGATTTGGAAATTCTTGATAATGGGAATAACCATATGACTAATGAAAATAGGGAATAACTAGATAGAGCTGTTTGATTAATATAATTTGAAAGTTACTGTATTGATATTGAAACATGAATAGTCAACTTCACATCTACATACGAGTGCACGTGCATGGGTGCAAGCAATGTGCACATGACGTGCACGTGGCGTGTACAAATAACTTTTCTTAAACTAACATTCTAACTTGATATGAATTGTTTTGGATGTTTTGAGTGGCACATATATATTATCTCTTTTCTTCTTTTTCTTGATTTGGAAATTCTTGATAATGGGAATAACCATATGACTAATGAACATAGGGAATAACTAGATAGAGCTGTTTGATTAATATAATTTGAAAGATACTGTATGGATATTGAAACATGAATAGTCAACTTCACATCTACATTAGAGTGCACGTGCATGGGTGCAAGCAACGTGCACATGACGTGCACGTGGCGTGTACAAATAACTTTTCTTCAACTAACATTCTAACTTGATATGAATTGTTTTGGATGTTTTGAGTGGCACATATATATTATCTCTTTTCTTCTTTTTCTTGATTCGGAAATTCTTGATAATGGGAATAACCATATGACTAAAGAACATAGGGAAATTCGATTAGATTTTTGCATAGATATTAGTGCTTTCTTACACATTCAAGCATGAAGGCAAATGCAACTTTCCTTATTCTATTTATTTTTGTTGGATCAATTTGATATCGTTCTCGCTCTCTTGAAAAAGAGGATTGGGTACTGAGCTGCGATTGGAGTATAGTAAAAATGCATATCTGTAGTCAAAGACAAAAAGAGGAACAGTGGTCACATTCATTATATGAATGTCTCACAACCTTACAAGTGTATTTATTTTTCAACTTTAACGAATACAAGAAACAAAACACACAAAATATAGAGGCAAAAACTCTTTCGGCCTTGCACAGTATTAATGTTCTCTCAGCTAGCCATTGATGACCCTGCAATTTGCTCGAATCTCCCCAGCAATTCCGGTCAAGACACCAATTTTACCCATCTTCACCATTGCAGTGGCAAAATTGTTCTTCCAAATGAATGGATTTCTTGCATTTTGATTAACTTGGTTTGCAGTTGTAGGGTTCGTGAGGAGTGTCTGGTCTGATGTGAACAAGCCTCGATTCGCAATTATGCCCTGATAATAGCTTGTGTCCATTGTGTTCGGGCTAGGGGGATCCATTGGAACAACTAGGGTCGGATCATTGCCTTGTGGACACTGTTGCTTCAATATGGCTGCATATCTGGAGTCCAAGCTAGGGTCTTGGTCCACAGTTGCATTGAAGCTGTACAGCCTATTGCTGAAGGAAGTGCAGTGAGACCGACCGATTGTATGTGCTCCTGTAACACACGTGAAGCAAGTTTATTCATTATGTATGAATTCCTTTTTGTGATTATTACTTCGGGGAGGAGACAAGAATGTAACTTTGCTTCAACGCATAATGGGCCAAGTTTACAAAAATCCAGAACACCTGTTTCAAAAAAAGACTTAGAATCATGTATAATTTTTTCCTTTATTTAGTCCCTACAATCATTTTTTTCCCTCTAATATTACTCTTTCCTACTTAAGCTTTGATGCTCTATTCTTTATCTGGACTTAAATAACCAAAATTTCATAGAGTTCTGATCTAATGAAGAGTTACCGGAGAGCGTGACCATTTCTAGTTGAGTGAAACCTTTGTTGGCAAAGTTTTGTGTGAGTTGGTCGACATTGAAAGACGGGGGAGGTAAGTTTGTCAGTGTCTCTGAAGCTAAAGAGACTCTACCATCTCTTCTTCCTGCAGGAACATCGTACCCACAGCCTCCCGTCTACAAAAAGTAAACAGAATGCCACTAGCTTGATAAACTTATGCTCAAGTTGGTAAATAGAAAGAGTCAAGGGGTTTGCATGATTACAATCTCCACACTATCTCTTGCGGCAAAGGCTAGTATGTCAGCACAGGAAACAACTCCTTTGCACATAGCTTCAAGCCTAGTCTTGGCATTGTCGATTACTTCGAATCCTCTCAGACTAGGATTGTTGGCTGGAGAATCCTTTTCAGCTGTGTTTGACGGAGTGGAGTCGATGAGCACAGACCCGTCACAACCCTAAAATTGATCAACCACAAAATGGTTTTTAAAACTCACGAAATCCATTCCTGAGAGCTAAGATACTTCTTCTGTGAGGGTCATTGAGTTTAGGAAGAGTATATTTAAACAAGATTTACAACACCGCACATGATTAATGCGACAGCCTTTGGTAGATGAATAATGAAAATATCATATACAATTTAAATCTCTAAACTTGTTAAATGCATTTAGGGACATCTAGTTAAGCGGTTAACCTTTAATAAATGTATACATCATATGCCAACATATTAATGTGTCAACTTGAATAAATGTACATCAATTAATCGAAAGATGCTTCATTGACATGAAAGCAGGTGATAGTCTATAAAAGTTCTAGGTATGAGACCGCACCCATGTATGATGTGCGAGTGGCATAAATTGCAACGAATAGTGAACTCTTAGTTGACACATTATTCTGCATACAAAAATGCAACCAAGGAGAAAGAAAAGAGTTTAGTTAACTCTCTTAGTTGACCTTGATTGAAGGCATAAATTGCGATTAGATGTACAACAAAATATGGGATATCGTCATTGTTTATAACTCACCCTAACAAAGCAATCATGAAAGTGCATCCTCACGAGACCGGCAGCCAAACCCTTGTCCTTGTCGAGAGCTTTCGTGACCTCATCCTTAACGATGAACTCGGCCATCTCGCACGAGTCCTCATAGAAACCAACTTCAAGCTGAGACTCAATGCATCGAGACAACGAGACCAGAACGAGAGCGGCACACACAAGAAGTTTCTTCATATCAAAAACTACGAGATTCTTGATTCTTTCACCCGAATTCAAATGTTTTTGAACTGGATTGAAGCTCGGGTTGAATGCTCCTTGTAAAACCGCACCATATATATAGCACAAGAACCGCGATGCATCTAATCATTGAGATGTATTCTTTCACACGTAATTTATGTTTAAATTTTATTTGCCAATGCGTGAACACGAGAGAGAGAGAGAGAGAGAGAGAGAGAGAGAGAGAGAGAGAGAGAGAGTTGCAACTTGATTGATATTAGCGCTTCTGCAGTACAGATAGAGATGTGGAAGATGAAGGAAACGGACAACTGGGGCTGGTTCGATTGGTGGCATCGATCTTGTCATTATAATATCTCGTTTTGTGAAGGCCCATGATCATGATTTACGCGGGAAATCTGGGTCCAAAACAAGGCCGAAACAAAGAACATAGATCAATCTTCTTTGACTTGGGTGGATGATTAGCTAGAAGCAGTTCCGATTCTGCAAATATAATATAGAGATATTCACGAACGACAGGGAATCGGGCTTGCAGTTTCCACGTTTGTCTTGTTCTTGTTTTCAGCGAGTGCGCGTATGCGCCGGAGTCAAACCTTCGTGTGTCGCTTCCGCTTTCTTTATATCATCTGGATTTTGCGAAATGAGATCGGTCTGGGGGAGGCAATTATTGGGGTTGCTCGGCCAGGCAAATCGACTGATGCCGACTACAGTTCAACGAAGTGCATCGACATGATGGGGATTAGCCGGTATTACTTCGAACCGATGAACTTGCCCGTAACTCAAGATTCTGCCGAAAAATATGCTTCAAGACCAGCGCGCGTGCGCCGTCCTTGCACGTTTGTCGCCTCTCTCTGATTCGTAAGGTCGTGACCGATTACTCTTGGCCCTTGCTCTCGACGTTGTTCAAGACAAAGAAGGAAGTCACCAAATCAAACGGATTAACAACTAATCATCTCTATCACTTTTGACTTTCCATGACGGTGGGGTCTTCCAAATAACTCGTCGGGTCCAATAAAGATGCTTCGCACGTCGTTTGCTTTCAGCAGAACTCCGTGCATTACATGTTGATTGACATACTTTAATGCGATCATGTACCACGCGACGTCTACCAGAAATCTCGGAAATGCGAGGTTGAAAATAGTAAGATAAGCAGCCGTTTGGGAGGGAGTTCCATATTCTCTAATGCAAGATAAAGATGCTGTCAACCATCGCACTTATATTTTATGACATAGAATTATTGATTGGACTAAATGCTGGAGAGAGGAAGCGAGGAATCAACCTTTGGGCAAGACTAGTGCAATAGAAAGACAAAGCTTTCGACCAATTGGGGCTTTTGGAGTGGTTTGATTTGGTTCGTCGTGTTTTGTCCACATTCTTCAGCCAGTTTGCCAAACACGTACTCTCTCCAAGTCGGCTACAACTCACCCTGTCGAATCTTATCCATGCATTTTTGCAGCTCGAAATTCAACTCAAATTTAGATCCGATACTAACTTTTAGAGCTCGGCTCTTGAAGTACTTTATGTGCTTGATCTTTTACTTCAATTCAACTCAATTAGGAAAGTTATAGTCTAATAAAGTCTTACCTTCTTTGCCCCTAATTACTAAGGGTAAGCATGGTCCGGGTGGGCGGTTCCCACCCCGGAACCGGAAACCGCCCACTAAGAATCGATTACAAAAAATTAGAATCGGGAACCGCCCGGGTGGATCTGGTCCATTTCCCAACGTTATGTCCCTTTGCAAATGCAGACAAGGTTTTGACCCTTGTTTTGTCACCTCAAATGATCTCTCAAATGGTCAAAATACCAGCTGCAATTTCCGCCCATTTTTGGCTCAAGATCATTGCCAATCCCTGTCCATTTCCTTGTTTGTGTAGCCCCTGCAATAGTCCAGTTTTTTTAACTGAGTTCTTTGCCATTTGCAACTCTCACGGCAGCAACTCTCTTGATTCAGTCAAACTATAGATGCTGAGGTCTCCATGCAAAATTT
The DNA here is from genome assembly GCA_024733475.1 of Syzygium grande. Lineage (NCBI taxonomy): Eukaryota > Viridiplantae > Streptophyta > Magnoliopsida > Myrtales > Myrtaceae > Syzygium > Syzygium grande. The sequence goes on along the minus strand of JAMXDD010000004.1, from coordinate 11,809,365 downwards.
CAAGGTGAGGACTCTCCTTGCTGGAGTCATAATTTCGTGCAACTACTAGTTGGAACCATCGAGGAGGGACGCCGGCCAGATTAGGGATTTAGAATTTTCACTTTTTAAAAATTTAAAAATTAAGATATATATTGTCGGTCCAGTCCGGGTGGGCGATTCCACAACTAGAATCGGGAACCGGACCGGTTCCCTTAAAAACCACCGGTTCCAAACCGGTCTGATCCAATTCCGAGTGGTTCCCGATTCCTTTGCACACCGCTACTAATTACTAAGACAAAACAGGGCTAAGTAGGTTTGTATTGATGTTATACTTCGCGAAAATGTAAGTCCATTTTTCGATACATTACTAGTTTGTAAATTTTTTTACATATTTACCGTTGGTAAGAGAAATATGTGTCTTTGCAATTAGTTTTATAACCAAATTCTTCCACATGTCAACCATCAGATAATGAATGTGTAACTTTACATTGACCATGCCAATATGATCCGACCCTGCTGATGGGATTGAGAAGTGGGGCCAGAGAATCTCAGGTCCAAGGTTTAATTCTTGTGAGCACTACACACGCATTTACATAGAAGAGATGCGATACAAAAAAAAAACTTTACATTGATAGCAAACCCAATGAAAATCCCGGTTTTTTCGGCAGTTGTTACGAGTGGTAATGTAAAATTCAGACAAATGACTGTTAAAACCATAGGGGAGGGATAGGACTAAGCACAGGTTCAAGCAGAGATTTACACACGCTAAACTTATTCAAGCAAAACCGCAAATTATCAGATGATCCTGGTTCGGATGGATGACGAGCCTTGGTGAGGTCATATGGTTAAAGGAGAGTCCGTGCCTTCACCTCTAGGGGCCACTGCTGAATTTGGAGACGTCATACTTCCGCTGACAAATCTCTTTCACCACAGAGCTCCCAGTCAGATGATGAAGAACTATCAGAGCGCCTTGCAAAATTCAAATTCGTGGAACCACCAATGCACTGAGATTGAGGTGCTTCATCGTCCTCAGGAATTGCACATACGTCCTTCAAGGTTGACAATTGATCAGGAGGATTCGCAGTTTGATGAAGAAAGGCAGCAGAATTACTGAAACTCAGCACATCAGTTTTCTCTGCCAAGCCTGAAAAATAATCTTTCTTCAAAAAAGACCCAAGGCAAGCAGCCTCCTCTGGCCTCGGTTGAATATTCACAGGGACCAAACTATCATCCCTTTGTCTCAGGATGGATAATCTCTCCATTACAGAAGCATTCGCGTTCTCCATCCGCTTAGTAGGGTTATTCACAGGAAAATTATCAGAGTTGCCTTCAACAAAACCAACCACAGGACATGCTCTGCTTGTTGATCCATCAGCTTCCATGAGATTTTGAGATTTAGAGTCCTCAGGACTAACAAATTCCACATCATCTCCAGCAGACAAGGTGTTTGAGTTAAAGTCTAGACCTTTGAGGATATTAAATCTGGCCAAAACATTATTTGAGTCATGACCCAATTTAGAACTCTCAGGCCTAACACATTCCACCTTGTCTCCAGCAGAGAAGACATTTGAGTTGAAGTCCCGCTCTTTTAAGATGTTAAATCTGGCCACAACATCATTTATTTCGCACCTGCACTAAAGGCAGGGAAACACTGGGTAGTGGTGATTTGGTTTACATGAAATCTGGTCTGAAGGGCTGATTTATCTTCTCCCCGGGAATGATTCAAACTCGATAACTTCTCCATATCCCAGGAGTTGTCAGATGAATCTGCAACAAAATAAATTTGTGAATATGACGTCGGAAAAAAGTAACAACCGCTATTAGGTCAGTCTACAACCACCTCTTTGAAAGGACTTGAGCCTCTCCATCTCCGTCTTCACGCGCTTAAAGCAACATTTGAACTTCATGGAACATAATGCAGCCTCTGCTTCAAGCCATAAATTCTTAAACAATTGAACTTGCAGATTCGGTTCCACCTCGTCATCAAGATTATCTATAAGAATTTTCTTGATGGCCTAAAACCATCAAGCAGACAAAGGAGTTTGGCTATTATTTGAAGGGAAAATATGAAATTAGGATCATTAACCATAAAAGATACAGGTATTAAAACTTATCACTGCACTTTTAAATATAAGAAATATACCCACAAACAAGTACCTGAGTCATTTTATCATTGCCGACATTGTCGAGATCATCACTAGCAACAAGCACTGAATCAACTTTATTTGGATCACCTTGCGCAAGATAACGTTTTCTCTCCCCGGACAAGTGCGGAAGAATGGATTGACCTTGATCATTAGCCTGTACACTCCTTATCTGTGGCTCTTCTGATCTCACATTCTGCTTCATTAACATATTATACAGCTTAGCGTTCTTCTAAAACCAGAAGCATTAAGATCTTGACAAAAATCTATGAAATTACTATTGTCGAAAGAAGCCTTTCAACAACTCAATCCTTATCCCGCAAGAAGGTATTTACACAGAAGATGCCTATTATGGAGGGCACTGATTTCCAAGCACATAATTTCAATATTAATAGGAGAACTCCTTTAATATTATACCGCTTAGCGTAGTTTAACAAAAGGAAGCATTAAGATCTTTACCAAAAATTTATGGAATGCTATTTCCGAAAGAAGCCTTTTAACAACTCAACCCTTTTTCAGTAAGAAGGTATTTACACAGAAGATGCCTATTATGGAGGCAGTGATTAGCTTCCAAACACATTACTTCAACATTGATAGGAGAACTGCTCCAATCAGAAATTCCAGAAGTCATCAATGTAAGTACCTTTACTTGAGCAGTCGACTTTCCAAAAAGTTGGGCTGGACGAGGTGGTGAAGATGGTAATTGTTGCCTTTCAGTACCTCGCTGGAAGTGTTTCAGAGATGCACTGAGGTTATCTATCACGCTTTTAAGGATATCATAGTCTTCATCCTTTAAGTCCCATGGACCATTGGAGCTCTGAAAGAGAAACAATTCTGACAAACAGTGCATTGATTTGACCACCAAATGGGCCTGTTCTGTCAGCACTGATTCTGTCCCACACAATCTGCTAAGCACAGTAGAAGCCGTTCCGAGAGAATGAGATGAAGTAGGGGAACTAAAGCCATGCCTCGTACTGGTGAAGGACTCTCCGGATAAGCTATCGAATGAGGAGTTATTCATAATTTTCCTCGTTCTTGACACATCATCCATTAATTGCCGACCTTTCTCAGGTGCAGCTTTTCCTACTTCATAGCTGCATTGCATTGGCCAGTGAGGTACAAAGCCATGATAATCTGTTGACAAATTAGACTGGACATTTCTTTTACTTTGCTCATGGATAATATCAGATGAAAAAGTCTGATGGAGACAGCCTGGTCTGGAATAGCAAGACTCAACATGCATAGCGTCATCCAACCTCTTGTTTGATGTATTAGCAATTGCATACTGCTCAAAAGAAAGTGGTGAATTGGAAACACGATTTCTCTCGTCCAGTAAACTGCATGAGTCAATGTTTACATCAGAAACTCTATGTCCAAATTTTGTTCTCCATTGTGGATCGAACACATCATCAGCAAAATCCTTCTTCTTTGACCTATTATCATCTCTTTCTGACCATGATTTCTCCAACAGATTATCACCTCTTTTAAGGTGGTAGCTGACCTGCGTTGCCTCAAACAGAAGCTTTTTTTCACGGTTCTGCACTGCATGAGGCTCCTCTATACTGCAGAGAGTACCTCTGCCAGACTCCTTATTAGCTGCAGCAATGCCACAAGTAGTGACCCCTGGAAAACCACCAGAGCTGGTCCCAGTAGCTGGTGGTCTGATTGCAAGTATGGGGAAAGAATGAGAAACAGAATTTCCCTCAGTAAGGCTAGAATGATGCTGCGGTACGTTAGTGGTTTGCATTCGAACATCCCCACTGTCTGAACCTAACCCCAATGACGATGCTAGATAATGTTCTTCTGATACCAATGGCCTGTTGATGTCATCGGAAGCTTCTGCAAAGATGAAAATTGTTTAGATGTACAATCTCCTAGCATGAAAAAGGGAAAGGGAAAAAATCTGGACTCACTCCTTCAAAAAGAGTTCTCAGACATCAATGACTGCTTTAGATGTTATAGGCAGAATGACAAGAGGTAAACAAGTGGAAACAAGCAAGTAATCAGTACACTCCAGTACAGTTTTTGTTCCAAAGTCGGATAACACCTATTTCAGAAGCCACAGGCACAATGACATAAGGTAAGGACACGACAATTTAAGAGGTAAAACACAGAGATATTCCACATAGACAGCATCCATGGTTTCACTGAGAACAATTATACATAATCTGGTCCAACAGGTACATTCTCCTAACCCTTTACTTCTAGAAAGACTACTAGGAGATTGAGCCAGAGGAAGAATTAAATGGCAGAGATCTCTCCGATGAATCTAATTCAAACAAAACACAGGCAGTTGAAATCTTACATGGACAGTAATAGCAAAATCTACAACAAGCGAACAAACTGAAGGAGAAGGGGGTAACATGATGAACTACAAACATTGTGCATTGGAAACAACTCGGCTAATCTCGTATTCCTCAGATGGCAATTTATTGCTATTTTCGGGTACTTTTGTGTTGAAAATACTGAACATCCATTTCCACATGGCAAACACGCAGACAGCGAATGGAAAGAGCTACCGCAGACAGAAATTACCGCAACATCGACATAGCCTCGATACACTTCGCTGAGAAAAACAACTACCTTCGTCCGTGTCCCTTCCATCTGTGGGTAAGTCAGCTTCTCTTGCCCATTCCGACCAGTAGCCGTCCACCGATTCCACCTGCTCACCTTGCGCTCGATCGTCCATCTCGTTACTACCCCAGCAAGATCAAAGTTGCAATACTCAAATGGGATACCCTCGACCTCACAGGGCGCTGTCGATGGACTAATTCACTCCTCGTCCCAGCACGAGCAGACCGCCGATCACGACCACATCGATCGGTATCTCCCGGGACTTCCTTTCCAGGATACGATGTCGGCGTCACTGACATTCAAATGACCAGGCCATCAAAAAATCAAAACTTCAAAAAAAGCAAAAGATAGCCTCAGCCGCTGTGGTAGCAACAGGGATCATCATCGTACACAAACGAAAACCCGTCCCATCAAAAAGCCCGAAAATTGCACGCGTCTGACGGAAACTCTCGATCGGAGCCGCAATCCGACAGAGTGACTCAGACACCTAACCTAGGAGACTTTCGAATCGAGCCCGGCCGATCGTGTGTTCGCTCGATTCCTATTCGATTCGAAAGCGGAAAAAGACAGCTCGTTTACGATCGGAACCAACGCCGACGACGAAAAAAAGCAAAGAAAAAACGGGTTCATCGGGATTGCGACGAAGAGCGTATCGCCGTCGCGCGAGCTCCGGTCATCGGAGGGAAGGCATGCGCAATCGGTCGGCGAGCAGGAGGGACGTACAGAGAACGCACCTTGAACGGAGCCGGACCAGGAGCGTCGGAAGCAGAGCCAACAACAACAGTCCGAGCTTCTTCCGACTGCAGCCGTCGAAGAAAATGAGAAGGCGAAATTCGTGTCGACCGACAAGGTTGTCCTTTGCTAAACCTCGTCCCACTAAAAGATTTCCGTAATTTGTTTTTCTTTCTCTTGGTCCAAATATCTCCCTTTAATGTTGTTGTCTCTTTGCTATAAATCTTCGGCCATTTTATTTCGTGAAAATTAAATAATTTGTATAATATATTTTTTTAGAAGTATAGCTTATATTACTTATAAAAATAAATAAAAGCTCAATAAATTTTCACGAAAATATTTATATATAAACTATTATCAATGATAAAAATATAATTTATCGGCTAATTATTTTAATGGATATAAGGTATCACTTTTGGAAAAAAAAATATTTTATAGATTATTCATTTTTCATAAAACAAACGGATCCATTAGCGTGTATCTAGTTTGTCTCTAGTTTCCAATACAAGTGAGTCACTCTTGTAGACAACTCTTATTAAAATGAAATGGACGATACAACAAATTTTTTCCATCATAAGAAATACTTCTCGAAATCGCAACGATTTATATTGGAAAACGTCAAACAATGAATATCATGCATAGATTATGGGTGCGTTTGGTGCAGCATTTGTAAAGTCCTTGGGATTTTAAAATTCTCTGGGCAAATGTAAATGACATTTGGCAAAATTTTTGAAATGCATTATAGAGATGCAATTGCATCTCCAAAACTTTCCAAAGGCTTTTAGCTCAATAAAGGGTTGGAGGCACCTTGAGAAGTAGCATTTTCAAACTATGCTTTTGAGTGATGGCCCTCATGAGTAGCCATTTTAATAGCTCAATCAATCATCTGCATACGTCTGCTTTGTATTCAAGAATTGCATATGTGAATGACACTTGGACAAATGCAAATGACATTTGGTAATATTTTTGAAGTACTTTGGGGAGAGGCAATTGCATCTCCAAAGCTTTCCAAAGGTCTTTAGCTCAATAAAGGGTTGAAGGCATCTTGAGAAGTAGCATTTTTAGACTATGCTTTTTGATTGACGGTCCTCATGAGTAGCCATTTTAATAGCTCAATCAATCATCTACATGCGTCTGCATTGTATTCATAACTTGCATACGTAGAGTGCATATGTTTAAGCAACATTTTCATTGTAGTGTTTTCGTATCATAAAGGTAAAATCAAACTATTTCGGATCATCATACACATCATCAGTGGAAGAAAGTTCGCAAGCGACCTTCCCCATTTTCAATTCGGTGGTTGTGATTACCCGCGCTCTCACTAACTATCACATCGAGAGCGGATCAAGCTACTATCGGATAATTTTTTCTTCACTGTCCGATGATAAGCCGGTCCTGCCGCGTTGATCGGGGCCTATATCAAAATTTGCTGCACAAATGGTACGGGTAGCCATCATTAATAAGGGGGTTTGAACATGATTAGGAGATGGAACCTAATTCGAGCTAATCCGTCCATTCCCGGTGCACCTATTGATGACAGATTTTGAAAAATCGGACGGGATGAGTGAGCATGATGATAGATTGTCACGATGTGTGGTTTCAATCCGCATGGTCATCATTTTGGTCGTTGAATCTGCCGTGCCAGAGATAGCTTAGCTACTGCACTCGATCGGAATTGACGGCTGTTCTTAACGTGATTCTTTTATTTTCAATTTTTGTATTGTTTTTAGTTGAAGGCTGGGCTTTTATTTGATATAAAAAAGGGAAAACTGTCATTTCGATTCTTAATATATTATATGCATTCCAATTCAATCCTAAAATTTCTAATTTCATGAAATTAGTATTGAATTTTTGCGTGAAATTCTAATATAATCATTCCAATTACTAAAAATCATCGATGTGGTGATGGGCCATAACTGGCTATGACTAGAAAAGTGATTTCTGGATAAAATTGATTAAAATGATCACATTAAAATTTCGCACAAAGATTTATGACTGACTTGATAAAATCTGAGAATTTAAAATTGAATCCCCATCCCTACAATAGATTTCAGACCGGTTGGATGATTTTTCCGATACAAAATATCTAATATCCTAGTTGAAATAAATGAATATTTAACATTAGATTAGAAAAATGAACTAATGATTAGGTAAGTTTGGAACCACGTAAATCTTTCCCGAAAGTTTCAAAGTAGGAGTATTTTAGTTGGATAGTCAATAAGCTGTTCTTTATTTAAAATTGATCAAAAAACACGAAAAAGGACCGTTCCTTCGACGGAAATTCTTTAATTTCTTCAACAATCCATCCACCAGATACAAAAAAAGATAATATGATTATTATTTGCCTGAAAATTGAAATACCATTCGCACAAAAAAAATGATTAAGCGAAATAAACAATTGCTCCTAAAAAATGTTAGAACCAATGAATACAACTCGACCCGCGCAGAACAGAGAGATGAACGAATGAAATCAGAAATAGACGATGAAAGTGGAAGAAGAGCGCGACGCCGAGGAGGAGGAGGATGCATCGTCGTCCGAGGAAGAGGCGGCAGAATAGGCCAGGCGCAAGTTCCGGAGGCCGCCGCCCAAGCTCACCCGCGGCGGCAACAGCCGCTCCGACAGCCGCCTCACCGCCGCCGCGTACTCCTCCAGCAGCCCCGCCACGACCACCGCCATCATCATCCTCGGCGGCTCGGCTCGGCTTCTGCTGCGACAGCCCCTTCCTCTGTTCAGCGCGCGGCCAGCTTCGGGAATTCCAGAACGGAGGCGGGCTTGCCTTCTACGAAGAGTTTGGACGTCCGGGGTAAGCTATGGAGGCGAATATCATGCGCATACTTATGCAGAGAGAGAGAGAGAGAGAGAGAGAGATTGAGTGTCTTACGTTCTTTTCTGGGACCTTCAAGTCCTTGTCCGAGATTTGCTTTTGGGGAATAGGAACTGCAGGAGGATCAGGCCCTTGTTCTTTGCTTGTTCCAATTGGCTTCGGCCTTTGCTTTTAGAGCTCCTCCACGTTTTGGTTTCGCATTTTTTGACTGCTGCTTTACAAATTCCTAATACTTATATTAACAGTAGCAAGTAAGAGTTCGATTCTTCCTTTTTTTTTATACCTAAAACGGCAAAATGATCTTGCTTTGATTGACAGTTCAATTCCCTTTTTTGTCAAAAAGAAAAAAAGTATTATGTGCTAAGAGATCCGCAGCTACGAGAGAATATATCACGCAGATTGTTTTGATCGCGTTGTGCATGCCGTGTTAGGTACAGGAAGCTGTGGTGAAATAAGCATCGACAAAATGCTCGATAAGAGAAGGAACTCTTGAAATTTCATGATGAGTTGAATGTGTTGGGGTGTGGTTCATACTCCCGGCGATAGGACAACAAGGGAAAGTATTCTAATTCAATTACGTTTTCTATTTTGAATAGTTTCCTAGAAAATTTTTTTCTATTTTGAATAAGTTTCCTAATTGAATGGTTTCTAATTGAAGTAAATTTCCTAATTAGAGTAGGTTTCCTAGAAAAAAGTTTCCTATTTGAATCGAATTATTGTCTATATGTAGTTTTTTTATCTTGTAATTGAGAGATATAAGAGAAGAGTGTGATGTGTTAATTATAGTGGAATTTTCTGCTAGACATAGCTTTAGTTTAAGGGTGAACTAGGATAAAAACCTTGTGTTTCGATTCTCTTTCTAGTTTTTTACTCTCTATTTTTTTGTGATTGTGCGGCGAATTCTGATATGTCGAGAATGATCTGAAATCTTAGAGGTTGAAATGACATTCACATCGTAGAGCTCGATAAGCTCACTCTTCAGCTCCATCCAGAACATAACTCATGGCTCTCAAATGCATTACGATGTGTCGACTCTAGCTTTGAACCCGCATTTATAATTATTACTTAGATGAATGATTTGTGAATTTATCGGCAATCACGTCCGTGTCAAAAGCATGTTACAATATCCAATATGTGAGTACGTGCTTTGATTTATGAATTTTTCTTTTACTTTTGTTTCATATGCAGGAAAAATGGAGCAAGACTAATTTAGCTAAAAGCAGGGATAAAGCAATGACAGGCATGTGATATTAATTTAGTGGTTGCATATACAAATCCCGATGATCAAATAATGTTACTATCCAAGGACTAATTGACAGAAACTTATAATATTCTTTGGGATGAAATTGTGGTCTCTAACTTTATGTCCTTTAGATACTTGTTCTCCTCTCGAAGCATTGAAAAGCATATCAAATTAAGCAAACATCTGTGTTATCTATGTGGAACCTCAGTCGAGCATTCCGGTAAAAAAACAATAAGTGAGCAGCAAAACGTACATACACGAAACGAGTCAGTCCTTTACTGGCACAAGTATTTAGATCTTTCAATTCGGCTAATTCCATGGATTCCATTGCCCGGGTCAGATCGTAGGCGTGATGGAGGCTTTGTGAGGGTCATTCGGGTGAGAAAATAAGGGTCGGGTGGGGACCTTTTCGGTGTAAGATTGTTCAAAAAGAAGATGTTGAAAATTGGAAGTCAAATCGTGCATGAGACTACCAATATTCCACATCACGACTTTGCTTTACTCCTAACTTGATCATTTCACTGTCACCTCATCGCCGTCAAGGATGCCGGCTTGCAAATTTCCCTCCTCTTGATCCAGAGATTAGCGGCATTTGTTAGGTGGCCGACGACGAAGCAATGGGGATTATCTCGACCAGTCCTGGACATGCACTTTGTACTATTTGTAATCTTGATTTTGCAGATTTAAACATTGGTTTTTCTTTTTCAAAACTAAGGTATTGAGTTTTGTAAGTCGTAAGCAATAGCGTCACGTCTTTTTTCCCTTCTTTTTTTTGGTTTGGGGGGCAGGGGTTTGCGCCATGCTTTGAGTTTTGTAAGTCCTAAATTGCGTAGACTGAATTTGAGTCAGAATAAGATAATAATATCATATATAGTGTTTGGCAATGTCCTTTGAACAGGATTAACCCGGATTACTAAGATAAAATGCCTGATAAGAAATCCGGATTAGGGGGTGAGATAAACCTAGATTGGATAACTTTTTTTAGAAAAAAACTTAATAATTTTCTTCCAACAATGAAGTAATGGAGTAACGCAGCTGACCGCTGCACAAGGATCACCTCCACGACAACTGATCATTGTCACTTTTGACCACCATACAACAATCATCATTACCTTTGAACCGTTGCCGATTGTCATCGTCATCGAGTCGATCCTGCTTTGACAACTAAGGGTGAAAGGGAGAAATTATTCGTCAAATTTGTCATCACCATCAAAGAACTCGAATCCTTTCACAAGTGTGCCAAATTCGTTGTCCACAATATAGGCGTGGCCACCCACGTTACTCACCTCCGAACCATTGCCAATCGTCACTGCCATTTAGCTAATCGTGCTATGACGACTGAGGGTGAAAAGGAGAAATTATGTGTCAAATGGCCCATTACCATCAAAGAACTCGAATCCTTTTGTGAGTGCACCAAAATTATTCAAGGTCATTGTCCACAACAGAGGTGTGGCCGCCCTTGTTACTTGTTGCCCCTATGCCGTCCATGTCCACCTCCTCTCCGCCCCTCACTATCCCAAATTGTTGGCTTCAATGTCAAGTTACACATGAGCTTCATGTGCAACGTCCATCACTTGGTTGCCACCCTTCACTTTTACATTAGTCGTTGCTACCTCGTCTACCAGACAAGCTGCTACCTCTCCTGGTTGCTCCACAATGCTCTCAGCAACTTGAGGCTCGTCTTCGTCGGAAGTGCTGAGATTTGGATATTATGGGAGATTGTGCTAAGCAAGTGAGATTTTCAAAAAATTTTCATCCTATCTTGGATTGCACCAAATATGTGATGAAATTTTTTACAATCGGAGCATATTTGGAGAATTCCTAATCCCACTTTATTCCATTGTATTCTAATCCAAATTTGGATGATCAAATGTAGTCCGAATATTTTGGAGCACCTTGCCAACTAAATTAATTTTCTAAAATTTAAGAATATCCACTTGAAATGACTTTTAATTTGTTCTTCTTTACTTATAGCGTTTTAGAAATGGGCTTTTGTCCAAAAAAAAACATAAAAATTTCTTTAAAATTATACATATATTAACCCTCGAAAATATTAAAGTTTTCTGAAAATTTTCGCATCCTTTCAAAATTTGGAATGATTTTCTTTAATTTGGTGGAAAATTAATCAAGTTAGGGCTAATTTAGTAGATCAAGACAAACACATGCAGTGACCAAGAACTTGAAAGGCTCGTTAGCTTAAATTTACATTCATTCTCGTTGTCTTAGTAGTCGCACAACAGGAATCATTAAGTACCCATTGACATGAAATTAAGAATCGTTTATTTCGTGAAAAATAAATTATTTGAAAGACATTTTTCTAAAAACGATTGCTTGTATCGTTTAAACTAATTTATCAATAGAAAATGTTTTCATTATTGCCAAAAATCTATGTTCAAATATATTCATAGACAAATGAAGATATTTTTCGTACATACATTTTTATAAGATATATAAACGATAATTTATAATTTGATGTACTTTACAAGGAATTGGATCTCATGAAGATTCTTCAAGCTGAGAGACCGGGACTTGATCAGATGCTTTGTTTAACCGAAAAGAAAATGCTCCTAAGATGGTAAACCAACGAATACAACTCGACAGTTAGAACAGATATGAACGAATAAAATCAGAAATAAAGGATGAAAGTGGAAGAGTGCGAAGCTGAGGAGGAAGCATCGTCTGAGGAAGAGGCAGCAGAAGCCAGGCGCAAGTTCTGGAGGCCGCCGCCCAAGCTCATCCGCGGCGGCAACAGCCGCTCCATCAGCCGCCTCACTGCCGCCGTGTACTCCTCCAGCAGCCCCACCACAACCACCGCCATCATCATCCTCAACGGCTCGACTCTGTTGCAGCAGTCCTTCTCCTGTTTAACGCGTGGACGCTTCAAATTCCAGAACGGAGGCGTGCCTTCAACGAGAGTTTGAACATTCAGGGTAAGCTATGGAGGCGACTATCATGCGCATATATTCATAGAGAGAGAGAGAGAGAGAGAGAGAGAGAGAGAGAGATTGAGTGTCTTACGTTCTCTTCTGGGACTTTCGAGTGATGTCTTGTCCGGTTGCTTTTGGACTGCAGGAGAATCACGCCCTGGTTTTGCTTGCTCCAATTGGCTTTGCCTTCGCTTTTACAGCTCCACGTTTTGGTTTCGCATTTCTGACTGCTGCTTTACCAATTCCTAACACTCTTATTAACAGTTGCATTTAAGTGTTCGATTTTCTTACCAAAAATATAAAAGAAAATCCGATTTTGCTTCGATTGACAATGCCCCCCTCGCCACAAAGAAATGAGTAATATTTGACGAGAGAGCTATGCTACAAAGAAAAGAGAGTATGCAGATTGTTTTGATCGCACCGTGCATGCCATGCTGGGTACAAAAAATTATCACGAAATTAGCGTCTACAAATGCTCCATAAGCGAAGGAACTTGAAATTTCGTGGTAAATTGGATGCTGAGAATGATCTTAAATCTTGGAGCTCGAATTGATGATATTCACGTCATAGAGCTCGATAAGCTCGCTCTTTAGCTCCATCTAGATCATAAGTTATGGCTCTCGAATGCATTACGATGTGTTGACTCCGGCTTTGAATAAGCATTTTAGTTATTAATTAGATGAACAATTCATGAATTTATTGGCTATCACGTCATGTCAGAAGCAAATTGGAATATCTAATATGGAAGTACGTGCTTTGATTTAGAAAATAAATAAATAAATAAATTCTACTTTTAATTCATATGCAGGAAAATTGGAGTAAGACTAATTTAGCTAAAAGCAAGAATAAGGGAATGACCGGCACGTGATATTAATTTTAGTGGTTGCATATACAATATCCCATGATCAAACAATGTTACTATCCAAAGACTAATTGACAAAAACTTTGATATTCCTTGGGATGAAATTGTAGTCTCTAGCTTTATCTCCTTTAGATACTTGTTCTCCTCTCGAATCATTGAAAAGCAAAGCAAATTAAACAAACGCTCGCATTATCTGTGTGCAACGTCAATCAAGCGTTCCGATCAAGTATCAATATACTTTACAAAAAAAAATAAAATAATAGGTAAGCAAAACGTACATACACGGGACTAGTAAGTCCTTTAGTGGCACGACTATTCAGACTTTTTGACTCAGCTAATTCTATGGATCGCAAATGGTCAGGGTCAAATCGTAGGCGCGATGGAGGCCTTGTGAGGGTCAATCGGGTGAGAAATTAGGGGTCGGGGGACCTTTCCGGTGTAGAGATTGTTCAAAAAGAAGATGTTGAAAATTGGAAGTCAAATCGCGCGTGAGACGACCTGTATTCCACATCGCGACTTGCTTACACCTAACTTTGATCCAGAGATTCGCTGTATTTATTAGGTAGCCGACGGCGAATCAATGGAGATTATCTTGACCAGTCTTGGACGTGAATATTGTTCTATCTAAAATATTGATTTTGCAGATCAAACATTGGTTGTTTCTTTCTCAAAATTGAGGTATTGAATTTTGTAAAAGTCCTCAACAATAACGTCTCGACTTTTCTATTTATTTATAATTTTTGGGGATTTTTTGCGTCATACTTTGAGTTTTGTAAGTCCTGAATATTTTGGAGCACCTCTGCCTACTAGCATCGCAGTTGTTTTTCTACCCAAATCACTTTGTAACCCGTTTAGCTAAATTAATTTTCTAGGATTTGAGAATGCCCTTTTGAAATGACTTTTAATTTTTGTGCTTCTTTACTCGTAGCATTCTAAAAATGGGCTTTTGCCCAAAAATGAACATAAGAAATCTTTAAAATCATACATATATAAACGCTAGCAAAATATTTAAAGTTATCTGAAAAATTTTCGTGCCTTTCTATAATTTGGAATGATCTTCTCTAATTCGGCGGAAAACTGATCGAGCTAGGGCTAATCTTGTAGATCAAGACACATTCATGCCGAGACCAAGAACTTGAAAGGCACATTGGCTCAAATTTACATTCATTCATTCTCGTTGGCTTTAGCAGTGGCACACAACAGGAATCATTAAGTACCCATTAACACGCAATTCAAGATTATAAGCAATTTTTTATTGGTTTGACGTGCTCTTTCAAAAGGAATTGGATCTTGTGAAGACTCTCTTCCACGCTCTCCAGCTCAGAGACCTGGACTTGATAAGATGCTTAACATCGTCGGTGCCCTTACGAGATTCCAAGTCATCTACACTGTTGTCTTCAGGGTTCCAGAAACGAGCTTCTTTTCTCTTGGTCCTCATGGTCTCCAGCACGTCGTATTTGTTGCAGATCCCCCATATTGTCACCTTCTGCTGGTTGTAGTCCACGTTCACCGAGTATATCCCTGCGAACCCATCATTAACGATGCGGATTAGGGGTCTAATCAACTGTGTTTTGAGAGCAAAATGGTGGGAAAAAGAGAGAAGTTGCATCACGAATTCGGAAGCCCTAATGGGCCGAACTTTGTCAGTATGAGAACTCATTCTCTTTCCACCAAAAGAGCCCGTGGGCCTCCTGATAACTGGTGTGATGACAATGTCATGTTCTTGCAATTTTTTCAGTTTCACTCTTCCAAGAATTTTGTTCTGTAAATTATCTTCATTTCATCCGGTTTCTATTATTTTGTTTAGGGTTGTTCATGGAATCAGAAGTTCCTTCTCCATCCGATTGAAACAAGAAAAATAATTAACATAAAATGAAAACAAAGGCACCCGAAACTCGAAAAACATCTGCTTATGGAGGTTACCCTTTGTATGAGCCAATGCCTTCTTGATCTTCTTCTCACAGCCATAGGAATACAGAGGCACCATCATCTCCACATACTGTGCCTCCACATTTGTCTTGTAAGCGGGAACGATCTGCATGTCCGTCATGATTCGATTTCTCAAGCCAACACTTCCCGACTTCTGCTGTCCTTGATAAAGAAGAGATTGGCTGATCGCTGCATTGCTCAATCACGTCCTAATATAGGATCATCAGGATCATTTTTCAATTGAAAAGGGTCTTAGCTAATTATCTATTTTCTTGTATTCCTTCACCTTTTTTCGGCTCTTGCTTTACATTTTGTTGACGTGCTTTGTTTGTGCTTTGCTTTACAGTCGTCGGCGGCGGCTAGAGATTAGTTGGCCTTTTGAGAGGTTGATGTTGCAAGAAAACT
Organism: Syzygium grande; assembly: GCA_024733475.1. NCBI lineage: Eukaryota > Viridiplantae > Streptophyta > Magnoliopsida > Myrtales > Myrtaceae > Syzygium > Syzygium grande. The sequence goes on along the minus strand of JAMXDD010000004.1, from coordinate 11,793,745 downwards.
AGCTAGGGTTTGTTCGGTGAACATGGAGGATACGCGGGATCGTGAGTTGGAGCAGTGCGACGCTGCGTCAGCCACAATCGGAAAGTGCAAGACTAATCCCTACTTTTTCTTAGGGTTTCAGTTTCGACGTTTTCTTTTGCTTTCCCAGGTTGCATGTGGATGTTTCTACTTCATCAAGAAAGCGCCCCAAGACTTTGATGGAATAATATGTAGGGTATTTAGAAACCTTTAAGCTGCGTTTGGTTGTACGGATTTGGATTGAGATATGATAGGATAAGATCGGATTATAAATCCACCAAATATCCTCCGAATTATAGAAAATCCCATCACATGTTTGGTACAATCCAAGATAGGATAAAAATATTTAAAAGCCTTTGAAAATCTCACTTGTCCAGCACAATCTCCCGCGATATCCAGATCTCACCTCTTGAGCTCCCTCGCTGGCATCTCAAACCCGGTCTCTCTAGCTCCCTCTGGTTCGTCTCCTTCACCACTAGTTCGCCAGATCCACCGTCACCTTCACCTCCAGACTATAGTCCTCGCTCAGCTTTATCATATCAGAGGCAATTCGGATGCCGGTGTAGATGAGCCTCAGGTCGCCAAGACTGTGAGGTAGCATTCACAACAATCTAGTAAACAAGGCATCAATGGCCAATATAGAGCTGAAGGGTGGCGATTGGATGATGAACATTGCGCAGTAAAACGCAGGTGCCACTCGACGTTGAGCCGATGATTTGGGATAGTGAGGGGCGAAGAGGATGTGGACTAAGATCCACCAATGGCTAGCACCGGGGCAGCAAGTAACAAGGGCGGACACGCCTTTGTTATGGACGACGAGATATTTCAAGCATACTCATGAAAGGATTCGAGTTCTTTGATGATGATGGCCATATGACATATAACTTCTCCTTTTTACCTTCAATCGTCGTAGCACGATCAACTAGATGGTGATGACAATTGGTGGTGGTCGGAGGCAAGGACAATTGCACGATGGTTGGAAGTGACGATGATAGCTTGTCGTTGAGGTGCTCCTCATGCGGTGAGCAGCGAAGGTCACTCCATCGTTGGAAGAAAATTGTTAAGTTATTTTAACAAAATTTTATTCAATCCAAGTTCATCGCATCCCCTAACCAGGAATTTAATTGGCGTTTTATCTAGATATATTTCTCGATTAATTCGGTCCAGAGAATATCTCCAGATATCGGATAAGAGAATTTGTTATTCTATCCAGACTCAAATCTAGAGTATGAAATGCAACCTACATGGAAAAAAAGAAGCTTAAAATCTCTGACCTATTTTCGATTTGCTCAAGCCAAATCATGCCCCCATTCAGGTGCATGCATCCTCTTCTTCGTAGAGAGACCTATGGTTGTCGTATACGGGCGCGGATATGCTGTAGCCATTAATGTGGCCATCTAATGTTTTCTGCACAGTATTTTGCCACGTGTCCAACCTATTTTACACCTTACCACGCATGATTAAATTCTATACAAAAGACCTTGCGAATCTCAAATCTAACCCAACCTCCCCCTCCCCTTCCCCCTTCTCTCTCTTCTGTACATCTCCACCGCGGCCGCGGTGCTTTTTTTTTTTGGTCGGAAGCCGTGGTGCTTGATGGCCCGGGCTTTCAGCTTGTCGCCGGTGGCAGAGCCCGGCGCAGCACGCAACGAGCCTACAAGATGTGTACTCGCCCACGAGCGTCCGAAACAAACGACGTTCTTTTCCGAGAGTTAAGGACACGACTGCTGAAATTGCCAGAATATCATATGAAACACGAGATAGAGATCATAGGGGATTCTAGCCATCACCCAAGCACTATATCCCTTAGATTTCAATTCCGGGCATATATAGCCCAAAAGACCAATTGGGTTCCTATCCGGTCCATCAATATTAGTAAAAAGAATGCACTTTTTCGCATTTCGTGTGAAGGTATTAACGAGCTGGCAATTTTCTTCTGTAGGTTTTTGCAATTATAACAACGCCAATCTCCTAAAATACCACCATTATTTTTCCCCACTTTTCGTGGACCAAAGTAAAATTTCAGGTATGAGTTATATGTACAAATAGGGAAGGCAAATGAAGCAAACTCTTCCCTAACGGAGTTTTCGAAGAAATATCTTTCACTGAAAGTTATTTTTTGACTTTTTAATTGAAGAAGACAGATTCTGCGCCGACTCCGGACAGGAAATATTGTAGGTAATAAGGAAATCAACCACTTGGAGTCAAATGGGAATATACAAATATAAACCGTATTAGAATTTAATCAATAACAAGGCTTGGAAAATAGAGACTCTATGACGAAACCAAGTGTAAATAAATTGTGCCGGAATTTAGTTGATGATAAAGCCTAAATTGCAAATATGATAAGCTGGAATTTAATTGACGATGCAACACCCAAGATAAAGATACACGCCGGAATATAATCGACGACGTTGGTCTAGAAACTACAGCTAAAAATCAAGCCTTAATTTAATTGACGACGCGAGTTTGGAAAAGAAAAGTACAATGCAAGAAAGTAAAGATAACTTAAAGATAGTAAATTTCTTTGATTTGTGCGAAGCGCTCTCAATTAGATGAGCAATGGTATTTATAGGTGTAGTGCCATAACCGTTTCTGAGCAAGTTTTTAGCGGTTGTATCCATGTTCTTCCATCTCCGGGACTTTTGTGCTCATAGTCTCATGATGCCATGATCTTATTCTTGGACGGCTGCTCCTTCAAAAACGCATGCCAGATGTTCCCCGATCTCAACTGCTTTGTTCTTCAATGACTTCAAATTGGTAGTGGTGTCTCAATGCTCCTTATGTATTCAGCAATCTTCTAATATCTTGACAACTTACCAATCCTTACTTATCGATACTCTTGCCGATTGTCGTCGTAGGTCGACAACCGCCCGGTGACAATCATCGATGCGTGCCAATATCAATACCGATTTTAGTCATCAACAATGGGTCACATGCTTATCACTATTTAATGTTCTAGTCACGCATCTACTTATGTTGACAATCTGGTCACTTTTTGGTGCAAACAATGGGAATAAGCTTAACCTTGTTGTCTTGAAGATGGTCCGCTGCCTAACCTGATACAGTTTCAATTCCATGCCGATCTTCTCTTTAGTTACCTTTCTGTTGTAAAAGTCAGTGGACGCTCGTTCTTCTTTTTATCCATCCCCTCCACAGCATCTTTTGCCCTTTAGCCACGAACCTTTTCTCTCCTTTGGGGGTCTCTATCGAAAAGCTTTTCCTTACATTTTGTACATCATCATTCACAACATCCAAAACCCTTATCGATTCTCCATCATTACTAGTCGCAAGCCTCATCACCGAATTGGCTTTCTTTCGTCTTCAAAGTTCAAACCCGAATCTTTCCGCAGCAGCACCTCACTTTTGTCCTCCACTTCATGGCATCTTGAGCGGATCAGGGCACGACGAACTGCTGTCTAGTTTTTCTGGTTCATGACACGTAACAAGACGACAAAAGAGAGACGGGCCTCTTGGCATATTCTTCGTAGCCATGTCATGACAAGTCGAAAAGGGTCCCACGTTCTTTCTTTCCTTTTGCCCTTTAGCTTGTGATTCGTGTCTTGGCTGATTCAGATGACTAGGATCTCCAAAATGTTATTGGGGCCACCATGTGAAACCCACAACCCTAGATTCTGATTTTATCGGAGAGAGAATCTCTAGTTGTTGTATGGTGCTTTTTATCGATCCGGCGCCTTTTGACATGTGATGTCCACAATATAATTAACACGTAGTCAAAATACGTGGTTTTGTCTAGGGAATGAATTGGGAAGCTTAATGCAGACAAAACCCGCAAGATTAGTTTATTGGAAGAAGATTCTGCTGGCGTTAGGAATTTCATGATTTTTTTATAAAGAAAGAGAGAGAAAAAAGTTAAAAAGCAATACTGTAGAAGCTCGATTTATTGGCATATTGTGGGTCCACCCTAGCTCATTCATCGTGTGATAATTAACCTGTCTAATTTGAATCATTAAAATAATTTGGTGCGATTTATTATCTTGAGAATCATGTGAAAAGTATATCTCCATCACGTACAGTTTTTAAGAGGCGAATCTAGCTGACTATTATTACGTAAAAGAAAATTTTCAAATATAAATTGGAAGTGTCCTCATTTTCTCAAAAGATGGCCAAAAGTGAATAATGTTTTAAATAACGACCTTAAGTGGTCATGTTAGTTTTAAATAAGGGTTTAACCTCGTCGTCTAGCTAAATCTTTTGGCTGGTCAAGAGCATTTTTGTAATCCTAGAGAAAATACTGAGAAGCTTTCAAGATCGACAAGAGAATGCATGAGAGTTTCGAGACCAGCAAGAAATCGAGAGAGAGCTCCGACTTGGGGAGCGAAGAAGGTAAATCCAATAGGAAGAGTGAGAAAAATAGAGGGAGCTTGAATTTCGATGAGATTGAGGAGAGAAAGCGTGCGAAGAGCGACAAGATGAAGAGGAGGAGGTCACAACAACTATAGAGTAGTAAGTCAGGTGCCGATGATTTGAGCTTGGAGGATGTCGATTCTAAATTGGAATCAAAGAGTTCGAATTCAGTGCGAGAGAGAGAGAGATGACGAAGAAGAGGCAAAGAGAAGAAAGAAGAAGAAGAGAGTAAAGAACAATTAATAAAAATATCTTTGGAAGAAAATGCCTTTGACCAGTTGGAAGATTTGGTTGGCCGGCGAGGTTACCTTATATTTGATATTGATGTGGTTACTTCAAGTCCTTGTTTAAAATAGGATTAACTTTGGGCCCTCTTTTGATAAAATTAGGACACTTTAGGTTTATTTGGAATTTTCACTTACCTAAATCGCGATATTAACCTCATTTGAACCATAGGATAGGTTTTTTTATTTTTTGCTTTTGAGTCCAGACATAATCATCATTTAGTGATTTCAATGGATTCATCACATATGTCGATAACATGGATCTCCTGAAGAATTTACGCATGTAACAATTTTCTTTTTCATAAATTAGACCGCTTTATGGAATTTATGTAGTATACATGGTCTGTGCAAAAGATTTAGTACGTAACAGATGTAAGGTCGATTGACGAATGTACATTCTGTTTTAGATGCGCCATTTGTCTTAAACTTTCATGTCCTAAAAGTACTGAAACCAATACATTCCGTGGATGATTGCTATAAAGGTGGAATATTCATCCCTTCTCCTGCACAAAACCTAGAAAATTGCCCATGCCCAACACGATGCGATCAGTTGAACTAGCGTCGGAAAACGGAGGAAAAAATCTGGCTAGCAGTTGACACAAATTTGATAATGCACTGAATGATACTAAAAATACTACTAGGGATTTATAAAATTTGTAAGCAAAATGACTTGACTGAGGTATGTTGAACATTTGAATATGATTCACTTATTTAAAACTCCAATCGCAGTTCACCACACATTAGTTATTATGTCAATTTTATGAAGTAGCAGCTTTCTAAATTTCGTTGATGCACATTACAATTTAATGGATACTTTTTAGATAACATTTCGCTTGCTTGCTCGATCATGAATTACCCATAAATCGTCAAGATAATATATTGAAAATCCTTATATGTACTAATATTAAATCGAGATACAAACGATGATTAATTATTTTATTGATGTTGAAACCCTTTTTTTGACATTGACAAAGACTAGGAGATACAACAAGCATTGGGGTTCTCATCACTGAAAAGCTGAGGGGGTGGGAATCTCTCAATGACATAGAGCGGCTGATAGTAATACATCATTCTCTTCATACCCTCTTCATCCACAGTAATATGATCCACCGTTGCTTCTTCTTCTCCTTCCTTCTTGTCCTCCTCTTCCTTACCTTTCTCTTCACTCTTATTTTCTTCTTTTTCTTTCTTTTCTTCTGGCTTATCCTCACTTTTCTGCTCACCATTCTCTTCTTTCTTTTCCTCCGGTTTCAGTTCCTCTGCCTGCTTCTCAGCTTCCTTCTTCTCCTCTTTCTGTTTGGGCTCGGGTTCGGGTTGAGGTACTATTTGGGCGTGCTTTCTGGTCCTTCTGTAGACATAGTCGACGAGCTTTTCGGCATCCATGGTTCCCGTCACCGTGACCTTCCCAGCACTAAGTTCCGTCACAGCTGTTTGAACTCCTGTAAGCGTCACAAAAATTATAAATCAATCTCAATAGTAAAAGAAAAATGTACTTTAAGAATCCCGCCCAAAGGAGTATGTATGTAAAGGTAGCCTTTTCTTTTGTCAAAAACAAGATAGGGTCCACTGTGGTTTCTTTGCTATGATTGATTTTGTCCCTGAAATCTATATTAGAGCAATGTGATGCAGTTAATTACAAGACAAAGGGAACAATATATACATCGTGTGCATGCAACGCATCTCTCTTTTTTAGGGTTTACTACCTCTCATTTTCAGGATCTTTCTTTTAAGTTGCTCGGCACAGGCATCGCAATGCATGTTCACATTCAGCTCCACAGTCGTCGGTCCACTAACCTGAATCAGCGAAGAACATAGTCCATATTAGACATATATATAAATCGCTCTCTACAATTGACATGATTAGCATAACCAGATTAAATTTGACAGTACAAAAGTACTAAACAAAGGTCAACGTCAATGAGGGGGCTGAGACCTGTGAACTGACAACTTGTGGAGCTGCTGCTTCACCTTCGGCCGCAGGTAATAAAGGAGATATAACTTTGACTCTCCGCTTGGTTCTCTTCATGATCATGTTGCAAACCGCTTGAGGATCGACTATGCCTTTTAATGTCACTTGGTTTTGAGCCATATCGATCACCACTCCTTCCACGCCTACAAATCATTATCATGCCGCGCACACCATTACTGAAATTTCCTAGTGGTTAATGTAAATGGCATTAACCACATCGGTCGTAGAATTTGTCTGTCCAATAATTTCGCGCGCTCAGGATTGTGATTGTGGGGGCCTTAGTTAAGACAGAAGTATGTACCTCTTATTTTCATGATGCACTTCTCTATTTTCTTGGAACACCCAACACAATGCAGGTCAACAGACAAGATGACCGGAGAGGGTGGCTGCGGTGGCTCTTCCTTCTTCTCCTCTGGCTTGGCCTCTGCCGTAACCTCTTCCTATATCATGAAAAATGCCCAAAACAAGAGTCAGAAAAACATACCGATGAAAACTACATCTAGTTTATCCATTCAAAATCAAAAACAAAAGGGCCATATTCAAAATCCCACATTACCTGTTTGGCCTCTTCCCCCATCTTCTTTTTGTGTCTCTCAGTCAACAAGAGCTAGCTTAGTTGACAACAGCAAAAGGGGAAAAGTTTCAAGAAAGAGGAGGGGGAGGACAAAAAGTAGAGGCAGGGAATTGGAAAGGAGAGGAGGGGTGAGAATACTTAGAAGTGAAGCTGTGAGCGATCTTTTTATTGCAGGACTGATGAGAAAAAGTGCCAAAGTGTATGGGCAGTCTTGTTTTAGGATTAATAAAAAAAGCGAGTCTCTGATCTCAAAAGAGACCACATGCAATGCATTCTTTAGTTTAATATTGGTTTTTTTCAGTCTTCATGGTAGGGAGAAGTACCAGGGGATCAGGGCTTGCAGATTAACAGAGGAAGAGAGAGAGAGAGAGAGCTGGAGAATTTGTATTATTTTTCTTTTTCGGCTTTTGAGACATCAGGAGGATGAAACTTCAATCAACCACCGACCGGTTGATTTTTCATGACAAAAGGCCAAAGGGGTGGAGTGTCATGCAGACGAGAGAATACTCTTCAAGTACTTATGAGAAAGTCCAGGGTTAAACTAGATTGTAAATTGATCTGAAGCATCAACTCTTGACATGAGAAAGGAACACGACGCGAATTTATTGAGAGAAATCCGACTCCTATGTGGCCCGAAGACACAACTTGCTCGAAGTTGATGGGGAGTATCACCACACGCTAATTTTTTTTATAAAAATAAATAAATGAATTATCATCAAACCGAGATATACTAGTAACAAGAAAAATGATATGTATTATTAGAATGTTCAACCTAAAAATTTAAATTTATAAGCAAAAAGAGACCCCACACACACATATATATTTACCCCATAGATTAGCAATGTGGATATCTTAACATCTCCTCTTATGTGCAACCCGGAATAAAAAAATTAAGACACGTGCAATTTGACAAATAGGGGGCCACACACGTATACCGTGTTAACACGTATCATACATTATACAATGGCCCAACAAAAATCAATAACTCTGCTTTAAATCACATATCTTAATATTGTCTACCACTTAAAAGTTTCAAATAACATTCTTTGTAAACTGATTTGTTGTGAAACTTTCACCCTGATGAGTGATGACCTGGAGAAGTTATTCTACACTAATGTTAGTACAATTATGAAAAGTAGATAGAATATAATAGCATCATTACCTGAATAGTAAACGAATTTTTTTTAGTAGTTTCTCAAAGTTATAACCCTAATTGGGACGGGTAAAGCATAGGGACCCTAATAATACTGCAAGGCTTTTGCGTGGGAAACACTACGAGGTACGAGAGAAATTGACATCGCACATGGACATGGTCCTTTCCCTTTCCTTCGACCGCAAAACTCCCTCCTTTTTACTCATCATCCTTCCTTTTGCTGTTCTTTAAGATTATCTTAAAGCTCTGATTGGTGTTTTCAATCTCTCTTTGCTCACCCCTAAATTCATTTGTCGAGTTACTTATTAATAAGATTATAAGATCGATGTTGAAGTCCTTGATTGAGACAAGTGCGTGTCGATTACATCGTTCACGATGTCTATCGCTTGGACAACAAAAGAGGTAACTGCATAGTTAGCTATATCATTTCATCAGGTTCTAAACTATTCCATCTCATCAAATTTAATCTAAGTTAGATTACTGCTGCATGCAAGAAACAGTTGAACTAAGAGAAAACAGCCAAGAACAAAAGGCACGTCGCAGAGAACTTAGGTTAACCTAATTCGGCTGATCATTATTCCTTTGGTCTATTTTGTTATCAATTAAGGAGATTCTAAAGAAAAGAGAATTGTGGGGTCCTTGTTCATTGTCAGACGAATGGAATATGGTGATTGCTTGGCTTAGGTATGTAAAAGCAACATTTGTGCTCTTTCCACCTAGATGATTCGATCAGAACAACAATCATGCTCAACCGCTCCATTAGTACATTCAACCACTGATGACGATGGGTGTGTTATGCAATTGATGATTGCCTTATTATGGGATGATTTAGAAATTGAAACCTGGTAGTACATGAGGTGCTCATTATAAGGACAAGTGTATGATTGTCGTGCGCACAAGAGAAGTGATTAATATGCCCCTCTTTTATTTGGGAGAATTACCAAAAAAATTCTAAATCTATTATAATTGTGTCAATTTAGTTTTAAACCTTTTTTTTTTTGCCGATTGAATTATAAATATTTTGTTTTTATGTAAATTCAGTCCATCCGACTAATTTTGATCAGAAATCGCTAACATGGACACCGACCGTCCTATATGGTGCGATTGGCATTGACGCGAACATATTTTAATATTTTTTCAATTTTTTATTAAATTTTAAATTCTTTTTTCTTTTTTTTGCCTTCCTCCGTTTGTTTCCCATTGTGGCCACCGAGTTGTGGCCAGCAAGGGTTGCCGGAGCTCACCAGCCTTGCCGGCCACTAGTTGAGGGCCGCAAAGCCCTCACCGGCCACCGGCAAGAGTCATGGCCCTTGCTCGGCCTCGCCTAGATTTGGGGAGGGAAGCCTTGCGATGGCTCTTCAAATTGTGGGATATCCGCAATTTGATTCTCATCTATTATTAGTGCTCGCGACAGTCTTCGATTCAAACCTTTCTTTCATGATTTCTCATCTTAGTTGAATCAAGCCGAAGTATCATTCTCGTGTGGAGCCTTAGGGGATCAAAATCGAAGCCCTAAAATTGACAGTCGTCCAATTGTTCCAAAGTCAAAGTTGATACTCAAAACTTCAATCTCAAGGGCTTAGAGGTTTCTTCAGATCATCACAAGGCGTAGTTGCGAGCAAAGGTGGCCTTCACCTGTCGTCAACGAGAGCATCGCGGCCCTTGCCTAATGGCCAGTGAGCTCTGGCAACTCTTGCCTGCCACAATGGGAAACAAAAGAAGGAAGGATAAAAACAGAAAAAATTCAAAAAAATATTATTAAAATAGGTCCACGTAAGCGCCGACCGCGCCATGTAAGGTGCGTGGATGCGTAAGGTGCTTGGCATCCACGTTAGCTATTTCTAATCAAAATTGGTCGAATGGACTGAATTGGCATAAAAACAAACGATTTAAGACTCAATTAGCCAAAAAATAAGGTTTAGAATTGAATTAGTACAATTACAATAAATTTATAACTTTTTTGGTAATTCTCCCTATTGTCGTAGGGTTTAACGATTTCTAATCAAAATTGATCGAATGGACCGAAGTGATTAATGCCTCTCTTTTCTCTGGGGTACTCCTGATAATGGTACTGATGAACCTAGTGACTGGAATGATTGACAAAGAGTATATATCTATTCAGTCAACGTAAATGAACATAATCGAGTTAGAGATTTCTCCTATGAATGGGCACTTGAATCATACATCAAATTAATGGGTTAACCAAAAACATCCTTCTAGATTAAGAGTAAAAATTACAATTGAAATGCCGAGAAGTCGTGAGACGCCAATTGATCATCCGCAGATTGAGCGACAAACTCGCGAAGGTAGCTTTCTATCTACTGTATGTTGTGAGGATGCCACTGTTTCTCCATAGATAGGAATTCGAGAGCTGTACTCTATACATGAAGAGCGCATAAGCACAGAATACATCATTTCAGGGATGCTGCTTCTTCTGCTAGGCCATACACCAAAAGAAAAAGGATGGGCGGGAGGGGGGGTGTGGAGGTGGAGGGGGGTAAAGAGAAGCTTTTTCGCTTTAGGAGATTAATGAAAACTCGAGGATGCATCATGGGTCATTGATAAGGATCTCTTGACCGAAACAGAAGGTGGGGCAGGGATATTCGTTTGGTGTGGGGTGGGTCCATTCGTGCGAGGATCCGACATTTGCAATCTCAAAATAGCTTTTTGAGCACGTTAAGGAATCATTCCTTTGGCTCAATGTATGAATGCAGGGAGTCTCTCACTTGTGTCCCACTCTTCATATATAAAAGCAAATTCCTCCTCCTATGCATCGTAGCCGAGTGAGCTTGAAGAAAATATGGAGTCGTTTAACGCCATCTCTCTTCTCAGAGCAAATTATGATTGCACGTACCACGTTAACCATTTGATTCATACACCAAACCACCGATCTCTGTTGTTGATCGAGAACTGTCGAAATAAGTATAGACCTCGCTTGAAAGCCACACGACATCCGGCGGCTCAGTTGCTTTAACCAGGAATGGACCGAGAATCAACCTCCAAGACTATTTTTTTAACCCAAAATAACATCACCATGACCCACAAAAAAACTAAAGCTAGATCCAGCAGACTCATCTTCTTCAAGTTTCTGATTCCTCGAAGCGACAGAACTCCCGTGCTTTCCAAAGTCCTCGGGCTAAACTAGCTGCAAATGTATGGTTTCCTCACATAAAAGCTGAGCTTCCTTTTAACCTCTCACAATTTCCCCTCCTTCATGCACAGGCGTGGGGGGGCAGAAATGCCATTTGACATGTTGTGCAGAGTGCTAAGAAAATGCAGAAATAATCGACAGAAAACAGAACTTCAGGGCTGAATAAATTGAATGAATAGACGAATGAATAGAAAACCGTATGATTAGAGTATCCATTGATCAGATCAGCCTAAATACACAATATATTAGACAAGGGGAAATCTACTGAATCTCCTCCACCTATGAGGTTAACTAGTCTTATGAAAAACGGCAACTATAACAATACACACAGAGGAATGATTGCTCAAGGGCCTCACAGGCGAACATATCTCCACGCACTGATGGCACCCAGAGAAAAAACTAAGAAAAATAAAATGCTAAACCGATTAATGTGTGGCCACACTGATCGAATAGCTGGTCCCTTTGTGAACAGAGAAGAGACTAGTAATCTGCTCCTAGAATATTGCTTATTCGATCTCGCATCCGGCGTCAAGTTACTGACTACTTCTCGAGAAACTTCACTCTCTTCATTGATATCAGAAAGAGTAAGCTTCTGGGACTCACTAGAACTACTACTAACAGATTCGTCACCAACCGAATCTTCACCACCCCCAACCAGCTTATTGAAAACTTTTTCCTCCTGCGCACAACACTTTGATAAGATTCACACAGCAAATACAAGGCAACCTATAGAGAACTATTCTGTCAAAAAGACTACTGGTGCTCGTGAACTTCTTACCTCTGCATTAATGGACTTGGATTTTTTAACTTCATCACCAGATATCAAATCACTCGACTTCCTACTGCAGCTTACTGGACCAATTTGAAGTTTACACTGTATACGTAACCTTCTTGGTGCGGAACCTTGTTTTCCATAATCAAACTGATTTTGCAAATTTTGTGAAGAACGAGGCCTTATCCTGATTCCAGTTCCAGAAGTGTCACCACTCTGAAAAGCAGTTGAACTAGTGCCTGGGCCTTGAAGGTGAATGCTATTCGGATTCACATCAGATTGAAATGATAGTTCTTCCCCGTAAGAGATTCCAAACATTGAAGCTTCTACAATATAGTCCTGACCAACATTAGACTCAGGGACCCCCATTTGTAAGTTTCTAGGAGCCATTCCCATTTGTAACGCGTCTCTACCATAATCGTTTGCATTAGCCCACTCTAATTGAGATCCAATCTGCAGTATACAAAAAATGGAAAAGATTAGACATACAGCAAATGTTAAAACTATCGCCTGCTTAGCAAACAAACATTTAATAGGAAGGCGCTCATAAGGTCACATTTTGACCAGAAGCATTCAAAGGACAAGGTGGACAGAATTTAAATTCTGAGGTATTCTTAGGGAAAAGAGAAAGTTCAACTTCACAAGATCACCTGTCTTTCAGTCGCTTCGTTAAGTAGTTCATTGTATAACAAATTGTCCTCGCCTACAGGCCCGCTGCCAAAATCCAAATTATGCTGACCACTCTCATCACAAGAGCCGTCATAGTTGGCATTCAATATCGAGTCCAAGAAGTCGGATATTTCCTTGTCATTCTGAAGCTGAGAACCAGTTTCGTTAATGCTAATATCATTCGTAACCTCAGGCATGTAGGGAGTTTCCAACTCTTCTTTCACCGGCACGGTAATGGTGGGAGAGAAAGCTCCATCACTGGATCTCCAAGCAAGTTCAAATCACTGCCTTGTGGCAAATCCACCTGAAGTAGGAGCATTAATGAAGAAACTAAGCATTACAAAAGTGAGACAACAGCACCATGAGTGATATTTAGTTGCATTCTCACCTCAATATTCTGTAAATGCACACACTGGTGTTGTTCTAAATCACGATCTTCATCTGGCGGTTCATCTTGTGTCGCAGCAGATGGTCCATCTTGAGCTATCACTAACTCTGACTCAGTATCATCAGGTGAAGATCTGGCTGCTGGAGAAGTAACTGCTGGTTCTGCAGCATCACAAGCTGAGCCCTCAAGAGTCTCATCTTGCTTCTTGAACAGACGGCACAGAACAAATGCACCCTGCAATAGATGCCAATCAGATAAGGAAGTATACGACGAAATCGGGAGTTTAAAATTTGCTTATTTATTTTTCGAATAACAAGCTTTTTGTATCGATTTATTTAGAGGCCCACAAAATTCTCGTTGAGAATGATGGAGGTCACAAAAAGGAGATATCAACTATTCTTTCCTTACAGAACTGAATTAAGCAACAATGACTGCTACTACACATTTTTTATCTTACCTAGAAGGGTTAAACTAATACATGTAACTGGTCAATGGGTTCACATTATAGTTCAGTAGCAGATAAGTGTAGGATTATCTGCCAATGACTATGCATGTTTATTTTAAAATGAACAATCCTCCTGCAAGAACTTACTAACTCTGCATGAGTTTAACATACAAAGCGTTGCACATGAACCCGCAGAAGAGAAGAAGACCATGACTAAACAAAATGCTACTTCATTTTGGGTAACACTACTAAATCACTACACATACAAAGCTACAGAATCCGTATCATTTCTCAATTCGTGTGCAGTCACACGCCATTGAGTAAATGCAATTGGAGGTGTTTGCCAATATCGAGACCATTCTTGAGATCGGTGGGGGCAAAGTTATCAAATCGCTGCCTTTTGAATAAACCAGTTTTCTCTTAAAAAGAAAAAAAAGAAGAAGAAGAGAAAATCGGTCAAGTCCTTTCACTCACGAAAGAGAGTGCAAACAAGATAATATCAGTTTAAGGCCCAAACAGAATCCTGAGTGAACACGCGGTACAATGAAACCCAAATGAAGATCAAGATCCAAAATTTAAGAGGCAGTCAATCTAACCTGTCCGGGATGAGTACCATCCAGCTCTTCTAAAGTTGTTCGGTATTCATGCATCACCCAAAAGGTCCTGCTCCCCCTGGGAGCACGGCCGGTGTAAAACACCAGAGTCTTCTTCATCCCAATCAAATTTCCTCCCAATTTTATCTTCCGGTCCTTCCCCGTCGCTTTCCAGTATCCAGCTGTTGTTGCGCGGTTAAGCCGATGCCCATTCGGGTACTTCCTGTCCCTCGGACAGAAGAAGAACCATTCTAGATCCTTTGTCCGTATAGCCGATAAATCTACACCGCCATCACGAAACACGAACAGATTACTTTTGTGAACCAACATGTCAAAGAGAGCATTTTTCGAAACAATCATCGATTGATCATAATAGCTACTCCACCACTAAAGAAATCATTTTGACTACGCAGGGGACGAATCCATTCCATCCAGAACGCGAAATCAAGCACAAGTTTCCTTCTCACATCAGAAAGAAAGAAAGAGAGCATTTTTAGAAAAATCAAGGAGAACCGCGAACCCATTCGTTGACTACGCAACACGCGGAAGAACAGAAAAGCCCACAATCACCCGTCAAAACAACAAATGCAGCAAAAAAGCGCGCACGAACCAAAAATGAAAGACGAGGCGAAAAATCAAACAGCACGAGCGACGCAAAATCAAGCGAAACCCAAGAAACGATCGAGTTCAGCGGCATCCCCAGAACACGAGATGAACACGAAACACGCGAAACCGCCGGACGCAAAAGGAGAAAAGAAAGAAAGAGAACGGAAAAAAAAAAAACTTACCGGGCAAGTCCCAAGGCTCCACTCTGCAGACGTCGATTTCTCTGATCACCCTGACCTCCCTGTCCCGCCCATTGATCTTCAGCCGCAGGTAGTGATCGACCAGCTCCTGGTCGGTGGGCCGGAACCTGAACCCCAGCGGGAGAGAATCGAGAGGCAAGACCGCCATCGCCAGAACCCGCCGCGCCCCGCGCCCCGGCCCCCGGACAAACCAGCGACACCGCAAAAGGAAGCCGAACAGAGCGCGAGGGGAACAGGGGAGGAAACCCCCTCTATATAAATCCCTCCGGGGAAACCACCCAAAAGAAAACGACGGAGGAGAATCGACGGGATGGTCAGCGGGCAGTGTCGCTGACACGGCCCGTGGCTTTCGAGGGAGATCGCCCCCCCGGAGGAAAGCGCGGAGAAAGCGAAAGAAGACGAAGGAGATGAAGAGAGAGAGACAAGGGAGGGCGCGAGGGAGGGAGGGAGGGAGGGAGCTGATTACTACTTCGTCTGCCAAGTCAATTTCTCTCTTCTCTCTCTCTCTCTCTGTCTGTCCATCTGTCTCTCTCTCTCTCTCTCTCTCTGCGCGTTTTAAATTGCCTCGTATATTCCGCGTGGGGCCGTCGGCCCCTGCGCTTCGCCCTTATTACGCAAGGTGCCACTCGCCCCGTATTCTGCTCTCGGGGGCAAAATGGGGAGAGCACGCGGGGCAGAAGCGGGAGAAAGAGTGACCGTGTTAAGGAAGCTTCGGATGAGAGAGGGTTGCCGAGTTGGCGGGCGAATGACGCGTCGACACGTCAGCCGGCGGGGGGGGGAGGGCGTGGGCCCCCCCCGCCGGGGTGACGTGGACGGGCGGGCGGTGACGGATTTCGCGCCGCCGTGTCTTCCCGGCGATGCTCTTTTCACGCTGGCCGGGGGGGCGGGGGCTGCGGCCTCCGTTAGTGGTCCATAACGGCGTTAAGGAAGGACACGCCCCGATTGGTGGTGCTGCTGGTTTCCGATGTGGATTCGGGTCGCGACCACGAAGGCAAAAAAAAATAAAAAAAGAGGAAAAGGAAAATGAGAAAAGGAATCTTCGGAGACTTTGCTATTGTAATTTTGGGGAATGCAATGTGAAACCCTAATGAAGTCCCGACATGGATTTTGATTGCTTGCATCCTAGCGAAGGAGGATTTTGCCTATGTCGATCTTATATATGACTGAGGACCTTAATAAGGAAAATAAACTTGATAGACGACGCGCGAAATGATTGCGATTTTGAATTTGCAATCGAACTTTAAAAAAAGGCGTACCCAATTTGTTTATGCACAGTGAATCGTGCTCGTCTTTTTAAGGAGCGCCGACCCCCAAAAATGCCATTTGACTATGTAAACTCGTACCTAGGTAAGTTTCGAATCATTGATAGTACGCTGAAAGTCCTAAAACTTGTCACGAAAGTAAAATTGAATCTTGAAACTTTCAAATATTGCGATCATATCCTAAAATTTGTTACGAAAATGCAATCTTGTCCTGAAACTTTTAGATAGTGTAATCAAGTCCCACAACTTGATAAGAAAGTGTAATCGAGTCTTAGAATTTTTCAAAATTGCAATCAACAAAAGAATTTGATTGAACTAATTTGACAAGTTTCACGATTTAGTTGCATTTTTCGAAAATTTCCGGACTCAACTGCACTTTCGCAACAAGTGTTTACGACTTAATTGCACTTTTTAAAAGTGTTATGACTTAATTGCACTTTCATTACGAGTTTTAAGACTTCCGATGCGCATTAATTCACGACATGATAATGGACAAGCCAAAAAGCACTCCCTCCGCTGCAAATGAAGCTCAGCATGTGTTCCCATTGTATTTTCAACATGGCTTCCTGGATATAGCCATCAGAGCTATGTGATCCAAGCGAGACGATGCCACGATCGCTATCAAGATCGAATTCCAAATCGGAATCGAGCGGTCTAAAGTGGGGATTAGATACGGCATGACATAGAAAAATTAACAAAGAGTATTAGTCCATCAGAAAAACACTGTTCTTGTTCTTTGGATCTTGATATGGATTGATTGTTTGCATCTAACGAAGGTGGATTTTTCCTGTGTCAATTGTATGATCAACGCCTTAATAAGGAAACGATCCTCACAGACGCGTGAAATGACTAATTTCGAACTTTAAAAAATCGCGTATCTAATTTATTTATGTATAATGGCTCGTGCTTGTCCTTTTAAGGAATGTTGACCCATAACGCTACTTAACTAGCTAAACTCGTACCTAGGCAAGATTCGGATTATTGATATAAACTAGTAGGAATAAGTGCATAAAAAATTCTAAAACTTGTCATAAAAGTGCAATTGAATCATAAAACTCTAAAAAAATGTAATCAATTCCTAAAATTTGTCGCAAGTGCAATTAAGTCCTAAAACTTTCAAAGAGTGTAACTAAGTCTTACATCTTGACACAATAGTATAATCGATGTTGATTGCAATTTTTAAAAGTTTTAGAGCTCAATTGCACTTTCGTAATAAATGTTATGACTTAATTGAATTTTTTGAAATTTTTAGAACTTGATTGCACTTTTGTTATAAGTTTTAGGATTTCCAATGCGTTTATCCAAAATTCGTGTTAACTCGCAATGCGATAATAGACAAGCAAAAGCACTCCCTCTGCTGCAATTTTGGGAATGCAATGTGAAACCCTAATAAAGTCCCGCCATGGATTGATTGTTTGCACCTAACGAAGGAGAATTTTGCCTATGTCGATTGTATGACCAACGCATTAATAAGGAAACAATGTCGATTGTATGACCAACGCATTAGTAAGGAAACAATCTCAATAGACGCGTAAAATAACTACGATCAAATTTGCGTTCGAACTTTAAAAACGCGCATTTTTTTAATTTTGTTTCTGCACAATGACTCGTGCGTGCCTGTCCTTTCAAGGAATGCCGACCCAAAACACCATTGAACTAACCAAACTCGTACCTAGGTAAGATTTCGGATCATTGATATAAATAAACTCATATTAATTCGCGATGCGACAATGGACAAGTCAAAGCATTCCCACTGCTGCAACTGAAAGCTCAGCATGCGTTCCCATTGTATTTTCAGCATGACTTCCCAGATACGGCCATCGCGGGTTAGGTGATCCCCGCGAGACGATGCCACGGACGCTATCGACATCGAATTCCAAAGTAGAATCGAGTGGTCCAAAGTGGGATTAGATACGACAAGACGTAGAAAAAAAATTAGCAAAGAGTAGCATCAGTACAACACAGTCTCCTGTTTCTCCAGATCCTGCCGTGGCACAATGTGAACGCGAAGAAAAGGGTTGGCCAAAGTCAATGGTCTCTTTCCACTGGGCCAATGAAAATTTGGTGTCTTTTCCATTATGGTGGGGGTGGGGCTGGGACTATAGTACGGCATGAATTAAACAAACCATATGTCCAAAGTTTAGAAAATTAAAAAAAAAAAAAACAACAAGGCGGACCGTCGCTATCTTAACTTTGCCCTCTTACGTGGACGAATCGGGAGCGAAAGCAGCGACCCCTTTCCCAAGTTTCGCCGGTGGCGACGCTTTAGTTTTGCTCATTACCATGCATTTTTTGGTGACGAAAGAGAGGAAAAGCTTTTGCGTATAAGGCTATAGTTAATGATTAAATCCGACGCTTTGCCTCGATGCTTATCAGAACACGAGACGGCCCACTTGGTAATTGCAATAAAGCAGGAAGAAAAAGGGACGCGGTCTCAAAGTAACGTTCGTTTAGGACGACGGGCGAACGAACGACCATGGACTTTTTCTAAAGGGGCAAAGGGAGAATTTCTGGTTGATCCCTTCGAGCTTCGAAGCGTGTTTTTTTTTATTCGGCCTTTACGCATATTCCTGATTTCCTCTTTTGATTTTCAAATTGGAGGGCACGCGTTTTTTTATTAGAATAATGAAGCTAAAAAGGTTGCGAATTTAGAAAATTCACCTTCTTTTTCCTTACTTTAGTTGCCCCCGCCCCCTCCCAAAAAGGTTGCGAATTTAGAACAACGTTACATAAAAATCTAGATATTTTCAATTTAGGTTACGTCTGTTTCGCGGAAAATGAATGATTTGGAAAATATTTTTCTTAAAATGTTCGCTTGAATTTGTTATAAAAATGAAAGAACGAAAAATATTTTCATCGTTCAAGAAAATATTTGGACATAAATTATTATTGATAATGAATATATTTTCTATTGACTAATTATTTTAAGCGATACGGGTGATCATGTTTAAGAAAATGTTTTCTAAGTCATTTATTTTCTGCGAAACATATGGAACCTTGATGGTACGAGGGATTCGATTCCATAAGTGAAAAGGCCGACCCACCATTTGCCCGAGCTCAATGACGATATAAATTTAGTGAGATTGGGGCCCAGCAAAACCTTGATGATATTCAATTAAAGCGAAATAAATAAAATCCAAATTCAATTTAAGTTTTGGCATTCCTTTAAAACCGAGAGGTTAGCGTAATTTATAAATAAAGTAATGACGTGGCAAAACTACTTGTTATGTGAGGAATCGCCTTTTTTTTTTCTTTTTTTTTCCTCATATTTGACGATTATGATCTGCCACATGTCGAGTTATCTTTTTCTTCCGAATAAACATTTTTAAAGTATAACATGTGAAAGTAATTTTCATCAGGACCACTGGTTTTATAAAGAGATAATGTCTCGTACAATACAAGATATAACATATATTCGAAGAATTTTTATTTGGACACCGATTATATATATAAAAAAGAAGGTTTTACACAAATCAGAATTAAATTAATTACGCAACCGAATCTCTAACGTGTCAATCTCCCAACTCAACTATTTTTGTTAGACTATCGGTGAATAAGACAAAGATCCATATTTTCATTATGGAAACACAAAGATTGAGCTAAGTTGCGCTGTTCTAAATCTTGATTAGATAATACTTTTTTTTGGCCGTAGGGTCAATTTTGCATCTTATTGCTGCTCCAATGTCTGAAACTCCAGAGAGCCTAAATTTGTTTGTACATATTGTGACACTGCACATAAGTTGCATAAGCACTATTCTAACAACTGAACTTCGTTGCTGTCCGGTGATATCTATAGCTGGTGAATCGCTTTGGCACGTCGCTTTTGGTGGCGGGATCGTCTGTAGATTCATCGGCCGCTGCCTCGACAGCCATAGCCGCTACGTTATTAACCAGGGCATGTAATTCATCCTCAACTCCTTCCTTTGTCCACTTAAGGAGGAGTATATTCCCACTAGGATGAGAAAAGTTCCCACCAAACTGCAACAATAGCTATGAATTGGGGTTCATACTCAGTAGAAGTTCTGAAAATTTAGAATCAAACCTTAGCGGCTCATGAAAATCATGAAGGCGAAGAAAGCACTGAGGATCATGAGATTCGTCGTACGTTCCGAGGTGGATTGCCTCACCGAGTATGAGTGCTTCTAGCACGGTCACGAAGATCAGAGTCAAGGGGCTGAACATCGAAGGATAGGTAGGGCCTCGCTTTGCAATCACCCAAGAGATTAAGTGGGAAGTCGGAGCTGTCGCCGATGCTCCTTGCGTGAGGTGGCTAGTTCCGCTCATCAGTCATGAAATTGTAACGTTTGTTGATGTAACCACGCGAACATTGACTACGATACTATTGCTGAAATAAAAAGTTGTTGGCACAATCATGTATGAGAGTTTCGCAGCTGCAGATTCCATCACGCAATTGATGGAAGTTTTCTGCTCATGATGGAAGTTTTCTTCAACAAATCGAGGACTACTAACCTTACCGAGTCGACAATGGTGACCAGCTGCAGATTCCATGCCAGGCTCCACAACTTCCTGCTACGATCAATACATAAGCCTAAAATCGTTGCTTGCCCGGATGCGATGATGCATGTCAACATCGTGCACGAATACTTCAAGGGGAAAACCTGTTTGCGAAAGCAATGTCCACAAGCATTGTGATCGGTGGACCATATCCTTAGTTTCATGAAGGTTATTTTCAGAAAAAGTTGGATGTTGGTGTGAAAACTGCGCTATGAACCAGATACCGTACGATAGGCAGCTTCCAATCAGCATAAGCGCGCCTCTCGTCCAATTAGACGGAATATTCTTAGGGACCGCGTGAGGGCGAGAGGGTTGATGATTCACGCGGAATGATTTTCCTTGGTAGAATATAGTGGTTAGCGCGCGAGCGACGCAGAGTACTGCTCCTAGTGACTTCACTTTTCCAGGTTTCCTGCCCAGATGTTTAACCTCAATGACTCCACTCTGCCACGGTCCAAAATCCATGCCTTGTAGTAGCATGAAGCGACATTGGGATCGACCACGAAAGAAAGGCGCAATTCCATTCGAGAGTAGCTACTCAAGTTGCTTTTTACCGAGAACGTTTCTATGGCAGCAACGGAACAAATCATTTAGAAATAAAATCCAAGTATGCCCATTACTTATATGTACCTGAAACTTTTGCATGTCATTATACCTTAGAATGATGCAAAAGACGAAGGTGACGACCGGGATCGTGTTCAAGAAGTTGGTAGCGTATGTTGCTGTTGTTTCTCGGAGACCGTAGTGGTATAGCCCCATAGACAATGATATTCTGTGACATTATGAGCGATGCAACAATTAGAAATCTCTCTTTCTTTTCAAAATCTGTTTAGAAAGCGATAAAGAAAAAGTCGAATTCTTTGTACTGTGGTATTTTTCTTTTCATAGACTCAATTTACATCTTAATTGTGATAGGATGAGAAAAATTAGTCCGAGGTCACTATGGTTCTAGATTTTCAAATTTGACTGATTTTGAATCAGAACATGCTATATAAATATGCAAAGCTATAAGGATGAAAATTGTTAAATTAATTAACAATGTACATAATCTCTGTATCATCTATCAATATTCTATACACTATACATTTTTTGCCATAAAACTCAGATGTTCATTGTGCATAAGAGTACATTTCCAAGCCCTTTTAGATTGCAATTCTCATGAATCAGATTTTCCAAACTAAGTGAATATCAATAACCCAAAAGTACAGGAAAAAAAAAAAAAAAAAACTATGCTACAAATGATGCATTGTGATCTTAGTCAATTGCATATAATACATTTCACCCAAAAAAAAAAAAATACACTTGTTTAAAAATAGAGGCAAGAGGATGCATTGGAGAGGAAAAAGACAGAACTTAAAGAAAAGAAAGAAGAGCCATCTCACCCGGTCAATGCGTTAATGAAGAGCCAAATCCACACCTTCAATCTTAGCTTTGTGGTGTTACCTCTGCAATGGTGACGCACCATTTTTTAGAGATTCTTTGACCCTGGTTCATACGATATTTCACCCATTTTTTACGGCTCAAACGCTCAAAAAGAAAAGGCGAAGATGAAGAACATATGCCCAAGAAAGGGGTGGTGGGTGAGAACTCAGAACGAGGAGAATCAAAGATTGAGATCAGAATCGAATCTTTCGAAGTCCAGAGAGAAGGGGGCAACACAAACCGCGCCGACCGCATGACGATAAGCCATGAGCGCAAAACCGAAGGTCTCATCATTTAAAATGACCTTAGAAAGAACTTGCAATCCGGTAGCGAACGCTTGCACCAGCAGCATACTCACCACAGCTTTTGACGACTCATAACATTTCTCGAGCTCCATCGTCGGCATCTCTCTCTCCCTCGATCTCTCTCTAGTCAAAGGTTACTAGATGGTCATCTAAAGGCAATATAAAAGCGCTGTTCACACCCTCTTGCATTTATAATATCCACATGTTCGAAGAATACCAAAGAGAAGCCCATCCAATATGTGTACCGGTCAATGAGTTAGAGCATGAGAGAATTTACCGCAGATTAGGGAAGTGCGTTTGGTGGTTTCAAATGCATCCTGACGGCAAATGAAGGTCTGTTCAAGCAAATTCTCAAACATGCCCATCACAAATTTTGGAAAGATTCGATCCAATGTCGTTGGTCCCAAGTTTCATAAGAAGGATTTTTCTTGTGATGCTTCTACGCGCTTGTTGACCAAATTGTACTATGCTTTGGGCACGTATCGATAGTTTAAAAACCAAAGTAACCTCCGAAGTTACAAACACGAAATCGACATAGACACACGGTCCAGTACCAGTAGGCATCTTTGCAGTGGTCAGCAATAACTCTCATGAAGTCCTCATTCACCTAAACCATACCAAAGAAATTCGATAGCAACCTCTAAATGTTCACAGAAGCTACGGCACGTTTTTCAACTGGACATTGATTTTGCCTTCTGCGCTACTACCAACTCCTCAGTCCACGGATGGTATGTAAGAGCGACTTGCGTTCTTGACTTACTTTTGGAATCATAGATAATTGAAACGAAAAGGACGGGCAAACGGCCAATACTTAAAATTAAATCGAATTACTTTCGAAAACGTTGCTTTTAGCCGGATGAAATCCTACTTAGTTTTTTCCTTTTGGGGGGCTTTCGAACAGAGTCTAATGAAGTTCAAAACTGCTCTTAATCTTAGCACATCAGCAAAATTTGGTAGGCTGTCCGAGCTATATCTTTTGTCCTAGAATGAGGAGTTCCATTTGCTACTCCCCTTTCACGATGACCTTTGAACATATCTGAAAAGATGCATTCTGATAAACCTAACTAATTGAAGCACTGACACATTTTAGTTCGATCATGATGCTATCATGTTGAGACCGTGTTTGATACAAATATAGGTAGATATTTCCATTTTAAAGGTGATCAGATAAGAATTTTTTGCATAGATGATCGCTATGATTAATAAGCACACATGTTACGAAAGCAATCTATAAGCATACAAAGTGTTCACAACACATGTCACGCTGTCGGTGAATTAAGTAAAAATCCATATTTTAATCATACAAACATAAAGATGGAGCTGTGTCTATTCTCAAATTTGATTAGAAACTACTCTTGAGTGTGAGATCAATTTTGCATGCTGTAATTGCTACAAACTCTGAAACACTACAGAGCCTAAATTTGCTTGTATATATTGTGCCACTGCACAGAAGCTGCAATAGGATCATTCCTGATTATCCAGATTGCATTGTTGCTGTATGAAACCCATTGCTCCGGTGAATCGCTCAGCAAGATGATTGTCGCTTTTGGCGGTGGGATTGCTATGGGTTCAGTAACCATTGCCTCGACATCCATAGGCGCAACGTTATTGACCGGAGTTTGTGGATTCATCAACAACTCCTTCCTTTTTCCACTTAAGAAGTAGTATATTCCCACTAGGATCAGAATAGTTCCACTAAACTGCAACAATAGCCATGAATTAGGGTTCATACACAGTAAAAGTTCCGAAAATTTAGAATCAAACCTCAGTGGCTAATGAAGATTACGAAGGCAAGAAAAGGACTTAGGATCACTAGATTCGTCGTATGTTCCGAGGTGGATTGCCTCGCCAAGTATCAGCGCTTCTAGCATATTGACGACAAGGGAATTCATGGGTTTCAGAGAATATTGAGTATTCTTTCTTTTTCTTTTGCCCTACATACTTGATGCATTCATCTTTGTTATTGCAATTACTTGGCTTTTTTTACTTGCCCGCCACTTGGAAACTCTCCAACTCAAGACACTTGTATGGCCCTCTTCACTCGGACGCAGAAAAACAGTTCTTGTGCTCCGCAATACTGACTGATCTAGGACAGAAGGGGCAAAAGAAAAGAAGTTGAAAGTCTATGAGATGATGAGCCGGGTACATGGGCTCTTATATACATAAGCAGAACACAGAGAAATTAAAAGAGAAGGCCAAATCTTGAAAATGGTATCTCCGGCCTCCGGGGATCGCTTTGATTAGAAAAAGACCATGAAGACGAGTGAGAAACACTTCTATTAGACTACAAAAATTTGGACGACTTCATGAAATACTCTTGATAGAACAGTAAAAAAACATTAGAAAAGTTTGATCTTTCCGCATATGAAAAAAAAATGCGTTAATTCTTTGGCAAGTCGATCAGAATAATCAATACGTGCTGCGAGGTTTGAGGCACCAAAATAGGCAATTCATACTAACTCGACTGGAGAAGGATTAGGGATCTAGCTCGAGGGTGAATAATTTCACGGCCAAGAAAACGAATTATTAATATACCCGACGTGATTATCGAAGTATTAACCTTGAGGCATATGACTCACCAAATGACGTGCAATATATGACATGCAACTAAACCTATATTCAATCTATATGACACTTTTTATTTGATTATTATTTAATGAAAATATATAAACTATCCTAATAAGTCTATATGAAAAAACATAAACTATCCTAGTCCAGCTCAAGTACATCATGTCACATGCGCACATGATAATAACACAGATAACTAAACTTTCCAATAGTCGAATGTTAAGCAAATATGTAGATCTGATCTGGACACGAGGGTCGAGACATGCTAAACAAAATATGAGATTCCTATCTGACTTGGTGTTCTTGCAGTTTTCAAATGCTATCGGTGTAACTTAATATCTTCGCAACCAGCGTGGATCTGCCTATATGGACACGTGTACGGAGATTGAGGCTCTTGTGGTTCGAGAGTCTCTACCAGTCTTTTTTCTTTCTTTTCAGCAACTTGCCGAGGATTCTTGGCAACAAGTCATTCATTGTTTTCTCCATCCTACGTCTCCACCCCTAGTTCATAAGTACACTACAGTTGTAAATGTTACGACGACTTTCAATGTTTTTTTGCGATGCTGTGGACCCTCATGTTGCCAATATTGTATGTTCTTGCCGCTACATGAAACCGATGGGAAGGGATATAAGCAGCTGATTTTTGATACTGCAGCTTCTTTGAAGATATTTTCTCGAGTAACCTTCTTTTATTGACTCATTTTTCTTATGTCTTTTCCCCTTTTGGCTGCTCGGACCATGAGAAAACTTTTTTCGTGACTTGTCGGCCAGGCTAGCCGCGCCACCAAGAAATAAACTATAACAAAAGAATGACCTGATAACTTATTGACCATGAGGTCACCCAAACGAAAAGACTTGCTCAAAAGAAAGACAGAATTGGCTACAGTATAATAGTTTTAAGACTAAATTGATACAATTAAAAAGTTCATAACTAAATTGGCAAGTTGTCAATTTTTCCATTGAAAAGTTTAAGACTAAATTGGCACAATTGAAAGGTTTAATACTAAATTGGCCACCGTACAATAAGTTTAGAATATTTTGGAAAGTTTTTACTCTGTAAATGTGCATGCATGCACAAGGTGGAAATTCCAAGAGAACTTCTGTTAGGTACAAAGAGCAACTATCACGCAAGCAAAAAGTTTCTTTTGTACATGCATAGAGTATGCAATCAACATTTCAAAGCAAACAAATAAAAAAATATAAAATCAATAGCCATAATGAGACGGTGTTTGATACAAATATAGGTAGATATTTCCATTTTAAAGGGGATTAGATAAGAATTTTTTACATAGATGATAGATATGATTAATTTCGGTTAACTGGAAGAGAATTATGTGAAAACCCATATTATTAGGTTATGACAGCTAATCTCTCTCAATTACGAAAACAGTCTATAAGCATACAAAATGTTCACAATGCATGTTACACTGTCGACGAATAAAGTCAAAAATCCATAGTTTAATCATACAAACATGAAGATTGAGCTGTGTTTATTCTCAAATTTGATTAGAGAATACTTTTGACTGCGAGATCAATTTTGCATGCTATAATTGCTCCAAAGTCTGAAACACTAAAGAGCCTAAATCTGCTTGTATATACTGTGCCACTGCACAGAAGCCGCATCATGACCATTCCTGATAACCCAGATTTCATTGTTGCTGTATGAAACCTATTGCTCTGTTGAATCGCTCAGCAAGACAATTGTCGCTTTTGGCGGCGGGATTGCTGTGGGTTCAGTAACCATTGCCTCACCATCCATAGGCACAATGATATTGACCGGAGGTTGCGGATTCATCAACTCCTTCCTTTTTCCACTTAAGAAGGAGTATATTCCTACTAGGATCAATATGGTTCCCACTAAACTGCAATATAGCAATGAATTGGGGTTTATATCTGTTGACACCTATTTTAATTTGCCCAAAATTAATTGTACAAAATTTAGGAGTTAATTTTCTTTAATTTCTAAAACAAAAAAATATTTCTATTTAAATGCATTGCATATAGAAATTAGGCACATTTATATTAATAGGGTCTATTAGAACTTTTTTTTAAAAAAAATTTCAAAAAAAAAATTTCCAAATTGGGCCGGGTCGGGTCGGGTCGGTCAATAAAGCCAAAAAAAAAAATTGCACATTTGTGTTATGCAATTGATTATTGCCTTATTATGGGATGATTTAGAAATTGAAACCTAGTAGTACATGAGGTGCTCATTATGAGGACAAG
The DNA here is from genome assembly GCA_024733475.1 of Syzygium grande. NCBI lineage: Eukaryota > Viridiplantae > Streptophyta > Magnoliopsida > Myrtales > Myrtaceae > Syzygium > Syzygium grande. Next base: position 11,766,260 of record JAMXDD010000004.1, on the reverse strand, counting down.
TGTATGATTGTCGTGGGCACAAGGGAAGTGATTGATATGCCCTACTTTTATTTGGGAGAATTATCAAAAAAGTTCTAAACATATTGCAATTATGTCAATTCAATCTTAAACCTTTTTTTATTTATTTCAATTAAGTTATAAACATTTTGCTCCTATGCCAATTCAATCTATTCGACTAATTTTGATTGGAAATCGCTGATGTGGACACTAACAGTTCCTATGTGGCGCAACCGGCATTAAAGTGAACATATTATTATTATTATTATTTTGCCTTCCTCCTTTTGTTTCCCATTGTGGCCGGCGAGCTGTGGCCAACAAGGGTTGCCAAAGCTCGCCGACCACTAGGCGAGGGCCGTAAAGCCCTCCCCAGCCACTAGCGAGGGTCGCAGCCCTCGCCTGGCCTTGCCCAGATCTGGGGAAGGGAAGCCTCGCAATGGCTCTTCAGCTTGTGGGATATATGCTATTTGATTCTCGTCTATCCTTAGTGCTCGCGACAGTCCTTGATTCAAACCTTTTCTTTCATGATTTCTCTGCTTAGTCGAATCAAGCAAAAGTATCATTCTTGTGTGGAGCCTTAGGGGATTGAAATCAAAGCCCTAAAATTGACAATCATCTTATTGTTTCGGGAGTCGGAGTTGATACTCGAAGCCTCAGTCTCAAGGGCTCGGAGGTTTCTTCAAAGCATCGGGAGGTGCAGCCATGGGTGAAGGTGGCCTTTGCCTATGGCCAATGAGAGCTTCGCGGCCCTTGCTCAGTGGCCTATGAGCTCTGGCAACCCTCACTGGCCATAGTGGGAAACAAAAGAAGGAAGGAAAAAAAAAAGAATTAAAATATTAATTTAAAAAATCGAAAAAAATATGATGAAAATATGTCCCCCGTCAGTGTCCGCCACGCCATGTAGGATGCCCGGCATCCACGTCAGCGATTTTTAGTCAAAATTGATCGGATTGATTGAATTGGCATAAAAGTAAAAGGTTTAAGACTCAATTGGCCAAAAAATAAAGTTTATGATTGAATTGACACTATTACAATATATTTATAACTTTTTTGATAACTCTCCATGTTGTCGTGGGCACAAGGGGAGTGACTGATGTGCCTCTGTCTTCTTTGGGGTACGTACACCTGATAATGGTATTCATGAACATAGTGATTGGGATAATTTGACAAAGAGTATATATCTATTCAGTCAACGTAAATGAACATAATCGAGTTAGAGATTTCTCCTATGAAGCACTTACATCATCCGTCAAATTGATGGGTTAACCAAAAACATCCTTCTAGATTAAAAGTAAATATTAGAATTGAAATGCCGAAAAGTCGAGAGACGCCAATTGATCAGCCGCGTATTGAGCGACAAACTCACAATGGTAGCTTTCTATCTACTGAATGTTGTGAGGATGCCAATGTTTCTCCATAGATAGGAAATCAAGAGCTGTATTCTACATGTGAAGAGCGCATAAGCACAGAATACATTATTTCAGGGCTTCTTCTTCTGCTAGGCCCTACACCAAAAGCAGAAGGGGAAAAAAAAGAAGCTTTTTTGCTTTAGGAGATCAATGAAAACCTGAGGATGCATCTTGAGTCATGGGTAAGAATCTTGACTAGAACACAAGGTGGGGCAGGGATATTCGTTTGGTATGGGGTGGGTCCTTTCGTGCGAGGATACGAGATTTGCAATCTCAAAATGGCTGTCTGAGCACGTCAAGGAATCGTTCCTTTAGTTCAATGTATGAATGCAGGGGGGTCTCTCACTTGTGTCCCCACTCTTCACATATAAAAGCTAACTTCTGTGCATCGTAGCCGAGTGAGCTTGAAGAAAGTATGGAGTCGTTTAACACCATTTCTCTTCTCAGATCAAAATACGATTTCGCATACCATGTTAACCATTTGCTTAATACACCGGACCACCGAAAAAGGCTTCGCCTTTCTCTGTTGTTGATTGCGAACTGTCGAAATAAGTATAGACGTCGCTTGAGACCCACCACATCCGACAGCTCGGTTGCCTCAACCAGGAATGGACTGAGAATCAACATCCAAGACTACTCCTTTTTTAACCAAAAATAACATCACCATGACCCACGCAATAAGCTAAATCCAGAAGACTCATCTTCTTCAAGTTTCTGATTCCTCCAAGCAACAGAACTCTCGTGCTTTCCAAAGTCCTCGGGCTAAAATAGCTGCAAATGTATGGCTTCCTCTCATAAATGCTGAGCTTCCTTTTAACCGCTCACAATTTCGTCTTCTTCACGCACGGGCGTGGGGGGCAGAAATGCCATTTGACATGTTGTGCAGAGTGCTAAGAAAATGCAGAAATGATCGACAGAAAAAAAGAATTTCAGGGCAAAATAAATTGAATGAATAGACGAATGAATAGAAAACCGTATGATTAGAGTATCCATTGATCAGATCAGCCTAAATACACGATATATTAGACACGGGGAAATCTACTGAATCTCCTCCACCTATGATATTAAAAATGGCAACTATAACAATACACAGAGGAATGATTCCTCAAGGGCCTCACAGGCGAACATATCTCCACGCACTGATCGCACCCAGAGAAAAAACTCAGAAAACAAAAAAGCTAAACCGATTAATGTGTGGCCACACTGATCGAATAGCAGGTCCCTTTGTGAACAGAGAAGAGACTAGTAATCTGCTCCCAGAATATTGCTTATTCGATCTTGCATCCGGCATCATGTTACTGACTCTTTCTCGAGAAACTTCACTCTCTTCATCGACATCAGAAAGAGTAAGCTTCTGGGACTCACTAGAACTACTACTACCAGATTCGTCACCAACCGAATCTTCACCACCCCCAACCAGCTTATTGACAACTTTTTCCTCCTGCGCACAACACTTTGATAAGATTCACACAGCAAATACAACGCAACCTATAGACAACTATTCTGTCAAAAAGACCACTGGTGCTCATGAACTTCTTACCTCTGCATTAACGGACTTGGATTTTTTAACTTCATCACCAGACATAATATCACTTGACTTCCTACTGCAGCTTACTGGACCAATTTGAAGTTTACACTGTATACGTAACCTTCGTGGTGCAGAACCTTGTTTTCCATAATCAAACTGAGGTTGAGGTTGCAAATTTTGTGAAGAACGAGGCCTTATCCTGATTCCAGTTCCAGAAGTCTCACCTCTCTGAAAAGCGGGTGAACTAGTGCCCGGGCCTTGAAGGTGAATGCTATTCGGATTCACATCACGAGAGCCATCATAGTCGAAATTGAATATCGAGTCCACAAAGTCAGGGTGCACAAAGTCGGATGATTCCTTGTCATTCTGAAGCCGCAAACCAGTTTTATTAATGCTAATATCATTCGTATGCACACAAGTTCAACATGAGCGATATTTAGTTGCATTCTCACCTCATTATTATTTAAATGCACACACTGGTGTTGTTCTAAATCACGATCTTCATCTGGCAGTTCATCTTGTGTCGCAACAGATGGTCCATCTTGAGCTATCACTAACTCTGACACAGCATCATCAGGTGAAGAATTGGCTGCTGGAGAAGCAACTACTGGTTCTGCAGCATCAAAAGTTGAGCCTCTAATAGTCTCATCTGACTTGTCGAACAGACGGCACAGAACAAATGCACCCTGCAATAGATCAGATAAGGAAGTATATGACAAAATTGGGAGTTTATATTTGCTTATTTATTTTTTGAATGGCATCATTTTGCATCGATTTCTTTAGAGGCCCACAAAATTCTCGTTTAGAATGATAGAGGTCACAAAAAGGAGATATCAACTATTCTTTCCTTACAGAACTGAATTAAGCAACAATGACTGCTGCTACACATTTTCGATCTTACCTAGAAGGGTTAAACCAATACATGTAACTGGTCAATGGGTTCACATTATAGTTCGGTAGCGGTAGCAGATATAAGTGTAGGATTATCTGCCAATGACAATGCATGTTTATTTTAAAATGAACAATCCTCCTGCAAGAACTTACTAACTCTGCATGAGTTTAACATACAAAGTGTTGCACATGAACCTGCAGAAGAGGAGAAGACTGACTAAACAAATTAACAGAGGAATCTACAATATAAATGCTACTTCATTTTGGCTAACACTGCTAAAATCACTACACATACAAAGCTACAGAATCCATATCATTTCTCAATTCGTCTGCAGTCACACGTCCTAGCATAAATGCAAGTGGAGGCGTTTGCCAATATTGAGACCATTCTTGAGATCAGTGTAGGCAAAGTTATCAAATCGCTGCCTTTCGAAAAAACCAGTTTTCTCTGAAAAGGAAAAAAAAGAAGAAGAAAAAGAGAAAACCGGTCAAGTCCTTTCACTCACGAAAAAGGTGCAAACAAAATAACATCGATTTAAGGCCCAAACAGAATCCTGAGTGAACACACACGGTACAATGAAACCCAAATGAAGATCAAGATCCAAATTTTAAGAGGCAGCAGTCAATCTAACCTGTCCAGGATGAGTACCATCGAGCTCTTCTAAAGTCGTTCGGTATTCGTGCATCACCCAATGGGTCCTGTTCCCCCTGGGAGCACGGCCGGTGTAAAAGACCAGAGTCTTCTTCGTTCCAATCACATTTCCTCCCAATTTTATCTTCCGGTCCTTCCCTGTCGCTTTCCAGTATCCAGCTGTTGTTGCGCGGTTGAGCCGATTCCCATTCGGGTACTTTCTGTCCCTAGGACAGAAGAAGAACCATTCTGGATCCTTTGTCTGTATAGCCGATAAACCTACACCGCCATCACGAAACATGAACAGATTACTTTTTTGAACCAACATGTCAAAGAGAGCATTCTTTGAAACAATCATCTATTGATCATAGCTAAAGAAATCATTTTGACAACGCAGGAGATGAATCCATTCCATCCAGAAAGCGAAATCAAGCACAAGTTTCGTTCTTACATCAGAAAGAAAGCATTTTTAGAAAAAAATCAAGGAGAACCGCGAACCCATTCGTTGACTACGGAACAGGCGAAAGAACAGAAAACCCCACAATCACTCGTCAAAACAACAAATGCAGCCGAAAACGCGCGCACAAACCAAATGAAAGAACAGGCGAAAGATCAAACAGCACAAGAAACGCAAGAAACGGTCAGTTCAGCGGCATCCCCAAACACAAGATGAACGAGAAACCCACGACTTAAAAAGGCAAATCAAGGAGAACCGCGAACCCGTTCGTTGACAACGCAATAGGCGAGCGAACAGAAAACCCCGCAATCACTCGTCAAAACAACAAATGCAGCAAACAAACGCGCGCACAACCCAAATGACAGAAAAGGTAAAACATCAAAAGCACAAGAGACGCAAAATCAAGCGAAACCCAAAAAACGATCAACCGCAAGGACAACGTCAGTTCAGCGGCATCCCCAATAAACACAAGAAGAAGACGAAACCCGCCAAGCGGGTCCGATGCGAAGAAGAAAAATTTACCGGGCAAATCCCAGGGCTCCACTTTGTAGACGTCGATTTCTCTGATCACCCTCACCTCCCCGTCCCGCCCATTGATCTTCAGCCGCAGGAAGTGATCGACCAGCTCCTGATCGGTGGGTCGGAACCTGTACCCCAGCGGGGGAGAATCGAGAGACAAGCCCGCCGTCGCCGGAGCCGCGCCCATCGTCCGACACCAAAAGGAAGCCGAAGACAGAGTGAGCGAGCGAGAGAGAGAGAGAGGAACAGAGGAAAACCGCAAGGAAATGGCAGAGAATCGAGGGATGTTTAGACGGCAGTGTCGCTGATATGGCCCGTGGCTTTCGAGGGAGATCACGCAGAGGAAAGGTCGGAGAAAGCGAAAGAAGACAGAGAAAAGCTGAAGAGCGAGCGAGCGAGCTGATGACTTCGTCTGCGTTTTCAAAATTACCCCGTAGGCTCGGCTTGTATACTCCGAGTGGGGGATGTACGCCCCCTGCACTTCGCCCTTATTACGCAAGGTGCCACTGGTCAGATGCGACTGCTGGGGGGGGGGGGCAAAAGGGGAAAGCGGCGGGGGAAACGAGGAAGCTTCGGATGAGAAGAGAGGGTTGCGGAGTCGGCAGGCCAATGAGGTGTCGACACGTCAGCAGATACGAGGAGGGGTGGGGCCCCCTCCGCCCCGGTGACGTGGACGGGCGCACAGTGACGGATTTGCGCCGTCGTGCTTCCCCGCGATGTTCTTTTCACGCTGGCGGGGGGGGCCTCCGGTGTCCGTCAGCGGTCAATAACGGCGGTCAAGGAAAGACCCGCCCGGTTGGCGGGGGTGGTCGCGACCCGAAAAAAGGAAAAAGAAAATGAAAGGAAGTCTCTAGAGACTCTGCTTTAGTTTTGCAATTTTTGGGAATGCAATGTGATACCCTTAACGAAGTCCCGACACGGATTTTGATTGATTGTTTGCATCCTAACGGAGGAGGATTTTGCCCATGTCCATTGTACGTGTGACGCTTTGATAAGGAAACAACTTTCACAAACGAGTAAAATGATTACAGTTAAATTCGCACCCAAACTTTAAAAAAGTGAGCATCCGATTTGTTTATACACGATGACCCGTGCCTGTCTTTTTAAGGAATGCCGATCCGAACGCCATTTGACTAGCAAAGGGCGTATCCAAGTAAGATCCATATAATCGACATAAATTTGTATTAAACGGCAATCTGATAATAGATAAGTAAAAGCAATCTCACTGTTGCAATTGAAGCTTGGCATGTGTTCTCATTATATTTTCAACATGACTTCCTAAATATAGTCATCGGGGTTAGGTGATCCACACATCATCTCTTTGTCCGTGGTGAAAAGATACCACGAACGCTATCGAGATCAAATTCTAAAGTAGAATCGATTGGTCTAAAGTGGGGTTAGATTCGACAGCATAGAAAAATTAACAAAGAGTATCAACCGTTGGGATGGCGATTAGTGCGGAGCAATTACGGTTGAATTCGAATATTTCGTAACGGGGCGGGATTTCATGGATAAGCCGTCGGAAGGAAGTGGCGAACTTCGGTTGTGCCTTCTCTCTACTACCGAGGTCGAAAAGGCCAGACGAGGGCCCCCACACGTGGGGCCGGACCGCCGCGCTTTTTGAACTTTCCCGCCACTCGTCGGCCCTTCCTTGGTCCCCTTTTAAAACGTCCTTTTGCGTGCCGACATGGCCCATGACGTATGCTGAGCTGGGGGATCACGTCATCGCCTGACCGGGCGCTTACGTGTGCAGCACGTCGGCAGTCGCTCCACCTCCTAGTTTTCTACACGGGATCACTTGCCGAGGCTTGGAAGCCCTCGAAGGAATCGGACTCTATAAGGGGCAAAGGGAGAATTTCTGGTGATCCCTTCGAGCTTCGAAGCGTTTTTTTTTTATTCGACCTTTAGGCATATTCCTGATTTCCTCTTTTGATTTTCAAATTGGAGGGCACGCGTTTTTTTTTATTAAAATAATGAAGCTAAAAAGGTTGCGAATTTAGAAAATTCATCTTCTTTTTCCTTACTTTATAGTTGCCCCCGCCCCACTCCCAAAATGGTTGCGAATTTAGAACAACATTACATAAAAATCTAGATATTTTTCAATTTAGGTTACGTCTGTTTCGCGGAAAATGAATGATTTGGAAAATATTTTTCTAAAAATGTTCACTTGAATTTGTTATAAAAATGAAAGAACGAAAAATATTTTCATCGTTCAAGAAAATATTTGGACATAAATTATTGTCGATAATGAATATATTTTCTGTTGACTAATTATTTTAAGCGATACGGGTGATCATGTTCAAGAAAATATTTTCTAAGTCATTTATTTTTCGCGAAACATACGAAGCCTTGATGGTATGAGGAATTCGATTCCATAAGTGAAAAGGCCGACCCGCCGTTTGTCCGAGCTCAATGACGATATATATTTTTAGTGAGATTGGGGCCCAGCAAAACCTTGATGATATTCAATTAAAGCGGAATAAATAAAATCCAAATTCAATTTAAGTTTTGGCATTCCTTTAAAACCGAGAGGTTAGCGCAATTTATAAATAAAGTAATGACACGGCAAAACTACTTGTTAAGTGAGGAATCGCCTTTTTTTTTTCTTTTTTTTTTCCTCATATTCGACAATTATGATTTGCCACATGTTGAGTTATCTTTTTCTTGCGAATAGACATTTTTAAAGTATAACATGTGAAAGTAATTTTCATTAGGACCAACTGATGAAATACACGATATGACATATATTCGAAGAATTTTTATTTGGACACCAATTATATATATGAAAAGAAAAGGTTTTACACATATCAAAATTAAATTACATAACCGAATCTCCCACGTGCCAATCTCCCAACTCGACCTTATAGACTATTTTTGTTAGACCATCGGTGAATAAGACGAAGATCCATATTTTCATTATGGAAACACAAAGATTGAGCTAAGTTGCGCTATTCTAAATCTTGATTAGATAGTACTTTTTTTTGGCCGTAAGGTCAATTTTGCATCCTATTGCTGCTCCAATGTCTGAAACTCCAGAGAGACTAAATTTGTTTGTACATATTGTGACACTGCACATAAGTTGCATAAGGACTATTCTAACAACCGAACTTCGTCGCTGTCCGGTGATATCTATAGCTAGTGAATCGCTTTGGCACGTCGCTTTTGGTGGCAGGATTGTCTGTAGATTCATCGGCTGCTGCCTCGACAGCCGTAGCTGCTACGTTATTAACCGGGGCATGTAATTCATCCTCAACTCCTTCCTTTGTCCACTTAAGGAGGAGTATATTCCCACTAGGATCAGAATGGATCCCACTACAACTGCAACAGTAGCCATGAATTGGGGTTCATACCCAGTAGAAGTTCTGAAAATTTAGAATTAAACCTTAGCAGCTCATGAAAATCATGAAGGCGAAGAAAGCACTTAGGATCATGAGATTCGTCGTACGTTCCGAGGTGGATTGCCTCACCGAATATGAGTGCTTCTAGCACCGTCACGAAGATCAGAGTCAAGGGATTGAACATCGAAGGATAGGTAGGGCCTCACTTTGCAATCACCCAAGAGATTAAGCAGAAAGTCGGAGCTGTCGCCGATGCTCCTTGCGTGAGGTGGCTAGTTCCGCTCATCAGTCATGAAATTGTAACGTTTGTTGATGTAACCACGCGAACATTGACTACGATACTATTGCTGAAATAAAAAGTTGTTGGCACAATCATGTATGAGAGTTTCGCAGCTGCAGATTCCATCACGCAATTGATGGAAGTTTTCTGCTCATGACGGAAGTTTTCTGCTCATGACGGAAGTTTTCTTCAACAAATCGAGGGCTAATAACCTTACCGAGTCAACAATGGTGACCAGCTGCAGATTCCATGCCAGGCTCCACAACTTCCTGCTACGATCAATACATAAGCCTAAAATCGTTGCTTGCCCGGATGCGATGATGCATTTTAACATCGTGCACGAATACTTCAAGGGGAAAACCTGTTTGGGAAAGCAATGTCCACGAGCATTGTGATCGGTGGACCATATCCTTAGTTTCACGAAGGTTATTTGCAGAAAAAGTTGGAAGTTGGTGTGAAAAACTGCGCTATGAACCAGATACCGTGCGATGGGGAGCTTCCAATCAGCATAAGCGCACCTCTCGTCCAATTAGACGGAATATTCTTAGGGATCGCGTGGGGGCGAGGGGCTGATGATTCACGCGGAATGATTTTCCTGGGTAGAATATAGTGGTTAGCGCGCGAGCGACGCAGAGTACTGCTCCCAGTGACTTCACTTTTCCAGGTTTCCTGCCCAGGTGTTTAACCTCAATGACTCCACTCTGCCACGGTCCAAAATCCATGCCTTTTAGACTTTTAGTAGCATGAAGCGACATTGGGATCGACCACGAAGGAAAGGCGCAATTCCATTCGAGAGTAGCTACTCAAGTTGCTTTTTACTGAGAACGTTTCTATGGCAGCAACGAAACATATCATTTAGAAATAAAATCCAAGTATGCCCATTACTTATATGTACCTGAAACTTTTGCATGCCATTATACCTTAGAATGATGCAAAAGACGAAGGTGACGACCGGGATCGAGTTCAAGAAGTTGGTAGCTTATGTTGCTGTTGTATCTCGGAGACCGTAGTAGTACAGCCCCATAGACAATGATATTCTATGACATAATGAGCGATGCAACAATTAGAAATCTCTATTTCTTTTCAAAATATGTTTAGAAAGCGATAAAGAAAAAGTTGAATTCTTTGTACTGTGGTATTTTTCTTTTCATAGACTCAATTTACGTCTTAATTGTGATGGGATGAGAAAAATTAGTCCGAGTTCACTGTGGTTCTAGATTTTCAAACTTGACTGATTTTGAATCAGAACATGCTATACAAATATGCAAAGCTATAAAGATGAAAATTGTTAAATTAATTAACAATTTACATAATCTCTGTATCATCTATCAATTTTTTTTGCCATAAAACTCAGATGTTCATTGTGCATATGAGTACATTTCCAAGCCCTTTTAGATTGCAATTCTCATGAATCAGATTTTCCAAACTAAGTGAATATCAATCACCCAAAAGTACAGGAAAAAAAAAACTATGCTACATATGATGCTTTGTGATCTTAGTCAATTGCATATAATACATTTCACCCAAAAAAAAAATTACACTTGTTTAAAAATAGAGGCAAGAGGATGCATTGGAGAGGAAAAAGACAGAACTTAAAGAAAAGAAAGAAGAGCCATCTCACCCGGTCAATGCGTTAATGAAGAGCCAAATCCACACCTTCAAGCTTAGCTTTGTGGTGTTACCTCTGCAATGGTGACGCACCATTTTTTAGAGATTCTTTGACCCTGGTTCATACGATATTCTACCCATTTTTTATGGCTCAAACGCTCAAGAAAAGGCGAAGATGAAGAACATATGCCCAAGAAAGGGGTGGTGGGTGAGAACTCAGAACGAAGAGAATCAAAGATTGAGATCAGAATCGAATCTTTCGAAGTCCAGAGAGAAGGGGGCAACACAAACCGCGCCGACCGCGTGACGATAAGCCATGAGAGCAAAAACGAAGGTCCCATCATTTAAAATGACCTTACAAAGAACTTGCAATCCGGTAGCGAACGCTTGCACCAGCAGCATACTCACCACAGCTTTTGACGACTCATAACATTTCTCGAACTCCATCGTCAGCATCTCTCTCTCCCTCGATCTCTCTCTAGTCAAAGGTTACTAGATGGTCATCTAAAGGCAATATAAAAGGGCTGTTCACACACTCTTGCATTTGTAATATCCACGTGTTCGAAGAATACCAAAGAGAAGCCCATCCAATATATGTAACGGTCAATGAGTTAGAGCATGAGAGAATTTACCGCAGATTAGGGAAGTGAGTTTGGTGGTTTCAAATGCATTCTGACGGCAAACGAAGGTCTGTTCAAGCAAATTCTCAAACATCCCCATCACAAATTTTGGAAAGATTCAATCCAAAGTCGTTGGTCCCAAGTGTCAGAAGAAGGGTTTTTCTTGTGCTGATTCTAAGCGCTTGTTGACCAAATTGTACTATGCTTTCGGCACGTATTGATAGTTCAAAAACCAAAGTAACCTCCGAAGTTACAAACACGAAATCGACAAAGACACACGGTCTAGTACCAGTAGGCATCTTTGCAGTGGTCAGCAATAACTCTCATGTAGTCCTCATTCACCTAAACCATACCAAAGAAATTCGATAGCAACCTCTAAATGTTCACAGAAACTAAGGCACATTTTCAGCTGGCCATTGATTTTGCCTTCTGCGCTACTACCTACTTCTCAGTCCACGGATGGTATGTAAGAGCGACTTGCGTTCTTGACTTACTTTTGGAATAATAGATAATTGAAACGAAAAGGATGGGCAAATGGCCAATACTTAAAATTAAATTGAATTACTTTCGAAAACGTTGCTTTTAGCCAGATGAAATCCTACTTAGAGTTTTTTTCTTTTTGGGGGCTTTCGAACAGAGTCTAATGAAGTTCAAAACTGCTCTTAATCTTAGCACATCAGCAAAATTTGGTAGGCTGTCCGAGCTATCTTTTGTCCTAGAATGAGGAGTTCCATTTGCTCCTTCCCTTTCACGATGACCTTTGAATATATCTGAAAAGATGCATTCTGATAAACCTAACTAATCGAAGCACTGACACATTAGTTCGATCATGATGCTATCATGTTGAGACCATGTTTGATACAAATATAGGTAGATATTTCCATTTTAAAGGTGATCAGATAAGAATTTTTTGCAAAGATGATTGCTATGATTAATAATCACACATGTTTCAAAAGCAATCTATAAGCATACAAAATGTTTACAATACATGTTACACTGTCAGTGAATTAAGTAAAAATCCATATTTTAATCATACAAACATAAAGATGGAGCTGCGTCTATTCTCAAATTAGATTAGAAAATGCTCTTGACTGTGAGATCTATATGCATGCTGTAATTGCTCCAAACTCTGAAACACTACAGAGCCTAAATTTGCTTGTACATATTGTGCCACTGCACAGAAGCCGCATTAGGATCATTCCTGATTACCCAGATTGCATTGTTGCTGTATGAAACCTATTGCTGTGGTGAATCGCTCAGCAAGACGATTGTCGCTTTTGGTGGCAGGATTGCTGTGGGTTCAGTAACCATTGCCTTGACATCCATAGGCGCAACGTTATTGACCAGAGGTTGCGGATTCATCAACAACTCCTTCCTTTTTCCACTTAAGAAGGAGTATATTGACGCAGAGAGAAAGCGTAAATTTGGAACAACTCCAAAGAACTCGAAATTTTTATTCAATGATACTATGTTCTTGATTACAAGACAGACATCTTATATATAGAGATAGGACTCATAATATTAATGGAAACCAAATAATTGAAGAAACTGCCTAAATGATAATATAGGAAACTGCCTGACTAATAATTGAAGAAACTGCCTAAATAATAATATAGGAAATTGCTTGAATGGTTGTTTTCCCAAAGTCAGAAAAACTGTTGGGATTTCCGGCGATTACGGCGATCACATTCTTCAAGATAATCACAGGCTAACCGTTCTACATCATTATCGGGATAGAGGGGTGTATCGAAAGCATGATACTCAAATAAGTCTGCCACATTAAATGTAGGGGAAATATTGAGATCACCAGGAAGGTCAACTACATAGGCATTGTCGTTGATCTTCTTCAGGATGCGGCAAGGACCAATCTTCTTGTGCTTCAGTTTTATTATAGGTACCGACGGAAAAACGCTCCTTTCGCAGGGAAAACCATTACCTCATCACCCACCTCAAAATTTTTGAACGTCGCCGTTTGTCAACATCCTCCTTATACTTTGAATTAGAAGCAGCCAATTGACTAGCAACAAAGCAGCTGGACTTCATTAATTCTGGTCGCCAAATTCTCCGCCCGCAACACTATAGCTAGGAATCTTGGGCAAGGGAACCAAATCTAGAGTATGTTGCGGTGTCGCCCATAAACGACACGAAAGGGAGATGTACCGTAGAGCGGTTAACCGAATTGTTGAAGGCAAACTCAGCAGGAGCAAGATACCGGTCCCACTGCTTAGGCATATCACTACAGAGGCAGCGAATGATATCCGCCATAGTACGATTCACAACTTCCGTCTGACCATCTGTTTGGGGATGGAAAGAACTACTATATTGTAAATCAGTCCCAAACAAACGCCATAAAGTACGCCAAAAATGGCTTAGAAATTTCGTGTCACGATCGGAAGTGATTGTCTTTGGTATACCATGAAGACGGACTACTTCACGAAAGAATAAACTAGCCACATGTGAAGCATCTGAAGTTTTCTTACAAGGGATGAAGTGCGCCATCTTCGAAAACCGGTCAACCACCACGAAAACAGAATCTAAACCTCGTTGAGTACGAGGAAGTCCCAACACGAAATCCATCGATATGTCTACCCAAGGACCCGAAGGAATAGGCAATGGAGTATAAAGACCGGTGTTCGAGAGTGGCCCTTAGCGGTCCGGCAAATGTAGCATTCTTGACAAATCGCCCCACGCCTCGCTTTTAGTTGAGGCCAATAGTACCGCTCCTCCACCAAGGCTATAGTTTTATCTCGCCCCAAATGTCCGCCGAGAGTACCACCATGAAGCTCTCGAATGAGTTGTTCACGTAAAGAACCACGTGGAATGCATAATCTATTGCCAAAGAACAAGAAATTTTCTTGAATTATCATATCGCCATGACAACTTGTTTCAGAACACTTCTTCCATATCTCACCAAAATCATCATCCTCGGGATAAAGAGAACATAGGTGATCAAAACCGACAACATCGGTCGCATGGGTCACGAGTGTTGCAAAGACGTCGACTCAACAAGATCCGCCACCTTATTTAAATGGCCTGCTTTATGACGAAGTACAAAATTAAATTGCTCTAGAAAAGAAACCCATCGTGCATGCATTCGATTTAAGTGCTTCTGACTCTTGATATATTTAAGAGCCTGATGATCGGTATTAAGAACAAACTCCTGTTGATAAAGATAGGACTGCCAATGCTTTATAGCTCGCACGACAAAGATAATATTCCTGCTCATATGTCAACCAACGCTGGCGAACTTCATTAAGTTTTTCACTAAAGAAGGCTATAGGCTTACCTTCTTGGGAAAGGACAGCGCCAATTCCAACGCCGGAAGCATCACAGTGTAGCTCGAACACTTTCTCAAAGTCAGGGAGCATCAATGCCGGGCACCCAAAAAATGGAGAGCTTTTCTTTTATAAGAGCAAAACTGGCCGTAACTTCATCTCCCCAATGAAATTTGCCCTTCTTTAAACAATCGATAGGGGCCATAATAGTACTGAAATCTCGAATGAAACGCCTATAGAATGTTGCAAGACCATGGAAACTTGAGCCTCGCCAACATTCTTTGAACTGGCCAATTGCGAATCACGGCCACCTTATCTCGCATCAACGTGAAGTCCATCCGCACCAACAACAAAACCCAAAAACAAGAGGCGCTCTGTCATGAAACTGCACTTTTTCAGATTAATGAACAATTTATTTTGCTGCAAGGCTAGTAGGACATCCCTCAAGTGCTCCATGTGAAGACGCCCATCCGGACTATATATGAGTATATCATCAAAGAAAACTACCACAAACTTGCCAATAAAAGGTTTGAGAACCCGGGTCATCAAACGATGAAAGTACTAGGCGCGTTAGAGAGTCCAAACGGCATGACGAGCCATTCATACAAACCTGCACTTGTCTTGAAGGCCGTTTCCATTCGTCACCGTGACGGATGCGAACTTGGTGGTATCCGCTCAAGGTCGATCTTCGTAAAAATCTGTGATCCAGCAAGTCTGTCTAGCATATCATCAAGTCGTGGAATCGGAAACCTATACTTGATAGTAATCCGGTTAATGGCACGACTGTCTACACACATACGCATGGTGCCGTCTTTCTTTGGCGTGAGAAGCGCAGGAACTGCACATGGACTTTTGCTTTCACGCAAGAAGCCCTTTCGAAGGAGATCTCCCACCTGCTCTTGTAGAATCTGATTCTCCTTCGGATTCATCCGATAATGCGGCAAATTAGGAAGACTAGCTCCTGGAAGAAAATCAATCTCATGCTGGATATCCCTCAAAGGAGGTAATCCGTCAGGTAAATCCTCGGGCATAACATCACTGAATACCTTTAATAAGGGCTTAAGAATATCGGGAACACGAACCATAACTTGCTGGTCGCCCTTGTCCACAATCATATACATCCCTTCACGCTTTCGGATGTTCATCATAACCCCTGTATTCTGCTTCTTCACAATCTGAGGGGAATTACTTTTTGGTCTCAAAGTAATTTTAGTCCTTTTCCACACAAAAGAATATGTATTCTCCCTAGCTCGGTGTGTAGCATCAACATTATATTGCCATGGCCGACCCAAAGAAAAACATGACACGCATCCATCTCCACCACATCACGCACAATAGTATCTTGATATGATTTTCCAATCGAAATAGGTAAACGGCATAATTGGTTTACCTTAAGTTCTGCTCCCCCTTGCGTATCCAACCGATCGTGTAGGGTGCGGGATGCGACTCCGTCTTTAGTTGCAAGTGATCCACCAGGGCCTTTGACACTATGTTCTCGCAACTTCCACTGTCAATAATGATATCGCATACTTTGCCGTTGATAAGACAACGAGCGGAAAAATTGATTCCACTGGGTATCTTCTATTCATGAGAGCAAACAATAGACGACGCACTACACAATTAACTTGCTCACCCACTTCATCTTCTACTCCCACTTCTTCTTCCTTTTCCCAATCTTCCTCATACATATCTTCGTCATGTTCAACGATATTGGCCATTCTACGACGAGGACAATCACTGGAACGATGGCCCAACTCGTTACACTTGTAGCACTTGATTGGTTGGGGTTTGGCATATGGATTTTGGGTATTCTGATTGAGAGTGCGATTGCTTGCTGCGACTGCTTCCTTAGGCGTCCCCGTAGTACTCCCTGGAACTCTGCTTGAATCAGGGATTTGTTGACTAGAAGAACTTGTAACATCAAGCTGTCTTCCTTTCGCGAATGACCCACGATCCAAATAATTTCTACCACGAGTACTAGGGCTAGTCCTCTCCAATTGCATCTCAATTTTTTGCGCCATATCCTGGGCGTCTTCGACAGAGAAGAGTCGATGCAAAGAAACCCGATCCTGGATATTAAGTCGCAAACCATTAATGTACCTAGCAGTTTGTTGTGCCTCGGACTCATCCAGGTTATTACGAGCGGAAAGTCGAAGAAACTCTTCCGTATAAGCTTGGACCGATCTATTCGATTGTCGGCAATTTTGAAATTGCTGAAATAACAGTTGCTCATAGTCCGTTGGGAGGAACCTCTTCTTCAACTTTTGTTTCATCTGACCCCAAGATCGAATAGGAGTCTTGCCTTGTCGATGTCGCGTCAATTGAGTTTGTTCCCACCAAGCTGAAGCGCCACCCTTCAACTTGTACGCCACAAGTTTCACTTGGCGATCCTCGTCAATATCCATAGCGTCGAAGAATTTTTCGACCTCCCAAAGCCAATCAAGGAAATCTTCAATATCCAAATTCCCATTGAAAGTAGGGAGATCTACCTTTAGTTGATATTGCTCAGGATCTCGTCGATATCCTCCCTGACGTCGATTCCCACGAACATGCTCCTCCTGGAATCCTCTGTATTGGCGACCACCACGAATCTGCATCTCCTGGAAATCTTCATGTTCGTCTTCTGTATCCTCGACATAGCCTTGACGCCTATGTCGGGGAATTCCTCCACGCCCTATAGCATCTTCAGGATCACGAGCGATGGGATTTCGCTCGGCTGGAAGAGCACCAGGTGCATGGTTTGTGGACAAACGCTGGATGGCATCAAGGATCTCTTGAAACCTCCGATCGGTTTGAGCCACGAACTGATTGAACTCAGCCCGCGTAATAGGCTCGTTCTCACGGCCCTCAGCAGCGGGGAGATTGACATTCACGTTATTCACCATCGTCACGGAGAGAGATCGCTTTGATACCAAATGACGCAGAGAAAGCGTAAATTTGGAACAACTTCAAAGAACTCGAAATTTTTATTCAATGATACTATGTTCTTGATTACAAGACAGACATCTTATATATAGAGATAGGACTCATAATATTAATGGAAACCAAATAATTGAAGAAACTGCCTAAATGATAATATAGGAAAACTGCCTGACTAATAATTGAAGAAACTGCCTAAATAATAATATAGGAAATTGCTTGAATGGTTGTTTTCCCAAAATCAGAAAAACTGTTGGGATTTCCGGCGATTACGGCGATCACATTCTTCAAGATAATCACAGGCTAACCGTTCTACATCATATATTCCCACTAGGATCAGAATAGTTCTCACTAAACTGCAACAATAGCCATGAACTAGGGTTCATACTCAGTAAAAGTTTCGAAAATTTAGAATCAAACCTCAGTGGCTTATGAAAATTATGAAGGCAAAAAAAGAACTTAGGATCACTAGATTCATCGTACATTCCGAGGTGGATTGCTTCGCCGAGTATGAGCGCTTCTAGCACAGTAATGAAGATCAGAGTCAAGGGGTAGAACATCGAAGGATAGGTAGGGCCTCGCTTTGCAATCACCCAAGAGATTAAGCAGAAAGTCGCAGCCGTCGCCAATGCTCCCTGCGTGAAGTAGCTAGTTTTGCTCATCAGTCATGAAATTGTAACATTCATCGATGTATCCACACAAACATTGCCCTCTGATAAGATTGCTGAAATAGAAAGTTGTTGGCACCTCAAGAGTTTCACAGTTAGAGACTCGTAGCGATTCCTAAGTAAGGATTATAGACCATTCGACCATGTATGCTTAGGATGGAAAATTAAGCCTATTTCACAAGCTTAAAAATTACTTTGTAATCGTCACCGAGGAAAGTTTTCTATTCCAAAAAGACTCGTACATCTTCCGCAGCATCACATGTTAAATGTTTGTTACGAAAAGATTTGTGAAATGCTTGCAATTGTTTAGAACGCACTAATCTCTCTCAAAGGACAGGACGATGGAAGCTCTTGATGATGCAATTGATGGAACTTTTCTGCTCATGATTGGTTAGATGCCACGTCAACAAATCGAGGACCGATGCAAAACGATTTAAGTAATCACGGTATGACTTGTGGATAAGAAATAACCTTACCGAGTGGACAATGGTGATCAGCTGCAGATTCCATCCCAGACTCCACGACTTCCTGCTACGATCGATACATAAGCCTACGATTGTTGCTTGCCCGGACGCGATGATGCATGTCAACATCGTGGACCAATACTTCAACGGGAAGACTTTAATCACCTTAGCCTGTTCAAGAAAGCAATGTCCACAAGCATTATGATCGTGAGACCATATCCTTAATTTCATGAATGTTATTTGCAAAAAGTGGGGACTTGCTCGACATACCTGTACTATGAACCAGATACCGTACGATAGGCAGCTTCCGACCAGCATAAGTGTGGCTCTCGTCCAATTAGATGGAATGATCTTAGTATGAGAGCGAGAGCGTTGATGATTGATGTGGAACGATTTTCCTTGGTAGAAGATAATGGTTAGTGCGCCAGCGACAGAGACTATTGCTCCTACCGTCTTCACTTTACCTGCTCTGGTGTTTAACCTCAGTGACTCTACTCTGCCATAACAACATCCATGTGTTTTAGTAGCGTGAAGCGACATTTGGATCGACCCAAAAGAAATGCGCAATTTCATTGAAGAGTACAAAAGATATGTTTTACCGAGAATGTTTATATCAAACTAATGGAACATAAGATTCATAGACCAAATCTGAGTGTGCCCATGTATACCTGAAACTTTATCCGAATATCATGTACCTTAGAATGACGGAAAAGATGAAGGTGACAATCGGGGTTATGTTTAAGAAGTTAGTAGCATATGTTGCGGTTGTATCCCGGAGACCGTAGTAGTATAGTCCCATAGTTAATGATACTCTGCGACATCATGAGCGATACGACAATAAGGAAAACCTTTTTTTCTTTTTTTCCAAAAACTGTTTACGATGTGATAAAGAAAAAGCGAAATCTTTATGGTGTTATATATATCTTTTTGTAGACTTAGTTTACATCTTAATTGTGATAGAACATAGAAAAATTCATCCGAGGTCATCATGGTTCTAATTTTTCAGATATTTGATTTTGAATCATCAGGAGGACTTGTGCAGAACTTGCTATAAGAATATGAAAAGCTATAAAGATGGAAATTGTTATATATATTTACATTTACATTATCTATTGTATCGTCTATGAATATAGTATATGACATACATATTTGCTATCAAACTCGATGTTCATTGCAATGCAGAAGAACACATTTCCAAGCTGTCTCAGATTACAACCCTCAAGAATCATATTTTCTAAACTTATCGGGACATCGATCACTCAAAAATCTCAAAAATACACGGTACATAGATGCATTTTGATGTTAGTCGAGTGCATACGATAGATGTCTCCCTGAAAAGAGCACAAATGTTCATAAATGGCAAACAAATAGCCTGGTAAG
This sequence comes from Syzygium grande, assembly GCA_024733475.1. Classification (NCBI taxonomy): domain Eukaryota; kingdom Viridiplantae; phylum Streptophyta; class Magnoliopsida; order Myrtales; family Myrtaceae; genus Syzygium; species Syzygium grande. The sequence continues at coordinate 11,746,276 of JAMXDD010000004.1, read as the reverse complement.
ATGATGCATTAAAAAGGAAAAAAATGAAGAAATTCAAGAAAAGAGAGGAGCCGTCTCACCCAGTTAACGCGTTAATGAAGGGCCAAAACCACTTTCAAGCTTAGCTCTGTTGTGTTACGTCTGCAATGAAGACATGCCCTTTTTAAGAGTCATTCTTTGTACTCTAGTTCATAAAATTTTGGGAAAATTACCAAAAAGTCCTAAACCTTTTGCAATTGTGCCAATTCAGTCATAAACCTTTTTTTTTTTTAATTCAGTCCTAAATCTTTTACAAATAAGCCAATTCAGTCCATTTGGCCGGTCGGTGCTGACGTGGCCGCCGGCCGGCTGACGTGGCGCCCGACCGGCGATCACGTGTCAATAAATAACAATATTTTTAATATTTTCGAAATGCAGTGAGGGCTCGCCTGACGCCGGGCGAGGTTTCGGGTCAGCCCAAGCGAGGGCTAGTGGCGAGGGCTGGCCCCGCCTTGCTCGGCCTAGTGAGGGCGAGGCCTCACCGACACCGCCGAGGGCCGCCGACGCCCAAGAAGGCCCCTGTCAAAAGGAAAAAGTAAAAAAGAAAAAGAAAAGCGGAAAAGATGAAAATGCTCATGGACAAATGACACGTGAATGCCACAAATAAGAAAGTTTTGGGTTTTGCATCACAAAAAAAAAAGTCTGAGTAATGTGTCACATGATAAAAGCTTTTATGCTTTAGCTTTTCCTTAAATAAATGACGACCTTTAGAGCCAATAGGGAGTATAAGTCGAGGACCGCAAGAAGGCAAAAAAAAAAAGAAAAAAATTGCGAAAAATATTAAAAATATTAAAATATTGACACGTGGTCGCCGGTCGGCGCCACGTCAGCCGGGCCGGTAGCCACGCCGGTATACGACCGCCAAATGGATTGAATTGGCTTATTTGTAAAAGGTTTAGGATTGAATTGGCCAAAAAAAAAGGTTTAGGACTGAATTGGCACAATTGTAAAAGGTTTAGGACTTTTTTGGTAATTTTCCCTAAAATTTTTACCCCTTTTTAAGATCTCCAAAGCTCAAAAAGAAAAGGTGAAAATGAAGAACATATACCCAAGAAAGGGAAGAGAGAACTCAGAACAAGGAGAATCAAAATCTGCATCGAACCTTTCGAAGTAGAGAGCTAATGGGGCAACGCAAATCGTGCCAACCACGTGACGATAATGTTGGAAATTTCCTATAATATGGGCTGACATTAATTAATTGGTTTTCTATTTTAAATACTCGAGTTAATAGATATTCCAATATATGTGTTGTACCCTTTAGTGATTTTATTAAATTGGGTTTCGGTATCTATAAATAATAGGCCTAGTTGAGCAGCAAAGTGTAGGAAATTGTCACTACAAAAAAAGCATTTTGCCACGAAAATTTTCCAACGAAAAATTTTCGTCGCAAATTTGCGACAAATTTTTCCAACGAAAAATAACATTCGTTGGAAATTTCCAACAAAAAATTTTTCGTCGCAAAATTCGTTGGAAATTTCCAACGAAAAAAATTAGTCGCAAAATTCGTTGGAAATTTCCAACGAAAAAAAATTTAGTCGCAAAATTCGTTGGAAATTTCCAACAAAAAATTTTTCATTGGAAATTTCCAACGAATTTTGCGACTAATTTTTTTTTGAAATTTCAACAATTTTATGACGAATAAAAAAAAAACTGGTATTGTTCGGCTTTTTTATATTTCAGGAAAATTCGTTGAAATTTCCAATCAATTTTCCAACGAATTTCAATTTTCGGCAATTATTTATTTATTGTGTATTTTTTTTGGAAATTGGAAATTTCCAAAAAAATTTTCCAACAATTTCAATTTTTTCGGGCAATTATTTTTAGTGTGTACAATTTTTTCGTTGGAAAATTCGTTTAGAAATTTCTAACAAATTTTCCAACAATTTCAATTTTCGGGCAATTATTTATTGTGTACGATTTTTATTGGAAAATTCATTGAAATTTCCAACGAAAAAAAATCGTTGGAAATTTCCAACGAATTTTCCAACAATTTCAATTTTTCGAGCAATTATTTTTAATGTGTACAATTTTTCGTTTGGAAAATTCGTTGGAAATTTCAACAAATTTTCCAACAATTTCAATTTTCGGGCAATTATTTATTGTGTACGATTTTTAGATTGGAAAAGTCATTGAAATTTCAACGAAAAAAATTCGTTGAAATTTCCAAATTTAATTTTCCAACAATTATAATTTTCGGGCAATTATTTTTTATTGTGTACGATTTTTCGTTGGAAAATTTGTTGGAAATTTCAAACGAATTTTCCAACGAATTTCAATTTTCGGGCAATTATTTATTGTGTGCGATTTTTTATTTGGAAAAGTCATTGGAAATTTCAAAAAAAAATTCGTTGGAAATTTCCAACGAATTTTCCAACGAATTATAATTTTCGGGCAATTATTTTTATTGTGTACGATTTTCGTTGGAAAATTCGTTGGAAAGTTCCAACGAATTTTTTTTTGTTGGAAATTTCCAATTAATTTTCCAACGAATTTTAATTTTCGGGCAATTATTTATTGAGAACGATTTTCGTTGGAAAATTCGTTGGAAATTTCAAATTTTCAATTTTCCAAACTTTCGGGCAATTATTTTTAGTATGTACAATTTTCGTGGGAAAATTCGTTACAAATTTCCAACGAAAAAAAATTCGTTGGAAATTTGCAACGAATTTTCCAACGAATTGCAATTTTCCGGCCAATTATTTTAATGTGTACAATTTTCGTCGCAAAATTCGGTGGGAAATTTCCCACGAATTTTGCAACGAAATCCCTAGTCTTTCTTATTCAAATTTTTCGCGCTGACTCACTCACTCACTCTCTCTCTCTCTCTCTCTCTCTCTCTCTCTCTCTCTCTCCTTCGTCTTCTGCTTCTCCCTCCCTCTTCCTCTCCGCCTCCCCCTCCGCCTCCTCCCCCGCTGCCCCCCCTTCTCCTCCGGCTCCGGCCCCGGCCCGACCTCGTCTCCCTCCGCCAGGCGCCGCGCCTTCATCTCGAGGCCCCTGGCCCCAAGCGCCCCGGCGCCACTTGGAGCGCCCCAGAAAGCGCCCACCGCGCGGCGCCCAGCGCCCGCCCCCGCGATACCCCGGCGCCACCAGCGCCCCGGCGCCCGCCCCCGCGCGAGACACCATGGACTGCCCCGGGCCCCCGGCGCCACCAAGCTTTGTTCGCGGCGACGGGCGAAGCTCGCCAGATGCGGGCGAGCTCGCCTCTCCGCCGCCATGGCGAGGCCGAGCTTCGCCATGGCCGGCGAGCTCGCCCCTCGCCCGGCCATGGCGGGGGCCGAGCTTCGCCATGGCCGGGCGAGCTCGAGCTCGGCCCCGCCGCCCGCGACGAGGCTAGCCCTCGCGATTTAGGAGCTAGCCCTCGCCGGCGGCGAGGGCGATTTTTCGGAAAAAAAAAATTCGTTGAAAAAAAAATTTCCACGATTTTCATCCAAAAAAAAATTGTAATTTTTCCAACGAAAAGTTTTTCATTGGAAAAAAAATTTCCACGATTTTCATCCAAAAAAAAATTGTAATTTTTCCAACGAAAAGTTTTTCGTTGGAAAAAAAATTTTCACAATTTTTCGAACAAAAAAAAATTTGTAATTTTTCCAACGAAAAATTTTTCGTTGGAAAAAAAAATTTTCACTATTTTTTGACCAAAAAACAAATTTGTAATTTTTCCAACAAATTTAGCCACGAGTTTTCCAACAAATTTTCCATTGAAATGAAATTCGTCACAAAATTTCCAACGAAAATTGAAATTTTTCGTTGGAAAAATTTCAACAACCTATTACCAACGAATTTTTTTTTCGTTGGAAAATTAAATTAAATTCCCTTTCCAACAACTATTTTCCAGAATTTTTCGTTGGAAATTTTGTCGGAAAAAATTGGTTTTTTTTTGTAGTGTGTGTTTAACTAAAGCCCGTGATGGGAGGGCCCCAGTTAATGCACTAATGATCAGGGTTTGCTAGGTCCCCTCTCTAGCCTATAAAAGGGTAGGTTATACCTATCGATCGCTTTATCCCATTGAAAGCTGATATATCGAAATATGCCAAAGAGAGGAAGATCGGCATTCGAGTAGATCGTTGATCTATTTCTTTTCTTAGAGAATAACAATGGTTCAAACATGTATGCTTTAATTCCGCTATGTATTATTATTATTATTATTTTTTATGGTGTTCTACATTCATAGATGGATCTTATTGTTCTTTAAGAATTAGTGTATATATATTGAGAAATTCTTTACATGTGGTATCAAAGCTTGGTCATATATGATTGTGGAATCCATAAAATTAATAAAAATCGTATTTTTACTCAAATATTCAACCAATTCTTGATTACTTCCGATTCTAGGGTTCATGTTTTTTTTTTGAACGAATCCTAAGATTTCGATTTTCTTTCGATTGAATGTCGCTATCTACATGTTTACGAACATCTTGGTTGCATAATGCTGAGATCTGATTATCTAAAATAGCTTCGTTCATGTGTGGCTAATAATTTGTCCGCCTTGTAATTGCCACGTTATTGTTAAATGCAATACGGTCCTTAGAAGCACATGTCGTAAAGTACTTCATATTGTCTAATGGAATTGTGGGCATTGTTTGAATGGAACTTTTGCAGTTCCTTATTGATAAGAATTAGTATATATAATCACCTGCCTAAAGGGGGTTATTGTGTGTATTAATTTGAAAATTGCATGAAGATAAGTACCCATGTTAATAGATGGGGATGTATAACTTGAAAGACTTATCTGCCCAAAGGGGATGATTTTTTTTTTTTTGAAAGTTATGTGTAATTTTCCTCTATAGTGATATAATGGAGATGTATAATTTAAAGGATTTGTCTGCCCAAAGGGGATGGGTCCTTGACAATTATGTATAATTCTCCTTGTTGTTGTAATCTTCATGCTATGGAAAATAGTGGTGCATTATATACTCTGCCCAAATGGGAATTTATAGTGTGCTAATTATTTTGTTGAATTGCTTATTGCCCATAATTGATCTTATTGCATTGTATGTGGCTCAAATAGTTACTTTTGCTGTAAACAACAATAATGCCACTATCGAAATGTTAACTGGATCAAACTTCAAGAGATGGAAACAAGACATAGAGTTTGCTCTGGGAATTGTGGATATGGACTTAGCTCTGCATGAGGATGAACCTACCAAGCCCAATGATCAAAGCACTGTAGATCAAAAGGCTCATTATACTAAGTGGGAAAAATCCAACCGACTAAGCCTCATTGCTATGAAGAGGTCCATTGCCGAGCATCTCATTAGTGGTTTGCCGAAAAAAGCAAATGCGAGAGAGTTTCTTGCAGCAAGAGAAGCAAGATATGCGCTTCGCACAAAGCCGAGGCTGTGAATTTGCTGAGTGAGTTAACTAATATAAAACATGATGCTGCTATGGGTGTTAGAGAATTTATATTGAGCATGGTGCATATTCAATCCAAGCTTAAGGCCCATAATATTATCCTTTCTAAAGATTATGTTGTGCATCATGCCTTAAATATTCTGCCTGCTGATTTCAGTTAGATTAAAACTGCTTATAGCACTCAGAATGAGACTTGGAGTGTTAATGCTTTGATTACTAAATGTGCGGCTGAGGAAGAAAAGTTAAAGAAGGAGAAGAATAAATCTGCCCACTTGATTACTAATGCAAAGTTGAGTTTCTTTAGAGGAAAATGGAAGCCTAAAGGGTCGAATGCATATGCCCCTAAGAAAGATCAAGGCTTCAAGAAAATTGGCAATAATGGGAAACATGGAGATAAGAATTTTAAGTGTTTTCATTGCAAGAAGCAAGGTCACAAGAGCTGATTGCTATAAGTTCAAAGCTTGGCTAAAAGCAAAGAAAGAAAGTAGCCAAGGTGAGTTGTTGGTTTGTTCTAAATCAAACATGGTTGATGTTCCTTTGGATTTTTGGTGGATTGATTCTGGTGCTACTGTACATGTGACTACTACCTTACAGGGTCTCACAAATCTAAGGAATCCAAGTCCGAGGGAGTCGAAGCTTAGAGTTGGAAATAATATCGGTGTTGATGTGGAGCATATAGGGATAGTAGTTTTGAATTTAGACTCTGGATTTCAACTAGTTCTGAATAATGTCTTTTATGTTTCTGGATTTAGGAGGAACTTGATATCTCTTTCTTTGCTTGACAAGGCTAGATATTGCCCTTATTTTGCAAATAATAGAGTGGATTTGTTTTATGGCTCTCAAATTATTGGGAATTGCATTCTGTTTGATGGATTATATCGATTATCTTTATCTCCCGATAGACCATATTTTTCCTTCAACGTTGAGAATAATGTGGCTAAAAGATCCTTGATCAAGGAGAAATCTTCTTTGCTATGGCACAAACGATTAGGGTATATCTCCAAAGAAAGGATAAATTGGCTTATCAAAGCCGATATCCTGCCTCCTCTTGACTCAGATGATACTAAGATTTGTATTGATTGCGTGAGGGGAAAGTTAACTAAAGTCAAGAAGAAAGGCGTTACTCGTAGTCAAAATCTGTTGGAGATAATTCATACAGATATTAGTGGGCCATATTCAACCACATTGTGTGGAAATAAGTATTTCATCACCTTTATTGATGATTTCTCCCGTTATTGCTATGTTTACTTGATTAGGGAGAAGGCTGATGCTCTTGACATATTGAAAATATTTCGCACTGAAGTTGAGAAACAATTGGGAAAGATAATCAAGATTGTAAGATCTGATCGTGGTGGTGAATATTATGAGCGATATACTGAGACTGGATAGCAAATGGGACCATTCGCTAAATATTTACAGGACCGTGGTATCGTCGCTCAGTATACAATGCCTAGGAGCCCGAACAAAATGGTGTAGCTGAGCGGCAAAATCGCACACTCATGGAGATGAAACGAAGTATGATGAGCAGATCTAATATTCCTGAATACTTATGGGGTGAGGCAATTAAAACAATAGCATATATATTGAATCATGTATCCAGTAAATCAGTGCCAAAAACACCTTTTGAGTTATGGACGGAGAGAAAACCAAGCTTGAACCACTTTCGAGTTTGGGATGTCCTGCTGCAGAGGTGAAAATTTATGATCCTTTGCTGAAGAAGACTGAACCCAGGACTACTAGGTGTTACTTTATTGGATACCCTAATCATTCTAAGGGGTATAGGTTCTATTGTCCTACTCGTGGCACTAGAATTGTTGAGTTTTAGACTGCTAAATTCCTGGAGTTGGATATTGCTAAAGAGAGTTCCTCTCAATCCTTTCAAAGGGAGGAACCAAACAATACAATCTCTATTTCATTGCCCATTTTGAATGATGACTCCGTGCGAGAGATTTGCAGAGAGGAAACCCAGCAAGAAGTAGATATTGGAAATATGATGATAGACCATTCAGTTACGGAAGAAACTCCCCAGATGGATGATCCAGCTCTAGAAGTGCCTGTGCGAAGATCACAACGACAAAGAAGACCAACGCTTTTGAATGATTATCATGTCTATCTTGGAGAAAATGATTTTGACATTGGACATACAGTTGATCCAGTGACCTTCAAAGAAGCTCTTGATAGTGATCGGAGCAGATAAATGGTTAGGAGCGATGAAGATTGAGATGACTTCCATGTCAACTAATCAAGTATGGGAACTCGTTGATCTACTTGATGGGCACAAACCGATTGACTACAAATGGGTATTTAAAACCAAGAAAGACAATAAAGGTAACATAGAGAGATTCAAGGCAAGATTGGTTGCGAAGGGATTCACACAGAGAGAAGGCATTGATTACACTGAAACCTTTTCTCCAGTGTCCACTAAAGACTCTTTTCGAATAATTATGGCATTGGTGGCTCATTTTGATTTAAAGCTTCATTAGATGGATGTCAAAATAACTTTTCTAAATGGAGATTTGGATGAAGAAGTATATATGCAAACAACCTGAGGGGTTTAAAGAAGCTGGAAAGGAGCATATGGTGTGCAAACTTCGAAGGTCTATATATGGTCTCAAACAAGCATCACGTCAATGGTACTTGAAGTTTGACAAAGTTGTGAGATTGTTTGGATTTGAAGAAAACAAATTTGGTCAATGCATCTACATGAAAGTAAGTGGGAGTAAATATATTTTCTTAATACTTTATGTAGATGACATTTTGATTGCTAGTAGAGATGTTGATATGTTGCATGACACAAAAGGTTTTCTATCTTCAAAGTTTGATATGAAAGATCTTGGGGAAGCCTCTTATGTTTTAGGCATTGAGATTCATCGTGATAGATCTAAGAAGGTTCTGGGATTATCTCAGAAAAGTTATATAGACCGCGTTTTGAAAAGATTCAATATGCACACCTGCAAGGTTGGTGAAGTTTCATTGTGAAAGGAGATAAATTAAGCATAGAACAGTGCCCCAAAAATGATGTTGAAAAAGAAGCAATGAAGAATATTCCATATGCTAGTGCAGTTGGCAGTTTTATGTATGCACAAGTATGTACCAGACCTGATATTGCTTTTGCAGTGAATACTCTTGGGAGATATTTATCGAATCTAGGTCATGAACATTGGGTTGCAGCTAAGAAAGTAATGAGATATCTGCAGCGAACAAAAGAATTTGTGCTTGTGTATAGCAGAGTAGAGGATCTAAAGGTGATTGGATATTCAGATTCGGATTTTGCTAGTTGTTCAGATGATAGAAAATCAACTTCTGGATATATTTTCATGATGACTGGAGGTGCTATTTCTTGGAAGAGCACAAAGCAAACCTTAATTACAAACTCTACAATGTATGCTGAGTTTGTAGCTTGTTATGGTGCTTCAACTCAAGCTGTTTGGCTCAGAAATTTGATCTCAGAATTGCAGGTTGTGGACTCTATTGCAAGACCGATGATCATCTATTGTGACAACACCGCAATCGTGTTTTATTCTAAGAATGACAAAATCAGCAATGCATCTAAACACATGGAGATCAAATATTATACTAATTAAGGACTTGGTCAAAAGGGAGCTGTTGTGATCGAGAATATTAGAACCGAGTCCATGTTGGTTGATCTTCTAGCAAAAGCTTTACTACCCATTCTGTTTGAAAAACATGTAAACAATATGGGTGTTTTAGATTCTTTTGATTCATTTTGTTAGTGGGAGTTTTGCATAGTTTGTTTATCGGATATTGTAATTATATACAAACCGATAATCCTTTTTATGATCTTTATTAAAGCATTTACTTTCGATTTTCATCATTAATTTTTGCTATGTCGACCGAGAGATGGAAATATAAAACAGTATCTTTAAACATATTTTAGTTTGAAGATAACGGATGTCATTAATTTTGAGATCTCATGTTGAATTGTGATATAGTTGTGCAATTTCATGTTGTTTAGAAATTGTACTAAGGTAATTTCATATTGTTTAGAAATTGTGGTGATGCAATTTCATGTCGTTGAGAAATTGCGTTGAGGACCGATAAGGAATAGTGCATGTTTGATCACATGTTGGTACTATTTCTTACTACACCACTAGGCCTATGATCCATGAAATTATAATGCTTATTATATCTGATTATGGAAGGTCATGTGTTGCGGTATTTTCTTAACACTTTGACCGCCATAGTCCTATATTGAGGTTATAAAGGATTGGGTTGGTTTTGAGATGCCATTATTGAAATATTATTATTATTATTATTATTATTATTATTATTATTATTATTTAAGTTGTGGCCACATAAAACAAATTTTCAGTTATTAACCCGAGAGTGTCATTTTCGAAATAAAATCATTCTAAAAAAAGGGGATTAATTAATGTAGCCCAAGTGGGAGAATGTTGAAAATTTCCTATAATATGGGCTTACATTAATTAATTGATTTTCTATTTCAAATACTTGGATTAATGGGTATTCCAATATATGTGTTGTACCCTTTAGTGATCTTATTGAATTGGGTTTCGGCATCTATAAATAACAGATCTAGTTGAGCAGTAAAGTGTAGGCAATTGTGTTTAACTGAAGCCCGTGATGGGAGGGCCCCAGTTAACGCACTAATGATTAGGGTTTGCTAGGTCCCCTCTCTAGCCTATAAAAGGGTAGGTTATACCTATTAGTTGCTTTATCTCATTGAAAGCTGCTATATCGAAATAGGCCAAAGAGAGGAAGATCGGCATTCCAAAGATCGTTGATCTATTTCTTTTCTTAGAGAATAACAATGGTTCAAACAGGTACGTTTTAATTCTGCTATGTGTATTATTATTATTATTATTTTTATTATTATTATGGTGTTCTATATTCATATATGGATCTTATTGTTTTTTAAGAATTAGTGTATATATATTGAGAAATTCTTTACATGTGGTATCAAAGCTTGGTCATATATGATTGTGGAATCCATAAAATTAATAAAAATCGTATTTTTTACTCAAATATTCAACCAATTCTTGATTACTTCCGATTCTAGGGTTCATGTTTTTTTTTTTTTTTGAACGAATCCTAAGATTTCGATTTTCTTTCGATTGAATGTCGCTATCTACATGTTTACGAACATCTTGGTTGCATAATGCTGAGATCTGATTATCTAAAATAGCTTCGTTCATGTGTGGCTAATAATTTGTCCGCCTTGTAATTGCCACGTTATTGTTAAATGCAATACGATCCTTAGAAGCACATGTCGTAAAGTGCTTCATATTGTCTAATGGAATTGTGGGCATTGTTTGAATGGGACTTTTGTAGTTCCTTATTGATAAGAATTAGTATATACAATCACCTGCCCAAAGGGGTTTATTGTGTGTATTAATTTGAAAATTGCATGAAGATAAGTACCCATGTTAATAGATGGGGATGTATAACTCGAAAGACTTATCTGCCCAAAGGGGATGATTTTTTTTTTGAAAGTTATGTGTAATTTTCCTCTATAGTGATATAATGGAGATGTATAATTTAAAGGATTTGTCTGCCCAAAGGGGATGGGTCCTTGACAATTATGTATAATTCTCCTTGTTGTTGTAATCTTCATGCTATGGAAAATAGTGGTGCATTATATACTCTGCCCAAAGGGGAGTTTATAGTGTGCTAATTATTTTGTTGAATTGTTTATTGCCCATAATTGATCTTATTGCATTGTATGTGGCTCAAATAGTTACTTTTGCTGTAAACAACAATAATGCCACTATCGAAATGTTAACTGGATCAAACTTCAAGAGATGGAAACAAGACATAGAGTTTGCTCTGGGAATTGTGGATATGGACTTAGCTCTGCATGAGGATGAACCTACCAAGCCCAATGATCAAAGCACTGTAGATCAAAAGGCTCATTATACTAAGTGGGAAAAATCCAACCGACTAAGCCTCATTGCTATGAAGAGGTCCATTGCCGAGCATCTCATTAGTGGTTTGCCAGAAAAAGCAAATGCGAGAGAGTTTCTTGCAGCAGTTAGAAGCAAGATATGCAGTTTCAGACAAAGCTGAGGTTGTGAATTTGCTGAGTGAGTTAACTAATATAAAACATGATGCTGCTATGGGTGTTAGAGAATTTATATTGAGGATGGTGCATATTCAATCCAAGCTTAAGGACCATAATATTGTCCTTTCTGAAGATTATGTTGTGTATCATGCCTTAAATATTTTTCCTACTGATTTCAGTTAGATTAAAACTACTTATAGCACTCAGAATGAGACTTGGAGTGTTAATGCTTTGATTACTAAATGTGCGGCTGAGGAAGAAAAGTTAAAGAAGGAGAAGAATGAATCTGCCCACTTGATTACTAATGCCAAGTTGAGTTCCTTTAGAGGAAAATGGAAGCCTAAAGGGTCGAATGCTTATGCCCCTAAGAAAGATCAAGGCTTCAAGAAAATTGGCAATAATGGGAAACATGGAGATAAGAATTTTAAGTGTTTTCATTGCAAGAAGCAAGGTCACAAGAGCGCTGATTGCTATAAGTTCAAAGCTTGGCTAAAAGCAAAGAAAGAAAGTAGCCAAGGTGAGTTGTTGGTTTGTTCTAAATCAAACATGGTTGATGTTCCTTTGGATTTTTGGTGGATTGATTCTGGTGCTACTGTACATGTGACTACTACCTTACAGGGTCTCACAAATCTAAGGAATCCAAGTCCGAGGGAGTCGAAGCTTAGAGTTGGAAATAATATCGGTGTTGATGTGGAGCATATAGGGATAGTAGTTTTGAATTTAGACTCTAGATTTCAACTAGTTCTGAATAATGTCTTTTATGTTTCTGGATTTAGGAGGAACTTGATATCTCTTTCTTTGCTTGACAAGGCTAGATATTGCCCTTATTTTGCAAATAATAGAGTGGATTTGTTTTATGGCTCTCAAATTATTGGGAATTGCATTCTGTTTGATGGATTATATCGATTATCTTTATCTCCCGATAGACCATATTTTTCCTTCAACGTTGAGAATAATGTGGCTAAAAGATCCTTGATCAAGGAGAAATCTTCTTTGCTATGGCACAAACGATTAGGGTATATCTCCAAAGAAAGGATAAATTGGCTTATCAAAGCCGATATCCCGCCTCCTCTTGACTCGAGATGATACTAAGATTTGTATTGATTGCGTGAGGGAAAGTTAACTAAAGTCAAGAAGAAAGGCGTTACGCCGTAGTCAAAATCTGTTGGAGATAATTCATACAGATATTAGTGGGCCATATTCAACCACATTGTGTGGAAATAAGTATTTCATCACCTTTATTGATGATTTCTCCCGTTATTGCTATGTTTACTTGATTAGGGAGAAGGCTGATGCTCTTGACATATTGAAAGTATTTTTTACTGAAGTTGAGAAACAATTGAGAAAGATAATCAAGATTGTAAGATCTGATCGTGGTGGTGAATATTATGGGCGATATCTTTGAGACCGGATAGCAAATGGGACCATTCGCTAAATATTTACAGGACCGTGGTATCGTCGCTCAGTATACAATGCCTAGGAGCCCTGAACAAAATGGTGTAGCTGAGCGGGAAATCGCACACTCATGGAGATGAAACGAAGTATGATGAGCAGATCTAATATTCCTGAATACTTATGGGGTGAGGCAATTAAAACAATAGCATATATATTGAATCATGTATCCAGTAAATCAGTGCCAAAAACACCTTTTGAGTTATGGACGGAGAGAAAACCAAGCTTGAACCACTTTCGAGTTTGGGATGTCCTGCTGCAGAGGTGAAAATTTATGATCCTTTGCTGAAGAAGACTGAACCCAGGACTACTAGGTGTTACTTTATTGGATACCCTAATCATTCTAAGGGGTATAGGTTCTATTGTCCTACTCGTGGCACTAGAATTGTTGAGTTTTAGACTGCTAAATTCCTGGAGTTGGATATTGCTAAAGAGAGTTCCTCTCAATCCTTTCAAAGGGAGGAACCAAACAATACAGTCTCTATTTCATTGCCCATTTTGAATGATGACTCTGTGCAAGAGATTTGCAGAGAGGAAACCCAGCAAGAAGTAGATATTGGAAATATGATGATAGACCATTTTGTTACGGAAGAAACTCCCCAGATGGATGATCCAGCTCTAGAAGTGCCTGTGCGAAGATCACAACGACAAAGAAGACCGACGCTTTTGAATGATTATCATGTCTATCTTGGAGAAAATGATTTTGACATTGGACATACAGATTGATCCAGTGACCTTCAAAGAAGCTCTTGATAGTGATCGGGCAGATAAATGGTTAGGAGCGATGAAGATTGAGATGACTTCCATGTCAACTAATCAAGTATGGGAACTCGTTGATCTACTTGATGGGCACAAACCGATTGACTACAAATGGGTATTTAAAACCAAGAAAGACAATAAAGGTAACATAGAGAGATTCAAGGCAAGATTGGTTGCGAAGGGATTCACACAGAGAGAAGGCATTAATTACATCAAAACCTTTTCTCCAAAGGTGTCCACTAAAGACTCTTTTCGAATAATTATGGCATTGGTGGCTCATTTTGATTTAAAGCTTCATTAGATGGATGTCAAAATAACTTTTCTAAATGGAGATTTGGATGAAGAAGTATATATGCAGCAACCTAGAGGGGTTTAAAGAAGCTGGAAAGGAGCATATGGTGTGCAAACTTCGAAGGTCTATATATGGTCTCAAACAAGCATCACGTCAATGGTACTTGAAGTTTGACAAAGTTGTGAGATTGTTTGGATTTGAAGAAAACAAATTTGGTCAATGCATCTACATGAAAGTAAGTGGGAGTAAATATATTTTCTTAATACTTTATGTAGATGACATTTTGATTGCTAGTAGAGATGTTGATATGTTGCATGACACAAAAGGTTTTCTATCTTCAAAGTTTGATATGAAAGATCTTGGGGAAGCCTCTTATGTTTTAGGCATTGAGATTCATCGTGATAGATCTAAGAAGGTTCTGGGATTATCTCAGAAAAGTTATATAGACCGCGTTTTGAAAAGATTCAATATGCACACCTGCAAGGTTGGTGAAGTTTCTGTTGTGAAAGGAGATAAATTAAGCATAGAACAGTGCCCCAAAAATGATGTTGAAAAAGAAGCAATGAAGAATATTCCATATGCTAGTGCAGTTGGCAGTTTTATGTATGCACAAGTATGTACCAGACCTGATATTGCTTTTGCAGTGAATACTCTTGGGAGATATTTATCGAATCCAGGTCATGAACATTAGGTTGCAGCTAAGAAAGTAATGAGATATCTGCAGCGAACAAAAGAATTTATGCTTGTGTATAGCAGAGTAGAGGATCTAAAGGTGATTGGATATTCAGATGCGGATTTTGCTAGTTGTTCAGATGATAGAAAATCAACTTCTGGATATATTTTCATGATGACTGGAGGTGCTATTTCTTGGAAGAGCACAAAGCAAACCTTAATTACAAACTCTACAATGTATGCTGAGTTTGTAGCTTGTTATGGTGCTTCAACTCAAGCTGTTTGGCTCAGAAATTTGATCTCAGAATTGCAGGTTGTGGACTCTATTGCAAGACCGATGATCATCTATTGTGACAACACCGCAATCGTGTTTTATTCTAAGAATGACAAAATCAGCAATGCATCTAAACACATGGAGATCAAATATTATACTGTTAAGGACTTGGTCAAAAAGGGAGCTGTTGTGATCGAGAATATTAGAACTGAGTCCATGTTGGTTGATCTTCTAACAAAAGCTTTACTACCCATTCTGTTTGAAAAACATGTAAACAATATGGGTGTTTTAGATTCTTTTGATTCATTTTGTTAGTGGGAGTTTTGCATAGTTTGTTTATCTGGATATTGTAATTATATACAAACTGATAATCCTTTTTATGATCTTTATTAAAGCATTTACTTTTGATTTTCATCATTAATTTTTGCTATGTCGACCGAGAGATGGAAATATAAAACAGTATCTTTAAACATATTTTAGTTTAAAGATGACTGGATGTCATTAATTTTGAGATCTCATGTTGAATTGTGATATAGTTGTGCAATTTCATGTTGTTTAGAAATTGTACTAAGGTAATTTCATATTGTTTAGAAATTGTGGTGATGCAATTTCATGTCGTTGAGAAATTGCGTTGAGGACCGATAAGGAATAGTGCATGTTTGATCACATGTTGGTACTATTTCTTACTACACCACTAGGCCTATGATCCATGAAATTATAATGCTTATTATATCTGATTATGGAAGGTCATGTGTTGCGGTATTTTCTTAACACTTTGACCGCCATAGTCCTATATTGAGGTTATAAAGGATTGGGTTGGTTTTGAGATGCCATTATTGAAATATTATTATTATTATTATTATTATTATTATTATTATTATTATTATTTTAAGTTGTGGCCACATAAAACAAATTTTCAGTTATTAACCCGAGAGTGTCATTTTCGAAATAAAATCATTCTAAAAGGGGATTAATTAATGTAGCCCAAGTGGGAGAATGTTGAAAATTTCCTATAATATGGGCTTACATTAATTAATTGATTTTCTATTTCAAATACTTGGATTAATGGGTATTCCAATATATGTGTTGTACCCTTTAGTGATCTTATTGAATTGGGTTTCGCATCTATAAATAACAGATCTAGTTGAGCAAAGAAAGTGTAGGCAATTGTGTTTAATCAAGCCCGTGATGGGAGGGCCCTAGTTAACGCACTAATGATTAGGGTTTGCTAGGTCCCCTCTCTAGCCTATAAAAGGGTAGGTTATACCTATTAGTTGTTTTATCTCATTGAAAGTTGCTATATCGAAATAGGCCAAAGAGAGGAAGATCGGCATTCCAATAGATCGTTGATCTATTTCTTTTCTGAGAGAATAACAATGGTTCAAACAGGTACGTTTAATTCTACTGTGTGTATTATTATTATTATTATGGTGTTCTATATTCATATATGGATCTGATTGTTTTTTAAGAATTAGTGTATATATATTGAGAAATTCTTTAAAGCCAAGAGAGCTAAAATGAAGGTCCCGTCAGTCGAGATGACCTTGGAAAGCAGTTGCAACCCGGTCATGAATGCTTGCACCAGCAACATACTCAGCAAAGCTTTTGACGACTCATAACAATTTCCACATTATGAATTCCTCAATTTTGGATATTCGTAAAATATCCAATTTGAAATATTCAAACCTCCACAAATAACAATTAATCTCGGGTTAGGTTTCATCTATCGTGCTCAAACTCGAAATATATTTTGACAACATTAATTTGGCCTTATGCGTGGCTGCCCTATTGTTGACTTACTTTTGGAATCATAGAAAATTTGAACGAATGCGGTGGGCCATGGCCAATATTACGGTCAAATTGATTGAATGTCAATATCTTCTTGCGTCTCACTTGTTAAAAACAGGTGAAAACTTTCATTCTTTCGTAAGTTGGTCCGACTAATCAAATATATGTTGCTGAATAGCATTTCCACCATGTGGTTTATCCACGGGGATAATCGTGGAGTTTCCACGTAATTAGTTGCTAAGAACGAGTGTTATTGGCAAATTTCAGTAGGAGTTCATCAATTCGAGGGATTCATATGGCAATTAATATTTCTCGTTTTCTCACAATTAAGATGTAAACCGAGTAACCATTGGGGTTTACCCCAGTGGCCACTCTTCTCACTTGAGAAGGGGGAGGTGGGGAGTTCGAATCCCCACCTTCGGGGGGGGTAAGGGTGGGGCCGTGTAGTTTTAAGAGGTGGGTTTCGATGCCCACGCTCTGCAAGAGGTGGGGCGCAAGTCTGAGTGTGCATGGTGAGTGAGAGATAGAGTGGGACCGACCAAAAAAAAAAAAAGATGTAAACAGAGTCTATGAAAAGAAAAACGTAGATTAACAAAAACATCGACTTTTCTTCAGTACTTCATAAACATTTCTTTTTGCGAGAAAAAGGGGTTTCTGATTGTTGTATCGCTCATAATACTGTAGAATATTATTGCCTATGGGGCTGTACTACTACAGTCTCCGGGATACAACAACCAACATACCCTACCAACTTCTTGAACATAATCCCAACCATCACCAATCTCTTTTCCATCGTTCCGAGGTATATGATATGCGAATAAAGTTCCACGTACATATATGTAATGAGCGTGCTCAGATTTCATTTCTGAATGATATGTTCCGACAATTTGGTAGAAACGTTCGCAGTAAAACATATCTTTAGTAGCTACTCTCAAATGGAATTGTGCCTTTCTTTTGGAGTCAATCCGAATGTAGCTTCATGCTACTAAAAGGCATGGATGTTGGACTATGGCAGAGTAGAGTCATTGAAATTAAGCGCCAAGGTAACTAAAGTCAGACCACTGAGGCTCCATTTGTTTCACAGAAAATGTGATATCGCCTTTTTCTTCATTATTTCATAAATATTTTTTGTGAGAAAAGGGGGTTTCTAATTGTTGTATCGCTCATAATGCTCTAGAATACCATCGCCTATGGGGTTACACTACTCCAGTCTTCAAGATACAAGTACAACAACCAACATAAGCTACCAACTCTTTGAACATACTCCCGATCGTTGCCTCCATCTTTTCCATCATAAGGTATATGATATGCAAATAAAGTTTCACATAGATATATGTAATGAGAGTGTTCAGATTTTATTTTGGAATGATATGTTCCGCTAATTTGATAGAAACGTTCTTGGTAAAACATATCTTTAGTAGCTACTCTCAAATGAAATTGTGCCTTTCTTTTAGGGTCGATCCAAATGTAGCTTCATGCTACTGAAAGGCTTGGATGTTGGACTACGGCAAAGTAAACCATTGAAATAAAGCACTAGGGTAGGTAAAGTGAAGACCACCAAGGTTCCATTTGTTTTGCAAAAAATTTGACGTTTTTCTGGAAAATATTTTCCGAGAAGATATTTTTTAGAAAAATGACAATATTTTGTGATGTTTGACCAAGACTTGAAAATGAACTAGAAAATATTATCCATTATTGGTAAGAAAAATCTCATTTGGTTGGAAATTGTTGACGTGGAAGCCGGCCATCTTCGTGGCCTAGCTACGCTGACATGGACAATTTTTTCATTTTAATAAAAAATTCTAATTTCTTATTATTTTTTTTTCTCTTTTCTTTTTCTTTTTTTTTCCTTTTTCCTCCTCCAGTCACAAAGCCTTGGCAACGGCTGGCGACAAGCCGCAGGCAAGGGCCGACCTCGTTGGTCTCAGGTGAGCTCGAGCATGCTGAATTTGGCGAGGTGGAGCCTTACCCGAGGCCGGCGACGTTCGAGCTCGACCTCATCGGGATTTGGCGACCTCAAGCCTTGCTCGAGGTTGGTGAGGTCGGCCCTCATTGGCCCTCTCCGGTGGCCGATGGTCGCTAAGGCCCGGTGATTGATAGAGGAAGAAAGAAAAAGTAAAAAAATAAAAAAAAATCAAAATTTTTACAAAAACATTGTAAAAATTGTCAACGTCATCACTGATTATACCATGTAGAACGTCCAACATCCATATTAGCAATTTCTGGACCTAGTGTCCTAGGAAAATGTTGCTGAATTTAAGTTTTGATAGAATAACATTTTTCGTTGACTCATTTTCTAAAGCGAACCAAATGCCAGAAAATGATAAAGATGTTTTTCTTGAAAATGTTTTCCACAAAACAAACGAATTCTAAAACTCATTGTGGCTCATTCCCATTACCTTCATTTTTTTTCCTTTTGGTTTTCCTTTATTTCCTTAAAGTTTATATCATGTGTACACACCTTTTGTATCTTAAAATCACTTAAAGAAATCATCTCTCGAACTTTTATTTCAGTAGAAAAAGAAAAACCCAATGTACTACGTAGATTTGTAGAGGAACTCCATTGCATATGTTTCTCAATGAGAGAGTGCTTATCATCCGAATCTGTCGTTACGCCATGCCACGTAGGATGTTCGATCCGGGGTCGGAGGAGGAGGGCCACTCTACAAATATGCATACAACACGGGGGCTATTTCGCAAATAAATGAAAGCCTAGGGGGCTAGCCTTGACTACTACTTCAAATTGGGCTCAAAAATCCCAAACCTCTTTTGGGCCTTTCCCCTCACGGCCCATCATAGTCGCATCGCATATAACCCCGCCTTCCTCGGTAGGGTTTTACTGTCTCCCTCCTCCGCCTCCTGCTCCTCCGTCGTTTCCGCTTCCTCTGCGGTTGGAGCTTCCGCCGGCCCAGCTGACCGACGCCGGAGAGATGAAGACCATACTGTCGTCGGAGACGATGGACATCCCCGACGGGGTGAGCATCAAGATCAGCGCGAAGGTCATCGAGGTGGAGGGGCCCCGGGGCAAGCTCACCCGCAACTTCAAGCACCTCAACCTCGACTTCCAGCTCATCCGGGACGAGGCCACCGGCAAGCGGAAGCTCAAGATCGAGGCCTGGTTCGGCACCCGCAAGACCTCCGCCGCCATCCGCACCGCCCTCAGCCACGTCGAGAACCTCATCACCGGCGTCACCAAGGGCTACCGCTACAAGATGCGCTTCGTCTACGCCCATTTCCCCATCAACGCCAGCATCGCCAACTCCAGCAAGTCCATCGAGATCCGCAACTTCCTCGGCGAGAAGAAGGTGCACACTGTTTGGATATCTCGTTTATCCAGTTACATCTTATTGTGTACACTTTCCTTGTGTAGCTATTGATTGGTCAGATGTTAGACTATTGTATATTGGTTGAGATATGGTCCCTTGGTTGCTGGTTGGGAACTTGCGTGGGTGGATGTGTTATGGGGATAAACTTCTGTGATGTGCACTGAGACTGGGAAGGTTTCTCAATGTCGGTATCGTGCCTCAATGCATTAGTAAGCGTAAAGCCTAGGAGCTGCAAGTTCTATTTTGGGGACCCAACAATCTAATTAAAAAAGCCGAGAAGCCGTAGTAAAAGCTCTAATGATGCCGGGTATTGTTCGAGTGGATTGCTAAACTATAATGTAGCTTGTTGCTTTAGTTGTGGTAAATTTGTTCTGAAATGCCTATGTAAATACCGAATGTGGGTTACTCTCATACTAAACTGTCTGTCGACTGCTAGTTGTGATGTAAGATGTTTTGATGTGGATCTTTGCACGCATTTACTTCACACTGGTGTTATTCACTTCGAGCATCATGTCGAAATATGTGGTTAGATAAAAACTGCATTTGACATGTCCTGTGTAGACTTTGCATACTAATTTTAAAGTATTGCCATGGTGTCCCTGCGTGGCTTTGATCTGTTGCCATTTGTGAGGACATCCAGCTTGTGAGCTACTGAATGACTTGCTTGATTTTAACACTCACTGTTAGCTATATATTGTATAATGGCCACTGATCGAGAATGGCTTGATTTGCCATTTTGAGTATGTTTGCTTGTGACTGTATTGTACTGTTGTAGACTCTGAGAGTGTGTGTTGAGAGATTTTAAAAACTATGTTCATGGAACTCTAGCTAAAGGCTTGATGCAAACACTCGAGCAGTTGATGTCTGCAACTGCCTTAACAGTTTGATCCTCACTGACTGGATACTAATAAAGTTCCTATTTGAATCAGGTGAGAAAGGTTGATATGCTTGAGGGAGTGACAGTTCTTCGTTCTGAAAAGGTCAAGGATGAGCTGGTTCTGGATGGAAATGATATTGAACTTGTTTCCCGATCATGTGCCCTGATAAATCAGGTATCGGCCGCCCTGTTCGCTCCTCTCTCCATAACATATTTAGATGCACTTGTGCTTATGCCTACTTGCGATATTTTGGGGAGAGGAAGGAAGACTCCAGTAATATGCCTGTTTAACATTGTAGTTTAGTTTTTCATGTTGCAATGGCTCTCTGAAGTTTGCCTATAAAACAGAATGAAACCCAACAAAGGAAAACAATCTATTTGGCCCCGGCCCCGGCCCCATATTTCTGATTGCGGTTGATGCAATGCCTGTCACCACTTACTTTCTTCCCCCTTTCTGAAGAAACATACGCATGCATGTATGCATTGCTTAGCATTGCTAATCCAGCTTTTTGTTTTTTGGGGGAACAGAAATGCCATGTCAAGAATAAAGATATCCGGAAGTTCCTCGATGGTATCTATGTTAGCGAGAAGGGAACAATTCTCGAGGAGGAGTGATTGGTGCAAGAATTGCATCTTATATTTGTTTCAAGAATTTGAGTTGATCTTGTTTCAAGCAGGTTGTTAGTTGGCCTTTTTTGTATTATGGGTAGTTAAACATTTGTGGGTCTAAAGTTATTTACTCTTTTGCTTTTGTCCTTCTTTTCGGACCATGGCCGGCAACTCAGCAAAGGGAAAACACATCATTATTGGATTAAAATTGATTATTTGAGCACGTTATCCTCTATGAAACCACTAAAAAGTGATGGCCTGTTGATTGAAGGCATGTGCAAGACGTTTCTCTTATCTTTGTTCAGTTTTTGCCATGCATGTTTCTCGACCTGTCTGCCCTGCAAGTGGAGTTTGTGAACTTTGTGCCAGTATTTGAGGAGGAAGAAGAAAGTTCATCGATAATCTCAAGCTGGTTATATATTGACAAAGGTGAATGAAGATTTGCTATCGATTTGTCTATTCCGTATCATTTGCCTTTGGTCGGTCAATTGACATGAGGGCCGAGACGAATGATACGTCATCTGTCTAATTGTCACAACCGCAAAGGAGTACGTCTATACTTACTCCTTTGTGGTTCACTTGAAAGTATTGCTCCAAGAAAAGAAGGGGCATCATGCTATATCTTTGTCTATTTCCAGCCCCGATCCTATATCCCTTTTCTGATGTTTCTTGCAATTCCCATTCTCAACATAGACTTTTAGTGAGTAGATACGTATTCTCAATCTCTCTGGGTCAAATGCTTATGAATCTCCTTCGTTCTCCTCTATATTGATAAATCGAACCCCCATCGTTCCCTATAGTAAAATCTGTGCTGATGGTGGTGGCAGGGCAATGATTTTGAAGAACTCGAGGCATTTTATTGAGCAGATGCTTCTTTTACAAAGATTTGGCTAGAGAGATCTTCTCTGCTGATCTCTTGCAGCAAATCATGAAACTAATGTGTCTCTACTGCTAAATTAAGCGTCAAACGACAGGATATGTATGCTGTGTTACTGATATTTATACAAGCAGTTTTGCATGCAGGGTTTATTATGTCTGAATTTGCGGGGAATTTGCTGAGCCAAAAGGAAGAACAGTCCTTTGCGTTGCCTGTGTGTTGAACTCCCAATTGCTTATGTTTGCGGTCTTCGTTAGCGCCGTTTAATGATGATATCATCCCAAAATACGGATGACTCTACAAATTCGTGATTGACTACCATGTTTCAAAAGTTACCTACGCATTCGAGTGTCTTAAAAATTACCAATTTTATCATTAGAATTCTGGGCAGAAATCCAGAATCCTGTCGATAAATTAAACAAAGAAGAACGGGATGCAATGAACCCACTCAAGGAGGTGGCCCATACATGATCAACTTCAATAAATTCGGGTTGAAATATGGGTTTGTGGCCTAATTTGATAGCCCTATCCAAATCAAAAAGTCCGGAAGGCCGTGTCGCATCATCAAAATGCGAGTGCCGTTCCAAACCGATATAACCATATGATTAAATATGTTAAAATGAGTTATAAACCCATTTCTTAATCCATATTTTATAGGCTAAGTTGTTATATGAATTAGTTTTATTTATTAAATGGGTTATGAATGGGTTTATAATAGTAAAACCCATCATATTTTGGTCACCTAGCCGATTGTCGGAGCCAAAACCAACATCCACATCGTAGATCAGCTCATGACACTTATGATTCACGTGGATGTGGTAATATCCGGAGCATATGACCGAGTGGCCAGAACATTTACAAAGTGCCAACATCAGTTTGCTTAGAAGAAGCATGTATACTATGATGTTGCTGGAGCACTGTGCCTCTGCTTCCGGTTCTAGAGCCACTTGCAGAAGGGAAGAAGAGCCTTCTCATGAGTACCCACTTACAAAATAAGAATTCCCACGATGATGCTTAAATTAGGGTTCATAGAGTGACCAACATGTGCAGGCACCAAAATAGACAATTTGGTCATTGGCTTACAAATCGTCCCTGCCATCGTTCGCTATAACGAACTACTACTGATGGTGGTCGGGACGATTTGGAAGAGCTCGAGGCGCTTGTTAGCGGATACTTCTCTTCAGAGCTTTGGTGGGAAATCTTGTCTACTGATCTGCGGCAGCAAATCATGAAACTAATCTGTCTCTATCGCTACATTAAGCGTCAAACGACAGCATATGTTCGTTGCGTTACTGATATTATCCAAGCAGCTTTGCACACGGGGAAATCGCTGAGCAAAAAGGGAAAACAGTCGTTTGCATTCCCTCTGGTTAACTCCTCATGGCTAAAATTTTGCGGTTTTTTTACTGTACGGATGAATAATGATATCATTCCGAAATACAGATAATTCTACAAACTCGTGATTGATTACCGTGTTTCGAAAGTTACCAACACATTTGCAAATTTACCGTCTCTTGAAACTTACCAATTTCATTCTACAATCGTGGGCCAAAATACAGAATCTTGTTGATAATCCGCAAACAAAGACAGAACACGGGGGCTATGAACCCCCTTCAAGGATGGCATGGCATCGAGACCATACATGTCCTCTAAAAATAATTGATAGAGCGATTCTGCTTTCAAACAAAAATCCCTCGAAAGACTATGAAAACGAATTCTCGGGTATTGATGAACCTGCGGATGAGGTTGTTCGGATGGTGATGCCCGCCTTAAATGTAAGCGGGCATTGTCCGCGACAGGTTTCATTTGCCAGAGCTCGCGGTTGGTGTCTGTTAAGGATGTGGAGTCCATTCAAGGTAAATGCCAGAACCTTAAGCCCTCGTCGTGTCCTTGCCATCCGGGTATGACATTTGATAATACTACATTATAAGAAAAATGTTGGCACGCATCTTGTGTAGATATTTCTTCAGATACCCACCAAACTTGCTCACGCATCAGATTTACCAATTCGAGTTCTCCACGAATTTTCCAACTTCGAGTGGTGGCGCCATATCAATGCACATAGATTTTAAGTTTCATACCTACCTTGCTGCAATCATCTGTGTAGAAGAATCTGGATCTGTACTGCTCACGTTACGGAAAGAAGCGGACCAGAAAAATCTCGATTGGTGACACGACACGGCCAGCCAGTCTTTCGTCTCGTATTGGGCAACGGACGGTCGGGTCGTGTTCTACGCAGAAGGACGAAACCGATGTTCCAAAGCGGGACGGCTCAAGAACTACAATCCACCACACACCGTCTTGAAACATGCCCACAAACAAAAGTTGATAACGAGCGCATGATACTGGAAATCATTCCGTCGCTATCGGCTACTGGAACGCCACACAAAAATGAAAGATTCCCACTCAGGTGTGTCCCCCTTGTTTGTCCTTTGCTCATGCAAGTGGAGTCACCTCATGCTTAGATATGTCCAAGTCTGGCCTCAATCACGATCGTCCGTCTATTAACAGACGGGTCAAGACACTGTCACGACATCCCCACATCAGCGTAATGAGCGCTCCATGTTCTTAGCATAATCTAGGAGCACCAAAAAGATATGCATTAGCTTGATTTCACAAAAGCGAAACCCGATCTCTCTGCTCTCCTCTATCTTCTGTTATCATGGCCTTCTCATGTTTTCCTCTTCTGCTTCTGCTCTTGGTAGAGAGCTCGCTCGGGGTTGATTCAGCCAATAAGGAGAAGCTTACGGGACCCGTGATCAACGTGACGAAGCACCTTTCTTTCCCCGATTTCAGCTTAGACAACCCTGGGATAGTTCATGATGTGAAGCTCTTGGGCAGTGCGAAGCTGTCCAAGGAAAAGAGTGCGGTCCAAATCCCCGACGTGTCCGAAGCCACTGATCTTCGGCATCTCGCCGGCCGAGCCATCTACTCCTCTCCTGTCCGCTTGCTCGACCCCACCACCAGAACCCCGGCTTCCTTCGAGACCACCTTCGATTTCCAATTTGAGAACGACAGCTTGGTTGTTCCTTCCAAGAATGATGCCGGCTCTGCAGGTACAGGGGGCAGCCATGGCGGCAGCGGCTTAACTTTTATCATAGTACCAGATGAGTTCACTGTGGGAAGATCAGGGCCATGGCTAGGGATGCTTAATGATGCATGCGATGAGGAGTACAAAGCTGTAGCCGTGGAATTCGATACGCGCCACAATCCTGAATTTGGAGACCCGAACGACAACCATGTTGGCATCAACTTGGGTAGCATTGTGTCCACAAGGATAATCAACTTGTCTGATATCGGGGTTTCTCTCAAGGACGGGTCCATTCACCGAGCTCGAATTAGATATGACGGTCCAAAAAGATGGATAGAAATCCATCTCGGATCAGAGGGGCAAGAATTCCCCTCAACTCCTGCATTTTCTGGATTCCTAGATCTCTCTCCTCATCTGAAGGAGTATATGTTTGTGGGGTTCTCGGCTTCCACAGGGAACTTGACCCAAATCCATAACGTTCTCTCATGGAACTTCACATCGACAAGCCAAGCTTTTCTCCGGATCCCGTCAGAAGAGACCTGTGAGAGCAAGATCATTCTGGGAATTACTGAGACTCCTGGAGGAGCTAGATCAGAACCAATTAGCAATTTCTTGATTTTTGCAGCCGTCGTGGTGCTGGCTCTCGCAGTTCTAGTCAGCTTGTACTATAATGGCAAGCGCAGAAGAGATAAACCGAGCACCACCGGATTGCCGGAGAAAATACAACGACCAAGGCCTCCTAACAAGCCCCGGAGCTTCACGGTCAATGAGGTATCCTGTGCAACACGGGGTTTCGGCGAGTATGAGGTACTAGGAAGTGACTACAGAGGTACTTTCTACAGGGGAAAGCTACCGAATAGCTGCCAAGTAGCCGTGAAGCGGTTCTCAGCTCATTTTCTGAACTCAAATGGATTAGATGGGCGAAGAATTTTGAAAGAAATTTGCGCCATCAGTCGTATTCGTCACCCCAATTTGGTTCCCATAAGAGGGTGGTGTCATGACAAAGGGCAACTCATGGTTATCTACGATTTCCTCCCGAATGGAGGTCTTGATAAATGGTTATTTGGAGTCGGTGTCTTGCCGTGGACAAGGCGGTTCAAGGTCGTCAAGGATGTGGCGGAAGCTTTGAGTTTTTTGCATTCAAAGAAACTTGCACACAAGAACATGAAGACGACCAGTGTCCTTCTTGACGTCACATTCCGTGCTGTACTAGGGGATTTTGGATTTGTGCTCTCCGGTTCGGGATCAAGAAAGTTCGAGTCAGCGGTGAGTCAAGCGGCCGATGTCTTTGAGTTCGGGGTATTTGCTCTGGAGGTCATTGCAGGTAGGAGCAGGAGCGACCCGGAGATGGAAAAAGAAGAAAAGGATTTGCTGGATTTCGCATGGAGAATGCATGAGAGAAACGAGAAGGTGAAGGTGTTTGATAGGAGGATGGGCTCGCTGGTCAGCCATGAACAAGCAATTCGAGTTTTGGAGATTGGTTTGCTTTGTACCCTGAACGAGAGTAAAGGAAGGCCTAGTATGGAGGAGGTGGTCGAATTCCTGGTCACAGATGGACCAATTCCTGAGCTACCGCCGAATCGACCTGTCGCTTTGTTCCCTTATAGCAGTGCTACAGGTCTCTGCGCCAGCTATTCTTTGTGCACCTTTCCAGTGATGTAGCTGGCCAAACGGTAGCGGCTAGATTTAGTGTACTCCATCCACAGACTGCAAGATATGGACTTCCTGAATTGTTATCTTAGGTCTTTGGTATAACCAGCGTTATGATGATGATAGACTGGATCACTGATAGTTAATGTTGAGCGAATGAAAATTTTCTTCTGCAATTTCAGACTCCGCCCTAGCGAACTGTGCTTCTAAGTTGGACTGTCTGCATCACTTCATTTGTTTTCATGATCGCTTGAAAGAGACCCGAGGTAACATAAAGAGATCAAATGTCCAACGAAATTTCATGCCTTAAGTTTACAGCTGAAGTAATGTTTGTACTAAATGTCCATAGTCAATGAAAACTTGTGAGGCCTCCTCAACTCTCAAAGGGGAATTAAAAAGATGATAAACCACATGAGCCTTCGTTTTATGCTTCCACAGGTCATCAGAAAATGCAGAGAGAAGCAAGATATTACAAACAAAAGCAACGACCATATAGCGCAGCACCAAAGTCAGCACTGATATATGCGTTTTCTAAAGGATACACAAGGTGGAAACATGATAGCGAGACTCACATGTCATACCCAATACTAGTGGTAAGAAAATGCTTCTTATAAACTGGTGCAATTCACAATTTAGAGAAGACATTCCTTGACCGTGGCTGTCATTTTGTTGATCCTTATAATGGACTTTCGCCGTGATTCTGACGATGTGACTAGGCAAACAAGAGATTACATTATTGACAGAATTCTGATGACCATCAGCCTGTAACTTCGTCTATGCATTCCATCCAAAAGTGACAATAGCAAAGTTGCATGACTTCTCTGTACGATATTTAAAGCTAAATCTGCTCGAACATTGATGTAGAGGTTGTAGGAAAAGCAAAACAGTTTCAGCTAGGAAAAAGCAAATACATGCTTCCAACTTCTATCGACTTAACCAGACACTGATTTAAGGCTCCTGCAATGTGCTGTACATGCCCATTAATACTTCAACTTGTAGCAGCCAATTCACAGCTTACCTTGCACATGTACTCTGTGACTACAAGTGGCCATAACTAAGGAGTTTACTATAGATACTAAAACCAGGGGAACTAATTATCACCCGATACGATTAAAAATTTAGGAGATACAAGTTTTCAGCAGCTAAGGATAATATAGGTGTCCATTAACCACTCAGCTCGTGCCTCTAATTGTTCTGCTGCTTGACGGAGGCAAAAGAGGAGTGCAAGAAAGAACGTTATAAGACGGTCAGTATGAATGGTGTTCGGGAGGGGAGAGAGACAAAAATTTACTCCATTCTTTCAGTATGTGAAGTTGTACCCTGATCTAGAAGACAACGCCTATGCTTTTCTCACTTGTTATTTGTACGTACTCCACAATTAACAATACCTTCCATTACCATACATAAAAGTTGCAGACACAGTTTTTGTGCTCATATGCCGCCTTCGGTTAAAGCTCACTGAAGAATAGTACAGATGATGTAGCTCCTCCTTGTATCCTCTGCTACTCTTTTATGCTTGTCTCAAAGTCTAAGAAAAACCTGCTCCTGTACCTAGTACAGATTTCACTAAACTTTTTCCCCAGTAAGGCAGTAATTATATAGCTACCAAAAGCAATTTCCAATAAAAAAACCACATCATCACACCAAGAAGGAGTAACACTAACATATGCATTAGTTTCTCCATCAACGTTTGACAGCACAAGAACACAGTGAAACTCCTTTACAACCCGATCAACGGGCAAATAAGAGGCGGTCAAAACAAATACTTCAAGCTTCATTGCAAACTAGGACAGACATCATGGAAAACCGACATAAACTTCGGATTCTATGCCTCTCACTCCTCGCATATGTCCAGAATTTGACAATTGAAAAGGCTTATAAGAAACTAGAGCACAACGATCAATTTGTCCCAATCCGATAGTGCTAATTAAGGATTTCCAGCAGAATTTCATCGAATTTCTTTCTAACAATTAAAAAAGGAACGAAAACCAATCTCGTTATAAGAATTCAGCAATTTGCAACAGATCAATCACGAAACGTCGAGCTTCAAGACTAAACTTATGCACAACCAAGAACCCTACCAGCATTTCACAAGATCACACAGAAATGAATCGATATATCATCAATGATTAATTCGACCAAAAGAATTAACTCCCATGGAATCATCCAACTCTTACATACACCAAAGCACCCCAGAAAGAGAGAAAATAAAAACGCAAAATTCAACTCGCCTCTTACGTTATGTTCAGAAAAGCCCGAAAAGAACCGAGAACCCTAGCACAATCAACCAAACAATGTGGACCAAGAGCAGCGCCTGACCCGACAACGGACCCGACCCGCCGTTCCCGACCTCGCAGTAGCCCAATTTCGCGACTCCCACGCCGGCGCACGCGGCGTCGGCGCAGCCGCACCAGTAGGTCACCCCGTCCACGCCGCAGACCGGGTCGGCACGGAAGCACTTGACGGGGCACGAGCCGGGTCGGGCCGCCCCGGAGCAGGGGCCTCCGCCATCGCCCTCCTCGGTGGGCAACCTGATGACCGAACCGGAGACCCCCCGCGGCTCCTCCGACCTGACGGCGGAGGGGAAGGAGAGGAGGGCAGCGACGATCGCGAAGGCGACGACGAGACGGAGCTTGGGAACCGGGGAATCCCCCATGGATCAAGGCTTCCGGCGAGCTTTTCCAGGGTTCCGGCGAGCTTTTCCCAAGGAAAAAGCTCGCACGCGCCTGGAACGGGGGCCCAAGATCAAGAAAATTCAAGGGGCGAACCAGGTGCGAGGATCCGAGGGGAAATTCAGGAGTGTAGAAGAAGGAGGAGGGAACAACGCAATCTGGGTCAAGCGAAGGATCGATTCTTAGGCTCGAACGCCAAGAATCCAACGCAAACCGAAACAAGAAACGGGAAAAAGATGCGAATTGTTTTCGAGACGTTGGAAAGAACAAGAAAGTTCTACGTTTGTCGGCAGCGGTTGGACAACCTGCGCCAACCTGCGCCGCTTACTTTTGGGTAAAATAACACAAACAGATCTGAACTTGGATTAAATGTGTAATTTATTCTTTGAACTTTTAATTTATTTAATATATTTTTTAAAATTTAATCTACACTGAATATTTTCATATAATTCAAGAATTGAATTGAATATGTATCACAAGTTCAGGAATGACATTGAACAAATTAAAAATTTAGGGACCTCAGTGCACATTAAATTAAATTTTAGAGACTACATTGAACAAATTAAAAGTTTAAGGATCAAATTGCACATTGGGCCAACGTTTAGATACTGTTTGTGTCATTTTCCCTACTTTTTAAACCACCTTGTTTTTTTTTTTTCTTTCTTACCTTATATTTTCTTGGGAAAACGACGAAAACAAACTCTAAACTTTGGCTCTATGTGCAATTTAATTTCTAAATTTTTAATTTGTTCAATGAAGTCCCTGAACTTAAACTCAATGTGCAATGTGATCCCTGAACTTTTAATTTGATAAACTTTCGGTGCATGTTCAATTTAGTCCCTCAACTATATGAAAATGTTCAATGTAGTCCTTTCATTAATTCAAGTTCAGGGATTACATTCAACATGTACCAAAAGTCCTTTGACCACATTGAATAAATTAAAAGTTCATGGACCACATTGAATGTTGGGGTAAAAATTCAGGGACTACATTGAACAAATTAAAAAAGCTAAAATTCAGGGACTGTTTGTCTCATTATCCCTGTCATTAACTAGATAAGGGCTGTTGGTGCTATTAATCAATTTTACCTTCAATAGATGTGCCTTATCATGGTTAATTATTTTCTCTAGGAATGACAAAAATCCCTACTCGCAGTCATCCGCCTTCACGGGGTAATCATAGAGACACTGAATGTGAAATCAAGAGACAGGAACATGGACCGGAGACCATATATTACTTGATCGAAACTCAAGAATTCAAGTGGCGAGACATTCGATTCGCCTTTATCATGGGGGCATCTTGCCAACGAATCAGCTCGAAAAGTAAGATCGTGATGCGCGTGCTCAAGCACTCAACAATAGTAGTAGCATTCGCAGAATATATGGCCGCTGATGTGCTCGGGCTTGCAGAACGCTTCGTAGTAGACGAAGCCGCCATAGGTGTTCGTACATTTCGCCACGCAAGCCTCGTTGGTACACTGCGGGAAATCTGTAGAGTCGTGGCACAGCCCGCTTGCTTCTGCACGGGGCCACACGTACATGGCTGCATTTTTCCATCGGCCAAGAAACGGTAGAAACAAAGCAAGTTTACCGGTCACTTCACGTCATGCAAAGCAAGATCGCCACAGAAAAGCTCATGTGTAAAAAAAAAAACCTGAAAGAACGAGGGCTGCAATGAAGAATTGCACGAACGAAAGCTTGGCCATCTTAGCAAAGTGAGTGTCGGATGAAAGATATATAAGAAAGCATAGGGTAATGTGGAGAAGACAATGCAATGTCCGGATGTGATCTGATCCCGGGGGCTGAGTATATATATATAGCTTGTACGAGGCAACATCAAAAGGAAAGTGACTATGTGAATCCAGAGATTTAGGAAAAGTTCATAAAGCTAATGCCCGTTTTTTTTCCTTCCTAAACGCTTGATACTTTTTACTTGAAATCACTACCTTAATTTGATAAGTGCGCATGTGTTCATGTCTGTTTTAGGGATTCAATCATAGTTTTGGAAGCTTTTTTTAGTAGGATATATGATGCCTCATAACGTTACGTGCGATACTTATCTTTTCTATTATTAATCATATTTTTCTATAAACATCCGGAAGCAATAAGCATTCCTAACATTCCATACAATATAACCCGTCTCAATTAATTAAGGTACATATGCATCTTCTTTATATTAAATATAAGTATTATCACTTTCATATATCGTCAATGAAAAATACAAAATTCCTAGGAGGGGGGTTTTGGGTCATCTATCTCCAACACTACTCCTCTGTCCATAAACTATGTGTACAAAAAGTTAAGGCCGACGTTATGGGTCAACCACCTTGCCCATCAATGTATCGCGTCACCGTTGAAACCCCTCAACGAGCCAACCAACTCACCATCAATGTTCAAGTACCAAGTGACAAATTGATGGGGAATCCACTATATAAAACCCACATCAACCCATATGATGGAACTACTCTTAGTATGTACTGTCTCCGATTTGGGTATAAGCATACTTTCATAAACACGCTCATAATGAATGGGACTCCAAAAAGCATTGGCAGTGAGCAATCTATCCTATATATCTGAAAAATAAAGAAGTAAGCTGAAATTCAGTAAATAAAATCTCTAGATTTAAGTTAGATGATCACCTTACCACTCAACCTGGTACGAAACAACATAAATACATAACATGCAAGCATATATGCAAAGTGCATGAATAAATGTTTTACATTTCCCATTATTATATGCCAAAGTATTCAAACAACAACATTACACAACATTTTTTCGCTCATATGCATGCGGATGCGGATGACATAACATTTTCAGATGCAAGCTGACCTCCAATTAGTTTATTCATTGACATGAGTGCCTATATGCATTTATATATACATATATACATGCATTAGATTCTTTACTTCTCCTCCCAAACATTCACATGACATCTCGACTCCCACGGCTTCCTGAATACTCCTGTGGGCATCCCGACACACGGGCATTGTCACCTTTAATGTATGGGTGATGAAAGCATATTATTCTCATGCAAGTAATGACAAATAAATAATTACATGTATTTCAATACATATCTCCTCCTTCTTATTTCATCACACATTCACCAACGCAATGAAATGCATTAGTCAAACCATCACGTGCGAAACAACATACTCAAGAACCGGAAATAAGCTGCAAGGGGGTGATAATAAGGTGAATATGAGCAGCGGCTAATGTACATAATGTGAATATGAACAGTGGTACTGGTGTACATAGCGTGACTATGATCAGTTGGTGGTGTACACAAACATAAATATGATCAGCGTGTGAGTGTACCTGGTAAGAGTCAATATTACGAAGATAACACTTCCAAGCCCGATTTCATCATTTTCACATACATGTTACCACAACTCAAGAAAATCCATTAAACACATCGTAACATGTAAGAACTTATCAATGCAAATCAAATCATCACAACATCTCAACAAACTACTATTAAACATGCTCACACTTATCAGTAAAGTTAACTAAAACTAAAATTTACATACATCAACCAACCAAATCAAAAGTATATCAATCTAACTTAGCCTCCAGAGTTTTCACTTATCTTGAACAAAACTTGAACAATCAAAAGCTCTAACCACCTTGTAGCTCTAAAAAAAGATGAAATCTTGCCTTTCAATTCAAGGATCTGAAAGTGAGAACAGTAAAGGAAAAATTCTTTTGAAGTTTTAAGGTGTAGAAAGGTACGGCCAAGCTTTAAGGATTATTATTAACTACAAAGACTTTGTTCCTTTTATTTACATATTTTACATCGACCTCAGATAGATAATATGATTAATTGATTACTCGCTTGAAGTAAAACCACACATATCGGCAAGTGAAATAAGTAGGTTTTTGGTTATACAGCCTGTGTCACCAAATATTTATACGTATTTCATTGGAATACGGTCTACTTTCTAAGTTAGACTTGTTATTTTCTAGAATTATTGTAGCTAAGATTTGTTGAGAATTACGCTGGAAATAATTGTATTGATTGCAAAGAAATCAAATTTTAGTATATTGAGTAATTAAGATTAAATTTAATTGCTTGGTTGCAAAATCCACTAAATTTAGTCTTCAATGACTCTGTATGAGATTTTACCCCAAAGTCTTCATATGTTCCTTCTTTGCTGTTGTTTGGAGAAACACTATTGGAGTGGAATAATGTTGAAAGTTAGGTACGACATTGGCCTAACGAGACCCACGGCAAAAAAACACCGGAAGGGAAAGGAATTGTCAAATTTTACTTCCAAAGCTCTCTTGGCTAGATGTGTTGAGAATTCTTACTATTATAATTTGCTTTGCGTGAATCCCTACTCGTAAAAAGCTTGGTTGGATTTAATTCTAACATAAGTAAAATAAATTGAAAAGGCAAATAATGAATTTGCAATCACGCCACGTGCCACAACCACATTAGCACCACTTTTGTGCACGTTTAGATAGATATTAAAAGGGGATCAACCATCTAAGATAGACAATAAGGTGAACCTTGTATTATCGAAATAAACTTGAGAACATAAGAAATGCAAAGTAAAACCTAGAACGAACATCAATTGACTTTCCCGCAGTTACTTCCTAATCTGACCACTTAAACTGGTGAGCGGGCTGAGATTACCCATCTTCACCATGGCATTAGCAAAATCTGTCACGAAAGTTGTCGAAAGTTACTTTGTTGTAAGCATTCACTTGAGTGTCCGTGGAACCATTACTAAACAATTGATGCTCTGAGTGAAGATGACCCTTTTGGATATGCAAGTTCTTGTGTTAGAGATAATTAGAGATTTTGGATAATTTCCTATATCATAGATATTTGATAATTCTATTGATTATCTGTACTTCACAAGATTATACGTATGTTGCCAGATATTGCACATATATCTCCTTTTAATTGTATATATCTTGATTGAGATATTATCTTAGAATAGTCATATAATGAAACTTATAAATAAGCCAATATATTCTTCATTAATATATATTATTGAAATACACAGAAAATCTCACAATTCTCTCTTCCAATTTATTATTCTCAACCAAGTAAGCGTTGTCGAAAGACGTCGGGCTTGTGACGTCGAGAGGAGAGGAGGTTTTTGTCACCTCGAGCTCGGGGCTGTTTGCTTTCGGTGGCGTTGTGTTGATGTTCTCATTGTAAAGCTAGTCCCGAAAAGTCAAGCATCGGGCTTGAACTATCGTGGTGCAATCCTGTTAACAATCGAACAATTTTTGTAAATTGATTTCAATATATCAATGGAGCATTATTATAAATTCTCTATTAAAAGGTGCCAACTGGCACCGCTTACTTTTTTTAGGAAAAATGAGACAAACAATCTCTGAACTTTTGCTCAATATTCAATTTGATCTCTAAATTTTTTATTTATTTAATATAATCCGTAAATTTTAATTCAATATGTAATATAGTACATAAACTTTTAATTATTTAATGTCATCCCTAAACTTTTGGTACATATTTAATTGAATCCCTAAATTATATGAAAATGTTCAGTGTAGTCTTTTGAACTTGAATTAAATGAAAAGGACTACACTGAATATTTTCATATAATTCAAGAATTAAATTAAATATGTACCAAAAGTTCATGATGACACTGAACAAATTAAAAATTCATGGATCACATTGAATATTAATTAAAATTTAGGGACTATATTGAACAAATTAAAAGTTTAAGAATCAAATTGTACATTGAGCCAAGGTTTAAGGACTATTTGTGTCATTTTCCCTACTTTTTAAACCACCTTGTTTTTTTTTTTTCTTTCTTTCCTTATATATTTTCTTGGGAAAACGACAAAAACAAACCCTAAACTTTGGTCTATGTATAATGTGGTTTCTAAATTTTTAATTTATTCAATGAAGTCCATGAACTTAAACCCAATGTGCAATATGATCCCTAAATTTTTAATTTGATAAACTTTTGAACTTTTGGTACATATCCAATTTAGTCCTTCAACTATATTAAAATGTTCAATGTAGTCATTTTCATTAATTTAAGTTCAGGGATTACATTCAACATATAATTCACCAAAAGTCCACTGAACCACATTGAATAAATTAAAAATTCATGGACTATATTGAATGTTGACCTAAAAATTCAAGGACTACATTGAACAAATTAAAAAGCTAAAATTATACATTGACCAAAATTCGATTTTTGTCTCATTATCCCCGCATTAACTAGATAAGGGCTGTTGGTGCTATTAATCAATTTTACCTTCAATAGATGTGCCTTATCATGGTTAATTATTTTCTCTAGGAATGACAAAAATCCCTACTCGCAGTCATCCGCCTTCACGGGGTAATCATAGAGACACTGAATGTGAAATCAAGAGACAGGAACATGGACCGGAGACCATATATTACTTGATCGAAACTCAAGAATTCAAGTGGCGAGACATTCG
This sequence comes from Syzygium grande, assembly GCA_024733475.1. Lineage (NCBI taxonomy): Eukaryota > Viridiplantae > Streptophyta > Magnoliopsida > Myrtales > Myrtaceae > Syzygium > Syzygium grande. The sequence goes on along the minus strand of JAMXDD010000004.1, from coordinate 11,710,156 downwards.
ATTCGCCTTTATCATGGGGGCATCTTGCCAACGAATCAGCTCGAAAAGTAAGATCGTGATGCGCGTGCTCAAGCACTCAACAATAGTAGTAGCATTCGCAGAATATATGGCCGCTGATGTGCTCGGGCTTGCAGAACGCTTCGTAGTAGACGAAGCCGCCATAGGTGTTCGTACATTTCGCCACACAAGCCTGGTCGGTACACTGCGGAAATCTGTAGAGTCGTGGCACAGCCCGCTTGCTTCTGCACGGGGCCACACGTACATGGCTGCATTTTTCCATCGGCCAAGAAACGGTAGAAACAAAGCGAGTTTGCCGGTCACTTCAAGTCTTGCAAAGCAAGATCGCCACAGAAAAACTCATATAAAAGATTGAAAACCTGAAAAAACGAGGGCCACGATGAAGAATTGCGCGAACGAAAGCTTGGCCATCTTAGCAAAGTGAGTGTCGGATGAAAGATATATAAGAAAGCATAGGGTAATGTGGAGAAGACAATGCAATGTCCGGATGTGATCTGATCCCGGGGGCTGAGTATATATATATAGCTTGTACGAGGCAACATCAAAAGGAAAGTGACTATGTGAATCCAGAGATTTAGGAAAAGTTCATAAAGCTAATGCCCGTTTTTTTCCCTTCCTAAACGCTTGATACTTTTTACTTGAAATCACTACCTTAATTTGATAAGTGCGCATGTGTTCATGTCTGTTTTAGGGATTCAATCATAGTTTTGGAAGCTTTTTTTAGTAGGATATATGATGCCTCATAACGTTACGCGTGATACTTATCTTTTTCAATTATTAATCATATTTTTTTTCTATAAACATGCGGAAGCAATAAGCATTCCTAACATTCCATACAATATAACCCGTCTCAATTAATTAAGGTACATATGCATCTTCTTTATATTAAATATAAGTATTATCACTTTCATATATCGTCAATGAAAAATACAAAATTCCTAGGAGGGGGGTTTTGGGTCATCTATCTCCAACCAGACTCCTCTGTCCAAAAACTATGTGTACAAAAAGTTAAGGCCGACGTTATGGGTCGACCACCTTGCCCATCGATGTATCGCGTCACCGTTGAAACCCCTCAACGAGCCAACCAACTCATCGTCATGTTCAAGTACCAAGTGACAAATTGATGGGGAATCCACTATATAAAACCCACATCAACCCATATGATGGAACTACTCTTAGTATGTACTGTCTCCGATTTGGGTATAAGCATACTTTCATAAACACGCTCATAATGAATGGGACTCCAAAAAGCATTGGCAGTGAGCAATCTATCCTATATATCTGAAAAATAAAGAAGTAAGCTGAAATTCAGTAAATAAAATCTCTAGATTTAAGTTAGATGATCACCTTACCACTCAACCTGGTACGAAACAACATAAATACATAACATGCAAGCATATATGCAGAGTGCATGAATAAATGTTTTACATTTCCCATTATTATATGCCAAAGTATTCAAATAACAACATTACACAACATTATTTCGCTCATATGCATGCGGATGCGGATGACATAACATTTTCAGATGCAAGCTGACCTCCAATTAGTTTATTCATTGACATGAGTGCCTATATGCATTTATATATACATATATACATGCATTAGATTCTTTACTTCTCCTCCCAAACATTCACATGGCATCTCGACTCCCACGGCTTCCTGAACACTCTCAGGGCATCCCGACATACGGGGCATCGTCACCATTAATATATGGGTGACGGAAACATACTGTTCTCATGCAAGCAATGATAAATAAATAATTACATGTATTTCAATACATATCTCCTCCTTCTTATTTCATCACACATTCACCAACGCAATGAAATGCATTAGTCAAACCATCACGTGCGAAACAACATACTCAAGAACCGGAAATAAGCTGCAAGGGGGTGATAATAAGGTGAATATGAGCAGCGGCTAATGTACATAATGTGAATATGAACAGTGGTACTGGTGTACATAGCGTGAATATAATCAGCTAGTGGTATACATAACATAAATATGATCAGCGTGTGAGTGTACCTGGTAAGAGTCAATATTACGAAGATAACACTTCCAAGCCCGATTTCATCATTTTCACATACATGTTACCACAACTCAAGAAAATCCATTAAACACATCGTAACATGTAAGAACTTATCAATGCAAATCAAATCATCACAACATCTCAACAAACTACTATTAAACATGCTCACACTTATCAGTAAAGTTAACTAAAACTAAAATTTACATACATCAACCAACCAAATCAAAAGTATATCAATCTAACTTAGCCTCCAGAGTTTTCACTTATCTTGAACAAAACTTGAACAATCAAAAGCTCTAACCACCTTGTAGCTCTAAAAAAAGATGAAATCTTGCCTTTCAATTCAAGGATCTGAAAGTGAGAACAGTAAAGGAAAAATTCTTTTGAAGTTTTAAGGTGTAGAAAGGTACGGCCAAGCTTTAAGGATTATTATTAACTACAAAGACTTTGTTGCTTTTATTTACATATTTTACATCGACCTCCACAGATAATATGATTAATTGATTACTCGCTTGAAGTAAAACCACACATATCGGCAAGTGAAATAAGTAGGTTTTTGGTTATACAGCCTGTGTCACCAAATATTTATACGTATTTCATTGGAATACGGTCTACTTTCTAAGTTAGACTTGTTATTTTCTAGAATTATTGTAGCTAAGATTTGTTGAGAATTACGCTGGAAATAATTGTATTGATTGCAAAGAAATCAAATTTTAGTATATTGAGTAATTAAGATTAAATTTAATTGCTTGGTTGCAAAATCCACTAAATTTAGTCTTCAATGACTCTGTATGAGATTTTACCCCAAAGTCTTCATATGTTCCTTCTTTGCTGTTGTTTGGAGAAACACTATTGGAGTGGAATAATGTTGAAAGTTAGGTACGACATTGGCCTAACGAGACCCACGGCAAAAAAACACCGGAAGGGAAAGGAATTGTCAAATTTTACTTCCAAAGCTCTCTTGGCTAGATGTGTTGAGAATTCTTACTATTATAATTTGCTTTGCGTGAATCCCTACTCGTAAAAAGCTTGGTTGGATTTAATTCTAACATAAGTTAAATAAATTGAAAAGGCAAATAATGAATTTGCAATCACGCCACGTGCCACAACCACATTAGCACCACTTTTGTGCACGTTTAGATAGATATTAAAAGGGGATCAACCATCTAAGATAGACAATAAGGTGAACCTTGTATTATCGAAATAAACTTGAGAACATAAGAAATGCAAAGTAAAACCTAGAACGAACATCAATTGACTTTCCCGCAGTTACTTCCTAATCTGACCACTTAAACTGGTGAGCGGGCTGAGATTACCCATCTTCACCATGGCATTAGCAAAATCTGTCATGAAAGTTGTCGAGTTACTGTTGTAAGCATTCACTTGAGTGTCCGTGGAACCATTACTAAACAATTGATGCTCTGAGTGAAGATGACCCTTTTGGATATGCAAGTTCTTGTGTTAGAGATAATTAGAGATTTTGGATAATTTCCTATATCATAGATATTTGATAATTCTATTGATTATCTGTACTTCACAAGATTATACGTATGTTGCAAGTATAATGCACGTATATCTCCTTTTAATTGTATATATCTTGATTGAGATATAATATTAGAGTAGTCATATAATGAAACTTATAAATAAGCCAATATATTCTTCATTAATATATATTATTGAAATACACAGAAAATCTCACAATTCTCTCTTCCAATTTATTATTCTCAACCAAGTAAGCGTTGTCGAAAGACGTCCGGGCTTGTGACGTCGAGAGGAGAGAGGGTTTTTGTCACCTCCGAGAGCTCGGGCTGTTTGCTTTCAAAGGACGTTGTGTTGATGTTCTCATTGTAAAGCTAGTCCCGAAAAGTCAAGCATCGGGCTTGAACTATCGTGTGCAATCCTGTTAACAATCGAACAATTTTTGTAAATTGATTTCAATATATCAATGGAGCATTATTATAAATTCTCTATTAAAAGGTGCCAACTGGCACCGCTTACTTTTTTTAGGAAAAATGAGACAAACAATCTCGAACTTTTGCTCAATATTCAATTTGATCTCTAAATTTTTTAATTTATTTAATATAATCCGTAAATTTTAATTCAATATGTAATATGGTTCATAAACTTTTAATTATTTAATGTCATCCCTAAACTTTTGGTACATATTTAATTGAATCCCTAAATTATATGAAAATGTTCAGGTGTAGTCTTTGAACTTGAATTAAATGAAAAGGACTACACTGAATATTTTCATATAGTTTAGGGACCGAATTGAACAAGTACCAAAAGTTCAGAGATGACACTGAACAAATTAAAAGTTCATGGATCACATTGAATATTAGCTTAAAATTCAGGGACTATATTGAACAAATTAAAAGTTTATGGATTAAATTGCACATTGGGCCAAAGTTTAAGGACTATTTGTGTCATTTTCCTACTTTTTAAACCACATTGTCTTTTTTCTTTCTTTCTTTCTTTCCTTATATTTTCTTGGGAAAACGACAAAAAACAAACCCTAAACTTCAGCTCTATGTATAATGTGATCTCTAAATTTTTAATTTATTCAATATGGTCCATGAACTTAAATCCAATGTGTAATATAATTCCTGAACTTTTAATTTGTTCAATGTTATTCTTGAACTTTTGGTACATGTTAAATTTAGTTCTTCAACTATATTAAAATGTTCAATGTAGTATTTTCATTAATTCAAGTTCGGGGATTACGTTGAACATTTTCATATAATTCACGGACTATATTGAATGTGTACCAAAAGTCCCGGGACCACATTGAACAAATTAAAAATTCATAAACTATATTGAACATTGACCTAAAGTTCAAGGACTACGATGAATAAATTAAAATTTCACGGATCAAATTATACATTGGACCAAAATTCAGAGATTTTTTGTCTCATTATCCCCGCCATTAACTCGATAAGGGTCGTTAGTGCTATTAATCAATTTTAGCTACAATAGATGTAACGACCGGTCCGACAAGAGCGGGGAGTGGTCGCCGGGGGCGGAGGGCTGGACAAGGAGCGGCTCTGGCGGGGCTTCTAGGAAGGCAAGGGGGCATGTCTCTTGTCCCACATCGCCTGGGGGAGTCCTGGGATTGTTTATAAGGCTTGGGTCCTATCCTTGTGTATGCGCGTTTTAAAGCCGTGAGGACTTAGTGTCCAAAGCGGACAATATTACACAAGGAGTGGCGCGAAGGGCGTGGTGTCCTTGATACCGAGGAGACAGAACCAAAGTCTAGTGGATGAAACCCGGATGGTCACACACGTTGTCGGACGCACTCCTTATTCTTTCATTTGTAAGGACCTCGACCTCACCACGCCCACCGCGCCACCCTTGTGTAATATTGTCCGCTTTGGACACTAAGTCCTCACCGCTTTAAAACGCGTTACACAAGATAGGACACCCAAGCCTTATAAACAATCCCAGACTCCCCTAGGCGATGTGGGACAAGAGACATGCCCCCCCCTTACCTTCCTAGAAGTTTGCCAGAGCCGCCCTTGTCTGTGCCCTCCTGCCCCGGCGACCACTCCCGCCCCCCGTCGGACCGGATCGTTACATTCTCCCCTCCTTCGAGCACAAGAGCTCATTGTGGGGCCCCACACGCCTTCCGGAGTCGGCTCGATACCATTTGTAAAGATCTCGGCCCCACCACGCCCACTGCGCCACTCCTTGTGTATTATTGTCCGCTTTAGACACTAAATCTCACGGCTTTTAAAACAAGTTACACATGATAGGACACCCAAGCCTTATAAACAATCCCAGGACTCCTTAGGCGATGTGGGACAAGAGACATGCCCCTTTGCCTTCCTAGAAGCCTACCAGAGCCGCTCCTTATCCAGCCCCCTCCGGCCTCGGCGACCACTCCCCCGCCCTCGTCGGACCGGTCGTTACAATAGATGTGCCTTATCATGGTTAATTATGGTCTCCGGGAATGACAAAAATCCCTAATCGCAGTCATCTGTCTTCACGGGGTAACCATAGAGATATCGAATGTGAAATCAAGAGATAGGAACTAGGACCGGAGACCAAATATTACTTGATCAAAACCCAAGATTTCAAGTGGCAAGACATTTGATTCGCCTTTACCATGGGGGCATCGCGCCAGCGAATCAGCTCGAAAGTAAGATTGTGATGTGCGTGCTCAGGCACTTAACAATACATTCGCAGAATATATAGCCGCTGCTGATGTGCTCGGGCTTGCAGAACACTTTGTTGAAGAGGAAGCCGCCGTAGGTGCTCAGCTCATGTGTAAAAAAAAAACTGAAAGAACGAGGGCCACGATGAAGAATTGCGCGAACGAAAGCTTGGCCATCTTAGCAAAGTGAGTGTCGGGTTAAAGATAGATAATGTGGAGAAGACGATGCAGTGTCTGGATGTGATCTGATCCCGGGGCTGATTATATATATAGCTTGTAGGCGGCAACATCTAAAGGAAAGTGACTCTGAATCCAGAGATTTAGGGAATGTTCATAAAGCTAATGCCTGTATTTTTTCGTTTCCTAAACGCTTGATACTTTTTATTTGAAATCACTACCTTAACATGATAAGTGAGCATGTGTTCATGTCCATTTTAGGGATTCAAGATATATGATGCCCAAAATGTTACGCGCGATACTTATCATTTTCAATTATTAATCATATTTTTCTATAAACATGCGGAAGATGTCAAGCATTCATAGCACTCCATACAATATAACCCGTCTCAATTAAATAAGGTACATATGCATCTTCTTTATATGAAATATAAGTATTATCACTTTCATATATCATCAATGAAAAATACAAAATTCCTAGGAAGGGTTTAGGGTCACCTATCTTCAACACTACTCTTATTTCCAAAAACTACGTGTACAAATCAGTTCATTACTGCTAAAATATCATTCATAACATCATGCATGCCAGAAGTTACTGAACTCTTCTATCACCGGCAACGGTAATGGTGGGAAAGAAAGCTCCGTCATTGGATCTCTAAGCAAGTTCAAATCACTCTTGTGCCAAATTCACCTGAAGTGGGAGCATTAATGAAGAAACTAAGCACTAGAAAAGTGAGAGAACAAGACCATATGTGATATTAGTTGCATGCTCACCTCAATTTTATTTAAAAGTACACACTGGTGTCGTTCTAAATCACGATCTTCTTCTGGCGGTTTATCTTGTGTCGCAAAAGATGGTCCATCTTGAGCTATCGTTAACTCTGACTCATTATCATTACTGCTAATATCACTCATAATCTCATGCATGCGGGGAGTTCCCAACTCTTCTTTTACCGGCAACGGTAATGGTGGGAAAGAAAGCTCCATCATGGGATCTCTAAGCAAGTTCAAATCACTGTCCTGTGGCAAATTCACCTGAAGTAGGAGAATTAATAAAGAAACTAAGCACTAGAAAAGTGAGACAACAAGACCATACGTGATATTTAGTTGCATTCTCACCCCAATTTTTTTTTAAATGCAGACACTGGTGTTGTTCTAAATCACGATCTTCTTCTGGCGGTTTATCTTGTGTCGCAAAAGACGGTCCATCTTGAGCTATCGTTAACTCTGACTTATCATCATTACTGCTAATATCATTCATAATCTCATGCATGCGGGAAGTTCCCAACTCTTCTTTTACTGGCAACGGTAATGGAGGGAAAGAAAGCTCCGTCATTGGATCTCTAAGCAAGTTCAAATCACCGCCTTGTGGCAAATTCAACTGAAGAAGGAGCATTAATGAAGACACTAAGCACTAGAAAAGTGAGACAACAAAGACCATAAGTGATATTTAGTTGCATTCTCACCTCATTATTATTTAAAAGCACACACTGGTGTTGTTCTAAATCACAATCTTCTTCTGGTGGTTTATCTTGTGTTGCAAAAGATGGTCCATCTTGAGCTATCACCAACTCTGACTCAGTATCATCAAGTGAAGAATTGGCTGTTGGAGAACCAACTACTAGTTCTGCAGCATCCGAAGTTGAGCCTGTAAGAGTCTCATCTGACTTGTCGAACAGATGGCACATAACAAATTAATCCTGCAATAGATGCCAATAAGATAAGGAAGTATACGAAAAAAATTGGGAATTTAAAATTTGCTTATTTATTTTTCAAATAGCATGCTTTTTGCATCAATTTCTTTAGAGGCTCGCTAATTTCTCGTTTAGAATGATGAGGTCACAAAAAGGAGAAATCAACTATTCTTTCTTTACAGAACTGGATCAAGTAACAATGACTGCTACAACACATTTTTATCCTACCTACAAGGGGTCAACTAATACATGTAGTACCAAACTGGTCAATGGGTTCACATTATAGTTCGGTAGCAGATAAGTGTAGGATTATCTGCCAATGACAATGAATGTTTTACATTTTAAAATGAACAATCCTCCCGCGAGAACTTACTAACTCTGCATGAGTTTCACATTCCAAGTGTTGCACATGAACCCACAGAAGAGGAGAAGACCGTGACTAAACAAACTAACAGAGGAATCTACAATATAAATGCTACTTCATTTTGGGTAACACTACTAAAATCACTACATATACAAAGCTAAGGAATCTGTAACATTTCTCAATCCGTCTGCAGTCACGTGTCAGAGAGTAAATGCAAGTGGAGGTGTTTGCCAATATTGAGACCATTCTTGTCATCAGTGGAGGTTAAATTATCGACTCGCCTTTACCAAAAAAAAAAAAAAAAAAAATTATCGACTCGCTGCCTTTTAAATAAAACAGTTTCCTGTTAGAAAGAACAAAAAAAGTAAAAATTGGTCAAGTCCTTTCACCCACGAAAAAGGGTGCAAACAAAATAACATCTATTTAAGGCCCAAACAGAATCCGGAGTAAAACACACGGTAGAATGAAACCCAAATGAAGATTAAGATCCAAATTTTAAGAGGCAGAAGTCAATCTAACCTGTCCGGGATGAGTACCATTGGGCCCTTCTAAAGTTGTTCAGTATTCGTGCATCACCCAATGGGTCCTGTGCCCCCCCTGGGAGCACGGCCGGCGTAAAAGACCAGAGTCTACTTCATTCCAATCACATTTCCTCCAATTTTATCTCCCGGTCCTTCCCGTCGGTTTCCAGTATCCAGCTTTTGTTGCGCGATCAAAACTATCCCCATTCGGGTACTTTCTGTCCCTCGGACAGAAGAAGAACCATTCTGGATCCCTTGTCTGTATAGCCGATAAACCTACACCACCATCATGAAACATAAACAGATTACTTTTGTGAACCAACATGTCAAAGAGAGCATTATTTGAAACAATCATCGATTGATCATGGCCACTCCATCACTAAAGAAATCATTTTGACTACACAGGAGATGAAACCATCCATCCAGAAAGCGAAATCAAGCACAAGTTTCATTCTCACATCAGAAAGAAAGAAAGAAAGAAAGCATTTTTAGAAAAAATCAAGGAGAACCACAAACCCATTCATCGACTACACAACAGGCGAAAGAACAAAAAACCCCACAATCACTCGTCAAAACAACAAATGCAGCTGAAAACGCGCACACCAATCAAATGAAAGAACAGGCGAAAATTCAAACAGCACGAGAAACGCAAGAAACGATCAACCGCAAGGACAACGTCAGTTCAGCTGCATCCTCAAACACAAGATGAACACAAAACCCGCGAAACAGGTCCGATGCAAAGAAGAAAAATTTACAGGGCAAGTCCCAGGGCTCCACTGTGCAGACGCCGATTTCTCTGATCACCCACGCTTCCCTGTCCCACCCATTGATCTTCAGCCGCAGGAAATGATCGACCAGCTCCTGATCAGTGGGTCGGAACCTGAACCCCACCGGAGGAGAATCGAGAGACAAGCCCGCTGTCGCCAGAGCAACTACTGGTTCTGCAGCATCAAAAGTTGAGCCTCTAAGAGTCTGATCTGACTTCAAGAACAGATGGCACAGAACAAATGCACCCTGCAATAGATGCCAATAAGATAAGGAAGTATACGAAAAAATGGGGAGTTTAAAATTTGCTTATTTATTTTTCGAATAGCATGCTCTTTGCATCGATTTCTTTAGAGACCTGCTAAATTCTCGTTTAAAATGATGAGGTCACAAAAGGAGAAATCAACTATTCTTTCTTTACAGAACTGAATCAAGTAACAATGACTTCTACTACACAATTTCGATCTTACCTACAAGAGGTAAACTAATACATGTAGTACCAAACTGGTCAATGGGTTCACATTATAGTTTCGGTAGCAGATAAGTGTAGGATTATCTGCCAATGACAATGAATGTTTATTTTAAAATGAACAATCCTCCTGGGAGAACTTACTAACTCTGCATGAGTTTAACATTCAAAGTGTTGCACATGAACCCGCAGAAGAGGAGAAGACCGTGACTAAACATACTAATAGGGAATCTACAATACAAATGCTACTTCATTTTGGGTAACACTACTAAAATCACTACATATACAAAGCTAAGGAATCCGTAACATTTCTCAATCCGTCTGCAGTCACATGTCATAGCGTAAATACAAGTGGAGGTGTTTGCCAATATTGAGACCATTCTTGTGATCAATGGAGGTGAAGTTATCGACTCGCTGCCTTTTAAATAAACCAGTTTCCTCTTAGAAAGAACAAAAAAAAAAGTAAAAGTCGGTCAAGTCCTTTCACCCACAAAAAGGGTGCAAACAAAATAACATCAAGGCCCAAACAGAATCCTGAGTGAACACACATGGTAGAATGAAACCCGAATGAAGATCAAGATCCAAATTTTAAGAGGAAGCAGTCAATCTAACCTGTCCAGGATGAGAACCATCAGGCCCTTCTAAAGTAGTTCCGTATTCGTGCATCACCCAACGGGTCCTTTTCCCCCCTGGGAGCGCGCCAGTGTAAAAGACCAGACTCTTCTTCATTCCAATCACATTTCCTCTCAATTTTATTTTCCGGTCGATCCCTGTCGGTTTCCAGTATCCAGCTGTTGTTGCGCCGTTAAGCCGATTACCATTCAGGTACTTTCTGTCCCTCAGACAGAAGAAGAACCATTCTGGATCCCTTGTCTGTATAGCCGAAAAACCTACACCACCGTCACGAAATATGAACAGATTACTTTTGTGAACCAACATGTCAAAGAGCAGCATTTTTCAAAACAATCATCGATTGATCATAATAGCCACTCCACCCCTAAAGAAATCATTTTGACTACGCAGGAGATGAATCCATTCCATCCAGAAAGCGAAATCAAGCACAAGTTTCGTTCTCACATCAGAAAGAAAGAAAGAAAGTATTTTTAGAAAAATCAAGGCGAACCGCGAACCCATTCGTTGAGTACGCAACAGGCGAAAGAGCAGAAAACCCCGCCATCAGTCGTCAAAACAACTAATGCAGCAAACAAACGCGCGCACAACCTAAATGAAATAACAGATGAAAAATCAAAAGCACAAGAAACGCAAAATCAAGCGAAACCCAAAAACGATCAACCGCAAGGACAACGTCAGTTCAGCGGCATCCCATATAAACACGAGAAGAACACGAAACCCGCGAAACGGTCCCATGCGAAGAAGAAAAATCTTACCGGGCAATTCCCAGGGCTCCACTTTGCAGACGTCGATTTCCTGATCACCCCCACTTCCCCGTCCCTCCCATTGATCTTCGGCCGCAGGTAGTGACGGACCAGCTCCTGATCAGTGGGTCGGAACCTGAACCCCACCGGGAGAGACTCGAGAGACAACCCCATCGTCCGACACCAAAAGGGAGCCGAAGACAGAGTGAGCGAGAGAGAGAGAACAACAGAGAAAACCCTAAGGAAATGACGGAGTATAATCGAGGAGAAAATGGAGGGATGTTCAGAGGGCAGACCCGCGTTTTTACACCGTGTTTTGTGTTAAGGAAGCTACGGTTGAGAGAGAGTGCGGAGTTGGCAGGCCAATGACATGGCGACACGCCAGCCGCGAGGAGGAGGAGGGTGGGGCCCCCTCGGCACTGACGTGGACGGTCCGGCGGGCGGGCACGTGGAGCGTTGGTTCCAGATCGTCGGAAATCCGACGCGCCGGACACACCGGCAACACACGAGTCCGGAGCAAAAGGGAGAGAGAAGAAAGAAAGGCCCCTCTCGTCAGATCTCTCGATCGCCAGAGCAACGAACAAGGACACATACGGCATAATTTTAGACAGCGAGTACCCGTTAATCTGGAAGTGGTGGGAGCCATTGATGGTGTCGGTGATCGACGTCAACGAAGAGGAGGGAGAAGAGGAAGAAGCCTTTGCGGTTTCGTCCCGGACCTTACCCACGCAAGGAATTTCCACAAATCGAGGCTCGCATGCTGCGAACCCCACGACGAATCCGCTCGGAGAAATGGGGAACGGGGAGGTGGGGGATCTGGGAATCGGTCGGGATCGGGGAGAGAATTTGCCCAGGGAGGGGAGGATCTGGAAATCTACTAGGGTTTGGCATTGAGGATGGAATTTGCGATTTCGGGGAGGGATGCGTAGGGTTTCGTCTGACGCTAAGGGAGAGAGAGAGAGAAGGAGGGGTGTTGTGGTTGGGTAACGAGACGACAGCGTAAAAATTATATGTCATGAATAATTTATCAAATTAGTTTGATTTTTTTTATCTTTTTTTTTTGGTATTGAAAGGGCCAAAATCTAGAAATTACAATAAAGCTCGTCTAATTAGGGATTGGTTGGGTGACTAGACGACTGCCTTAGATTTTTGTAATCTTTTGTGGGATAAAAACGAAAATAGTCAAGAGAAAACATACATTTAATATATAGAGTGTCTCAATGCATCAAAATTTTTCGGTCACTCCATTAGGTAGCTCATTGCATAACAAATTGTCCTCGCTAAGCCCGTTGTTCCTGATCTCGCTGCCAAAATCCAAATTACGGCTCACCACAATCATTTATCACAGAGTTCAAAGTTAACCATGCCCATCACAGCCTCTTCATTTTCGTCATCCGACTTGTCGAACAGACGGCACAGAACGAATGCATCCTGCAATAGATGCCAATAAGACCGTGACTAAACAAACCAACAGAGTAATCTACAATATAAATGCTACTTCATTTTGGGTAACACTACTAAAATCACTACATATACAAAGCTAAAAGGAATCCGTAACATTTTAATCTCTGTCAAAATACATGTCATAACGTAAATGCAAGTGGAGGTGTTTGCCAATATTGAGACCGTCCCTCATGATCGGTGTATGTGAAGTTATCGACTCAAGTTATCGACTCACGCTTTTAAATAAACTAGTTTCCTCTTAGAAAGAGCAAAAAAAAAAAAAGTAAAATCGGTCGAGTCCTTTCACCCACGACAAAGGGCGCAAACAAAATAACATCGATTTAAGGCCCAAACAGAATCTTGAGTGAACACACACGGTAGAATGACACCCAAATGAAGATCAAGATCCAAATTTTAAGAGGCAGCAGTCAATCTAACCTGTCCAAGATGAGTACCATTGGGCCCTTCTAAAGTTGTTCGGTATTCGTGCATAACCCAAGGGGTCTTTCCCCCCCCCGTGAGCACGGTTTTTGTAAAAGACCAGAGTCTTCTTCATTCCAATCACATTTCCTCCCGATTTTATGTACCGGTCCTTCCCCGTCGGTTTCCAGTATCCGGCTTTTGTTGCGCGGTTAAAACAGTTCCTATTCGGGTACTTTCTGCGCCGCAGCTGAGAGAAGAAGAACCATTCTGGATCCTTCGTCCGTATAGCTGAATAACCTACGCCACCATCACGAAACATAAGTAGATTACTTTTGAAACCAACATGTCAAAGAGAGCATTATTTGAAACAATCATCGATTGATCATAGCCACTCCACCACTAAAGAAATCATTTTGACTACGCAGGAGATGAATCCAGTCCATCCAGAAAGCGAAATCAAGCACAAGTTTCGTTCTCACATCAGAAAGAAAGAAAGAAAGCATTTTTAGAAAAAATCAAGGAGAACCGCCAACCCATTCGTTGAGTACGCAACAGGCGAAAGAACAGAAACCCGCAATCACTCGTCAAAACAACTAATGCAGCAAACAAACGCGCGCAGAACCCAAATGAAAGAACAGATGAAAAATCAAAAGCACAAGAAACGCAAAATCAAGCGAAACCCAAAAAACGATCAACCGCAAGGACAACATCAGTTCAGCGGCATCCCAAATAAACACGAGAAGAACACGAAACCCGCGAAACGGTCCCATGCGAAGAAGAAAAATTTACAGTGCCAGTCCCAGGGCTCCGTTTTGTTGACGTCGATGTTATTGATCACCCCACTTCCACGTCCTTCCCATTGATCTTCTGCCGCAGATAGTGATCGACCAGCTCCTGATCGGTGGGTCGGAACCTGAACCCCACCGGGAGAGAATTGAGAGACAAGGCCGCTGTCGCCAGAGCAACTAGTGGTTCTGCAGCATCCGAAGTTGAGCGTGGAAGAGTCTCATTTAACTTGTCAAACAGACGGCACAGAACAAATTCATCCTGCAATAGATGCCAATAAGATGAGGAAGTATACGAAAGAATTGGGACTTTAAAATTTGCTTATTTATATTTCGAATAGCATGCTTTTTGCATCGATTTCTTTAGAGGCCCGCCAAATTCTCGTTTAGAATGATGAGCTCACAAAAAGGAGAAATCAACTATTCTTTCTTTGCAGAACTGAATCAATTAACAATGACTGCTACTACACAATTTCGATCTCACCTACAAGGGGTAAACTAATACATGTACCAAACTGGTCAATGGGTTCACATTATAGTTCGGTAGCAGATTAGTGTAGGATTATCTGCCAATGTCAATGAATGTTGATCGTGACTAAACAAACTAACAGAAGAATCTACAATATAAATGCTACTTCATTTTGGGTAACACTACTAAAATCACTACACATACAAAGCTACAGAATCCGTATCATTTCTCAATCTCTGTCTGCAGTCACATGTCATAGCGTAAATGCAAGTGGAGGTATTTGTCAATATTGAGACCGTTCTTGTGATTAGTGTAGGTGAAGTTATTGACTCGCTGTCTTTTAAATAAACCGGTTTCCTCTTAGAGAGAACAAAAAAAAAAGTAAAAATCAGTCAAGTCCTTTCACCCACGAAAAAGGGTGCAAACAAAATAATATCAATTGAAAGCCTAAACAGAATCCTGAGTGAACACACGGCAGAATGAAACCCAAATGAAGATCAAGATCCAAATTTTAAGAGGCTGGAGTCAATCTAACCTGTCCGGGATGAGTATAATCGAGCCCTTCTAAAATTATTTCGTATTCGTGCATCACCCAACGGGAGTTGTCCCCCGGGAGCTGTCCCCCCCGGAGCATGGTCGATGCCAACGACCGGTTTGGCGGGAAGTCAACGACCGGTTTGGCGCAAAAAGACCAGAGTCTTCTTCGTTCCAATCACATTTCCTCTCAACTTTATTTTCCGGACCTCCCTGTCTGTTTCCAGTATCCAGCTGTTGTTGCGCGGTTAAAACAATCCGCATTCGGGTGCTTCCTGTCCCTCCGAGAGAAGAAGAACCATCCTGAATCCCTTGTCTGTATAGCCGATTCAACTACACCACCATCACGAAACATAAGTAGATTACTTTTGTGAACCAACATGTCAAAGGGAGCATTATTGAAACAATCATCGATTGATCATAATAGCCACTCCACCACTAAAGAAATCATTTTGACCACGCAGGAGATGAATCCATTCCATCCAGAAAGCGAAATCAAGCACAAGTTTCGTTCTCACATCAGAAAGAAAGAAAGAAAGAAAGAAAGAAAGAAAGCATTTTTAGAAAAAATCAAGGAGAACTGCGAACCTGTTCGTTG
Organism: Syzygium grande; assembly: GCA_024733475.1. Taxonomy (NCBI): domain Eukaryota; kingdom Viridiplantae; phylum Streptophyta; class Magnoliopsida; order Myrtales; family Myrtaceae; genus Syzygium; species Syzygium grande. Next base: position 11,694,341 of record JAMXDD010000004.1, on the reverse strand, counting down.
AGTACGCAACAGGCGAAAGAACTAAAAACCCCGCAATCACTCGCCAAAACAACAAATGCAGCACACAAACGCGCGCACAACCCAAATGAAAGAACAGATGAAAAATCAAAAGCACAAGAGACGCAAAATCAAGCGAAACCCAAAAACGATCAACGGCAAGGACAACGTCAGTTCAGCGGCATCCCCAGTAAACACGAGAAGAACAGGAAACCAGCGAAACGGTCCACTGCAAAGAAAAATTTACACTGCCAGTTCCAGTTCCAGGGCTCCTTTTGTTGACGTCGATGTTGTTGATCACCCCCACTTCCACGTCCTTCCCATTGATCTTCTGCCGCAGGTAGTGATCGACCAGCTCCTGATCGGTGGGTCGGAACCTCAAGCCCACCGGGAGAGGATAGAGAGACAAGACCGTCGCCACAACCAAGCTCATCGTCCGACACCAAAGGAAGCCGAAGACAGAGTCAGCGAGAGGGAGAGAGAGAGAGAGAGAACAGAGGAAAACCAAAAGAAGATGACGGAGGATAATCGAGGGATGTTCAGAGGGCAATGTCGCTGATGCGGCGCATGGCTTCGAGGAAGATCACGCAGAGGAAAGCGGGAAGCAAGCTTAAGAAGAGAAGACTGGAGCGCGATATGGCGGGAGAGGTGATCATTTTTTATATAGGGTGGGGCGAGGGGATAACGGTACAAATAGTCCTGAATTTTGGCTTAATATGTAATTTGATTCTTAAATTTTTAATTTATTTAATTTAGTCCTTGAACTTTAAGCTAATATTCAATATAGTCCCTGAACTTTTAATTTATTCGATGTCATCTCCGAACTTTTGGTACATACTCAATTCAGTCCTTGAACTATGTAAAAATGTTTAATGTAGTCCCCGAACTTGAATTAATAGAAAGGATTGCATTGAATATTTTCATATAATTTAAGGACTGAATTGAACATATACCAAAAGTTCATGGATGACATTAAACAAATTAAAAGTTTGGAAACCACATTACACATTAGATTAAAATTTAGGAACTACATTGAACAAATTAAAAGTTCATTGACCAAAATATATATTGGGCTAAAGTTCGGGGACTATTTTTGTTATTTCCCTTTATTGGGTGAGTTTAATACGCCACGAGGGATTTGTAATAAAGCACTCACAAATTGACACGTGGTAATTGACCTCACATATCACAAAAAAAAAAATTTGTCGAGGCACACTTTTTATACAAAACGACAAAAGTGGGCAGACTGCTTTCGGCCTTAAACAAGCTACAGGAAATGAGATGGCGACACGCCAGCTCAAGTTGGACGAGGATGGGGGCCCCTTCGCCAAATGAGCACGTCGAGCGTAGTCCCAGATTTCATGGGTCGGACCGAAAGAAAAAAAAAAAGGAAAAAGAAAATAAGAAAAAGAGTCTTATTATTATTTTTGGGAAAAAACCCACCAAAAACCCTTTACATGCCCATAGACAATATACATTGGGGTAAATGTGTCACAAAAAAAAGTTCGGGGTAAATGTGTCACACGGGGCAAAGTTCGGGATTTTTGGTGGCCTTTTCCCTTATTTTTTTTGATCGAAAGAAAAAGAGTCTTTAGGGAAGTTGCTTTGGTATTGTAATTTTTGGGAATGCAATGTGATACCCTAATGAAGTCCCGACATGGATTTTGATTGATTGTCTCAAGTCCTAACAAAGGAGGATTTTCCCGTGTCCATCAAACATCCGACGCCTTAATAAGGAAACAACTTTCATATACACGTGAAATCATTACGATCAAATTCGCACCCGAACTTTAAAAGATGCATATCCAATTTTTTTCTACGCAATGACCTATGCCTGTCTTTTTAAGGAATGCCAATTTAGAACGCAATTTGACTAGCTAAGCTCGTATCCGTAAGATTCGGTAGATTATAGTACCGCATAAATTAAATAAAACATATGTTGACACCTATTTTTAAATTACCCAAAATTTAATTATGCAAAAAATTTAGGAATTAAATGTTTTAGTTCCTAAAACAAAAATATTTTCATCTAATTACATTGCATATAGATATTAGGCATATTTGCATTAATTGGCCCTATTACATATTTTCTTCATTAATTAAAAAAATTCAAACAAATTTTAAAAAAATTGTTATTAAAAATAATTAAAAATCCGAGTCGGGCCGGGCCGACCCGACCCCTCCCTTTCTTCCCCCTCGCGGGCCCATTTCGCCCCTCCATTTCTTTTTCCCCTCCACGCGAGCCGGGCCCGGCCCGGCCCCTCCTTCTTCCTTCTCCCCGGTGGCCTCTCCTGTTCGCCTCTATTCACGGCCATCAGATCGGCCAGGCAGCCGAGCTTAAATCCGCCCGTCCCCATTAGCGGAGGATGGCCAAGGGGCGAGGAAAGGGACCAGCATTCATGGCGATCCCATCCCTTCATTCCGGCCTTCCCTCTCTCCTTCTTCCTCTCTTCTTCACTTTGACCACAGTAGTCATTGCACGGCAAAACGACCACAAAAGTCTTGATCAGGCCTAGGTCGGTGCAGAAATTAATGGAGAAGATGGGGACAAAGGTGAGCAGCCCACATCCGCTATAAAATCCCATGAGGAGGCCTTCCAACCGGGCCGCCATTTGAGAGAAAACATGAAAAACAGGGGGAGAGAGACAAACCGAGAGAGAAATAGAGAGATCGGCAGAAATTTTTCGATATTTGGCCTACAGTGGAAGAACACAACAGGAGACCACTCGGTGAGCCGCAGAGTCACGGTGATCCACCGAGCCGACGCCCCCGACCGGCTGGTCTTTCTCGCCAAAACAGGCAAGAGCGAGAGAGAGAGAGATAGAGTTTTTCAGAGAGATTCGTAGAGAATCGGAGAGAAATAGAGAGCAATGGAGGAGTCTTGAAATTTTTTTCAGTCCCAAGAGAGTCTAGCCACCACCGCAAGTTTTCCGTAACCCCCAACGCTGGCCACGACCCAGAAGCTCCTCCTCAGCCCTATTTTGCTCGCTTTTTTACGCCGGTTGGCCGCGACTGCGGCCGGCCATTTGGCGCGAATCCCGCCCCATACCGATCCTTCCCCGATCCATAATCGTCGCCGGAAGCGAGTCATGGCAACCGAGTTTTCCAGAGACCCGAGAGAGGTCGGAGACCCTGCTTTTATCCTCGCACGCCGCCGGCTGTTTGATGAAATGCCTCAAAGAGGCCAATTTAGTTTTAGTCGAGGATGACCGGAGAGGGAAGACGACGGCGGTCATGGCCCCCTCGAGAAAAGGGCATTCAATGGGTTCAAATGCATTTGACGACAAAGGAATCCATTGGTTTCGAGAGAACATTGAGTATTCTTTCTTTTTCTTTTGCCCTCAGATACTTGATGCATTCATCCTTGTTATTGCAAGTATTTGGCTCTTTTTGTTGGCCACGAAAATGGCATGCCCAGGATCACCATAGTCGAAAACCGAAACACGATATGGGAGAAATTGTCGATTCACGCACCTGGTTTGGAATCCATTTTGCTTGACGTGGAATTTGCGACGGTTTTCGAACACGAACTCAAGATCTTCTCCCCCATACCCTTCGTTAGAACACCGACCTAATGAGATTGCCACTCCACGAGAAGAAAGTTCTCTCTTGATCTGTATATAAGTCAAAATGTGCACCATCGTTTAGGGGAGGGACTTGAACGCTATTTGTAGAGTTTCCGACCACGGGCCCTCTCATTACGGGCGGGCCGTGCCTCGCCCACACCAGCCAACCTCATATTGGACTGATTAAGAACTCATATATTTTACCTTTATTAGACCAAACTAATTCAGTTAATTTCAATTAATAAAGCCCACATTAGGAAATTCTTACATTCTCCCACTTGGGCGATATTAATTGAAATACAACTGTAGCGCACCCTATATTGGTCTAGAGATTATTCTTAATAGTCAATCCGATCCCATAAAGTCTCAAACACCGAATCATAGCGGTAACTACATGTACTCATGCAGAGCCTTCCATGGTCACGAGTGCTTTCAACTTTACTGATATGGATTCAATATGGTAGTGTGTCAAATGGACAATACCTCATAATGAGTGATACTTCATGTGTTGTCTACTTTGTTAGTCCAAATTCTCTCTCCTTAAGTGTCACAAAACCTAGTGTGTCACCAGAGAATATCCTTCATGGTTCCAACGAACCTTCATATGTCTTACCTTGATAGTTAACTCGTACTTTATGTGTAACAAGACATATTGTTAAGGCTAATACCAAGAATGCCCCATAGCCTGTACTCAAGGTTTACACAATGCCTCGAGATTTTCATCAAATATATGTACTCAACTTGATAAATCTACATTCACAAATACCTCATTGAATGCAAAAGAGTTGATACATATTCAAATATTACAAAAAATGTAACGAAATCATATACAAACTTCATAAGAGCAACATAAAACTAAACAACTCCCACTAATTGACAGTATCCCGTGATACTCCTAAGCTCATGTTAATGACATGTCGATCAAATACACAAGGGCGAAGGCTTTTAGTTAGCGAATCTGCAATCATATCATCTGTTGAAATGTGCTCACCGCAATGTCATCATCCCGAACTTTTCTTTTATAGTTAGGTACTTGACCTCCATATGTTTAGACCCCTTGAGACCTCTGTTGTTGTTAACAAACAACATCTGCAGAGTTATTGTCACAATACAATTGTATGGGCCTATCCACAAAATCAAATACGGTCAACTCCTTAATGAGGTTTCGGAGCCAAATTGCCTGAGTAGAGGCCGAAAAGCATGCTACAAACTCCGCTTGCATGGTAGAGGATGTCATTAATTTTTGTTTCTTATTTTTCTATGATACTTGCACCTCCCCGCTAACTTAAAGATGTAACCCGTTGTCGACTTCTCTTCATCCCGACAGCCAAAGAAAAGTCCGAATCCGAATACCCAACTAGTCTGTAGGTCCCGAACATGTTTGTAAATCAGCATATAGTCTTTTTGTCCTCTTTAAGTACTTCAAAATCTTCTTGGCAAAGAACCTAATGATCGTGTCCTGGATTTGACCGATATCTCGCCTAGAAGTTCGGTTACAAAAAGCAATATCTGGTCTAGTACATACTTGAGCATACATAATACTCCCAAGTGCACTAGCATAAGGTACATTCTTCATTTGGGCTTTCTCAAAATCTGAATGAGGACATTGTGACAGACTTAACTTATCACCTTTACTGAGACAAGAACAATTCCTGACTTACATTGCTGCATGTTGAATCTTTCTAAAATACGATCAACATATGCCCTCTGAGATAAACTCAATAGTCGGCGAGAACGATTCCTATGAATCTCAATGCCAAGGACAAAAGACGCCTCGCCAAGGTCCTTCATATCAAAGTTCTTTGACAACATCCACTTTGTCTCACGCAAGAAACCAAGGTCACTTTGCTTTCAAAGCGTGATATCATATACATAGAGTATAAGGAAAATGAATTTCCTCCCACCGACCTTGCAAAGATACACACCGATCTACTTTGTTCTCAAAAAAACAAATGAAGCGACAACGTTATGAAACTTCAAGTACCATTGTCTAGAAGCTTTCTTGAGACCATAAATAGACTTTTTCAGTCTACATACAAGCGTACCTGAATCATCTGCTGCAAAGCCTTCGGTTTGCATCATATAGACTTCTTCATTAAGGTCTCCATTGAGAAAGGCAGTTTTAACATCCATCTGGTGTAACTCCATATCGAAATGAGCTACCAATGCCATGATCACTCTAAAGGAGTCTTTAGAAGAGACTGGAGAAAAAGTTACTTCATAGTCTACTCCTTCTCTCTGAGTGAAACCCTTGGCTACCAGTCTAGCTTTAAACTTCTCAATCTTTCCTTTGAAGTCCCTTTTAGTCTTATACACCCATTTGCAGCCTATGGGTCTATAACCTTCAGTAATTCAACAAGTTCCCAAACTCCATTATGCTTGTAGACTGCATTTCATCTCTCATTACATCCAACCACGCCTTCGACTAAGGACAAGAAACAGCACTTTCGATAAGTTCTTGGATCGACCATAGAACCGATATCGTAGTCTTGCTCTCCTATATAGACTAAGTAGTCCGGTGGTATAGCTGATCGTCTCTCCCTAATGGATCTCCTTACTGGAACAACAACAGCCTCATCCTGTGCACGAGAGCCTTGAGGAACTTCATTAGGAGCTGTCTCGACAACAGGATCCCGAGCCTCAACAGGTTCAGTCTGTGGTGTGGGAGTTTCCACAATTATCTGATGGGATGAGATAAAGATACAATATTACCCACCGTACTATTATCCTCAATAGTCTGTGAGCAGCTACTTTCTTCGGCCACATCAAACTCCAGAAACTTGGCTGTTTGTGATTCCACAATTCTTGTGCCTCCATTGGGATTATAGAACCGATATCCCTTTGAATGATCCGGGTAAGATACAAAGTAACACCGAGTGGTTCCGAGTCCAACTTACTTAATGTTGGATTATACAACTTCACTTCACGCAGACATCCCCAAACCTTAAGATGGTTAAAGCTAGACTTACGTCCAAATCCATAACTCAAAATGAGTCAATGGAACAGCTTTTGTAGGTACACGATTCAGAATGTACAAAACTGTTTTCAAAGCTTCACCCCTACGAAAAATCAGGTAAATTTGTCCTACTAATCATACTCCTCACCATTGCCATAAGGGTGCGATTCACGCCTTTTCGGCTACACCATTTTGCTCAGACTCCTGGGCATAGTAAATTGAGCCACTATCCCGAATCCTCTAAGTATTTGGCAAATGGCCCCTTGTCGCCCCGCATCGCCATGCTTGCCATAATACTCTTCACCTCGGTCGATCTAACAACCTTTATGACTTTTCCCAACTATTTCTCGACTTCAAATCCGAAAAATCTTGAACTTGTCAAGAGACTCGGACTTTTCTTTAATCAAGTATGATAATCATATCGAGAATAGTCATCAATAAATGTGATGAAATAAAAATTTCTACACAAGGTTGCCGATATAGGGTCCACTTATATCGGTGTGAATGACCTCCAACAGGTCGAACTTGGACCGCAGTTTTTCTTCCTTATCTTGGTCATTTTACCTCTACAACAGTCTCGCATGTCTCTAAGTCATTTTTAAGAGCAGGCGGGATGTTAGTTTTATCAGCCTTTCTACTCTATCCTTAGAGATATGGCCAAGCCGTTTATGCCACAATGCATAAGACTGTTCCTTAGGTAATGGTCTCTTAGAAACAACATTTTCAGCCGTATAAGCGACGTATATGTCATTGGGAGACAAACACAATCTGTACAATCCGTTGGACATATAACAGCACCCAACCTTATTTGAATTAAGAAACAAAGAAATAACATTGTTCTTGATTTCAAAAGAGTAGCCATACATGTCCAAACACGATCACGAAACTAAGTTCCGTCTAAATGAAGGTACATAGAAAGTGTCTTTCAACATTAATCTAAAATCGAGTCTAGAATCAAGATTACATCTCCCACAAACAAAACATCAGCTTTCTTGTTGTTTCCCTACAAAGAGTCTTGATTCATCCCGATTTGGCTTCCTCCGGTTTATGAATCCTGTATGGTAAACGCAACATGATTAGTTACACCGCTATCGAGCCACTAAGAACTGGATGGTGCTTCCGACAGTTGGATTCACAAATAAGTGCCAAAGAATCATTACACCGAGGCTCACGTTTTGACAACCAAGCTTTAAACTTTCCACAGTCCTTCTTTATGTAACATTTCTTCTTACAAAAGAAGCGTTGGCCACCATCCCTTTTGAAGGATGTTTTCTTGGACCCATATTGTCGATTTGACCCAGTAGTGTCATGAGTACCTTTATGAGTATGATTTCTGAACTTTTTATCCTTCTTTTTTTGGGAACTAGAAACATATAAGGCTAGATGCCCTTTTTTTCTTCTTAAGTTTCTCTTCCTCTGCCACCACCCTTGCTATCAAGTCATTAATCGACCAAGTCTCATCTTGAGAATTATAATTTGTCTTTATAATCCCAAAATCAGGTGGAAGGGTGTTCAAGGCTTGATGCACAATACAAGCATCGTGAATAGAAACATTAAGAGCTTGAAGTTTAAATCTTTAGGTCTACCATCCTAAGGACATAATCTCTAACCCCAAAGAATACCATCATACTTCATATTGAAGAGCTTTTGAAGAAGTGTACCATCCTCAAAGATTAGATGAAATGCGGTTTCTAGCTTCTAAGGCTGCCATCATTTCCTTAGCAAGACAAATTGGCAAACCACTTTTCAAGTGTTCTTGAATGGATTTCTTTATTGTCAATAAGTAAATCCGATTGCTCTTTTCCAAGCAACATATTCCGTTTTCTCGCCTTCAAGATCTTGGTGGCCGTGATATCTGCCGGCTTTTCTTTTGTAAGAGCAATATGAACATCTCGCCACTCCATTCCAAGTCCATTTCTTAAAGTTCAACCCAAGTAAGGACCTCAATTGAAATAGAATTACCGCTTCGAAAAAGGTGGTGGAAAACAAGCAAACAATATAATCAAAGATCATGTGAGTACTTATCCGAGAGTTACATACATCATCACATAATCACCGCTGGGGCGTAAAAAATATGACATTCAATTTGTACACTCTCCACATGACAGACCATGAGAACATATTATAATCTTTCGTGAAATCACCACCTTTGGGTGTGTGAACCACTAAGATCACCATTTCTCAAGCACATGCTATACATGTACCCCTCCATGAACTAATACAAGATCATCTCCTTTGGGAGTATAATCACATAATAGACCGTAAGACATCCCACCACAATATGAGACCGATATTTCTCAAAACCAGTCAAGTGTGCCACTTTGGCGATCACAACCCAACCCAATCCTTGAAAATCTCTCATACCAGGGATATAAACTTTATGTATCACATTTACTATATGCATGTAATGCTAGACGTAAAAAGGCAGGGCGATGTCTACGAAATTGCATGCCATACTAATTGTCTTGTTCCATTCATTGATAGACAATGAATTACACTCTACACATCCTTATGTGGTGATATACATGTGAGCTACCTTATATATTTCCGAAACCATAGAGAAATACAAGAAAATACGCAAAAATACGCTAAAAAATACGCGTACATAGGATTCTATATGTATTTTCACATATGTATAAGCTTCAAACATGTAAAATAAATATACCACAATGTAGAGCATCTCGATACGAGCGCTGCCGATACCAAGATCGCCCCAAACGGACGCTCGACGCGCCAGACGCGCCGCCTTCCGGGCGTGGCGCGCGGCGCTGTTCACCGGTCAAACGGGTCGCTTAGAAACCGACCGGTTGACCGGTCCAACTGGTCAACGGTCATCGAACCGGTCCGACCGGTTTTGACCGTTGGGTCAACGGGTCCGGCCGGTCGAAAACGGGTCGGGTCGATCCGGTCGGGTCGAAAATCGGGCGGGTCCGGATCCGGTCGTCGATTCGGGTCACCGATCCGCTACCACCGACGCCGCACATGGTTACCGGTGGAGACACGCCGGCTGGGCTATGGACGACGCTGGCGGTGGCCAAGACGGACGTTGGCGGCGGGTTGCCGTCGCATCGCCATATTTAGGCGCCGTGGTAGGCGTGGACGGGCGTTCGGCATCCTCCGCGACATGCCGCCCACCATTTTTCTGCGTCTCGACAAGTAGATTCCAAATATGTAATCAAAAACAACTTTTATCTGACAAAAATTTCAAACCGGGCAAAACATCTCTTGGACAAACGAAAACGGTTCTAATACGCATGTTTCGTTCTAATCTATGGCAGCCCTCGATACCACATGTTGGCTACGAAAATGGCACCCCAGTGATCACCATAGTCGAAACCAAACACGATATGGGAGAAATTGTCGACCACAGACCGATTTGGAATCCATCTTGCTTGACGTGGAATTTGCGACGGTTTCCGAACACGAACTCAAGATCTTCCCCCCATACCCTTCATTAGAACACCGCCTAATGAGATTGTCACTCACGAGAAGAAAGTTCTCTCTTGATCCGTAGATGTGAGTCAAAATGTGTATCATCGGTTAGGGAGAGACTTGAGCGCTTATTTATAGAGTTTCCGACCATGGGCCCTCTCATTACGGGCGGGGCGTACTCGGTCCACACTAGCCAGCCCCATATTAGACCGATTAAGAACTCATATATCTTACCTTTATTAGACCAAACTAATTCAGTTAATTTCAATTAATAAAGCCCACATTAGGAAATTATTACACTTTTGACTTGCCCGCCACTTGAAAACTCTCCAACTCAAAACACTCGTACGGCCCTCTTCACTCGGGACGCAGAAAAACAGTTCTTGTGCTCCATAAAACTGTAAAACTGACTGATCTAAGGACAGGAGGGGGCAAAAGAAGTGGAGATAAAAAAAAAAAGTTCGTGGGATGATGAGCCGTGTACGTGCGCTCTCATATATATAAGCAGCACAACAGAGAAATTAAAAGAGAAGGGCAAATCCTGAAATTGATATCTCCGTGGAAACTGCGAATACTCGTCTGGCACCTGCCGACGTCGCTTGATTAGACCATGAAGACTAGCGAGAGACACTGTTATTAGACTACAAATTTTGTTGATGACTTAGACTCTTGAGAAAACGAAAATGAAAATTAGAAATTTTTATCTTCCCACACATGAAAATAAAATGTGTTAATTCTTCGGTCAGTCGATCGGACTCGCCCATATGTGTTACGAGATTTGAGGCACCAAAAAGGCAATTCATACAAACTTGACCGGAGAAGGATTAGGGATCTAGCGCTAGGGTGAAATAATTTCGTGGCCAAGAACGAATTCTTACATTTATTTTGCTTTCTTGATTCATAAGGCAAATGAGAGTTTAGTTCAAGACTTTGACCGCGTTTGACCTCTGGTGAAACCCTCATTTCCCTCTAATGGTTTATCTACGTGGATCATCATGAAGTTCCATGTAATCAATCGCTGAAAATTAGCGTTATTGACGAAGTTTAGTAGGAGTTCAAAATTGAAGTTGTTCAAGCACATTCTCTTACAGCACTCTCTCATGCTCCAAAGTTGTCAATATAAAGTGCTGCTACAAAGGGTCTTTCTCGTAGGGGTGTGCAAAGGACCGCTCGAATCGAAATCGCTTTCGAACCTGATCGAACTGGCCTATTGAGTCCAGGTTCCGAAAGTATAGGTTCGATTCCCAATTCCTAAAAGTGAAACCAAGATCCTGGACAGTCCAGGTGTTCCTAATTCTAAGGGAGAAACGAACCAGACCGGACCGATTACATATACTTTTTGTTATTTCTTATTTCTTTAAAATAATTAGTAAAATATAAACTAAACTAATGTATAACGCTTTCCCATTATCGTCGCACCATAATTACTCGTTACTCATCGCTTCTTCTGTTAATATCTTGAGATTTGTCACTCTTTTAGCTGTGTCTTTGAGAAAAAAATGACAAAATGATCGAAACCGACCGGATCCAGTCCTAGGACTAACCAATCCAAACCGCAATCCCCAATTCTACCTTAGAACGGTGTCGGAATGGGAATCAATTACCTTTATTTTCTCGTGGTGATTCTATGGATTTGTTGGGAGAATCTTCTTATTCTTTGGCCGTATATCGATAATGAATAGATCCAAGTAACCTCGGAAATTACAAACACGAAGTTGACGAAGACGCATGGTCTGGTACAAGCTGGCATCTTCGTAATGGTCAAAGCAACAGTGGCTGAATGTTTGATTAAAGTCACACATGTCGTGCGAACAAATGACTTGTTTATGGTGGTTAACAACTGGCCAGAGAGAAAACAACAAGATCTAGTAACGGGGAGAGGGTTAGCAATGATTATCATAGAGTCCTCATTCACATTCACCTGAAGTATATACCAAAGAAGTTGAATACGCAGCCTCCAAAAATATATAAAAATCAAGTATAGCACGGTTCATATTGTTGCGGAAAAACAAGCAATCGAACAATAAAATTGACAGATTAAGAAAATAAATCAGACACCAAGTTTATGTGGTTCTGTAGTCTACGTCCATGGAAGAGCAGCATGAAATTCCACTATAGATCAAGCAATACAACGGAAATTACAATCATATTCGAGTCATTCAAACATTTCTTGTGTTTTCCAGCTCCCAATTACACCAATAACTTACGCAGGATTTAGCCCCACAGTTTTCATGAAATAATCTCTTAATCTCATGAAATAATTATACACAAATCTCATCACGAGATTTAATCGGCTTGAACACTAAATTTTCTTAGATATAATTCACGAGTAAACCAAATGTGGATGTCACACTATTATCATCTGCACGCAAGTAAACCTAGCATGAAGATCCACTGTGCATTTGTCTCGACGACAGACCATAACCCTTGAGAATGTATATGTTGTATAAGCCAACGCCAGGGACAAAATCCAAGCGGAATTCGGTCAACAGAAAAAAAAAAATGTCCAATTTTCCTCTTTATTTTGTCTGACACGTGTTAATTAAGTCCATACGCAAGGCAAAGTTCTCGTTTAGACTATCCTATTTCGATGGCCAAACACTCCAACGCAGATTCGGATTTTAATTCGAAAGTTGATTTCCTTCCTTCTTTCTTTCTTTCTTCCTTTGTTATCTTCGAAATTCAGCTTTTGGTTTCAATCTCAAAACTCGAGAGCTATCCCAACACACATGGTGTGTAAGAGACACTTTGGGGTATTGACTTATTGCTGGAATCGGTTGAATTTAACGTGAATATCTTATTGCGTCAATGCGCATTTATCACAAGCCCAAATGATTTAGAATATAATTAATAGGACAATGAGATTCGATGAATTAAACATTTCTAAGTCTAGATATATAATGGTAAGGGTGAGTGGTTTCAAATTCTATACAGTGTTCCACTGAAACCTCGAAACCTATCCATAAGAATAGGTTTTTCATTTTTAGAATCTGAACCTACCCTCAGATACCTTGAATCTTGGAACCTATAAATTTCCATAGGTCAAGTTCTAGGTTATACTTTGGAACCATATTTACTCATATATAATAGCGGTGGCAACATACTCGCCAGAGCTCTTGACTACTCTTAGCATTTCTTGAACCCTATCGTTGCCATCTCTCTCTAAAAGCTCTCGTAATCTCTCTCTTATCCATGATTACTAAATGGGCATATGAAGGCGATTAAAACGGTTGTGCACAAACTCCCGCATTTATAAGAAATGCATGATTCAAATAATAAAAAGGAGAAGCAAATGCATGGAGATATAGATATATATACATATATATGTATGTATATATAATGTTGTTCACTTAATCTGTTGAAGAAGCAAGCGATCGAACAATAAAATAAACAGAAATAAGGAAAGAAATCGAACATCAGATTTACGTGATTCAATTGTAGTGATCTACATCCATAAGGAAAGCAGCATGAAATTCTACTACATATCAAGCGACACAACAAAAAATTACAACCACACTCAAGTCACTCATACACTATCAGTATTTTTCAAGTCCTAATTATACTCAATAACTCATATAGTATTTAGTCTCATAATTTTTCACAAAATAACTTATCAATCTTACGAACAATTCTACACAAATCTTTAAGACCCACGCTACTCCTGACATCAACAACGCCGTATGTATATACCCAGGAAGAGAATGTGGCCGACTTAGAATTGAAAACCTGGATAATTTGGTCAACCAAGCAAGGCTTGGACTTTTACTTTGTGATCCGTGACTCCCACAGGAATTAGGAAAGAATAATTTTATTCTTTCTACACCTTTTATTTCTCACCGACTCTAACAGATGCAATTTCGACGTTATGAATTCCTCGATTTCGGACGTCCGTAAAATATTCAATTCAAATATTCAAACCTTCACAAATAACAATTAATCGAGGGTAGGGTTTTATTTATCGAATTCAAACTCGAGACATATTTTAACAACATTAATTTGGCCTACTGCATGCTGCCCTATTGTGTTGATGACTTACTTTTGGAATCACAGAAAATTTGAAAGAATGCGATGGGCCACGCCAATATTACGATCAAATTGATTGAATGTCAATATCTTCTATCGTCTCACTTGTTAAAAACAGGTGAAAACTTTTGGTCCGACTAATCAAATATTTGTTGCTGAATAGCATTTCCACCGTGTGGTTTATCCATGGGGATAATCGTGGAGTTTCCACGTAATTGGTTGCTAGAAATGAGTGTTGTTGGCAAAGTTCAGTAGGAGTTCATCAATTCGAGGGATTCATATGGCAATTAATATTTCTCTTTTTCTCGCAATTAAGATGTCAACCAAGTCTATGAAGAGAAAAACGTAGATTAACAAAGACATCGCCTTTTTCTTCAGTACTTCAGAAACGTTTCTTTTTGCGAGAAAAAGGGGTTTCTGATTGTTGTATCGCTCATAATACTGTAGAATATTATTGCCTATGGGTCTGTACTACTACGGTCTTCGGGATACAACAACCAACATACCCTACCAACTTCTTGAACATAATCCCGACCATCACCATTCTCATTTCCATCGTTCTGAGGTATATGATATGCGAATAAAGTTCCACGTACAGATATGTAATGAGTGTGCTTAGATTTCATTTCTGAATGATATGTTCCGATAATTTGTAGAAACGTTATCGGTAAAACATATCTTTAGTAGCTACTAAATGAATGGAATTGTGCCTTTCTTTTGGAGTCAATCCAAATGTAGCTTCATGCTACTAAAAGGCATGGATGTGGGACTATGGCAAAGCACAGTCATTGATATTAAGCACCGGGATAGGTAAAGTGAAGGCCACTAAGTCTCTATTTGTTTCACAGAAAATGTGATATGACTTTTTTTTCTTCATTACTTCATAAATAGTTTTTGTGAGAAAAGGGGGTTTCTAATTGTTATATCGCTCATAATGCTATAGAATATCATTGCCCATGGGGTTATACTGCTCCAGTCTCCAGGAAACAAGCACAACAACCAACGTCGCTACCAACTCTTGGAACATACTCTCGATCGTCGCCTCCATCTTTTCCATCATTCTAAGTTGTATGATATGCAAATGAAGTTTCACGTAGATATATGTAATGAGTGTGCTCAGATTTTATTTTGGAATGATATGTTCTGCTAATTGATGGAAACGTTCTTGATAAAACATATCTTTAGTAGCTACTCTCAAATGAAATTGTGCCTCTCTTTTAGGTCGATCCAAACGTAGCTTCATGCTACCAAAAGGCATGGATGTTGGACTATGGCAAAGTAAACCATTGAAATAAAGCATCAGGGCAGGTAAAGTGAAGATCACTGCGCCTCCGTTTTTTTTACAAAAATATTTTTTTAGAAAAATATTTTTCGAGTTTTCCGGTATTCGGGGTTGGAAAATAAACTAATCCTAGAAAACATTTTCCCTCAATAAATGAAAACATGAAAAAAGTAAGGAAAATATTTTCCTCTTTTTGAAAAGAGAAAAACATTTTCCGCTGTCCACCTTCTTTCCCACCCAGTCGCTCGCCGACCGCTGTTTTTTTTTTTTTGGTACAGACGCTCGCCGACCGCTGTTGCTGCCGCCTAACACCAAAAAATATTTTCCGCCGGCCTTTCTCCTCGTGCGGCCTCATAGTCGCATCTCATATAACCACCCACCTTCCCCACTAGGGTTTTTGTCTCCCTCCTTCCTCCTCCTCCGCCGGTTACGCTTCCTTTGTGGTTGCAGCTTCCGCCGACCGACGCCAGAGAGATGAAGACCATACTGTCGTCGGAGACAATGGACATCCCCTACGGGGTGAGCATCAAGATCAGCGCGAAGGTCATTGAGGTGGAGGGGCCCCGGGGCAAGCTCACCCGCAACTTCAAGCACCTCAACCTCGACTTCCAGCTCATCCGGGACGAGGCCACTGGCAAGCGGAAACTCAAGATCGAGGCCTGGTTCGGCACCCGCAAGACCTCCGCCGCCATCCGCACCGCCCTCAGCTACGTCGAGAACCTCATCACCGGCGTCACCAAGGGCTACCGCTACAAGATGCGCTTCGTCTACGCCCACTTCCCCATCAACGCCAGCATCACCAACTCCAGCAAGTCCATCGAGATCTGCAACTTCCTCGGCAGGTGCACTGCATTTCTTAGCTCTATTGGTGGGGGATCGACATGTGTTCTTGATTGTGTAAACTTTCCTTGTGTAGCCATTGATTGGTCAGATGTTAGACTATTGTATATTGGTTGAATATGGTCGCTTGGTTGCTGGTTGGGAACTTGCGTGGGTGGATGTGTTCTGGGGATAAACTTCTGTGATGTGCACTGAGACTGGGAAGGTTTCTCAATGTCGGTATCGTGCCTCAATGCATTAGTAATCGTAAAGCCTAGGAGCTGCAAGTTCTATTTTGGGGACCCAACAATCTAATTAAAAGCTCTAACCACCTTGTAACTCTAAAAAAGATGAAATCGTGCCTTTCAATTCAAGGATCTGAAAGTGAGAACAGTAAAGGAAAAATTCTTTTGAAGTTTTAAGGTGTAGAAAGGTACGGCCAAGCTTTAAGGATTATTATTAACTACAAAGACTTTGTTGCTTTTATTTACATATTTTACATCGACCTCCACAGATAATATGATTAATTGATTACTCGCTTGAAGTAAAACCACACATATCGGCAAGTGAAATAAGTAGGTTTTTGGTTATACAGCCTGTGTGACCAAATATTTATACGTATTTCATTGGAATACGGTCTACTTTCTAAGTTAGACTTGTTATTTTCTAGAATTATTGTAGCTAAGATTTGTTGAGAATTACGCTGGAAATAATTGTATTGATTGCAAAGAAATCAAATTTTAGTATATTGAGTAATTAAGATTAAATTTAATTGCTTGGTTGCAAAATCCGCTAAATTTTGTCCTCAATGACTCTGTATGAGATTTTACCCCAAAGTCTTCATATGTTCCTTCTTTGCTGTTGTTTGGAGAAACACTATTGGAGTGGAATAATGTTGAAAGTTAGGTACGACATTGGCCTAACGAGACCCACGGCAAAAAAACACCGGAAGGGAAAGGAATTGTCAAATTTTACTTCCAAAGCTCTCTTGGCTAGATGTGTTGAGAATTCTTACTATTATAATTTGCTTTGCGTGAATCCCTACTCGTAAAAAGCTTGGTTGGATTTAATTCTAACATAAGTTAAATAAATTGAAAAGGCAAATAATGAATTTGCAATCACGCCACGTGCCACAACCACATTAGCACCACTTTTGTGCACGTTTAGATAGATATTAAAAGGGGATCAACCATCTAAGATAGACAATAAGGTGAACCTTGTATTATCGAAATAAACTTGAGAACATAAGAAATGCAAAGTAAAACCTAGAACGAACATCAATTGACTTTCCCGATTTACTTACTAATCGACCACTTGAGCCAAAGGAGGTGAGATTACCCATCTTCACCATGGCATTAGCAAAATCTGTCATGAAAGTTGTCGAGTTACTGTTGTAAGCATTCACTTGAGTGTCCGTGGAACCATTACTAAACAATTGATGCTCTGAGTGAAGATGACCCTTTTGGATATGCAAGTTCTTGTGTTAGAGATAATTAGAGATTTTGGATAATTTCCTATATCATAGATATTTGATAATTCTATTGATTATCTGTACTTCACAAGATTATACGTATGTTGCAAGTATAATGCACGTATATCTCCTTTTAATTGTATATATCTTGATTGAGATATAATATTAGAGTAGTCATATAATGAAACTTATAAATAGGCCAATGTATTCTTCATTAATATATATTATTGAAATACACAGAAAATTTCACAATTCTCTCTTCCACTTTATTATTCTCAACCAAGTAAGCGTTGTCGAAGGATGTCGGGCTTGTGACGTTGAGAGGAGAGAGGTTTTTGTCACCTCCACAGCTTGGGCGGTTTGCTTTTAGTGACGTTGTGTTGATGTTCTCGTTGTAAAGCTGGTCTCGAAAAGTCGAGCATCGGGCTTGAACTATCGTGTGCAATCCTGTTAACAATCGGACAATTTTTGTAAATTGATTTCAATATATCAATGGACCATTATTATAAATTCTCTATTAAAAGGTGCAAAAAAAACATACAATGACCTGAGAGTGGCACCATTTCTTTTTTACGGGAAAATTGTCCAAAAAATCCTAAACTTATTGAACTTTTGCCAATTCAGTCCTAAACCTTTTAAATTTACCAATTCAGTCCTAAATATTTTCACTTCTTGTCAATTGAGTCCATCCGGCCAATTTTAGCCAACCAGTGTTGACGTGGCCGCTGGTTGGTGCCGACTGTTCGGCCAACGCTAACGATGCAATTTTTAAATATTTTTTCTGCCTTCTTCCCTCTGGCTAGCAACCGGCCAGAGGCACGGGCTGGCAAGGTGAACCCAATGACGGCGAGGTACCTCACCGACGGATCTGGGCGAGGTGAACCCAACGACGGCGAGGTCAACCTCGCCGTGGCTGGGTGAGGCTCGACCTCGTCGAATTTAGGCGAGGATTTAGGCAAGATGAACCTAACGACAGCGAGGTTGGCCTCACCGTGGCCTCGCCAGATCTAGGCAAGTTCGGCCTAGCAGAGGACGGTGAGCTTTGCTAGAGGCCAACAAGGTTGACCTCGCTGGCCCGCGCCTCTAGCCGGTCACTGGACCGGCTAGAGGAAGGAAGGCAGAAAAAAAAAAAGGAAAAAAAATTTTAAAATTGCTACGTCAGCTTTGATCGAATGGTGCCGGCGGCCACATTAGCACTGGCTGGCCAAAATTTGCCGGATGGACTTAATTAGCAAGAAATGAAAAGGTTTAGAATTGAATTGACAAAAGTGTAATAGGTTTAGGGCTTTTTGGACATTTTTCCCTTTCCTAGGCAGTTTAGCCTTTGTTTGAGAAGGCAGAGATGATGTCGCTAAGGTTCAAACTAGGGGCAGGAATGTTGCTATTAGTAGCACTTCGGTTTGCTGTGGTTGAGTCTCTTCTTCCAAGTGAGACTATCCAATTTGGGCCACCTAACTAAAAAATAAGTACAACAATGGAATCTCATGCAGCGACTGCCAAGATGTCAACGCAAGACACAACCTCGGCGCACTTGCTCTCCAGTTGGGAATTTATTGTGTCGGTCACCTCGATTCCCGTATGGAATTGGCGTTTGGGCGGGCGTTCTTCTCCCTGGTGAAGTTCACGGTGTTGTCCAACAAATCAACATGTCGCATCTCTATTTCATGTTTTGCGCAACACATTGTTAATCAGTCCTTCTAGATAGAAAAACTATCCGATTGGAGTTCATAAGATTCAACGGTTGCAAACAGGTTAAGGGCTACACTTCTTCCTGAAAATAGAGTATGGACAATGATTGTTTCCCTTATCATTTTCCCCCATTTTCGTCCTCCGTTATGAACGCCTAGAGAAACCAGCTTTGACGGGGGTGCCACTGAGTAGGAAGCTCTCCAACTTTTCTCATGCCTTAGTAGGAGCAAACCAGAGTCTGTCAGGACAAAATGACTGTGCTCTTGCGTACGAGTGAAAGATCCTTTGAAGTGTTCTTTAAATCAAGGTTTGGTAGCAACATGGCGTGTTCTTTGATATCTATCAGAGGGAGTTTAATGACCAATTATATATCGATTAAATTGAAAATCTAGACAATTTCCAATCTGTACAAGAGAAAAAAAAAAAAGGAACAACCCGTTAATCTACTCGAGAAGTTGTAAGCATGCCATATTTGTTATTAAAAAATCATTCAGGCTTTGAATATCAAGATCGAAATGGAGATGGCATGTTTGATGGAGAAAGGCAAAGAACATGAAGAGGACAACAAAGAAGGTACGCTAAATTGTTTAGTTAATTTATATTGATACTCTAAATTTTGTGTGGAAGCAAACTAGTGAGGTCATGCACAAGGCGCGATTCGCTCGTTCAAAAATCTAACAAGATTTTAGAATACCATTTGATGAACAAATTTCCATTAAAAATGATAATTTACCATAAAAGATCATCTTTAATGTAGAAAAGTATGGCAACCACAGTGACTGGGATCAAAGTATAATTAAAAAAACCTATGTAAAAGACTGATTGGTTTGCCAAACGCGATAAATAAAGTATAGTCAACCACCGACATAAAAAGCAGAGGCCCTCTCTGTCTCTCTCTTTCGTTTTGCCAGCTCCAACGTTTAGGACTTTGCATGGTCTGATTCATCGAGTTGGTTGGATTTAATAGTTAATCACACGGAGACACACATATCTCATCAACATTGTTTTTGAAATAAGGGAAAATTAGAACATGCATTGTCGGTATAAAGAAAACTTTACATAACCATTCTGATCCACCCTTGATTTGAGGATTCTTATTACCAACTCCCTAACTAACTGCAAAATTAAGGGTGCATAAGATCGTTTGTGAACAAAAAAAATATTTTTACAACGGTAGTGTATGTTAAGAATAGTCATGAAAAAGTTTTTATGAATTACCAAATATTCCTCTTTGTTGAACTAGTAAATATAAGATATGGTTTCCATATATATAGAGATGAAATTTTGTACATAATGGACTCAAATGTCCTAAAGATAGCATCTTGTGCTAGCTGAGATTTACAAAAAAAAAATAGAAAATTGAATTAGATATAGTGTAGTAAACTCTTCTAGGATACTTACACACGACCCGATTGTTTGTGTGGGTATGTATGTATATCTTCTTACGGTCCACGTCTTATTGTCGGTTAGTCGTAATATCTTATTTCTTGTAACAAGTCATACTGAAATACTCCAGAGTCCTATAGTATTCTTTTTGGGTAAAGATGTGCAAACCCATCTTAGATAAATAAACTCCAGGCCCCATGAAATACCCCACTAACCTCTTGCAAGAAGCAAACTCCGGGGGATTGCTCAAACACGCAGCTTATTACCCTTAGTGGAGTAGAGATTTGAACTCTTCTCGTGCGCCCTAATTTGTATAAGCATCAATTACACTTCTCAATCAAGAACGAGTCAATCCCATGGTTAATCAGTGATATTCCTTGCGTGCCTCATTTTGCAAACATTTCGAGTGATTACTAATTATACATATTCTCCTTTATAGTCCTTTTGATTAGCTTAGAAGCAAATTAATCAATTCGCCAGACCAAACAGAACCAACTAGCAATTTCTTGGATTTTTGCAGCTGTCGCGGTGCTGGCTCCTCGCAGTTCTAGTTAGCTTGTACTATGATAGCAAGCGCAGAGGAGATAAACCGAGCACCATCATCATGCCGGAAGAAATACAACGACCAAGGCTTCCTAACAAGCCACGGAGCTTCACCGTCAAGGATGTATCCAGTGCAACACCAGGTTTCGGCGAGTATGAAGCACTAGGAACTTAGGAAGTGACTACAGAAGTTCTCTTTAAAAGGGGAAAGCTACCGAATGGCTGGCCCGGAGCTGTGAAGCGGTTCTCAGCTGATTTTTTTGAACTCAAATGGATTAGAAGGGCGAAGAATTTTGAAAGGAATTTGCGCCATAAGTCGTATTCATCACCATTTCTCCCCAAATGGAGGTCTTGATGGTTGGAGTCGGCATTTTACCGTGGACAAGGCGGTTCAAGGTCGTCAAGGATATGGCGGAAGCTTTGAGTTTTTTGCATTCAAAGAAACTTGCACACGAGAACATGAAGACGGCCAGTGTCCTTCTTGACGTCACTTTCCGTGCTGTATTAGGGGATTTTGGATCCGTGCTCTCTAATTCGGGATCAAGAAAGTTCGAGTCAGCAGCAAGTCAAGCGGCCGATGTCTTTGAGTTTGGGGTCTTTGCCATGGAGGTCATTGCAAGTAGGAGGAGGAGCGACCCGGAAGTGAAAGAAGAAGAAGAGAACGATTTGCTGGATTTCGCATGGAGAATGCATGAGTGAAACGAGAAGGTGAAGGTGTTTGATACGACGGATGGGCTCGTTGGTCAACCTCGAAAAAGCTATTCGAGTTCTGGAGATTGGTTTGCTGTGTACCCTGAATGAGAGTAAAGGTAGGCCTAGTATGGAGGAGGCGGTCGATCTCCTGGCCACTGACAGACCGATTCCTGAGCTGCCATCGAGTCGACCTGTCGCTTTGTTCCCTTATAGCAGCGCTACAGGTCTCTGCGCTGGCTATTCTTGTGCGCCTCTCCTGTGATTTCTGGCCCTATGGAAGCTGCTAGATTTGAAAGACTCCATCTCTACGCATTGCAAGATATGGAGATTCTGAGTTGATATCTTAAGACTTCGGTACAACTGGTGTTATGATGATTAGACACGATCACTGATTGTTAATGTTGGGTGATTGAATATTCCCATCTAAAATTTAGACTCTGGTCTCGTGATCGTGCTAAAAAGAGATCGAATGTCCAAGGAAGTTTCATGCCTTAAGCTGAAGTAATGTTTGTGCTATATGTCCGTAGTCGATGAAAACTTGCGAGGCCTCCTCAACTCTCAAAAGAGAAATGAAAAGATGACAAACCACATGAGCCTTCGTTATATGCGTCCACAGGTCATCAGAAAATGCAGAGAGAAGCAAGATATTACAAACAAAAGCAACGACTATCCACAGCACAGCACCAAAGTCAGCGTTGATACGTCTGTTTTCTAATAGACACGCGAGGTGGAGACAGGATAGTGAGACTCCCATGTCATACCCAATACTAGTGGTAAGAATGCTTCTTATCGACTGGTACGAATAATTTTCTGATGACCATCAGCCTGCAACTTGGTCTATGCATACTCATCCAAAAGTGACAATAGCAAAGTTGCATGACTTCTCTGTACAATATTTACAGCTAAATCTGCTCGAACATTGATGCAGAGGCTGTAGGTAAAGAAAAACAGTTTCAGCTAGGAAAAAGCAAATACATGCTTCCAACTTCTATTGACTTAACCGGAAACTGATTTAAAAGCTCCCACAATATGCTGTACACGTACTCTGCGACAACATGGCCATAACTAAGGAGTTCACTATAGATACCAAAATCAGGGACCGAATTATGGACACAATATGATCAAACTTTTCGGATATATAAGTTTTCAGCAGCTAAGGATGATACAGGTGTCCATTAACCACTCAAATAGTGCCTCTAACTGTTCTGCCTCTTGATGGAGGCAAAGGAGCAGTGCAAGAAAGAACATTCTAAGACAGTTGGCATGCATGGTGTTCGGGACGGGAGAGAGACAAAAATTTACTCCATTCTTTCAGCATGTGAAGTTGTACCCTGATCTAGAAGGCAACACCTACGCTTTTCTCACTTGTTATTTGTACGAACTCCACAATTGACAGTACCTTTCATTTGCTCTTGAGCCACCTTATGGTTAAAGCTAGCCGAAGAATAGCACAGATAATGTAGCTCCTCTTTGCATCCTCTGCTGCTCTTTTATGTTCGCCTCAAAGTTCAAGGAAAACCTGCTCCTGTACCTAGTCTAGTACAGATTTTGCTAAACAATTTCCCCAGTAAGGCAGTAATTATACATCCACCAAAAGCAATTTCCAAAATTAAGCCACATCATCACACCAAGTAGGAGTAACATATGCATTAGTTTGTCCATCAACATTTGACAGCCCAAGAACACAGCGATACTCCTCTACAACCCGAACAACGAGCAGATAAGAGGCTATTGAAGCAAATACTTCAAGCTTCACTGTAAACCAAGACGGACATCATGAATTAACCGATATAAACTATGGATCTATGCTTCTCGCTCCTTGAAGATGGCCAGAATTTGACGATCGAAAAGGCCTATAAGAAACTAAAACACAGCAATCCAATCGATTTGTCCCTATCCGATGGTGCTAAATAAGGATTTCGAGCAGAATTTCATCAAATTTCTTTCCATCAATGAAACAAGGAACGGAAACCGATCTCGTCATAAGAATTCTCAGTGATTTGCAACAGATCAATGACCAAACTTATGCACAACTAAGAACTTTACGAGCATTTCACAAGACAATACAGAAAATGAATGGATACATCATCATCAATGATTAATATGAACAAAAGAATTTTAACTCCCATGGAATCATCCAACTCTTACATACACCAAAAGCACCCCCAGAAAGAGAGAAAATAAAAAACGCCAAAATTCAATTGGCCTCTCCCATTATGCTCAGAAAAGCCCGAAAAGAACCGAGAACCCTAGCACAATCAACCAAACAATGTGGACCAAGAGCAGCGCCTGACCCGACAACGGACCCGACCCGCCGCTCCCGACCTCGCAGTAACCCAATTTCGCGACTCCCACGCCGGAGCACGCGGCGTCGGCGCAGCCGCACCAGTAGGTCACCCCGTCCACGCCGCAGACCGGGTCCGCACGGAAGCACTTGACCGGGCACGATCCGGGTCTGGCTTCCCCGGAGCAGAGGCCTCCGCCGTCGCCCTCCTCGGTGGGCAATCTGATGGCCGAACCGGAGATCCGCTGCGGCTGCTCCTCCTCCGATCCGACGGCGGAGGAGAAGAAGAGGAGGGCGGCGACGACGACAACGAGATAGAACTTGGGAACCGGGGGATCACCCATGATCAAGGGCTCCGGCGAGCTCTCCAACGGAAAAGCTCGCGCCTTGAATGAGAGCCCAAGATCAAGAAAATTCAAAGGGGGGCGAAACAGTGCGAGGCTCCACGAGAGAGATTCGGAGGTGAAGAAGAAGGGAACAACGCGATCTGGGTCGAGCAAAAGGGATCTATTCTCGGGCTCGAACGCGAAGGATCCAATGGAAAACGGAGTTCCAGGACGGACGTCGGAGAGACCAAGAAAAGGTCGTCGTCGTCGTTTGTTGGCGCGGCGGTTGGACAACCTGCGGCGCTTGACGTTCGAACGACCATCGTTGTTTTCCTTTTCTTTAATATACTTTTTTCCGTTCTGGACGGCGTCGTCGTCTTTGATTAATTCAATTTCTCTAGAAGCCTGGCCTTACGCGAAATCTAGGGTTTGTATTCCTAGCTTCCTTCTATGATAGTGACAGGGAGGAGATGGTGCTTGATCGCTTGGTTGGCTTGGGATGGATTTGGATTGGTTCACTTAACAAAAACCTATAATTTTTTCAAATACATATATATGTTATTACGCAAAAAATCATATGAATTCTTTTATTTTTGGTCGGAAACTCTATAAGGATATAAATTATCCATGAATTTTGGCCCGATGTGTAATGTAGTCTATGAAATTTTCAATTGTTCAATATGCTCCATGAACTCTAACTCAATGTGCAATGTGGTCTCGAACTTTTAATCTATTAAATCATGTTTAGTCTCTAGACCATACAAAAATGTTCAATATTGTCCCTGATCTTATATTAATACAAGGATAATATTAAACATTTTCATATAATTCAGAGACTACATGTCTAAGGACTATATTGAACAAATTAAAAATCTAGAGACCATATTACATATCGTATTAAAGTTTAGGGGTCACATTGAACAAATTAAAAATTTATGGACCACATTACACATTGGGTCAAAATTTAAGGACTATTTATATCATTATCCCATATGAATTCACAGACATATATTATCATGTTTTGAAGGGTTTCAACTAATTCGAATACAAGTTAAATATTTCTTGGCTTTTAACCAGTAAGTACATGCCAATAAGTTCTAAAGCAATTAAGACATCTATCATAACAGGACTAAGTTTTTCCAAGGTTTTTTTCGAGACGAGAATATTTTGACGTATGCTCACCCAATGGTGAACAGCATAGTTATGTCGATCTAGATGACAACAAAACCCCACACGTAGCATAGTCTGTCGTGTGTTGGACTACTATTCCTCTCTAGTGGAAAAAGAAAATCTTTAGAGTCTCGTATCGTTGCATTACGCTAAGGTACTAGTTCGTCATTGCCAATCTCACTATGAGAAGAGATGTAAAGTGTTGTCACCTTTCAAAATGAGGCCTAATTCCCTAAAAAAATTTCAAATTTTAGGTCAAGTCTCAAATCTGTCCCGAACTTTTTTTCATCTCGGAAAAAATCTTAAACTTTAGGTTCAATCCCAAATCTGCCCCAAAACTTTTTTTTGTCTCAAACACCCCCCCCCTCAAACTTTAATTCTAGTCTTAAATATGTCCCGAATTTTGTTTTTTGTAAAAAAAATCACCAAATCTCAATCTATTTACAAAAACCCAACCCGTGATCTAGTCCAGATTTGATGTGTCATTTCCACATCGATAACAATCCACATTAGCAAAGTAATACGGCAATAGGTATGGACCGACGTCGCATTTCTACTTATATAACAAATCCAACCTAATAAAGATTGTTGAAATTCTCAAAAATAAAACCGTTCTAAGATATGAAAGTTAGGGATGATAACAAATTCACCAAAAAAACTTTTTTGATCTAAAAAAATCCAAAACTTTAGGTTCAGTCCAAATTTGTCCCACACTTTTCATTATCTAAAAAAAAGCCACATTACTTTGCTAAGTGTGGATTTGCTATCGGCATGAAAGTGCCACGTCAAATTACGACTGGATTATGGGGATAGATTTTTAAAAATAGAATGAAATTTGGTGATTTTTTTTACATAAAACAAAATTTGGGGCAGATTTGGAATTGGATTTAAAGTTTGGATTTTTTTTTTCTAAGACTAAAAGAAGATCATGGCAGATTTGAAACTAGACCTAAAGTTTATGATTTTTTTTTAGATAAAAAAAATTCGGAGTAGATTTGGGACTTGACCATAAAAGTCTCGTGTTGACAAGAAAAAAGGGGCGACGCTAGCAACAAGTCATTAACTCGATTAGAGTTCTCGTTCTATTGATCAATTCTGACCACGATAGACGACGACGTGCCTTGTCATCATAGTTAATTTTTGTCCCCAGGAATGGCAAAAATCCCAACTTGCGGTCGACCGTCTTCACAAGGTAATCATGGAGATATTGTTGAATGGGGAAATCGAGAGATAGGAACAAGGACTAGAGACCAAATATTACTTGACCAACTCAAGAATTCGAGTGAATCGCCTTGTTACGGGGCATCGCGCCAACGAAGCAGCTCGAACGGAGATCGTGACGCGCGCGTGCTCAAGCACTCAACAGCGATAGTAGCAATGACAGTCCTACTGGCCGGTGACGTGCCTGCACCCGCAGAACGCATCCTAGAAGAGGTCTTCGCCGTGGTCGCTGTTGCATTTCTCCACAGGAGCCTGGTCAGTACACTCACGGAATTCTGTGAACTCGTGGCACGAAATCGGGTCCAACCTCACTATTTTTCAGTGAGGTCTCACGTACACGGCTGCAATTTTCCATCAACCAAGAAACGTCGGTAAAAAAGCGAGTTTATAGTCACTTCACGCTTTGCAAAGCAAGATCACCACATAAAAACTCATACAAAAACCCAAAAAAACAAGGGCCGCGATGAAGAATTGCTCGAACGAAAGCTTGGCCATCTTAGCAAAGTGACTGCTAAGCCAAAGTTAGATAGGAGAGCTGAGTGTAATGTGGAGAAGGCGATGCAATGTCTGGATGTGATTTGATCCAGGGGGCTGATAATATAGCTTGTACGAGGCAACATCGATAGGAAAGTGACTCTGTAAATCCAGAGATTTAGGGAATGTATGCCTGTTGTTTCTAAATCCCCGCTTGATCCTCTTGCTTGAATTCACTTTGATCCTACGGTAGCAGGATCGCTTTCATGCATTGAATAGCTGACTACATTGAATTTCTCTCGACAGTGTTCATGTGTTCTTGTTCCTTTTAGGGATTCAATCACAGTTTGGGAAGCTTTCTTAGTAGGATGTTCCCCGAAGGAAGTAAATCAGCATATTCACCTGGTGACTCCGAGTGAATCACAGGATCTGTAAAGGGTTCGACGCGACCGGGCAATCAAATTGAATTACGCGACATTACATGATATCGGACATTAGACTTCGCAATCAGTTTTAGGTTGTATAATTACCCTTCAAGTGAGGGTGCACGGGCCAAAATTATGATTCAATTCCTCAAGCTCTAGTATGGAAAAATGTAGTTTCTCTAAAACTTCATATTAGGTGTTGTTTTTTAAGGGATAAGGTACGATGATATTAGAAGACGAGATTTCTCTGTATGAAAAAGGATTGCGAAATTTAAACTTTATGAATCAAAATTACAGGCTGAAAGCCCAATTTGTCCCGAGGCGATTTATCGAATCGAAGGACCCAATGGGGCCAATACCTTTACTATACAAAAACCATGTTGTTTGAATTGGCTCGCTTTGGATTTGCCAACTCCTCGGTGATTGTCATGGGATTGATATGAGCGACTCGCCGGATCAACTGACTCAATGCGATTCTAGTGGTGTTTAAACAATTATTCGACAAACTCTAGTTCATTGGCCGCAATTATAATCGAATAATTTCTTACCATCGGGCTACCGACCTCAACCTCCTAAACACATCCCAACATAAAACCCTTTTCGAGAAAAAAGAAAAAACAAAGGGCATAATCCTGTTGTCTAAGAGTGAAGATTGCTCAAAACAGCATCGAATTCCCCAAGGCCCAAAGTAACGGCACCAGAAAATAGATGGTGAGCTCTCAATTTGATCTTTACCCATGTCCAACTGAAAACCCTTGACCAGATCTTCAATAAAAACCCGCCAAATATCAAAAAGATGACTGCATTCGCTTTACACCTATCCAATCCAAGTCCTTCCACTCTGTCAACGCATGATCCTTCCAAGGCAGACAGACACCCAAGAACACATCAACAGAAAGGGCCAAAGCCAGCCTTGTTCTTGCAGCAACGTGAGAGAGACACAAGCATTAACTGTCAAAGACTAACCGTCCCTAACCGCCGAAACCCCATACGAACCACCATGAAAAACGCGAAACCCAGATACACAATCTGTCCAAAACCACAAAGGGGGGCCTCGACACAGCGCCAACCATCTCACGATCTCCTAAAAACCATCAGCTCCAATGTTCTAATATTAGCACCCTCTCTCCGTCTATAACTGTTTGCTCCTTCCCTTATTGAAAAAGCGCCGAGCTTTCTTCCCCAACTGCCCCCACAACAACTCATTCCCAAACAAGAGCCCCTTGCGCGTGAGTGACCATGGGAGGTTGTGCGAGCAAACCCAAGGAGATCGACGGAGTCCTCCCCGTGGAGACTCCCGCCACCGAGCCCGTCCCTCAGGTAATATTAGTCGAAGCACGCCGCCCCGCGAGGCCATTACTGAGTCGTCGTCAATCCCATATAGGTCGCTGATTCGAATTTCGATCACGTAATGATTGTTTCTGGCGTGTGGGTGATGATAATTGGTTGTAGGAAAACGGCAATGGAGAGGAGACTCAGAAGGAAGCCCCACTGGTGGATCTTTCCGAGCCCAAGCCTGACGAGACCGCGGAGGCTAAGAGTGCCGAGCCTGAAACCGTCACCGGGGAGCTCGGCACTTTGGCTTCGGAATCACCTGTCGAGCCAACAGAGACCAAGTTCGAAGCAGCTGAGGTGGCAACGACCGAAGAGGGGAAGGAAGCCGCGGAAGCGAAGAGCTCCTGAGGTGAACGCCATGATGCTCCACTTGTTATAACAAGATTTAATTTGAAATTGAATTTGTTTCCTGCGTATCGATCAAAAAGAAAAAAACCGAATTGTGCTAGACGTTTTGATATCCAAATAATCTACTTCTTCTATACATCTCGAGTTGCATTCGCCAAGATTTCGGCGAAACCTTTGATATTGATTTGACAAAAAAGGTAAGAACATACATCACCACCACTTCATTCATTTGAACACTTTCCCTGGAGCTCCTGCCGACGTTAGGAATCGCAGGCTTTATGTGCTTATATCTTTAACCAGCATCTGCACAAACGGTCAGGTTTCGATTCCTTTCTCCTAAGTTCGCCATGGCCGAAAAGTTTCAGGACCCAAGTCTTACTTATCATCTCCAGATACAACGTCCTGTAATGAATCAATCAATCAGCAACAAACCGATCAATGCATAGTGGTAGAAACAAGAGAGCGACCATGCTACTTCGTTCTTTTCCCTAAACCGTCTGTTGAAGTTGAAGCCATTCAGCTTGAAAGCAATGGACAGGACGCTAATTCCTAGAGCCGTGAACCACACACATATCTGCTATGGGCCAAGTAGCTAGGATGATGTGTAAAATGCTCGGAATGGTCAAAACTGGCACGTTAGAACTCAACGGCAGGGCTTGTCTTGGATCGACTGTCTTTGTCCTCTTGCACAGATGGTTGAACTCTCAAAAAGTCGAAATTGAAGGTCCCTTTCGGATAGGTTCTCCGTGAATTAGATTAGTGTAAGCTGACGCGCGTTCGTAGTGCGCATAAGGTCGTAAAAAAGATAATATGCAAATAGATTTTCAAGATTCGACACGTGCAACAAAACATGAAAGTACAGCTGATCAAGGTAGCGATCGATCTTAAAAGTCCTTGCTTCAAATCCCATCGACTATGGCGAATTGTTTTGGATCGAAACTATCTGGACCGATCTTAAGTCTGAGTTTGGCCAATTCAGGGGGATTTGTAGGGTGTTTCATAGCCTTTAGTAGTCGATCATCTACATTGATGTCTCTAATTTTAAAAAAAAATATATGTGTAATCATCATAAGATGACATAATTAAAGGGCTCGTGCTTAAACACTTGATCTTTTTTAATGAGATAATTACATAAACGATCCCTAAAATTTAACTTAATTTGCAATGTCATCTCTAGACTTTTAATTTATTCAATATGACCCTCATATTTAGTTACAATATTGAATTTTTTCATACAGGTTAATAAACTAAATTAGACATTTTTCATAATTTTAAGGATCACATTGAATAAATTAAAAATTTGAAGATGACGTTACATATTAAGTTGAAGTTAGAAGATCATATTGAATAAATTAAAATTTTAGTAATAAAATTACATAGTTAATTAAAATTTTGGAGGTGATTTGTGTTATTTTTCCTTTATTTAGTGCAACGTAAGCTTTCTTTGACTTTGCTTCTCCGACATTAACTAGCTCTGGGGAAACTTTTCTGATTCGCATCAGATTTTGTCAGATTCTCCACTTAAATGCAGCTTCCACGGTGCCCGGCTTTCGTGCCTTCAACCAAGCCCCGCTTCGCTTGCTTTGATAACACGTTAGGACAACAACCTATTTTCCTCGGTAAAATATTCGAATTCGATTTTGTGACCGACAATTCAGGGACTCCAGTCGGCACAAAAATTGTTACAAAAGAAAAATATCAGATCTCGATGCATTAATTGTTTCGCATTAGATTAAAACATTTCTTACCGAAAAAAATGCTTAAGAAATTTCATAACGAGGCTCGCTAACAAAAGCCCATGCATCCGAATCATAGAATTTCTTTTGCATCATTTATGATTTCCCCTTGTAAATCTGCAAATTGATCGCAATTTCCCCATTCTAATATCTTAATAGCTACTTAAGGGTGATCAGTTCTCGGGTGGGCTGGTATCCACCCAGGAGCTGAAAACCAAATCAAAGGGAGCAGTTTCCCCTTTTTGCAATCGGGAACCAGTCCACTTAATCTTGGAACTTCTTTTTTTTTTTAAATATTTAATTCACAATTAATTACAGGATCTTTATTAGAAGGATGTTAAATCCCTCATGGGAATTAGTATGAATTAACAGAAAATGCCGAAGGAGCCATTACGAGTGTTAACAGAACGATAAAGGCGAGGACTTGGAGCTCGACCGGGACGGGTAGTTTTGGGGTTTCGAGGTAATTGCCCCGTGGCCATTGTCACTTGGGTGATTGCATGAGTGACTCGTTGGTTGTCTGCGTTTGTAAGTGTTTGATCACTTTTTCCTTTTGCTTGTGGTCTGCTTTGACTTGATGTGCTTTTCGAAAGAACTGATTTTGAGATTGTGGGAGCTGGTTTTTGATCGTGCTGTTTCAGTGCAACTTCATCGGACGCGAGGCCGTTCTTGTTTTCTTACTGGGTGGAGTTTCGACTGAAACTTCATATGGTGACGAAGAAGTTGTGTTGTCATGTATTCAAAGAAGAGGTAATCTGGAGGAGAAATCAAAAGCTCTGAACCGTCCACCACCTCTTCAGCAAAGTAGGGTTTTCGAATCAGTCACGACGAACGAGCTGCATCCGAATCGTCTGTGGTTCATCGTGTTCTGATTTCTTTGTTGCAATCTATGTTTCACTCAATTGAACTGAGCGAGACTTGCGAAGAATTATGGCTTTTTACATATTTGTAAAAAACATAAAAAAAAAAAGAAATCGGTTCGAGTTCCACATAAGGAACTAGAAACCAGATCATCATAACCAAAAACCGGATTGGTGTCTCTCGGGAATCATCCAGAACCGGCCGGTTCTATCCGATCTGAGCGCTTGTTTTGCTCGCCTCTAAAAGCCACTGCATTATATTCGTGTAGTCCGAGTGAAATGATATTACGGAGGCATTCCCGACAAAATCACCTGCCGAAATGATTGGAACATTATGCAAAAGAAACGCAACAGCAAAGGTCCAAATCCTTCTCTTTGCCACCGCTAGAGGAAGAGATAGAATATGCTTGCTGCTACAGACAACAGAAGTAAAAAGCAACGACAAAGTATCGGGCAGCTCCATTTCAACTTGGATTGAAACCTACACTGCCCAATTTATTCTAAGGTATTTTTAATGCACTAAAATGCTCGAGGATCGATCTATGAACTCGACACATGAAGGCGACACGACAGATTCTTATTGGGCGTCGAATCCATCGTTTTAGCTCGAGTGTTTAATTTATAGACCGATCTTCGTCGCCACTAACGTCGTCATCTAACCACTTTCTTCGTCTCCATTACCTCCGCCGCCGACGTGGTCGTCCTCCTCCTCGTTGTGCGGAACGACGGCCCATCCGAAGTCAACCGTCACGTCCAGGAAGTAGAGCATGGCCACCAGCACGAAGCAGCTCACGAACATCGGGACCGGCCCGAAGATCCACAGGAACAGGGGCAGTGAGAAGTAGAACGCGCGGAGGCCGAGGGACCAGAAGTAGCTCCCCCGGTTCACGGTGGCGGCCACGTAGTCCGCCGTCACCTGGTGGTGCCGGTGGTGGGGCGACATCTTCTTGTAGGGCGCGTTCACGAGGATGCTGCCGTGGCTGTAGTAGCGGACGGACTGGACGTTGAAGAGGAAGGCGATCAGGAAGCAGACGAGGATGGCGAAGAACTTGACGGAGAAGCTGCGGGGGCTCTTGTCGCCGAAGACGAAGAGGAAGCTCCGGTCGCCGTTGCCGCCGGTCATCAGGAGGCCGATGAGGGAGGTGAGCATGATCGCCGTCGAGGCCAGGAGGGTCGACGCCATTATGTTGTTGCGCAGCGTCTGCACCGCGAGCACTCCGTTCTTGGGCGAGTCCTGCCATTTCCATCGCAACAAAACATGCACAGTCACACGCTGATCAAAAGAAGAAACGAGATAACCTATCTCTGTGGGGCCGGAAAACGAGAACTTCATGACATCGGGGCGCATCGATTCGTCCGCCCGGAATCGAAAGAAAAGGAAACCGCGGCGAGAACCGGGTGATCGGAAGGAACAGCAAAACAGACCTCCATCATGGCCTGAACCCAGAAGCGGCGATTGATGGCGTTGACGCCGATGATGGTCTTGTTCGGGTACCTGACGACGCGGTGGAGCAGCCAGGCGTGGTACGCCAGCAGCACGACCAGGCCCGCCGGGACCAGGACGTAATCGAGGACCGGCCCGTCCATGGATGACGATCGAAGCCGAAGCACGCCGCCCTTTTCTCCCTCCGAGCTTCGGTGGGAAGGGAAAGAGGACAAAGAAGACTGTGGGCCAGAGCTTAAGAGGGAGAGCCACCGTGCGAGTGCGAGTGCGGCACGCGATGTTAATTAAAGGCCGTGGCGGCGAGAGAAATTCGAGTTCGATTTTGCGGACCTCGCGTAGTGGCCTTTCCTCCTTCTCTCTCTCTCTCTCTCTCTCTCGCTTTTTAGTAGAGAATAATCAATTGTTGTATGGACCGGACGTATGTGGGTGGGTGTGGTCCGTGTGGGTTAGGAAATGCACGCACTCGATTCTATGGATTTCGGAAGAAAAGGAATGAGTTGTTTGGATCTTAATTTCGCGCATTTGAATTTTGGATTCCGTTAACGGGTGTCCGCGGTGCATTGGTTAGTTTAATCCAGTATTGGGGAAGATGGCTATGTTTGTCTAGATCTATCGAAAGTCAAGAGGGGATTCGTGCATTTCCGTTAAGATCAAAACTGTTTTATGAATCTTAAAACGGTTATTGTGTATGTTTTGTTAGTTCCCTTTAAACGCTCGTTAGGGACACTCTTGAAGCATGTCCGTAACCTTCAAAAAGAAAGAGTTTCTACGGACATGGTTGATATCTATAAATCCGTTTAGGCCAATCGCTTTAGTCAATGATCAGGAACCACTACAAAAAAAAAAATAAGGGATTAGCGACGGATTTTGCGACGAAAAATTTTGTAAAATTCGTCGCAAATCGAATTTGCGACGAATTTTGCGACGGAAAAAATTCCGTCTCTACTAGGGCGTCGCAAAATTTTGCGACGGAAAATTTTAGTATCCGTCGTAAAATTGCGACAGAAAAAAAAAATTCGTCGCAAATTAGCGACGAACACAATTCGTTGCAAATTAGCAACGACAAATATCCGTCACAAAATTCGTCGCAAATTAGCGACGAACACAATCCGTCGTAAATTAGCTACGAACAATATCCGTCGCAAATAATCCGTCGCAAAATTCATCGAAAATTTCGTCGCAAACAATCCGTCACAAATTTCGTCGTAAATTTTATCGCAAATAATCCGTCACAAATTTCATCGCAAATTACGTCGCAAAATTCGTCGCAAAATTAGTGGCAAACTTTATACGTACAAAATCCGTCGTAAATTTCGCACGAACTTTATTCGTCGCAAATTAGTCGCAACCTTCGATATCGATTCGACGAAGAAGGTAAGAACATACATCGCCACCACTTCATTCATTTGAACACTTTCCCTAGAGCTCCTGTCAACTTTAGGAATCGTGGGCTTTATGTGCTTAAATCTTTAACCCGCCAAGTTCGCCATGGCCGAAAAGTTTCAGGACCCTGGTCTTATCATCGATCGCCAGATACAACGTCCTGTAATGAATCAATCAATCAGCAACAAAACGATCAATGCGTAGTGGTAGAAACAAGAGAGCGACCGTGCTACTTCGTTCTTTTCCCTAAACCGTCCGCTGAAGTTGAAGCCATTCAGCTTGAAAGCAATGGACAGGACGCTAATGCCTAGAGCCGTGAACCACACACATATCTGCTGCGGGCCAAGTAGCTAGGACGATGTGTAAGGGTGCGCATGGAATGCATTCCGGAATAAAAATTCTGTTCCTGAATGCATTCCGGAACAGAAGGGCGTTTGTTAAAAAATTTCCGGAATGCATTCTGGAGCAATTTTTGCATTCTGGAATAAAAATGCGTTTGTTAAAAATACTTGATTCTAGAATGCATTCTTGATTCCAGAATGAGTTTTTGGCAAGAAAAAGAGAAGCTACTTTTTGTAGCTTCTTGATTCAGAAATGCATTCTCCCTATTTTCTCACAATTTTTTTTTCAGAAAATGCATAAAAATTGAAAAATTCTAGAAAAATTCATAAAAATTTACAGAAAATAAAAAAAAAAGTCAGATTTTGGGAAAATATGAAATTTGGTGATTTTTTATAAAAAAATAATAAAAAATCAAAAATTCCAAAACTTCACAGAATAGTTTAAAATACATGTGGCCATCCACTTTGAGTGAAATTTAAATTTTTTGAGGTGCCCAAAAAAAATAAAAAATTTTAAAATTTCACAAAATGACTTTAAATACCCGTGGCCACCTACTTTAAGTGAATTTAAATTTTTTGAGGTGCCCAAAAAAAAGAAAAATAATAAAAAAATAAAAATTTTGAAAACTTCACAAAATGACTTAAAATACCCGTAGCCACCTACTTTGTGTGAAATTTAAATTTTTTGAGATGCAAAAAAAAAAAAAAATAATAAAAAAAAAAAAAATTTTCAAAACTTCACAAAATGGCTTAAAATACATGTGGCCACCCACTTTGAGTGAAATTAAAATTTTTTAAGGTGCCCAAAAAAATAAAAAAATAATAAAAATTTCAAAACTTCACAGAATGGCTTTGAATACTTGTAAATACCCACTTTGAGTAAAATTTAAATTTTTTGAGGTGCCAAAAAAAAATAAAAAAATAAAAAAATAAAAAAAAAATTCACAAAATGGCTTAGAATACCTGTGGCCATCCATTTTAAGTGAAATTTAATTTTTTTAGGTGTCCAAAAAAATTTAAAAAATAAAAAATTTCAAAACTTAACAGAATGGCTTATAATGCCTGTGACCACCCACTTTGAGTAAATTTTAAATTTTTTTAGGTGCAAAAAAAATAAAAAAATCAAAACAGATTTCTATTCCAGAAATCAATTTCTGAAGCAGAATTAGTCATGTTTTACCAAACAGATTTCTCTTCCAGAAATCAATTTCTGGCAAGAATTTGATTTCTAGAATAGAATGGTTACCATTCGCACCCTAAAATGCTGGGAATGGTCAAAACTGGCATGTTAGAACTCAACGGCAGGGCTTGTCTTGGATCGACTGTCTTTGTCCTCTTGCACTAACGCACGTTCGTAGTACGCATGAGGTCGTAAAAAAGATAATTTGCAAATAGATTTTCAAGATTAGACAAATGCAACAAAACATGACAGAACAGCCGACCAAGGTGCCGATAGATCTTAAAATTCCTTGCTTCAGATCCCATCGACTGCGTGCAAATTGTTTTGGATCGAAACTATCTGGATCGATCTTATGGCTGAATTTGGCCAGTTCGAGGGATTTGTAGGGTGTTTTATATCCTTTAGTAACCAAT
This sequence comes from Syzygium grande, assembly GCA_024733475.1. Taxonomy (NCBI): domain Eukaryota; kingdom Viridiplantae; phylum Streptophyta; class Magnoliopsida; order Myrtales; family Myrtaceae; genus Syzygium; species Syzygium grande. The sequence goes on along the minus strand of JAMXDD010000004.1, from coordinate 11,657,544 downwards.
CATCTACGTTTTTTTTTTTTTTTTTTTGATAACCCAGGGAACCCCGCAACAATCAATCATCTACGTTGATGTCTCTAATTTAAAAAAAAAAATCTATGTAATCATCATAAGATGAAATAATTAAAGGGCTCCTCGTGCTTAAACACTTGATATTTTTTTATGAGATAATCACATAAACGATCTCTAAAATTTAGCTTAATTTATAATATCGTCTCTAGACTTTTAATTTGTTCAATATGACCCTGATATTCAATTATAATATTGAACATTTTCATATAGTTCATAAATTAAATTAGATATTTACCAAAATTTCAGGTCTCACATTGAATAAATTAAAAGTTTGAAGGCGACATTATATATTAAGCTGAAGTTAAAAGATCATATTGAATAAATTAAACATTCAAAAATAAAATTATATATTTAATTAAAATTTTGGAGGTGATTTATGTTATTTTTCCTTTGTTTAGTGCAACGTAAGCTGTCTTTCACTTTGCTTCTCCCACATTAACTAGCTCTGGCGAAACTTTATGATTCGCATCATATCTTGTCAGATTCTCCACTTAAATGCAGCTTCCACGGTGCTCGGCTTTCGTGCCTACAACCAAGGCCCATTTCACTTGCTTCGATAGCACATTACGACAACAACCTATTTTGCTAGGCAAAATATTCGAATTCGATTTTGTGAACGACAATTCAGGGACTCATTCGGCACAAAAATTGTTACAAAAGAAAAATATGAGATCTCGATGCATTAATTGTTTCGCATTAGATTAAAACATTTCTTACCGAAAAAAATGCTTAAGAAATTTCATAACAAGACTTGCTAACAAAAGCCGATATATCCGAATCATAGAATTTCTTTTGTATCGTTTGTGATTTTCCTTGTAAATCTACGAATTGATCACGATTTCCCAATTTTATTATCTTGATAGCCACTTAGGGATGATCAATTCTCGGGTGGGCCAGTATCCATCCAAGAATTGAGAACCAAACCAAAGAAAGCGATTTCCCCTTTTTGCAATCGGGAATTGGTCCACTTAATCTTGAAACTTCTTTTTTTTTTTAAATATGTAATCCATAATTAATTACAGGATCTTTATCAAAAGGATGTTAAATCCCTCGTAGGAATTAGTATGAATTAACAGAAAATGCCTAAGGAGCCATTACGAGCGTTAACAGAATGATGAAGGCAAAGACTTAGGGTTCTGGGGTTTCGAGGTAATTGCCCCGTGGCCATCGTCACTTGGGTGATTGCATGAGTGACTCATTGGTTGTCTGCGTTTGTAAGTGTTTGATCACTTTTTCCTTTTGCTTGTGGTCTGCTTTGACTTGATGTGCTTTTCGAAAGAACTGATTTTGAGATTGTGGGAGCTGGTTTTTAGCTGTCGTGTTCAATTGTGTTGTTTCAGTTTCATCGGACGCGAGGCCATTCTTGTTTTCTTACTGGGTGGAGTTTCGACTGAAACTTCATAGGGTGACGAAGAAGTTGTGTTGTCATGTATTCAAAGAAGAGGTAATCTGGAGGAGGAACAAAAAGCTCTGAACCTTCCACTGCCTCTTTAGTAGAGGAGGGTTGTTGAATCAAGTACGACGAACGAGTCGCATACGAATCGCCTATGGATCATCGCATTCTGATTTCTTTGTTGCAATCTATGTTTCTCTCAATTGAACAGAACGAGGGTTTGTGAAGAATTATGGCTTTTTACATATTTGTAAAAACATAAAAAAAAAAAAAAAACAAAAAAGAAATCGGTCCGAGTTCCACGTAAGGAACCAGAAACCAGACCAATCGAAACCAAAAACTAGACCGGTGTCCTTCGAAACCATCCAGAACCGGCCGATTTCATTCAATCCAAGTGGTTCCTTTTGCCCGTCCTTAAAAGCCACTACATTACATTCGTGTGTAGTCCGCGTGAAATGGTATTACAGAGGCATTCCCGACGAAATCACCTGCTGAAATGATTGGAACATTATGCAAAAGAAACGCAACAGTACTAGTCCAAATCCTTCCCTTTGCCACCGCTAGAGGGAAAGATACGCAGAATATGCTTGCTGCTACAGACAACGGAAGTAAAAAGCAACGACAATGTATCGGGCAGCTCCATTTCAACTTGGATTGAAACCTACACCGCCCAATTTATTCTAAGGTATTTTTAATACACTAAAATACTCGAAGATCGATATATGAACTCGACACATGAAGGCGACACTACAGATTCTTATTGGGCGTCGAATCCGTCGTATTAGCTCGAGTGTTTAATTTATAGACCGATCTTCGTCGCCACTAACGTTGTCATCTAACCAATTTCTTCGTCTCCATTGCCTCCGCCACCGACGTGGTCGTCCTTCTCCTCGTTGTGCGGAACGACGGCCCATCCGAAGTCAACCGTCACGTCCAGGAAGTAGAGCATGGCAACCAGTACCAAGCAGCTCACGAACATCGGGACCGGCCCGAAGATCCACAGGAACAGGGGCAGCGAGAAGTAGAACGCGCGGAGGCCGAGGGACCAGAAGTAGCTCCCCCGGTTCACTGTGGCGGCCGTATAGTCCGCCGTCACCTGGTGGTGCCGGTGGTGGGGCGACATCTTCTTGTAGGGCGCGTTCACGAGGATGCTGCTGTGGCTATAGTAGCGGACGGACTGGACGTTGAAGAGGAAGGCGATCAGGAAGCAGACGAGGATGGCGAAGAACTTGACGGAGAAGCTGCGGGGGCTCTTGTCGCCGAAGACAAAGAAGAAGGTCTGGTCGCCATTGCCGCTGGTCATGAGGACGCCGATGAGGGAGGTGAGCGTGATCGCGGTCGAGGCCAGGAGGGTCGACGCCATCATGTTGTTGCGCAGCGTCTGCACCGCGAGCATTCCGTTCTTGGGCGAGTCCTGCCATTTCCATCACAACAAAACATGCACAGTCACACGCTGATCAACAGAAGAAACGAGATAACCTATCTCTCGGGAATGAAAGACGAGAACTTCATGGCATCGGGGCGCATCGATTCGTCCGCCCGAAATCGAAAGAAAAGGAAACCGCGGCGAGAACCAGGTGATCGGAAGGAACAGCAACCACACCTCCATCATGGCCTGAACCCAGAAGCGGCGGTTGATGGCGTTGACGCCGATGATGGTCTTGTTCGGGTACCTGACGACGCGGTGGAGCAGCCAGGCGTGGTACGTCAGCAGCACGACCAGGCCCGCCGGGACCAGGACGCAATCGAGGACGCTACCCTCCATGGACGACGATCGAAGCCGAAGCTCGCCGCCCTTTTTTCCCTCCGAGCTTCGGTGGGAAGAGAAAGAGGACAAAGAAGACTGTGGGCAAGAGCTTAAGAGGGAGAGACACCGTGCGAGCGCGGCACGCGATGTTAATTAAAGGCCGTGGCGGCGAGAGAAATTCGAGTTCGATTTTGCGGACCGCGCGCAGCGGCCTTTCCTCTCTCTCTCTCTCTCTCTCTCTCTTTTTCTCGCTTTTTAGTAGAGAATAATTACTGTTGTATGGACCGCATGTACGTGGGTGTGGATTAGGAAATGCATGCACTCGACTCTTTGGATTTCGGAAGAAAAGGAACGAGTTGTTGGATCTTAATTTCGCACATTTGAATTTGGGATTTCGTGCACTTGAGAAGGGGGAGGTGGGGAGTTCGAATCCCCACCTTCGCAGGGGGTAGGAGTGAGGCCGCGTAGTTTTAAGAGGTGGGTTTCGACGCCCACGCCCTGCAAGAGGTGGGGCGCAAGTCTGAGTGTGCATTGTGAGTGAGAGATAGAGTAGGACCGACCAAAAAAAAAATTTGGGATTTCGTTAACGGGTGTCCGCGATGCATTGGTTAGTTTAATCGAGTACTGGGGAAGATGGCTATGTTTGTCTAGATCTATCGAAAGTCGAGAGGGAATTCGTGCATTTCGTTGGGGACCTTCTTGAAGCATGTCCGTAACCTTTAAAAAGAAAGAGTTTCTACGAACATGGTTGATATCTATAAATCCGTTTAGGCCAATCGCTTTAGTCAATGATCAGGAACACACATTGTTCCGACCTTAACACGATTTGTGAAATTCCCGTTATGTTTTACCAAAAAGTGAAATATCTCGAGAAAAATGATGAAATGGATGAGATTCGACGAAGTTGAGTTCTTTGTTGCTTTTGGACGGTAAGGCAAATAGATGTGAAAGTAGAAATATGAAGCGCGTTAGATACTAAGACTCCATTTGTTCGGCGGAAAATATTTTCCAATAAGTTATTTTTCTGGAAAATGGCATAATTTTCCGGTGTTTGGTTGAAATCTGAAAAAGTCTTGAAAATTATTTTCCGTTATTTAGTATGGAAAAGATTTTCCTCTTTGCAATACTTTTCATATTTTTTAAAAATAATTTTAGTTTCTTTTTCTTTTTCTTTTTCTGCTTTTTCCTTCTTCTTCTTCTCTAGCAAGTCGCCGGCCACGGGCGAGCTCGAGTCTCGCCACAGGCCTGTCGTAATCTCCTTGATCCGGTCTTGTCGTCCAGAGGGTTTAGCTAATGAATTACTAAGTTAAACCTAACTCGAGTTCTCCTAAATCTATACCAACTCACGACTTAAGATTTAAGTTGTTAACATGCAAATCAATTTCATTTAGAAGTCACCACTAATCAATTTTTAGTAGATCGATTAGATACCCAAATAAAGTACGAAAAGAAATGCTTCATTTCTACGAACCAAAGACTTAATGGGTACGGGAACATAATTACACTAATTAACCAACTAGTGCCCTTTTGGTACATAACCTTATTCAATCACCGCCTAACTTATTCACATTAATTGAAAGTCACAAAATCCCATCCGTAACCTAGCTAAGGGAGGCAACAATCAATATGAACCTAACGTGCCTAATTAACTACATGCAAAGTTAAATTAAATGCATAATTCGAAATGTGTAAATCCAACAACGCACAATCATACATGGCACTAATCACACAAAAAGGGCAAGAAAGGCAATTCCAAAACCCAAATACCAATTTTTTATTTTTTTTTTTTTTTAAATATTGATTTTTTTTTTTTCAAAAAATAATTTTTATATTAAAATATTAAAATAATATAAAACTGACCGGGTCGAATCTCCACACCGACCCGGATCGAGAATGACTCGGGCACACCAACTTGAGTCCCCAACTGGACTGGGCTTATTTATTGAGCTCAGTCTAGTAAAAAAAAAAAAAAAAAAAAGGGCCTAGCCCGAATTTTTTTTTTAAAAAAAGGAACAATAGCCCAAAGCCCAACAAAAAATAAAGCCTCAAAACCTTAAATACACCGGCCCACTCAAACAAAGCCCTAGAGCCAAACCCTACCCAGTTATGGCCCGCTTGCTCAACTTATGGTTGCCCGCTCCCGCGCTTGCTGCTCCGCCTTTGCCGGCTGGCCCGAATGTTGGCTCCTCTAAGCCCCAACCTCTACAGTTGATGCTTCATCTTGGTCCTCGTGGTGGCGAGCATCCTCCACCTAGGTCACCGTTGTGGTGACCAGCGACCAACTGAGGTCATCCAAGCCCCGATGAACGACTAGACAAACGCGAACCAGCCAGGTCCCAGCAAGGGACTATTTGGCCGCTTCCTCCCGCAATCACGCTAGGATGGCGGCCTGAACCATGAACCTCCTCCGCCACCCAAACCACAAGCTAGAGACTAAGCTGAGCCAACCAAGCCCCAACGAGAGGCTAGACGGCCACGAACCAACCAAGTCCCGCTGAGGAATTGGTCAAAACGGGCCCTTGCTCGTGTATCTACAAACTCGGACCGTCCTCGTTTGTAGGTGACACACCAAAACTTCTCAACGAGCAATCAAGACACCACAAGGGAAGGGAGAGACACCAAGGTTCGAAAACGCATCACACGCAAAAGAAAACAATGCACGAATCTCACTTAGGCAAAGCACTAAACAATTAGAGCACATGGCGAAAACGAGAAATTTTTGACTCAATCGAGGCTCAAATGCATTCGAAATTCACACATAAAAACACATAGACAAGTAGAATCAAGCTCGAGGAGTCACAAGCCGGAACTAGCGTGAACCGGACAACTTCTAGCTCCAGTCAGTGAGCTCGAAAAACAAGGGATGTAGACCAAAATAGGGGAAGGAGAAGCGATTGTTTGCGGCGCTCCCTATCCGACTTGACTAGGGCAAATGAGGGCAAACACGGTTGATCAGACTGTGTTCGGTCGCCTCGCAATCCTCCGAGCCGGAATCATCGGGAAATCGGGAAATCAATACAAGACTTTTGAAGGAAAAAAAAAAATGACACCCACCGTGGGCGCCAAAGGGAGGTCGTAGGCTCGAGTGGCCCGACCAGGAGTCGTTGAACAACGCTAAGGCGCGGCCGAGCTACAAGCAAGCTCTCCAACTCTCTTCCTCAAATCTCGCTCTCGTCCGCTCTCTCTCTCTCTCTCTCTCTCTCTCTCTCTCTCTCTCTCTCTCTCTCTCTCTCTCTCTCTCTCTCTCTCTCTCTCTCTCTCTCTCTCTCTCTCTCTCTCTCTCTCTCCCTTGCTCCTCCAATTTAAGGCCGGCTAGCAAGCAAGCTCACATGGCCCCTGCCACCTCTAGCCTGCCGCGGCCAGCCAATCTCCCAACCGGCAGATCACGTTGCCATCTCCATGCCTCTAGCTTTTGCTCTATCTTCTACCTCTCTGCTTTTGTTCAGGCTTTTTTAGTCCCTCCCCCGTATGCTCAAAAGCATTGAACAAGTTGGGAGGTGGGCGAACAATGTGCGGGCCGAGTGTGGGGGAAAGGGCTAGCCCGCGAGAAAAATAGAAAAGGAAAGAAAACAAAAGATGGGCCATGCGAAGATAAAAAAGGAAAGAAAAAGAATGGGCCTATTAACCTGGCTCGAAAAACCTTCTTTTTTTTTTACGAATATGTCCTAATATGCCCTTTTAATACAAATGCACCTAATGTCTATATACTATGCAATTTAATGAAAATATTTTTATTTAGGGATTAAAAATTAAACCCTAATTTTCTATGTGATAAAACCCTAAATGATTAGATAAAATTTAAGTGTCAACAGCTGCCCCTCTTTGAAGGGGAGCTCGAAGAGGTTTCTTTAAAAAATAAGAGACACTTAAATTTTATTCATTAAGGGCATGAAAAGATGCATGAGAGATGATTTGACTTGGGTTTTTCTTTTGCCGATACCCACCTAACAGGGGAATCCTTTTATTCAATAAGGACTTACCATGTAAGAATGGTCTTGACCGAGAAGGAAGCCATACCGTGTAAAAATGGGCTTTTGGCTGAATGAAAGGGAAGCCATGCCATGTAAGAACAAGCTTTTGGCTAAATAAAGTCTTACCATGTAAACAAAAAAAAAAAACTCTGAGCTGCGAAAGCTCACCAGGTCAATAAGGCGCTCCAAGCTGCGAAAGCTCACCGTGCAAGGAAAAAGACTATGCGCTGCGAAAGCTTGTCAAGTTGAAGAGGTGCTCTAGGTTGCAAAAGCTCACCATGTAAGGAAAAAGACTCTGGGCTGCGAAAGCTTGCCAAGTCGAAGGGGTGCTCCGAGTTGTAATAGCTCACCGTACAAGGAAAAAGACTCTAAGATGCAAAAGCTCATCAAGTCGAAGGGGTGCTTCAGGCTGCAAAAGCTCACCGTGCAAGAAAAAAGACTTTGGGCTATGAATGCTTGCCAAGTCGATGGAGTGCTCTGGGCTACGAAAGCTCACCGTGTAAGAAAAAAAAATCTGGGTTGCGAAAACTTGCCAAATCGATGGGGTGCTCCGAGCTACGAAAGCTCACCGTGCAATTCTAAAGCTATAAATATATCAAGCAAAAATATTCCGAAATGATCACTGCACATCTAACAGAATATGTTATAACAGGTGCCCTGGTAGGGAAAGCATATCAAGCAAGATCATTATCATTCGAATGTCACGAAGGACACTATCAAAAGAAAATCATCACTGAGGAAGTGTTGATTATTTGAGCAATTCAAGCTGATTGCAGTTGTCTAGCAAACATTCGTTGAAGCAAATAGATGTGAAAGTAGAAACATGAAGTGCGTCAGATATTAAAGGTTGCAAGATTTATAAAGGAAAATGTACAAACAATTTAAAGCTTGGTGGTTTGCCATTTCTTTGGAATGTATTTGTCTACACAAGCAAAACTCTAGGCATGGTAATTGGGACACGATTTAACAAAACGATTTGGTTTTCACATGATTGTCATTGAGATTGACTCTAACTTGTTAGTCTAAAGCTTATAATTGATAATGTTGACCTTGCTTCACTTAAAGATATCATAAGACTATCTAGATCTCACTTTGAGTTTAAATGCAATGTAATGTTTTAGAAGGAAATCATCTTATTATCTAGCTTACGAGTTCTGGAATTGATAAGCCTTTAGATACTATTAGGTGATTAAATAGGGATAGTAAATTCTAGATTTTAATTTTTATTTTCGGCTTTATCCCTTATTCATATCAAAAAAAAAAATATAGGAAGAGTAAATTCGCAGGAAAATTAAAGACGAAAGTAAATGTTTATATATCAAAAGAAGTTCTGTGATTAAATGGTTTTATCCATCAAATGATTATCATTATATTTTTTTTATATCCCACCACTAACAAATATTTACAAAAAGTAATGGAATTTGATTCCAAACAAAACTTTATAGGACTATCTACACCTTCCGAGATTCTAACCACAATTCTCTATCATCTAACGGTGATTTCCCACAATTCTATACCATGTACTTTTGCCAATCCACCGTCTCTGTCTTCGATTGATGTGTTGGCAAACCTTTGCTTGGCTCATAAATGGCACTGTTTTAACACTTAGCAAAATCTGCAATAATCTGTTATCAATGACTTTGTCTTATACATATCGATTTCTTTCAAACTGTCAACTAATGAAGGATCTCGTCGACTAACCTCTGCAATATTTGTTGTCAACGATTTTATTGGTGAATTATCGTTTATTTTGTATCATTGTTGACTTTTGCTTCGGCCAAACCTTACTTTCATCAACCGAGCTTACTACTCATCAGTAATAACCAAAAGATGGTCATTTTATTTGTGTCAACACATTCCCTAATAGCTTCTAATGTTAATATATCCCGTGCACAAAATGAAGAAAATTAATTTTAAATGGTTATCAAGATTTTATAGCATATCGAGCAGCACAAACTACATTTTTCCCACATATCAAAACATAATTAATTTCCACTCTCTTCATTAAATAGTGTGATGTAGTGGCGTTGTTTGGTGTTTAGACGTGCTCACTAACTTAAATGATCAATTATAGAGTAACTCCTTACTCAGTAAAATCAATTTAGCGACGAATTTTAGTATCTCTAACACTGCAACAATAAGTAGAAAAAAATCCATTATTTCCCAAACAAAGGAAAACTAAAATAATAAAAATTATTTTTTAAAAAATATAAAAAGAAAAATAATTAAAATTTTGATTTTTTAAAAATATATAAAACATTAAAAATAAGATTTTATTTTTTACTTGAGATAAAGTAATGAGATTGAAATCATTTTCCAATGAGATTCAAACATAATGAAAACGTTTTCAATCATATATCACTAAATAAAAAAAATTAATCATATCCGTGAAAAATACTTTATTAAAAAGAATTTTATCGTTGAACTTTTTGTGAAATAATTACACTCTAATATTTCATCGTGATGTGACTTTAAATTTATTCTTTTCTCCTAAGCTAAACCTCTCTCTCCAAGTCAAATCCGTGGAGAGATTGATTTTGACCGCCCCTGGTGTTCATGGCGTGGCCAATTAGATTTTTTTTTTAAGAAAATAAGGTCGATGACATAATAACGCAGGCGTTTACCTTACAAAATCTCAAATAGATTCTTAAGATATTCATTTTTTTTACATCAATAGGGATTGGAGTAATTCTTTTTTTTTTTTTTTTGCAGTCACGTTAACGATTGTCTTTTGGTACATTTAGCAGCACGCAATCCTTAATAAAAGAATTTTTACATTTGAAGATATTAATTTTAGGATTTATATCACGAAAAATTCTAAACTGATACATCTATAACAATTTTATCCAAAAATAATGTTTTAATAAAAAAAATCCTAAACTAGTACACATATGACAAATTCACCTCAAACTAATATTTTAACCACTAAAAACCCTATACTTGTACATTTATGACAAATTTACCCTTTGAAAACTATTGGATTAATACTACAAAAAATTACAAATTGATACACTTGTGATAAACGGAGGATAAAACATAAAACTGGCACATCAGTCAACTGCTAAAGGCCCGTTTGGCAACGTGCCAAACAGTAAAAATTTCAGTTCTTTTGTTCCCAGAAATAGTTTAGGAACGGAAATGGGTTTGATAAACGCATTTGTTCCCGGGCACATTTTTGCAAAAATTTGTGCCGAGAAACAGTTTTGGAAGAGAAACAAAAAGTAAAAAAAAGTTGCTTCTTGTTTCTCGGCATAATTTTGAGAATCAATTTTTTCTTTTTTTCTTTTTCTTCTTTTCTTATTTTTGTGTTGTTCTTAAATGCGGCGGGCCGGCCGCCGGCCGCCACGGCAATCGGCCCGCGACCCGTACCGGCGAGGGCATCACGGCCCTCGCCCGGCGAGGGCGACCCTCTCCCTCCGCCCGGCGGCCGGCGAGGGCGACCCTCGCCTCCGCCGGCGGCCGGCGAGGGCCGTGACGCCCTCGCCGGCCATGGCCAAAGAAGAAAAGGGTTAAAAACAAACAATTCAAAATATTATTTAGGAACAAAAATTTTGTGTAGTTTATCAAACGTATTTTTATTCTTTTCTAGTCTAGAAATAGAAATTTTGGACAATTACCAAACGCCTTAAAATACTCAGAAATTGTTTCCAGGCACAGAATAAAAAAAAATCATTTCTGTTCAAAAATAGTTCTCGGGTACAGAATGGTTTTCATGCGCACCCTAAGTGTCATTTAGCAAAGCAATTTAATAGTAAAATTTGACGAAAACAAATCAATGGTAAATTTATCACAGGTATACTAGTTTGAGATTTTTCGTGATATTAACCCCTAATTTTATAATTTTATGCGCATGACAAAAATGAGTACTTATCTAAACCATCCTAAACCTATAAAAGGCTATAATTAGAGCGTCACTGGTGATTTCGGAATCCCCGTTTCTCATCTCAAGATAAACTTTTCGAGTTCCTTGCCCATGATAATAAGATCTACCCTTTTATGGATACTCGGTATGATTTCACCGAAGCAAGTTGTTTATCAAATATACCATCGAATGGTATAATGACATTTATTTTCTATCTCTCACAGGTGATCGAGATAGTAGCATCGACAGAGACAATGACTGCCGTGGTGGTAGTCATTGGCTAGTCATAGACTCGATCAATGTTGTAATATAAATTAGTTAATTGATTCTTATTCAAGAAGAAATTTTACCTACGGCAACCAAACCAAACCAAATGCTATTGCAAAAGATAGCATTTGTATTATCTGGGAAATGACTCAAATGATTCCCAAACTTTGGCATAATGCATAATGTAGTCTTTAAATTTTTAATTTATTTAATGTAATCCCTGAACTTGAACCTAATGTACAATATCGTTCATGCCCTGTCAATTTGTTCAATATGATTTCTGAATTTTTGATAAATATTCAATCTTTTCCCCAAATTATATGAAATTATTCGATATTTTCCCTGAACTTGAATTAATAAAAGGTTAATATTGATCATTTTCATATAGTCCATAAATTAACTTGAACATTATCAAAAGTTTATGATCATATTAAATAAATTAAAAATTCGAGAACCACGTTACATATTGAACTATAGTTCGTGAGCTATATCAAACAAATTAAAATTTCAAAAATCATATTGCACATTAAGCTAAAATTCAAGACTGTTTCCGTCGTTATCCCGTATTTCCTCGAGAAAGAGGCGGGTCCGGTCGGACCGGAGGCAGAGGTTTAAACAAACGGACAATCCGAAAAAGGATCACTACAAAATCCGAATTTCCGCCGGACATACTCTCTCTCTCTCTAAAATCTATCCTCTTAACCGCAGTCGCCGAGCCAACAAGACGCAGAGCACCGCCATCGTCGGCGAAACCCTCGCGAGTTCGCCGCAAATGGAGCAGGGCAAGGAGGGGATGATGGTGTCCAAGCTCGCGCCTCCGCAGAACCCGGTCGAGCAGCTGCAGGCTCGCTTCAAGGAGCTGGAGGCCGGGTTCAAGGCTTGGCTGTCCAAGCAGTCCCTGCCCCTCGAGGCCGCCGTCGTCACCGCCACCGGCGGCCTCCAGGGCGCCGCCATCGGCGCCTTCATGGGGACCCTCACCAACGACGCCTCCTCCTCTTTTGCGCCCCTCCCCAGGCCAATCTCAACCCCGAGGCCATGGCCTCGCTCAAGCAAGCTCAGGTCGGAACTTGTTTCGAGCTAATTCTGTGTTCCTCTCGTTTCCGTTTGGGATGAGTGCTTTTGGGTTGCTTCTTGTTTCTTCAATAGAGTTCGTCAGGTTGGTTTGCTAGTGACAAGACACGAGTGAATTCGTGCAATTGATTCTTTCTTTGTGCCTCGCGTTGGTGGAAAGATGACGACCAAATTGTGGGCTCAAATGTTGTTATGTCATCTCAATCAACTGTTTGACCTGTCTAATGTGGTTTTTTAAGGGATACATTGAGTACTGAGATTGTCAGGAATCGAATTCACGCATCTAGAGTGCAAATCTTGCTCAGGAGAAGAGATGTGTCAAACGACTTTTCAGATTTTGCCTTTAACTTTAGCCAGTTGCTTGGTCCAAGGGGGATCGTTCCGTTGACTTAATCAATATACTGGCCGATGACGGGTAGGGATTCGTGAAAATGTGGTAAGCGTGTTCCTTTGCTGCAGGCTTTATCGGGAGGTCCCTTGGTACAAGCTCGAAACTTTGCTGTCATGACTGGTGTCAATGCAGGCTTATCTTGTGTCATGAAGAGGCTGAGAGGGAAGGAGGATGTTCAGTCCAGGTAATCATATTTACCTAATATTTTTCTCTGGATCAAAATATCTGGTCGGGTTTTTACCTGGCACGCTTAATTTCCCTCCCTTTTGGGTTATTATCGCCATTCATTTAAAAAGGAGTGTAATAGGTTCCGTATGATAGGATCTTACCTGCAAGTAAGTTCATTAGCTTTTTGCAAATTAGCTTTTTCTAATTTCATGCATGTTACCCTGCAGAAAATACTAATTGAAGTATGTAAGCAATCGGAGTATTCTGCTGCTCTTAGCAGACTCGCCTATAGGCTATCAGAACTATGGAGTTCTGGTTCGAATAATATATCTAACCCTCTTATGTTTCTTGAGTTATCTCTACTTTGGATTGCTGATTGCTGGTTGTCATTATTGGAAACTTGATAAACATTTGGCTCATGGTTATAGACCTCAATGTTCTTGCCCTAAAGATTCATTTATAAAGAGAACAGTGAAAAATCAGTTGGTGTTTCTTATGAAGGTATCTTCTTGAAGATGATTATCATCTGCGGTTTTGGCCAAGATAAGTTCCTATACAGCAAGTGCTAAGTAATATCTAGGTACAGTTGCTTAAGATTTTACAAGAGACCGTGTATGGATTCTTTTTACGAGGTTATTCTTCCATTTGGTCGTTTATTACGGCAATACTCTAACTAAAATACCATTCAGCTGTGTCCGACATTTCTTTTTTGGCCAACTGGTGAACTTGTGAACTAAGTTCATGTAACCTGTGATGTTAAAGTCTAGTGACAAATTGCTGGACCTTTTTTGCGCTTCCATTCTCTGTTAGACAGTTGTTTTTCTGCTCATAGCAGGAGAGTTTGGTCATGGAGGCTCTTTTTGTTATTGAGTGTCACAGGTTAAATAAATACCATCTCATTTCATTGCAATTTTAGTTTCCAATTCTCATATTAATTCTGTTACAAGGAGGCTTCTTTCTGTCTAGATATTGACAGAAGCTTCCTTTTTTGTGCGAAATATAGCTTTGCTTCAGCTGCTCAGTTTGCAGAAAGATTATTGTCAAATGAGATTATTTTAAGGATTTCTTTTTCCTTTTCTTACAGTGGTTAGTATTAGCAATACTCTCACAAATTGTTTAATGAGCATAATTCTCTGTCGCAAATCATTAGATGGTCGTAAATGACAAACTTGGGGTGTGTTCTCAGTAAATGACAGGGTTGAAGGGAAGTTCCTACTTCATCATTCTTTCTCCACTCTGCTTGTCTTATTTGCTTTATCCAATCAATTTCTCTCCAATTTGTTTGTGCTTTTTGGGTTCTCGAATAGCCCAAGCTTCATTGAAGGCTGAGTTGTTCACTCTGAACTTCAAATCATTAGATACCTTATCTGTGCCTACATTCAGCAATGGTGCATGGAAATTAAACATCGTGTTAATTTCTTCTATCAAACTTCTTGTTTCTTCTTTTCTGAAGAAGCTTCATGAGACACTGTTGCAAATTCTTCTTTTGGTCTGACTGGTGTAGCTTCATTCTTAGCAGTAGGTTGAAGGCAATACTCGAAACTTTTCCTTTTATTTTGGCGTTCTGTTTTCTTTCCCCATCATCATGTGCTTGGTTACCGGTTTACATCTGAACTGTCAAGATCTTCTCTCTAGCTCCATGCTTGTGGTCCTTTAATAGGTTGACAAATGACTGCTTGCTTGAAGTGGCCGTTTCTCTCTCTCCCGTATCTGCTGATCCTCAGCTAATATGTAGTGATATTACTTTTACTTGTAATTGCAGTATGGTGGCAGCTTTTGGTTCTGGTGCCATGTTTTCATTGGTGAGTGGCATGGGTGGCCCAAACCAGGCAGCAAATGCTGTTACTTCAGGACTCTTTTTTGCTCTTGTCCAGGGTGGACTATTTAAGGTGAGATATTAATTTTAAGATTTGCAGTTATGAGTAGCAGAATTCCGGTCTGAGTTTCACCACAAATCATTGCACATAGTCAAATTGGGGATCTTGTACATTTTTTATTTGCATTAAAAAGAATGGGATGATATGGTAAAGATTACAACCCGGTGTTTCTTCTTGAAAAAGAGTTGAGAATTTGAAAGTTTCGAAGGGATTTGACCCTTGTGAAACTCACCATTTGAGCATGGTTGTTTATGTGATGATGTCATTGTGGAGCAGTCTAATGCTTGGTAAATCTATGTGGGCCTCTGCAGTTTGGGCAGAAGTTCTCCCAACCACCAGAGGAAGATGTGCACTATGTTAGAACGAGAAATATGTTGACAAGGCTGGGTCTTCAGACATACGAGAAGAATTTCAAGAAAGGCCTTTTGACAGACAACACCTTGCCTCTGCTTAACGATAGGCAAGTTTTTGGTTAATTTCTTTCCGCATGTACTTACGCGCGTAGAAGATTCGTTGGACATTATTACCTGGGAAGTTTATCGTTACTCATCTTCTAAAGCTCATATCTCATCTTATAATGACTCTGGACTGTCACTTCCGCAGTGCTCTTCAAGATGTGAAAATTCCTCCTGGACCGAGGCTACTCATTCTCGACCACATTAAGAGGTACGATCTATGACACGTTTTGACCAGTTGTTCCCTTTGTGATTTTCGTATCCATTAACGTGGTCATGAAATTATATGCTTCCAGAGATCCGGAGCTGAAAGGAACGAGAAAGCGATAGATGCAGTTGGTTAGCGGCCGTGAGAAATATTTGCCATTTGAGATACACTTGTACGAGTGTAATTTTCCCTCATCCTTGCTATAGTCTCTAGTACGTGGGTTAAATCAAATTGATGATCATCTTGAGATGCAAATGCCGAATGCAATTGATTTCCGATGCGTGTGGCGTTTTTGCTCTGACGGTTCTTCGGTTGGGCTCAAGAATGCAGCCGTGTCTTTGTCCTTTCAATACGTATTAACGGGCTGAAGTCCGAGCTTCGAGTATTCTATGACTTTAGAATTCTGATGGGAAGCAAAATACAGGGAGAATTATTGAAGCTTCGCAGTTCAGTTTTTGTCACCTGCGGCATCGCCATCATGTACCCTTGCCTGCGGGGGCTAATCTCTCAGACGTTTCATTTGCGCCACAAAAATTATGCCCTAGACATTCGAGTCGGCGCTTTTCCATTTACCCGTGTCGAGGTTTTACCCGTCGAAGGTCGGTCCACGACCAGTTCAACAATCAGGAATTCAAGTGATTTACAGGGTGCATGAAATTTGTGACGTCGTGAAGCCAGAAGAAACGGAGACAGAGAAAGGGGAATTGGATTTGCTCTTATCAAACTCTTCGCCGTCCTCCTACAAGTCGTGGGAGAAAGAATCTGCTACCTACGTCCGAAATCTCCCTAACGAAAACAACTGCATTTCGATTACATCTCAGCCACAGGGCCCTAAAATCTAGCTACAATTGACGATGATCGTCCGCAAAACCGGACATTTACATATACATCTCGATCTCCTCTCCTACGGACAGGCCAGGAAACGTGGGAAAAATTGCGCTGCAAGGACCGATCGCATTTCACGACCGGGGAAGAACGGAGTCGACCTGGAGGAATTTCTGGGCCTGCGCGAGCTGGTCGGAGAGGCTGAGGATGCGGGCGCGGTAGGCACGCGCCTGGAGGACGGCCTCGGCCTCAAGCTCGCCGAGCTGGGTGCAGAGCCTCTCCTCCGCCTCCTCCACCACCCTCAGCCTCTCCGACGTCCTCCGCAGCTCCTCCCTCGCCGCCTCCTCCCTCTCCCGGCTCTCCCTCAGCTCCCTCTCCAGCTCCGCATTCCTCCGCCTCAGCTTCTCGTGCTCGTCGCCGCCACCCCCCGACTAGCACGGCGCTCGCTGCCCGCGACAGGGCCTGCCTCGCCAGGGGATCCGACACCGCCATTGCCGGAGCCATTGCAAATTTATGCGCTCTCTCTCTCTCTCTCTCTCGATCGAATCGAACGACCAATGAATGGATGATGAGAATTTTGGTTGGCTGTGGAAGCCATGGAAGCGGAGGGACGTTCTTTATAGGGAGATTCGGGAATGTCCAGGTTCAATGAATCCGAAAGGGGTACGAGAAATCATGCTCACGTATGTGCTTGGCTATTCCCGTTGGATTCTATGGTTGAGGAGGCGTCATGGTTCATCCTATCTCAACCGTCAAAACTGAGATCCGTTCAACGACCGAGATCTATTATATTCGAATTAATAAAAACTTAGGCAAGGTACATATTATGTTTTTATATGTCGTGTCTTTCACCGTCGAGGAACCGAAGTTACCGCATCATTTGACAAAAAACAGAAAAATAATGGCCGAACCATTTATCGATGAAATCTCTTTCTAAGGTTCATAATCACGATATTACTTTTTGGCTGCGGATCTACTCAGTCCTATCGCCCCTCTCGTATTCGAAAAACTCGATCCCGTCTCATCCCCTGCTTTGTAAAAAGTTTCACAATAATTTCCATTTTATTTTTTTTTTGTGTGTACAGATTGATTATGTTTAATTTAATCGAATTATTTTTTTTCTTTTCCGGCACCCATTTAACACGTGCGCCAATTGCTCATCGTCTCGATGCAAAAAACCATCGTTCTATCCCCCGTTGAGACATAGATATCCTCATCATTTCAACACAACACAACGTGAGGATCCCCATTCATGGCGAGAGCTGAAAGAGGACACAACACGAGTTTCATGTTTGAATGACGGCCCGCTTTTACAATGGCGATCATCTATTTTTACCAACGTGTGTGAAATTTGCCAAAGATTGACAATGAAAAAAATAAGGTTGGTAGACGGATTAAACCAAAAGCAACGAGGGGGACCATGCTTCTTGAGTTTGTCCTTCTTGAGGCTAGGTAGCCTCCAAATAGTCAAGGAAGGAGAGGCCAAATCTTGTTCGAGGTACCATAGTATTTCTTTTGAAAGGGAAATGACAAAAACACCAATTATGTATTTTGTTGTTTGCAATGAAACGCAATTTGGCAGGTAGCGCTTTCTCATCCCTCTAGGAACCCCACTTCATAAAAAGGCAAACTGATTGGTGGGGGCCATAGAGATAATTAAAGCAACTCTGGAGCAGCCTTTTCCCCTTCCAACAGGCTTACTTTGCATTAGCGTTTTGAAAGTATTGATTGTGTAGAGCAATCTGCATAGTCAATTTTGGTACAGGAGTAACTGCAGTCAAGTTAGTCGGGCTCCTATTATTGACGTTGCCCCTCAAAAGCATTGTCGTCTTGCTAGCGATTTCCGAGAGCAATAGATTGTAAATTTGGCCCCCCCAAAAAAAAAAAATGAGAATAATAAAAGGGTCATCTTAGTGCGCAGAGTTAGATGAGCAACCTATGTGCGGGAGGAAGTCGGAAAATAATTAAATCATTTCGCGACTATACTATAAATTATAATTGCGTGCCTCTCATTGATTCAAAGTAGAAACTGGGTAATATGAGGAGAGTTCCACGTGGCAAGGACCACTAAGGTTCTCTTGTATTACTTTTTCCCTCTTAATTAATCATGGAAGAAAGCGACTTCGATCTCGTCGCTATTAGGCCCCTCTTTAGGGCAATTTTAATAAGATGATGATAATCTTTTGGCCTGTGTGCAAAGTGGAGAAAAGGGGTTAAAAGAACTCATATTTGTGAAATTAAGGCATAGTTTATCATGAGCAGTCGTTGGGCATCTAGTGGGCCTCAAATGTTTAATGATTCGAGTCCATTTTCGAAAAGGCCAAGGATCTCCATCAAGTAGCTTTTTACCATAGAAAGACAAACGTGATTTGGGGCTTTGATTACTCCCTAAATCTGCTCTTGGGGTCACCCAACTTGTCTTTCTCGACCAGGCCATGGACTTGTCGTTTGCATCATAATTGCATGTTTTTGTTTCGATCTTGTGTTAAATCGGCATTTGTCACGTTGTTTAGAGGAACAAGCTACTGATTTTACGTGCGACATACGACTTGAGGATAGAGCTCGACAACATGGATTTGTAACTTGATGGAGTATTAAAATGATCGAATGTTGTCCGTGCATCCGAGCAAATAAAATGGTGCTTGCGCTAGAGCGAACAAAGTACTAGGGCATGATAGTGCCCGTGCCGATCATGTCCATGTTCCGCCAAAACTTTGATTGGTGCTAAGTATAATCGTGTGATGATTCCGTACTTGATGTGCACGGATCGGTCTTGATATCCTTAAAATCCGTACATGAATAGATAGCTTTAGCAACTTTAGCACATTTCTTCTGATTACATGCTTATCCTCTAATAATATGATGCAATTGATTGATATAATGGGGTCATGCACTTTCGGAATCACCATAGCACCTATATTGTACATACAATGAGATATTATTTGCGTTAAAGAATTGCTGCAGCTACGCAGGATATCGATGATACATGAAATGAGAAGGGAAACCAAATCGACAATCCTTTCCTTTCGTTGTTATTTATCCCACGTACCAAAACTAGACATTGATTTCCAAATAAGTTAGGTCTTAATGGATCACTTGATTTATTGAATTTTGAACCTAGTATTGCATCTTCGACAAAAAAAAAAAAACCTGGTATTGCATCACCGACCAAAAAACCTAGTACTGCATCAAATCATTCTTAGAAAAAAAAGGCTTACTTTAAACTTACAAACTTGTATCTCAAGCTAAACGAGGGAAAGCCAACTTGACACGCTCATCGTCTTCCCCGACAGAGCTCGTGATCGTGCAGCCGAACCCCGGATAAGGACAGATATCAAATTCCCCGAGAACGCAAATCCATGCGTACAGAACAAACCACGGTTTCCTTCTTTTCTCTTCTTTTCTTTTCTTTTTCTTGAGTTTTCTGAGGAAGCGACACGAGGTCGCGAAACCGGTAATAATGCCCTGCAACTTTTGTTTCTCTCTTTCTTTTTGGGGGGGCTCTCTTTCTTATCTCCGGGCACGTCATTGACGAGGGCGTGCAATGATTTGGCCTTAAAATAATGATCTTGCTTGTGCTATTTGACTAGCAAGAAAATCAAGAAAGCGGGTCAGAGAGAGAGAGAGAGAGCGCGTTCGTTCTCTCCAATGGGAGAATGGGCAGTGAATTTCCGTGTGTTCTTGTCATTCGATGCTAAGACGGGTCGGAAGCCTCTTCACTCCGCGCCCGAGTTCGATCGACGGATCGACGATCTGATGATATAGCCCGCTGCTCGAGTTGAATTGGGCTCGCGAATTTTGGGGAGCTTCTTGGGTTTGTCCCAATTTTCCTCCGGTCGCGTCTGTCCGTGGTGCACGCAATCTTGCCGTTTCTCCGCTTTCAAATCCACCGTTTCTTCTTTCTCGGGTAAGTCTCTCTCTCTTTCTCTCGTCAGGATCTGCTCGAAAGTTTCGTTTTTTATTTTTTTTGACGTGGCGGGTCGATCTTTCTCCAGCAGGTTCGTCGATCTAGTTCCTTTGTGGGTTTTGGTTTCTTGGTGTGGTTGGATCAATAGTAAGGGACTTTTCTTGATGATTTTATGCTTGATCTGTTCGTCAGTATTATTTTAATCGTGGTTTTTATGAGGATGGACGATCCAGGGATTGTTTGATCAGGTCTCTGCTTGAACAACGCGTTTCGTAGAGCTTGTATCTTCTACTCATCTTGAGCTGATGATTGTCCCATTCAACTTAACTAATGCTCTTGAGAGGAACTCAGCATGGGAAAATGATGGAAGCATCTGGTGAAGATAATTTTTTTCCTAAAGTCCTGATAATATAAGTAGATTTTCATTCAAGCTTGTGGTGAGGGTGAGATTACTTCCCGGAGTGGTGGTGCTGGTGTGTTCATCTGGGTCCAGGACAATCTATAATCGTTCGAGATGTGTTGTGAGATTGATAGGACTACCTGCTGATAGTAGAATTGGTGCTGAAAATGGATCACATAGTATCGCAGTTTCTGTTAAAGAGTTTGCACATTATTTTGGATTCGAGGATTCCTTCTCTGCACCCAAATGACCAAAGAAGCGACCACCGTACAGTTTCTCGTGCGAGAAAGAATGACAAATGGTTTAACTTAGTATTGGGAGACCGCCCTGCTGCCCTGGAAAACTTGAACTTTTGGCACAGGAATCTAATGGACCCAATGATTATCGACATAATACTTGTTCACGAGGGGCCTAATTCATCATCTGTGGATGCTTACTCTGCTATAAAAGCATCCGTTGAGACGGTCATAGAAAGGTGGGTTGTTCATTATGAGTCTCCTAGAGTTACTCCTAATATCAATGATTCTTCTCTTCACAAGAAGATATACAAGAAGTTGATCGTACTATTACGTTCTCTTTATTCGCAAATGAGACTCCTCCCAGCTTATAGGATATTTCGGCAGCTAAGTTCATCGGGCCAGACATATAATTTGGATCTCATATACAAAGTATCTACCTTTAGTAATCCGTTCTCACGGGCAGAGGAGGAGATGATGAAAGAATATACTTTTGCTCCTGTGGAGGCCTCTTCAGGACGTTTTAGTGTAGCTGTTTCATATCGTAAAACATTGTCTGATTTCAACCTGGAGCCTGCAACTTCGTTGTTTCCGAGGATTATTACTGATTACGTTGGTAGTCCTGCCACTGACCCACTTAGGTCCTTCCCCTCTTTTGATAAGGGTGTTCGCCCTACATCTTTTCCTTTAAGAGGAGTAGGATCGCCTTCTTCAGCACCATTTCAACGCCCACACAGCTGGACAAGTGGATTTCACAGACCAGCTCCTTTTACACAAGGTCATTCCCTTGGTGGATCCCCACCTACATACTGTGCTTATGGTTCTCCATCTCCTCCTACTGATAAGTATTCTCAACGAGCTCAAAGCTATAGATCCACATCTCAAAGAGTTAATAGCTATGAAGATTATCAACTGTCGCCACCTTTCTCTGCATCCCCTTTCTCTCCATCTCCTTCCCCATCTCCGCCGACATACTTTTCCAGCGGTAGTGTTGGCAAAAGTCGTGTACAGTCGGAGACCGCTCCCATGGCCATTCCACATCCAACAGCAAGTGGAAATGCGAGATACTTATCTCCAAACTTTTCTGATCCAAATAGACATTCTCTTCCCCCTCTATCACCCAGGCACACAAGGCTTGACCCCTCATCCCAAGAGTCTCCATCTGGAATCAGATCATTCCGGAAACAGGAATCTTTAAGATCTGGGGAGTTGCATAATCACTATGTTAATCAGAAGGTAATGTCTTTAAATCTAGTCACTTGTTGAACCATGCATTTTTATTTCTCAATACAAGAGTAACAATCTGTAGCATATTTGCTGAAGCCCAAATGTAATTCCTTTGGGTAGGTCACAAAAGATGGTCGAGATGATTCGGGGCGGTTTTCGGGCTTGTTATCTTCAAGTGGCTCTCCGCGCATAGGGTTTTCTCGAAGTTCTAGTAGATTGTCTTTCCAAGATGACTTGGATGATGGTGATTTTTCATGCCCTTTCGATGTTGATGATGTTGATCCTCCACCCAGGTACTTTTTGGCCATTTGTTTCTCTTGATATCAATTATACATTTGCCTGCATATGAATTTTTCTGTGTCTCTATAACCGGTTTGCTTTTGAGTGATAGCTTGGTATGAATGGGGTCTTAAATGTGATCGATGGAGTGGTGAATGGTTATGCTTTCAATTTGAGATTTATTTTAAGAGCACAAGTTTTCATCATATGTATGAAGGGGCCTTGGCCTGAATCATCATCCGTCTATCATCTTATCGTCTGATAAGAGTGGTCAGCCTCTTACTTGATAAAGGATAGAAGAAGACACTAACCATACTGATGGAACTATGGGGATCCTTTAGTATAGTACAGCCATTCCTATTTAGTCTAGAATGGCAGTTGCAAAAGCTGTTGTCATTGGGGATGCAGCTGAGCATGGTTGAACCAGTAGCTTTCAAAGGGGATGATATAGCTTTAAGAAAACAAGGATTGCCTGTGCGATATGCTTTTAAATTAGAATTTGATGTACACAATTTTCATGCAAGTGCTGGTTAAAGTTTGCTTTCTGGCTTCACAGAGACCTTTTTTTTTTTTTTTGTTTGAAGGTTCCCAGGGATCTTTCTGATAAACTACAGTATACAATCTGCTAATTGCTAAGCCAATGGATCCCTGTGCATGATTGCAGTTCGATTATCTATTGGACTGTATTTTGCACTATGCTTAGTTGCTCACTGCCCTGAGATATCTCGGTCATTACGACTGCCAGGTCTCATGTATTCCTCTCCAGAAAAGATTTAAAAAGTGAAAATACTTAAAGATCATGTTTCTTGTATGGTGTGATATGCAGAGAAATTAAACCTGACTGGTGTGTAGATGAGCTCAAAATTCTTTGCTCTTAATTTTTGTGTACATCTGTGAAGTGATACTGTTTTCTACAAGAGTTGTCATGCCCCATTTTCAGTCTCCAATTTTTGGGGCGTACTTTCTGCCATTATCAATTAGAGAATGTATGTCGTTGGGCCTGATCCCAGAGATAGCTTGGAGGTAGTTCTTTCGCATGGTCCTTGTGAGATTTGTGTGACCTGAATCTTACCTTACCATCGTCAATCTTCGTTCTGTAGCAATACTGGTGATGGCAGAGAAGGTTCAGAGTTCACTTCGTCATCGTTACCGATGGGCGCAAAATCGCAAAATGCCGCTGTCGGGATGCTCGTTCACCTGTTAAGAACAGCAACTCCACTTCAACAAGATTCCAGTTGTTACTCAGCCCAGTCCTTGAACACGGAACAAGAGGGAGGCGTTGCTACAGCCTCGGGATTCTTTATGCCGCGTAAGACCTCGGATGCACTGGAGGAGCTCGGAGTTACCAAGAAATGAAGAACCTCCTACTCTCGAAAAGCGGAGCTCGTGTCTTAACCAAAGAAGAAGCTTGACCTCCACCTCGTGTTGTATATGAAGGGACCTTGTTCCCAAAGGACAAAGGGCGTCGCAAATACAAATTGCGGAGAGCGAGGTGTAGGAGCAGCTGAGGTGGTTTTACACTGGAAAGAATCAAGTTTGTGTACATAAATGACTGCGAAACTGGTTGCGAGCATTGATTTAGCCTTCCCTTTGTATTCCTCATGTATCATCAAATGGTACCAAACTCGTATAGCCAAAATTAGTCTATGATAGCTTCGGTTTCGTACATCTACTTATTTGGAAATGACTCGTTATGGTGTTAGAATACCGAGGCTTGTTGCAGACACAGAACAACTTGTGGGGAACGAGAAAATCTCGACTGTTCTGAAAAATTTTAGATATGATCCATCTGCGTAAATGCTCCTTTTTCAGGATAACACTTAGAAAATCAGGTTGAAATGAAATGATCATGCGGCAATGCGCAATTAAAGTTGAAAGGAACGATCACACGATGACATACAGTCACAGTAGTTAGATCACGGTTCATCGCGCAAGACACTGTAATATCGCCGCTTCTATCAGTCATTGATCAAATCACCCGTCCGGCCGAGCATTTCATTCGATTGACGCCCGTCTTTACACATCTAAAAGGGTCAAATCGAAAGGAAAAGTAAAGGGTGGTTCTCCTTCTAACTTCCAGATTCGATCTCTTTTTCTGATGCATTGTATGATATGAAGGGGCTATCGTCAAGCCAAGATGTGAAGGTATGTTAGCCTTGAAAAGAACTTTCAAGATCCCCAAACTAAAGTTGAGATTTTTACTTTGCCACGGACTCACAGTTAATGGATCGAGAACATGTCTTCTTCTCCTGGGCCTATAGGCCCATCTTCAACCAAAAGCCGTCTCCTTCCTTCTGCTCTGCTCTGCTCTCTCTCTCTCTCTTCCTCTCTCTCTCTCTCTGCAGTAAAATCGAATGTCGCATCAGCGCTTCGATTTCCGAGTCTAGCTCCAGGACACGAGCGGCTTCAAGTTTTGAACTTTGACGTTCCTTTTGAGAGCACAGGAACGCGAAGAAGACGGGTCGCCATTGTTCCTTCCTGATCGAGTCATCGTCCCTCTGGTTTGCGCGGATTTTTCTTTTGGCGCTGATATTTGAATTTTGTATGTGAAGCGGACCAAAACTTCCTCGCCCTCGAAGCGCGCGGAAGAAAAGTAATGCGCCATGGGTGATTTTTCGAGCTGCCCGTTCTGTAGCTTGAGCGTTCCTTACGGGGAACTTGAAAGGTAACGATTCTTTGCGTTCTTGATGGTATGTTAGCTGCTGAAGAAATCAATGCCGGGGGCTTTTTGGTGTAGAGCGTTGATTTGGGTTTGAATCGTTCATGTAGGCACGCGAACGGTCACTTTGAGGATGAAGAGGCTGCCAAGGACATGGAGCTGGCGCGGCGAATTGCGATCGCCCCTCCGAGTCCGCCTCTTGCAATGGTAATCCTGTGGGCTCCCTCCTCGTATGTCTTCGCCGGTCTTTGTTTATATGGGATGATATATGCTCTCAATGTGCAGTTGTATGTAGCTGTCGAGTTTGTGTTGTGTGTTAGATAGCCTCATGCGCAAATTGTACGATTTGTCCAACGAACAACATGGGATTTACGCCATTCTCCTGATAGCGAGAAGAAATTTAGAAAACATACAAATCCGATTATAGAAAAATAAGAACCGTTGTTAGCATAAAAAGCTGTTAACTTTTGTGCAACTTCCAACATACAGAGTGTGATCAGAAAGAAGGGAGTATGCTACAAGAGATATGCGTGCTTCTTTTTTGTTTATGAACATGCCCGTAATGCTAATTTCAGTAACTTAATGTTTGTTTCATAGACCAATCAACTGGAAATAGATAAGTTGAAGGAAGTAATCTGTCATAAAGCTGCTGAAGTGGACGCAACAAGGTGTGATGGAAGGACTCGCAGTGATGTGGAGGATGAGATCTTCCATCTAGTCAGTTTGCAAACAATAAGTAGCTTCTACAAAGTTGAAGATGGTTTAATGGCCTTGTTAAAGAGATGTCTTGAATTAGAAGCTGAGCAGTCTACATGTATACTTTGTAGTTACATCGATCATTTTCAGAGCACTAAATCTGAGGATGTTGGCTGGGGCTGTGGTTGGCGTAATATCCAAATGCTCAGCTCTCACTTACTAATGGAAAGGCAGGAAGCGAAAGAGGGGCTATTTGGTGGTTCAGGATTTGTTCCTGATATTGTGTCGCTTCAGAGATGGCTTGAGATTGCTTGGAGAAGGGGCTTTGATGAAGTTGGATCAGAACATTTCAATCACAAAATCTACGGTTCTAGTAGTTGGATCGGAGCTGCTGAATGTGCTGCTCTTTTTCGTTCTTTTGGGCTTCGGGCAAGGATAGTGGATTTTGGTCCAAAGAACCTTGAATCACTCTTTCTATCTGTTCCTGGTTCTAGAATAGACTCACAAAGCGTAAGAGCAAGAGAAAAAGGGAATGCAGTTCAGATTCATGGCCCGATGGATAGATATTTGGCCAAGAGGAAACAGATTTCCCCTGAAGTTTGTTCCTCCATAGGACACACTGGCTGTTCTTACATTCAGCACGATCAAGTTTCAGATAGCAGTAATGAGGATCTGGGCATAAGTTCTGCCAGATCTAGTAAGGGTCAGGAGGTTATTACTGATTGGGTGTGGAGATACTTTTCAGATAAAAGCTTCATAAATAATCGTTTCGGTTGTGTCTCAATTAGCAGAAAGACGTAAGTGATTGCCTTGATATAATGTTATCCTGATCATATTACTAATGCCTGGATCCCTAGTGTCTGATAAATACTACATCTGAGTGCTTTTGTGAGCAGGCCTCTTTATTTTCAACATGATGGACATTCAAGAACCATCGTTGGGATTCAAGTCATACATCAACCAAAGGGGATGCAGAAATGCAATCTCTTAGTACTTGACCCTGGTCATGTAAGTATCCACTATCGCGTTAGTGAATTGTCCCTTATCTTAATTTTCAAAAGGTATAAGCAAGGCAGGACATGTGTGTGATTTTGCTACTAATACATAAAGTACTGTTGGATGTGTCCTAGCCTCAGCCAAAAGTGGTGAGTGAACTATGTTTAAGTTAGGACTGGGAGCAATAGACTGTTGTGATGGGATATCAGAAAGCATTGGGAGGTCTTTGTTCCAAGATAGCAATATTGATAGCCTAGTTAGATTTGCAGTAGAAATTTCAATTAGCTTTGGAGTAGAGGTGAGCAACCAGTGGGTTCAACCCGGCAACTGCACCCAACCGGCCTTACCCAATTGGTTCCATGCCGGTTCACAAGGGGCACGAGTAGGTTCGTGAGTAAAAAGTCAGACAACTGGCCTTGACCGGTTTGGTTTCCGGTTTTATACTGTGATTATAACCTATTTTTACTTTGTAAGAAAATATAACAAATAAGTTAGAAATGGGGATCGAATCTGGGTGGCCTAGGTACTCTATCAGTGCTTTGAGCAATTTGCTTAAGGTCATTGACATGACATGTTATCCTTAATTCACAATTATATGGCTAAAATTTGTATAGAGTTGTAAATAAAAGGGGGCAGAGCCAGTTCCAGGCCGGTTTCTAAGGGATCCTTTTTGGTTCTCAGTTCCAACTACAGGGAACCCGCTTTGACAGGGTAAGTCCTATGTTCCTGGTCTGGAAATTATGTAGCTTGGAGCTGATCACTCCTATTTTGGAGTGTTCTTAAGACAGCAATGGAGGGATCTAATAAAAAGCTATTTTGTTTAAAGTTCCTCACTCAAAGCAGAAGTTTTATCATGCTATACCGATGTTTTTGACGGACAAAGAACACAGAATTGACTAATGAAGCTTGGGGTAGGGATGTCAATGGGTCGGGTCGGGCCAGGCTTTTCTAATACCCGACCCGACCCAAAACGTAAAGGGTCACGCTTGACCCGCCCCGCCCCTACCCAAGACCCTATTCAGCATTTAGCTCAGGAGATGGGTCGGGTAGGGTCGGGTCAATGCCGGTGCCACAACGCCAAAACATCCTCCCGCTCAGTCTTTGTCCCGCAAATCGCGCAGGCCAGCAGCAGCTCCCGCTCGTCCCCCTCCATGGCTTCACCACCTCAACTGCTCCACAAACCAAAAACAAAAAGAACCCAACAAAAACCCACCTCCATCAGAACACCTGGAAAGCGCCATCGCAATCGACAAAGCCCCCCAAATCGAAGTCCCAAAAAATTCCAAACCCCAGCAAAAGCAACCCCAACGCCGGTCACCGCACTCAAAACCAGCCGGTCCTCTTACCTGCTCGAGCGAAGCGGGGAGGAATGCAAGTGCCATGACGGCGACATCCGCCGCGAGCGACCCGGCCCGCGCGCCGAACCGGAGCGGGGGAAAGCACCCCCGGGCTAGGCCGACCCGAATTCCCCAGCCTTCCGCGTGGCCCAGTCCCCGACGTAATCCCCCAGCGTCCTCGCCGCGTGCCTCCTCGGTGCGGCGCCTCCGTTCTGCGGATGCGGGTTCCTCTCCCGCGCCGGCTCGCGGTCGGGGACGACCCCGGCTAGGGCCCTCAGGGCCGATTTGAGGCCCGCCCCCGCGGCGGAAGAGGGACCGGGGGGTAGAGGGGCGGTGGAGGAGGGGGAGCTTGAGGAACGAGCCGCGGGAGGCGGAGAGGCACGGGGAGGCGAGGAGTAGGAGGAGGAGGAGGAGGAGAGAGAGAGGAGCAGCGAACGAGTCGCCATTGTTGGGGGCATCTTCGAGAGAGAGAGAGACGGACAGACAGGGGGAGCAGAAAAGAAAAGGACGACGACGTCGGACGACTTAGAGAGGGGAGAGAGAATGGGAGTGAGACTGACAGAGGGAGAGTAAATGGGTTGGCCCAGAGTCTCAATGAATGGGCCCGATTATACCCCAACCCTAATGATACCATAAGTTTTAGGGTCAAATTAAGACCCGACCCCAAAATACCCCAAATTTTAGGGCCGAGTCGGGCCGAAGCGATCCGGGCCGGGTCAGCCCGGGTTTTGTTGACACCCCTAGCTTGGGGAGGACGAACAAAAGATGCTTCTTATTAAAGTGAGAATTGAATAAGGAACTTTGGGTAGGTCGCAAGTGGAATGCCTCTTCTGAAACTTTAATTTGTTATGAGAGCCTTCTTGAAACATAGGTTGCAGATATGCTAGAACATGTATTAAGAAAAAGCACTCTCGCACTCTACCTGAATGTGTGAATACTGATCATGAATATTATCGGCAAAAAAAATTTGAGAATGGGTAGAGGTCCATGGAAGGAAAAAGATCTGAATAGTACTATTGGTTTGTCATTTCTGTTAGCAAGTAATTATGAACCTAGGGTATTGATAAGATTAATCCACTTTAAACACCCCCTCCTCTCGCCCCTGCAAAGGTAAAAAGTCACTTACACAAAGGAAGAAAAAAAAGAGAAAGAATCTCACAATTACAATCCGTATAGATAATATTTTGACCTTCCCAGTAGTTGTCAAAACTTTCAGTCGAAATTTCTTCTCTCAGTTAGAGAGAGATATTGTTGCCTGTTGGTTTAGGAAATTTGAAAGAAGTCTTACTTTTTGCTTCAGAGTAATTAAAAACTCATACTCCTCGTAGAGTGGAGTGGTTGATATCTTTAAGTATTTTGGATATTCAAGATCGACAATATCCACTTATTCAGGCATTATCATACATTGTTTAATTGCCTGAAATATGATCACTCCATTGCACGATAGTCAAAGCCATAGTTTGGTGAGACTTGTGCTTGTTTATTTGCATACTTGCCAAATATTTTATGAGTTATCTGTGTGTTTATGTAGAGCACAGCTACGCTGGAAAGATCACTGAAAAGAAATGCCGGGTGGCAGAAGCTTATAAAAAGGGGCATTCATACTCTGAAGAAGCCACAATACCAGGTTAGACTGTTTTTCTGGGATTTTTTGTTAAATCCTGAGGTCATGACTATAGGCCTGAATTGCCTGATTCAATCATTTGTTTCAGTTGTGTTATATTGATCCTGGAATTGCAAGAGGAGAAGAGTTAGAGAAGCTCAAAACATTGTACAGTGCCTACGTCGAAATCTAGAGATGAATAGAAAGTTGATGTGTGCCTCTTTGAAGCATTACGAGCTATATTTAAGGTCATGGCATTTTGGCTTTTGACTGCACATCGAACGAGTAATGATGTAATGTTGCACATAACAAGACCGACACACTGCTGCTGAGGCGCCAAAAAGAAAAGTATGGTGCTAGACTGTGAGACTGACTTGTAAATTTTTAAGTTGTCTTTAGAATTAATAGTGGTTGCGATACATTTCTGAAAGATTTTACTCTTAGCAAAGCTCTAACGCTGGAATGACCTTCAGCGAGGATCAAACGGGGCAAGGTCTACCTATTTCTCACCCTATGCTTGAGAAGATAGTCTCTTCCTGGATTTGTGCAGGAAATTTTGGGTCTGTCAGGATCCAGGAGCTTAAGTCGGGATCTTGAAATAGATGTGTAGATATAAACAAACAAAAAAGAAGAAACTTTGCATTATAGTTTTCTTCCTAGGCGTGACTTTGGTGTCCCCAGTGTTTCTTAAATGCGCTCAACCTATCAGCGCAGCATGGGGTTAGGCATGAATGACCAAGAACTGCTTTGCGACTCACGTGGACCATGATGTATGGACATAGGACGGCAGCTTGGTCCTAGTGTTGCGGCCCCCTCCAAGAAAAGAATGAAGCTTAGCATGTGTCTTAACTGGACCGCACTGATTAGTGTCTCGAGTTGGGCTATTTGTTCTAATTTGGCAGGACTATGAACATACTCAGGGCCGAATGAAGTACGAATCGGTACTTGCATTTACACGATGACCTGACCTCAAGCAGCGCCTTTCAGTCTTCGTCCACGAGTTGGTTAGACAGATAGCCAATTTCCATTTATAAAGGGGGCGTAGTAGGCACGTTATTGATTGAGTACCTTGTTTCTGATTTGGCGGCATCGATTGACATAATCAATCACAGTTTAAACGACATCGGGACCCAACTCACAGCTTGCAAAACGAAAGACATGTCTTGTTGCACGTCTGGAAGTCCTACGTGTTGAGGGATTTTAATAGAGTCGATGGACTCTGATGTGGTGTCGAAGGATTCAGTCGAGTTTTGGTGCGTGCGTTCTTTGGGATGTTTCATTGAGCATGCCTAGCTAGCCAGAACTTACTATTGATCCATTCCAAGATAAATTTTGCAATCATGCTGCTTTAGTACTTAAATTTATTTAAGTTGGACATGCATTGCCATTTACTTGCTATTCTAAAGGAGGAACAACAGACTGAATTTTATGTTTCGGTGCTATTTCAGGTCGAATATAGATGCAGTGGTCGCATAGTAATATGAAGAAAATCGATCTTCTACATTTCGTTGGAGTTGAAGAGTTAGAAATTTCGCTGACATATGATGAAAACTTAAAAGCTTCAAATGCATCACAAATCTGGATTAAAAATTTGAGTGCATACGACCCAATTTTAAGCGTCAACCTATTTACTGATTTCAAAATTTGTATGACTGCATCTTCCCTATCTAATTGTCGAAATGTAGACGACGCAAACCAATACCCTCCTCCATGGATGGAGTGCGCATTGGTGGAAACAAGGCGAATGATAATATTTCACCAAACACCACATGCACAAGCATCCTCTCGTGATTTGAACTGATAGCTCCTGCAACAATGGCCTCGAAACCAACAATCCCATCCACTGCGGGTTGTTGCGATGACATTATGTTTTCTGAGCCAAAAAAAGAACAGACCCAAACGAGGTCGAGCCTCGCGCATTAAATCACGGGTTGTCCTCATCTCCTGAAAACGTAGAGCGGGGACCAAGTTCTTTGGTCGTGTCTCCAATTGAGACGAGCTTAGTATCTGCAAACTTCCGATTGTCTCCGCAGCCATGGAAAATGAAAGAAACAGCATGTGTTGCACGAGTGCGCGTGTCCTTTCGAGAAAGAAAGGGGCGTGAAAAAGTTAAGTGGGAGATTCAACTCTCGTTTGAGATCTCACCCTCCTCGTCGTACTTCGTCTAAACCTGAACCTGCTCGCGCCAGCCCCGAGAGGATCATGTCTTGATACCACCACCACTCGAGCGCTAAGAAAGAACAGATCACGTCTCGTTAATTACTGATTAGAGTGGCGCTTTCCTGCTCGGACGTGAGCTTGAATGCGATTGCGTTGGCGCCTGACACGCTCGGGCCGATCGCATCCCATAAACAAATCTCCACTATCTCCTGACGGAAATATAAATTAAATGTAACTTTGACAGGCGAAGCAGCTTTTGATGAAGATGACGAGTCATTCAAAAGCCAGGGTTGTTCATCTCCTTCTCCCTCTCCATGTGCATTACTTGGCACTTCCGTCATCATTATTCACGATCGTATTAATTAAATGCGAGAACCCAGGACTCACGTTTGGTTTTACTGCGAAAAAATCTCTAAAGAACCATTTTTTCCAAAACATGGTCTTATTCCATTGTCATCAAGATGCCCCCCCTCTAGGACTCTTGGAACATTCATCATTAATGCCCAGTTAATGTGACTTTCAAGGCGTT
The DNA here is from genome assembly GCA_024733475.1 of Syzygium grande. NCBI lineage: Eukaryota > Viridiplantae > Streptophyta > Magnoliopsida > Myrtales > Myrtaceae > Syzygium > Syzygium grande. The sequence continues at coordinate 11,625,211 of JAMXDD010000004.1, read as the reverse complement.
CGCATCACTGTGTTGTTTATGATTATTATAATCCGCACTAGGATTCTCCTGCGTGTGATCCTGGAGTTCACACTTGAAGATACAGATCAAGCACATGCAACACATTCCAATTTCCAAACACTGCCGAACAACAATGTCCAATTTGTTTACCGTTAGTTGGGGAACGGATGAAATATGAAAGAGGAAAAAGAGAAAGAGATGGACGAGAGTCGCCGCGGTGTTACCAATAACTCGCAACGTTTGTTCCACACTCACACTCGCACCACACAGTCTGGTCTTGAGATGCATGTGAGCCGAATCAATACTTTGTTTCGTTTTTTGTTTACTATATTATCAAAAAAAGAAAAAGTTGAAATTATAGTGACGAGGCACTATGACGTTAGCTAAAATTAAGTCGTCGCTCCCCTAGATGTATGGTAGAACAACATGTACTGTTCAAACAAGCAATTTTTTTTTGGTAATCGAATTATTTTAATCATTACATTTTACTTATTTTTGTTATGTAGATTTCCTTATTTGGCGGAATTATCTTTGTTCATTAAGCTTTCCTCCACATTATAAGGAATCTATCTATTTCAACTCTGAAAAAGCTATTTGTGAAAACTCATTGACTTCTCTATTGTCAAGGTTTTAAACTAATATTCTAAATATGAATGTATCTTGAAATAACTTAATATCGAAATAGAAACTCCTTTGAAAAAAGTAATTTCCTCATAAGTTATTATATGTATGATGATATGACAAAAAGGATTACATTTATAATGAGTTTGATTAGGTGGGGGTAGAATAAGGTGCTTGCGTGCACGAGCTGTTTCCGTAGATATGACTAATGGCAGTCAAGTTTCCACACTTGCTATTTCATCTTTCTTGCTATTTCACACTTACCAAGAACTCTGCTTCTGCATTTCAGCTCCTATTTCATCTTTCTTTTATTCCTTCCACCAGTCTAGTCAAATGATTCACCCCAAAATTGTCCTTCAGCGAAGGGGGTCATCTTCCCGCCATCTTCCCTCCCATATTCCCTCGCTCTCAACTATTTTTGAGTTTCTCAACCAGCATTTTCGTACCGGTTTGCGCAAAGATTTCCTCATTGAAAATCTGCAAGGTCTATCCTCATCCTTATCAAGAACAGTGAGAGATCCCGCTTCATCTTTCCATCCCTCTTCCATTAACACGAACCCCCACCTCGTCTAAAGTATTCTTCACACGTCTTTTGAGGCAAAAAGCCATCCTCACGCGTTTTTTCTTTGGTGCTCGTGCTCCTTTTAAGCTTCGACATTCTCGATATAAGGGATCCATTAATAAGGGAAGATCCCTCTACACGTTAAGAAATTGGGTATAATCCATATCCACAGGTTCAATGATGGGAGATAAATAAATGTCGAGTCAATCGTTGATCACTTGTTGTATTATTATTATTATTATTCCTAATGTGCATTTGCAAGCGTTTATCATTTCAACTTTGATACGATATATCCAACATTTTTCCTTATACTATGAGATTTGCTCATTGAATCCCTTTTTATTTTGATCAGAATAATGAAAAAAGTTATCAAATCCAATATTTAGGCAAAATAAAGCTTAGTCGTAATTAATTGATAGCAAGAAAGATAGTTGATACCACCTTTTGTAAATGGATCAATTCTTCGACTAGTCATGAAATAACATTTCGTGCTATTTCAAATAACGTCAAACAAATATTAGAAAATTGCATTTTTATACAACAATAACTAAAAAGAGTATTTTTAAGACTTTGGGCATCTACACGATTTAACATAGTATCAGTACACTCCTAGCCATTGCAATCCATCCTCCATAAACATCACGCTTCATTAGCCCAAGTCATCGAAATTTGGACCACAGCCTCGTTAGTGGTCATGCTATTGTCGAGGTCAAGCCATCACAACATCACCACAATCCTAGGTCGCCAATGCCCTAGGCTTGCTTCACATAGCCCCACAAGCTTTATCGCAATTAATTTTGCTAAAATATAGTGCACCTGTTATTATAGTGACGAGGCACTATTGCTTTAACTAAAATTAAGTCCCCGCTACCCCAGATTTATGGTATAACAAAATATACTGTTCAAACGAGCAATGTTTCCTTGGCTCGAAAACAAGCAATTAGTTTCCATAAGCACTACATAAAAAAAAATATACATATATATATGTCAAGACAAAATCATAGGTATAACTTAAAGTATTGAACGCTGTAAGATGTCTTCAATCTACACGGCCTCGTCATTGGCAAGAGATAGTTGTTTATGGATAGTTCCTTATTTTATTATTGCCATTAAGTAAATTTGACTTTAAGTTCTATGTAATTATCGATCAAATTATTTTAATCATTACGTTTTACTTACTTCTGTTGTGTGAATTTCCTTATTTGGTGACATTATCTTTGTTCATAAAGGTTTTCACCGCATTATAAGTAATCTATCTATTTCAACTCAGGAAAAACTATACGTTAAAGCTTATTGACTTCTCTATTGTCAAAGTTTTAAGCTAATATTCTAAATATTGATGTACCTTGAAATAACTAAATTAGAAAGTTCTTTAAAAAAAGAAATTTACTCACAAGTTCAAATAAAAATAATATGCGGTGATTTGGTTAATTTGTCAACAATATCTTCTAATTATTATATGTATAATGAGTTTAATTAGGTGGTGTAGAAACATGTGTTTTTTTCTTTGGTCGAAAGAAAATTGTATGTGTTGCTTAAAGTGCGTACAAGCACCAAGAACCTGCTTCTGCATTTCCACTCCTATTTGATCTTTCTTTAAGTTTCCTACAGTTTAGTCAGTCAAATAATTCAGCCCAAAAGTCTACTTGAATGAGGGGGTCATCTTCTTCCTGTCTTCTTCCTGCCTTCTTTCCACTCATTTTCCCTCACTCTTAAACTTTTTGAATTTCTCACCATCTTTTTTCGTACCAGTTTGCATAAAGATTCCCTTACTAAAAATCTATAACGTGTTTCCTCATTTCGATCAAGAACAATTAGAGACATCGCTTTATCTTTCCATCTTGTCAAAAGTATTCTTCACCCGTCTGTTGGGGCAAAAAGTCATCATCATGCGTTTGCTTCGGTGCTCACACTCCTTTGAGCTTCGACATTTGTCGAGATGAGGAATCCGTTAAGGGAAGATTCCTCTATGCCTTCTTTCTACCCTCTTGAACGCGAGTGCGATCCAACGGGATAGATCGATGATATTTTGTAATCCTTGAATCAAATCGAGCCAACATAGCCAACCTTCTTAATCTCTCTTTTTGTTTTTGTTTTCTTTTCTTCTTGCTTTTGCCGATGGCCGGCCATCGACCATGGCCAAGCTAGCTGGCTTCATCTGGGCGAGGGGAGCCCTCCCCCAAGCATCCCCCAGGCGAGGCTAGCTCGCCCAACCATCAATAATAGGAAGAAGAAAGGGAAAAAAATTTTAAAATTTTTTTTTAAAAAATACTAAAATATTATCAAAAATTATCCATGTTAGCACCGATTGTGCTACTTAGGACAGCCAGCGTCCACATCAACGAATTCCGGCAAAATCGCCTATGGCCAGCCATCGTTGTTGTGGCATGCTATTGTCGAGGCCAAGCCATCACCACAATTCTAGGTCGCCAATACCCTGCCATGACCGTCGTTGGTTGGACCCTATGTAGGCTTGCTTTGCATAGGCCCCACAAGCTTTTCGCAATTACTTTTGCTAAAATATGGTGCACCTATTGCTGTAGTGATGACACGGTATTACTTTAGCTAAAATTAAATCGTCGCTATCCCAGATGTATGGTATAACAACATATACTGTTCAAACAAGCAATTTTTTGTTGTGTAAAAAACAAGCAATTAATTTCTATAAGTACTACATCCAAAAACAAAAAAGAAGTTGAGACCAAATCATAGGCATACCTTAAAGTCAAAAATCGAACATTGTAAAATGTCTTCTATCTGCACAGGCTCCGACATTGGCAAGAGATAATCGTTTATTGATAGTTTCTTTTTATTATTGCCATTATGTAAATTTGATTTTTAAATTCTATGTATTTATCGATTGAATTATTTTAATAATTACATTTTACTTACTTTTATCATGTGAATTTCCTTATTTGACGACGTTATCTTTGTTCATTAAGGTTTCCTCCGCATTATTAGTAATCTATCTATTTCAACTCAGGAAAAACTATCCGTTAAAACTCATTGACTTTTCTATTGTCAATGTTTTGAACTAATATTCTAAATATTGATGTACCTGGAAATAACTGAATTAGAAAGTTCTTTGAAAAAAGTAATCTACTCGCAAGTTCAAATAAAAACAACACGTAGTGATTTGGTTAATTCAGCAACGATATCTTCTAATTATTATATGTATAAAGAGTGTGATTAGGTGGTGTGGAAACATTTGGTTTTTTTTTTTGCATCGAAAAAAATTGTGTTCATTACTTGAAGTGGATAGAAGCACCAAGGACCTACTTCTGCATTTCCGCTGCTATTTCATCCTTCTTTAATTCTTCCCACAGTTCAGTCATATAATTCAGCCCAAAAGTCTGCTTCTATGAGGGGGTCATCTTCCTGCCTTCTTCCCTCTCATTTTCTCTCCCTCTAAACTTTTTTAGTTTCTCAGCCATCTTTTTCGTACCAGTTTGCATCGAGATTCCCTTTACCAGAAGTCTACAAGGTGTTTCCTCATCTTTATCAAGAATGATCAGTGACACTGCTTTATCTTTCCATCTCGTCTAAAATATTCTTCACGCGTCTTTTTGGGGCAAAAAGTCATCATCACGCGTTTGCGTCAGTGCTCACGCTCCTTCGAGCTTCAACATTTCTCGAGATAAGGGATCCACAAGGGAAGATTCCTCTGTGCGTTCTTTCTACCCTCGTGAACGTGAGTGTGATCCAACGGGATAGACCAACAATATTTCGTAATCCTAGAATCAAATTGAGCCAAGAGAGCCATCCTTCTTAACCTCTCTTTTTTTGTTTTTTTTCCTTTCTTCTTCCTTTTGCTGATGGCCAATCACCGACCATGGTCGAGCCGGTTGGCTTCGCCTGTGTGAGGGTGAGCCCCCGGTGAAGGAGCCCTCACCCAGGCAAGGGTCGGTCTTGCCCAAGCCAAGGCGGCCTTGCTAGGCATCGCCCAGGTGAAGGTGGCATTGGGCACCAGATTTAGCTTGAGTGAGGCCGACCCTTGCAGGGCCTCACTTGGGTGAGGGCTCTACTTGTCGGGGCTCGCCCTCGCCTATGGCAGGTGACGCTAGCCCACCTAAGCATTGCTAATGGGAAGAAGAAAGGGAAAAAAAGAACAAAAAATTCGAAAAAAATATTAAATTATTATTAAAAATTATTTATGTTAGCATCGTTTGTGTCACTTAAGATGGTCGGCGTCCGCATCAGCGAATTTCGGCCAAAATCGCTTGCGATTGACCATCGTTGATGTGGTCATGCTATTGTCGAGGCCAAGCCATCACGGCAATCCTAGGTCGCCAATGCCTTGCCACAATCGTCATTGATTGAACCCTTGCAGGCTTGCTTTGCATAGGCCCCACAAGCTTATCACAATTAATTTTTGCTAAAATATGGTGCACCTGTCATTATAGCGACGTGGCATTATTATTACTTTAGCTAAAATTAAGTCATCGCTACCCTAGATGTATAATTGAACAACATATACTGTTCAAACAAGCAATTAATTTTCATGAGTCATTAAGATTTCCTCCACATTATAAGGAATCTATTTATTTCAATTCAGGAAAAACTGTTTATGAAAGCTCATTGACTTCTCTATTGTCAAGGTTTTAAACTAATATTCTAAATATGGATGTATCTTGAAATAACTTAATATCGAAATAGAAGGTCATTTGAAAAAAATAATTTTCCCATAAGTTAAAAATAAAAATAATATGCAGTGATTTGGTTAATTCATCAATAATATCTTCTAATGATTATATGTACAATAATATGATAAAAAAAAGATTATATTTATAATGAGTTTGATTAGGTGGGGTAAAATAAGGTGCTTGCGTGCACGAGCTATTTCCGTAGATATGACTAATGGCAGTCAAGGTTCCACACTTGCTAGTTCATCTTTCTCGGAAATATCTTGGGCAACTTCCACGAAAGAAAGTCACATTGAACCCGAAATTGTCCAGCAAAGTGGGTAGAATTACCAAGAACCTGCTTCTGCATTTCCGCTCCTATTTCGTCTTTCTTTTATTCCTTCCTCCAGTCTAGTCAAATAATTCACCCCAAAATTGTCCTTCAGCGAAGGGGGTCATCTTCCTCCCATCTTCCCTCTCATTTTCCCTCGCTCTTGACTTTTTTTGAGTTTCTCAACCATCTTTCGTACCGGTTTGCGCAAAGATTTCCTCATTGAAAATTTGCAAGGTCTATCCTCATCCTTATCAAGAACAGTGAGAGATCCCGCTTCATCTTTCCATATCTCTTCCATTAACACAAACCCCACCTCGTCTAAAGTATTCTTCACACGTCTTTCGAGGCAAAAAGTCATCCTCACGCGTTTTTTTCTTTGGTGCTCTTGCTCCTTTTAAGCTTCGACATTCTCGATAGGCTGATGTGATCCATTAAGGGAAGATCCCTCTGCACCTTCTTTCTAGCGTCCTGAATGTGAGCGAGATCCAAAGGGATAGGCTGATAATACTTCGTAACCCCGGAATCAAATCGAGTCAACAGAGCCAATCTTATTAATCTCTCTTTCTTGTTTTTGTCCCCAAGTTCCTGATACATGGCCTCTTCCAAAAGGATTTACCATGTGTTCCTTAGTTTTAGAGGCCCAGACGTCCGCAACAATTTCCTTAGTCATCTCTACGCGGCTCTGGATCAGAAAGGGATACACACTTTTGTGGATGACGAGGAGCTGAGGAAAGGAGAGCAAATATCGCCGACTCTTATGGGGCGATCGAGGAATCGCGCATCGCGATCATCATTTTCTCCGAGGACTACGCTTCTTCGCGGTGGTGTTTGGAAGAGCTGGCGACGATCATGGAATGCGAGGCACGGAAGGAGCTGATTGTGCTGCCGGTGTTTTACAAAGTGGAACCAAGAGAAGTGAGAGAGGGGAGAGAGGCTTATGGGAGAGCTATGGCTAAGCATGAGTTCAAGTTCGGGAAGGATTCGGAAACAGTGAAAAGATGGAAGAAGGCTCTTTTCGATGCCGGTAACTTGTCTGGGTGGGATTTTAACGATGGGTAAGTAAGTAATTGACGTGACGCAATGCTTTGTCATTGTTAGCTAGTGATTGTTTGTTATATTTCAAACCGTATGGAATAAACTACCACTGGAAGCCGATTGATATTGTCAAGTCGGTCTTTCGATTGAAGATACATAGCGGAGATATACTAGACAGCGGATTCAAAAATTCGAATAACCAAAACTTCAAGCTAGCAGATTCTTTGAATTCGATTCTTGCCGTGCGGATAATGAGAACTTTTTGTCTTCGATGAAAGTGTAATTAATAGCTCCTTAGTCATTATTGTCTTCAGGCGCAGGTTCATCTTAATTTTCCCTTGGGCAGAAGATGTTGGGGGCAGGTTCACTAGATGTGTTAATTTCTTTTCATCTTATTATTTGCTCACCTTCTTATGTCATTTTCCTCTTGACGTTAGAGGTCGAATTCTTGCCATGGCTTTGAAATGCTAAAACGTGTTTTTTCTTTCTTTTGAGTGCTTATCAGAGATGAAGCGGAGCTCATACAACGCATTGTAAAGGATGTATCAAGTCGTCTAGGGCGAAGACCCTTACATGTTGCTGATCATCCGGTTGGAATAGATTCCCGAGTTCAAGAAGTGATATCATTGTCGCAAAGAGTCGGATGATGATGATGTTCTCATGATAGGTATATGGGGACTTGGAGGCATAGGGAAGACGACAATTGCTAAAGCGATATATAATGCTATTGAGAGCCAGTTTCAGGGATGTAGTTTTTTGGCGCAAGTTAAAGAAACTGCAAACAAAAGCAGTGGTCTAGTTGGTATGCAAGAAACACTTCTATCCGAGATCTTATCTCCTAGACATCTAACGGTCAATAGTGTCGATGGAGGAATTAGTTTGATAAGGGAAAGACTTTGTCGCAAGAAGGTTCTCCTAGTTCTTGATGATGTTGACCAATTGGATCAACTGAAGGCATTAGCTGGAGGAGGCGATTGGTTTGGAAAAGGAAGTAGAATCTTTGTAACATCGAGGGATAAACATTTGCTAAATTCTCATGACATAAAGTGTGTGCATGAAGTTAAAACTTTAGACAACGATGAGGCACTAGACCTTTTTGTTTGGCATGCCTTTAAAAACAGCAAAAACCTGAAATAAGAAAGGATCTCATAGACAGAGCACTACATTATGCTAGCGGCCTTCCATTAGCCCTCGAAGTGTTGGGCTCATTCTTATATGGAAGAAACGAACCAGCATGGGAAAGTGCGCTGCGTAAACTCTCCAGGAGTTTCGACAAAGGTATCGATCGAGTTTTGAAGATAAGCTTCGATGGATTGGATGACAATGAGAGGGAGATTTTCCTCGACATTGCTTGTTTCTTTAAGGGAGAAAGAATAGAATACATCAAGGAAGTTCTCGATGGCTTGGAGAGAGAGACAACTATAGGAATAGATATTCTCATCGAGAGGTCCTTGATAAGAAATGAGCATGGGACCCTGCAAATGCATGATTTGGTTCAGTTGATGGGGAAGAATATTGTTAAGCAGGAATGTCCCAATAATCCTGGGAAACGCAGTAGATTATGGCTTTTTGAAGATGTTCGGGACATTCTATGGGAAGATACGGTAAAAGTTGTTTATGTAAACATTGTTATATCTCATTTTTATGTTACTTTGATTTGGATAGTATATTATAATCTCAATGGAAATTTTGTGTGAGAACTGAATTTGCTCTCTTATGGATAGGGAACGGCTGCAGTACAGGCCATACTATTGGACCTGCCCACACCAGAAGAGAGAAGTATGAGTCTTGAAAAGATAACCATAAAGGTGGACGCTTTTAGAAACATGAAAATGTTGAAAATGCTCATTCTGCCTGAAGTGCATATCTCTTCGGAAGGTCCCGTCCGTCTCCCCAATAATCTGAGATGGCTTGAATGGCCCAATGCCCCATTACTAGAATTTGGCTCTAAACTTATTGGAATTGATGTCCCAAGAAGTCATATCAGAGATTTAGAAGGCAAAATTAAGGTTAGCGCTTGTGATAATTAGCTTTTCTCTTTTTATAACTACAAATATTTACAGAGCTTAATGATTGTACTGATATTTTTTTTGCAGCATTTCAGAAATTTGAAGTACATCAATTTCAGTCAATGCAAGTCGCTGGTTAGTGTTCCTGACTTTTCATCGGCTCCAAATTTGGAGAGCTTGTATCTTGATAGGTGCAAAAGCTTGGTGGAGGTTCACCAATCCGTCGCATATCTCAACAAGTTAATATTTTTGTCACTACAGTTTTGCTCTAACCTCAGTGTCTTTCCCAACACACTCGAGACAAAATCTCTTCAAGCTCTTGATCTCTTTGGTTGCTCTAAACTCGAGAAGTTCTCTGATGTACCGGGAAAGTTGGAACATCTAGAAGAGCTTGATCTAGGAAGGACGGCTATTAAAGAACTCCCTGCATCAGTTGAAAATCTTCTCTCTTTGAAGGAATTAAATTTAATAAAATGCAAAAAACTCGCAATGCTCCCATCAAGTGTTTATAAGTGGCAAAATCTTGAGCTTCTGAATCTTTCAGGCTGCTCCAATTTTGTCACGTTTCCAGAGAACTTGGAGGATTCAAACAATCCTAATGGCAATATGGGATTCCGAAAATTAAAGCGGCTAGAACTTACTGGCTGCAATCTCTCAGAAGTAGAGTTCCTTAAGAGTTCTTCCAGTTTTCCCAAATTACGGCACCTAGATCTTTCCAAAAACAAATTTACTCATCTGCCGACATGCATCAACGAATACAAATGTTTGGAACACTTGTGTGTGGATGATTGCAAACTGATACAAAAGATTCCTCAGCTTCCGCCAAATGTGCATGAACTTTCGGCAAATGGTTGCAGATCTCTACGAGAATTCCCAGATTTGTCGAGTCTCTCCTCCGACTGCTGTTCGGTTGAATTGTCATCATGTCGTAAATTATTCCGCAAAGGGGCAAATATGGCTCATGCGTTGTCGTTCGAGGTTAGACTCTCTCTCTTTCTCTCTCTCGCACTAACTTCGAGTGCTTGATATGCGTACTATTTGTATGACAGGGGCTCCGGAAGATGAGAAATGTTGACATTTGCCTAAATGGGAAAGAGATGCCAGAATGGTTCTTTCCCGTTGAAGACAGTTCCATTGCTTTCACGGTTCCCCGAGACTTGTATGACAAGTTCTTAGGACTAGCACTCTGTTTTGTTCTTGGCCCAAAGGGAGGAGAAGCAGCTCGTGATTTTCATGCAGTCCGATTTTGTGTTAACGGCTCCGAATGGACTGCCTCTTCACAAGGCGTGCATATAATGGACTCCGATCATGTGTGGATGGGATATTTCCCGCGCAGTAGGCTGTGGTTAGGAAGGAAGCGTCTGCGAGACGATTGCTGCCATATCCAAGTTAACTTCAAACCAGGAACCGAAGTAGAATTGAAGAAGTGTGGATTCCGTCCAATATGCGAGCAACAGGAGGATGATCAGAGGATCGTGCTCCAACCCCATCAGCCGATGAAAACAAATTGGCTTTCGGAAAGAGACTCAGACGAAGATGATTGGACAGACACTGAGGAAGAAGAAAGTTCAAGTGAATCAGATGATGAACTTAGCGAAGCAATCGACCGAGAAAAAGAAAAACAAGGACTTTTCAAAGCAGATAAGATCGGGCCTTCGGAGGAAAGAGACTCAGAGGAAGACAATGGGATAGACACCGAGGAAGAAGAAAGTTCAAGTGAATCAGATGATGAACTTATCAAACCAATCGACGATATAAAAGAATACAGACTACTTTACGAAGCAGGTAAGCTCGACGTCCGTAGATTATATTGTAATGCTACAAAAGGTTTCTGTCGAAGTTTAAAGCCCTTGACAAGGGATCGATTCCTGCGGAGGCGAAAAATTCCGAGATACTGATTCCAATGCCTTTTGCATTTCCCTCTTTTTTTTTTTTACGTCTCTACTGGAAGTTTTTGAATGTCCGCTCCTTCAATTCAATTTCAGAATCATTATGAAGTACAGGTTTCACGACATGCTACTGACATGGTTGAGGTTGAGGAGCTTCCTTTATCCCTCTCTTTCTTTTATGATTTGTGATGCGGATTGCATTAATACAGAGTTAAGTGGATGCTTGTCGAATGGCCATGGTCTTTTCCAGTCGCTCTGCGAAGCTCATCGTATAGACCTCTGTCACCTCTCTTCATCCAATCAATGATGCCAACGCTTCATGCTGGATAATTCTGAGATCGCAAGTTTTGCTCATTCTAACATGATCATCATCCTTAGGGACGTGTCAATCTGATTGTGTCAAAGATCAAAAGATTAGCTGATTCCTCTTGTTGTCACTTGGCACATTGCATTCCCTCCCACTTCCATTACCATTAATCAGATACGTCACTTTAACATAGCTGTCGCATCAAAGTACCTTACCATATCCGTGTTAATTCTCAACCTTCGACAACAGCTTTTTTTTTTTTGGACGGAGCGACAGAAGCTTTAAGTAGCTGAAATCTTGTACACCGAAAGACAACTCCATACAAATCTAAAGCAGCAATGTCACACACCAGTCCCTCTAGTGGAATATTGTTGCTGCAGAATACCAGAAAGTATATTTACGTCCCGGGCATTATTTTTTCGTTCCTTAAAGCCCGATACTTTTCCTCATTTCTCTTCATTTTTATATTAATTATTGGAATGAATTTGTTAACGGGTGTCCTAAGAACTCTTGTTAAGTACCCAATCGACGAAATTTTACGGTATCTAATGCGCGGACCGTCCTCACCATGGGTCCATAACCCTGTCAAAAAAGGAAGTGACGAGACATAAGCAAACCCCAAAAGAAGAAGAAGAAGAAAGGATTTGACTTGTTGACTCGAGCGGGGGTCAAGGCAGTGGAATTATCTGTTCAAAGTTGCAATGCCACGTCATCTGCACGTCAGATGCAAATCCGAGCTCCCTCTGTCCTCTCGGACGACGTCGCATAAAACCCATCATCCTCATCGCTACCCGTCCCAAGCCAAGCCAAGCCAAGCCAAGCCGAGACGCCGTTGGCTCATCAGTCTCTCTTCTCTCCCCCCTGACTAATCATCATGCCTTCTTCAATGGCGCTGCTGATCCTCCGTCGCAACCTCCATGGTCGAACCTCCTCGCTCCTCCAGGCGAGGCTCTTCTCCCGTTCGCCGGAGGCGGCGGCTGCTGCGAAGCGACGGGCCTCGGAGCCGAAGCCCGTCGAGAAGATACTGGTGGCGAGCCGAGGCGAGATAGCTTGCAGGATCATGCGGACGGCGAGGAGGCTGGGGGTTCGGACCGTCGCCGTCTAAAGCGACGCCGACGCCGGCGCTCTCCACGTCAGGTCCGCCGACGAGGCCGTCCGCATCGGCCCCGCTTCGGCTCGCCTCAGTTGCCTCAGTGGGGCGTCCATCATCGACGCCACGCTTCGCACCGATGCTCACGTGAGGGGTTGAGAACTAACTAACCTGCTGGTTGAAACGCGTGTAATCGCTGGTGTTGGAGGACGCGGGATTTCGCATGCGGCATGTTTGAGACTGGTTTGTGAGCAATGATCGTGTTCGTTAGAGCAATGGTCGTCAGCTTGGAATGAATGGAATTGGTGACGGTGGAGGAAACTTGTGAGATTGTGAGTTTCAAGTATCGGAGCTCAGTAATTCCCATTTAGTTTCGTCTCGGTGAACTTAGTGCTACTCTACGACATCGTGAGCTTTGGACGGATGCTGAAGTTATGTGCGCTATCCTGATGAATGCTGAGGGAGCATTTCTCTTTCTCAAATTGTTACCACGTGTCTGGACGAATTAACATTTCCCAATTGTTTCTTGCCTTTATGCGTGTTGCTCTAAATCTCAAGTTAGGTGGCCTTCTGTTGGCTGAAAGAGCGGTTGAAGGGTTATGGATGTCTGCTCTGTATTAACTTAATCTCTGTTAATTCAGTGGATTGCAATTGCCTAATTTTTTAGTGCGTGTGGGGCATGCTTTCAGCGTGGCTATCTTTTTTGATAACTAGGCTATCCACCCAGGATATGGTTTTCTGTCAGAGTCAGCTGAATTTGCTCAGCTCTGTGAAGAAAATGGCCTCACTTTCATTGGTCCTCCTGCATCAGCTATTAGAGACGTGGGTGAGAAAAGGTATGAAAGAGGAACCTTCTGCCATCGTATGTTCACTGTTTCGATGCTAATTAGGTCTGCTTAATTGGTTCCATGTGGGAGACAAGAATTCTGTATCTTTATTCTTTGAATGATAGTATATGCTTATCCAGTGCATCAAAAAAAGATAATGGGTTCTGCTGGGGTTCCGCTTGTGCCTGGATATCATGGTGATGAACAGGACATTGACTTTATGAGGTCGGAAGCAGAGAAGATCGGTTATCCCGTTTTGATAAAACCAACACATGGAGGTGGTTTGAAGTATGTTTCTCTCTCTGTCAAAAACATACAAATCCAATTTTATAAGAATAAGAACCGTTGTTAGCATAAAACGCTGTTGACTTTTGTGCAACTTCCAACATACAGAGTGTGATCAGAAAGAAGGGAGTATGCTACAATAGATATGCGTGCTTCTTTTTTGTTTATGAACATGCCCGTAATGCTAATTTCAGTAACTTAATGTTTGTTTCATAGACCAATCAACTGGAAATAGATAAGTTGAAGGAAGTAATCTGTCATAAAGCTGCTGAAGTGGACGCAACAAGGTGTGATGGAAGGACTCCCAGTGATTTGGAGGATGAGATCTTCCATCTAGTCAGTTTGCAAACAATAAGTAGCTTCTACAAAGTTGAAGATGGTTTAATGGCCTTGTTAAAGAGATTTCTTGAGTTAGAAGCTGAGCAGTCTACATGTATACTTTGTAGTTACATCGATCATTTTCAGAGCACTAAATCTGAGATGTTGGCTGGGGCTGTGGTTGGCGTAATATCCAAATGCTCAGTTCTCACTTACTAGCGGAAAGGCAGGAAGCGAAAGAGGGGCTATTTGGTGGTTCAGGATTTGTTCCTGATATCGTGTCGCTTCAGAGATGGCTCGAGATTTCTTGGAGGAGGGGCTTTGATGAAGTTGGATCAGAACGGACCTACTGAATGTGCTGCTCTTTTTCGTTCTTTTGGGCTTCGGGCAAGGATGGTGGATTTTGGTCCAAAGAACCTTGAATCACTCTTTCTATCTGTTCCTGGTTCTAGAATAGACTCACAAAGCGTAAGAGCAAGAGAAAAAGGGAATGCAGTTCAGATTCATGGCCCAATGGATAGATATTTGGCCAAGAGGAAACAGATTTCCCCTGAAGTTTGTTCCTCCATAGGACGCGCTGGCTGTTCTTACATTCAGCACGATCAAGTTTCAGATAGCAGTAATGAGGATCTGGGCATAAGTGCTGCCAGATCTAGTAAGGGTCAGGAGGTCCTTACTGATTGGGTGTGGAGATACTTTTCAGATAAAAGCTTCATAAATAATTGTTTGAGTTGTGTCCCAATTAGCAGAAAGACGTAAGTGATTGCCTTGATATAATGTTATCCTGATCATATTACTAATGCCTGGATCTCTAGTGTCCGATAAATACTACATCTGAGTGCTTTTGTGAGCAGGCCTCTTTATTTTGAACATGATGGACATTCAAGAAACATCGTTGGGATTCAAGTCATACATCAACGAAAGGGGATGCAGAAATGCAATCTCTTAGTACTTGACCCTGGTCATGTAAGTATCCACTATCGGGTTAGTGAATTGTTCCTTATCTTTATTTTCAAAAGGTATAAACCAGGCAGGACATGTGTGTGATTTTGCTACTAATACATAATATACTGTTGGATGTGTCCTAGCCTCAGCCAAAAGTGGTGAGTGAACTATGTTAAGTTAGGACTGGGAGCAATAGACTGTTGTGATGGGATATCAGAAAGCATTGGGAGGTCTTTGTTTCAAGATAGCAATATTGATAGCCTAGTTAGATTTTGCAGTAGAAATTTCAGTTAGCTTTGGAGTAGAGGTGAGCAACTGGCAGGTTCAACCTGGGAACTGCACCCAACCAGCCTCACCCAATTGGTTCCATGCTGGTTCACAGGGGGCACGAGTAGGTTCGTGAGTAAAAAGTCAGAGAACTGGCCTTGACCGGTTTGGTTTCTGGTTTTATGCTGTGATTGTAACCTATTTTTACTTTGTAAAAAAATATAACAAATAAGTTAGATATGGGGATCGAATCTGGGTGGCTTAGGTACTCTATCAGTGCTTTAAGCAATTTGCTTAAAGTCGTTGACATGACATGTTATCCTTAATTCACAATTATATGGCTAAAATTTTATAGAGTTGTAAAAAAAAAGGGGGCAGAGCTGGTTCCAGGCCGGTTTCTAAGGGACCCTTTTCGGTTCTCAGTTCCAAATTCAGGGAACCTGCTCTGACAAGGTAAGTTCTATGTTCCCGGTCTGGAACCTATGTAGCTTGGAGCCAATCACTCCTATTTCGGAGTGTTCTTAAGACAGCAATGTAGGGATCTAATAAAAAGCTATTTTGTATAAAGTTCCTCACTCAAAGCAGAAGTTTTATCATGCTATACCGATGTTTTTGACGGACAAAGGACACAGAATTGACTAATCAAGCTTGGGGAGGACGAACAAAAGATGCTTCTTATTAAAGTGAGAATTGAATAAGGAACTTTGGGTAGGTCACAAGTGGAATGCCTCTTCTGAAACTTAAATTTGTTATGAGAGCCTTCTTAAAACATAGGTTGCTGATATGCTAGAACTTGTATTAAGAAAAGGCACTCTCGCACTCTACCTGAATGTGTGTGAATACTGATCATGAATATTATCGGCAAAAAAAATTTGGGAATGGGTAGAGGTACTTGGAAGGAAAAAGATCTGAATAATACTATTGGTTTGTCGTTTCTGTCAGCAAGTAATTATGAACCTAGGGTATTGATAGGATTAATCCACTTTAAACACCCCCTCCTATCGCCCCTGCAAAGGAAAAAATTCACCCACACAAAGGAAGAAAAAAAAGAGAAAGAATCTCACAATTACAATGCGTATAGATAATATTTTGACCTTCCCAGTAGTTTTCAAAACTTTCAGTCAAGATTTCTTCTCTCAGTTAGAGAGAGATATTGTTGCCCGTTGGTTTAGGAAATTTGAAAGAAGTCTTACCTTTTGCTTCAGAGTAATTAAAAACTCATACTCCTCGTAGAGTGGAGTGGTTGATATCTTTCAGTGTTTTGGATATTCAAGATCCACAATATCCAGTTATTCAGGCGTTATCATACATTGTTTAATTGCCTGAACTATGATCACTTCATTGCACGATGGTCAAAGCCATAGTTCGGTGAGACTTGTGCTTGTTTATTTGCATACTTGCCAAATATTCTATGAGTTATCTGTGTGTTTATGTAGAGAACAGCTACGCTGGAAAGATCACTGAAAAGAAATGCCGGGTGGCAGAAGCTTATAAAAAGGGGCGTTCATACTCTGAAGAAGCCACAATACCAGGTTAGACTGTTTTTCTGAGATTTTTTGTTAAATCCTGAGGTCATGACTATGGGCCCGAATTGCCTGATTCAATCATTTGTCTCAGTTGTGTTATATTGATCCTGGAATTGCAAGAGGAGAAGAGTTGGAGCAGCTCAAAACAATGGACAGTGTCTACATCGAAATCTAGAGATGAATAGAAAGTTGATGTGCGCCGCTTTGAAGCATTACCAACTATAGTTAAGGTCATGGCGTTTTGGCTTTTGACTGCACATCGAACGAGTAATGATGTAATGTTGCACATAACAAGACCGACGCACTGCTGCCAAGGCGCCATAAAGAAAAGGGCGGTGCTAGACTGTGAGAATGACATGTAAATTGTATATGTATAAGTTGTCTTTAGAATTAATAGTGGTTGCGATAGATTTCTGAAAGATTTTACTCTTAATAAGCTCTAACGCTGGAATGACCTTGAACGAGGATCAAACGGGGCAAGATCTACCTATTTCTCGCCCTATGCTTGAGAAGATAGTCTCTTCCTGGATCCGTGCCGGAAATTTTGGATCTGTCAGGATCCAGGAGCTTAAGTCGGGATCTTGAAATAGATTTGTACATACAAACAAACAAAAAAGAAGAAACTTTGCATTGTAGTTTTCTTCCTGGGCGTAACTTTGGTGTCCCCAGTGTTTCTTAAATGCGCTCAACCTATCAGCGCAGCATGGGGTTAGGCATGAATGACCAAGAACTGCTTTGCTACATCACGTGGACCATGATGTATGGACATAGGACGTGTGCTTGGTCCTAGTTTTGGGGCCTCCTCCAAGAAAAGAATGAAGCTTAGCATGTGTCTTAACTGGACCACACTGATTAGTGTCTCGAGTTAGGCCATTTTTTCTAATTTGGCAAGACTATGAACATACTCAGGGCCAAATGAAGTACGAATCAGTTCTTGCATTTACTCGATGACCTATCCTCACGCGGTGCCTTTCAGTCTTCGTCCATGAGTTGGTTAGACAGATGGTCAACTTCCATTTATGAAGGGAGCGCAGTAGGCACGTTATTGGTTGAGAACCTTGTTTCTGATTTGGCATTGATTGACATAATCAATCACAGTTTAAACGACATCGGGACCCAACTCACAGCTTGCAAAACGAAAGAGAGGTCTTGTTGCACGTCTGGAAGTCCTACGTGTTGAGGGATTTTAATAGAGTCGATGGACTCTGATGCCGCGTCGAAGGATTCAGGCGAGTTTAGGTGCGTGCGTACTTTGGGATGTTTCATTGAGCATGCCTAGCTAGCCAGAAATTACTATTGATCCATTCCAAGATAAATTTTGCAATCATGCTGCTTTAGTACTTAAAATTTATTTAAGTTGGACGTGCATTGCCATTTACTTGCTATTCAGAAAGAGGAACAACAGACTGAATTTATGTTTCGGTGCTATTTCGGATCGAATATAGGCACAGTGGTCGCACAGTATTATAAAGAAAATCGATCGTCTACGTTCCGATGGAGTTGAAGAGTTGGAAATTTCGCTGACATACGATAAAAACTTAAAAAAGCTTCAAACGCATCACAGATCTGGATTGAATTTGAGTGCATACGATCCAATTTTAAGCACCAACATATTTACTGATTCCGGAATTGGTATGACCGCATCTTCTCTATGCAATTGTCAGAAACTCGGTGTACGAGGCAAACCAGTACCCTCCTCCATGGATGGAGTGCCCATTGGTTGAAACAAGGCGAATGATATTCCACCAAACACCACACGCACAAGCATCCTCTCGTGATTTGAATTGATAGCTGCTGCAACAATGGCCTCGAAACCGACAATCCCATCCACAGCAGTTGGTTGCGATGACATTAACTTTTCTGGGCCAAAAAAAGAAAAGACCCTAACGAAGTCGGGCCTCGCGCATTAAATCACGGGTTGTCCTCATCTCGTGAAAGCGTAGAGCCGGGACCAAGTTCTTTGGTCGTGTCTCCCAACCGAGACAAGCTCAGTAACTGCAAACATTCGATCGTCTCCGTGGCCATGGAAAATGAAAGAAACAGCATGTGTTGCAAGAGTGTGTGTGTCCTTTCGAGAAAGAAAGGGGCGTGAAAAAGTTAGGTGGGAGATTCAACTCGCGTTTGAGATCTCACCCTCCTCGTCGTACTTCGTCCAAACCTGAACCTGCTCGCGGCCGCGCCGAGAGGATCATGTCTTGATACCACCACCACTCGAGCACTAAGAAAGAACAGATCACGTGTCGTTAATTACTGATTAAAGTGGCACTTTCCTGCTCCGACGTGAGCTTGAATGCGATTGCGTTCGCGCCTGACACGCTCGGGCGATCGCATGCCATAAACAAATCTCCACCATCTCCTGACGGAAATATTAAATGTACCTTTGAGAGGCGAAACAAATACAGCTTTTGACGGAGATGACGAGTCATTCAAAAGCCAGGGTTATTCATTGCCTTCTCCCATGTGCATTGCTTCGCACTTCCGTCATCGTTATTCACGATCGTATTAATTGAATGCAAGAACCCAGGACTCACTTTTGGTTTTACTGCGGAAAAATCTCTAAAGAACCATATTTTCCAAAGCATGGTCTTAGTCCATTGTCATCAAAATGCGCCCTCTCTGGGACTCTTGCAACATTCATCATTAATGCCCAGTTAATGTGACCTTCAAGGCGTTCCCATCACTGTGGTGTTTATGATTATTATAATCCGCACTAGGATTCCCTCTGCGTGTGATCCTGGAGTTCACACTTGAAGACACAGATCAAGCACATGCATCACATTCCAATTTCCAAACACTGCCGAACAATAATGTCCAATTTGTTTACTGGTAGTTGGGGAACGGATGAGATATGAAAGAGGAAAGAGAGAGAGAGAGATGGACGAGAGTCGCGGCGGTGTTATCAATTACTCGCAACGTTCGTTCCACACTCACACTCGCACCACACGGTCTGGTCTTAATATACGTGTGACCCGAATCAATACTTTGTTTCGTTTTTTGTTACTATATTATCATTGACGTTGACCCAGACGGACGATAAAAGATAATGAAGCCTCGGCTCATTACCTGAAGCCGCCCTGTTATGTGTAGACAAAGGCAAATCTGAACAGTGGCTCTTTGGTGGGTCTATCTTCCTCTCAGCTCGTATCTCTCTCTGTCTCTCTGTCTTGCTGTCAATGGAGGTTCAAGCTCAACTGCAACAAGAAGAAGAACATAATCTGAAAGTGGAAGTGGAGGAAGAGGAAGTGAGTCTACTGAGAAGGCAGTCCACAACGCGAAAATATGGTGTCGATGAAAGAGGTGTTTCTGGGAATGGTAATGGCAGTACAACCAGCGGTAGCACCAGCAAAAATGGTACCCGTGCAGAAGAGGAGCCAGAAGCAGAACAAGAATTGGTTGAAGAGGTGAATGATGGGAAAAATGGTGTTGAAGAACAAGGACCAGAGACTGAAGCAGAGCAAGGACCAGGTGAAGAAGTGACGTACACAGAGACTATTGGCAGTTTTAAAGAAGAAAGGCCGGATGAAGAGCTTAAGGATGAGAATGACAATAGCGGTGAAGAACAAGAAGCTGCACCAGAGCCAGACGAAGTGGATGAGAATGGGAACAATGGCGGTCAGGATGGAAAGGAAGATGTCCCATTTTTTGTACAAGCGGCGAAGACGGAACTCGACAACGAAAATGCGGTCGAAGTGAAAGGGTCGACCTGGACCCACATCGTTCACTTCGACGATGAACAAGGTTAGTAAACCCCCAGCAACTTCACTCGATTCAAGTAACTCGAGTAGCAGAGGCTTTTCAACTCGCACCATCATATTCGTTCTCATCAATTTCACGCAATGCGACAGTGAATGTGACCCATCGGATGTTTAGAAGAAGAACTGCTATCTTTTTGTTAAATTTTGCAAAATCTGGAGCTGTACGGCCTCCCGCACACATCGTTCCCATCTTTCTATGTAAAGGATGGGACTTTCTTGCTTCTTTACTTCGGAACCGTGCAATGATCTTTCTCTGTAAGCGTGCTCCATCTTGGTTTGGTGATAAGGAAAAGACGCCGCTTCGCATTTACCAAAACGACCCGGGTCTTTATCTGGTCAGTGGAGTGTGAGAAATGGACCCACTCTCCCTCTTTAACTCACCCACTCACTCACTCGACTCCATCAGTCTTTTGTCTTTTCCATCGCTTAATCTGATCTGCTTTATTACCATGTTTGTTTGGACTTAGCATTGGAGGATTAGTTCCATTGAACTCCGTTTGATCTAGCTGGACAAGGTTCCTCTTTGTCTGCGAACCTCCTTTGATTTCTGGTGATTTTTGAGTTCTTTATTGGTTACACCATCTCGATCCATTTTCTGGGTAGTTCTAAAGTTGAACACTCATCTGATTCTTGGCTCTATAGTTTCGTATGACTAGATATGGTTAGACATGCATTCTTTGTTTCTGGTAAACAAGAAAAAGAGTGGGGCTTGTATTAGACTATATAGGAATGTGGGTGATTATACAAACTGATTGCTAGGGCATAGATCTGACGGCATAGTAGTGGTTTCTGTCTGTGATTTCATTCGCACTGCACTTGAATGAGGGATATTCCCCTGGTGACTTTCGAGGGCTTACGTTGGTTGATGTAATTTATAGCCTTCAATCTTTATGAGCTTCCGATTTGTGGAGTATTTTCTGATTAACTAATTCAAGTTAGCTTTTCTTTTGAGTGCTACATTTCTTTGTACGTGGGTTTTTCCAAGGTGAAGGATAGTCCAATCCGATGATTCTTGGATGTACCTGTAGATGGTCACACAATGCTGTTTTATTTTGTATGAGCTACTTGCTCGTGATGGGGACTTGCACGCCACTCTGGATAAACAAATAATGACAATGCTTGTCTTCCGAACCATTGCAGGTACGGAATCCATCCAAACAATTGTCAAGACGGAATACAGCAATATTGAACAAGTTTCATATGAAACAGAGACAGTGCATGTAACCTCGGATGTTGCAGCACAGAGGTTCAGCACTTTTCTAAGCTCTCAGGTTGATCATCAAGATATTGGAAATTCTGGAGATGAGAGATTTTTGGACTTGGCTTTGTTGTCTCCAAGAAATTCATCTGAAGAGAAAAACACGTATTCTAAGGAGAGTAAAGTAGTTGAAGAAGTCGATCTGATAGAAGAGCTTAACCCTGCAGAGACAGAATTTGATGTCGAGAAGGTGCTAGAGAAGCAAAATACTCACGATTTGTACTGTCCCAATTGTCATTCTTGTATAACAAGAAAGGTAATCCTTCGGAGAAAAAAACGGAAGGTGCGCAATGTGCGTTACATAGTGAAACATGACAACATCAAAGAAACAACTACCTCTGAAGTACATGCTCAACCTGTAACTGTGGTGGAGGAGGATCGCAGTGTTGATGCAATTCCTAGCATTGATGAGATTCCAACTCCTGCAGTCATAGATAATATTCCAACACCTGAAGTCAATGGTTACCGTAATGATAGAGAGCGAGAAGCTTTTAGATGTCTGTCGTGTTTCAGTATTTTCATTCCCACAGGTGCTTTTCTATTTCTCATTGCTATGGAAGCTCACCATTTGTGCTGAATAGTTATTTCTTTTAGGCACCTTCTAATTCCGTGTTTCTTACAACTTGGTTTGTCACAGATATGACTCTTTCTGTTGGTTAAGAACACGTTAGGAATCCTTGAGTACAAGCTACTTAATACTTACAGAGAAAATCTTTTGTAACAGATTGTAATTATCTCATTGGAATCTATATCAACAGGTGAGATACCAAACAAGCCATATAAATGGCAAAGTTACTTAGAACTGAGACTTCAAAGACTAAACAACGAACTGAGAGGATTATGTTGTCCGTCCATGTTGTGTTTAGTTTCCAATCATAGAGTGGGAACTGAACTACTATTTTTTCCTTAGCAGGAGACAGAGCTAAATTGTTCTGGCTTTTTGGAGAGAGAAAAGAAAAAGAGCAAGATCCTTCAGAGGTTCCTGTGGCAAAAAGTAGTGCATTCTTCCGCTTTTTTGCACCAAGGAATGGGAAAACAGTTATTCAGCAAGGTAATCTGTTTCCCTGCAGTCCATGATTTAGCAATTCCACCATGAGCATTTGCCAGAAAAGTTTATATCCTGTAACCAAAAAAAAAAACCTTCTTTCAACTTCACAGCTTTGAAACTGTGTGTGCCTATGCAAGCTTTATTAAGGACCAATAGTTGCTGTCATTTTCATATTTGTGTGTCCTTCTGACATTGCAAATTCCAGGCATCTAAGGCATAGAATTTATCATCCTTATTAGTAAAAGCTCTTTGACAACAACATGATATAGATTTTTTTGATGTGCTTTTCAATATAGATAGGGACTCAATTGGTTGTCTTGGAAAGAGTTCTTTCAATCTACGAAAGAGAGACAGCGTGCTCTTATGCTCGCTAGAAAAGTATGGCTGTGGTGTCTATTATTCGCCCAGTTTTTAAGGCATCATGAGATTGTAATTGTTCACATCAATTTTAGCAGAAGATATTGAGAATGCCCACTAAATCTTCTTGACATATTCATATGTTCGGTACACCTTTCTATCTTATTCGTTCATTTTTTTGTAAGCATGTTAAATCAACAGCAACATTCTAATGATGGACTGTGTTATAAACATTTCTCAGGCAACATGAATTAATTTTATAGACTGCTATCTTGATTGTCGTTGCAGAGAATGCTGTGACAGAGACATTGCAGATGGACATAGAGCATGGAGATTCAGCTGCAGCAATTCAGAAGTTGGGTAATCAGGATGCTTTGATCTCATCAACTGAGGGCACTTCTGTAACCATTGAAGTATCATCATCTGATGTGGGGCTGCTGAATAACAAAGACACTCAACCCAAGGACCTTGAAAAGGAGACTGTGAGCCCTTTAAAAGATGTCACAAACGATTTGAAAAAGGAATCAAGCATCAATACTGAACAAGAGCCTGGTAAGTGGAAGTTCCTCTAGGTCATTTTTCTGAAAAATTAGTATTTTGGTTGGTGCCAAGCATGCCTTGAGAACAGTACCTACAAAGCTACCACTTGCCTTTTCAGACATAATATAGTGAGTATATATCCAAAAAAAAGAGAGAATTTATCTGTTTTTTTATTGCTTCTCTTGCCATTATTTGATAGGTTAATACCACGAAAAATCCTAAACCTGTAGACCTGTAATAAATTATCTCAAAACTAATTTTTTAACCACAAAAAACACTAAATTGGTACACTTGTAACAAATTTACCCTCCGTTAGTTTTTTGTTGAATTTTACCGTCAAATTATTGAGCTGGATGACACATGGTAGTTAACGGGTGTATCAATTTGGGCTTTTACCCTTTTATTTGTCACAGGTTTACCAAGCTGTGGTTTTTCATGGTATTAATCCAATTTAACGGAGGGCAAATTTGTCACAGGTGTACCGGTTTGGGGTTTTTGGTGGTCAAAAAATTAGTTTTGGGTAAATTTGTTCTGGGTGTATCAATTTGGGGTTTATTGTAGTATTAACCCCTATTTGATGGATGGATTTGGTGCATGATGAACCAAATAGAGGCCACCTTGGTGCTCCTGGAAATCTTGTCATCTTATCCATGGGAGAAAGAATGAGAACGACCATTAGAACAGTTCAATGGGACTTACAGTTCAATATTCTCCCCTTCCCTCTAAACTCAAGCAATTGGGGCTTGTCAGCAAGTTCTCAGCTATTGATCCCCTACTATGAATAGTCATTATCCTCAAAAAGAAAAGGGAGAAAAAAGAAGAAAGAAAAGATCATAACAATCATCCTGGACAGAATTTAATGAGTCAAACATACTAGTCTTTGTTAAAATCAGAACATTCTCTATAGTTTTAACCATATAGCAAGAATTCTACGTACAATCACCATACGCCCAGGATCCAAGATCATTAACGTCTAAATTATGCTTCAATATAGCGATATGTGCAGTGCATGATTTTCTTGATAAAATGCTGTAAAGTAATGCTGTGTAGTATCAATTGAATGTAGTTTAGTTTAGTTTAAAAAGTGAATCTCATTATGTCTTTTGTACATTGTGCAATTGAAATGCTGGAGCTTTTGATGACATCAATTGCAGGTGAAACTCTGGCAGCTGGTGGACAATCTCTTGAAGATGCATATACAAAACCTCAGACTGTTAAAGTGATACCACCTTCAACGCCCATTCCATTAGTGGTCGGGCAAACTTTAATAGAGATTGACCAGAAATCCGTTAAGGAAACAGCAAAAGAATTGCCTGCTGTGAATGCTCCTTCTGCAACTACAGAGGTTTTACCAACCCCAGCTCAACCTCCTCTAGCTGAATCGCAGAAAGTTGCGGACTCTGCAACCAAATTAAGGCAACGTATAATAAACATCAAACAAGCGATTAATGTTGAAAAAGAATTAAGAGATGCTGTCAAAAAGACCACTGGTATGTGAAATTCATGCCTTCTTGGTCTATGTAGCATGTAATTGGAGAATGCACACACAAACATGCCCACACAATGCATGCACCCCTGTTGACATACTAACGAACTTGGCTTGTCTTCTCTCAGACTTACTACTGGCATAATCACCGTTCTATTCCAATATGTCATGTGTGCGTGTTTCTCTGTATGCATCTCTTTGTTGATAAGCCACGCACATGTTGTGTATTCATCCATTTTCCAAGCGTACTGCTTGAATATTGGGATACTTTTGCTGGTTCTACTGAATGCCATTCATAATCCACTCAATTTCTCTGTAGCTGGAATCTGTATAAGTTCTCATTTAGGAGCTCCTGTTCCTGAAAGGATAACTCCTGTAAACTTTTATGGTTCCTTCACTAACAGAGAAAGTTACATGAGACAGTATTACATCTCACTGACAGAATATTCATGCTTACTGGTCTTTAACCTTGCCAGAGCTGATTGCGAAAGCTATTTTCGTAAGAGATATTCATGTAAGGTGCAAGACACCACTCACCGACTTTTCTGGGTCTCTACTCACTCTTTCTCCTCTGAACATAGACTTCTTGCAGCAATGTTTCTGCACCTATTATAGCTCAAGTATCTAGTCATGACTCTTTTTGATCACAAATGCAGAAGATGATGTCATAGTTGTCATTGATAGAGAGACGGCAGAAGTGGCAGCTGCCGAAACAACACAGACGAGTGATGTTGTAGCACAAGTGGAAGTACCACCACAAACTGGAACTTCGACACTAGCTGAAGAGCCACTTGTTGCTGAAGTCCGTCAACCTCGTGAATGGGATATTTTAAAGAGCATTGTCTACGGTGGCTTGATAGAATCAACAACAAGTCTAGCTGTCGTGTCATCTGCAGCGGGAGCTGGTGCCGCCACATGTATGTACCCAACTTTCGTCCATTGAATAATGTGCTGTAAACTGCTTACCCTTCATGCGTATTCCAGCTTTACACAAATCTGAAATACATTTGGGTTCAATTCAAAATTTGGCTTATTTTTTTTTTATAATAATTTCTAACATATTTAGTATGAAAAGCTGCATACATATGATGCTTGATTTCACTGATCAAAATTACTGATTTGATTGCTTAGTGCCCTACAAGTTTTCTCTGTCCTTGTGTAAGTGTTTTGTTTGGCTCACATTACTTCCACCTTTTTATTCTTCGGTGCCCAACCGTACTGTTAGATGTCAATGATGTTGCCTTACAGACATTTTGTGTTTACTTTTCTGTTAAATAGTTCTGCTATAAATACGTTTACTGCATTTCGGTTCTCATGATTTCTTATTGTTCTTTAAACCTTTTTATATACGAATGCAGTGAACACCTTAGGTTTGGGATTGGCTAATCTGTTTGGAGGACTTTTCGTCATTGCCCATAACGTGAGTAATTCTCTTTTATCCATGTCAGGCATCTCATTAGTGATCTTTATGTCTTCCCACATAATTTTTATCGCATCGCTGATTTCTTTTAAAGTTTACTAGATTGCTTTGCCAATAGAAACTTCGTCCAAACAGGACTTGAGGATGAGTTAGTTAGCACAGAACCATACCTTCTTGTGATAAAGCCAATCTATTCGAGGATGTGAGAACTTGTCATCGTTAGCTCCGGCTAACTTTTGTCCAGCTCTTGTTGTAATAAAGGTAAGTTTTTGCAGCTTAGAGAGTTGAAGAAGGAGCAGCCCAGTCAAGGTACCGAGCAAGTAGACCGGTACCAAGAGGTGCTAGGAAAGAGACAGCACTTTCCCCTGCACGCAACAGTAGCCATTTTATCCTTCATAATCTTTGGCTGTGTGGCTCCGATCACTTATGCATTCTCATTTAGGGAGAGTGACAATAGGGATTACAAGCTCGCCACTGTTGCAGGCGCTTCTCTGTTTTGCATTTTCCTACTTGCCATAGGGAAAGCCCATGTTGGGAATCCACCTAAAACTTACTTCAAGACAGTGCTATACTATGTCATTATGGGGTTCATGGCATCAGGAGTCTCTTTCCTAATCGGTGAACTGATTGACAAGCTTCTCACCAAGCTCGGCTGGTTCGATTCAACCTCATCTCTGTCTGGGACCCGGCCTTTGGAGAATGAAATGATGCAGTCTGGATGGGCATCCTACTGAAGTCATGGGATCTTGAAGAGCGCTTCTGATGCAGAATGCATGAAAACAGTTTTGTTCTCGACGTAGTTAATTCATTCATGTTATGCCAAGGCACGACTCTTTCCCTTTCCAAGAGTAGAGAAACTAGTAGAAACCGGCTTTGCCTTAACATCTCTTCCACATTCTCATGTTATGTCTTAGACGAGTCATTTCTAGTCCGAAGAGAATGCCTCGCAATACGTACTAGGAAAATGTACCATTTCTCTTCCCCATCTCAATAGCGGGAAATAAACCATGAAGGACATGGCCCTTCTGTGAACTTTCTGTGCTGATCCTTCGTCGATGGTAAATTCGTTCTCTGCTCAAGGCAATTGCCAAGGACACATTGTGGTGCTGGCTTTCCTCTTACTGTATCATTGTATCTATGAAAGCAACTGTCACGCTCTAGACATGTTGCCCCGTATTTCTTCTGCACAAGCACAAGTCGATGGTTTTCTTCTTCTGTCCCCCTTTTTAAGTTGAGTGTGAGATGGGCAACATTTGAAACAGTCAATACATAATCCAGCACGCAAACGAATTTGGATAGATGATCTGGTATGCATGTTTCGAGCGTCATCTTCATTTACAAGGTATTTTGATCCGTGATGGGATGATCTACACGTAATCGAAAAATCCAGCATTTCGATGGATCTAGAACTATGCGCGCATGCATTGCAACGGAATCGCAGGCACACGTGTTTTTAGCGTTACTATAATTAAAGTGATCAATCCGATCGTAGCTTTATTTTTTCCTTTACGGGTGAAAAGAAAGTAGGGTTTTGGTGAAATGCTTGGACTGACTCCTCGCGGTATTGAGTGAACCGCCGGAAAAGAAGCATTTAGTTTAGTACCTTCCTCATTTCCATGCATTGCAGATGTAACCTAACCTCAGACAAAAGCATTAAAATTGCAAAAGTTCGGCCCTTAGTCGACAGACACCAAGTTTTGAAGCACCGTACCTGCACATATTTGTTTATTTTTCGGCCATAAGAGCACGGATTTACTTCACTGTCTGTACATTCATCAATGAGGTGACATACTGTTCGACGATAAGATGATGCGTGTTGCTGTCTAAGAGGTTCCAGTAATTGGAGCTGGTGAGTGGCGTTGTTAGAGCCTCATGTGCCCAGGCCAAGATTCCAAAGTCACGTCCAAGGGTAATGTTTTTGCGCAAAGGTAATACAGTCAAACCTTTGCCAGGGTATTGTTCTCTTGTTTTGTTCCCCAAATCATATGGAGTAAGACATGAACTTCTCGATCTTATCGGGGCAATCGTGTTTGTTTAAGTAAATATGCTTTTTAGGCACTTGAACTTGCTTGGATCACATCTAGACAAATAGAAGCGAGACAATGAGCAATGACAAGAAATGTGCATTGCGGTGGAAAAATATAAGTACGTATAGTTCCAAACAAATCAATTACGGTAAGACCTACGAATACATGTATAGGTTTGGCTACCCATCTTTTTTGGTTAATATAATATTAATATATAAGAGTGAACTCTAAGGGCCTGTTTGGTAGCGTCTTAAAATAGTAAAAATTTACATTCTTTTATTTCTAGAAATAGTTTGGGAACGCAATCGTTTAATAAACTTTTTATTCCCGAGCACATTTTTGCAAAAATTTGTGCTTTCGAAAGCGATTTTGGAAAAGAAACAAAAAGTAAAAAAAGTTCTTCTTATTTCTCGGCACAATTTTGAGAATCGGTTTTTTTTTTTTTTTTTTTTTATTTTCTTCTTTTTGTGTTGTTCTTCTTGGGTT
This sequence comes from Syzygium grande, assembly GCA_024733475.1. Taxonomy (NCBI): domain Eukaryota; kingdom Viridiplantae; phylum Streptophyta; class Magnoliopsida; order Myrtales; family Myrtaceae; genus Syzygium; species Syzygium grande. The sequence goes on along the minus strand of JAMXDD010000004.1, from coordinate 11,596,197 downwards.
GTGGTTGGTCGACCTAGGGCCGATGAGGGTGTCATGGCCCTCACCGGCGGGGTGGCCCTCGCGGACGCCACTGAGGCATGGCCGGTCGCCAGACAACCCGCCATGGCCAAGGAAGAAAATGGGTCAAAAAACCTTAAACAATTCAAAATATTATTAATAAAAAGAAATTTTTGCATAGTTCTTAAAACGCGTTTACATTCTTTTCTATTCCAGAATAGAAATTTTGGACGATTCTTAAACGCCTTAAAATCTTTCGAAATTATTTCCGAGCACGGAATAAAAAAATTATTTACATTCGAAATAGTTTCCTTAAGACAAAAACATTCTCATGCGCACTCCAAGTAAAGTAGATTCAAAGAATTCAAATCGAAATTACCTTTAAAAGAAATTATCTACCCATGAAAAATAAAAAGATTGAGGAAACGGAAACTAATGGCGTAAACTTTGCTCTTCGAAGAGAAAAGCGAGTTAATTACACGAATGAGTAATCGGTTTCATTGGGTTTCGTTCGATGTGGTTTGGATCTTAAAGATCCGCAAAATCAATACCATTATCGGGGGGCACGATTTGTATTTCACGGAGAACTAGTCAGGGTGATAGTACAGCGTACCCTTCTTTTGCATTTTCCCTCAAACAAAATCGAGAAGAGAGAGGAATTGCATGGCAAGAAGATGAAACAAGAACATGTTTGCACCCTGTTCCGACCATAAGAGGAACAGAGAAGATAAACGAGAAATTTATAGGAAATTTATCTTGGGAAAATGATTGGCACTTGTAATAAGGAAATTGGTCCCTATGAAATATCCACCTGCCGTGACGAATCGCCCAATCGGGTTGCTTTGATGTCAGTTCGAGTTGAATCTGCGCGAAAAAACCAAGAAAAGTCTCTCTCTCTCTCCTCTCTCTCTCTCTCCCTCTCTCTATTTCTTGGGGAATCTTGCTTTCTTCGTCATCTTGTCGTCTGAATCTGTCCGACCCTCCCTGCTCAAGGTGGGAAAGTGCATAAATTTCCACTTGCCCATCCGCAGTTCCCATCCGCGGCCATCTTCCTCTCGCTCCTCTTCTTCTTGAAATCTTGATCAAAGAGGGAGGAGAGACGGAGAGTGGAAGACAGAGAGAGAGAGATAGGGAGAGATGGCCGCCAACCATCTGGGTCTGGTGAAGTTCTTGTTTTTCCTGGCGACCGCCTCCGTCTTCCTCGCGCAGGTAATCGGAAGACGAGGCCTTGTCCCTTCTGCTGCTGCTTCTTTTTCCTTCGTCTCATCTTGGGTTTGCTGATGGATGGTCTTAATTTGAGCTCGTTTCTCTAGCTTAGCTTTTGGTGACCGATCATTCTCGAAGAGAACGAAGGTCTCTTAAGAATTGCTATAGAAATTGGAGATAATATTCGGTTTATTTTTTGACGCCACCCGCAAAGATGGAGATTTTCAAGTGAAGATTTGCTCTTTTGCAAGTCTGAATTTGAATTGATTTCGTGCCGATCATGATCTTTTAGCTGGTGTTATTACCTGCTATCATTATGGATCGAGCTTTAGTTTGTTTTTTTGAACTTTAGCTTGTTTTCGGTCCTTGAGAATTTCGGTTTGAGCCTGTTCATCGTTCTCCTATTTGCTTCTGTGTTGCTCTCTTGGTATGTACGTTTTGCATCATACACTTTCGATTACGGAAGTTGCAAACTTGCTGCTTTGAATTAATGATCGGTTGATATCATCTTTACTATTTTATCCAAAGAAAGTGGTGTTTTGCTTTTGAAAAGATGGGACTGGTCTAATAATGGGAAACTCGAACGAGTGCAAGAAACCTGATGATCATGATTGGCTTTTCAATGAAAGCTGAAGGTTATCATGTCTTGGTTCTTTATTATGTTGCCTTAGTGAGGTTGTGACTCTCTTTAACCGTGTCTCGGCAGATCAATGCAGAGAAAGCACTTTCCCAGCTCAAGCTCGACTCTCATATACTCCAGGTAATACACTCCTTGGAGGACAGAGATCAAAGCTCGTATCCGTCATCCTTTATTTTTAGTTTCAACAATATGTCCTGAGCTTCAATATTATTGTGCAGGACTCTATAATCAAAGAGATAAATGAGAACCCCAATGCTGGATGGCAAGCTGCCATGAATCCTAGATTCTCAAACTTCACTGTAAGTCTCCAAGGCATTATAATGATAAGTCTATTCTATTTGCACGAAGCATTTTGTGTTTTAGTTATTGTACCGCAAGTTCTAGTTGATAGCTTGATATATATTTTTGGTGTTTCCCAGGTTGGCCAATTTAAGCATCTCCTTGGAGTTAAGCCAACACCTCGAGGGGAGCTGAGACAGGTTCCTGTCAAAACTCATCCAAAATCCTTGAAGTTGCCAGAAAAGTTTGATGCTAGAACTGCTTGGTCCCAGTGCAGCACTATTGGAAGAATTTTAGGTCAGTTTGTTTGCCTGGTCCTTTGTTTGAATTCTTCTAGATATTATGCTGATGCTTTCTCTTTGTTGTGTCTAATGCCGGATTACCTACCAAATGGCAGATCAGGTAATCAAGCTCAAGCTTCTACACCTTCATTACAACTTGTATACTGCCCTAAAAATGCTTACGAATGTTACCTTTTATTGAATCAGGGTCATTGTGGTTCATGCTGGGCATTTGGTGCTGTTGAGTCACTGTCAGATCGTTTCTGTATCCATTTTGGAATGGTAGCTAATCTCTGACGGATTATTCTTAAATGCTATTATCCTGTATAAAATTGCATTCATTTCGTACATGTCCTGTTTCAGAACATTTCTCTGTCCGTCAATGATCTTTTAGCCTGCTGTGGCTTTCTGTGTGGAGCCGGTTGCAATGGAGGTTATCCCATGTTTGCATGGCGCTACTTTATGCACCACGGCGTTGTCACTGAAGAGGTGCGAATCTTTGTTTTTGCCATTTTGCTGAGCATTTGTCTAAATCCAAAGGAGTTCAACAGATCGTTCTTTCAAAACTTTTTTTTGCCTTTTCTTATATATCCTGATTTATACACATAATGCATTCCTGTCCTAAATTAACAGTGCTATCCATACTTCGACGATATCGGCTGTTCCCACCCTGGTTGTGAGCCTGAATATCCTACTCCGAAGTGTGTGAGGAAGTGTGTGAACGGGAACCAGATGTGGAAGTCCTCAAAACACTACAGCGTCAGTGCATACAGAGTCGATTCCGATCCGCACAGCATAATGGCTGAAGTTTACAAGAATGGACCTGTCGAGGTGTCTTTCACTGTTTATGAGGTAATGCCAGAAGACTTGGTTTGGACTTCATAGTGAAGAGTATCCTGTGGCATGGTCAATAGAGGCAAAAGGCTGTGGTTGATTGCATACTCTCACTTATCTTACCGAGGCCGCCGACCATATCAATACATCATGCATTTTTCCTCTGCTGTCATGACACAGTGACCAAGATTTTGGGACTGTGAAGCTCATCGATACCATTCTTTTATGTGTCTGTAATGTCATTTAATTGCAGGATTTCGCTCATTACAAGTCAGGAGTTTACAAGCATGTTACCGGCGATGCGTTGGGTGGTCACGCTGTTAAGTTGATTGGCTGGGGAACTACTGACGATGGCGAGGATTATTGGGTATATAATCCTCTGGGCATCTTCTTTCTTTATAACAGTTACTAAATCAGTTCTTATGGCTGATCTTCACTCTCTTTTCCTTGTTGCAGCTTATGGCGAATCAGTGGAACCGAAGCTGGGGCGATGTATATCTCTGCTTAAGCTTTTGACATCACATTAAGAAAAGTTGGCAATCGTGTGTATTAATGTTCTCTCTTCTTGGACTAAAGATTTTTTCCCTTTTTGTCTCTGAATTGCAGGATGGTTATTTCTTGATCAGAAGGGGCACGAATGAGTGTGGTATTGAAGAGGATGCAGTTACTGGTTTGCCCTCAACCAAGAACCTTGTCAAAAAGGTTGCGAGTGTGGATGATTCCGAGGATGCTTCCCTGTGAAGGGTATGAAATTCTGCGTCGTATTATGTGTTGTTCGTACGCCAGTCCCGTGGAAGATGATAGTTTGGACTCCATTCAAGCAAGTACTTCCCCGGTTGCTAGTCCTGTCACGGCAGTGATGCTATCATGCTGTTTTCCTCGTATCAATAGACTCCTGTTTCCGCAAGAACACTCGAAATCTTTATCTATACAAGCTGTACTCATATTTTATCAACACCAACTGCAATTATACTTGCTGCAGAATTGAACCTCGACCTGTTGGCGAGAGCAACGGTGCCAAGGGTTCACTCTACCACGTGCCGAGACATTAGAAAACTCCATTTATGATACATAAATAAGGACCCTTTATATCCATGCAGTACTTGAGTTTGCGCATGTAGGTTTCCGCTTTCGTTTGGAAGGCATGTCATATTTAATCTTCCATTTTCTTGCGAAACCTCCCCCTCTCCTGTGAACGAAATTGCTCGAGAAACGTGAGGTAGTTATCTGGAAGGCTCCAGTGTACAAAGGAAACCTCATGGTCTGAATTTCCCGTGATGTAACGAGGTGAACAGAACTCAGAATCCTGTCATCCTACAAACATGAGTAGGACCGAGTGTCAAATTCGATGTCTTTTCGCTTATAAATGAAGGTAATTCATTCATTCCATGGTACCAGCATTTCTCAAACTGTTCCTTAATTGGCAAACATCATTAGCCAAATATGCCCACAACCGAGCGGATTGACAAATAACATTACGAAGAAGATTCTCACAAATGATATTTTTCCAGTTTCTTGGATCCAGTTCCTTGCAGTTGTTGGCTTAGAGGATAGATGGTCCTTAAATTATGTTGTTTACAGATGAAACAAATTGGAATTCAATCTGCCCAAATGGGATATTCATATATTGCTGTTGACTTCATATGTGACTTTCGTCGGCCAGCCAAGATCTTGTCTATAGTGCTGCAACCAGCAAACAAGGTCCGTCTCTTTCCCACACGAACCATTAGTACAAGGCACCAATCTTGAAGTCAGATGACTCAAATAGTTCTTCAAGGTAGATAACCATAACCAGCGTAAGTATGTCATCTGGCCAATGCAGTAAGATCCCATTAAATCATTATAATGTTCATGCATTAAAAGGGCCGGTGGTGATCCGAGTATTGTTCAGGTTAGTGTAAAACGTACCTTAAAGTAGTTGCATCAAGGACGTCAAAGTCAAGTATGCAAGAAACAGCTTTATGAAACTTCTACTGACCACTCCAATCAGAACAGGCGCTGGTTCCCAGAAGAAACAACATCCCCACCTCCTAGCAGATAATAGAAGCTGTACATCTAGCAAATATCCAAGAGAGAAAGAGATGCATTCAACGCATCACTTAATTCTCTCTGGATACACTTGCCACATCACTTCGAGCAGCAGTATGCAGAGCTAGCATCTTCCTTCAAATTGAAAATAGCATAAACTGAAAAAGAATGATATGTTTACCGCTCTTCATTTTGTGTGGTGATGATGGAATGACAATTAGTGGAATGGGCATTCCAATTAATCAACTGCTATATGTGAAAGTGGAAAAACACATGGTAACAAAATATCAAATATGTCCTCATAATAAATCACGAGGAAGGGGAAAAAAAACAGGAACCACTTTGTATAGAAGGAAAAATTTACTAAGATTTATTTCCTTTCAATAAGCATGAAGCAGCTAGCATCAATTAAGAGTTTCCAAACATGGAAGTACAAGGTGGAGCTTACCAAAATATGATGACTTACGGATCATCTAATAACCAGGAGAATCCACCCATGCCATCATATATTCCTGAAACAGGAACTGATGCTTGGAAAGAGAATATAGAATTCTATGAAAAGCGATGACCAAAGCACAACCCTTCAACACAGTCACATTTATAACAAACACCCAGTGAGTCCATACATGGAATATTCGAGACTAGGCATTTTTTTAAATGGATAACGATTAATGCTATTTTCTAAACTGAGAATTGGTTTATATCGATGTCTGGAAATTTAGACTGGATATATAGAACTTCTGCGGTAGTCGGTAAGCTGTGATAAAGACGGGTACCAAATGAAGAACAGAATTTGTTCCGGCTAGAATTAAGATATGAAAAAATGTGTAAGACTTAATCAGGTGGCTATAATTGCTCGCTACCCCATCTTTGATGATTTTTACTATCCAGTGTATGTTTCAGGACACTTTCTAGACCTCTGAAAAGGAATCACAAAAGTGTGGTTTCTCCTGCACTTTCAACATGCTTATCCTAGTTTGAGAATTTCATTTTTCTTTAGGAAGCCTATGGCGAATGAACTATTCTTTTCAGAAATGCCTTCTATGCTATAGGTACAAGAGAGGCAGTGTCGCGCGCTACTAAAGCATCTAAAATTATCGGTCTCTAGTTCTGCGAAATAAGACGTGACATCATGTTCTATTCAACTGATACACACTGGATTAATGATAAGCACGTATGGAATGATGGAGCAGAAGAATTGAGCAACAATAGATCTGGTTAGGTAAAACGCACATGAGAATATCAGCAAACAAAAAACGGCATACAAAACTCAGCTGGCACCATTTTCTATTTTTTAATCTCAATTCAAAATACATGACCGAATGGGATACATACCAAACTCCTAACTCGTGATGGTACATTCATAGAGGGAGAGGAACCATCTATAAAATGCTAAAAGTCTGAATTCACTGGGAAGAAAGTTTGACAACCATTCCCTAGTCTATAAGAGCTCCATGCATATCAAGATGAAATAACAATCGTAACAAACGGCCCGAATGGCATGATCAGCAAACATTAAGCACATTGGCCTTTACGGCACACATGCCACGGACTGGTGTTTGGCATGGTAGTGACTGCAAATATGTGACAAACAATGTGAAGCAAAACAGTTTCTCTTAGCAAATGTACAATTCCACCACATTTGTGGCCATCTCACCATTAGCCTACCACATCTTCTTTCACTAAGGAGCTCTGGTTATAATTAATCATGTCCAAATTTATTAGTCGTCTTACTTTGACAATGAGCCTTTATTTGTTACAAATTTTACAAAATGAACAGAGAGCACGTCAGCCAGGTCACTAGGATAAGGAAAAACACACAAATATGGAGCTGTCATAATGGCTATATTCAATTTGGGAATTTGACAACCGGATACTACCCCAAAAGGAAAAAGAGAAAAGATCAGCTGTTTCCTTTTTACAAGATATGTGACTGAATAAATGATAAACCAATGGTCAATTACAGGTCTCTATCCCAACATTTTTCCAACTTACAGAAGAGCTATGTTGACCAAACCTCCACTAGCCAGTTGAGGGCTGAATGCGCTTCAGGCTTTGAGCAACTTGCTTCATAGAAGGCCTTGCAGAGAGATGTTCACCTGTGCACATGACAGCCAAGTGAAGCATCTCGACGAGATCATCATGTGGCCCAGAATCCCATAGGCCAGTTGTGAAAAATTCGTCAGCTTTTCCCTGTCGGAGAAGCATGCTAGCCCACTGCACAATATTGAAGCCGTTTCCAAAGGAAGAGAAGGACGGATCCAGCGCCTTCTTATCAGATATCAACTCTAAAAGGACAACACCGTAACTATACACATCTGCCTTATCAGAGACACGGCAAGTCATTGCATATTCAGGAGCGACATATCCGAAAGTCCCGGCTACATCAGTGGTGGCATGAGTCTCGGAAGTACCCAAGAGCCTGGCCAGCCCGAAATCAGAAAGATATGCGTTGAAGTTATTGTCTAGCAAAATGTTGCTCGGTTTGATGTCTCGATGCAGCACTCTTGGAACGCATTCATTGTGCAAGTAGGCAAGAGCACGTGCGATATCCAGAGCGATCTTGTGAAGAACGCTCCACTGCACAGTCCTCCTTGGCCTATCCTGGATAAACTTCTCAAGGTTGCCACCAGGCAAGTAATTATAGATGAGGAACATTTC